>JAGSMZ010000007.1:5413160-6764575 GCA_029286645.1 Papilio protenor | reverse complement strand
ACATGTTGGAAACCGTGCTTTTAAATTACTATTTTTTGAATAGGATATTTTGATAAGAAATTTCACCTCATTATGATTTTTTTTATTTAGCTGAAAATGACAGTTTTATTATTCCTAATCTATGCTAATATTATAAAGAGGAAAGTTTTGTATTTTTGTATGTATTGATATAACTCAAAAGCTAATAGGCCGATTTTAAAAATTCTTGCACCATTAGAAAGGTAATTTATCTGTGAGTAACAGAGGGTTTATTTTTTCACGCGGACGAAGTCGCGAGCAACAGCTAGTAACATATACAATTACTACGCGAACGATACGACACACTAGGAGAATACGGCGCAAACGACCAATCACATCTTTCCTCTTTATGCTTATACAGTACGAGACAAAGTATGGCATAAGCATGAATATAATTGTATCATTTTGGTGATGTAACTTTTTGGAAGACTGTACGATATCGCCGTTGTGACGTCATTGAGTTTACTAGTGTGCATATGTATTTATTGAAGTAGTGTGTGTGAGGGTAAGCTGTTAAGGCGAAATGTGAGTTTGTTATTAAAGTCATCGATCAAGCATATCCTCGAGGGATTTTCCGATTGAATTCTCGATCTTCACGCGCTGACCGGCCATTGTTAGCGTTTTCATTAATTTTCCATTACTTTATCATGATAATTTATATTGTGTTCAATATTGGGTTGTATTGGAACGCAATGTAAACATTGTATATTAAAATATTCCTCTTTTGTTACGAATAATACTTCAATGTGAACCTTTTACACACTCAGTTATTTAAGCAGTTCGTAAGTGTAGATTTCTATTAATAAATCTACGCTAATTTGCCCTTTTAACTACCATTAAACTGATTTTAGTGTTATAGTTCATAGAGTAAGATCCGACTCCAAACTGTATTGAGTTATCTTAATTGTTATAGATTATAGAGTACTAGCTTCCGCCCCCGACTCCGTCCGCGTGGTATTAATAAAAACAAAAGAAGATAGTCTATGTGTTCTTTCAGACTATCCTCTACAACTATGCCAAATTTCATCCAGATCTGTTCAGCCGTTTAGGCGACAAACTCTAACAAACATTCATCCATAGTATGAAGTATAATGGAGATGAAAAGAGACAAACATAGTTAAAAGAGGACAGACATAGGGTACATTACTTCCGGTTATTAACTTTTAAACGAATTGATTGTTTTGTTCGCTAAGCGACGAATTTGGGGAAGATTCCCTTAGAAAGTTTCTCTAACAAACAAATTGCTGAATTGTTATCCTAATTGAAATGAAGTTTCCTTAGTTTGGAAACTTGAATCCATTCAAAATCACTCTTACCAACATTATTGTTTTCAATCTTTTGGATAAAAATAGAGTTAAGATTTAATTTTACATTACAAAATTAAAATGTCTAAAAACCAATTGTATAATAAATCGTAACACACGCTTCACTTACTATCAATATTTGAATAAGAAAAATTTTCGTTTCGTACCTAAGTGTAGGTTAAATGCTACTTAATTTTAAACTTAATTGATCACTTAAAATTAACTGAGGCGTTAGCTTAATAAAGCCTAAGATGATCAACAAACAAAAATAATTATGAAAGTCCAATTTAAATACTATTTATGGCTATTTTATTTACCAATTAAATTAAGAGATATCGGAATTAGCAAACGTTGCTTTGATAAGCGATAAGTCCATTCTGATCGTAATTCGGATTAAATCACAAAGGGATAACATGTCAGGGAATTAGGCTCCTTGAATTATTAACATTTATATACAAGAAATACGCAGGCAAATTAGTACATAACTGGTTGTGGAAGCTTTGAACAGGTAAAGAATTTTGCTTCCCATTTAGAGCGTGCGCACATGAAACTAAACTATCGCACAACTGTAGTCGCTTAGATTCCTATGAGCTTATATGGAGGTGCGCACACTATTCGATTTTTAGTTGTGCAACTAAACAGTTGAATTGGTTGCAAAACAATCGACAATCGCACAACAGTGTGCGATAGTGTAGTCGATCGAATATCATACTACAAACTGTCACCACACACTTGTAATATCCATAACGCTGTCTCTGTTTTATCAAAGAGAAAGAAAGAGATGTAACATGTAGTACAAGACTTATGTCATCGCAGTAGAGTTCTACAGTTACGTTGTCATTTGTAAATGGTTATTTATTTTTATTAATAACGTGAAAATATTTTCCTATCGGTACTTAAATAATCGTCAAAGATTTCTTTTATTTATCTGTTTTGAAGACGGTACAACTGTTTGTCTTTCAATAAAGCAGGTTATTTTCTAAAGAATGTGTCGAAACTTATACGTAACTAGTAGCACCACTTTAGGCTTGATTGTCTTTCTTTAGTGTTTCTTTCAATTAAAGAAACTTTGTTTGACTTGTGAAAAGCAATTCACACTTTTGCTTACTTACTTTTTTATACGTAACTTTGTGTGAATGAAAATAAAGATTTAATAGAGTCTGTGATATTAACGTAGTATAACGGAGTTTTTTTTTAATCGATTTAATATGAAAAAGTACTAAATATGGACAGCTTTATACATGTTTAATACTACTACGTAAATTGTATTTAAATCTTATTTCTTACTATTATTATAAATGCGAAAGTTTAGATAAATGTTTGAGTTTGTAGTCCAAACTGCTGAACAGATTTGGTTGATATTTGGCATAGATGTAGAGGATAGTATGGAAGAACACATATGCTACTTGCTTTTGTTTTTTTAATTCCACACGGAACGAGTCAAGGTCGAAAGCTATTTGAAATAAAAGAGAAAACTTATAACGATCTAATTTGCATTTTTAATATCTCACATAAATATTTCGAACCCTTTTTCGGGTACGTACTCTGATATCCTAATTGAAGCACTTTAAATTATAAATTTATGACAGTGAAATTTAATTTCAAGATAAGTAGTCATAAATTTGGTTATCATTATAGAATTGGTAATAAATTATCTATAGATTTTTATGAAGATTTTGTCTTTTTTTATATAAAATAAGGTTACAAATGAACAAGCGGCCACCTGAATCCACCGAAATGGAAAGCGACCGCTGCCCATAAACATCCGCAATTGCAGATGCGTTGCCTACCCTTAATTGACGGAGGAGGAGACGCACATAAAGAGGACATTTCCCCTTGCTATGCGTCTCCTACACCGTCAAATCCACTTTTCCTTCCCATCCTTTCCTCTTAAGAAAAGGGTGGAAAGGGAAAGGGACTAAAATTAGGCCTCTGGCAAGGAAAACTAGAGTAATACAAGATTGTAGTTTTAGGGAAATGGTGAGACAAATCGAGGTGAAATTACGTTATAGTATAGTAGATACAAAATTGGTAAATATTGGTAAAATGATTTTTTAGTCAAGTATTTTAGCTTTGACTAATTTTAGCTTAAAAGAATGTATTGTAAAACAACAGACTATTAAGGCCGATGATTGTGATAATCACGATGATAATCTCTTATTTGAACAAACAAATAAAGCCAAACAAACAGAACGAAGGCCGAGGGGAAAAAAGTGTTCCCATTCCTTTCGTACATTTAGAACAATAACGAGTAACTTCCTGAGAAATAATAAAATCCAAAAAACAATGGCCGATCATCAGTCTCCCTTACTTCAACGCATTAGAACAATACCTATCTTAACGTTTAGAACTTGAAAATAAATTCCACTTCTATTTTTTTTCTTTATCCTTGCAATTATTTTTACTGGCACCATCTTAAGTGCTGGAGAGTTTAAGTAAAATTCGCTACTTTTAACATTATTTTCTCGTTCAATAATTAAATTGCAGAATATGTTTGAAGCGTTGACGCTAAAAAAACACCAATGGGTTATTAATAGCTAATGGTTTGGGGTATGGACCGATATTGAGGTCCAGGGATCGAATCCTGGCATTAGACTATTCTCGTGAACTATATCCTAGCAGAAGCTTTTTCAAGCTTACCTCGAATGGTTAAAATAAATATTAATAAATTAACAATAATCTACCAACAAATATAAAAAATGAATGTGTATTATGTTATACTTGCTTTCGCCAGCGACTCCTTCCGCGCAGAATTTAAAAAAAACAAAAGTGAGTGGACTATGTGTTCTTCCAGGCTATCCTCTACATCTGTACCAAATTTCATCGAAATCCGTTCAGCTGTTAAGGCTACAAACTCTATTAAACATCCACCCATCCATCCATCCTTCTAAACTTTTGCATTTATAATATTAGTATGATTAGTATGATGAGTTGATAGATTCAAAGATTTTAAACGACTCTGATTTTAAAGAACTAAAACGAAAACTGTAATTCATCAAGATCCCTCGAGTTTACTGTCATTTAGCATCTAATCTGTGCTTCATGTTCAAATTAAGCGATATCATGCAAGCTTGGAATATTTTAAAGCGTCTCTACAAAAACAAAAACAGCACCGAAACCACTACAGCGAGTTTATTTAGTGCCAAGCGTGCTTGGAGGGAGAAAAAATAGGTCAGTGGTAGTACAATATCACAATGTAGTACACATGTCTCAGTGTAGTGTAACGAAGAACGTCATTGGAGAGCTGAAATATTGCTTCTGGATAGACTTTTCTAGTAACAACTAAAACTTCTTAACTCACAAAATAATAATTAAACTAACATTTCCAAGTTAAAGTTTTTTTATACTCGTATATCGTTAGGTGACAAACGTACAAACGCCTAACTGAATCCGTCAAAATGACGAAGCGAACGCTGCCCATAGACATTCGCAATTGCTGATGCGTTGTCTATCCTTAATCGACAGAGGAGGAGACGCATATAAGGATATTTCCCCTTCCTATGCGTCTCCATTCAAAATTACAAATTTTTGATAGTTGATTACATTCTAATAATGAAAACCCACAACATAATTTAAACAACAATGGCACGGTTAATAATTAAAATAGATTAAATAGCTGATAGCCTAATGAAAACAGTCATTAAAAATGTAATTACGCGTAGGACAATAGCTGGCGTATAACTTTCATTAAAATTTAACAAAAGTTTACTGATTTATAGGCATTTTCTCCATTTCCCTTCCTCTGTTAAACTTTCGTAAAAATAAACATTCATAATTATCATTAACGCCCCCTTTTTCATTACTTTTATTAAGTAAATCATAGTTTTTCATGTATATAAAATGTATTTATAAAGAGACACTTTCAAACTATATAAATAAGACCTCATTCCTTCTAATATTGTATCACTTAGGGCCTGACCCACCAAATTGTAAATTGTCTGATAACAATCCAACGTGTAAAATATGTGATAGAAATATTAGATTTTGTAACCTTATCTGACGGTGACGTCATTTTTAAGCTATCTAAGCCTCTATCAGCAAGTGGTGGGACAGGCCCTTACAGAAGGATTGTCTCTCTTAGCTTCTATTGCACATGGAAGTAATGTGTTAATCAGTTCAACATTAAACTATTTTCATTTAAAAAGTGTTAAATTAAACGACAAAGTTGCTTTAAATCGTTCATTTCGTTCGTTTTGTTATTTACAATTGGTTGAAATATATCAAACACAACACGTGAAAGATAAACATCCGTAAGCCTCAACCCTTCTCACTATAAGAAGCTTGTACCGTTCGATGTCAACACCAGCGTTTCCTTTAACATGCGGGCCCTAATGCCGTCTATCAAACATTGCCGGCTATTGAAAGCAATAAATATTAATGCCAATTTTTCTTAATAATAAAGACATTCATAGCTAGTAATTCAAATTAAACTAGTTAAAAAGGAATAAATCAATAAATTAGCAATTTTTAATTGTTCTTTTTCTGTATTCCGATCAATAACCTATGCAAATGGACAGGATGTACGATGTGGTATTTGGATTACGCTAACTTGGCGCTGACTGTCGCAGTCAATGGTGGTGGTGAGAATTGGTACTAACAACATAGAGAAAATTAACTGTTATTAACATCAACAGACGAGTTTAAATCCGAAGCAGAAGCTTTCATTTTCATGGAAAGACCTATCCATTTATACAAATCAGTGATTAATAAATGCGTATAGTCTTCTAACTTTGCTTTGAAGCGGCTAAATATATTTGCTTTGGTTGTTAATATAATAAGTATAGATGTCATCAGATTAGTTTCTTATGATTTCGGAAGAAACAAGGCCATCACTGTTACACCTGGAAAAGAAAACATTTTATTAAAAAAATGAATATGCTGTCTTGTTTGTATGATGACTTAGAGCGGGCGTACACCTTTGACTAAACTGTCGCACAACTGTTGTGCGATTGTCGATTGTTTCGCAGTCAATTCAACTGTTTATTGCACAACAAGAAAGTAGTGTGCTCACCTCCATAAGCTTATAGGGATCAAACGCGACTAAATAGTTGTGCGATAGTTTAGTCAAAGGTCTGCGCACACTCTTAAGTTCTGTCTGTACTTGTATAATAAATAAGAATAGAATTTACTTACATATCATAAGAATAGTTAATGAGTAGAAAGGTACAACACAACCCATGTTGAGTAGTATTGGGAACGCGACATTACCCACAAGCGTACCGATACGTCCCAGAGTCATAATAACGGAGATCGCAAGAGTTCTGTGAAAATAATAACTCATTAGTTGACACTTAAAGTATTTTTATAATCACAAAAGATTAGGAATTAAAAATGTATAACAAAAGGAAGCGAGTTATTACCTTCACTCAAAGTTTCTTTGATCGAAGAAAATAGAAAAGTTTCAAATAAAAGAAAGACTAGTGATATCTTAAATATGTATGCTTGTTTGAAAAGTCTTTCGTTCTTTGAGACATTTTAATGAAAGACAAATATCTTATACGTTAGTAGAAATTTTATGTCGACGTCAAGCAGAAATAAACTTTCTAATATTAGATTCACTCATCTTAAATGGGTTTCATCAGAATAGAGGAAGGTCAAGGTGATTTTTCAACATTTTTATAATGAAATATTTATAAACACGTGTATGACAAGTATTGTCAACCTCTAAAGATGAGTTGAGACTTTTGTTCCATATTTTAAATGAATTGGGACTAGTAGAATCATCATCACCAGCTCACCTTACGTCACCATTAGGGGCTTGGAGTCTACTAGTTACTGTATTTGTTATGTACTAGAAACATGTCCTACAATACTTATCTATACTAATATTATAAAGAGAAATATGTATTTTTTTTTGTATATATTGAAATACATAACTCAAAAACTACTGGGCTTATACTGATTTCATACATTCTTTCACCATTAAAAAGCTAGCAGTGAGTAACATAGACTATATTTTCATAGTTTTTTTTTTAATTATGTTACAACATAAGAAACAATTAATACCTCATTCTTGTTGGAAACACTTCAACTGTTGAAGCTTGGAATAAACCAGTCATAGTTTGTAACACAGCGACATCTACCGAAAACAATGCGACCACAGCAAATTTCGAGTTCGCCCATCTTATACCCAGAGTAACGCCAACACAAATCAGGCCAGCGGCAATAAACAAATTCTTCTTACCAACTTTGTTCACTAATATACCACTTATTGCAAACGGTATAATGCAAACACAGCCTAAAATTATACTGTTTATATATGTTTCATCACCACTGCGAGTCTGAAAAAAAAAGAAATAATCTCTCGTTACAATACTATTCAATAAAAAGATGTACCATAAAAAAGACTTAAGCAGAAAAATGACAATGAATCTGTAGAATGCTTATACAACTATTTCAAAGTACTATGTACAATCAGGGAAACTGGCGGTGTTTAATCTATAAAGCTACAATCGTTTGAACTATTCGAAACGAGACGCATAACAATAATAAAATACAACGCAGCTTATAAATGTGTCTACACAAAAAAAAAGATTTAACAGTGGTAGAGCCCGCTTTAACATCTTCGCACGAATGGGCCGGTTCGCCCGGTGTAATACCACGACCACACAGAAAACAGGCGTGAAGTGGAAGCAATTCCGCATTTCGTCTGATGAGTGTGGTGCTGGAGGCCTAATTTTAGTCCCTTACCCTTTACATCCATTTCTTAAGAGGAGAGGATGGGAAGGAAAGGTGGATTTGACGGTGGAGGAGACGCATAGGAAGGGGAAATGTCCTCTTTATGTGCGTCTCCTCTTTCGTCAATTAAGGGTAGGCAACGCATCTGCAATTGCAAATGTTAATGGGCAGCGGTCGCTTTCCATTTCGGTGGATTCAGGTGGCCGCTTGCTCGTTTGCCACCTTGTATTAAAAAAAAAAGTTAGTAATACACGGCTAGTTTCTTTTTATTATTATCCCTTCGTTTGCACTTACTGCTATCATTAGTTATTTGTAGGAAGAGGCGGAGTTTGTCTCGTTGCCGTAAACAAGGCAATTTTTCCTAGTGGAACACCGTGGACTTCCGCGACTGTACTTTAGATGAACTATTTTATTATACAACGCTAAAACCCTCTGAATTGAGAAACAATTCACTGTCTCAACTAATCATGCATTATGGATGAATGCAGTTCAAGGAACGCTGTTACTTAAAACGAATATAAAATTATTTACTCACGGGTACACAAACTTCAGATAATGTTGCATTTGCGCTTTTCACATTCAAAATATATGTATAAGAATCCAATATATCACATAAATCATTATCAGCGTCAAAACTGTAATGTTCGACAATTGTTGACAATTGCGGGAACCACAGCCTTATTATGTTGTAGCTGGAAAAAGGAAGTATTTATTATAATTTTGTTTAAATGTTAATATTGTGTTAAATATTCGTGTAACATTGTATAATGTTGAATGAGCTGTATAATTGACTTCGTTGAAGCCGAAAATTCGTGCAAAGGATTTCGAAAATTTCATTTAAATTTTCATCAATGAACCTAGTATTATCATATTACATGCGTTAATTTATTGTAATAAAAAGCATCGATAAGTGAAGCTGTATCGATTTTATTAAAACCACTGAAAACATTTAAAACACATCAAAACGGGATTCTTTATCCTAAACTCATGTTATTATTTAAAATGTAGTATTTCATGTCGTAAACTATATTAAGGTATTAGCTTTCACCCGCTACACTGTCCGCGTGGAATTAAAAATATAAAAGTAAGTAGCCTATGTGTTTTTCCATACTATGCTCTACATCTATGCCAAATTTCATCAGGATCCGTTTAGCCATTTAGGTTACAAACTCTAATAAACATCCATCCATCTGAACTTTCGTATTTATAATATTAGTTAAATATGAAAATTACTTACAATCCTAAACTTAGGAAGTTCATACCAGATATGAGAATTAGATAACCAACCAATGGCCTTTGGAACATTGGCTTTACGTTGTGAAGTCCAGTAACCAATTGGTGCGTAAAACTGATCTCTTCTTTTCTTGTTGGCTGTTCGTCTATAAACTCTTTTTCTTTATTCTTCCATAAGTTAAAATACTGTAAAATAACCAATGTTAATTCAACTTTCTCAAATATTTTGCCTTACTAGTTCGTTCTTAACATTATGAATAATCTATACTAATATTATAAAGAGGAAAGATTTGTACTTTTGTATGCATTTAAATAATTCAAAAACTACTGGGCCTATTTCAAAAGTTCTTTCACCATTAAAAAGCTACGTTATTAGTGAGTAACATAGGCTATGTTTTTATTATTTTCTAATTTCACGCGGGCAAAGTCGTGAGCAACAGCTAACTTATATGTTCACGTGCATTTCTGGTACTACGAAAAATATGATATCAAAGCGTCACAGCATCGGGTATAAAAGAATCTTATAGGAATATTTTTCTACATCCCTTCATTTGACCTTTCGTAAAGCCTTTTGTGACAACGTACATAAATAATGTGGTATTTTACGTCGCAAGTTCTTCTAAATACGATCGGCGACATCGTGCTCTGAATTATGTAAGCGGTTTATATATTAAACGACGGGAATGGAAAGAGATTGATAAAGACAAGAATGCTAAACGCGAACGCTATTACAATCTAGCTACAATCACGATACACATGGAAGTATTAAAGACATGGTAGTTCAAATTACGAATGTTAATTATTTATTTCCTAAGATAAATTATAACAACTTTTTTCAACTAATGTGATAGATATCTAGCGTGATTAAATAATCGGAGTATTTTTTTTTAATATCATAAAGAGTGCCAAGTATCCAACGAAGTGAGTAAGGACATAGTTAAGTGGACGTGAATAATTAAGGCTGACCATATCATCATGTGGAAGATGAGCTAGCGGAGACAGATTGAAGTTTTTCACGGTTTCCACCACTTGATGAATTCCCTAATCCCTACGATAGAGAAAACGGTGAAAGTATGTTAAAAATTTTGATATAAAGGAGTGTATAAATATGTTTCCTTTATATATTAACTAGCTTTCGCCCGCTACTCCGTCCACGTGGAATTAAAAAAAAAAACAAAAGTGAGTACCCTATGTGTTCTTCCAGACTATCCTCTACATCTGTACCAAATTTCATCGAAATCCGTTCAGCCGTTTAAGCTACAAACTCTAACAAACATCCATCCATCCATCCATCCCTCCCTCCATCTAAACTTTCACATTTATAATATTAGTAAGAAGTAAGATAACAGAAGATAAAATAAACGAATGTTATTTAAATTTTTATTCTGAATAGCTTAAATTTCTTACCTTAAAAGTTTCAGCGGGTTTTCCTGTATTCATCTTATATACTTTAAGTAAAACGTGTCTTGCTTCTGTATATTTATTTTGGGTTATATAAAACTTTGGGCTTTCAGGTAAAACGATGTATAAAACGAATGAAAGCAAAGACCAGAGGGACATTAAGTAAATGTAAAAATTCCAAATATGAAGATCTGTAAAAAATATTTTAAAACTGACAATAAATACTGTACTTGTAGAAATTCCAAAAACTTAGATATCTTCTAGTAACGAATTAATACTATCGAAGCATATTGTAATTCAATTTATTAGTAAAAGAAAGTTGTAACTAATTACATTGTAAGGAAGATAGTAATAGCCACTCATCATTACCTACCTTGCCCTTGTCCCTACGAAGGGTCGGCACAGTATACACTGCTCCATACATCTCTATCAGCCGTCACTCCCTTCTTAATCATACCCTCTTTCATAATCTATTCATAATCTCTTCCTATAATATAGTAAAAATAATACAAACCTATATAGCCATTAAATAAAGATATATTCCAATCATGTGATAGAATTCCCCAAGACATCGCAGCGACTATTATCTGAGCAAACGCTTTGAAGGAGGATCTGAACAATATCACTCTATCTCTAATCTCTTTGTAGCAGAACTCCGAAGTCATCGTCAAATTTGGACCGAAAGACATTGCGAATCTGAAATAATTTAAATCATACGTTAACAGTCTAAAATCTTAAACTAAACTAATAACAATAATTATTTAAATATCAGTTGACGCCCATGACTCATGACGACTGTTAAAAAACTTAATTAGTAGCCTGTGTTCTTCAAGACTATATTCTGGAGATGCGTAGAAACAAACATTTATCCATTCATCCTAACTTTCGCGTTAACCTTAATTTCGATCATGTACTCGAATACATCTGGTAAATTTTTAAAAAATCAGTAAAAGAAAGACTGCACATTAACAGTATTAAGTAAAAAAGAAACTACATTTATATAAAACAACTGAACGTTGATTAATGCTTGCCAGGTACTAAATATTTAGTCGCTCGGTCGACAGAATTACTAGAACTGCAACGCAGAGCTTATGAGCATTTGCACAGATAGGTATTAACCCACGAATATGCAAACAAAGCTTTCGTTTCATTAATCCTTTCCGATTGAACGCTGCGTTAATTTTAATTCCCATAGTTGGC
This sequence comes from Papilio protenor, assembly GCA_029286645.1. Lineage (NCBI taxonomy): Eukaryota > Metazoa > Arthropoda > Insecta > Lepidoptera > Papilionidae > Papilio > Papilio protenor. Next base: position 6,752,741 of record JAGSMZ010000007.1, on the reverse strand, counting down.
CCGGTTTTGAATATTATTAGTGAAATAAGTGATAACCTTAATCCAAATGTTCGGGGAAAGTACGATTTTATGTAATGTGGTTTTTGGATGTATTTTTAGAGCGGGTGCACACCTTTGACTGAAATATCGCACTACTGTTGTGCGATTGTTGAATGTTTCGCAGCCAATTCAACTGTTTAGTAGCACAATTAAAAATCGAGTAGTGTGTGTACCTCCATATAATCCATAGGAATCAAAGCGCGACTAGACAGTTGTGCGATAGTTTAGTCAAAGGTGTGCGCGCGCTCTTAAACCCTTTGAAGTAAATTCAACTGTTTATTAATTTAAAAATTTCTATCCAAACAGCTAGGTGGTTGTTCAATAAAAATGGTAAGAGTGAAAAATGTTATTAAAAAAGTGAATTCACCTCATTAAATTCGTATCGGATAAGCTATATTGAAAATATCCGTTCGTACACGGATATAAATCCAAGGATAATCTACATAACATGACAATTTTCAGTCTAGCTGGCGTCTCGTTGCACGTAATACGTGCACGTAAGTACCACGTCCCTATTGATTAGATGGACCGTCGTAAACATTTGCACAATAAATGGATAAAGAGATAAACTGGAAGGGAAACGGAGCTAATCCCTTTGATTCCGTTGACACACATTGTAGTATCTTTAGACCTGGATAATCCAATAGTATATAGGTAGTTATATAACATATAAATTGATGCAAAAACAAGGCTATAAAACGCAATCAAAGACATTTAGAAAGATATTGACTATAGTGTGTCTAAATAAATTAGATTAGTTTGACAATTCATGTCAATTCATGTGACAATTTAGTAGGGATGGGTTGTGTAAAATCAAGCATGAATCTTTTCGATTTTTATTCTTATGGAAGTTGGAATCGATAGATTCATAGTTATAACTTATGAATTAAAAAAACACTGTTTAGTCAAATTAATAATGACCTGCAGAACCATTACAAATAATGAGAGTGAATAAATATTTATTACTACTACAGCCGTACGTAATCGAATTGGATTTCGCTATTATTATTGTCATCGCTAAATTCTCTACACCATAATTAATACTAGAATTGTCCTCTAAATTAGTTAATAAGAAAATAATAATTTTATTTAAGTTCGATAAATTTTATTTAAACCGAATATCGATAGTTCATAATTGTTCGCTATGCGTGTTTGTTTCGTCACTACGATACCTGTCTATTAAGTACGGCATTTGCCTTCATACAAATTGAATTCGATACTTCATATACATCATTTATCAAAGTAATCTAAATTATTTAGACACACTATAGGCAGAGTGAACAAAATTTTTTCACCGATAAAATCTCTGACAGGTCAACGTCAATTCGTGTCCTTGTATTGACATTTTACAAATTTGTAATAAACTCCATATTTTCTTATAAATAAAATATAAGCGTTTAAATATTGATTAATGACACCTCATCATCACCAGCTCACTATACGTCCCCACCGAGGGGCTCGGAGCCTACCCTAAGTTAGGGTGACTAGGCCATAGTCAACCACGCTGGCCCAGTGCGGTTTGGTTGACTTCACACATATCTTTGAATTTCTTCGCTGATATGTGCAGGTTGCATCACGATGTTTTCCTTCACCGTAAGAACGTCGGGTAAATTATGTACATATGAAAATTCGAAAAATCGAAAATCACATGGCTACATGGCGGCGGGATTCGAACCCAAGACCTGTAGATTACAAGTCAAGTGCTTAAACCACTGAGCCACCGACGCTCCTATTGACACCTATTGACAATTAAATTCAGTTAATTACATTAGTGGTTTACGTGGAACATGTGGTTCCGAGGCTGTCAACAAATAGCATTAGTGAGATCATGTGAAAAATGTCTCAAATGAAACGTCAACTAAGCCTACTCTATATATTCTTTTTGAATCACTTTGCATGCAATAGAAGAATTACTTAAAAAAGATATCAAAGACAATGTGTACTATTTGTATGCCGTAATTTTCAAGTACATATATTACGAAGTACACGTGAAACGTTATGTGAATATAAAAGATAATTAAGATAATTGCTAAACATTATTTATTGATGAGGAAATTGATAAACCATTGCTGCTGTTTGCCTTGTATCTAACGTTAGCGTGTAAGAAAATCTAATAACAATTTGCTGCAACATTGTGTAATAGATTGATGCTTCATTCAAATGAAAAATTTTCTCGGAAAATATAGGAATATAACATTAGAGAATACAGATTAGCATGTTAACAAACTACACACAGATGTTGTAGTTAATTTTTAGTTAATCTACAGTCTATTGCAATGTTAAAGAATATTCCTGACGTGAATTAGAACGAGGCGTTGCGACAAAGCTATTAAACTAAGATGACAATAATCATAGTACACACTAATATTATAAATGAGAAAGTTTAGATGGATGGATGGATGGATGGATGTTTGTTAGAGTTTGTAGCCTAAACGGCTGAACGGATTTTGATGAAATTTGGCATAGATGTAAAGGATAGTCTGGAAGAACACATAGGCTTCTTGCATTTGTTTTTATTAATTCCGCGCGGACGGAGTCGTGGGTGAAAGCTAGTCAATAATAAATAGATGCTAACTAGTTCTCTCAGAAATAACAAGCATTAATAGATTCATTAAATTTAAATGATATCAGGACATTGAATGTATTTTGCATCCACTTCCAGATTTATGGAATTAATATTATTAGTGATGAAGTAACTTAAGAAACAAACTTACAATATTCCTTCGAAGAATTTCGCCACAATCAAAACCTCATAGCTTTGACTGGATCCGCCAACAACAGTGAAAAGGAAGAGGCCACAAAATCCGGAGACGAGAAATATTTTCCGTCCAAACGTATCGGTTAAGAAACCAACCAAAATTGATACCAGTGTCATTCCTAAAAATATATTTTCTATTTATAGTGTTTCCTTTATGATGTTAAAAAGCCAATACAATTGAACACTTACCTATGTATGGCATTGCATTTAACAAACCCTTTTGTAATAAACTCATATTTAAATCACATTCTGCTATCGGTAATATGTAAGGAGTTGTATTTGTCACTAGGATTCCTGAGATCAAACCGATGATTGATGACGTCAGTAGTAATACATGAAACCAACCTAATCCACATTCTTTGAGAGCTAAATCAACTTCTTGCATAGATGTTAGTGTATCTTGGTGATTTCCTGTAACAAATCTTAAAATTAGTAAATAATGCATACAAATAATTAATATTGCATAATTCCATAGAATTATACCATTGGGAGTGGGCGTGAAAGATTTATCCATTTACTTCATATCTGACTTCTTACTAATACTATAAATGCAAAAGTTTAGATGGATGGATGTTTGTTTGTGTTTAGCCCAAACGGCTGAAAGGATCTCAATGAAATTTGGCATAGATGTAGAGCTTAGTTTGGAAGAACAAATAGGTCACTCACTTTTTTTACTTTTACGGGGACCGAGTCCCGAGGAAAAGCTAGTTTTCCATAAGTAGACACTATGATAATCAAGCAATATGACTGGTTATTGGAGTTTCATAGAAAATCACAAGCATAATAAATGTAATGCAAGTATTAAGCAAGAATTGTACCTATAAAGGGCGATCGCTCTGACATGATTATGGAAAATTGGTAATAAAATATCAAAGAGTTAGTCAATAGACGTACCGATATTGTATGCGTTTAAAATGCTTTCAGACTGCATTTATAAGGAAAATCACCAATAAAAGTGGTCGTAACAATTTATATAATTTATTAACACATGTTCTCACACAAATCTCTTTAAATGTTATTTATTATGTAATAACATATCTGACTTGTTCAATTCCAACAACTTTAAACTAAAATAATTACTTTGTTTTAATCACTGAAATCTCCAACAAATACATTTAGCTGAAAGAATTCTAGATAAACAGTTATTCGCTATAAATAGAAAACAAATAGACGTGTTATAATTGTTAATCAATATATCCTATGAGTTTACTAACACAAATCAAATATATTTTACGTACCATTGTCGTCTACTTCAATTATATCAACTGCAGTCATTTTTGTTTTGTTTAATCCAATATTTTCATCTTCTTTACTCAATATCACTTGAGAATAACCAGCGACTACTGAATTATATTAAACATGATCATGTAATATATCACTAAGTAAATCTATAGCGGGTGAAGCAACAATTATACGTGGACCTCTTTATCTATTCATATTTGATACATCAATGAAGAATGAATTTCGAGCACACAGGTCTTTGTAAGTTGGTTTGCGCATGACAACGAGTAAGCCTTAGATAAATGTGAGGTATAAGAGAATTTAGGCGATGATGGCTATTGCAAAATATTGACAAACTTTTCATAAGGTTAATTGACTCTTTTGCAATAGGTTTTATATAATATCCTGTTAACTGTGCTATGCGTAAAGTGTTTTCACTTCAATGATTCAGTTGGTGGTTGCTGGATTGCGGTTTACAATTAAGGGCCTATCCCACCAAATTGTCAATTGTCTGATAATCCAACGTGTAAAATATGTGATGGAAATATCGGATTTTGTTCCCTTATCTGACAGTGACGTCATTTTTAAGCTATCTGAGCCTCTATCAGCCAGTGGTGGGACAGGCCCTTATTCATTTTGGTTTATTTAATTTGATTTTAGTACTAAGGTTAATAGATACATTTTAATTCCATAATATTAAGTGACTATTTACAAGAACGCAGTACTCAAGTTGGTTAACTTGACTTATATCTATTGGCAAGTTACTTAGTTACCTTTTATTTTAAGGTTAGTTTATTCTAATTAAAATATAAAGTAAGTAACGTTTTTTATTCGGCATGATTATTTTACTTGTTGTAGCTTTAAGAAAGGTTAGACAGATACTTACAGAATATGACAATAATATTGGGCCTGGTACACTACCCTGAGGCAGTCTATAGTTTATTACTGCTTTTCTGAAAAGATGACGTTTGATTTTCGATTTTCCAGTTTTTTCGTTGATATACATCTTTACTAAGACTTTTTACTTCATCTATGTATACATTTTTTCTACATATCAAGTAAATTAAGTATAGAAATCAGAATATATGGCATAGATAGCATTAAAAAATACGGTAACAACTATTTTTATCTACACATTCTTTAAACATTATGACAATTGTGAAAGGTAACGTACTAGGGAAAGAAAAGGCAAGATTTAGTTTTTTAATGTAATTAAAACACAGATATAATAAAACTTATTTATATATCACAATTTAGTTAATAATTTTTTTCTTTTCGTCATGATTTCGGTAAGAACAGCGCCATCACCGTTACACCTGAAAAAAGTTAAAAAGGGAAAAAGAACTCTTTATTGGACAAAAAAAACATTTTCACAAAATTCATTATGGCTCTGTCTCCTGAACTAAATTAGCAATACTGTATCAAATAGTTAAAAATACTGTAATGTCTTGTTATTTCAACCTATCCAGCGAAAAGAGTTGTATCTTTTGTAAAGAAGTTGTATTCTTTTCGTCGGATGGGTCAGTTTATTTAAAACTATCCGTTGCTCGTGATTTCAGCAACGTGAAATTTAAAAATATAGCCTATGTTACTCAGCGATAACGTAGCTTTCTAAAAGTAAAAGAATTTTTGTAATCGGCCTAGTAGTTTTTGAGTTACTTCAATACATACAAAAATACAAATCTTTCCTCTTTAATATTAGTATAGATTAATTCATATTTTCATTTATCAAAGTTCAAAGTTAACACTACATAACTCTGTGGAATTTGTTGTTTAGTTTCCCATGTCTTAGGTTTAATCGCAGTCTAATGCTTAATTAAACTTATGTTAAGAAAAAGTAATATATTTTATAACAAAAACTATTATAAATGAAAATTTCAGAGGTTATATTAAAGCAGAAAATTGGTTTAATGTTTCATTTCATTTAAAATAATTTTGAACTTCTCATATTACTATTGAGATTTATCTCGTATTTAAATATGTAATTAGTTAATGAATGCTTTTACAATATGTTTTAAAAATGCTGTATCATTTCGAATTAATTTATATTTAAAATGAATATATAATTTTCAGTGCTTCGTATTGAAAAGTAAAATTATTATGCTAGTTATTTGTTAAATTTATTATCTCTTGTTTATTACTTATTTTGGTCGAATAATGTTAAAAAGTTTTATTTTATTTCTCCAACTACGTGATCATAAATCCAACGGTCGAGATAAAACCATTTCATTTCATAAAAAATGTTTAGTTAACTTTAGTATTGATTTTAGGATTGTTTTAATGTTCAATTTAAATTTACATTCTTAGTACATTTTGCCTGCGACTCCACCATCGCAGAATTTAAAAAAAACTTAGTAAATAGCCTATGTGTTTTCCCAGACTATAATCTACATTTGAACCGAATTTCATCCAAATCTGTTCAGTTGTTAGGGCTACAAAACTCGAACAAACATCCATCCAAACTTTCGCATTTATAATATTAGTCAAATTAATTACATGTAATTTTTACTTACATATCATAACACCTGTAAGCGAATAAAATGGAACAACGCATCCCATATTGAGCAGGACTGGGAATGCCACGTTGCCCACGAGAGTACCAATTCTACCAAAAGTCATGATAACAGCGATCGCGAGAGTTCTGTCAACAAACAAATAGATATATTAGTTAACTAGCTGTTGCTCGCGACTTCGTCCGCATTAAATTAAAAAAAAACTTAGTAAATAGCCTATGTGTTTTCCCAGACTATAATCTACATTTGAACCGAATTTCATCCAAATCTGTTCAGTTGTTAGGGCTACAAAACTCGAACAAACATCCATCCAAACTTTCGCATTTATAATATTAGTCAAATTAATTACATGTAATTTTTACTTACATATCATAACACCTGTAAGCGAATAAAATGGAACAACGCATCCCATATTGAGCAGGACTGGGAATGCCACGTTGCCCACGAGAGTACCAATTCTACCAAAAGTCATGATAACAGCGATCGCGAGAGTTCTGTCAACAAACAAATAGATATATTAGTTAACTAGCTGTTGCTCGCGACTTCGTCCACATTGAATTAAAAAAAAATATTGTAATAATATAGCCTGTAACATTAGTTTTTTAATGGCGAAAAAATTTTTGAAATCGGTCCAGTAGTTTTTGAGTTATTTCGAGAATATAAAAACCCAAATATACAAATATTTCCCCTTTATAATGATAGTATAGATTTCCTGTAATGAAATCAATTTATTATAGAAACCGTCTTATCTACAATCAAAGGAAAATACGTTTAAAAAAATAATAAGCAATGAATTAAGACGATTTCGAATGCATTAAGCTCAATCGAGACCACTAATGAAGAAAGGTAAGTCAGTATTATTATGTACATTGATAACTGTTTTATAACAGTAACGAAAAAACAATAAGGATTTAAACAAAGATACTAAAAACATACCTTATTGTTGTTGGGAACAATTCAAGTGTTAACGCCTGAAATAAACCAATCATAGTTTGCGATATCGCGGTATCGACGGAGAACAGTGCGACCACCGCAACTTTAGAGTCAGCCCATCTTATTGCTAAAGTTATACAAACGCATATAAATCCTGCTGCCACGTACAAATTCTTCTTACCAACTTTGTTTACTAGAATCACAGCGCAGATAAAATTGTACATAGACAAAGCTTTTTACCGGTTTACACCGGTGTAAACGCACACATGTACCTTGCTTATAATACGAAAATTAAAACGGCATAACTCAATTCGTTTTAAAGTAATGTCTCACGATAGTTTAAACAATTTAATTGCTTATAATTAGAAAGTTAGAAACTTTCACTTTGCAAACTTTTTATCTACTCATGTCCTAGAAATTCAGTAATTCAATATTAGAATTCAATTTTAGCTGTTTTAGCTTTAATTTTTACTACTAATGTTTTCTATCTAAAGGTTGAGTTTTTAATAAAGTATAAAAAAGTTACTTTTCCAATAATATTGCTATTAAAAATGTTATTTCGTTGCAAAAGGAATGAAAACTTATTTCATAAACTTGCATCCCTTGTTTCATTTATTTCTGCTACCACTTTAATAGACACCTTAATGATATTACACGGCAAACAGTATCACGTCGTCTGACGCTATAAAAATAAACAGAAAACACAGCTTCAAACACTGAGCGAACATTTATATAATAGCTATAAGATATAGATAGGTTTCAACTATCATATTTGTTTGAAATTCTGTTGAAAAACGCAAATATGTTGTCAACGAGTATACAAAATGTAACAATCGAATCTTAAACACTTGGCTTCGTAAGTGCTTACAATCTGTCAGACTTAAAAATGTTGATGGAATCTGGAGTTTACGTGGCCTTATCTTTAAAACGGTGTTAGATATTTAAGTGAAATATTTAAAAAAAAATTGTCGATTCAGTATTCGATCTGTTATTTACGTATTCGGTAGGACCTCACGATTTTTACAATAACTTCTAAATACTACGATTTACACACGATGTTGAAGGTGACATTAGTAAAATCAAGATGAAGGTTTTTTATAACAGTTAATTTTTTGTACTAGTAATTAAATTTATCACATGTTATAAAATTTAATTTAAATTCAAAGGATTAAAAACATGCAACGTTTCTTTTACACGAATTAAAATTTACATTTTTCGTGTCGATTTCCACAGAGCGAGCATTTTTCGTTCTCTATGTCACTCACTTTAGTCATATTATGAATTTAAAAAGCGTCTTTGTACATGAAAATTATAAAAGAAAAACTAGCTACATATTCCTGGAAATCAAAATTAAAATACAATTTCGTTTTCGTTAGTCGACATTTGGTTAATTATATGAATTCAATCAAATGACTTGGTAATTTATTCCTAAGCAGTAAGCATTAATAAAGTCTTGTACATAATGAGCAGAGAACAGTCAAATATATAACAATAAGGTACACGCTAGTTTGTTTTATTTATTACCACAAGTAGGCAGTCTTAAGCAACGTATTTTCTATAATGGCTTAAGAGCACGCGAATCCAAATACTTTCGTCTGCAAATCAAACGTTCTACGAGTACTTTCAATATTACACATTCTTTCTGAAGGCTATTTATTATTTTATTCAAATATACACAAATTAAGTAAGTGTTACAAATGAATTTGCAGATATATTTTTTTTTATAAAAGGAGAGCAAACTAACGCCGGAAAACTTGGGAATGGCGCCGTTAAATAAATAAATAAATAAATAAATAAATAAATAAATAAATAAATAAATAAATAAATAAATAAATAAATAAATAAATAAATAAATAAATAAATAAATAAATAAATAAATAAATAAATAAATAAATAAATAAATAAATAAATAAATAAATAAGTGCAATCTCTAGTTTTAAAATTATTTTCTTACTTAATCCTTAATTTGACGTACGTTTTTGTAGCAAAAAAAAAATTATATTTTACCAATACACTAAAATCAAAATCGCACGTACGAGTATAATATTTTTCTCTAAACTAGTCCATTATATTATTTTTAATTAGTTGTTCGTCACACTGGAGACTATTTACTATATTAAACTTTTTTGTCTAAGCCTTTTTTCCTAATTATTTGGTTGACTTTCATGAGGCTTGTTCGTTAAGATATACTTACTACTATAATAATAATAAACGTTGTGTAAAATGTACAGCGACATTTTCACGGCAGCGGTTCAAGAGGCGTTACAAGTTTCGACACTTCTAGTTAGTCACTGCTTGTTTGGTCTTACCGTATAAAATATGTACTCACCGGCACACAGACATCAGATAAAGAAGTATTACCACTCCTCATTTTCAAATCATGTGTATAGGAATCCAGCATTCCACATAAATCGTTGTCACCATCGATATTACTATAATGTTCCACAATAGTCGATAACTGGGGAAACCACAGCCTTATTACGTTGTATCTGGAAAAATTATTTTACTATAAATATAATTGGGATTAAAGCTTAAATAATCACATATTGAATGTATTTTCATTGAATAATGGAATTTATTTTGCGGTTTAATAATCGTTACCGGTTTCGCGTGAATTAAGTGTAATTCTCATTAATGAATGTTTACATTAAAAATTCGTTCACAAAACCGTATATTTATTTTTAATTCAATTATAAAATATTTGTGTTATAATTTATACGGCAAAAGCATTTTTGTTACGCCTTCATAATCGGAAGAAAATAATAAAATGATGATTCGTGGAAATTTCAAGATATTTGTTTCAACAACGACTAAAACTGAAGCAAATAATTTTAGCTGAATGTACTAAAAACGAGAAAAAGATATCATCTTTATTACAATTGTGTCAAAACTAGCGAGAACATTAATATGCGATAAGAAATTATCAGTGTTCAAATAATTGCATGTTTTATGTAATTAATTTCACAAGAAACGAATTACATGAGATTATATAGTTTGTAAACGTAAATAGTATAATTCTTGACATACATTTTTAAATGTCGAAAAACAGTAACAAAAAACAAAAAAGCTATGATTTTAAAGGTAACATCAGATACTAGACTCCTGCCAGTCCTTAAAAAAAAAGAAGTCAAGATGAAGACAACTCCAGGACTTCCGACTCCATTGTAGAATATTTGGAACGTATAGTGTTTCAAAAATATTCAATTGTACTCACAAAGCCATGCTTAAGAAATTCAAACCAGATATCAATAGCAGATATCCAAGCAATGGTTTTCTTAACATTGGTTTCACATTAAGAAGTCCAGTGATCAACTGATGTTTGAAACTGGCCATTATTTTTCTCTCTGGCTCCTCGTCTATAACTTCCTTTTCTTTGTCTTTCCATAAATCGATGTACTGAAAATAAAAATCACAACAACTTAATAACCAGAGATCAACAAGACTTAAGTTCTGTAAAAACATATCTGATATTTTCCTCGTGTACGTTATAGTCTCTAGGTTTGGAATAATTGTGAAATTTAAATTCTCCAACTAAACTCGAAAGGAAAATTAATACTATGCGTAAACTAAAAAAACCACCCTAATATCTTACCTTGTATGTTTCAGCAGGTTTTCCCGTGTTCATTGTATACATTTTAATTAGTACTTTTCTCGCTTCATTATACTTCTTTTGAGTTAAGTAAAATCTGGGACTTTCTGGTAAAATGGCGTACAGCACGAATGAAAAAAACGCCCATAAAGACATCAGGTAAATATAGAAATTCCATACATGAAGTTCTGAAATTGAAAGAAAATAACATTTTTCATTATGTTTTCTCGTTTGTATTTAATTGAATTTTTTTTAGAAACACAACATTTAGAGCGGGCGCACATCTTTGAATAAAGTGACGCACAACTGTTGTGCGATTGTCGATTGTTTCGCCGCCAATCCAACGGTTTATTGCACAACTAGAAATCGATTAGTGTGCGCACATTCATATACGCTCATAGTAATCAAAGCGAGACTAAACAGTTGTGCGATAGTTTAGTCAAAGGTATGGTAATTTTGTACAAATATCCAAACTTTAATAATGATCCGTTTAAAAGTTTCGAATATTAACGCATAATATATTTTTATCCGTACCGATATATCCATTGAACAAGCTGTATTTCCAATCGTGTGTAAGTATTCCCCAAGACATCGCAGCAACAAGTATCTGAGCAAAAGCGGTAAAAGAAGATCTGAACAGCACCACTCGATCTCTGATCTCTTTGTAGCAAAATTCCGATGTTAATGTCAAAGTCGGACTGAACGATATAGCAAATCTAAAAAATGTCGATAAAGTCTTTGTAGAAAATAATATGAATACCTAAACGGAATCGGTTAAAGTTAAAATACTTTATAAAACTAATGCTGCACATATGTTAAGGCTTTAAATTTTATGGACTCTGGTTGCTATATTTTAGAGAACAAACACACGCTGGATTGCGATTTAAACTTATATTGGTCTTGATCCCTCGTGATATTAAGAGATCAAATGTACCACACTTATTAAGTGTCTACTAAAAGCACCTACCATTCTGCTAACTTCAAAAATCCACCACATCATACATGAACTTAAAACCCTGCTCCATACACACTAAACGCATGTCTATTAAGGTTTAATGAAATTGATTATACTTACAGAATTCCTTCAAAAAACTTAGTTATAACCAAAACCTCATAGCTCTGACTTGATCCGCCGATAATTGTGAATATGAAAAGCCCACCGAAACCATACACCAGAAATATCTTTCTACCAAAAGTATCCGTGAGAAAACCGGCAACTATTGATACTATTGTCATTCCTGGAAAGTACCAAATAAATTATAAGGATAACATTAGTACAGGATAATAATAATCTTAACAAAATTAACGATAGATAGATGTACACAGATGGATGAAGAAAGCGGAGAACCGTATAATGAAAAGCATCGAAGAATAGTAAACCCGCAGTGGATGATGAAACATGTAAATCACAAAATGAAATGATGATTAAACAAGGTGATGGTGACTGTCAGGATGTTATGATGATGATCAAGAGAAGAACCTTCTCAATAAACAATATAAACGTAAGCTTACCTATGTATGGCATTGCATTTAATAATCCCTTTTGTATTAAATTCATATTTAAATCACATTCAGCTATCGGCAGTATGTATGGTGTTGTGTTTGTCACAAGAACACCTGCTATCAATCCAACGAACGATGACGTCATAAGTAACACATGGAACCAGCCGATTCCACATTCTTTTATAGCCAAATCTATTTCTTGCATAGAAGTTAGTATTTTCGGATCTTGACGCTCCTTTCCTGAAACATATAAAATAGAATATTAAAGACTTTAAAGCTTATCGTCACCAGCTTATGCGTCCCCATAGAGGGGCTCAGAACCTATGACTATAGCCCCTAACTTAGGGGTGACTAGGCCATAGTCAGTCCCGCTGGCGTACTAGTGTTGGTTGACTTCACATAAAATTGAATTTCTTCGTCGATATGTGCAGTTAAACCTTATAGTTGCCTAATCTTTTCAATTATTCTGTTTAATAAGATAATGTTTTTTTTTAATATTTCATTTTAATTATGATTACTAGTACGCTATATATTTCAATAAGGGTCACCTTAATTGTGTCAATAATTAATAATAGCAACACCTATGTAAATATCACAGAAAATTGAATAAATGTTCTATATTTGCTTTAACATGCAATATACATAATTGATAAATGATTTCCATTCTTGCATATTATCAGACTTCTGAATTATTCAAATTATGTTCTACACATTTTTATGTTCTACAAAATTAAAGTTATTGACAGATATCAAGTCTCTCATCAAAAACCCCGTAACATTTCATTCAAGGATAACCTAGCTAGTACATTGTGAATACTTTAGAACATAAAAGTAAATAATTGTACACTGTAACCAACGTATTAAAAACAATCACTTACCATCATCCAAAGCTGCTAAATCAATTTCACTCATTTTGATTTCTGTATTCACACAAACAATTTGTATACTTCACTAGAATAAGAACATCACTGTCTTTTCTCATTATCACTTGAGAAATCACCAACAGCTACTGAACTATAACAAATATGATCATGTATTATATCGTTGACTCAATTTATCTTGGATTCAACGACCGTGATATCATCAAATTTATCTTGAACTACCAAACTATATACTACTCTTCTATTATCAATCAGATGTCGTTGAGGAAGCAGATATGGAGAGACCACTATTAAGTGGCCGTCTGAAACTAATGAGTAAACTTTAGATAAATTTAGAAAACACAGCACACATGCGTATTTGTTAGTGAAGATTTTTTCGTGTTACATAATTTTACGGCAGCTATTTTGACACAGGAATATTTTCATTGATTAATTTTTACTAGATGAGAAAAGCATATAGTACTACATTACGTCTTAGATTATGTAACTTAGAATGGGGTCGATAGAGATAAAATTCCTCGAATTCAAAATGTGTGTTTACCGTCATATTGTAATATTCAGCTTCTCTGTTTAATTATAAAATCAAGGTCGTCCAAATTATGTGAACTGTTTTGTTTATTTAACTAATTATTTAATTAATTTATTTCAATGTTAAAAGCAAACCAATTAGTATAGAAATCGAAGGATACAATCTATTAACTGTTACCCGTTCTGATTGATCAATATCACATATCCGATCCACGGGAGCGCATCACGCTTTACAGATCAACATATATCCGGAGCCGCTTCCAGTAATTTATTGCACATTTGTTTTACTAATGGCCGTTGTTACACGTACGAAATTGCCGAACGATACAAAATACTATTACTGACAATTTATTGACTTTTTTTGATAGTTATTTTATTTAAATAGAGTAATAAATCGCGTCACATATTTTAAAGATCGCAAACATGCGAATATTTCACATGCTAATACACGATTGGTTTATTAACATTTTAATTCATTCGATTGAAATATTTTTTAAATTAACGCCATCTAGTGGAATTTTCTAAAACTTCCTTTCTTGCTACAGATTTTAATGCAGTACTAGCTTTCGCCCGCGGCTCCGCCCGCGTCGAATAAAAAAAAAGGAAATCAAGTAACCTATGTGTTCTTTCAGAATATCCTCTATATCTTAACTAAATTTCGTAGAAATCCGTTCAGCCGTTTAGACTGCAAACTCTAAAAAACATCCATCCATCTAAACTGTCGCATTTATAATATTAGTAAGTATGATTTTTCAGTTTTTGTTAGTAAGTACAGATCAAGTGTAAATAGTACATAAATAAAAACTTAGTTAACCCATTTAAAATTCTTTGTTTGCATGTACTATACAGAAGATTTAAAAAGTCAATCATTGTTCAATGGATGTACAACTTAATATTCTTGCAGCGTCAACGATTTTTGTTAAAAGGTAAATTGTTCCGTCGGCCTAGTACGTTGCGTTCGATACTAAAAACTGAACGCAGGCAATCAAGGAATATCTCAGTGGACGGAACATTTTGTCACTTCGACAATAGACTGCGCCATGCGGGTTACATTGTTTTTTGGTTGTTCAGCGTTGCGTATCAGATTTTGCGGAAATAGAATACTGTGCACTTTTGGAAAAGAGCAGAATATTTTTAAATATCAGTATTCTTTAGAATTAGATATCTTTGTAAGTGAAAAAGACATGGATTGCGTGAAAGGTGACGTGATCAAGGGAGTGATGACTGAGATGACATATGATAGAGTTATCTGGCGGACAAAATCCTGTTGCACCTAACTTACGGGAGTAGAAGAAGAGAGAGAAGATGATGTAATTGTCGGTAACTAGCTTACGTTACTGCTATTGTTTTAGCACCAATATGGTGAGAATTTAGTATTAAAATTGTATACAATAGTTCTTTTACGATATATTATTGCCGATATTGGAATTGCTAACAAAATCACATGTAAGTTTTATTTTTTCTGAAAATGAGGGCAATAAAATTGTCACAAAAATCATTTCAGATTCACACAAAACGTCTATAGTTACTATATCTAATTACATAATTAGATACTTCTAGAGACGTAGAAGGAAGTACATGAGAAATATGAAAAACGCAAATAAAGTAAAATGTTTAAATAAAAGAACCACCTGTAAAGATAAGGATGCCATATCTTGAATAAACGAGGCAACTTCTGATTCATAATTGTAACAGATAACAATCTCAACGTTTGAAATGGAAAGAATACTTGGAGCTTAGAAATGGAGAATAGTGCTAGTCGTACCTACTCAAATGGCAAAGTTGGACCATTATCTCGACGCAACAAAGGGAATGACAGTATTATTCCATTACCCGCAGACAATACTGCCGCTAACTTTTATTAAGGCTGTTGCACAATCTCTGCGTTTTTAAAGTGTTTTAAAAGTTTGCTATCTAACCGTACATCCATTGCTGTGATATTTACATTATTATTGTCATCTCTTATACTCTGTTTGATGAGACAAGGACAACAATAATAATCCCAAATGTCAAGGCGATTGAATACCGCAACTATAGTTCAATCTATCTCACGATACGTTCATACGATACTTTGGCGGTTTTAAAGAAATGTATTGTGACTGAGTCATCGATTTGGAAATGAGCAATGAAACGTATAAGGTGAAAAATTCTCAGAAAACTCTTCAAATGTAACACAACTAGGTATATGAAATATGGAAGATCATTCTTAGTTTAATGAAGATGTGTTGGTACAAGCATTTGCACAAAAGCATTGTCTTCCTTCTTAATCACCTTAAATACAATGTTTTGATAAGAGTGTTATGAAGCGTCGGTGGCTCAGGGGTTAAGCACTTGATTTGTAATCTACAGATTTTGGTTTCAAATCCCACCATGCACCAATGTTTTCCATTTTCGAATTTAACAGGCACAAAATTTACTCGATGTTCTTACGGTGGAGGATAACGTCGTGATGCAACTTGCATATGTCTATGAAGAAATTCAAAGTTATGTGTGAAGCGAACCAAACCAGCATTACGCCAGCGTGGTTGACAATGGTCTAGTCAACCCTAGCCTCTCAGTGAGGACATATAGTGAGTTGATGATGTAGGGTATTATGGGGGTGTACGGAAACATTTGAAGGATGCGAGAAACATATCCATTACATTTAAAAATCTATGAAAAAAATATTAACTAAAACATTGACTTCTTACAAGTCTCTCTATTATGTTAAAAGCAAAAATTTTCCATTCTTTCTTATACGTAGACAAAAGAATAGTTGAATAGAATTCTTTTGAATGTCAAACCAGAACAATGGTTTAACACAATGTAAGCACTTTATTTTTTTTTGTTCAAAACATCGTTTGAAATTTCACTACGAATGGAAAGACAACGGGTGCTTTAAACGTTTTTAAATTTAATGTAACATCAACACTCGAAGTAATTCGAAATACTTTTACTCGTATTTACATGAACCGGAATAAAACATTTCCACCCTGAAATTCAAAGTATTGTTAAAATGTTATAAAGTACTTTAAACCAGAAACCTGGTGCCCCTAGGGGAGTAGGAAAAGGTTGGAGGGTTGATCATCTATACTTCTATACTATTATAATAAAGCATAAACACACACTTCTTTGTTGCCTAAGATGTCAGAAATTACAGCATATTTTTGAATAACTCTTTTTTTAATAAAAAGCCCTACACTTACGTCACGCTTTAGGCTATATATTTTCACGCCATTAAACTTAGGGGTAAATAATTTGGATAAAAACTCTAATGTGGGAAAGAGGCCATAAGTTGCTGCCAACATCAAGGAAGCAAGGTTGCCATGGTTTGACATCATGTCATGTCATTTTAACATTTGCAATTGACAATTTGACAAATGTAAATAATAAAATGATTTTTTTATAATTTTATGCGGATGAAGTCGCATGGGAACAGCTAGTTCTGTTATATGTACAATAACGTCAGAGGAAATTATTGTCAGTATGTGAATTAAAGTCAAATCTTACTTCTTACTAATATTGTATAAGAAGGTATCTCCGAAACGGGAAATCTGGTTTATAATATATTAAATTTTGTCGTGGATTTCATGCTTAATAGCGAAGTCAATTTATTACTAGGAAATAGTATAAATTATTACTTTTATCTCTAACAGATTGTCAACTGTTAATATGAGAGATAGTTTCCGAAACTATCTTTAATACGGGACACGATCTACACAGATTACATTTTCTAAGCGACCTTATTTCTCAGAAATTCAAAGTAATATTGAAATATTTTACCCGCTCGGTTTCGTGATAGCTTTTTCATATATTATTTTTCCTTTGTTTAAACTTATAGTTACAAATTTAAACTGCGGAATTATTTTCAACTATATTAAACTCAAAAATATACAAATATTAGCTTTCTCGAGTGGATTTAAAAAAAGTAAGTAGCTTATGTGTTCTCACCGATTATCCTCTACATCTAAGTATATCAACTTTCATCGAGATTAGCCGTTCAGCCGTTTAGGCTAACGTTAGATGGCGAACCTAATTTTTATAATAGTCGGTACAAAAATGGAGCAATCTTCATCTAAAAAAAACTATCGATTGCAATTTCGATGTCTAATATTTTAAACGAAAAGGCCATCACTATATGCTTTGTAATCTATAGTACGAATATTGTACAACGTCTTATAAAAACGAGTGCAGTACCGTACCCGTCTATTGTTCTCGCTTGTTACCTCTGAGTATGCCATAAGAACACGACACAAACAAGGACTCCGCACTGATTACCTGCACGTGTGGGACTTTCCTTACACATGTTTATGTACAAGATCTACAAAAAATTGTATAGTTTTATGAACCCTAGATACCTAGTTTTAAAATAAAAATAAAAATACATAAGCTTATTTTACCAATCGGGGAAAATAGTAAAGAAAATCAAAACGATATTTTTTTATATTTCCCTCCCAACTAGTTGCCGAAAATTCCATACCTTCAAAGGTAGCATTTTCGTGATAGCCTCCTTTTTGTTTTCTAACTTGAAGATTATCAGTCAAAGGTATCATGTAAACAGTCTAATATTAAAATAAAATCAATTGTATGTCTCTTATTCGATTTATAATCCCATCAAACAGGTATATAAGGGTTAAGAGCGGGCGCTCATCTTTGACTAAACTATCGCACAACTGTTGCGCGATTGTCGATTGGTTCGCAGCAAATTCAACTGTTTAGCAAAACTAAAATTGAGTAGTGATCACCTTCATAAAAGCTCATATGAATCAAAGTGAGACTAAACAGTGGTAGTGCCCGCTTTAACATTTTAGCACTGCAGGGCCGGCACGCCCGGTGTAATACCACGACCACACAGAAGACAGGCGTGAAATGGAAGCAATTCCGTGTTTCGTCTGATGAGTGTGGTGCCGGAGGCCTAATTTAAGTCCCTTTCTCTTTACCACCCTTTTCTTATAAGGAGAGGATGGGAATGGGAAGTGGATTTGACGGTGGAGGAGATGCATAGGAAGGGGAAGTGTCCTCTTTATGTGCGTCTCCTCCGTCGGATAAGGGTAGGCAACGCATCTGCAATTGCGGATGTCTATGGGCAGCGGTCGCTTCGCCATTTTGGTGGATTAAGGTGGCCGGTTGCTCGTTTGCCACCTTATGTTATAAAAAAAAAAACAGTTGTGCGATAGTTCAGTCAAAGGTGCGATCGCCCTTAAGGTTGAATGTAAAAGTGAAATAGAAAAAGATTTTTTGTATACAATTTATATTTTTCCTCTATTTGACACATCTTTAGTAAATAACAACATTTTATTATCTTACTTTACTGTATGAATGTGGAGTTTATTTTCATTATTGGATGTGTAAACAAAAAAAGGTCAGGAAAGGAAACTTAGATTTGTTTTTTTAGCCTAAAAATACTTATACTTTAGTAAATACATACATATTTATATTACAGTATCTTAATACATATATGAACAGACTAGAGTATTTGATAAAAAATATTGGTAAAATCCTATTATTTATCATACTTAGAGCCTGTCCCACCACTGGCTGATAGAGGCTCAGATAGCTTAAAAATGACGTCACTGTCAGATATGGTAACAAAATCCGATATTTCCATCACATATTTTACACGTTGGATTGTTATCAGACAATTTACAATTTGGTGGGACAGGCCCTTAATATAATATTATGAAAAAGATATTCCTATTATAGTTAAGTTACATGTAGTTTATGAAATAAATTACGTTTTCCCACAGGCTATTAATTGTAATAAACAAATGGAGGACATTTATTTCTCCACTTAGCACTGTTGTTTATAAAGTTGATGCGATTATTTCTTTTTCGGTAAAAATAACGCCAACGCGGTGACACCTGAAATTAGAAAAAAATGAGGGTTTTACTTAACGTTGTTATAATACTAGCTTTTGCCAGCGACACCATCCGTTATCCAATAATACAGCTTTTATAATTTTTATTTAAATTTAAACAAACAATTAAGGCCTCAAAATGTCATTACCTATTTTAAAATATTGTCTTTAATGTATAAAACGCATTTAGGGCCTGTCCCACCACTGGCTGATAGAGGCCCAGATAGCTTAAAAATGACGTCACTGTCAGATATGGTTACAAAATCCGATATTTCCATCACATACTTTACACGTTGGATTGTTAACAGACAATTTACAATTTGGTGAGACAGGCCTTTAAATTTGTAACATTAGGAAACACCCCCATTAAAAAACAAAAGCAAGTAGCCTGTTTTCTTCCAGAATATCCTCTACAACTGTGACAAATTTAATCGAGTTCAAACTTATACTAAACTAGTTATTGCCCGCGACTTCGTCTACACAATATTAAGATAAAAAATAGCCTATAATATGCCCGTCTATATTATGTCAGCTACCCTGAAGTGAAAGACCAGTCGAAATTGGCAAAGCCGTTTCGGAAAATACCCGGAACAAACGCGGCTTGCGAACAGACAGACAGACAATTTTTTTTAAAGCGATTTTCGTTAAACCCTCCAATTTTATTAGATGTATAGATTAGCTAGGTAATAAATGTTGTGTACTAATAAAATATATTATTTAACGTTACTTACATATCATCAATCCCGCGAGCGTATAAAACGATATTCCACATCCCATGTTGAGCATTACAGGAAAGAGGACATTACCTACCAATGTACCGATCCTCCCAAATGTCATCATCATTGATATGGCTAATGTTCTGAAATAAAAAAAAAGATAATTTTAAACAACAAAGTTTACACAAGATTAACACTAGATGGCGCTATTTTCAATAGTATGGATTCGGATTAATCTATATTTAACTGCATATAATCATACTTCATACTAATATTATAAATGCGAAGTTAAGATGGAAGGATGGATGTTTGTTAGAGTTTGTACCCTAAACGGCTGAACGGATCTGGATGAAATTTGGCATAGATATAGAGTATAGTCTAGAAGAACAAATAGACTTCCTACTTTTTTTTTAATTTCACGTGGACGCAGTCGCGGGCAAAGCTAATTAGTTTAATAGTTTACTAATTTCGAATTTCGATGAAATTTGGCACACATGTAGAGTCTGGAAGAACACAGGTTACTAAGTTTTTTTTAAACCCACGTGTACGAAGTTGCCAGTTGGGGGCAAAAGTTATACGATAACTTTCTTGTCATAATATTACTATTAATAGTAAAACACTACATTTGAGTCTTACGTTCGTTTCTCTTAAGGTACAAAGTGTTATAATGTTTATTAAAAGCTAATTAAAATGAACTATTAATCAATCTGATGAAATCACGTAGACTTTAATGGATTACAAACATAAATCACCGAGATTAGTTATTACTTGTTGAATATAATAATTATAGCATAATTTTATAATAGCTATTAAAAAGTACTATATTTTTTGAGCACAGTAAAACTGCAAATGTTATTATTTTGCGTAAAATATAAAATGAAATATTAAAAGCTTATTTCATATTTGTGTTTTTCATTATTTTTTACAATTAATAATCAACTAGCTTTCGCCCGCAACACAGTCCGTGTGAAATAAGAAAAAAAAAGTGAGTAGCTTATGTGTTCTTCCAGACTATCCTCTCTCTACATCTATACCAAATTTCATCGAAATCCATTCAGCCACTTCGGCTACAAACTTTAACAAACATCCATCCATCGATCCACCTAAACTTTTGCATTTCCAATATTTAGGGCTTGTCCCACCAAATTGTAAATTGTCTGACAACAATCCAACGTCTAAAATATGTGATGGTAATGTCGGATTTTGTTACCTAATCTGACAGTGACGTCATTTTAAGCTATCTGAGCCTCTATCAGCCAGTGGTGGCACAGGCCTTTAGTATGATAAATAAACATATAAAAATCACAAGAATACATTGTTCTGAAGTAAGTTTCCCTACTCTTTGAAACTAAAGTAAAAATGAATACTTACCTAGTAGTTGTAGGGAACAGTTCCACGGTAAATGCTTGGTTCAAACTCATCATTGCTTGTGTAATAGCTACGTCTGAAGAGAACAGAGCGACCATCGTCCCTTTAGAACTTGTCCATCTCAGTCCTAGAGTACATCCTACCGATATTAGCCCAGCAACGAGGAATAGATTCTTCTTACCAACTTTATTTACAAGAACCCCACTCAATACCAAAGGTATTAAAGACACACAGCCTAAAATTACACTGTTTATATACGTTTCTTTACCACTTATAGTCTGCAACAAAGAAAATTGCACTTTATTATATAATACTAATATTGTAAAAAGGAATGATTTGTGATTATTAGAATTTTGTATGTATTGAAATAACTCAAAAACATTCAATGAAGCTCCTTGGGTTAGATTAACGAAAATTCTACTCTATTGTACCATAAACTAAAATTTTCGTGTTTTAATATTTCATCGTAAGTATAGAATAGAGACATAAAAATGTAAAATAAAACCTTTTTACTAACGTCGTTAAAATGGCTACGTCGTTAAATCAATTCCAGTGGAAGTTCAGTGTTTTTTTTTTTTATATCATAAGGTGGCAAACGAGCAAGCGGCCACCCAAATCCGCCAAAATGGCGAAGCGACTGCTGCCCGTAGACATTCGCAATAGCGGATGCGTTGCCTACCCTTGATTGACGGAGGAGGAGACGCCAACAATAAAGGGGATATTTCCCCTTCCTATGCGTCACCTGCACCATCAAATCCACGTTCCCTTCCCATCCTTTTCTAATAAGAAAAAGGGTGTGAAGGAAAAGGGGCTAAAAGTTGGGCCTCCGGCACCACACTCATCAGACGAAACGCGGAATTGCTCCCACTCAACCTGTCTTCTGTGTGGTCGTGGTATTACACCGGGCGAGCCGACCCATTCGTGCGAAGATGTTAAAGCGGGCTCTACCACTGTAACTCAGTTACACTAAGTTCTTGGTTAAAGTGACGGATTTTCAATCATGCAGTCGTTGGTTCGATTCCGGAATTTCAACAATTATCCTAAATCTTTATCTTAGCATAACTTAAACCTTAGTTTAAAAGATAACAGGTAACATTAAATTTAAACTAATCTGATATTTTTTTAAATTAAATAAAAAGTTTAAATATGTTCACTTATAATGCTTATGGTTAAGGAACCTACATATCTTACTAATATTATAAATGCGAAAGTTTAGATGGATAGATGGATGGATGTTTGTTAAAATTTCCGGAATAGCTCAATGGATCTCGATTAAATTTGGCACAGGCGTAGAACATAGTTTAGAAGAACACAAACCTTATTTTTTAAATCCGCGTAGACAGAGACACGGGCGAAAGCTAGTATGAAAATATATTCATCTCAATTTGCAAAATGTTGTACACATTTTATCCCTATTAAAATATTCTATTAAAGTATAAGTTTAATAGTAATATTTACTACTGATCGTAACCTTTTTATGACCTCGGTCGGACCCTCGCGACCCTTGAGATAGTTTAGTGAAATGACAAACAAGTATGTGTGAATTTACTGAACTATGTTGAACTACACTAAACAAGAAATTACTCTATAAAATGAGAATCGTATAATCAAATTTATTTGATACAAGCTTTCGACCGCGACTCCGTCCGCGTGGAATTAAAAAAAAAACAAAAGCGAGTAGCCTATGTGTTCTTCCAGACTATCCTCTACATCTATACTAAATTTTATTGAAATCCGTTCAGCTATTTAGGCTACAATCTCTAGCAAACATCCATTCATCCATCTAAACTTTCGCATTTATAATATTAGTAAGATAGTAATAAGACTGACAACTATCTCCCTTCTACATGCCAACATCTATAATGCTAGGTTGCTGATGTTTTCATTTATTTTATCACTAGCTGTTGCTCGCGACTTCGTTCACGCGAAATTAAAAATTGTAGCCTATGTTACTCAGCGATAGCGTAGCTCTTTAATGGTGAAAGATTTTTTTAAATCGACCCAATAATTTTTGAGTTTTTACAATACATACAAAAATACAAATCTTTCCTCTTTACAATATTATGTATAGACAAAATATAATATTTTATTTTATATATTACCGGTACACATGTCGATAAATGCGTTAAATTAACGCTTTTTAACTTAATATCTTCGGTATACGTGTCCAACATCATACATAAATCTCGCCGCGGCTGGTTGCTGCCGAAACTTTCAACAATCGCTGACAGCTGCGGATACCACAGCCTTATTACGTTGAATCTGAAATATATTAATAAAATATTAACTTTTCTTTCAATATGTGAAATGTGGACTTATCGCTGTATTTAATTACGCTAAGTTTATGTATGTATCTATCGGAAATTACGGCCTTACTAAATTGGAAGAAATAGAGTTACACTTAATAAAAAAAAACTAAACTATTTTCCAACATAAATAATAAATACGTCTTTTTTCGATCTTCTTATCTTTTTGACCGACTTCCCAAAAGAAGGACGTACTCAATTCGTCTGTATGTTTTTTTTTTTTTTTTTATTATCTATACTAATATTCTAAAGTGGAAAGATTTGTATTTTTATATTTATTGAAATAACTCGATAACTACTGGGCAGATTTCAAAAATTCTTTCACCATTACAAAGCTACGTTATCAATGAATAACAAAGGCTGTGGGTTATTATTATTTTTATATTTCACACGGGAAAAGTCGCGAGCAACAGCTAGTGTATTATAATTATGAAATAAATTTGATCTAAATTATACTTACAATAACATCGTCAAGAAATTCATAGCGCAGATGAGAATTAAATAATAAAGCAAAGGTCGTCGGAACATCGGTTTTAAATTATAAAAGCCCATGACTAGATTCTTCTTGAAACTTCTAATTTTATCACTTCTCAGTGACTGGCTTCTTTCACGCTTTACCTCCTTCTTTGTCCATAACTCAGAGTGCTGAAACGTACATTGAAATAAACCTCGATGCCCACTACCGTAGCGAGAATCATCGGATGTTCGAGATTGGGAATGCTTTCAAAATACCTTTACAAAAACATTAATTTTATCTGTCTCATTTTCTTCTAAAAAAAACAGAGAAAACAAATAATTCGCGTTGATTTGTCAACACTTGAAAATAGTGATAGCAATTGTTTTTTATAAACTTACTAGCTTTCGCCCGCGACTCCGTCCGCGTGGGATTAAAAAACAAAAGTGAGTAGCCTATGTGTTCTTCCAGACTATCGTCTACATCTATACAAATTTCATCGAAATCCGTTCAGTCGTTTAGGGTACAAACTCTAACAAACATCCATCCATCCATCCATCTAAACTTTCGCATTTATAATATTAGTATGATGGCAAACCCCAAAATATACTTAATTAAAAAAAAAGACAGTAAATACAGCAATGCAACATCTTACTGTTAAGGAAGCATCCGATTTCATATTAGTTTTATGAATTTTCATCAAAACATCTCCAGCGGCGTCGAATTTCCCCTGACTTATGTAGTACTTGGGACTTTCGGGTAGAAATGTGTAGAACAGACAAGAGAGCAGAGCCCACATAGACATCACATAAATATAGAAGTTCCAAGTGTGAAGAACTGAAATTAAGAAAGAAAATCATTTTTATTTTCGCAATTACCTTTAATAGGTTATTTTAAGTGGTCGACTTTAAGATATTCCCTTACAGTATATTTAATAGGAATAATCTACTTAAGGGTCTATTTTATTAATTATGAAACGTCTCTGAGAGCATAAGTGTAATCTATACTAATATTATAAAGAGGAAAACTTTGTTTGTTTGATTGCAATGAATAGGCTTATAAACTAATAGGCCGATTCCAAAATTTTTTCACCGTTAGAAAGGTAATTTATCAGTGAGTAACATAGGCTATATTTTTTTATTTCTTTATCATTATTTTCAAATTTCACGCGGAGGAGTCGCGGGCAAAAGCTAGTTAGCCAATAAATTAAACAACTTTGCTCTTTTTGTTAAATTCAGAATGTAAATACTAACCAAAATGGCCGTCGAAAAATGTCACTTTCCAATTTAATGAAAGAATCACCCACGCAATGATAGCAATTATAACTTGACCAAGTGCAGCGAAGGACGACTGAAACATCACAACGCGGTCTCTGATGCCATTGTGACAGAATTCTGATGTCAAAATCATCAGCGGGTTGAAGGAAATTCCGAACCTGGAAATGAATACTTCATGTTATGTAAAACAATTAAGACAATATATTATTTAAGTGCGTATAGTCAATATTAATTTCAAATTAAATTGATATTTAAAAAAAATTATCTTACAATGCTCCTTCTAGAAACTTCGCAGATGCGAATAAAAGATACGTTTGACTGGATCCCGCCATCAACGTACATATAAATAGTCCACCAAATCCATAGACGAGAAATATTTTCCTACCAAAAGTATCAGTTAAAAATCCAGCAACTATCGAAGATATTGTCATTCCTGTAAAAAGAAACAAACTAGTATAAATTGATTGTGCCCCAGACCTTTGCCTTTTTAGTACAATTTTACACATAAGTTAGAATCTGCTCCTTTATTGCTACAGGTTTAATCATCATCAACCTGCTCTTGTCGCTACGTAGGGTCGGCACAGGATGTGCTGCTCCATACGTCTATATCAACCGTCATATCTGAATCCACATCCTACACATACATCAATGCTTTCTTCGGTCTTCCTTTACCTTTGTGGCTATCCTCATTCAAACTCAATACTTTCCTATTTATGTCATTATTATCTTTCTGCATAATATGTCCACAGCATAGATAAATATTGTAGATAATTATCATCCATGCGTTATCTTATTCTCTCTTAATTATTAAATTAAAAATGATAGGAAAAATAAAATACTTTCTACTTTACCAGTAATAGTATTTTTAGCATACAAAGAAATGTAGACTAACCATCATATTGCAAAAATGAGGTCACTCAATCGATATTGTAAGCCTACGACACGACACAAATGTATGTCATCAATAAGCTTAGAAAGAATGTTATAAAAATAACTACGAGGTAATTATTTTTGGCTAATAATATTACGCAGTTAACAAATCCTAACTATTCCATATGTTTTCTATTTAGTCTTTAAATTGTTGTCTAAAGTTCTCTGAGCTTCTAACGTGTTAAGGTACTACAGTACTTAGGTTTAAACCTTTGCTTGATATCATTCATCACCACATAATCATCAAATTAAACGTGGAAATTTTTTCACTTTCCATCTGTCGCATGGTCGTGATATCACCGCGTCATTTGTTAATGCAAAGCAGCTAATGCAGTTGCTGACTCTAACAGTATAACTATTTGAAACATTGCTTACCTATAAACGGGATAGCATTTAAGAATCCCTTCTGCAGTAAATCCATGTTGAGATCACATTCAGCAACGGGCAGGATGTATGGTGTGGTACTGCTTACCCCCTGACCGGCCACGAAGCCGATAAGGGAAGCCAGCAGTAGCAATACATGGAACCATCCGAAGCCACATTCTTTCAACGCTATATCTAATTCTTCTGTCGGAGTTTTTAGTTCCACTGCACTCGTGTTCTTCTCTGAAATGTAGCTTGTTAATATCATTTTTTTTACTTAGATGTATGCTAAATGATATTCACAATTTAACAGATCAGATTCAACAGATTTGAAATCAAATACTTCTCGGAAGGCTTATTCAATATGGGATATGTCAGTTGGGCGTGTAATAGTTACTCGTGCATAAAGTTTTTTATAGGATAGAAATGGATGCCAATATGTTTTTGTACAGATGTTTTAGCAGTGAAAACCTACGACGATATAATTCCGTTCTTTTTTAACTAAAATTGCGCATATATAAAATATTGCACCATTTGATCCTATTGCATATATTTGTAATCATTTACGTCATCGAAATCAATCCAAAGAATACAGTTTTTTGTGATAAAAAATTATTATCACCAAAGTAATCAACATTAAGAGTATAAAAATCTTAAAGCAAACAATTTAATATTTAGACGCAAAGTATAACTATTTAAATTCAGATAAACTATTTTTATAACAAAATAAAGTGATAAGGTATAAAATCAAAGTTGACATGCAAAATTAGAGATACGTATGAGATAACTGCCACAGTGTTAACAAAAATTAATTAATCGTTATTTGAGCATTCAGCATTGATTTCTATTAATAAATCTAGACTAAGGCGCGTTTAGCTTGTAATAAATGGCTGATTTCATACCCAATAGTTTTATAGCATAGCGATATTAATCTTGGGTTTACGAGTTCGTTTTTATAGATTAATTATGCATTTTAAAAGATAAAACAAGATAAAGAGTACATAATTAATATTAGATAATCCAAATTGGAGCGAAAAACATTTCTAGTTGATGAAAAGCGAAAGAAAATGATTCTATTCCACTTATTATCAAAACATCTGTGGATGGACATTTTAGAAAAGAATATGTATTACACAATGTACTAATATTATAAATGCGAAAGTTTAGATGGATGGATGTTTGTTAGAGTTTGCCGCCAAAACCGCTGAACGGATCTCGATGAAATTCGATGTAGATGTGAAGCATAGTCTGGAAGAACACATACAGCCTTACAAATATTCGCAGTATAATGTTAAACTTAGGAATAAACTGAGTAAAGGCAAAATTTGTACTAATATTTGCTTATACTCAGTTTTTTCCTAAGTTTAACTTTATACCGCGTTTATTTGTAAGGCTGCTTGGCTACTAACTATTGTTTTATTACGCAAACGGAGTCTCGGGCTAAAGTTAGTAAAAAATAACATGGATTTTTTTGTAATTTTCTACATACCTGTGTTTCCTAAGCTTTGTACATTGATTTCTCCCATTTTTGATGTAATAAAACACGAAATTTGATTTCCATTACAGTGTGCGGTCTTCAATGAGACGTTGTAATTCGTCATCTTGTATATAAACTTTGTTTTATTTGTTGACTCAAAAGATATGCTATGTATATGCTTAAGGTCCGTTTACACTGAGAAAAACTGAAAGTTTTTTTTTTCACTAAAGTATAAAATTAATAGATAAACTTGTGTAAATTATTAATACAATATCGAGTATAAATGCAATATTACTAACATTTTAAACAAGTTTGTTAGTACATTAGAAAACACATAGGTTGCGATACAAGCAGCTAAAAATTAATTTCTATATTTTTTAGTACTAGTAGATATTATTTACGTTCCAGTGGAAACGTAGCTTTATGTCACTTTACACGTAACAGTGACGTAAAACCAACCAATCTTGAACTCTGAGTTTTGTAGAAGTATTATTAAATTAAAGGCCAACTGATGTTAGTTCGTTCTTGAAAGTAATTTTGAAATATAAAAATAGATCGTAATAATTATGATATAATTTTAGCATGTGATGGTTTTTATCTATGAGTAAACTGTACTGTAGATTATATACCAATCTTTTTTGTGGCCATAAATATATATTCTATTCTTTTGTATGCCATTCTTCAGAAGAAAATCTTCCATATCTATACATATAATAAAATTGGAGTGTCTGTTTGTAATATCAAAAGAAAGATTCCAGATTTCGGGAAGATGATGTATTTGCGTTGTTGATAACGAAAATCGCATTTAAAAATTGTCTGTCTGTTCGCAAGCCGTATTTGTTCCGGGTAATCTCCGAAACGGCTGATCCAATTTCGACCGAACTTTTACTGAAGGGTAGCTGATGGGCATATTATAGGGTACTTTTTTATCTTAATTTTGCTTAGACAAAGTCGCGGGCAACAGCTAGTATTATAATATATTCTGTGACAGACGAGAAATTATGCATAGTAAATGCATAGCAAATCAAAGTATAACCCCACGTAAGCAGTTCTAATGTTCACTAACAGTTTAAAAGTAACTTAGTAAACACCATTTATTTTCATAATTTCCATGAATATTATTTTCATATAAATTTGAACACTGCACGCTGTAAAATTGATGTACAGAGCAAGTTTAAAATAGAGATTGATTGCCTCGCTTTACCACAAGTCGGCAGTGCGCGTCGCAATGCACCCATCTGTTACAACGTGTACCGCTCTACCGGATTGCTTACTCTATGTCGCGAGATTCGTTAAAAGTTATTTTGAAACCAAAAACACTTTTCACTAAAATGTGTTAAAACCTTTCAACTACGATATTTATTTACATCATTAAACTGTAGCTAAGATATTTGTTTTTTTTTTCATATGTAGACAAAGTTATTTCCTTAGACCTGTCTAATACATTATGCAAAGTGAACTTACAATATCCGTATAAATTATAATAAATTACCGATTTTCTTTATCGTTCAGGGGCATTATCAATTCCAATATGGTCTGAAGTTTATTTGATATTCAAATTTATTCAGACCTGACATACTGTCAGCTTTAAGGGTCGATGAGTAATATATGGCTTTCATAGTAATATCATGCATGAGGTAGAGCTATTACTGCTTGCGTTTAAACTAGTTTACTCTATTAATATATTATCTGCGAGTAGAATCAATAAAATGTGGTTTAAAAGCCTGGAGAATCTAGTTAGTGCCTTTTTTCTTCTGTTTTTTATAAGGAAAGGATGGGAACCAAAAAGTTATTAACGCGAGAATACACATGCTAGTACTATGTAATAGTAGTTTGCATGCCAGTCCACGAGACCGTCACCACGAGACTCACTCTCAAGCTTCATACCTACCTCGACCTCAACTTGCATGCTATCACGTAGCTATCACAAAGCCAAACTTTATGTTAGGTACAGGAAGACAGCGTTTACATATACCTTTAGCTTACAAGCAAGTGTACCAACTACTAGCATATGTATCCCCACCCTTACTTTATTATGATGGTTGAAAAGTTTTACTCATATTTCAGAATTAATCTTACCTTGAGTTTCGATTGCTCATCTGCAGAAAATCATGTTATCTCTCTCTTCGTGAAGATTATGAGAGAGACAACACGTGTGTTTTAGCAGAGAGAACTGACCGTTATAACTCTGGTATAATTCAACATTATCTTGTTGGTTAACATTCATAATTAATTTCTACTTAAAGGCTTGAGAATCTCCACTGTAATTACGTAGACTAATTATTTCGCTGATTATATCGTGATTGATTGCTCTATAATTTTTGGTATCTAATTATCCTCGTTAGTAGGTCATATAAAATAGAGCTTGATTGTAGGTTTCCACTGATAAAACTATGATACAAAAAATCTGTCTGATCCTCTGTAAAAAGAAGCAAATATATGTCAAAATATTTTTACTTCTTACCAATATTCATGATCACCTCACTATATGTCCCCACTGAAGGGCTCGGAGCCTACCCTAAGTTAGGGGTGACTAGGCCATAGTCAACCACGCTGGTGCTGCGTGTTGTTTGACTTCACACATATTTTTGAATTTCTTCGCCGATATGTGTAAGTTTCATCACTATATTTTCGTTCACCATAAGAACGTCGGGTAAATTATGTACATGTAAAATTCAAAAATCGAAAATCAGATTGTTACATGGCAAGTTTCGAACCCAGGAACTGTAGATTACAAGTCAAGTGCTCAAACCCCTTAGCCACGAACTTACCAATATTAAAAATGCTAAAGTCTGGATGGATAGATACTTTAGAAGGTATATCTTGAACTATGAATATCATATTTTGACCAATGAGGGAGCGTCAACTGCAAGGTGCATTGTCTCCATTTTTAAAATTCCTACTTACTCGTATGCTTAGTTAGTTTGGTTTTGTTTTCAACGTGGGTGAATTTCGAAAGAAGTTGAAAATAATTTACTGGCAACTTTAAAAATTAGCAGACGCACAGTAAATTAAAAAAAAACACTCATTAGATCCATGTCTATATGAATAATCTTTTTTATTTTCGGTCTCCGTGTTAAAATATATCACAAATCGTGTCGGTATCTTGTATGTTATGTAAGGCCTCACCTGCGGGAACCGGGAACATACGGGAATGGAGCCAAGCGATAAAGTCTCTTGGGTGCCAAGTGTCAGGTGAAATCTAATTTTGTTCTTGCAATTACAAGCATTCATTTAGAAATTCCACTTGAAAATTGTATCTAGACTTTAGATAATTTTTAAAGTGTAATATTAGCTTGTATCTTAATCTCAAGTCTATGGTTGGTTACAATTTTTTCGTAAGCTTTTCGATCTGTGGACTATATGTAAGAAGTTTTTTTTACAATGTCCTCTTCCCTAGCCGGGTCGCGGATAAACTAACGTAGATGCCACGGCCCGGTTTTGCGAAGAACACCGTGGGGTTTAGTGGGTAGTCCGGCCTAAAACATAGGCCGGGAGTCCCACACGAAACTGTCCCTGCTGCCCCCGCAGCACGGACGGCGCAGTGGGTAAATGCATTCCCCGCGACAAAAAAAATAATGTCCCCTTATTTTCTATGCAAGATGTTCTAAATAAATCAAATTTTATCTCTTTAAAAACGTTCTACAAAATCTTTTTTTTTATATATATAATTAACAATTAAAACATAAAACAAATATTGCAACAGAATATTATCAAGTATTTAAATGAATAATTAAACAATATAATGTAAATTACATTAATAATTACATTCCGCGTGTATAAATACAAATAAAGCCTAAATTATGCGGTTACTGTAATTTGAACTTTTTCCCATCATGTTAAAGTCCATAATTAAATGTTCAGATCCTTGTTGACTGAATATGTGATATCCGAAGAAAAATGTACCTGAAATGAATATTCGTAACGAGTATAAATTTAAATAATTGTCTGATAAGCGCGTGAAATAAATTATTACTTAGCAAAGGTAAAATACGTTGGTTTAATGGGCACTGCAAGGGAAGGCGAGGCATGTGGGGCAGCTGCTCTCAGTCTATAGATAATTATCTATTTGCTTTTGCTCGCGACATCGTCCTCGCAGAATTAAAGATAAACATAGTAAGAAGCCTATATGTTCGAGATTATATTCTACATCTATGCTTAATTGAAACTAGTAACAAACATTCATCTCAAGTATGATAGAAGATCAATAATCATCAATTTTAGGAAAAACACTTCTTTAGAAGGATCTTGAATTTTTTTTTAAATATCAGCGAGCTTCATAAAAACGGCAGATGTTAAGATAAAAATCTTAAGTTCCCGAAAGAAATATTACTAGGAATGTATATTACGGCTACTAACTTTTTATACGTCGGCAATACACCAGATACGTGCCATTAACTTTATTCTCACAGGCTTAGTTTCAGCGGGAATCTTGTTGGAAAAAAAGAAAATTGAGATACAACTCAAAGTTGAAAAGACAGTTATGAAATGGGAAATGTGTAACATTTTTTATTTCTTTTAAAATCTACGATAAGTTCTCGAAGAAATTATGTATTTATTTAATTAAAAAAACAACAAAATATTAATTGAAATCAAGCAAAGTGACAAGAATAGTTAAATGAATAGAGAAAATAATTTCGATATAGAAATAATAAATTTTACATTAATAAAGAATTTATGAATGACTAGCTTTCCTTCACGACTCCGTCCGCGTGCAATTAAATAGAAGTAAGTAGCCTACTGCTTAGTACAGACTATCCTCTACATTTATGCCAAATTTCACCGATACTCGTTGAGTAGTTTAGTACAAACTCTAACAAACATTAATCTATCTAAACTTTCGCATTTACAACAATAATAAGATATTTTAGATTATTAAAACATAATTTTTTTATAAAAAATGTTGAGTAACTGTTCATTTATTCTGTTTTAAAATTATAAAACAAAAAACAAACCTTTCTCATGGTTCAAAAATTCCGCAACAAAATAAAATACAAGCATATTTTTCGACCGCGTAACACACGTGTCATTAACTTTACTCTAACACGGCTTTAGACGAATACATACGGCCCTAATTTGTTAGGGGGACGCCAAATTGAGGTAATAAAAATAAAAAAGACAAAGCGACAATAACGGGTTACGTTTTAATTTATTTTACAGTACAAAACAATACATTTGAAATAGAAAAGAGTGTAAATATGTAATTTAACCTATTGCAAGGGTTCTAAATTATTTTCAACATCAAAACTAGAACTAAAAGGTTTACATTCTGTTAATATTATGCTTTTTTCTGCATAATATTGATAAATGATTTGGTTTTGTTCAGTCTACGAGCGTTCACCGCACCTCGCATAATGTAATGCGTTTCACACGAGGGCTGTAAGCTAATGCCGTACAGTAGATAGTGCATACGGGGGTAAAACAGTACTGTTTTATAAGTGTGCGTGCAAAACAGTAGCAGTACTAATCTATTGTACTTCCTGTACTACCCATGTGTGAAACTAGCATCACATAAGCCGTTATCTGTCGCTCGTACGATACAATTTCGCATTATGGAATTGGGAGTAGCTCGGATTTAGTTTAAACCGATTATTGAAATAAGATTCATAGATAAAATAAATTTTCACAATTCTATACCGTCTACTTTTGAAATGTTTTAAGGTATAAAATGGTGCCTTTAGAGTTAGAAAATTTTGTGATTAAGAGTGTAGGGAAAAGGTTGAATTTTTACTATCCTAAACTGATTTAAATTTTATTTTTTAATAGCCAGTTCCGATATAATTTTGTAGTCTAGGTATCTTCCTAACAATTTCAAGGATGCATTTTCCTCTAACGTCTAACGTGTGGTAAATGAGCACTTAAAATTACTATTAACAACTCTCATTAGAGCCAGCATCTTAGATGAAATTTAGTGTACGACGTACTTTAATATGAATTACCATACTATTACTCAAGAATGGATTTTACGTACATATTAAATAGTACCTTCTTTCAACAATTAATGGAGAAGTGTGTTTACTCAAAGTATTTTATCCTGGTAAACAAAGTTGAATGTTTTATTTTTATTGCTTTAAAACCAGTTCAAATCTCACTCGCCATAATATTTTAACTGTCGATTTTTTTTTCGTTGTTTTCAAGTGAATTTTAAAAGAAGAAGGAGCTTCTTTTAATATTATTTAGCTTTTTTAGGTTAAATTTAAAAAATGTTTTAAAGGCAATAGATGGCGCTGTTTTCTATATTCGTCTAAATACTAGAGATTTAAAAAATAGGGTTCGGTCTATTCTTTGGATTTTTCGGAACAAATTCTGTTATCTTTCATTTTTTATAGATTACAAGTGGTATGTATTTAATATTCAATGTGTTCTTACCAAATCGCCTTTTATCCAATTACTTTCTTTTGGTTTTTCGTCCATTGATCCTCGTCGAGCGAATATTAAAACGCGAATCTTCATAAGAAATTGCCTGAAGGAAAGAGAATTCTTTTGCGAGTTCATTGAACCGTTAACAAATAAAGAATATTAAATAATATACGGGATTTTCATAGTGAAATACTTTACCCAACTATTTTGGATTAGGCCTCAGATGAGATTCAAATAAATCTCTTAAACAACGGACACTAGTTAAATTTCGCTACAAACATTTTATTGTTAGTAGCAAATGCCGTTTCATGTGAGATCGTATCACTAAAGACATGTTGTTAGATGATAAACTAACACTATTTAAGCTAAATTCTTCTTTTTTTTGTTCTTAACACATTTGTAATAAAACAAAAATATATACACACACATTTTCTTGTTTTAACATATTCTGCCATTTTGTTTTCACTTTTCTTTTTTTCCTCCTTTGAAATGTCCATTCAGCCAGTAATATATGTTGTAATTTTTTTAATAAAAAACATAATTTTATCATTGTTTGTTATATAAATGTTAGTATTTAATATAAATGCGGTTTTGCTTTTTTTTTTTAATTAACAGAATTATATTATAACAATATACAGCGCCATCTGTTGGTCGATTGCTACTGACCACATGTTAATAGCTAGTCGTGGATTACTATTTGGTTTCCGTTGTCTCCTCTATTTATATAACAATGTTGGATATCTTTGGCGTTGGAGGATCATGATTATGTTTGTTTAATGGAGATGTTATATTTTACTTCATAGTTAACTGTCAATTAGGTATGTATTGAACATTAACCCATAATTCGTCGGAGTATTTTGTAGAATAATATGTTATTACCAACACAGTCAAATCAAAATCTCGTTTCTTTTTCTCTAAACTAGTTCAGTAGTTTTTTTTTAAATTAGTTATTACACTGGACAGTATCGAATTAAGGGTTCAATGTATTATGAATAGATAAATTGAATTAAATTTTTCACTTGTTTTTCTATTGTTTTTAAAATAGTTTCTTTACAAATGAAACAATCTTTTAGTAAGTAATTATTCTGTGAACACGATTCGAAACCCAGGTGTATAATAAATTATGTAGAACCGTTACGAGACAATTAATTCGTACACATCGTGCGTCCCAAAGATATGGCCGATTGCTTCTATGTCTTGTTTAATCTGGTAAAACAGAGAGGATTTGTGGTAATAAATGGTATCCTTGTAATGATTTGTCACACTTTTCGTATTAATTCAATTAGATGTGGATGACATTTTCCTTGTTTTACGGTTACGATGCAACGATCAAACAGACTAAAGGAGTTACATGTTTTCGGGGTTTTAGTTACTCTATCGAATCTATATTAGAGATATCATAAGACTAGCAGTTCCCGTGTGGCTTCATCCGCATGAAATTATAAAAAAAAACGTTATTTTATTTTTTACATTTGTCAAATTCTTAATTGCAAATATCAAAATTACTGTTACCATAATAACCTTGCTTCCTTAATGTTGCCAGCTTGTAGTTTATGGTCCATTTTCCACATGAGTTTTTTTTTCAATTTATCTACCCCCCTTAGTTTAATAGGGTGAAAATATATCGCCTAAAGCGTGTCGTAAGTGTAAGGCTTTTTATTAAAGAAAGAATTATTCAAAAATATGCTGTGATTCCTAACATCCTACGCCACACATTAGTGTGTGTTTACGCTTTATTATATTAGTATAGATAAAAGCCAGTCAGACGGAGACAAAATTATTTTAAAAAGAAAATAAAATCCATACAGTATATTTAATGCCAGACAGCATGTGATTTCATAACCGTTATATCAATATTAATAAAAAAATTTAAGCAATTATCAGCAATCATCAACGTAAATACGTTGCCGTACCGCAATGTTTGTCAATGGTACATATTTAAAGCCAAATATCACGCGATATTACTGTCACATGGAATCTACTACGCATTTTCTTCATTAACGCAAGTTTCACACGAGGGTAGAACATTAAGGGAGAACAGTATACAACGCAGTATAGATTTTGAACGTACACTTAAATCACTTGCACAACATTTAGTCGCGCTTCAATGAACTTATATTAGCGCACACTACTCGATTTTTAGTTGTGGAACTAAACAGTTGAATTAGCTGCGAAACAAACGACAATCGCACACAGTTGTGCGATTGTTTAGTCGAAGCGCCTATCCTGAATATGTCAGTACTGTCTAAGTACATAAAACAATATCAGAACTATTCCACCTCGTGTGAAACATGCATAATAAATATTCTCGCGTTATTATAATAGACGTGATAGTATATCATGAGTTTTCATTGTATAAACACTTGTTTATAAACAAAATTAGTAACATGTTTTATTTAGTTAATTTCCTAGTTTTCACCCGTGACTTCGTCCGCGTGGAATTAAAAAAAATACCTATGTGTTCTTCTAGACTATTCTCTACATCTATGACAAGTTTCATTGAGATCCATTATGCAGTTTAGGCCATAAACTCTAATAAACATCCATCTAAGCATTTATAACATTAGTAAAAGACTTATGCTATACTAGCTGTCGCCTGCGACTCCGTTCGTGTGCAATAAAAAAAACAAAAGTCAGTAGCCTATGTGTTATCCAGACAGACTATCCTTTAAATGAATGCCAAATTTCTTCGAGATCCGTTCAGACATTTATCTAATAAACATCCATCCATCCATCCATTCATCTAAACTTTTGCATTTATTATAAGGTTTGTCAGTAAATTAAACAACATGAAGACGTATATTCTGTCTTAGTAATTTATCACAAAGTACATTACTTTAAAGTGGCAACGCAGGTGTGCAGGGTACGTTTCACTTAAGTTACGTCGGACTGAGTTCTTATTTTGTAATATGTTTGTGTCAACCAACTAAATACAATTGTTTTTAATTTAAACATATAAAAAATCATTTTGAACAACAGTACATTTTCCGAAACATTCATATCACGTTAATCCTGTAAACATTTTTCCATAATAACTATAATTCTTGGCCGTATCATGTACTTATAATGGTCATCTACTTGGTTGCCACGAAGACGCCCATATCATCAATCGACTGCTGTCATTAAAAAAGTTTAACTGAACAAAGTCTAACTATATTTCTTCAACAAAGAATACGTAAAATATGTTTTCACTTTTCAAAACAAAGTGCGTTACATTTATTCCCCTCGCCTTAGTATCACGTGCCATTAACTCACTCTCACCGACCTAGATTGATATCACGGATGCTGGAGCCAATCTCGTCAGAAAAAAGGGAAAATTGAGATATAAAAGGTGATAAAAAGCTACGACTTTATGCGAAATTGTGTCCTTTTTTGAATAAAGTACGGACTGTACGTAGGTTTTGAATTACTTTACACAATGAGATTACTCAAGGTATTTGCTTTTTTTAAGTTCCTTTATTTTACAGATCTATCTTCGAACATCGAAACATAATAAGTCGACTACAGCGACATCTATCTACAATTATTAATTAATGAAAGCGCCATCTATTGTACTTAAGAATAAACTTATCTTCTAAACTAATTAAATCAGCAATTTGCATTGGAAGGAGTTAGAATCCAACTACATAACAACTACAGAAGACACCAATTTCTATTCAAATTTTAGCAATAAACATTGTTACAATTAATCGATGAATTCGAAATACAAAAAAAATGTTTCAGATAAATCAGGAAATTTCATCGGATTCGGTGACTCGGGGGAATATCAAATAAACGAGAGATAACGGCTCGCGTTATGTTACCTTATTTCAAGCATCCAACGCTCCGAGGTTAAAGGGGTTGGGGTAATTTATCAGACACCCGATAACACTCCTTATTTGTGAATATATGTATGAACACACGTACAGCTTCAAATATTGATTTATTATATCACACGGTTGCGAATTATGTTAGGTTTTTAGGTTAAATCTCAATGTTCATTTTGATTACATCTAATAGCTGTGATAATACAGTGCAGTTTTTTTTATAATGTAATTAAATCTATTCTAATATTGTAAAGTAGAAAGATTTTTATTTTTGTATTTCTATATTGTAAACTACTGGGCCGATTTCAAAAATTCTTTCACGATTAGAAAGCTACGTTATCACTGAGTAACATAGGCTCATCATCTCCCATACCTTATCCTACTCCAGTAGGGTTATCGTCCTCGTTACCATAGCCTATATTTTGAATCCACGTGGACGATATCACGAGCAACAACTAGTAAAAAATATTAAATCAACAATACTTTTAGTAGAATCTTCGTATTAAAATTCTAATTAAAACAGTTATGATTAAAAAGTTCCAAACCTTCTAGCGAGGGTAAAAAAGGCGTACGTGTATGGCCAGCAGCGGTTTTATTATGCATGTCTTTTTGATGGAATATGAAATAACCACTTTATACTACAAACTTGAGCCGAGTGCAGTCAAAATCCATCTTACGTGAGGTTTAACGTAATACTTTATATCCGCATAGAGTCAACTAAAGTTACTAGGGGAATGGAAATTGCACCGCGCGCTTCTATGCGTTATTTATTTAGATTTACGGAACTAGCATTTTGTAGAACGAGTTCTAGCTGGTATTTTTTAGAACGTATCACGCGGAATATATGAAATAATTTTAAACTCGTTTAAATTATTTTTCTTAATTATCTTACTTTAGAGCCGTGCTATTCTCAAGTCTTAGGAGATACGAATTGAGCCAACTACAAACTTCCCCGACGAATATTACAGCCTAATTTGAAATTCAAATTCTTACCGAGAGAAGTTCCCGTCGAGGATTGCACGTTTATTCTTCATTTTCGATTCACAGTGCGCCGAATAGAAACACAAGTGACGCAGCTTGGAGCCCTGAGAAGTTGACGATGAGATGAATATGCGATAAACTCCCAAATTAGATGGAAATCTTATTTTCTTTGGATGATTTTTACTATCTGGTGATAATTTTAGATACAACTTCAATGATTGCCTGTGATAATGATAACTTATTTTCGTATTTTTTATATCATAAAGAGGCAAACGAGCAATCGGCCACCTGAATACGCCAAACTGACGAAGAAGCGACCGCTGCTCATAGACATTCGCAATTGCAGTGGCGTTGCCTACCCTTAATCGACGGAGAACGACGCACATGACGAGGATATTTCCCCTTCCTATGCGTCTCCTCCGCCATTTAATCCGCTTAAGGCTTCCGGTACGCCTAACCTAAATACTAACACTAATGTATTCTCACTTGTATACAATGATTTGTATAATGGTCATATTAAAAAATAATTACAAAGCTTTTTAATGGCAATAAAAAAGTTATCTTGTTAAAACAGTCAATAAAGCTTTAAGCACAGTTCGTTCAATACTTCATAATTATAAACTACGTGTTGTTGCGTTGTTTTGTTTTATTGTTATAGTTTTAATCGCTTGTTGCCGTTTCACTTTAACTCAGAGAAAACGCATCGGTCTAACGACCGTAGTCTTCTAGTGAAATATTACGAACCAATTTGAAATTCAAATTCTCACTAAGACAAGTTTCCATTGCAAAATTCTAGCTTTATTCTTCATTTTCAATTCCACCGCCGGCGTGAACACAAACACCAGGCTTACTCTCGAACCTGAATGTGGGTGCACGGAATTCACTCTGAGGACTTTTTTCTTTCAATTTACGTTGAATCTTTTAAACGTCTTTACCCTTGATCTTCTTTAGTAGAGTAAAATTGTTAGTTGCCGGAATAGCCACTGATTTAACTTTTAGTTAAATTAAAAAAAAAAAACGTTGAAGCATTTGAGGACATAGTGTCTCGTCTTGTAAATAAGTAATGTTTTTTTGTTCGGGTTTAGGATTATATTAGCTCTTTTAAAGTATTTTTAATTATTATACTTTGAGTTTGAGTTTCAGTAGATTTTAATTTATTTACTTTACATTATAAAAAAACAACAAAAACAAATAATTATCATCATGCAACTGAACTTCCAAAGCTTAAATCTTCGTATAAATTATTTTCATGCATAAAGTACTTTAAGGAAACATTTACAAAGTGTCTGTTCTTGCTATTGTTTCGAGAATTATTTAGCAACGGCGTAGTTTACGCTTTCAACTTGCAAACTTCACAACATGCTCCGCAAAGTCGGCGCGACTCGAAATCCAGGACAAACGATACAACTGGATGCGTTATTTATTCAGATTTACGAAAGAGCCACTTCCATCCGCCGACCCACTCTGTATATATCAAAGACAATGCTCGTACGAGGTTGAGTTCGTTTAATTTAATTTTTTACTTCTACTACCGCACTCAGAGTGTTAAATTGTTATCTTTATTGTAGATTTAGTTTGTAAATCTAACGAAGGCGTTACCTTAGGAAGCAGATAATTGTTCTGATTGTGGTAGTGTCTTATTTTTGTAAAAGTTACTTGTAGTTAGTAGTCGCTTTAAATAATACATAATTATGCTAGGTTTTTGAAGTTTCTAATTATTTTATAATTACCTACTGATTGATTAGTGTTAGGGTGACCTATGCTTTAACGAAGTAACTCAAGTTACGTAGTTCAGAAACGTATTTCATGAAGTTATCGATCCAAAAACACTAATGAATGGTTAAAAGTAGTTGGGAAACCGGCCATTAAAGATATAGGTTTTTGCAATATTTTTTAATTAATATTTTTTCTTTTTAGGTAAGACACAAATGAGTCAACTTCATCATAAGTTTCTCAGCATTAGGAAGATAAAGGAATAGGAACCGTACGACAATCATATCAGTAAGTATTAAATCATCGGCCCTTAGTTCTAATCTCTAGCGACTAAGTTATAGTATAACGAGCTTTCGCCCGCGACTCCGCCCGCGTAGTATAAAAAAAAAACAAAAGTGAGTAGCCTATGTGTTCTTCCAGACTGTCCTCTACATTTGTGCCGAATTTTATCGAAATCCGTCAACTCGTTTAGGCTACAAACTCTAACAAACATCCATCCATCTAAACTTTCGCATTTATAATATTAGTAAGAGTAAGATTACAGAAACTATTCTCTTAGAAACGAAACTAGTTTGTCTTAGTTTAAATAATTGTTACAATTCAGTTCGTTATGATGAGCAATTTATTTGAACATTAAATTATAAGGTCTCAACATCTTTGGTAATATATTCTTGATGAATTATATCCTGAGCTAGAGTGTCTTTAGACTCAGGTGTAGTGAGAATCGTGTAATAGCAGTAATTAGTACTCGTAAATTCAATTTGATGTTAGACAATTTATTTTCTGTCTGTACTATGTTCTATTTAATTGAGTGCTAATTGTTGTACTGGAGATAAGCTACTAGTCTATGTCACGTTCTAATAAGTATAGAGCGAAGCGACGAAGAAAAGCCTACATATGTAGGCACGAAAGTACGTGTTTGTTTTTGTTAGGAGATATTTTATCGCTGATGGATTTTTAACAATTCAATAATGCCAACATTTAAAAAATATACTGGTATTTTTGGATTTTTATATATATTGAAATAACTCAAAACTGTTGAACCGATTTCAAAAATTCTTTCACCATTAAAAAGCAACGTTATCAGTGAGTAACATAGGCTATATTATTTAATTTCACGTGGGCGAAGTCGCGAGCACCAGCTGGTTTTAAATAAATCTGCCTTATAAATGTAATGTTTGATTTTTTAGCAGTGAAATAATGTTTACAAAAAACATTTATCTATAGGTACGTAAATACGTGTCTGGCCACGCGTAAAAAATGTACGTGTTGATTTGGTAATGCCCTTTGTGTTTTCATCTGTTAAAATGTGCACAACAAAAATTTGTTCACCGATAAAATATTTCAAAGTGTTATATTACAATCGCATTTCCTGTTTATTTGCACATTTTAGTCAAACATGCTTTTTTAGCATTTTCTAACGAGAGTAACTAATCCTCTTGCAATACATACTAACCTAATCAATTTCCATATACGGCTATACTAGTATAAATTAAAAATGTGCATTAATCTACGCCATATTGTGACGTCATAGGACGCCATATTGAAAAATAGGTGACATTAAACAGATATTTTAAAAATATTCTTTGTTTTTACTCTAATTCTACGATTTGGATATTTACACGAATTATTTTTTGTTAATAATTTATCTATACTAATATTATAAAGAGGAAAGATTTGTATTTTTGTATTTATTGAAATAACTCAAAAACTACTGGGTCGATTTTAAAAATTCTTTTACCGTCAGAAAGGTAATTTATCTGTGAGTAACATAGGCTATATTTTTTAATTTCACGCGGGCGAAGTCGCGAGCAACAGCTAGTGGTATAATATAAACAGACAAACATTAAATAAATGCAGACGTTTTTTAATCTGTATTCAAAAAAGCCTTTCCTCGACATCCATAAAACATTTTTAAAAGTTTTCTTGTTAACATTTCTAGAATCGGCAAGTAAATCCAAACCTACTTTACCTATGTCATGAATAACAAATTAGATCGTCAGTTTTACGAATGTAACTACTTACTTTGATCTAGTTAGAAAAGAAATAGAAACTTATCAAGTTCTAACTTATTTCAGGTCGTATGAATATTCCAGGTATTCATTCAATGGGTCAACAAATTAATTAAATGATAAAATCCAGTAAAAACACTTTCACTATTTAAATCTAAAAATATGATATTAAGAGCGCGCGCACATCTTTGACTAAACGCACAACTGTTTAGTCTCGATTCCTATGAGCTTATATGGAGGTGCGCACACTACTCGATTTTTAGTTGTGCAACTAAACAGTTGAATGGGCTACGAAACAATCGACAATCGCACAACAGTTGTGCAATAGTTTAGTCAAAGGTGTGCGCCCGTTCTAAATCTACCATCAAATGAAAGTAAATGCGATTTTTATTGTTGTCGAAAGTATCAAGAATGGTTACGAACATACTACAAAAGGCACAATACTAAACACGTTTAAGTCTAATTTAATTGTATTTTAATTGTATATTAACCTATTTTAAACTACACACTTGACTTAAAGCAATAAAGTATTACTGCATTTGCATTGTAAAAGACTTTCCTACGTTTCAAAGTACACTATAAGCGGATACATCTTGATCCTTGCTGGAAGCGAGGCTGCGAAGAGACGCTCGAAACAAGCAGCGCCTTTGAATGCCTTATTTATTCAGATTTACGATCGAAGGACACTCCGATGCGTGCTTGCGCTCTGTTCGTTAAAGTACCTATTTTATATAGACGTAGAATTCTTGTATTGTAGAGCTTGAAAATTTTAAGTTCTATAAGCAGAGGATAAATAGCGGATTGAAATTTATAAAACGACTTACTAAATATGGTCAAAGATCGAAGGTAAAAAATAAGGGTAAAGGTAAACATGTGTAAGGTATTCTCACTTAAGCGAAGCTTTCTAATAGGAGTACTATATACTCGTATAGGAAAAAACGAAACAATA
Organism: Papilio protenor; assembly: GCA_029286645.1. Classification (NCBI taxonomy): domain Eukaryota; kingdom Metazoa; phylum Arthropoda; class Insecta; order Lepidoptera; family Papilionidae; genus Papilio; species Papilio protenor. The sequence goes on along the minus strand of JAGSMZ010000007.1, from coordinate 6,708,227 downwards.
CAGAAACGACCAATGACGTTCAATTAAAATTCATTAAGGTGATTCGCGTCTGACGTCACGCACCCTCACGTTACAAATACCCAGACGGATAACCACTTAAAGTTAACGCGTCACCAAGGTGATGAGACTTTAATGAAAATCACATAATAGCAAGCAGGAAGGGTGGACGTATTGATGTGACGCAAACTGAAAGGGTTCCAACCCTCTATAAACAAATGGTAAATACTAGCGAATTTCACAATCGGTAGGTGACATGAATGTCCCTAAAATATCAACATTTATTTCGTCTACTTTTACGCTACATTCTGAGTTATAAAACTTATTACCCAACTTATATTCTCCGTTGAATAATGTTACTTTTGCCTTACCGTTTACTGCAAGTAAAAATAATCCTTGTGGTAAAGCGCTAAGGTCGGTTATCGCTTAAGCCTTTGAGCAATAGTTCGTTTAGTATTAGGTAATGTAGCAAGTGATATTGCTCATGCGACGTCGCTTTGTGCCACCGAATCTGACACGATAGAGTTACTTACGATATCCCTCTGACGTAATCTGCATACAACGAACATGTAGCAGTTCTGATTTCGCTAAATCAATATCATATAAGTTACGATAGGGAATTTTTGCAGAATATTTTTATACTCTAGTGACCCTTAAGCCCTAATACTAAATGAATAGAAACGACTGCGTTTGCTTCGTATCGCCTTTACGGTGTCTGTTTATTTTTATAATACCACCCAATGCCTAATGTTACATTTCCAACCAGTTTTTAATCATATGTATCTATATACTATACGAATATAATAAAGCGTAAAAACACACTACTTTGTTGCGTAAGATGTCAGCAATCACATCATATTTTTAAATAATTATCTCTTTAACAATAAGCCCTACACTTACGACACGCTTTAGGCTATATATTTTCATGCTATTAAACTTATGGGGTAAATAAATTGGAAAAAACCTTCACGAAGGAAAAGCACCACAAACTACAAGCTGCCAACATTAGGGACCAAGTTTATTATAGTAACGGTATTTTTGAAATGAGGTAAAAAAGCAAGTAGCATGTGTTCTTCCTGACTATCCTCTACATCTGTGCCAAATTTCTTTGACATCCGTTCAGCAGTTTAGGGTACAAAATCTAACAAATATCTATCCATCTAAACTTTCGCATATTAGTAAGAGTAAGATCCTACGTTCTGTACTTATGTAAACGTTTAATATAATAGCTATGTAATTAATGTGTTGTGAAGACAATAAACAAAGACAGTACGAATGATGTATACGGGAACTCTGAATTATAAGGGACCAGTTCCCTAAGTGTACATCAATCATCACCGACTTGACAACCTGTCAGGTTATTCAAACGTTTAGGTGCTATTTACATTTAAATACCGTTTTATATCTGTCCCATAAGATTAACATTTGAGATATATTATACATGTAATAAATTTGGAGTGTGTGAAATATAGAAAAAAAATCCAGATTTCAGTCAGATTTCGCGTATATTTGAGTTGCATTTTTTTTTGTTTTTCTGTCAGCAAGCCGTGTTTGTTCCGGGTATTCTCCGGAACGGGTGTACCGATTTTGACGGGACTTAGACTGGAAGGTAGCTGATGCACGCGGGAATGTTATAATTGTTATAATGACAGAATTTTTAATTTCGTTTCATATTTTAAAACACAAGTTACTAAACTAGAATGTTGTAATCATCTTTAGATAAGTCAATCACAAGTTTAAAAAATAAAAAATTACATTATTTTGAATTAAATTTTCGATTTCAAAACAAATCCTGTAACACATAATAAACTTACACTTTCAGAGTCTCGTCAACATTTAAGTACAAACTGAAATGTATTTTCACTTGAAAATACAAAGAAAATGTCGACAACTCGCTTAGGAAATAAAAATAGTTTTATGTTTTAAACTTATCAATGTATTGCGCTTTGCTACGTACATTTCAGATAGAAGTTTAGAACAAAAGGCGCCATTGGCTACGTTCAGATTTACGGATAAAAGATGCTACGCTGCTACGGTGCTACGTTCCTATTGCTACGGATGCTACGTTGAAGTTGTCGGCTGCTATATTGAGAAACTTCTATACTACGGTACATTACATTCCGCAACATGCAATCAATAATGGGATTTGTTGGATTAATTTTGTTTGTATTGGTTAGACTGTAGCCGGTAAAACCACTGGATTAAATCCAATGTGCTCGGCTTTAGGGAGTTAAAACTATAATGTTTTATTTAATTTTGATAGTAAGTTTTATGTTTTTAAAACAATCTAGCTTTCGCTCGTGACTCTGTCTCTGTCTAATTCTTCTGCCAGACTATCCTATACATCTATCCCAAATTTCATCGAGATCCGTTCAGCAGTTAAGGCTACAAACTCTAACAACAACCATCTAAACATTCGCATTTATAATATTAATAACATTTCCATTCTTTAAAAAAAAACAATTTAATTATTCACATAACGCATTTTAAAGCAAGTATTTTAACAATAAAATCTTCCATACAAAAAAATAAAACTTTTAGCAAAAATTTATTTCGCATTTCGCAGCCAAATCGGCGAACATGTTACTTTGAAGGGAGTAGAAATAATTTACCAGTCACGCAATAATACGGTCGGATACTCGCCGAACATATTTAGAGCCTTTTCAACTGTAAGTAAATCTCTACTATTTATTTAATGGAGCTCGCTACGTAAAGTTAAATAAGGGTTGAAAACAAACAACACCTACAAATTATTAAATTCGACTTTCTCATATTATTCGAGCGTGAAGGAATAATTAAAATATAAACAGAATAGATAAATACAACAATTTATGATCGAAGTTAACTGCCGAAACACTAATAAAAACGTATTCTTATCTCTATTTTGTCATGATGTATGGATCTGAATGTTGGGCAGTAAAAGGGACTGATGAAAGGAGAATACATGTGGCGGAAATGCGAATGTTAAGATGGATGTGTGGGGTAACACGATTGGATAAGATACGAAATGAGTATATTAGAGGAAGTTTGAGAGTAGCCCCCGTAGTAGAGAAGGTAAGGAGTAAAAGGTTAGCATGGTATGGGCATGTTATGAGGAGGGATGAATCGCATGTTACAAGGAGAACGTTAGTTATGAGTGTGGAAGGGTACATCGGTAGAGGTACACCTAGAAAGAGATGGATGGATTGTGTAAAAGGTGACATGATCAAAAAGGGAGTGATGACTGAGATGACGTATGATAGAGTTATGTGGAGGACAAAAACCTGTTGCGCCGACCCTACGGGAGTAGGATAAGGAGATGATGATGATGATGATTCTTATCTCTATTTTCTTCAAAGAGAATGATTGAGATAGATGCTTATGCTAAAAAATCATTTGAAACAATACTTTTTTCGTAGTTGGCCCAAGTTAAAACGTCAATCAATTTCAATCAAGATTTATTTCTAGTTAATCGTTGTTTAACATTATTTCGGTTGCTAGAACGCTTGCTTAAATTAATCAAACTAATTGATATGACGTAATCAAATTGTAAGAAGTGTTTAAGTACATTTAAACGCTAGATTATTAAAAAAACTAAGGGCCTGTCCCACCAAATTGTTATTAACAATCCAACGTGTAAAATATGTGACGGAAGTATCAGATTTTGTTTCATTATCTGACAGTGACGTCATTTTTAAGCTATCTGAATTTAGCAGCCAGTGCGACAGGCCCTAATAATTAAACAAATAACATAGAAATCTTAAAGTATCGTATTCGCTTCCCAATTTAAATCTGATTACAAATACAATATTCAGCGGTAAAGTGAACCCATTGTGGGTAGGTTTGCGTGCCAGCGAATAATTTTCTCTAAATAATTTGTGAAGTCTGCAAAATGAGAACGGAAAAAGCGGCCCCGTGTTAAGACACCAGGTTTGTAGACATAGGCAAAAAAGTCTTTATGTAATTACACGATATTAAATCATTATTCAGCGTTTATTTCTGCTACCTCGTTGTAATTAAATGTAATAAAAATGACAGAGCTCGTTTACCATTTAAAAATTCGTTAGAAATAAAATCCTTAGCAGATGGATTTCTTCAGAAATGAGGAATGTAGCTTTTGATAGCTTTTTAAAAATATTTAGGGAGTAACATGCTCGCATCGAAAATAAGTCAATTGGAAGTAATTCCGCATTTGGTCATGGATGCCATATTTTAGAGCTCTACAATAAGTATAACATACCTGTTTAAAATCACAATTGCGTTGTTCATTTGTTTTCTTTTATATTATATCTGTAAAGGTTCTTCACATTGCATTTATTCAATTTTTTTATTGTGTTTTATATCGTTTTTTTTTTTAAATCAGTAGATTTTTGTTAATTTACTAATATTTCCTTTAACCAATCCAACTAAGCTCTAGGCTTGTGCTAGGATTTTCATGACAATAGTCGAATGGCGGGATTCGAACCCTAGACCGCAAGATCGATCCGTACCCCAAACCATTAGGCTATTGGAGTTTAAATTAAATGTTAGTATGATAAAATTACGTATGCAAGTCACATAGGCTTTAAGTGAGCACCGTCGATATTAATATCTATTGTAAATTGTCGAGTATTCTGTCGTGTTCAGCGCACAGGGAAATCACATACGCGACACGTGGCAGTTTATTTAACTTTATGGTAAAATGTTCAGCGAATAAAAGGGATACTGTAAGAGGCACATGCGAAGGGTGAATTTAAATTACTAGTATTTGAAACTTTTATTATTCAAAGCCGTTAGATATGTACTTTATTTATAGAAATTTATGTATTGTAACTCTATTTAACGTGAATAGTAAATAATAAATAAAAATCAATTATCATTTAATCCTTAACAACACTACAACATAATCAAATAACAAAAAAAAGGAAAACAAACGTGATATAAGTGATTAAATAGATGAGAGAAAATGGAAAACCTGATACGCGTTTAAAAGGCGATATATTTTTATACACTCTGTCATAAATATTATCCTAATATTTACTATCGATTATTAGGTTCAACCTTTAAGGTTATGATAAAATTGTTTTCTATTTAATTTTTTTTAAATAAAACATCCACTTTCAGAACATTATCTTCCATTGATATATCTATTATTAAGAACATACTTAATTGTACTTTTCGCAAGTCATAAGTTTTAGAAGTTTTCTTTTCATTTTGATCCTAAATTTTTTCATATTTCCCCTTTTTACCTTATTTTCCTCCAGACGAAACCTCGACGCTTTCCCTAGAAGCTTTTACTGGTTATTGGTAAGATGGATCGTTGACGGTTCACTTTCCACGAACTTTTATCGATGTAAAAACTATGTACGCGTGTTGAAGGATTTCTAACTTAATGTCTTTATTTTATGTCAATGTTAAAATAAATCAAACTACAGTTAGAAGTACAAAATCAATTTTGTAAAAATCTGAATATTATGTTTTTACGTATAAAGTTTACGTTATCGTCTGTTCTCGGTTCTTTCTGTCTTTAGGTTATTTCTGTTGTTTACAATAATATCCATCCATCCATCCATCCATCCATCCATCCATCCATCCATCCATCCATCCATCCATCCATCCATCCATCCATCCATCCATCCATCCATCCATCCATCCATCCATCCATCCATCCATCCATCCATCCATCCATCCATCCATCCATCCATCCATCCATCCATCCATCCATCCATCCATCCATCCATCCATCCATCCATCCATCCATCCATCCATCCATCCATCCATCCATCCATCCATCCATCCATCCATCCATCCATCCATCCATCCATCCATCCATCCATCCATCCATCCATCCATCCATCCATCCATCCATCCATCCATCCATCCATCCATCCATCCATCCATCCATCCATCCATCCATCCATCCATCCATCCATCCATCCATCCATCCATCCATCCATCCATCCATCCATCCATCCATCCATCCATCCATCCATCCATCCATCCATCCATCCATCCATCCATCCATCCATCCATCCATCCATCCATCCATCCATCCATCCATCCATCCATCCATCCATCCATCCATCCATCCATCCATCCATCCATCCATCCATCCATCCATCCATCCATCCATCCATCCATCCATCCATCCATCCATCCATCCATCCATCCATCCATCCATCCATCCATCCATCCATCCATCCATCCATCCATCCATCCATCCATCCATCCATCCATCCATCCATCCATCCATCCATCCATCCATCCATCCATCCATCCATCCATCCATCCATCCATCCATCCATCCATCCATCCATCCATCCATCCATCCATCCATCCATCCATCCATCCATCCATCCATCCATCCATCCATCCATCCATCCATCCATCCATCCATCCATCCATCCATCCATCCATCCATCCATCCATCCATCCATCCATCCATCCATCCATCCATCCATCCATCCATCCATCCATCCATCCATCCATCCATCCATCCATCCATCCATCCATCCATCCATCCATCCATCCATCCATCCATCCATCCATCCATCCATCCATCCATCCATCCATCCATCCATCCATCCATCCATCCATCCATCCATCCATCCATCCATCCATCCATCCATCCATCCATCCATCCATCCATCCATCCATCCATCCATCCATCCATCCATCCATCCATCCATCCATCCATCCATCCATCCATCCATCCATCCATCCATCCATCCATCCATCCATCCATCCATCCATCCATCCATCCATCCATCCATCCATCCATCCATCCATCCATCCATCCATCCATCCATCCATCCATCCATCCATCCATCCATCCATCCATCCATCCATCCATCCATCCATCCATCCATCCATCCATCCATCCATCCATCCATCCATCCATCCATCCATCCATCCATCCATCCATCCATCCATCCATCCATCCATCCATCCATCCATCCATCCATCCATCCATCCATCCATCCATCCATCCATCCATCCATCCATCCATCCATCCATCCATCCATCCATCCATCCATCCATCCATCCATCCATCCATCCATCCATCCATCCATCCATCCATCCATCCATCCATCCATCCATCCATCCATCCATCCATCCATCCATCCATCCATCCATCCATCCATCCATCCATCCATCCATCCATCCATCCATCCATCCATCCATCCATCCATCCATCCATCCATCCATCCATCCATCCATCCATCCATCCATCCATCCATCCATCCATCCATCCATCCATCCATCCATCCATCCATCCATCCATCCATCCATCCATCCATCCATCCATCCATCCATCCATCCATCCATCCATCCATCCATCCATCCATCCATCCATCCATCCATCCATCCATCCATCCATCCATCCATCCATCCATCCATCCATCCATCCATCCATCCATCCATCCATCCATCCATCCATCCATCCATCCATCCATCCATCCATCCATCCATCCATCCATCCATCCATCCATCCATCCATCCATCCATCCATCCATCCATCCATCCATCCATCCATCCATCCATCCATCCATCCATCCATCCATCCATCCATCCATCCATCCATCCATCCATCCATCCATCCATCCATCCATCCATCCATCCATCCATCCATCCATCCATCCATCCATCCATCCATCCATCCATCCATCCATCCATCCATCCATCCATCCATCCATCCATCCATCCATCCATCCATCCATCCATCCATCCATCCATCCATCCATCCATCCATCCATCCATCCATCCATCCATCCATCCATCCATCCATCCATCCATCCATCCATCCATCCATCCATCCATCCATCCATCCATCCATCCATCCATCCATCCATCCATCCATCCATCCATCCATCCATCCATCCATCCATCCATCCATCCATCCATCCATCCATCCATCCATCCATCCATCCATCCATCTAAACTTTCGCATTTATAATATTAGTAAGATAAGTTATGGAACAAGTTTAACAAGTCAATTTATTACTTAACCTAAAAATGTACTAAAATATTGTGCTTAAGTACATACTATGTAGGTTGAAGAAGTATTACGAGTAGATCCCCGACTTCCATCTAGGGAGTTGACCATCTACCAGGGCCATAGAACCTACTAAAAGTAGGGGGTTTTAGTAGGTAAAACCTTAGTTCAGTTCAGTTTCTTGTCTATGGCACTCACTTAGCAGATTGGGCCAGTGTAAAACCTTAACATAATCTTGTTTTACCTCAGAAGGGTATCTTTATTACCTCCTCCCCGCCAAAACCAAAAATAAAGGTGCAAGAAGTACCGTGATGTTTTAAAATAAGGTTACTATTTGTTTATCTACTGCCATAAACACATTTTCCGATCAATTAGTTAAGATTGCTCGCTGTCATTCCTCGCTTTTTTTATATTTTTTTCTGAACCTCAAGATTCAAACGTAATGTTATAAAAAGATGATCTCTTATGCGACCTAAAAGTTAATCTCGTCAAATGGAAGACATTAAAGCATATTTTCATGTAAATCGTCCCCCGCTTTTGAATGAACTGACAAGTTGTCAAGTTCCTTGTGATTGATTGCCACGTCTTATGTAAGTGGGCCTTTAGAATTCGCAAAACCGGTGAAGGCTCGTACAGACTCTTTGAATTTGCTTTGAGATTTTTTTAATATTAGATTTTATTGTGGATATTTACATTTGATATACCGTTGTCGTTTTGTTATCAATTCAATTAAAATATTCAAATTAAATTTTAAGAGTTTTTTTTTTAAATCATCCTCCTGTTTTCCTCTAACTCTATTTAAGGTTAACAGGATTTTCTCTTGTAAGTTAGTCTACTAGTAATTTCCTTCTTAATGACGTCATCTTTAATGAAATTCATTACTATTTTTTTAGTCCCACTTCTACCCATATCAATCATATTTTTAGCACTCCTTGTCGCGCGCCCTTGAATTATTTAGAGCGCGCGCACACCTTTGACTAAACTATCGCACAATTGTTTGGTCTCGCTTTGATTCCTATGAGCTTATATGGAGGTGCGCACACTACTCGATTTTTAGTCGTGCAACTAAACATTTGAATGGGCTGTGAAACAATCGACAATCGCACAGTTCTGCTATAGTTTAGTCAAAGGAGTGCTCTCTTAATATTCACTTACTGCAGGCGCTTTATTTAATAGGTGATCATTAAATTATATTTATTTAAAACAAATCGATTGAACGTAGTTTAAATTCCACTTCCATCGAATCCATTTAACGTCCGCATTTCTACGGCGCCTTCATTATTTCCTTCGTTTTATCCCTCCTTCCGCCACTTTGATCGCAGAAACCACCCAGTTTCAGTATTAATTTTATCTCCGAAGGCGAATTCTTACAGGAATTTCATCGTTTAATGCTCTATTGGACTATTTGATGATTAGTAACTTATTAGAATATGAATTGTCGAAATTATCTAAGTCGAAATCTTTACTTCTACGTTTACTCAATACAAAAACTAAATTAATTAGTACACAAAGATAATTTATAAAATAAATGAAAGTTATTGTCGATTATTATAAATTAAATGAAAATCAAAGTATTAAATGGTGATTAACCACAATCAACTTTAAATAAGGAAGGTGCCCCTTCTTTAACTTTTAAAAAAGTGTTTCCTTTGAAGTTAATATTGGCAATTTACATTTTTAATCAAAAGTGTTTATGGCGTTCACAATTCATATTTATTATGAAATAAACATTATACTCCACCGATAAAGAGTTTATTTCCCCTTCGACAATGCTGAACGTGGCTTGATTAGAAACATTCAACGGTGGTACGAAGTATGGAAAGAAACATTTACCCTAATTAGAACGTAGGGCGTTTACTGCTGCGAACAGCGCCATCTAGTTTAAAAAAACAAAAGTGTTTAAAATCGTAATCTTCCTTACTCTTTGATTAATCTCATAAACATTTACGATTGAAACATATGGTTACCATTAATGTAATTTAATAAATCTGTGATGAATTTTATCTATGTACATTATACTAGCTGGTGCTCTCGACTTCGTCCGCGTGAAATTACAAAATATAGCCTATGTTACTCACAGATAAATTACCTTTCTAACGGTCCAAGAGTGTTTAAAAATCGATCCAGTAGTTTTTGAGTTATTACAATACATACAAAATACAAATCTTTCCTCTTTATAATATTAGTATAGATTACTTCTATATAATTCTGTCAGTTACAATTTATGACAACACTGAAATATTCCAAATAAACATTCGTAGTTTTACGGTAACATATAACAGTATAAATAGTACATAACTCTCCAATTGTATAGTAAAATAAACAAAACGATTGGGTATTACCTAAATCAGAATAGCTGGGAAATAGACTGGCTGTAGAAATCCTCATAAATATATTTTATGGCACTTATTTATGATTAACCAGGAATTGTATTAACTTGCTTATACTAAAGTCAATAAAAATCGTTTAAGACACTATTTAATTGCTTGTTTCTCTATTAAAGAATTATTAAATGACGTTTTTAAATAAGGTATTGGAAATACATCTTACTAATATTATAAATGTAAAAGTTTAGATGAATGGATGGAGGGATGGATGTTTGTTAGAGTTTGTAGCTTAAACGGTTGAACGGATCTCGATGAAATTTGGCATAGATGTCTGTCTGGAAGAACACGTAGGCTACACACTTTTGTTTTATATAAATTCCACGCGGACGGAGTCGCGGGTTAAACCTAGTATTATTATATTTACCAGTTTTATGTATGTAAGTATCTAGTTTAACACTTTAATTTCTATATGAAGCTAGGTGTATGTGTAACTTAAAGTATCAAAATCAGGGTACAAACTGTTAAGTATGAGGTCAAGGATTAAAATCTGTCAACACAATTGTAAACTATTGTAGCAAGCAATACATTTTAATGAAAATCGATATAATTAGTTAATTGCATAATCTATCCTCTTTAAATTGTCATAGATAAAGGGTTGCTAGTATTAAAGTAAAAGAAAAAAATCACCAGCCTATTTGAAAATCCAGTAAAGCCATCATTTAAAGCGACCGTTTCGCGGTTCCTTCATAATTTCCTTTACTTTATCTCATTTCCGGGCGCTTTGATCGCTGAAACCTGACAGCTTCGGTTTTAATTTGCCAATTCTAGGCTAAACTTTTTCATTTAAAAATCGAAAATGCATGAAATTTTATAAATACTTTCAATTATTACTATACTTTTAGGATAATAAACTATGTATGTACATTTGTATTAATATTGTAAAGCGGAATCGTTAGATTTGATTGCATTTAAGAGACTACGACACAACTGAACCGATTTCAAATATTCTTTCGTCATTCTAAGCTAGGTTGTTACTGAGTAACATAGGCTATATTTTAATTCCACGGAAAGAGTGTGGATATGATAGAAAAGATGTGAGATTTATTCTCTTTGCCATTTAGGCGAAGCTGTAGCGGATCGCTAGTCTATACTAATATTATAAAGAGGAAAGATTGCATTTTTGTATGTAATAAAATAACTCAAAAACTACTGGGCCGATTTCACTATTAAAAAGCTGCGTTATCGCTGAGTAACATAGGCTATATTTTTACATTTCACGTAGAAGAAGTCGCGAGCAACAGCTAGTATTAAATATATTACGTATACTTGTGATAAAAACAAACACGACACGACTAAATATTTTTCACAATCACTGAATATTCGACGACATAAAAACGTCTCTAAAAGATTTATAGGAAGAGCGAGGCAAAGTATGTCGTTTGTTACCATCATTAATCATGCGTAGAACAAGCATTACTGTGTTTTTCTCTTTGAGATTTAATACGAATTCTATGTTATTTTAACATATAAATTACTTACATTTGGATAGCTGATTAAAAATCGTTGTTTTAATCGTACTTTCAGATCTTGCAAAAGTGGTAGAGCCCGCTTTAACATCTTCGCACGAATGGGCCGGCTCGCCCGGTGTAATACCACGACCACACAGAAAACAGGCGTGAAGTGGAAGCAATTCCGCGTTTCGTCTGATGAGTGTGGTGCCGGAGGCCTAATTTTAGTCCCTTTCCCTTTCCACCCTTTTCTTAAGAGGATAGGATGGGAAGGAAAAGTGGATTTGAAGGTGGAGGAGACGCATAGGAAGGGGAAATGTCCTCTTTATGTGCGTCTCCTCCTCCGTTAATTAAGGGTAGGCAACGCATCTGCAATTGCAGATGTTAATGGGCAGCGGTCGCTTTCTATTTCGGTGGATTCAGGTGGCCGCTTGCTCGTTTGCCACCTTATATTATAAAAAAAAAACTGATTCTAGATCAAACTTGACCAAAAATTACCACATTATAAGCTTCAGCGTAAAAATCCTACTAATATTATAAATGCGAAAGTTTAGATGGATGTTTGTTAGAGTTTGTATCCTAAATGGCTGAACGGATCTCAATGAAATTTGGCATAGATGTAGAGCATAGTTCGAAAGAACAAATAAGCTGCTTACTTTTGTTTTGGCGAAAGGTAGTAATTACATAATTTTAATCTACACGAGTAACATCAAGTGGAAGGCATTGGGGAAGGCCTATCCGGCAGTGACCAGATAAAGGCTGATGATGATGATGATGATGATGAAGTGATATCATGATTTTAACTATTGTATCTTCATTACATAATCGAGAGTTTGTACTACCATATCACTTAAACAAAAGCAGTTTTAATTCGTTTTTTTTAACAGGGAAAAGAATACTTTTTATAGGTTTATCGGTAGTAGAAACTGATAGCTTCGGGGAACAAAAATAAATGTTTTATAAAAAGACATGCCTTCAAATATGCATGGTTCAGTGATATTTCAAAGGATGTATTTGCATTCAGGATTGCAGCTTTATTTATTCCTCATATGATTGATGAACGTTGCGAGGAGTACATTTTTCTTATATAAACCAATATTCGCGTCAGAAAAATGTAGAGTGAATGTAGAAACTCATATAAGCTGTTTTGACTTAATTCATATATAGGAATTGTTATGTTTTATAACAGAAAGAAATAAAATAACTTAATATGTGTAACATGGTGATAATTTTTTCATTATAATTGTGTAATCTATACTATTATAAAAAAGCGTAAACACACACTTCTTTGTTGCCTAAGATCTCAGCAATTACAGCATATTTTTAATAATTCTTTTTTTAATAAAAATCCCTATACATACGTCACGCTTTAGGCTATATATTTTCACGCCATTTAACTTAAGGGGAAATATCTATATCTATACTTATACTTATACTTATATTATAATAAAGCGTAAACACACACTTCTTTGTTGCCTAAAATGTCAGCAATTACAGCATATTTTTGAATGATTCTTTTTTTTAATAAAAATCCCTATACTTACGTCACGCTTTAGGCTATATATTTTCACGCCATTAAACTTAGGGGGAAATATTTTGGATAAAAACCCTAATGTGGTAAAGAGATCATAAGTTGCTGCCAACATCAAGAAAGACAGATTGCTAAGGTTTGTCATGTCATGTCATGTCATTTTGACATTTGCAATTGATAATTTGACAAATGTAAACAATAAAATAAAGTTTTTATAATTTCATGCGGATGAATCCGTACGCGAACAGCTGGTGTTTTATAAATTTAAATTCCTTATCAAGTATTCCATCCGGACACATACAGGAATTTTTAAACATTTTAAAACAGTATTAAATATCATCATCATCTCCCCTGCCTTATCCTACTCCCGTAGGGTCGGCGCACCAGGTTTTCGTCCTCCAAAGCACTCTATCATCCGTCATCTCAGTCATCACTCCCTTCTTGATCATGTCACCTTTCACGCAATCCATCCATCTCTTTCTAGGTCTACCTCTACCGGTGTACCCCTCCACATTCATAACTAACGTCCGTCTTGTTACATGCGATTCATCCCTTCTCTCAAAACAGTATTAAATATGATAACCTATAGTATTAGTAGAGTATCAGATAGTATTAGTATAATAATATCTGAGGTATTCATGTCGTCACTTCAAATTGTTCCCTTAATAGTATTAGTTTAGTCCACCTATACTCTACGAACTATAGTTTAATAGCAGTAAATAAACCAAGGTGTTGCTCGCGACGTCGTCCGCGTGGAATTATAAAATGGCAAAAAATATAGCCTATGTTACTCACTGATAACGTAGCTTTTTAATGGTGAAACAATTTTTGAAATCGGCCCAGTAATTTTTGAGTTATTTAAATACAAACAAAAATACAAATCTTTCCTCATTATAACATTAGTATAGATATAGATAGTATAGATATAGAAATAATTTAACATTTTATTTATTGTATTTAAAAATATATGCCAAGTATTAAGTTGGTTAAGTTGAATTATCTCTGTACGCTTCGCTGCACGTCTGATTGTTTGAAACTTTAACTTTCAATTATCCAAATACCAACCGAGCGAGTTTGAGTTTTGTTTGAATGTTAAAGGTTCGAAGTGTAACTTTGTAGTTTTAACTGATTTAACATAAGTAACTATGTTAAAGCCTTTGCTTTGCTATTTGAAACCTATTTTTATATTGCTTTTTACTAAATTTGATAATGAATATTGCGATTAAAACTATATTCACTAATATTTAACTATTGATTTACTGAATTTCTCAAAAAATATTTTAAGAGCGGGCACACACACTTAACTGTCGCACAGTTGTTATGCGATTGTCAATTGTTTTGCAGCAAATTCAACTATTTAGTTGCACAACTAGTAATCGAGTAATGTGCGCACCTCCTCCACCTCCATTTAAGCTCATAGGAATCAAAGCGAGACTAAACAGTTGTGCGATAGTTTAGTTTCAGGTGTGCGCACGATATAGATAAATGTTGATATTGGAATATATGATAAAACTTCCACACACGACATAATTATAGCTTAAAAGCTTTAATTTAGTGCCGTATACAGAGCAAATTTTGTTAACCGCTTCGACCTCAATATTTTGAATATTTTATGAAAGTCATAAAGAGCTTTATGTACGCTGCTTATAAGCCAATTTGCAACGAATAAATTATTGAGGGCGTTTCAAATAGTTTTTCTTTTATGGACAAACAAACAAAAGAGTGGATTACCTATTACTCACAGATTCCTTTAAACCTTTTATGTAAAAAGCAAGTCTAGAAATCCAGCATAAGTAATTCTTATGTGCCTTCGAGTGTTTGGAACACACCTTAAGTTAGAAATGACTTAACCGTAGTCAACTATGCTGGCCCATCGCAGGTTGGATGGGTATGCAGGTTGGATCACAATGTTGTTCATCGTAAGATCATCTGATAAAAGCTTCATGAAATTCGAAATTCAAAAAACTCATTTGGGATAAACAGGACCTGTAAGTTACAAAACCAATGTTACTCCATTGCTCTCTTATTTAAGTGAAGGAAATGTAAATACATGTTGATTTAATACGAAAGGTACACCGCACCATTCCTCGTTCTGTTGATGGATGGTATTGACTAATGACAGCGCTGTGGAGGCAATTTTTTACCGATTTCCCGATGTTTGTATTGACGGAAATTTCACAGCTGTTTATTTAGGTGTAGATAACAGGGTACATAAAATAACGGAAAAACTAAAATATTATCCAATGTTAGCATTTATTAAAACTTTTAAATAATTCACATTCTTTGTATATTATCAAAAACTTGATATGCTAAATAATATTAAATTATCTAAACTTGACAGTATCAAAGAAATGGAATTGAATATTCTAATCAGTAAATCCTATTATCTTTTTATATCAAAAATTAAAAAAAGTCCTCAATTTGTTCTGAATTACAAATCAGATTACGATGAAATTCGTAACCCTCGGGGGTAACTTTTAATTTAATATAATATTTACGTATTACTTCGTTTTATTGTCTCTCAGTAAGAGCACGCACAACTGAAACTAAACTATCTCACAACTGTTTAGTCGCACTTTGATTCCTATGAGCTTATATGGAGGTGCGCACACTTATCGATTTTTAGTTGTGCAACTAAACAGTTGGATTGGCTGCGAAACAATCGACAATTCAAGTCTCAAGTGATTGACTGAGATATCAACGCATAGCCCAACTGGGACTAGAGACTTGAAAGTTTGTATGGAAAGATGGTTGTTATTTACTAGAATTATTAAAAAAAGTATATTTCATGTGGACAAAAACGCGGGCAACGACTAGTCTATACTATTATAATAAAGCGTAAACACACACTTCTTTTTTGCTTAAGTTGTCAGCAATTACAGCATATTTTTGAATAATTCTTTTTTTAATAAAAAGCCCTACACTTACGTCACGCTTTAGGCTATATACTTTCTCGCCATTAAACTTAGGGGGTAGATATTTTGGATAAAAACCCTAATGTGGGAAAGAGACCATAAGTTGCTGCCAACATCAAGAGAAAAAGATTGCTAAGGTTTGTCATGTAATGTCATGTCATTTTGACATTTGTAATTGAGAATTTGACAAAGGTAAACAATAAAATAAAGTTTTTATAATCTCACGCGGATGAATCCGCACGCGAACAGCTAGTTAGTATTAATCTTTTAAAGGTTAAAAATGACAAAAGCTTTCCGTAGATAAAAAACGCTTAATTATTTAAAGAAAGAGTTAATTTCTAAGAAGCCTTTTGACTTCTTTAGGTTTATAAATTTATTTATTAAATATCCTTCGTCCTATTGTGTTCTGTTGACAAGAAGATGAAAGGTAAAAATGAAATAAGAATTTCGTGAAATATTTATTTCTTCTCAAACGGTATCCAAGGTGACGGCATAATTAATTTCAAAACCTTCCGACCTAAAGAAACGTGAATTTTAAACGATTATAAGTGTATATCATTTCATTTTAATCAAACTTAATTATTAATGGATTTAATTTTCTGACAGTACTCGGATTAAGCACTAGTCTTTCCAATTATCTTGGCGGCATAAATGACCTTCCCCTCTCTTTACGTCTTGCTGCTCCTAAAATTGTATTCTGCATATCGACACGTTCGATTTTCCGAGCTGCTAAGATCTGTCAACAACTGTAAATTTAATACGCTTCAAATTAAATATTGATTTCGATTACGTCATCATCTCATATCATACCAATATTATAATGCGAATGTTTAGATGGATGGATGTTTGTTACAGTTTGTAGCCTAAACTACAGAACGGATTTCGATGAAATTTGGCGTAGATGTAGAGCATAGTCTGGTAGAACACATAGGCTACTTACATTTTTTTTAATTTCGCGCGCAAGGAGTCGCGGGCGAAAGCTAGTACCTTATGATGGCTCAAGTCTACACTAAACGACTAGACCTTCGTCATCCATGCTGTCTTAGTGTGTATATTATGTGCTTGGTCGATAAAAGAAACCACATTCCATACAAATCCAATACGCAAAACCATCGAATCGTGACATCTATATTAAAGTTAGAACATATGAGTGCTTTGACCGAATTTTTCATACAAAAATTCAAAAAGTCGGCCAAGCGAATGAAGCATGGAATTCTTATGAGTTTATTACGGTCACGTTTGTTTCTCTTATGATTAATGATCGCTGTACGCAAACAACAAATCTTTGCGAACGACTCTATGTTGCCTGTTTTTACCGTAAGTTACCACTGACGAAATATTCATACTAAAAATAATGTCGTCGCTTTCATCCTTTTCGAAAGACCTAAGCAATAATTATGTCTGTCATATGAAGATGATAGGATAAATGTTCTCTTGATGAATGTATTCTTTCTTTACATACTCGTAAATGAACTCCTATTTAATTTAGTGTTTTTTATTATATGAGGTGACAAACGTAAAAGCGGCAGCGAAATTCGAAATACAGAAGCGAATTCTGCCTATAGGATGTTTATGCAGTAGCGTTAGCAGATGTGTTGCGCAGTGTACATTAAAAATTAAACTCACTGTCTACTGATATACAGTTGTTATTTGAAAAACACAATACCACGTGTAACTGATCCTACTTTTCGCGGGACTGTTTACTCAACAAACTGTTTATCAAACGAATTTGGCCAGTTCTGATGTTTCCGCAAATTGTGTGTAGTATCGTTGGCCAAATCTAATTTCGAAATTCCATCCTCGTCTACTTAGAAACATGTTGTTGGGACACTACGCGTATTTACATATTGAGAATTCGAGTCACGTGAATACTTTGCCCCGGCCGTTTCAAAGACACGCCTGGTAATTGTATTAGCCCTGAAATGTATACCTGTTCCGAATAATCTACTAAACCGGTTTAGGCGAAATCAAAAATGATATCTATGTTCAGTAGCATAAAGTGTCTGTTGATTTTTTGTCTGTTTCATGTATAAGCTTTCGCCCGCGACTGCGTCCGCGTGGAATTAAAAAAAATAAGTAGCCTATGTGTTCTTCCTTACTCTCTGCATCTATACCACATCGACAT
The DNA here is from genome assembly GCA_029286645.1 of Papilio protenor. Classification (NCBI taxonomy): domain Eukaryota; kingdom Metazoa; phylum Arthropoda; class Insecta; order Lepidoptera; family Papilionidae; genus Papilio; species Papilio protenor. The sequence goes on along the minus strand of JAGSMZ010000007.1, from coordinate 6,689,870 downwards.
CCGTTCAGTAGTTTAGAATACAAACTAACAAACATCGATCCATCTAAACTTTCGCATTTATAATATAATCTGTCACTTAGAATCGAATGGGAATACTGTCACCATTAGAGCCATAATTTTGTATTTTCCTATTAGACCTAAATTTAGAGCGACAAATAATTTTGTACCTAATTGTTAGGAAACAAAAGTCCATAATTGTATCATAACTAATTTTAAACTTAAGTATTTTAACTAACTACACTATGTTTAGATAAATATGAATGTCGCTTGACTATGATCTTTCCCATTCTCGTAACTCTGTGAAGGTTGATCCATTCAGTGGTAACTGTTATCAAATTCTCGTCTACAAGTTTAAACTTTGACGTGTACAGGCTGCGTACTTTCAGACTGTGAGATCTCAGCCTCCCAGCAGACTGACCCACTTTGATTCGCTCAAACCTCTGAGTAACTCATCAAGAAGATACCACAAATGCACACGTTTGCACTGACACAAAGGAATTGTTTACGCTTTGTGCATTTTGTTGTTGGATGCTTTGCTACTTTAATCTTACCTTTTACTCAGTAAATATAGAGAAACATTTTACGTTGCATTTTAAATGCAGAATGATTTGCCATATTGCGGAATACCAGCTAAATGATTTTTTTACGCACATTAGAAAGTGATGTTAAAAATATTAATCGTGAAACAATTGAATTGCTGATTATTATACCACAATGCACAATTATGTCAACATTGTTATATCGGTAGAGATGAAGGACATCGTTAAAGACAAGTCAAAGAAATCAATGCTCTCAGAAATGCTGAATAACGCACAGCGAGGGGAAAAGAGACAGACATATGTCATGTAGCTTCGTTTTCTTCAATTATTAAACAGCCCAACAGTGACGTCATGATTCTATGAATTTCTATATAAAGTACTTTGAAAGTTAAAGCTGCCCTCTTTATATTAAAGTCTGTTCGAAACAATGTTCTTAAAGTTTGTAATCAGAAGTTGGGGGAATCTTCGGAATTATAATCTTAATTGAATCTCAAATGTTCTCAATGGGATATTCCAAATCCCACGATAAAATTAATTTAAACATTCTTTCTTTGTGTTATTCACATACTAGTGACTTGTGGCACCGCACTTGCTACAGACATTTTTGGGTATAAAATTAGCAATTAAAACGTCACAGCATATATTTTGTGTTATCTAAAACTGGTGGAACTATATTTTGTATGGTTTTGACAGTGGTATGGACAGTGACGTCATTTGGACTTCCATCTTCAAGTGAGACAGGCCTTAAATCTATTTGTTGATTATACAATTAAACACACAATCAGTTTTAAATTACGTTAGTTTACCTTACTATCATGTTATTGGCTAAGTTCAAATTGTTTGCGCACGATATATTCCAGGCAAATGTAATACACCTGATTTTGCTCGATTAATTTCACTACAGGTTGGATAAACTTCATCTGTTATTCAACGGCAGCTGTTATCAGATTTTCAACAACAAGACTCCGCTTTGAAGTTTGCAGTTTACTTTCATACTTTATAACATCCTAGTCCCAACAGACCGACCCAGGTTGATTCACTTGGACAACATCAACTATCCTTGACTCCAGATGTTTGTCCAGTAGTTGAAATTTGATTTACTTTAGATTAGATACTTTAGTAATAATCAAATTTGATTTTCTTGCTTCTTCTGTCTCTCTGATTCCTCTCCCACATCAAGTCATCGTGTAGTTTTGGTTCCATTGACAATTATAGTTATGAATCCTTTAGCCTTGTTTAATATTGCTTATTCTATTTTTGTTAAAATAAAATAAAATGTTTTATTGCCATGTTATTTATTTAATTTCTATGAATTACGATCGTACTTACTAGATATGAACTAGCGAATACCTAATTCATTATAATCCAATCAGCAATCAAATCTGTAACAATTTTGTTCCAATCAAATGATATCAGTAAACATCTTCAGAATTTCTCGACTATATTCAATTCCGAAGACAAACATAGAATATTAAGCTTTATTCAATCAATTATTGAGTTCATTATCCTTTATCAATTCAGTCAATATATGAAGCAAACAGGATATAGCTGGAGAAATGTAGATAAGATTGTGTAAATAGTAAATCAGGATTATTGTCTCGTGAATACAGACGAATATTCAATCAATTGTTAACACAACATTTAATATTGTAGAATTATAAATAGAATCGTTTATCTATTTTGAATTAAAAAAAAACTGTTCCTGTTTCTAAGCACAAACAAACAATTAAGGGGCAACCTATTAGTGTTAAACGTGTTCAATGGTTAATAGAAATTACATAACAAATGAATAATGATCAGCTACTTTTTATTATAATTTCATTTTTAGTAAAGTTACATATTCCCAATTTGTAATTCAAATTATATTCGTATACCTAAATATTATCCTATTTGTATCCTCAAAGGTTTTAAGTTATGTATAATTTATGTAAATAATTCCTATTCGACGATATGGATGCACATAAGCCGACCTTCTGAATTACCGTCGAACCTTTACACGTCAGGTAGCCATCATTTAATATATTCAGACCCTTGATACCAATTTTAACACATTATGAGTTACTTTTATGATAAATATACATTAACATATCAACGCAAATATTACCTTCATCTGGCTTTACTACTCATTGATATTGTTACTTACTCGATTATCCATTTTTTAATCTTTCGAAAGGGTTACATTTGGTATAGGGTTCCTTAATAGATTTAATTATTTTCCTTGGATAGGTCGTGTATAGAAATTAAAATAAGACATTAGGTACTCTACGATATTGAAATAGTAAATCGTAAAAAAAAAACACTCTAAACTGTATAATGATTTATTCGAGGATAAATTAGGCTTTGAATAACATTTATAAAACTAACTTAACAAATCATTCGGACATTCTGATCCGTTTATTTCTAAAGAATGCCGTAAATGTAACCTGGACATTTTATATTTTCTGTTTCTGTACACAAATAATGTTATACCCATTGCAATTATTAATAATGACAAAACAGCGCACCAGATCAAGACAACCTTAGTTAAGGAGGAATCTTGCAAGTTATCGTCAATTTTAGGTTTAGTAGTTGTTTCGAAATTATTGTCTCCACATTTTATACCATACACATTGTCTTCGTGATAAACTTTATCTATGGATGTAACTTCTAATAGACTTTTGACTCCCGATTTCATATTTCTTACGATTTCTTTACACTGCAATGGATTACCTCCTAAACTTAAGACTGTAAGATTGGGTAATGTGTGACTGAAGTTCTCCACATCCACAGATTTAATTCTATTGTAATCGATTATAAGTTTCTTTAAAGCCTGACATTCGTGGAATACGTTCACATCAAAATCTAAAATATTATTTCTTGAAATGTCTAAAACTTCCGTATTATGCAATCCCTTTAAACTACCATAACGCAATTTACTCAAACTGTTTGATGACAAGTTAAGTGACTTTAATATTTTCATATTGTTAAATATTCCTGGTGGTAAATTTTCAATGGTATTGTTACTTAAATCGACAAGAACTAAATGATCAACATTCTTTGAAAAAGTGTTGTTTATTGTTGATATATTGTTGCTGCTTAAGTCTATACCCATCAACTCCTTGAAATATTTCAAGTCAACATGTGAAATACGATTGTGGGCAAGATTAATAATACTTATATTTGACAATGCATTGATTTGTGGAACGTTGAAAAATTTAATCTTATTGTTAGATAATTTTAATACTTTCAAATTGGGAAACATCTGAAAATCCGTGTCATTTAAATTAGAAATATTATTAAATGATAAATCTAGATAGATTACATTTCTTGCATTAAATAATGAGTTCGTAAGTTTCGTCAATTTATTGTTACGCAAATTCACACCTTTCAAATTTGTAAGTGTGGTATTAATTAAACTGATTTCACTTATATTATTGTTTGAAATATCTAGATCATACAAATTGTTTAAACCATAAAAATTATTCGGTCCTATAAATTCAATTTCATTCATTGAAAGATTCAATCGAGCTAAAACCGGAAGATCAACGAAAGCCATATCATTTATTTTATTTATTTTAAAATTACTCAAATCTAGATATCTCAAGAACTTAGCAGGACTAAATGTGTTTTGTTCAATCGTCCCACCAAGATTGTTTCCTGTGATGTTTAAATATTGTAAATTTAACAAAGGTAGAGAATTTTGTTGGATTTCTATTATTTTGTTCATAGATAAGTCTAGTTTTATAACTTGGTTATGGTTTTTAAACAAGTTTTCTTGTAGGAATACAATTTTGTTATAACCCAAATATAAATGTGTTAAATTATACAGGGTGTTATTTACAAAATCTAAATTTGTAATTTCATTATATGATAAGTCTAAAATTTGTAATCTAAATGAGTTTTGAAAACTGTCCTTGTCAATGTATCGAATACTGTTTGAACTTATATTCAAAGACGCCAACATTGTTGTATTAGAGAAAGCATTTGCATTCAAGCTAGTAATATTTTGATGGTTCAGATTCAATTGAGTTACAAAACTTAAACCGATAAATGTAGATTTTGTTACATTTCCAGATATCAAATTTCTATCTAGATTAAAATATGTTAGTTTACAATTCTTGAAAGAATTATCTTCTATAGTTGTTATCTGATTATTATTTACGTCAAAATATTTTAAATATATGTTATTCTCAAACATTTTGGCGTCTATTATAGACACTATTTTATTATAACTTAGATCTAGAACATACAATTCAGGCGACTGATTAAAACAATTGGACTCTAAAACTTCAATAGCATTATAGGACATGTTTAATTTTTCCAAGGCAATTAAACGATTTACCTCATACCCCGAAATTCTTTTAAGCTTATTAAAAGACAGGTCTAATTCTTTTAGCGATTTCAAATTTATTAATATCATGTTTAAAATCTCAATTGTATTATGTTGCATGTATAAATAATTCAAGTTTTTTAGCAAACCAAAACTATCATCTGAGATGTTTCGGAGTTTATTATTTTGCAAATATAACCTATTAAGAATTGGAAAATTATTAAATACGCCAGATTCTAAACTATTCAGCAGATTATTGGACAAGTCTAATACGACTAGCACGGAATCTGGCATAGAACTTGTCGCCAGAGAATTGGGATATAAATCTTCGATTTCATTGTTAGATAAATTCAGATGTGTCAGATAACCGAAATTTTTAAACGTATCATTTTTAATTATTTTGATGTGATTGGATGATAAATCTACATTTTCACTTTTAGTGTAATATTTAAATGCATATGATTCTATTTTACTCCAATCGTTATCTATGGCTTTAATTTCACGCACTCTCGAGTCAAAGTTTGTTGAACTAAAGAAACTTGCACTTAGGGTTTCACTTCTGGAGTGCTTTATTTTAAAAATAATGTGCGGTACTGAATTGCAAGTATATAGTGAAGAAGAACCAGCAAAAATATCGCATAATACTGTGTATTTGCACCCATCCACATAATCTTCAACAGTGCATTCATTTGTAGAATAAACTGACGGTATGATGAGACTGAGACTGGCAAAGTCTGAAATAAACGCAAAGTTCACATTATTTCTCAAACATCATTACGTTATTGAATTTCTTGATATAAAATTCGAATAACACTATATTGTACCTATTTATTACTCTTTTATGTTTTATCTCTACGCCATCATACTTATAACTACACCCTTCTGAAATATCCTCACACAGTTTATATACATTTATTCTTAAATTACAATTATTCTTTACTGTACTATTTATCTTTATTGTTTACATACCATCATCTCTTCCCATAATATGTTTATGCCTCGCTAATATTTCGCCTGAACAACTTTCAGACTTCCTCTAATACACTATTACCTATAACTTTTCCATATGATAATGTAAATAGAAAATCTTTTGCTTTGACGTCAATTTTAAAAATGGCATCAGCGGATTTGTTCTAAATATGTATCTTTAACCAATTTACACTTAAAATATAATATAAAATTAATATATGCTTACACTTTATTAACTTGTAGACCATTTTGGTACCCGAAAATGTTTAACACTTACATTTAAAATTTAACTTTCTATTATAACTGTTCCGTTTTACTGTACTGTTCCAGCATCACTGAGCCAGTTCAATGGATGTGGGATTCGAAAGATAAGGGATGGCCATTCTTTGTTACAAACGAGAATAACAAAAGCAATAGAGTTGACACCGAGTTAATAAAATATCTTTAACTTAATTTATTTCTCAAATATTTTAAAAATACTAAATGTAACGCATAATTATTCAAGTTCAGTATATATGTGAGTGAGTGGTTTTAAAAAGTGTTTTCTAGTACATTTAATTAATGAATTCATTTCATTCATTCGTTCTTTTCTAGTACATTAACAGAATATATTCATAACATTTAGGTTAACAAGTACAATCAACATGCCAAAAAAATGTATGTGAAAATCTGTAAAAACTTAAATAACGCAAAAAATACTATCACGAATTTCTATATATTTTTGTTCAGTACCGGAAACTTTTATCATTAACACAAACTCCATGCACATGCGTAAGTGTAAATTTATCGCCTACTCGTTTATGAATGTATTTTTAAAAACAAACGTAGTGTTTTTCCATAAAAATTACAAAATTATATAACTTCCCTTCCTCTAAATTGTTTAAAATTATATCAAAGTAATAATCATTTTTGTTGTATAGGGCCTGTCCCACCAAATTGTAAACTGTCTGATAATCCAACGTGTAAAATATGTGATGGAAATATCGGATTTTGTTCCCTTATCTGACAGTGACGTCATTTTTAACTTATCTGTGCCTCTATCAGCCAGTAGTGGGACAGGCACTAAAACTTACTAATTCGAATATGCGTAAGGGATTCGTTTGATTATTTGACAAATTATTCTTGATGTATTTAGTTGAATTAATATTAGTAAGAGCGTGCTGAAACTAAACAATCGAACAACTGTTTAGTCTCGCTTTGATTCCTATGAGCTTATATGGAGGTGCGCACACTACTCAATTTTTAGTTGTGCTAAACAGTTGAATTGGCTGCGAAACAATTGACAATCGCGCAACGGTTGTGCGATAGTTTAGTCAAAGGTGTGCGCCCGCTCTAAAAGTATAAATCCTTGTTATTAACTTCGGTGTACACGTCGCTACGCCATCTGTTGAAGACAGGGCAAAATAATTTTAATTAATCCTTCCAAGAACAATTTGTAAATGTAAAGAACCTTCCAATATTATGATTTAAGGTACAGAATATTCGGTTTAACTAGAACTTATTTAAATAATTAACTTAGATAATAATTTTTGACCGTAAATAAAATAATTTAAAATTGACTTTAAATTGTAAATACTAATAACAGTCTATTAGGTATTTGTTAAAAAATATATTAAAAATCATATTTGCTTTTCTCAAATACCAAAGAATTTTTTAAATCGATATTATCTAATACTAGCTGTTCGCGTGCGGATTCATCCGCGTGAAGTTATAAAAACTTTTTTTTATTGTTTACATTTGTCAAATTATCAATAGCAAATGTCAAAATGACATGACAAACCTTAGCAATCTTTCATTCTTGATTTTGGCAGCAACTTATGGTCTCTTTCCCACATTTGGGTTTTTATCCAAAATGTTTACCCCTAAGTTTAATGGCGTGAAAATATATAGCCTAAAGCATGACGTAAGTGTAGGGCTTTTTATTAAAATAAGAATTATTCAAAAGTATGCTGTAATTGCTGACATCTTAGGCAACAAAGAAGCGTGTGTTTACGCATTATAACAGTATAGATAGATAGATAGATTAGAATCTGTCTAGACTAAACAAAAATTAATTAAACTACTGGTTAATAACGACAAATACTTTATTATAAACACACTGTAATGGCCGAATACTGAATTGTTTAAATTTATAATAGCGTATTAAATTAAAAAGTCACATTTGAACTCCAAATTTCATTAAAACAACGCCTGTCTGTAAGCGGTGCGAATTTTTTAAAATCTGTTTCAATATACTGCCGTAAGGGTCATAGTCCATTTAATTGGTATAACACAAAGATAATGCTTGTGTCGGGTGATTGTAACGAAATTAAACATGAATCATATTTGATATCAACATTTATTCCTATGTTTAACAACAATTTAATTTATTATTGCATCATATTTTGTATAGTTTTTTGAACGGAAAACTATTAATTGCTTCAGTGAGAGGTTCATCTATACTTCTATACTATCTATACTATCTATACTATCTATACTATCTATACTATCTATACTATCTATACTATCTATACTATCTATACTATCTATACTATCTATACTTCTATACTATCTATACTATCTATACTATCTATACTATCTAGATCTATACTATTATAATAAAGCGTAAACACACACTTCTTTGTTGCCTAAGATGTCAGTAATTACAACATATTTTTGAATAATTCTTTTTTTAATAAAAAGAACTACACTTACGTCACGCTTTAAGCTATATATTTTCACGCTATTAAACTTAGGGGGTAAATATTTTGGATAAAAACCCTAATGTGGGAAAGAGACCATAAGTTGCTACCAACATCAAGGAAACAAGATTGCCAAGGTTTGTCATGTTATGTCAGTTTGACATTTGCTATTGATAATTTGACAAATGTAAACAATAAAATAAAATTTTCATAATTTCATGCCGATGAAACCGCACGGGAACAGCTAGTGATATGTTATTTACATATATGTTATAACGACCCAGGTGAAGTGGCCACTGCCCATAGACGTATTATTTGCAGACGCGTTAACAACCTTTAACCAACCGAGGAGACGTCATCTCATCATAGAACAAAGATATGTCCCCTACCTATTCGTCCCATAATTCGACAAATCCACTTTCCTTTTCCGTCCTTTTCTTGTATTGAAAGGATGCAAGGGAGATAAAGACTAAAATTAGACGGAGGCACTCACACTAGACGAAACGCGGACTTGCTTTCGCTCCCTGTCCTCCGTGTTGTCGAATTGCTACGGGAGAGCCGGCCCATTCGTGTCAAGAGGTTAGAGGTAACAATAAAATTAAATGTGAGCATATTATTACTAGCTTACAAATCAATTTACAGCAATACTTTTCTTGTTCGCTTACATTAACACAATAAATACTGGCTAGTTTCGTTAAAGGAAAGCTATTAAATATATTTAGTTAAAAACAACACCAAATCATAATGACCCACTTTAAGTCCAAAGATTAATAAATCGGAATGCAATTGAAAGAATATAAATTGAAAGAAAATAAAATTTATATAGCCAGATGTAATTTACAGCAATACTTTTCTTGTTCGCTTACATTAACACAATAAATACTGGCTAGTTTCGTTAAAGGAAAGCTATTAAATATATTTAGTTAAAAACAACACCAAATCATAATGACCCACTTTAAGTCCAAAGATTAATAAATCGGAATGCAATTGAAAGAATATAAATTGAAAGAAAATAAAATTTATATAGCCAGATGTAATTTACAGCAATTAAAGTCTGAGCAAAATAAACGGTTGGAAGCAATTAAAGCCATCGGTGGAACCATTTAAAAGCATCGCTTTTGATATAATATTTCTTCTCTTGCTTTTAAATTACCTCGATATCATTAATATGCTCTCATATCATCAATTCAAAACCAACTCTCAGTCTCCAAATTTAAAGGTGAGGTTATTCAGTTTAGCATTATTGTTACTCTGAACTTCAAGAAAAGACCATGAACTCTTTAAAAGGCCGGAAAACCATCAGCGGTCCCTTTGGTGTTGTGGATGTCTATGGGAGTTACGTCATTGGATGGCATGCATTTAATAAGCATCATCAGTTCAATATTTGTCCTAACCGAGAGGATCGAAACCTACACTAAGTGGGCGACTAAGCCATAATCAACCACGCTAGCCATCTGCGGTTCGGTTTGTAATTTCTTTGCCGATATAATGCCAATATAATAAATGTACATATGAAATTGGAAAATCGAAAACAGACAAGTACATGGCGAGGATCGAAACTGTATTACGTATTATAGATTACAATCATACAATTCTTAAAGTAATTTTTAAATTACAGGATAAGTTAATAATTAATCCCTGGTGTTTGTATGCTTTAGCTTAATTAACTAGAATGCGGTTAGGAAGTTACAAGCAATCACTTAATTACACGCTATGTAGTAACGAGCTAGCTATTCGTGCAAGACTATGGTAAAGTTACCATGATTAAGTCACGCCGTTTCTAACCGCAGATGTCCACTACCGCAGTCACACAAATATATATTGTATCTCGGTTTTTTAAGGTGACTATATTATCTGTAGTAGAAACCTAAGTTAACTTATAATGTTAAAAAATGTTATGCTACATTACAGTCGTAAACTCTGATAAAGGGTGTTGACCATCATCATCTTTGTCAATACTTCTGCTTTTTGTTCAGTTTTTCTTATGTTGGTCTATGTCACGTGTTGTTGGTTTGCAACTTAAGCTTATTGGTTCTCAAATTAACTACTGTTTTCAGATTTTTTTTCATAAAAAACTTATATGAGAAGTTTCCAAGTATATCAGTAGACAAACGTCGTAATGAGTATCTGACGGGAACGGCTAACGAAATAAACTTTTCTCGGTTTGCCCAAACTGACGCTAGCAACTTTACAAATTTGCCCGGGGATTGCGTATAAAACTTGGTAAATATCTCTGGGGTACACACATCTTTTGGCCCGAAGCCGAATGTTTCATGAATAAAAAACGTTTTCATGTATCTCTGATTTCACGTTATTCAGGCGCACGTTTTTCACCTTTTTTTTTGTTACTTCTGCAAAGATTGAGTTTCAACTGTGTTGAAACTGGACAGTATAAATTAATGATTTAATTCAGATTTAAACATCTTACTTTGTAATGCGGTAACAAAGGAACGGTTCAACGGATCTCGATAAAATTTGGCACATATGTAGAACATAGTCTGGGAAAACACATAATTTTTTTTTGTTTTTTTTTTAAATTTCGCACTCGTGTACTCGCCGATAAAAGCTATAAATGAAAATTTTATATTTTTTTAGACATAGAAGAAATAATGCGAACAACTTATCTCATACAAGTACAAATGATTAGTTACTTTAATATTAATAGAGTTAAACTCAAACAATCAACATTTATTTTGTTAGTCTCTTGGTGATGTTTGAATTGGCTAGAATTAAATTTAATTAGCAATATTTTAAATAGAGACAACATCGAAGAAGTGAAGAGAAAAATCTAAGATCGTAAATGTATTATCAGATTGTAAAGGTGTCAGAAGCCGTGACCTATTTCTATAAGCTAAGAGGTATTCGGAAATAATACCAGTTTTATGACAGGGAGCAGATTCCCCAATGTTACGATCCTCACTTTCAAACTTAACTTTTACGATCTAATATCTATTTCTGTATGGGATTTGCCGTACATTTGTTACCTGAGGGGTAATGAATCAATACGCCAACTCTATACTCATAACAAACTAAATTCACTTTATTGTAATTTTTTATTAATCCTTGTTCGAATCTTATAGGATCAAAATAAAATATAAGAATGTACGAGGTATTGAACGTAGATAACTACAAAGATAGAGAAAGTCCGAAGTAAGTGTAGACCGGTTGTGTGAAAGATGATATGCTTAAGAAGGGAGTGGATTCAGATATGACGATCGGTACAGATGTATGGAAGAGCACATACTGTGCCGACCCTCTGTATGGATATGGGCAGTTTGATGATATGTAACGAAGGATACTTTGTACATTATATTCTTTCAATTACTAGGACCACTAGAAAGATCGCCTATAGAAATAACTAACATGTTAAATAATAATATCAAAAACTTTCTATTACGAGGGAACGGCGCTGGGTCACGTTTTGGACATTTACTACAAAATACAAGCTTCATTTTTCTTATCGGACACCACCGTTAGCTTGAAGTAAACACTTAAACCCTCCGATATCTTTAACCAATGTATAGGAACATTACTTTTTATGCAAAAGATAAATCAAATGTTAAAGCATTTCAATATAATGGTCTACTTCAGTTTTTCTAAGAGCGGTCATACACGGACTATTTTATGCAGTAGGTTCTGATTCTAGATTACGGATAGATGCTGTTTCCATATAAAATTAACGTTCGCCATACAGGTACTATTTAAACAATACAGTAAATTCCATATATGGCGGTTCATCATCCTTTTCACTAACCACCCTCTTAAATTTAAAGGACCCTAAAGCATTTAGGGGGCTCCTAATAAGAATATTGTTTGACCAAAGGTTTTTTTTTAAACCTAATGAAGTTTATAGTAATTTTAAACAACATGAAAGTCAAATCATTGAATGTATTGTTTAAAAAAGAATACAAATTAAAATACACGCTTGATATCGATCGATAAACAAACGAATTAAGTTAATTGGTCACGTAGTAACACGTCTTTAGGTACTCTGTCGAGTGGAATGCGGGTACAACTAATACGAGTGTATTTATCGTGGCCTGCAAAGGAATTATGTGATCATTTGGCCGGCAACTCATTTAGGAGCATGTCATAACCAGAGACCGGAGTAATCAAGACGGTAATCAAGAGAGAATGAAGTTTTGTAAGACTATGTCTTTATAGATATGAGTGCTCTCCAATTCGTCCTCTTTCCGAAGACTTGTGTATTAACAGTTAGATTACAGGTTAGCTAATCTATATCTATACTATTATAATAAAGCGTAAACACGCACTTCTTTGTAGCCAAAGATGTCAGCAATTACCGCATATTTTTGAATAATTCTCTTTTTAATAAAAAGCCATACACTTACGTCACGCTTTAGGCTATATATTTTCACGCCATTAAACTTTTTGGATAAAAACCCTAATGTGGGAAAGAGACCATAAGTTGCTGCCAACATCAAGGAAGCAAGGTTGCCATGGTTTGTCACCATGTCAGCAATTGATAATTTGACACATGTAAACATTGAAATAAAATTTTCATAATTTTATGCGGATGAAGTCGCATAGGAACAACTAGTTTCAAATATTTTCTATTCATATCTCTTTCTTGGATAATACTCGTAGAATCTTGTCTTATTCTTGTAATGGTTATTCCGGCACATCGAATTACAAGTAATTTCTTAGTAAATGGTCTAACCTTTTGAGTTGTTCGATACGTAGTTATTTCATAAGAATTTCATGATTCGGCTAATGGTTGCGGCGCCGTTAGAAAAGGTTAAAGTTCGTAGACAGGTCGCTATAAAGACGCTTAAACAAGTAGATTATACAAGGCCTTAAACAAACCTGGACAAGCGAGTAAAGCATAAGTGAGAGTCATTGTTTGGTCCTGACAGATGACCTTTTTTAAGCGAGAATCTAAATAGAGAGAAACCTACATAAGCGTGTAAAATATCGCATTCTTTTGATCACTTGCTTATAAAGTCGACTGTAATGAGAAATTAAAACGCAATGTTAGGTTTAAACATAGAGGACAAATATGCAAACTCTTTTTTGATAATAAAAAGATATAATAAAATGTTTTATCAATAACTTAATACATAACTTTATAAATAAAAAAATATATAAGAAGTCTATTAACCATTACATGGATAAAATAATAGACGACTTGACGACAAGAAGTTTGTGTAAATGCCATCTAGCGGCGTTATAGGTAAACACAAATCAAGTTATGAATGAACTTTCATAAATCATACAATACGATGGTTTCCAATTACCAGGAAAATGTTTCAATTCCTACTAATATGTTTGTTTTTCATAGCGTCTTGATGATGTTATCTAAAATTATATTCTATTGTCAATACATTGTTATTTTTACTAACAAATATAATCTGCTTATTTTATTATTTCCAAAACTCTTTTAACTATTTAAATAAAAATCTAAAAATGTTTGATAATCTTAACTGTATTACTCTATATAGTAAGGCCCTAATATTGGAATTCTAATCTATTCTTCTATACTAATATTATAAAGAGGAAAGATTTGTATTTTTGTACTTTTGTATGTATTGTACTAACTCAAAAACTACCGGACCGTTTTCAAAAAATCTTTCACCACCAAAGCTACATTATCAGTGAATAACATAGGCCTAACTTGGGCGAAGTCGTGAGCAACAGTCAATATTATATAGGAAAAGAATAAACTTCAAAGAATTTGATTTTATTTCGTTGACAAAAAGAGATTTCGTTTAATTTTAAATTTGAGAACAACATTTCCGAGAAATATATCTGTCTAGGATTATTTTTAATAAAAAGCCATACACTTACGTCACGCTTTAGGCTATATATTTTCACGCCATTAAACTTTTTGGATAAAAACCCTAATGTGGGAAAGAGACCATAAGTTGCTGCCAACATCAAGGAAGCAAGGTTGCCATGGTTTGTCACCATGTCAGCAATTGATAATTTGACACATGTAAACATTAAAATAAAATTTTCATAATTTTATGCGGATGAAGTCGCATAGGAACAACTAGTTTCAAATATTTTCTATTCATATCTCTTTCTTGGATAATACTCGTAGAATCTTGTCTTATTCTTGTAATGGTTATTCCGGCATATCGAATTACAAGTAATTTCTTAGTAAATGGTCTAACCTTTTGAGTTGTTCGATACGTAGTTATTTCATAAGAATTTCATGATTCGGCTAATGGTTGCGGCGCCGTTAGAAAAGGTTAAAGTTCGTAGACAGGTCGCTATAAAGACGCTTAAACAAGTAGATTATACAAGGCCTTAAACAAACCTGGACAAGCGAGTAAAGCATAAGTGAGAGTCATTGTTTGGTCCTGACAGATGATCTTTTTTAAGCGAGAATCTAAATAGAGAGAAACCTACATAAGCGTGTAAAATATCGCATTCTTTTGATCACTTGCTTATAAAGTCGACTGTAATGAGAAATTAAAACGCAATGTAGGTTTAAACATAGAGGACAAATATGCAAACTCTTTTTTGATAATAAAAAGATATAATAAAATGTTTTATTAATAATTTAATACATAACTTTATAAATAAAAAAATATATAAGAAGTCTATTAACCATTACATGGATAAAATAATAGTCGACTTGACGACAAGAAGTTTGTGTAAATGCCATCTAGCGGCGTTATAGGTAAACACAAATCAAGTTATGAATGAACTTTCATAAATCATACAATACGATGGTTTCCAATTACGAGGAAAATGTTTCAATTCCTACTAATATGTTTGTTTTTCATAGCGTCTTGATGATGTTATCTAAAATTATATTCTATTGTCAATACATTGTTATTTTTACTAACAAATATAATCTGCTTATTTTATTATTTCCAAAACTCTTTTAACTATTTTAATAAAAATCTAAAAATGTTTGATAATCTTAACTGCATTACTCCATATAGTAAGGCCCTAATATTGGAATTCTAATCTATACTTCCATACTAATATTATAAAGAGGAAAGATGTGTATTTTTGTACTTTTGTATGTTTTGTACTAACTCAAAAACTACCGGACCGTTTTCAAAAAATCTTTTACCACCAAAGCTACATTATCAGTGAATAACATAGGCCTAACTCGGGCGAAGTCGTGAACAACAGTCAATATTATATAGGAAAAGTATAAACTTCACAGAATTTAATTTTATTTCGTTGACAAAAAGAAAGATTTCGTTTAATTTTAAATTTGAGAACAACATTTCCGAGAAATATATCTGTCTAGGATTATTTTTAATAATCCTTTTCAAAGGAAAACGGCTTAATTTCATGCTCTTGTGAGGCGAGGATAAAGTAACGTGAAGACTTCTCTGTAACCTGATATAAACTTGAAGTACTGCCAGCTAAATGGCTTTTATAGAAGTGTTGGTTTATTTACGCTTTTATACAAAGATTTTTGACTCATTGCAGTTCTTCCGACTATCTAAAACGTTTAGACCGCGCGAACGACTTTGACTAAACTATCGCACAACTGTTTAGTCGCACTGTGATTCCTATGAGCTTACAAGGTGCGCATTCTACTTAATTTTTAGAACTAGACTAAACCGTTATGTGATAGTTTAGTCAAAGGTGTGCGTCCGTTTTAATGTCACTATTAATTTTACCATAATCAGTGAAATTTTCCATATATTTCTATATCCAATGGTCTTAATTGTTGCATTAGATTATTTGATTTTTTTTATACTTTGTCTTGTAGAAGTGACAACGGCAACAAGACGACACCACCCAAAATTGTAAAAAAAAAACATTTTCATGTTTACGATAAAGTTTTGATGGAAAATGTTTTAATGGAATACATAACTAATACCATAACACGGTTATTGGAAATTCGTAGAATGCACGGGTCAAGAGACATGGAATAAATTAACCCGACCTATCTCGAGTTGACGTTCAAGATGTCTGCAACATTCAGCGCTGTGATTGGAGAAAAAAACTTATATTCAAATTCTTAATTCAAATTTCTGAGATTTTAAAAATGACTTTGCGCATTTATAATCACGGTTATTGTTGATTAGCTGTTTCCCGCGACGTCCACGCAATAATAAGACAAAAAAGTGGCCTATAATACGCCCTTCAGTGAAAGTCCGGTCGAAATCGGCCCAGCATTTTCGAAGATTACCCGGAAAAAACGCGGCTTGCGGACATACATACAGACAAAACATTTTTAAATTCGATTTTCGTTATCAGCAACGCAAATACATCATCTTCCCAAAATCTGGTATTATTCTTTTGATATTTAAGACACTCAAATTTTCTTATATGTACGAGTATAACTACTTATGTTTTCCTTTATAACTAGATTTATTTAATAAAGATTCTCTCTCAACAACGGTCCTATTTTGAGTGTTTAATTTTCCGTGTTGTCTATCAGTAAAAAGCTGTGTTACAAAAAAGATTCAGTTATTGTAATAAAAAACAAAAAACAATCGTTTACATTCTGTTCTTTCTAACGGTCACTACAAATCTAACATTACTATTAAAACGTGAAAAATGTTTAAACCAATTAATTTGTTGCGAATAAAAAGCAATTTCAGAAGCAATATTTCACAGTGTTTCTACTTTAAAGCGTTTCATATCCCTAGACAGTGCATTTATCTTTCGGGAACAATATACTTATTGTTTGTTGCATTCACGTGAGCGAAACAATAAAGTTTATTAAAGCGAACGCGACAAATGGACGTGAAAACACTAATATCCAAGTTCCTGAAGTGAAAACCTAGAATAATTATGTTATTAACAACGAATTATTAACTTGTTTTTATTTATTTACAGATTGCGGTCTCATAACCAGTAAATCAAAGGTAAATACTGCTCTTTATCAAACACCACTAAAATAGAACATAAAACAATTAACCTCTTTAACAAGTACCTTTAGCCTACGCTTTATATTGCTATCAATCGCCCGCGACTCCGTCTGCATGGACATTAAAAACAAAAGTAAGTAGCCTATTTGTTCTTCCAGACTATCTTCTACATCTATGACAAATTTCATCGAGATGCGTTCAGCAGTTTAATCTTCAAATTCTACCAAACATCCATCCATCTAAACTTTCGCATTTAAATAAATAAAAACCTCCTTATTGCCATCACATTATACATACAATCATTATATTAAAAAAAATATGATAACAATGGTCTGCAGGCTCAGCGTGAACATGGCCAATGCCACGATTTCCAGCCATTTTTAATATTGGAATGATTTTTGTCAGATTGTATCGTATTCAGTATTATATTTAATAGGTACGGTACTTCATATCAAACCGGAAACGGGCAAGAAGCCACTCGTATGAAGTATCTAGTCCAACAATTTTCAGAGAAAATACCCGAGTATTTGTAGACTCGAGCCCTTTAACTTTGTTCATTGCTCGCTCGAGAGTAAAACTCGATTCGAACCTTTTGTAGAGGGTCCAATAATAATTGAAGCTTAATAAAGTTTGTTTGATATTGATGATAATAATAAATTTATTGATTTAATTTGATACAAGTCGGAGAAGAATACTATATTATTTCCGAACTAGTGGATTTAAAAAAAAACATACAGACGAATTGAGTATCTATACTAATGTAATAAAGCGTAAACACACACTTCTTTGTTGCCTAAGATGTCAGCAATTACAGCATATTTTTGAATAATTCTTTTTTTAATAAAAAGCCCTACACTTACGTCAGGCTTTAAGCGTTCGACAAAGTATGGCACAACGGACTCATATACAAGCTATATGAGTATGGAGTACCCGATCGTCTCGTATGCATAATACGAGACTTCCTAAGTAGTCGCACGTTTCGCTACCGCGTCGAGGGAGTTTGCTCTAGATCACATCCCGTTCGAGCCGGGGTGCCCCAAGGGTCGGTGTTAGGGCCAGTCCTATTTACACTATATACCAACGATATTCCGCGCGTACGTGGTGTGGAACTAGCGTTATTTGCCGATGACACCTGCATTTTCACATCAGGCCGTAAGCCTGATGCTATATGCCGACGTCTACAGACTGCAGCAAACACCCTTGGTGCCTGGTTTAGGAAATGGAGGATCGAAATCAATCCTACCAAAAGCGCGGCTCTATACTTTTCACGCAGCAAAGAACCTCGTCTCACATCTGTTAAGCTTTTGGACAGCCCAATACCCTGGGAAGACCAAGTAAAATACTTAGGTGTCATCCTTGACACAAAACTCAACTTCTCCGCACACGTGACCCGGGTTAGGAACCGCGCGGCTTTCATCTTAGGTCGTCTTTCCGCGTTATTTAATAAAAAGAGCAAAATGTCCCTTCGGAATAAGGTGACACTCTATAAATCAGTAGTGCGTCCCGTCATGACGTATGCTAGCCCGGTATTCGCGCACATCTCGCCGAAACAAATACACCGACTTCAGGTGATTCAAAATAGATTCATGCGCAGAGCCACGGGGGCCCCGTGGTACATGCGCAATAGTGATCTTCACATAGACTTGGACTTACCCACCATAGCCCAACACCTGAAGCTGGCGTCGCGTCGTTATTTTGACTCTGCCGTCGGTCATCCTAATTCGTTAGTTGTAGGTGCCGCCACCTACAACCCAATCGCGCTTGGTAAATTTCGACGTGATCATCGCAGACCTAGGCACGTTCTTGACTTCCAAGACGATGCAACAACAATCGCTCAGGCTAGGATTCAACAACTACGACAGACAAAACGCCGTAGTCGCTGTCGACTACGGCAATCATTCCCGCGATACGGCCTCATAGCAGGCAGGATTTCTCCTACCAATGATAGAAGCGTTGCTGGAGTTTCTTCCGCCACTTCTTCTCCCAGCGCTAACGCTTTCCGAAGTGGTAGTAATATTAGATGTATTAATAATAATAGTAATCAGATAGCAGCAGCCGATCAAGCCGAGGTTCGGCCCTCTTGGGCACCCTTGAATCGGAATGCTAAAACGCGTATTGAGTGACAGCCCAAGCCGAGGTCCCCTCTCGGGGGCCCTTGTGCCTAGTCACTCCATGGAGCGTCCACCGAAGCGATCTAAGAGCTCGGTGGCCTCCCAATCCGGTAATAATAACGAAGTAACGGCCCGAGCCGAGGCTCCTGAGGGAGCCCTCGAGCCTAGTTACTCATAAACGAGGTTTAGGCTAAGCGCCATCTGCGCTCGGCCACCTCAAGCCCGGTGAATCTGTAAATGCCTCTTTAAGGCAAACAGTGACAACTCAGTCACAAAAAAAAAAAAAAAAAAAAAAAAAGTCAGGCTTTAGGCTATATATTTTACGCCATTAAACTTAGGGGGTAAATATTTTGGATAAAAACCCTAATGTGGGAAAGAGACCATAAGTTGCTGCCAACATCAAGGAAGTAAGATTGCAATGGTTTGTCATTATGTCATGTCATTATGACATTTGCAATTGATAATTTGACAAATGTAAACAATAAAATAAAGTTTTTAAATTATCACGCGGATGAATCGGTCGAAAGGTGCTTTAGTTAAAAGAATAGTACGAATATGTTTTACGAGACAGGTCCCAAATCGAATAATTGTACTGCTACTGTTAGAGCAGGCATACCTTTGACTAAACAATCGTACAACTGTTGTGCGAATATCGATTGTTTCGCAGCCAATTCAATTGTTTAGTTGCACAACTAATAATCGAGTAGTGTGCGTACCTCCATATAAGCTCATAGGAATCAAAACGAGACTAAACAGGTGTGCGCACGCTATGTATTTTTTTCATACGTTGCGTACATCTAACATTAAGTTTGGATATTCAGGGATAGCTTTAGACTTTCAAGGATAGAATGATTAATGGCACAATAAGTTGGATTACGCATTCTCAAAGCATTAAGGACGCGACAGGTCTAGATTTTGTTTATCGTCCGAGGCATATCTCGACGAAGAAAAATTGTTTTCGTATTGTTCAAGGAGTTTTTACATGTTTTTAGGTCTCAAGCAATTAGAAAAAAGGAAGAATTTAAATTATTTGAAATTAGAACACATAGTCAATGGTCATCGTATGTGAAAGCCAAGAAAAAAAAATGTCATCGTATTTTCTATGTATTTTTCTGTACATATTTTACCAATAAACATGTCTCCATTAAAAATAATTTTCTTTCTAAATCTCTTACGATATATATACGTATGATTTAAGTTTTTGGGCTAATGTATTATTTCTATTGTCATTGTAAAACGACGTTGGATGTGTTATATTGTCTTTTATTTTGGTGTTATAATTAGCAATTAAGGGAGATTTATGTTCATTTGAATAATTAATTATCTATACTAATATTATAATATAAAGAGAACATATTTGTATTTTTGTATCTATTGAAATAACTCAAAAATACCTGGGCCGATTTTAAAAATTCTTTCACCGTTAGAAAGATAATTTATCTGTGAGTAACATAGGCTACATTTTTTTAATTTCACGAGGGCGAAGTCGCGAGCAACAGCTAGTGTAAAATAAAACATGTTTCTTGTGGTTTTTTTTCTTTCCAAGAAGTTAAAACTGTTTTTATGTTCTATTCCTATTTTTCGACAATTTGCACAAAATGAAATTTTTTGGTATCATTTTTCATAACTTTTGAATTCTTTAAAATATCCCTTAGCGCGTCCTTCGATCACGACAGATATCTTAAAGTTGTTAGAAGCCTTTTTCAGAGCGAAGAAATAATTTTGAAGATAAAGAAAACGTCCGATTCGAATAGAACTTTCTCAATTTTCTTTTCGCCATTGATTGCGATGTTCAAAGAAAGTTTTATTTCGTTAGCGCTTGCTTTTTACGCTTTGGTACGGCCTCTTGAAATATAAAGAAGGGCCTGGTGACAAGAAATTCAACCAATCTATTTAAAACATATAAAACGTACAAAAACAATCCGCTGAAGATAACATTTACTCTTATGTACTTAATATTTTTATTGTTAATACATTCAACCGTAAGCATTAATAGTGAGGAGTGCTTCTGCAAAGGATCGTATGATTGATGAATAAATAAGTAGTTTTATACGACTTCTCTCGAAATATTATAAGGACTAATAATAGTTTTACATTCTTTTATCGAGTTTTTATATTAAACTTCTAGCTGCAAAACCTATTTCGACAGTTTCAAAATTGCATTACAACGTTTGCACGTCAAATAAGCTTTCCAAAATCTGACTGGACCGGTTTTTTTTTCTGAAAATGTTGGGCTTTACTTTCTAAAGTCTGAATTCAAAGCTGAAATACTATATTTAGCAAATGTTCATTGATTTGTAATCCCTTTATATTACTAACTAGCTGTTGCTCGCGACTCCGTCTGCGTGAAATTAAAAGATAATAAAATATAGCCTATGTAACTCACAGATAAATTATCTTTCTAACGGTGAAGAATTTAAAATCGGCCCAGTAGTTTTTGAGTTATTTCAATACATACAAAAAGTCGATGCAACAGGTTTTTGTCCTCCACATAACTCTAACACCCGTCATCTAAGTCATCACTCCCTTCTTGATCATGTCACCTTTCACGCAATCCATCTATTTCTAGGTCTACCTCTACCGGTGTACCTCCACACCCATAACTAACGTCCTTCAAGTTACATGTAATTGATCCCTCCTCATAACATGCCCATACCATGCTAACCTTTTACTCCTTAATTTCTCTACGACTGGGGCTACTCTCAAACTCCCCTTAATATACACCTTCGTATCTTATCCATTCGTGTTACTCTACGCATTCATCTTAACATTCGCATTTTTGGCTTAAAATAATTCGCAAAATTGTGGTCTACATACTTGCTATCAATTAATTTATGCGTTTGTATTTATCAAATAATCAAAACAATATAAATTTTGATCCCACACCACCTCATTAGTTCGAAACGTCAGAGGTTTTATCACTTAATTTTTCATCTTATTGATCGCGGCCCCTCAGAAGCGAATGATTGATGACTCAATAACTTGGATTACGCAAATGTCATGGAAGGACATTAAGCCAACGAGATAACATCACTAGATTCATCAGATAGCGGCCGATATTTTATGAGAAATTTTGAAATTTCATGCAAATCATCGAAATATCTCACTAAAGTTATAAACGCGTTAAACGGAATCGATGTTAATTACATGGTAACTACAGAACGGAAAAGAGATATAGACTTAGCTTTAAATATAAAAAAAAAAACTGTTTTTTTTTTAATTTCACACAGATGTAGCCACAGATGAGAGCTTCTTGATCACATTTTAAACATATTTAAGTAACACCAGAATGTGGACGTAAATAAGAAAAAAGTTGAAACAATTTAATTATTAGTTAACGTCAAAATTTAGAATCATATAACCGCAGAGGAATGTATCAAAATCCGTTTATTAAAATTCCATCCGTCATATTCTTTGTAGGCGGAGACAAAAAAATGTACGCGCCATTCGTCAACAAAGGCCATACGTCGTAAAACCGTAGCCTGGAATCTTTGATACATTCCGGCGTATCGACGAAGTATTTCCCTTTTCATATTAAAATGAGATTATCCAGAGACAAATAAAAAACAAGTGAAAATCTCGATATGATTTAGAATGTCCTTTGAACTGTGAAACGATTTAGATAGTTCGATTATCTCTAAATGTTTTCTGAATTCTGTTAGTACTGCTTAAGTTCATTCTCTATATCCAGTTATTACATTAAAATGGATGTGTTGTGTAACAAGAAGGGATAAAGTTAAGGAAGTTTGCAAGTAGCGTCAGTAGTGGAGAAATTGAAGCTAAAGGTTAGCGTGGTATGAACATATGTGAGATGATGAGGACATAAACAAGAAAGTATTACGATTAAATGCATGGCTACTAAGATAGAGAAAGACCGAAGGAACTATAGATGGATTGTGTGAAAGAGGATATGCTTAAGAAAGGATTTTTTTTTGTGACAGAATGGCCACTGTTTGCCTTGAAGAGACATTTACAGATTCACCGGGCTTGAGGTGGCCGAGCCCAGATGGCGCTTAGCCTAAACCTCGTTTATGAGTAACTAAGCTCGAGGGCTCCCTCAGGAGCCTCGGCACGAGCCGTTACTTCGTTATTATTACTGGATTGGGTTAAGAAAGGAGTAAATTCAGATATGACGGCTGATAGAGAAGTATGGAAGAACAGTACATACTGTGCCGAACCTCTGTAGGGACTAAGGCAAGTTGATGATGATATCCAGTACTTAGGATATTTGTCTAAAGGTTTGTAATCCTTTTGAATAGTAATTCCTTTGTTTTCTTTTCATTACAACAAAAGCATGTACACTTATTACCGCGATTTGGTAGTTAGTATCACGACTGTTTGCAATTTCGCATCCTATTTCGTAAAAAAAGTTATATACTTAAACTGTTATCAGTTCAGTCAAGACGGGGAGCTCGTTTTTCACGATCCAACTTTCAAAAGTCTGCTTAAGCTTTTAATGATCCAATTTGCAGCGTCATTCTGGACCGAATAGCACTGGCTTATGTCCATTAAGAATTTCCGGTTAGAACTAGTTCGATATATTCTACAAATATTTACAGCTTTACATTTGAAATTGATTAAGCTAGGTTCTTATTTTTCCAAGACTTTAGTATAGGAGTTATCAGATAAACTAAACTAACTAAAACTAAACAAATGTTAAGTGTTTAGCTCTCTGTAATCATCTCCAATTACCATAGAAGCCACGATTGTAAAATTGTTAACTATAGAATAAAAATTCCCTTTTCCTTATTTTGTGTGGGTTTTACAATTAACAAATGATGTTAGTTACACAGTTAGCAAATAAATAATTTTATTCAATTCATTTTTGGTGTTGCTCGCGACTTCGTCTACGTGAAATTAATAAAAGTAGTAAAAACATAGCCTATGTTACTTATTGATAATGTTGCTTTTTAATGTTGCCAAAATTAAAATCGGCACAATAATTTTTGAATTAATTCAATACATACAAATATACAACATTCCTCAATTTAACATTGGTATAGGTAGAATGAGGTTGAAGGACTAAAATATAAAAAACACTGATATTCTCGGCGAATTTAACGTTAAGATGTCGGATCAGTCTACATATAGATAGGTTATAGACCATCACTTTCCACATATCGCCAGATTCAAGAGCATTAGGGTAGCGTTGCAGTAAAAAATCTATTCCAAACCTTCGTGGATATTGAATCATTTATTTTAGTTTTTGCAGTATATATGAATTTATAGGGTGAGCTTCTTATTGAGTTTTTTATATGAATGAAATAGTTAATATATTTCACTAGCTGTTCCCATGCGACTTCATCCGCATAAAAATATAAAAATTTCATTTTATTGTTTACATTTCTCAAATTATCAATTGCAAATGTCAAAATGACATGACATGATCTCAAACCATGGTAACCTTGCTTCCTTGATGTTGGCAGCAACTTATGGTCTCTTTCCCACATTAGGATTTTTATCCAAAATATTTACCCCTAAGTTTAATGGCGTGAAAATATATAGCCTAAAGCGTCACGTAAGTGTAAGGCTTTTTATTAAAAAAAAAGTTATTCAAAAATATGCTGTAATTGCTGACATCTTAGGCAACAAAGAAGTGTGTGTTTACGCTTTATTATATTAGTATAGATAGATATAGATATAGCTTAAAAACTACTGAACTGATTTTGACGATAGTGTAATTGATGGGGTCATTCAGTTCGTATTTTGTCCAAGAGTGGCAAAGCGTCTATAGACAGTCAGGTTCACTGATTTTCTTAATTAAAAAAAACTGCTT
Organism: Papilio protenor; assembly: GCA_029286645.1. Classification (NCBI taxonomy): domain Eukaryota; kingdom Metazoa; phylum Arthropoda; class Insecta; order Lepidoptera; family Papilionidae; genus Papilio; species Papilio protenor. The sequence goes on along the minus strand of JAGSMZ010000007.1, from coordinate 6,664,672 downwards.
AATTGTTTTTTTAAATGAACACTTGAATTCTATACGTGTGAAAATAAACTTGAGACTTATATTAATTAATCGTATATCGGAATTATTTTATTTTTAAATTAATGATACAGTTCTGAGTGACTGATATCAAGTGGTTATTAATAATGTGTTACACATCGTATCAATTAAACTCTCTCTTGATAAATATACGAATGTAAAGTTATTTTTATTACTTGTAATAATTGGATGAATAAGCTCTCGCTAGACAGTTGGATTAAGGGCACGATGCAAAGGCGGTTATTTTAGAAACCGCACGTATTGTGAGGAGGTTCCTGTCTCTGCAGCCCTGACCACTGGTTGCTTGAGTCATCGGATTCCGCAGCCGGTGGTCTTCTATTTTTTTTACAATATGTTTTATTTTATTTTTTTTATAACAAATCATGTAAAATATATTATATACAAAAATAAGAAATATAGGTATATGAAGGGATGAATAATATTACGTACCTATAGTTAAATAAAATGTCATCTAGCTAGTTGTAGTATATAGGTACACAAATTCATAAAGCAACAATGAAAGTTTAGAAATCTTAAGATTATCGGTTATAATTTGTCTTAAAAATATTTTACTTCAGTACTCAGAGTCCATTGATGCTCACTTGAGCAGTCCATTAGTGTAAGACTCTAAACCAAATTAACACAAACGTATTAGCTACTAAAGCGAAACGAATGAACACAAAGCGTATTAGTTACTAAAGAACGACTTTTTTTTAAACTAGTAGGAAGACACGTTAGGGTGTAATTTTAATTGAATTGTAAATAGATTTTATAATTATACTAGCTGTTCGCGTGCGGATTCATCCGCGTGAAATTATAAAAACTTTATTTGATTGTTTACATTTGTCAAATTATTAATAGCAAATGTCAAAATGACATGACATGACATGACATGACAACTTGAGAAATCTTTCTTTCCTGATGTTGGCAGCAACTTATGGTCTCTTTCCCACATTAGGGTTTTTATCCAAATATCTACTCCCTAAGTTTAATGGTGAGTAAATATGTAGCCTAAAGCGTGACGTAAGTGTAGGGCTTTTCATTAAAAAAAGAATTATTCAAAAATATGCTGTAATTGCTGACATCTTAGGCAACAAAGAAGTGTGTGTTTACGCTTTATTATAATAGTATAGAGTATAGATATAGATTTATGAAGCATATAATAAAACAGTGAACTCATTAATTCTTTTTTTTTTAATTAAATACTATAAAGAAAATTGAAAATGAAATAAGATTAACAGAAATAAAACGCATATAAAATAACAACAGACGTAAGTTTTCCTACTTTAGCTGAGAGTGCATCACGCATCATTTGTTTTGGCTTGAATCCAACAATCCACATAGATTGCTGGCATTCCACCGCCTTTCTTGTTGATAATAAGAACATCTTCTCTTACATAATCATAATGTTAGCACTTCTAACATATACTTCACGCAATACGAATAAATATAACATATAGAAAATTATTTTCTTGTCTTTTTCTATTCTATATTCTATAACTACTAATATAATAAAGCGTAAAAACACACTAGTTCGTGCCGTAGGATGTCAACAATCACAGAATATATTTGATTTATTCTATATTAAATAAAAAAGCCCTACACTTACGACACGCTTTGTATATATATTTTCGCGTAAATATCGGCCTAAATATCGAAGCGACCGCTGCATAGACATCCGCATTTGCAGATGCGTTGCCTTCCTTTAATCAAAAGAGGAACAGAAAGAGAATATTTCTCCTATCTATGCATCCTGTCCTTTGCCAAATAATAGTGGAAAGGGGAAGAGGTCTAAAATTAAGCCTCTGGCAAGCATACTCATTAGACAAACGAGGAATCGCTTCCAATTCACGCCTGTCTTCTGTTTGTTCGTATTGTACTGGGAGTACTGGCCCTACAGTGCAAAGATGTTAGCGAGCTCTACCACTGTTTATTGTCTTGTGTTGTATCGCTAAGGCCCCTTTATAACTTTGTCTATACTTATTATAATAAAGCGTAGACACACACTTCTTTGTTGCCTAAGATGTCTGCAATTACAGCATACATATTTTTGAATAATTAATTTCTTAATAAAAAGCCCTACACTTACGTCACGCTTTAGGCTATATATTTTCTCGCCATTAAACTTAGGGGGTAGATATTTTGGATAAAAACCCTAATGTGTGAAAGAGACCATAAGTTGCTGCCAACATCAAGAAAGAAAGATTGCTAAGGTTTGTCATGTCATGTCATGTCATTTTGAATTTGACAAATGTACACAATAAAATAAAGTTTTTATAATTTCACGCGGATGAATCCGCACGCGAACAGCTAGTACTGAATATTAATAAAAAGATGAAACAGATTTACCTTCGTTCTTAATTCATTTCGTAATCCCTTAGCTATCTTTTTCGTAATAATTGCTTTTAAATATTTAAAAACTTTTTCTGAAACTGTTTTGGACTTTTTTCTGCCCAAATGCGCCCTTTTCTTTGTTAAGCTTATTATGAAATAATATAAATATCATGTTGGCTTCTGTAATCCTCTTTCATTCCCGAAAATGTATTATTAAAATCATATGAATTTCAATACTTTTATATAACGTTAATAAATGCGAAGATGAAAGGAACGAAAACGAGAGTAAAAAAAAATCAAACCAACAATGAAGATACGTTAATTGAAATTCCTCGCGTACGAATTTTTCTAACATTCACGAGAAAACAAAAGTAAACAGAAAGTAAAAATGAAGAATTTGAGCCACGTATTTAATTCGCTCATGTGTATCTGATTTATTACCTTGATTATTTGAATAATAAGATTTAGGGCCGGTCCCACCACTGGCTGATAGAGGCTCAGATAGCTTAAAAATGACGTTACTGTCTGATGAGGGAACAAAATCTGATATTTCCATCACACATTTTACACGTTGGATTGTTATCAGACAATTTACAATTTGGTGGGACAGGCCCTTAGACTTAGAGAGGTAAAGAATTGTAACTTTAATTACAATAGGTAAACTTTGTGGTACTATTGTTTATGTAATAAATAATTATTAGTTGTTTAATGTTTTGTCTACCAAAAATGCTAACAAGGAAACGGTTATTTATTTAAAAACTAATAAATCCTGCTAAATCGACTTAATCGATTATTAATAGTGAAATTTCATTCGATTTGTATCTGTTTTTAAATCGATTATTATCCATTGAAATCGCTCTGTTTGTATTATTCACCATAAATTTACGGCAAAATTAGATGCATTAAAAGCCTTCCGTTTAAGTTATCAGTAAGCAAAGTCGAAATTCATGCCTCGTTTCTCAAAGACTAACTTAAAACTGTCAACTTAAGAATTTAATGCCCAATTTGCGGCGCCATTCGTCGACGTATAGCTCCGATTTAGTGCCTTTAATGTTAGATTGATAAGAAATCCGGAGCGAAGCACATAGTAAACCTGTTATTATATTGTTTACTTTATTCGTGTTGGATTTAATGACTTACTTTATGTACTACTAGTTTTCGACCTAATCAAGTATGGGTTCTTCCAGACTATGCTTTACTTCTATGTCAAATTTCATTGAGATCCGTTTCAGTAGCTTAGGCAACAAACTCTAACAACCATCCATCCATACTCTCGCATTTATAATATTAATAAGAATGTGAAATAAGATGTAACCCACACAGTGTTAGTATTTCATTTTTAATTAACAATAAAGCTTATAAAAACATAAATTAAACAGTATTTGGGCCACTAAAATACACTTTTTATACCGAAAACGCTTTCCTAAGATCCCTATTTCGTTAAACTTGGTAATAAATACTTTCTAATTATTATAATTATTGTAAATGGAAGCTTAATGAGGTCCTAGTTTTTCATTGCGTTTAGTCATTACGGAGAAGCTTAAAATTAATAAAGGCTAAAGAAAATTTTATAGGCGTAACTAGGAACGTTTTATAATTAAAAAATAACCTCTAATTTACACTTCCGATTTGTAATAGAAATCAATGGAAACCATAAATTATGTTAACACGTCACTGCTTGACGATGACTTGTATTGTCTACTAGCTTTCGCCCGCGAGTCCGTCCGCGTGGCATTAAAAAAAACACAAGTGAGTAGCATATGTGTTCTTCCAGACTATCCTTTACGTCTATGCCAAATTTCATCTAGATCCGTTCAGCCGTTTAGACTACAAACTCTAACAAACATCCGAATTCGCGAACAACAGCTAGTTTTATATACTCTTATTTGGATATAGGTTCAGACCCAATCGATAATAATAATGTAATATTTCAAAGTAAAAAAGTATTGAGCATGAAAGTTTGTCGATTTTCTTTTTGTCACTGATTGCGGCGTTTAGTCGAACTTTTCCTCTATATTAGTTTTCGTTGTTCTTTGTTCCGTTTGTCACTACTTGTATATCACTTTTATCGTATTAAATAATGAAATATCGCACAACTTGTCAACTTTTCTATTTGATTATTCACTGATTGATAAACCAAACCTTTGTTTATTATTAGCTTACGCCCGCGACACTTTCCGCGTGTAATCTTACTAATATTATAAATGCGAAAGTTTAGATGGATGGATGGATGTTTGTTAGAGTTTGTAGCTTAAACGGCTGAACGGATCTCGATGAACTTTAGCATAGTTGTAGAGGATAGTCTGGAAAAACACATAGGCTACTCACTTTTGTTATTTTCATTCCACGGGGACGGAGTCGCGGGCGAAAGCTAGTTAAACATAAAAACAATAATAAGTAGCCTACATATGTATTCATCCAGATTTTCTCTACATATATACCAAATTTTAACAACATCCGTTCAGCTGTTTAGTTTACAAACTCTAACAAACATCCATCCATCCAAATTTTCGCATTTATATTATTTAAGATTAATGTATCAAGTAATGATATAACCGTGAATGTAGATAAACTGTATTCAAATGTCATTTTAGTTTTTTTTTCTGTAATCGTCTCGAAAAAAAAATCATTTATTTAATAAAAGATAGTTAATTATCTCTTTAATATAATTAAAATCACAAATTAAATGACCTACTTCTCACAATACTGTATAATAGGGTGAAATATTCTCTCGCATTTTATAAAACCCAGGGATCTGTTTCAAATAAATTATTCTGATGAGGTGCGTGAGTGTGAATTCGTTAAAGTTCTCCGCTATATATGAAAAAACTAGCTGTTCGCGTGCGGATTCATCCGCGTGAAATTATAAAAACTTTATTTTATTGTTTACATTTGTCATATTATTATCAATAGCAAATGTCAAAATGACATAATATGACATGACAAACCTTAGCAATCTTTCTTTCTTGATGTTGGCAGCAACTTATGGTCTCTTTCCCAAATTAGGGTTTTTATCCAAAATATTTACCCCCTAAGTTTAATGGCGTGAAAATATATAGCCTAAAGCGTGACGTAAGTGTAGGGCTTTTTATTAAAAAAATTATTATTCAAAAATATGCTGTAATTGCTGACATCTTAGGCAACAAAGAAGTGTGTGTTTACGCTTTATTATAATAGTATAGATAGATAGCGACATTGTATAGATATTCATAAATGTGCCAAATCGTTACTATATGAAAAAAAAATCGAATTAGAATATTTTTAACTTTTATATTGTTCAGGATATGATTATTGTTGAAATTTTGTAACTTCTGTTTACACCGTTGAATAGATTTACTCATCGTAACTTTGGTTCTAACCTAAAAAATCAATAAAAATCATGGAAATACAAATCCAAATATGGACTACTTAATCATATTTTGCTGGCTTTACTTTATAAGAGCGGACGCACCTTTGACTAAACTATCGCACAACTGCTGCGCGATTGTCGATTGTTTCGTAGCCAATTCAACTGTTTAGTTGCACAACTAAAAATCGCGTAGGCTCATAGGAATCAAAGCGCGAGTAAACAATTTAGTCAAAGGTGTGCGCGCGCTCTAACTAAACTATTTAAAATAAAATTTACAAACCATATTTGTCTTTATTAACTTTTTCGTAATATATTTTCAAAGATATTAATTGGTATTGCCGTTAATTACAGTTATAATGAAAAATAATATCGTCCATAGACAACGACACATTAATTACATTGAATGGGTAGAAATATTGTAATTGACTATTAAAATTTGTAAAAGTAATTGCGGTTCGTGTTGTAATTACTCTACGCATTATGCACAGGTTATTGTACATTTAATGAGGTAAATAAATACTTTAAATATAAGCATTTTTAGTAGCTAATCTGTGACGTAATAATCTATACTAATATTATAAAGAGGAAAGATTTGTATTTTTGTATGTATTTAAATAACTCAAAAATCACTGGACCGATTTCAAAAATTCTTGCACCATAAAAAAGTTACGTTATCACTGAGTAACATAGGCTCTGAGTAATTTCACGCAGGCGAAGTCGCGAGCAACAGCTAGTCCGATATATTTTTTTACCCGACTGATAGAGTAATGTTTTTGCGGGTGTGTAACTTTATTTTTATATACGTGGGTTTATATGTATGTAAATTCTATTAACGGCCTATAGCCTAAACTACTGAACCGATTTTGACGAATGACGTGTCATTCGATTCGTCTTCTTCACCGGAGAGTGTTATTTATACTAATATTATACAGAGATTTGTATTTTTCATATATATTTGATTCACGTAAAAACTACTCGGCCGAATTTAAAAATTCTTTCACCATTACAAAGGTATCAGTGAGTAACATAGGCCATATATTTTAATTTTACGCAAACGAAGTTCCGAGCAATATATACACACGGTATATCTCGACACAAGACGCCTACAGTTGAAGTAAGAAACGGAATTTAAAAAAAATGTGAAAAGTACCGAGTTCAATTCCCTCTCGCCGTAACTTTTTTTTTCTTAGCCTTTTTCTCGTTGTTTTTGAGTGTATTTATCTATTAGTCAGTGGTTTTTTTGAAGTTAGGTTATTAAATTCTGCGGCATTATAAATGATACGCTAAAGTTGTGAATCCATTTAAATTGGGACTACATTTAATTAAAAACTTTAACGAGTAACCTGTGATTTAGGTTACTGTTTCGTTCATTATTATTTCGAAATATACACGTATTTTCCGGCTTTAAGTCTAAAATATTTCGTTAACGATTTCCCTGAGCCATCAGAGCGGAAGACAACTTTCCGCATGAAGGGAATTTTTACACCAAAAATCGCATAAATTCGCGATGCAATTAAAATTAGTCAAAGGTGAAAGTTGAAATACGTACTGAATATACAATTTACGTCAACACGTGTGATGTAGGTTTAAAGTTTAATTTATATTTTTTAACTCTATCTATACCGTAACATATAAAATGAGTTTTTTTATCACAGATTAAAAATTGTTAACCATAAACTAATTATGTAGATTAAATTGATCTAGAACAGTACTATAGGAATCATCCTATTATCCCTTTAAAGAATTAAAAACTCTATGGTGTATTTTTTTTTCTTTCATCCGTGGAATGATTCTATTCATTCTTTTCCTATTTCAGATTTCCTTAACACTTTATAACTTACCTATTTATTAATTAAAAAAAACATACGTTACAAAAGGCTTTGAAATAATAATAGTTAATATCTATCGAATAACAGATTATCAACTTTGAAATCATAAAGAATTCCAATTATGATATGGCTTTAATACTCCGCATAATTGTCACTCGCAACTATGCGACATTATCCGGCTACGGTTTGATTCAATGCATCTCTGATGCGAAGTTTAGCATAGTTAACTATACTGGAAAACATCCAAGTAACTACAATACTTATGATAAGTTGCGGTAAAACTATTGCTTATAGAAATGTCGTATCGTTATTAAAAGAGTAGCTTTAGCCGACTCCGTCTGCATAGAATAAAAAGTGAATAGCTTATATGTTCTTCTATGTTCTATATGTCTTTCAACGAGATACGTTCATAGGGTTTAAGCTACAAACTTTATGAAACATCCATCCATCCATCTTAACTTATTATAATATAAGTAGATTATTAAGAAGATATGAAATGTAATTTTTTTATGTTTAAAAAATATTAGCAGATTTTTGTTAATTCACTAATATTTCTTTTAACCATTCTAACTAAGCTCTAGGCTTGTGCTAGGATATGGTTCTCGACAATAGTCGAATGGCGGGATTCGAATCTTTGACCTCAAGATCGGTAGTCCGTATCCCAAACCATTAAGCAATTTTTTTTATTTTTAAGTTAAGTACAAGTCAATATTATATTTTTGTTTAACGTAAATAATAACATCATCGTACATTAAATAAAACAAAATTATGTGTCACAGAGCTATTTCTTACAATATATCCTCTAATTTTACTTTACGATGAACCGATAGAAAAAATATTTTCGTTTACGTTTTACGTACAAACAGCTATCGGAGGAAAGGAAACTTCCGCTCGAGAAGAAATTTATGATAACGAAGAACACAGGAAATCCAGCGTTCGTTTTCGACTCGAACCTAAAAGTATTTGGAGTGAGCACGTTTTTTCACAAATTTATTAACGTTTTGTTTTTATTTGTTAACTAGCTGTCGCCCGCGACTCCGTCCGCGTGGAATAAAAAAAAATAAAAGTGAATACCCTATGTGTTATTACAGACTATTCTCTACATCTATACCAAATTTCATCGAAATCCGTTCAGCCGTTTAGGCTACAAACTCTAACAAACATTCATCCATCCATCCATCCATCTAAACTTTCGCATTTATAATATTAGTATGATAAATATCGACATTACGTTTCTTATAGAACGACAGGCCGACGCGACGTGTATGCTTCGACAATACAACAAAGCGATTTTATATTATTTAAGTTTTTCGTAAAGTGCAAAATGCATGATTTTTTTCTTTGTAAATACAAAAAAATTGAACCGTGAGGTAAATTGAACATAGATTAAGGGAAAATAAAGAGAAAAAAAACGTTTTTTTTTTTTTCAAAAAATTCTATTATGTAAGGAAGAAAAGACTGATGTATGAAAGCATCATCATGCATTTAAGGGTTAATAATTTTGATTACCGATTTTTATTCACGAGATGTAGTCTACAAACTTCGTTAGTTAACTCGGAATTAAAAATGCCTACGAGTATAATGTACCAGTCCATGCCAGCTATCCTCCAGTGAAAGTCCCGTTAAAATCGGCCCAGCCGTTTTAGAGGTTGCCCGGAACAAACGCGGCATGCGCACAGAAAGACAAAAAAAATTTAAACGTGAGTTTCGTTATCAGCAACGCAAATATATACTCTCCGCAAATCTGGAATTTTTCTTTCAATATTACGTAGAGACATTCCAATTTTATTATATGTAAAAATTGAATGTAAAAAGCAAGCTAATAACAGATACAAAATTAAGTACGGTCGTGTAGATTTTCCTAGAAATGATATATTAAAAATCTGATATCATATAACAAGATATCACGATATCCGGAATAAAATTACTTTTTTATGAAAGAAATCGGAAGCAATTTGAAAAGATAAATTAGTTGTCGCGGACGATTGCAAAGGGAAGATGTATTCATTGCATTTACGGACGAAGTAACATAAATAGAGATAACTCCCATCAATACCTATTTTGCTCTCCGATATCCATTTATTATGTTCAATCAGTGGACATCGCTCGGGGATATAAAACTGATGATCGAAGGCCCTTGAGCGTGTGGTACAAGTTACAAGAAACAGAGAATTGTAATTAATTTCATTTGACTTTATTATTTTTACCTTTTTAATTACACATTTAACATTTATATTACGCGAATAAGCTACAACAGTTTTTGTAAAAAATAAGCTACAAAATCAAGAAATTTAAATTCGACCTTGATAGCCCAAGATTAAAATATCAACACATCTTCAATTACCAAACATACAAAGGAAGGTAAGGGATAGTATAAAATCCGAATTGAGATATTACAATAAAGCAACAATCAAACAGACTTTAAACTCAGCGTTTCTTTTGTGTATTTTAAATCTCTACCACAAAATACCATATCCAGGCTCAATAGCCACGCAGTCTGAAAGACTCATTGATGATCAACCTAGCTAAAATCTGAAATCAATCTAAAGATTTATGGATCACAAACACAAAAGCTGATGACCAATGTTTTGTAGTGTAGGCTTTAAATGCAAGCTTAATTTCGCTGTTAATGACTATTTTAATTAAGAAAATTTTCATCATATACTTTCCCCTATAGATGATGGATATGAGGGTACTACTTCCATAAATTATTCTCAGACGTTTATCACCTTTTTACACCAATCACATACAACCTAATTAGGCCAAGAAAGTTTTAGTTACTAATAAAATATTATTGAGCCATACAACACTTACATTAAGTTTTTCGCTCAATATTTCTTCATATAATACAATATTTCTTCATGTAATATTAAGATCCCATCTCTCGCTCGGAGTAATATTTACCTTGCAATCGTATGGGAGATAGGGAGAGAAGTAAAGCGTGTAAATTTAAAATGTATATCATCATCGGGTTTTATTGTGTGTGTTATTACGTTTCCTTTTGTGTAACGTTTTAAGGGAAAGGAGGGATTTATAAAATCTTTCTTTAATTTATATTTACATTCGTGTCGCGTACCTTATGGTTAGTCACATGCCGTGAATATTAAATTAAGAAACAAAAGAAGCTTAGAGAGTACAGTCAGCTTCAAGAGTATTTTTTAAATAAATGTGCTCACGAGAATAAGCCGTTTAACTGAAGTGTTTTTAATAATTACATAATCAATATACTCATAGTGGAGAACTTTTTTGGTACATTTATAAAAGTAATTTAAATTAACATAACGTGTTAGTGTTATAGTTAGCATTAATTTTAAATAAATATTTTCTCAATATCGAAATTCCATTTACATAAATGTTTTAATTAACTTGTAAAATGTTTAAATACTCTCAAACGAACGCTTCGTTTCATTAAATTCTTTTACCTTTTCAATCTATCGTATTTTGATGCTGACTGTACCTCAGTTACGAATCTGGGTCAGATCCTTTTTCGTGGAAAATAAAGAAATAAGATTAATTTCAATAACTAATTATATTTTGGGAACGAATACTTAAATTATATTAATAAACTGGTTGAAGTGATTTCGCTTGCGCAGAATGACGTCAAGAGATTATCTTTTTCATTTAATTAAACTTTAATATGCCTTTGTTTTAACGCATTTAAATCAATAATATAGACATTTGTTCACATATGAAAAGAGGTTATAAAATTCCCTTTAAATTATTACACTACATAAATCTCAAATAACGAATTCTACTTTCGAGAAAATATTTACTTAAACGATACATGTTTTGAGGGCATTGCATATAATAATCGTTTCATCAAACTTCGTGTTCAAGGGCAGACGAGACAAGCGTCTGGAACATTCAGCTCCACTAGCTTTGAATACAAAATATATCTAGACATTTTGAATGAGATAAGAAAATAAATCACACTTCAAAAGATGAAAAACAAACTAAATATTACAGCGCCGGTGAACATACCGATAGAGGGAACTAATGACAGTCTTGAAGTGGTCAATGGCCTTTTACTTGAACTGGTAAACAGATTTAACACTCTTTCCTATGAAGACTGAACAGAGCCACATTATAAGATCAGCGCTGGGTGCCTCATTGAGTAGCACCCAGCATTCAAAGCTGAGCGTGGATCCAATCCGGTCAGCATTGCAATGTTTATTATAATTTTTTATTTAATTACATTTTCTTTTTCTATTTAATTACTACGAGTATGTCATGTTTGTTTTTCTTTTGTTATTTCGGAATGTGTTGTAGTGTTGTTAAGGATTAACCGTTGTTTTATTTTATTTTATTTTATTTTTATAAGAATATTTTTGCTAAAGAGCGGCGCAGGGTCTATGAGACCCAGGATAAGTAAACACTGACATATAGAGATGTCCACAACGCTATAGGAACTGTAAAAGGGTTTCTATGCTTAAAGATAGAAGTACCCCGATTCTTGTAGAAAAAAAATTGTTAACAGTGACTTTCTGACCTCATGACGACAGTCCATATAGGCGGCGAGGGTCAATAATCTATCAAGTGAAATATAACTTTGATCATCTCTCAATTGTTTATTCGCTTCCTTACTTTCAAAACGTAATAGAATACAATTCACAATTATACTAACTCGTATTGCATCATTTCCTTTACAATACATGTTTGTTAAATTTAAATTGAATTAAATCCCTATAAAGTTTTCTAATTTCTGTTCTGCGTTTGCCAACTCAACCGCAAGCAATGTACTTCGTCCATTACAGAAACAGGACCATAAAGTAAGCGGTCTGCTAAAGTTACTGTCGTATCTTCCAACTCGGAAAAGTTTAATTGTACATTAATAATGCGACTAAAGTTTAATGTAACGTTGAAACCGTTACACCGTCGACTGGTTTTCAATAAATCCTGATGACGCCTGTATGCAACAGTTACATTTTAATTTAGTCGATTAATGTTTAACGCTTTTTGATTGGTTTTGTGAATTTGGAATATTAGTTGTTTATTTATTTAATGAAATATTTCATAAACACACTTTGACTAAACTATCGCACAATTGTTGTGCGATAGTCGATTGTTTCGCATTCCATTCAACTGTTTAGTTGCACAACTAAAAATCCAGAAGTGTGCGCACCTCCATATAAGCTCATAGGAATCAAAGCGAGAATAAACTGTTGTGCGATAAATTATTTAAACTTTCGTGAGACATTTTATAACTAATTATTTTACGGCTCTTACTCACGTGCGAGACGCGACGCGACCGCGACACAACACCATTAACCCTCGCCCTGAAGAAGGACCCCCGCAGGGTCTGAAACTGTCAGTGCCTCGGTGACGGCACAAAAAGTATACGTGAGTAAGAGCCGTAAAATAATTAGTTGTTGTGCGATAGTTTAGTCAATGGTGTGCTCTAAGACAATCCAATCACCATGTTAAATCTTAAACCCTTCACTTGTAGGAAGACTATTAATTGTTTCGACAACATTTTAATACCTCGAGTTTTGTGATCGCAAAACTTCGTATAAATCGATTTCTCGAAACCGGGAATTTCGAAGTCTGATGTCAGCAAGTCTTAAAGGGAAGAGTTTCAATGTCGTTAAATAAATCTAAAATTTATTGCCTGTAAATAATTTCGATACGGTTGCCAATGACTAAGTTAAGCTCTCATAAATGGGACGTTTTAAGGCTTATTTCACGGCGTAGATTCGAATCGTAAAATTTGTTTACGGAAAAAGGGAAGGTAATATACGACAGACTTTTACTTATATTATTTGAACGGGATTTTCTTTTCCGTAATACGTTCGGTTTTCACACTTCGTCGCTTTTAATAATCCATATGCATTACAAGTTATAGAAGTTTTGTACAAATAGAAATGAAATATGTGTTAAGATGTTTTGCATCTTTTATGGAAGATTTATGACATGAAAATATTTCTAAATTAAAATTCGTTATTTTTTTTATTCTTGCCTGTCTATTCGTAATGCCGAGTTCGTCGTAGGTAGTTTCTTTTCTACTTAAACGTTGTTGTAGCTTATGTTATGACGTGATATTTGATACTTTTTTTAATTTGATGCTGATAAAAACGCTAGTTACTGTTATCTTACTAATATTATAAATGCGAAATTTAGATGGATGGATGGATGTTTGTAGCCTAAACTACTAAACGGATTTCGATGAAATTTGGTATAGATGTAGAGGATAGTCTAGAAGAACACATAGGCTACTCACTTTTATTTTTTTTAATTCCGCGCGGACGGAGTCGCGGGCAAAAGCTAGTATAAAATATGTTTTGATTTCTTCACTGAAATTGAAATAGAAACCTTACGTGATAAAAATCTAAACTTGTGTGAATCGTGTCGAACGGTCCACTTTATTTCCAATTCATGTCAAGTAAATCTCGTATTGAGATCAAATCCCTAAAGTCAGTTTGAATGTATTTAAGAGACTATCGTTGACTTGTTTCTAAGCGGAAAGGACCATTTTACATGACATCTTAAATTGGTCGAGTTTAAAACGTTACAGAGCACCTCAATATTAAACTTACATAATATTAATCAAGTAGCTGTCGCCCGCGACTCCGTCCGTAATATTAAAGAAAAATAGTTAACTATCCTATGAGTTCTTCCACACTATCATCGGCATCTATACCAAATTTCATTTAAATCTTTTCAGCCGATTAGGAGATACATATCCAAACATACGAACTTTCGCATTTACAAAATTAGTAAAATTAATAATTTAGTGTTTACAAGCTGTTGCTCGCGACTTCGCTCGCGTGAAATTGAAAAATAATAAAAACGCCTATGTTACTCACAGATAAATTAGCTTTCTAACGGTGAATGAATTTTTAAAATCAGCCTAGTAGTTTTTGAGTTATATCAATACACACAAAAATACAAATCTTTCCTCTTTATAATATTAGTATAGATTAAAGACTTTTTGAACACCAATCGTTTACATATTCAATGTAAGTCGGCAATTTAATTTTTCAATACTAGACCATGTAGACAGATCTTGCAAATAAACAATTGTAATAATCTTTTATTTTAGTCATCAAAAACTAAATAAACCCCTTAAGAATCACAAATTAATTCAAATCGTATTCAATAACATCCCAAATCCCAGCTCACCATTGCTACGGGCTACGTAATTTGTGGTAATCGCCAGGTAATTGCCGGAACATGGCTCTGGAGCAATTTGTGATGGCAAATAGCGTTCAAACGTCGATACAGAATAATGAATGGTTGAGTTTACTTTGGCATTATAACTGCAGTTAGGTTCGCTTACTCGTTATACAAAATATAATAAATATCAAATTGTCATTATTTCTATAAGTTTCCAACAATATCAAGTAAATTAACGGCCTGTCCCACCACTAGCTGATAGAGGCTCAGATAGTTAAAAAATGACGCAACTGTCAGATAACATAACAAAATCTGATATTTCCATCACATATTTTACACGTTGGATTGTTATCAGACAATTTACAATTTGGTGGGACAGGACAAGTAAAAGAGCCTAGCACTAGAAATTTCGAGAAAGTATTGGTGACGTCATCAACAAGTTCTGCATAGAATTTGTTAGTGTTCTTTAAATCTGATAGGAATCTAGAAAGCCCCCCTTTCTTTACGATGATTCACCTTTTTTAGAATAAAGGAATTGCATAATAAGGTTAGCTAATGTAACATAGTTATCTGAACAATTATATCAGATATCATTTGTATTACGAGGAACTTAATGTACTCTTGTCTATGGTTAAGTGCTTTTTTTGGAACGAGTTATAACATACATTTGTACTAGATGCCTTTATACAGGTGTTTCAATAAAGATGAAAATAAATCCATAAAAATATCAATTCCAAACCTATCAGATACGATTACGGTGCACAAAAATTGTTTGCGCCAAAGATTAGACGTACGATATCCGAAAGAACGTTGGACTGGTCGAATAAAGTGCGAAATTCTATTCGAAGGCATTATTCGATTTCGGAATAGTCCAGGCTATCGTCTAGAGATTTTTCAATTCAATCCTATTGGAGGATCGTTGAACTCCCAACTGATATGTCTTCAACTTTTACTCGCTTTTAATCGGATAACTCCCAGCTTTAAAGTTTTATTCTAGTTTTTAACACGATAAATGTTAGACAATATTGATTTGTAAATTAACGAAATTACGAAAGAAGCGAGCCTACAATTTCCTCAAAGGCCGGCAACGCATGTATTTCCTCTGGTGGTGCGGATGTCCATGGGCGTCGTTGACCACCTCGTGTATTCGCCGCTCGTTTGCCCCCTTCTCTTAGAAAAAAAAAATGTTTACAAACAGCAACATCATTTATGACATTATGAAATTAACTTACTGGTAAAGATAGTCTCGCTTTTAGTTAATGTTAAAATATAAATTAGAAAAAATATAACCTAGGTAACATTATTACATAAGATAGTAGTTTTTGCTCGCAACATTTTTCAGTATTAAAAAATAGTAATAAACATAGCCTGTATCAATCAGTAATATAGGGCTTATTTTTTTTTTTCTAAAAGGAAGAGCGCTACAAAATTATTCTAAACTAGCTGTTGCTCGCGACTTTGCCTGCGTGAATTTTTGAAATCGGCCCAGTAGTTTTTGAGTTATTTAAATACATACGAGAATACAAATCTTACCACTTTATTATATTATTATAGATGTGTTGTCATATCCAATTATTATATGACTAAGTTTAGGCTTTCTAAGCTATTTCTAGGCCAGTGGAATGTGTTCGTGTCGTAATCTGAATGACATGCTCTTGCGGGAAACTGCATTAGTTTGCTAAAATACTGGCACTGAAATAGAAGGAAAATTCATTTAAAAAAATAGAATACTTTAACTACATATTAGAGCAAAGATGATTTAAATTTCGCACCAATAAATGTCAATGAACATCCTTGATTATTTAAACCTGGATAAATTAATTGAGAATTGCAGTTTTCATTACATTAGTGCAGCAAACTATGTTAATTATCTAAAAATATACACGACAAAATAAATCGAATGAAGTAAACTAATAAACAGACAAATAAATATAATCTGAAAGTTAATACGTGCACATTTGTGTTTTTAATATACCCAACAATGTGTAACAATTACGAGGCACCGAAATAGCACAGAGCCTAACATTATCTCTAATGTTGTACATAATAGAGTGAGCTTTCATCGGAAATGTTCGCCGCTTCGGAGCGAAAATTACGAAATTGTCTGTGCTGTTAGTTCTACCAACATTGCATTACATAATGACTATGCAAAGTTTTAGCTTTCTGGGCAAACGGGACGTGTTTGTGGCCGACTGAAGTTTCACACCTGATCTTTATCAGGCTTGGTGACATTCTTTAATACAGTTGAGGTGATTTATTTCCAACCCATCTAGGAAAACCGTTTCCAATAAGATCGAAAACTTGTAACAATTATACGTTAGTAAATTAATTCTTGGTTAGATTGAGCTTATAAAAATTTAGGTACTATTGTGATAGCAAGTACTTATTTTCTTAAGAAAACAAAAAAGGACCGCTCTCTACCCTTGTAAAATGTAGAATGAGTTATGTTTTGTTTTACTCGTATATTGGGATATATTTTCAATCAAAAACATATACGATAACAATAAAAAGTTGATAGGCAATCTTTGACAACAAATATGACAAATTCTCCGCACTATAGATGGGAATTGCGAGAATACGCTGTTTAAAGATAATAACAAAAAAAACAGTGTTTCGGTAATAAAAAAAACTTAACTAAGGATAAGTATTGTATCTTTAGTAATATTTCTGATTTTACTAATGGATAAAACTAAAATTATTGCTTGATATTACAAATAAATTGAGTTCCGATCAATCAAAGGTGAAAAAAATCTATTTCATAACGAAAGAGATCCGTATTTCAGTATTATAAATTAATATATGAAAATTAAAACTTAGCAATGTTTCATCAAGAAACACATCATTAGTATATATTCTCTAACTTGTTGAACAGCCCCAGAATTTTATGTTACGTCACAACTCGAGTTTCGAAGCGAGAGCGATCTTATTACGAGTTTTCAATCTAATTTAATTAGAGAACTCTTGAACTTTGACCGTAGAAATACCAAACCATTACTTGTGAAATTTTGGTTAATTGTTATTATAAGTTTCTTACTATTTATTATAATTAGAAAACTTAAGAACTGTATTGATTAGTATCCATTAAAGTAACAATATCTTGACTAACTCAAGATTTCGAGAGATCAGAAATCGAATCGCAAACTCTTTAAAAAGTAAAGCCGCTGTCCCACAAGTATGAGAGGTTAAAGGCACAGAAGACGTTAAAATATAGCTTAAAGTGGACATTAGAATAAATCATAATGCGGTAGCTTAAACTCAGAAGCAAATAAAAGTCATTTAACTGGCAAGCGTGACAAACCAGGTAACAAGTTGAAGATTCATTTTGTCCTGTCTATTCTCATATGTTATTATTCTTTGAATGGAACATGCGTCTTGTAAAAGAACACTCTCCTATCTATCAATTTACAAAGAGCTATAGATTTTGAAGTTTAAATTAATATTTTATTAACACGAACAAGATCATTCATTAAAGAGATTCGTCTCTTACTTAATGTATGGTAAACAATTCATAGCAAATGTGTTTGAACATCGAGCCTGAAGATTGCAATCTCACGCCTAATTTATGGCCATGATATTTGCGTTAAAAGCTAATTAGTACCGTCCTAATTATACTTAATCGTAAGATTGCTTTAACACTTATTAGAACATATTGTTGGTCCTATTTTTTCTTTGCAAAGAGAAAACAATAAGAATATATCTCACTAATAATACTAACTAGCTGTTGCTCGCGACTTCGCCCGCGTAAAATTAAAAAAATATCAAAAATATAGCCTATGTTACTCACAAATAAATCACCTTTCTAACAGTGGAAGAAATTTTAAAATCGACTCAGTAGTTTGTGAGTTATTTCAATACTTACAAAAATACAAATCTTTCCTCTTTATAATATTAGTATAGATGAGAAAATTTAGATGGCTGGATGTTTGTTAGAGTTTATAGCTAGTGAAAAGGTCTTGATGAAATTTTCCATAGATTTTGAGGATAGTCTAGAAGAACACATAGGTTACTTTTTTTTTAACTTCATTCGAACGGAGTCGCGGTCATAAGCTAGTTTAATATACAGATGTTCCGACATTAAAATTAAGATACGTACGTAATAAAGACTCTAATGAAATATCTTTCACGGGTTATTCTTTATTTTATTTTAATAATTTTTTTTAATCTGTCTGAACATTTTAAATACTTTCACGAAAAATCAGATTTTTCAGACATTGTACACAGTAAGCGGTCAAAGTATTTTAATAATAGACATTCTCAACCCAAAGTTTTACGAGTCAATGAATATAAAATGTTTCGTAAATATTCACGAGCAATCAGGATTTACTGTATTGTGTTTTAAATCTTCTCTTCAGATAAAACTCATTCGACTTTACTTGGCTCACGACGTTAATCATTATTTTAAAAAGGAAATAAATTCATTTTAACTCGAAAATTAAAAAAAGCGATAAATACATAAGGACTTACAACAAACAAATTATTGAAATACAATAGTTACGCAATAGGTTTTTTTAAAGTGGAAAAGACCCTTAACATTAGAGACCTCTTTGCATCCTAACCGACGATCGATCGATTTTCTTTCTAATCAAAGTACTTGTTGGTTACGAATACTCACTATAATTGTGTTTAGTACGCTATTAAATCCACTACTTCTTAGAAACATTTTTATATTGTTACTTTTAAAACGTAACAAAACAGTTACGACTCAGTGACCTTACATGAAAAGAGCATACATCTCCTTTCAAGGCCGGCAACACATTTGCAGTTCCCTTGACGTTGCAGATGTCAATGAGCCTCAGATCAATTAATATTAGGCAATCCGCTGGTAATTTGCTCCTTCTACTTAAAAAAAAAGTTCTATGTGTTGTGATACTCCCTCTAGGTTAAACCAATTATAGTTATATTTCTGAATGGCTTACATTTACGCCGTGTCATCTTAACCTGTACAGAAAATCTATTTCACAGGAAAAAGGCGCTGCGAAACGAAAAATACACGCAACAAAAACAACAATACGCTGAAGTCGATAGGTTCCATGATAACAAAGATGGCGGCTTTTGATCAAAGCCTTGTGTGCCAACGCATCGAGAGCGTATATTTATTTTTTACGTATATTCTCGTTCGAAGCAAACTTTCATAGTTATATTTTTGTAGTTGTTCGAAATTGAGTGTAAAAAAATTTAACACCAAAAACTTGTAATCTATATTTATACTAATAATATAAAGAGGAAAAATTTGTATTTTTACGTATTGAAATAACTCAAAAGTTACTGGGCCGATTTTACAAATCCTTTACCGTTAGAAAGGTAATTTATCTGTGAGTAACATAGGTTATGTTTTTTATTATTTTTTTAATTTCATGCGGACGAAGTGTCAGGTAACAGCTACTCTATCATATAGATAAATAATATCGTTTCATTTAACGCCTAATTATGTAAACAAAATCAAAATCATTCAAATAATTTTACGCTATCATTCTCCCACTGAATTTTTTTTTTTTTGGTAAAGTTGAATATTTAGTTTACTTTTAATATGTTATACGTTTGAAGAATTTCTAATAAAAATCATCCTAAATGTACCCAGACATTGAAAAGGGTCCTCGATAAATTCTATCTGAATTTACTATCAATTGCGGTTCTTTTAAAGGCCATACTTGTAGCTCTTTGTTGTGGACCGTTTTATTAAGTCTCGCATCTACGTATATGTGTAAAAACTTTCTTTTTATTTATATAAATCCCTGTGTGCGGGACACTCTTTCTTTTGACTTCACTTTCTACATTGTTTGCTTCAAAGAATACATTCTCTCAACAAAGTAAAACGTTTTTGTAAATAAAACTTTTGCAACGTGTATGTTAGATTGTTTTACGTTTTTGTACGTCCATTGTTTGTGAGCTTTGCATTTTATTTAGAAATCGTTCTAATATTTTCCAAAATGTAAATAAAGGTAAGTTTTAGATAAATATAAAGCCTGTTACACACGTCAGTTTCATTTTTTTAAGTTAAATTTATCCGAACGATCGGACGATTCAACTAATACTGAACGCCTAACTGCATTAAAAGATGAACTTATCGTACAGTACACTATACTGCTATAGAGTTTATACATTTGAATCACAAGTACAGAAATATAGTTGTCTCAGTTATTTCAATTATAATGAACGAGATCACTATACGTTGTGTACTAGCGTTTCATTTCGAGATTGAAATAATGGCCACAGATCTAACACCTAATAAAGTAACGATCTCTCACTGATTCGGTTTTTATTGCAAGATAAAGGCACAAACAATTCCGTTTTCTTAACTTAAGCTTTAGTATCTTTAGGGAGTCCCATCGATCTAGAGATGCGTAAACATTTATTATCCCAGAACGAGGGACTAGGAATTTACAACAGCCTATCCACCATTTTGATACTCTGTTACGCACAGCTTTATTGTTGTTTGCTCTGGGATCGGTTACGTACAGAGATATAGAGGTCGTAAGGTGATATATCGTCTGACCTTTACAGTTTGTCGTTTAGGACTAAACCGTTTTACTTTTAAAAAACGAACAGATTAAAAAGTTTAAAGGAGTATTTAATGAATCACTGCTTCATAAAGACTGGTAAAGGTTTTATAATTCTCTTAATTGCTACCGATGTTAATTAATTACTGACTGGTTCATAATTATAAAAATAAATGGAGTATTGTAGAGATTTTTTTATGTTTGTTAAACTAGCGCTTGACCACAATCTCTCCTGAAGAAAGTGATGATGCAGTCGAAAGATGGTACGCGCTAAATAGGTCTTCGTCTTCGATAGAAAATGTGACTAAAACTCTCAATACTGCCTCATAATTGGTTAATTCCATTAACATGTCTTGAGTACACGTAAGGCATTTTAGAAATAGCGATTCTAACGAAATAAATAGAATCCTTAAAGAAATACACAATAGATTAAAGCCGTTTAATAGCGTGAAACGAGCAGGAAAAGCTTACGTTAGCTAAATAATTCATAGCCAATGTCTTTGAGCGTCCCCGGCTTTGGATTGCAATCGTACACGTGATTTGTGGCTGCGGCATCGTACTTGCATGAGCGCTTAGAGACAATTAGTGAAGCCAAACGGCGTTCAAAGCATCCACTCTGAATAATTAACGGTTTATCTTACATAGTATTCAGATGCAAATTGCGCTGCTAATGAAGAGGCTATGCTTAGGATTCTATACGTTCTTTACAATCTTTTCTAGAAGGTTCTATTCCGTCCGTGACGTCACTTTTCACTATTCAATTTGCGATGTGCGATGTTTGTTTAACTACATTAACACGTGACTTGTCATTTCCTTCCATCTTTAAAATAGCATCTCATTCTTTCATAGATTCTATTTAATTACAATGTACGTATGTATGTATGTACGTGTACAATGGACTCCCACAGATTGCTTGGTCGAAAATATGATGATTTGACCCATCTTACCTCTATCCGAAGTTGCTTCGTTTGGGAGCTAGAGAGCTCTAAAAGCAACTTTGGATACAGGTAAGTTGTGTCAAATCGTCATAATTTCGATCAAGCAATCTGTGGGAGTCCATTGTAGTCTTTCCCGGACACTCTGTATATTTTGACGTTGGTCGCTTTTCCTTTAACTTCTTTTGATTGTTCATTTTTGGTTCCGTCAATGACATTTTATTTAAATTAATATTTAATCTAATTTGATTAGACACATATCTATAAGCTTCTAGAACTTGTTAGTGTTTAACGATGACGTCATACAAGATCCCGACTTTCAAACTCATAGCCACTTGGTAATCAAGAGTTTGTAGCAAACGCTCGTAAATCAGTCCAGTTGCTCTCTATAAACTTACGCCATTAATTGTACTCGTATGAAGCTTGTGTTAACCGACCTGTTATTATATTACATTGTTTAGAGTTTAGACTAAACTATTTGACGAAGATAATACATAATACTGTCTGTTAGACCAGTTTCATGTGTATTATGTTTTCTATTTTCATTGCTTAAATTAATTTGTTATTTCAATGGTAAAGAGATGGATGGATTGCGTGAAAGGTGACATGATCAAAAAGGGAGTGATGACTGAGATGACGGATGATAGAGTTATTTGGAGAACGAAAACCCGGTGCGCCGACCGTACGGGAGTAGGATAAGGCAGGGGAGATGATGATGATATGTCCATGTTTTAATTGTTACAGAGCTCTGTTAAAACGGTGAAGGACCTTCAGTAGTAACTCAAATTTGTTAGGAATTATGATGGGTTCGAGTTTTTAAGCCTTTTATTATCCAAATAACTTACTAGGGCCAAACTTAGCACGAAATACATATTCACATTTCTTACCACTATTACAATCTTATGGAATCTACATTAGACTGTCACAATAAAAAAGTCATGTCATTTCCAGTCTTGTTACAACTTCCAGCTATTCTTTGTTTGTAAAATAATTGCAGTCACTCCATCGCTTACTACCTATCTAGGTCATAAGACTGTTCACATAAGACTTTATACAATCCCTTGTTAGATTTATAAATGACTAGCTTTCGCCCGCGACTCTGTGTGGAATTAGAAAAACAAAAGAAAGTAGTCTATGTGTTCTTCCAGATTATTCTCTACAACTATACTGAATTACATCGATATTCTGCAGTTTAGGCTACAAGCTCTAACAAACATCCATTCAAACTTTCACATTTATAATATTAGTAAGAGATGAGATTAGACGTTTAGATTCAATAGACACAAAACCAAAATAGTTATAACATGGTGATTTAATTATCAAGACACGTTAATTTTGTTTTTCATTCTATGTATTAGTTACTTTAAAAAAATCTCTGTCAATCATATCCGAATTCACTCCAATCGTACGCATTTCATTAAAACTAGTTTAATATCCTCCTTTAGGTGGAGTAAAAAGAATGTTCGAATCTTGTATTAGTATTAAATCACTTTTCTCTACCGCATAGAAATTATTATATGATAGAATCTTTTGTAGTTCGAAGGTGACATTAATTTTTCCTTTGAGAATAGGTTCAGGTATTGTGGCTTTGACCTTCACTAAAGTGTCCTTCACTAAGGGTTTTTTATTAATATTCTTCATTGGAATCTTTGGAAGTCTGTAAGGATAAAATTATCAAAAGAGTAAAATTAACACATTTGATTTATGTAACTAGCTGTAACCCGCGACTTCGTCCACACAGAATTACTAAATTTGACTATAGCTTCCTCCAGAATATGTTCTACATCTTTGCCAAAATTCAGAGAGATCCGTTTAGCCGTTCTGGAGATATGTGGTAACAAACATCCATCCATCTAAAAGTACAAACTAAAAATAAGGTTATAGTAATACCAAATACCAAATCTAGTTA
This sequence comes from Papilio protenor, assembly GCA_029286645.1. Lineage (NCBI taxonomy): Eukaryota > Metazoa > Arthropoda > Insecta > Lepidoptera > Papilionidae > Papilio > Papilio protenor. The sequence continues at coordinate 6,640,670 of JAGSMZ010000007.1, read as the reverse complement.
AGATCTGTATTAACAATCACAGTTAACAATGTGGTTTAGCTATTTTCTAGTTGAATAGATTTCTCAATCAGAACTCCAGTGACGTCTGCAATTAACCGTTGGGTTATCTAAGCTGTGCAAATACACGTTTTGTGTCAATCAACAGAGAAACCGGACAATTGTTAAGACAATATATGGAAGATAAACCGAATTTATCGTCAAATAAACCATTTTACTTATAACAAAAAATTTAGCTTGTTTAAATGTAATTAATTTTAAAAGTAAATAAATATGATTCTTATAATTTAGATCAGAGAAAAGAACAAGCATGTAGCAGAGATCAGATATTTCGTAAAGATGAACATGTGAAAAAAAAAACAAAAGAAAGCTGCGTTCCTAATTCAAACAAAATATTTTCTAGATCTAGACACTGACGTGATAATGTCTAGGTTCAGTCCAGTTTCCATATTGATTAAACAATTAACAGTATCACAGAAACAATTATATTTATCGTTTCGGGACACGTTAATCAACGCTCCTTAAATACTCTTTTGCAAAAGACATTAGGGAAATACAGCTTCGGTCCTTATCTTAAGATTAATGGAAAACAAAATGATCGTTGCTATCCGACTTCGAGAAATGTTAGATATTTTATATTCATTAAAATATTACACTACTAACTTTCGCCCGTGATTCTGTCCTCTTGGAATTAAAAAAAAAAGTAAGTAGCCTATATGTTCTTCTAAACTATCCCCTACATCTATACCAAATTTCATCAAGATCTGTTCAGCAGTTCAAGCTACAAACTCTAACAAACATCCATCCATCTATCAAAACTTTCGCATTGTGAAAGAATTTTTAAAATCGGCCCAGTACTTTTTGAGCCTATTCATTACAATCAAATAAAGTTTTCCTCTTTATAATATTAGTATAGACAATAATAACAGCTTGTCCTCGAAAACAAGGCTAAAAAGGTTCGTAAACAAATGAATTTAACGTAAACATTATTAACGCTTTATTCTTTTCACACTTTTCACACAAACATATATTTATAGGTTTCTAGGTCAACGAGAATGCGGAGCCGTAGGGACTTGGAACATATGTACCTACTTCATTATTCACCAATCTATATCTATACTAATATTATAAAGAGGAAAAACTTTGTATTTTTGTATTTTTGTATGTATTGAAATAACTCAAAAACTACTGGGCCGATTTTAAAAATTCTTTCACCATCAGAAAGGTAATTTATCTGTGAGTAACATAGGCTATATTTTATTATTACTAATGTTTAGTAACTATTAATAAACACCGTGTTTCTGGACGCCGGCGTTAAAAATTCACTAAACTTTAACTTTTCTCGGCTTACGCTGCCTAAACCGTTAGAGGTATATAAAAATTATGTATGAAAGAATTGTAGATCTTAAAAAGTTCTACAGAAAAGTGCGCGATAGCATATATCTATCTTTAACGGTTTTCTTACAATAATCACTTTTGTGTTTACAAAATGAATTAAAAATCCAACGCTATTTGCAGCGTTCTTTTATTGGTTTCAATATTAATCCTTATCCAAATAAATGCGTTTGTTATCAGGAGAATTTAATGTAGAATAAAATTGTCGTTTACAGTATTAAAATTGGACTAATAGTTTAGAAGATATCGCGAACACAAACAATAAGGGTAACCGAAAATCAGCTTACAAGCTACCGGACTTAGAAATTTGGAATCTTGCATCGGTAGATTTCTGTTATTACGTAGATTACTACTAAGTTAATACTTTTGGTAATAGGTTAAAAAAAAGGGCGAACGTAATAGGTTATATTTGTAATTTCACGCGGGCGAAGTCGCGAGCAACGGCTCGTAATGTATAACAAGACTGAATAGATAACTAAGATCTTATATGAACTGATATTATGATGACTTTTCATTACTAGCAGTCGCCCATTACTCAAAATTTAGGCTTCATTCACAATGAAAGATTTTTTCTTTCTTCAACGCACGGTACACGTTCATCTGTGTCTTTCACTTTAACCTGAATAGAATATTTATTAAAAATGTATCAGAATTGATTATTGACTTCAACCGTTATTGTATTACCCAATAATTTATATGTTTTACACAGAGTACATTAAACTTGAAAATATCGAGTTAAATTTACGTCGAAATTGGGGTGTACAACGCGCTTGACAGGCAATCTATGAAAACAAAGGGACCCCTTTGATCAGCGGAGCGTAGGCGAGCGCGCTTAAAATCTGTTATTAAATTACTGAAAAGCTTCGGCATAAGATAAAGAAGCAAAATAACGCACCTTAAGTTTGCCAAGTTTTTTTTAATATCATTCTAGTTACAATTTTTATGCATCATTGATTACATTCACCGAAATCGAAAGTTATTATTATAATACACAAAGTGGTACACATTTGCTTTATTGTACACAGTTGCTTCAATTACACAGTGGCTTTTTTGTACACAGTTGCTACAATCCAGATACAATGATTTATGTACCTAATTCATTTTAGACTCAATAGTATTGCCAGTGTAGGTGAAATTGATTATCAAAATCAATTTAGCGTTTCTTTATTTGCATGGTTGTAAATAAAATATTAATATTTTAATTTTTAATATAGTATATATAATTAGTAGAAAATTTATCGATTAGACATTGCGACATTGAATGCTATTGGCGTTTTTTAAATAAAATATTAATTAAAAATGTATCACAAATGATTATTGACTTCAACAGTTATTGTATTACCCAATAATTTATATGTTTTACACAGAGTACATTAAACTTGAAAATATCGAGTTAAATTTACGTCGAAATTGGGGTGTACAACGCGCTTGACAGGCAATCTATGAAAACAAAGGGACCCCTTTGATCAGCGGAGCGTAGGCGAGCGCGCTTAAAATCTGTTATTAAATTACTGAAAAGCTTCGGCATAAGATAAAGAAGCAAAATAAAGCTCCTTAAGTTTGCCAAGTTATTTTTTAATATAGTATATATAATTAGTAGAAAATTTATCGATTAGACATTGCGACATTGAATGCTATTGGCGTTTTTTAAATAAAATATTAATATTTTAATTTTTAATATAGTATATATAATTAGTAGAAAATTTATCGATTAGACATTGCGACATTGAATGCTATTGGCGTTTTTTAAATAAAATATTAATATTTTTCGTTTTACTAACATTTTTTTTACCATTCCAACTAAACTCTAGACGTGCTAAAAGTGGTTTACGACAATAGTCGAATAGTAGGTTTCAAACTCTCGACCACGTGATCGGAAATCCGTAAGCCTAACCATTAGGCCATTGGGGCTTCCATTGTCGACACAAATGTAACAAGATGTGTCATCACGCCGACAAACCGACAAAAATAACCGACGGAAAAATTAAATGAAATTTTTAGTCTGGCATTTACTGATATAATGTTTTCTACTACATTTTGTTTAATTTGATCCATAGTCGAGCAACTATTCTAATCTCCTTAATTACTCTATGTAAACTTCACTCAAAACAAAGGCTGACAAAGCTAGTAAACGAATCGCCATAATTGTTTACAGTACCGTCTAGACTCCAGACATTCTTGTATTTATGAGCAGCGAAACAAATAAATGTCTTACTCGACCTATTATCGCGGGCTTGTAACGTCACTGTCTATCAACCTCCCCCTTTTTGTAAGCGAACTTAAATAACATTCAACATAATGAGTATCGTAATAAAAGGTGCTGAGAGCTTTGAAAAGATCCAAGGTGGATTTCTTAAATAGCTTTCGGCCGGGACAACGCCCGTATGAAATAAAAAATAAACAAAGGAAGTAGCCTAGGTGTTCTTCCAGACTATTCACTACACCGATACCAATTTTAATCGAGATCCGTTCAGTTATTTAGGCTACAAACTCTAACAAACATCCATCCATCTAAACTTTCGCATTTAAAATGTTAGCAACATGATTAGGAAAGCCCTGCTTTATTTGATAATTGATTGTTTTGTTAAATAAGATCTGTTTTAACATAAGTTTAAAACAGCGACATCTATCCTTTGGTTCCGTTAATTAATTATTACCAGTATTCTTTACTTCTTCATTATAAATTCTTTAATTTAACGTTTAGTTTGTATTAAAAATATTTGTAATTCTCAAAATGTTTTGTAAAAATACGTTTTAGATAAAACAAAGGATCTATCGATAGACGCGTACAAATTTATTATCCCTCGAACGAGGGGCCTTGAATTTACAGAATTGTTTCTCGATTCTCGACTGGATATTCTGTTAGGTAGCTTTATCGATGCTAGACTGGTATAGAGTACGATTGAAAATATATCGTGGTACCGCTTACGTAGATTGATTTTTTAGTTTCAATTACAGAAAACTCTCATAGTTTTATGTCCGTTTCAGTTTAATTATTTTTGTATATTCTTCTAGTGTTTGAATAGTTTAGGAGAACGATACAGTAAGCAAGTATAGCAACTAATTTTATAGCATTTAAAAGTCTAGAAAACTTTGAAGAAAAATTTAAGCTCTTACTTGATGTTAATTGGCTTATTTTAAAGTAGCTGTTGCTCGCAACTTCGTCGGCGTGAAATTAAAAAATAATAAAAAAATATAGCCTATGTTAGTAAGAGATAAATTACCTTTCTAATCTTGAAAGGATTTTTAAAATTGGCCCAGTAGTTTTTACGTGAATTAAATACATACAAAAATATAAATCTTTTCTCGTTATAATAGTATACATAGAGATGACAATCCCATTACCGTGACTGTGAAACTTATTATTATCCATAATTGTAATGAAAGTGATAAGCTTTATTTAGTAAACATTGTAATAAATAGAATGTTTATCTCTGCTTCTTTAAATTCAATCGTTTCGTTCCATACGAACCGACATCAAAAGCTCAGCAAACGACAACCTCGAGGTGACCAGATAAATGTTGGAAAGTAATAAAATGTCTAATTCAATAAAATTGACTGTTATATTCAATTTTTAGAGCTTACCCGCTAGGGTTCGAGATCTTGGAGAGAAATACGAGTCGAGGATCAATGATACAATATCCGTTGGGACGACCTATACGTCGAATAAAGTACGGAATTCTATTTGTCGCTTTTATTTGATTCCGAGATGGCGGAGTCGATCCTATTTCGAGATTTAAGTGCAACACTCTTGTGGAAGATGATACATTGTGTTGTCACTTGAACAGTTAATTGTTTTGTATTAACACCGATAGCATGGAATGATTCTTATTTGAGACATTTTGTTTCTTAAAATATTAAACAAAATAAAAGTGAAAGGAGTGCCTGGGAAATACCTGCAGCTTATTCAGGCTATGTACTGGCGAGCCAGTACTACGTCCGGTCCGCTGCTGGCGATAGTGACAGGTTCGGTGTCTCGGTGGGCTTACACCAGGGGTCGGCTTTAAGCCCGTATCTGTTCCTCCTGGTAATGGATGCTTTGACATTAAACATACAGGAGGAGGCACCCTGGTGTATGCTTTATGCCGATGACATCGTGCTTGTCGGGGAGGATGAATGCGAGGTACAGAGCAGGTTGGAAGAATGGCGAGTTAAATTGGAGGGAGCTGGTCTTAAAATCAGCAGGACCAAAACAGAACATTTATTTTGCGATTTTGGCGGTCCGACCAGCTTCTCTCCAATCGCCTTAAATGGCGTGCCTCTACCAACCTGCCCTCCGATTTTAAGTACCTCGGTTCTCTAGTCAGTCCGACGGTGGCGTTGACCGGACGTGAAAAGCCGAATAAATGCAGGTTGGATGAAATGGCGACAGGTTACTGGTGTGACTTGTGATCCAAGAATGCCTCTTAAGCTTAAGGGACAGATCTACAAGTCCATCATTAGACCTGTCGTATTGTATGGATCTGAATGTTGGGCCACCAAAGTTGCGGATGAAAGGAGATTGCATGTGGCTGAGATGCGTATGTTAAGATGGATGTGTGGTGTGACAAGAATGGATAAAGTTAAGAATGTGTATATTAGAGGAAGTTTGAAAGTAGCGCCAGTGGTGGAGAAATTGAGAAGCAAAAGGTTAGCGTGGTATGGACATGTTATGCGACGAGACGATGGGGACATAACCAGAAAGTGTTAAGAATGAATGTGGATGGCTACAAAGGAAGAGGAAGACCGAAGAAAGTATGGATGGATTGTGTGAAAGAGGATATGCTTAAGAAAGGAGTGGATTCAGATATGACGGCTGATAGAGATGTATGGAAGAGCAGCACATACTGTGCCGATCCTCCATAAGGGATAAGGGCAAGTTGATGATGATGAAAATATTAAACAAAATGAGGTAAACATACAGCGAGGCGGTAGTGAATAAATAAGCAAAGTAAAATAGATATAAAAACTCCGAATTAGGCCATATTTTCAATGACAACTTCACCCCCTTCCCCCTTAAAGTTACTTAGATCACTGTACGTCTATAGCGTATTGCACATGGTCAGTTCGAATATGCGTTACCTGCGTTTAAAAAAGTTTATGCAAGAGTTTAAAGTTACCTACATATAATATTCAATCCAAAATTAGGTAATTATTTATTTGCATTTTACTTAAACGTTAAGTGTTAAGAAACGAGGTTGTAACTTACAACCTCGTTTACAACTTTTAGATATCGAACGCTTTTTATATTTTAATTTTTGACTTGTTCTTTTTTTGATATTTGACAATTTGTAAATATGTAAAAAGAAATATATTTTTTCACTTCGCAACCGATCGTTTTCCTTTCCACCCGCCTCCAATCTTTAACATGTGGCGACCCTGCCAGGATATATGAAATACATAAAGATGGAGAAAATAAGCAGGGTGAGAACTATAACGAGAAGACATTTTACGAAGTCCGCAAATGCGCTTGATTCCCTAATATGTGCTGTAAAGGACGATAAGGACGATACAAGCAAAATTAATCAAGTGCATGCAGAGTATAGTACGGTAAAATATATTTTCGAACAGCTGAAGAAATATGACGACCAAATAAAAGAAATTATAATGGCGTCCGAGCCGTTCGAAGAGGAAATTTTCGAGAAGGAATTGAATGAAGGACATGAATACCTATCACGATGGAACCTTCTCCATGTTACGTACAAGTCACTCTGTAATTGCGAAAATCGAGAGCAGAGAAGTAAGGTTAAATTGTTAAGAAACGAGGTTGAAGCCGACCGTGTTTCGCTAGCTAATGATTTTAGCGTCCGCTCTCACTGTTCAGAGCCAACAGCGATTAAGACGAATCTCGGTTGGACATTACAAGGCATTAATGACCCTGTGCACGTACAGTCCAAACAGGAGAAAGAAGAGGAGGTCCTGAAGAGTTTCAAGGAGACTGTACAGATAAATGAGGAGAGCCGATATGAAATACAACTTCCGTGGAAGGAAGGGCGTGATGATCCATTGACTAACCGCGAGGTAGTTGTTCGCAGACTTAGTTCTACAACAAACAAGTTAGTAACATGTGACAATTTGATTACAAGCCTAGACTGTGAAGAAGAGACACTAAACTTTACGGAAGAGGCGAAAACTATAATGCAAGAGGCAAAGTTTGATTTAAGGCAGTGGGTTACTTCTCCATTAAAAATTAATGAAACGGGTGAGTGCGTCATACAGTGCATCACAATTTTAGGTATAATGTGGGACACTGCTACCGATAAACTTTTTTGCAATTCAAAGGTGTTACCCCATCCGTCACAATTAGGTAAACTAAATAAAAGGATAATCTTATGCCTAACGCAGAGAATATTTGATCCTGGAGGTATCTCAATTGCCTGGTATCTATACTTTTTTGGACAATTTAATGTTTTCTTATTACTTATGTAACAGATAAAATAAGTGTATGTTATGTAGTGTAAGCGTTCGATTTCTTTTATATTTGGTGTTGGAGGATGTTAAGAAACGAGGTTGTAACTTACAACCTCGTTTACAACTTTTAGATATCGAACGCTTTTTATATTTTAATTTTTGACTTGTTCTTTTTTTGATATTTGACAATTTGTAAATATGTAAAAAGAAATATATTTTTTCACTTCGCAATCGATCGTTTTCCTTGCCACCCGCCTCCAATCTTTAACATGTGGCGACCCTGCCAGGATATATGAAATACATAAAGATGGAGAAAATAAGCAGGGTGAGAACTATAACGAGAAGACATTTTACGAAGTCCGCAAATGCGCTTGATTCCCTAATATGTGCTGTAAAGGACGATAAGGACGATACAAGCGAAATTAATCAAGTGCATGCAGAGTATACTACGATAAAAGATATTTTCGAACAGCTGAAGAAATATGACGCCCAAATAAAAGAAATTATAATGGCGTCCGAGCCGTTCGAAGAGGAAATTTTCGAGAAGGAATTGAATGAAGGACATGAATACCTATCACGATGGAACCTTCTCCATGTTACGTACAAGTCACTCTGTAATTGCGAAAATCGAGAGCAGAGAAGTAAGGTTAAATTGTTAAGAAACGAGGTTGAAGCCGACCGTGTTTCGCTACCTAATGATTTCAGCGTCCGCTCTCACTGTTCAGAGCCAACAGCGATTAAGACGAATCTCGGTTGGACATTACAAGGCATTAATGACCCTGTGCACGTACAGTCCAAACAGGAGAAAGAAGAGGAGGTCCTGAATAGTTTCAAGGAGACTGTACAGATAAATGAGGAGAGCCGATATGAAATACAACTTCCGTGGAAGGAAGGGCGTGATGATCTATTGACTAACCGCGAGGTAGTTGTTCGCAGACTTAGTTCTACAACAAACAAGTTAGTAACATGTGACAATTTGATTACAAGCCTAGACTGTGAAGAAGAGACACTAAACTTTACGGAAGAGGCGAAAACTATAATGCAAGAGGCAAAGTTCGATTTAAGGCAGTGGGTTACTTCTCCATTAAAAATTAATGAAACTGGTGAGTGCGTCACACAGTGCATCACAATTTTAGGTATAATGTGGGACACTGCTACCGATAAACTTTTTTGCAATTCAAAGGTGTTACCCCATCCGTCACAATTAGGTAAACTAAATAAAAGGATAATCTTATGCCTAACGCAGAGAATATTTGATCCTGGAGGTATCTCAATTGCCTGGTATCTATACTTTTTTGGACAATTTAATGTTTTCTTATTACTTATGTAACAGATAAAATAAGTGTATGTTATGTAGTGTAAGCGTTCGATTTCTTTTATATTTGGTGTTGGAGGATGTTAAGAAACGAGGTTGTAACTTACAACCTCGTTTACAACTTTTAGATATCGAACGCTTTTTATATTTTAATTTTTGACTTGTTCTTTTTTTGATATTTGACAATTTGTAAATATGTAAAAAGAAATATATTTTTTCACTTCGCAATCGATCGTTTTCCTTTCCACCCGCCTCCAATCTTTAACATGTGGCGACCCTGCCAGGATATATGAAATACATAAAGATGGAGAAAATAAGCAGGGTGAGAACTATAACGAGAAGACATTTTATGAAGTCCGCAAATGCGCTTGATTCCCTAATATGTGCTGTAAAGGACGATAAGGACGATACAAGCGAAATTAATCAAGTGCATGCAGAGTATACTACGATAAAAGATATTTTCGAACAGCTGAAGAAATATGACGCCCAAATAAAAGAAATTATAATGGCGTCCGAGCCGTTCGAAGAGGAAATTTTCGAGAAGGAATTGAATGAAGGACATGAATACCTATCACGATGGAACCTTCTCCATGTTACGTACAAGTCACTCTGTAATTGCGAAAATCGAGAGCAGAGAAGTAAGGTTAAATTGTTAAGAAACGAGGTTGAAGCCGACCGTGTTTCGCTAGCTAATGATTTCAGCGTCCGCTCTCACTGTTCAGAGCCAACAGCGCTTAAGACGAATCTCGGTTGGACATTACAAGGCGTTAATGACCCTGTGCACGTACAGTCCAAACAGGAGAAAGAAGAGGAGGTCCTGAATAGTTTCAAGGAGACTGTACAGATAAATGAGGAGAGCCGATATGAAATACAACTTCCGTGGAAGGAAGGGCGTGATGATCCATTGACTAACCGCGAGGTAGTTGTTCGCAGACTTAGTTCTACAACAAACAAGTTAGTAACATGTGACAATTTGATTACAAGCCTAGACTGTGAAGAAGAGACACTAAACTTTACGGAAGAGGCGAAAACTATAATGCAAGAGGCAAAGTTTGATTTAAGGCAGTGGGTTACTTCTCCATTTAAAATTAATGAAACGGGAGAGTGCGTCACACAGTGCATCACAATTTTAGGTATAATGTGGGACACTGCTACCGATAAACTTTTTTGCAATTCAAAGGTGTTACCCCATCCGTCACAATTAGGTAAGCTAAATAAAAGAATAATCTTATGCCTAACGCAGAGAATATTTGATCCTGGGGGTATCGCAATTGCTTGCCTGGTATCTATATACTTTTTTGGACAATTTAATGTTTTCTTATTACTTATGTAACAGATAAAATAAGTGTATGTTATGTAGTGTAAGCGTTCGATTTCTTTTATATTTGGTGTTGGAGGATGTTAAGAAACGAGGTTGTAACTTACAACCTCGTTTACAACTTTTAGATATCGAACGCTTTTTATATTTTAATTTTTGACTTGTTCTTTTTTTGATATTTGACAATTTGTAAATATGTAAAAAGAAATATATTTTTTCACTTCGCAATCGATCGTTTTCCTTGCCACCCGCCTCCAATCTTTAACATGTGGCGACCCTGCCAGGATATATGAAATACATAAAGATGGAGAAAATAAGCAGGGTGAGAACTATAACGAGAAGACATTTTATGAAGTCCGCAAATGCGCTTGATTCCCTAATATGTGCTGTAAAGGACGATAAGGACGATACAAGCGAAATTAATCAAGTGCATGCAGAGTATACTACGATAAAAGATATTTTCGAACAGCTGAAGAAATATGACGCCCAAATAAAAGAAATTATAATGGCGTCCGAGCCGTTCGAAGAGGAAATTTTCGAGAAGGAATTGAATGAAGGACATGAATACCTATCACGATGGAACCTTCTCCATGTTACGTACAAGTCACTCTGTAATTGCGAAAATCGAGAGCAGAGAAGTAAGGTTAAATTGTTAAGAAACGAGGTTGAAGCCGACCGTGTTTCGCTAGCTAATGATTTCAGCGTCCGCTCTCACTGTTCAGAGCCAACAGCGCTTAAGACGAATCTCGGTTGGACATTACAAGGCGTTAATGACCCTGTGCACGTACAGTCCAAACAGGAGAAAGAAGAGGAGGTCCTGAATAGTTTCAAGGAGACTGTACAGATAAATGAGGAGAGCCGATATGAAATACAACTTCCGTGGAAGGAAGGGCGTGATGGTTCATTGACTAACCGCGAGGTAGTTGTTCGCAGACTTAGTTCTACAACAAACAAGTTAGTAACATGTGACAATTTGATTACAAGCCTAGACTGTGAAGAAGAGACACTAAACTTTACGGAAGAGGCGAAAACTATAATGCAAGAGACAAAGTTTGATTTAAGGCAGTGGGTTACTTCTCCATTTAAAATTAATGAAACGGGAGAGTGCGTCACACAGTGCATCACAATTTTAGGTATAATGTGGGACACTGCTACCGATAAACTTTTTTGCAATTCAAAGGTGTTACCCCATCCGTCACAATTAGGTAAACTAAATAAAAGGATAATCTTATGCCTAACGCAGAGAATATTTGATCCTGGGGGTATCGCAATTGCTTGCCTGGTATCTATATACTTTTTTGGACAATTTAATGTTTTCTTATTACTTATGTAACAGATAAAATAAGTGTATGTTATGTAGTGTAAGCGTTCGATTTCTTTTATATTTGGTGTTGGAGGATGTTAAGAAACGAGGTTGTAACTTACAACCTCGTTTACAACTTTTAGATATCGAACGCTTTTTATATTTTAATTTTTGACTTGTTCTTTTTTTGATATTTGACAATTTGTAAATATGTAAAAAGAAATATATTTTTTCACTTCGCAATCGATCGTTTTCCTTTCCACCCGCCTCCAATCTTTAACATTAAGAGTTCATACAAAACTTTCAAATTCAACTGTGTATACAATAACTTTGATGACCTAAGCAAACAATTAACCCGCAAATGTTTGCAAATCAAACATTAATTCTTAGTTTTTTGTAACATAATGCGCTTTGATAAATTTAATTCTCAGTTTTGTATACATCATAATATTTATTCGACAGTATTGTCTTTGTTAAAGTATTTAGAAAAGCCTCTTAAACAGATCTGCTTCCACGCATTTATCAAGTACAAAACATTTTAATCTTTGTTCTCCGTCTACGCGTCGCACAGTGTTTCGCGTTGTACGGAGAGGTTGGCCAAAATGCCAAAATATAAATTGAAGTATTGTAAACTTTTAAAATATCAAAAGATAGCTCGATATATAGCACGTTTAGATTTGTAAGTAAGAAATATATTCTTTGTATCGTTTAGTCATAATAGTAGTAGTAAAACTAGTCATTTATTGGACATCGGTTTGGTCGAGAAAATATGATAACTTTACACAGAGTGTTATTCCACTAAAATAGTTAATTGTGCGGTAAATCTTGATAGATATTATTTCGTCATGACATGTATTATATTTAGATCCAAAAATTATGTGTTTTTGTGTATGTGTTACGTTTTCACAGAGTATCGAAACTTGTGATGAAGCCTTGGCACAATCTTGTTGTAAACAAGCATTTTAGTTTATGTTCTACGTATTTCTACCCCATAGTATCTACTACCGAAATATAGCTGAGGATGTGTTCTTCTGGACGTCATTTAAATTTTTCGTGTCCTTTTCCGGCGCCCATACTAACATGGCCCAAAAACCGTTGATTTTCATATGATTTTACAAATACCCTTTTGCAAGCATTGTAATTTTTTTTCTGTGCATTTCTACCCCATAGTATGTACTACAGAAATATAGCTGAGGATGTGTTCTTTTAGATGTCATTTAAATTTTTCGTGTCCTTTTCCGGCGCCCATACTAATGTAGCCTAAAAACCGTAAAAGTGCATTTTTATTGATTAGCGTATGTACATAATTTTTATATTTTTGTTAATACAATAATTCAGTGACTAATTTATACATATTTTTATGAAAACAAATTAAATATCTCCGAATTTGTTAAAAAATATTCATAAATAATTATGGCTAACCTCCCCATACAACGCGAAACACTGTGCGTCGGCTGCTCTCATCCATGACAGTTGTTCTAATACGTGTACATTGCAGCCTTTGTTAGTTGAATCGGAATAAATATAGACACATTTAGACGTTAACCAGCGATGTATGATAATCCTTACGAATAATCGCATTGATTACCTGAATGTTAAACCCAGTTCAATAATTACTATGACCTAAATACAAAGAAGACGTTATCTCGCCTGGATAGTTTATTTAAGTGCATTAAAGCTGTACAAAATGGTGATTCAAGTTTTAATAGCAGTTGCCTCGCAGCAAGTTTTTCTCGTTTATGGGCCGTGCTATTACCTTAGGGTATTTTCTTATTAGAAAAGATACTTTGTGTCAAGTGGTTTTTATTTTGAAAGTAAAATATAAACGACTAACTGTTGCCCGCGACTTCGTTCGCGTGAAAAAAAAAGTAGAAATATAGCGTATATTACTCACTGATTACATAGCTTTTTAATGGTACAAGAATTTTTGAAATCGGTCTACTAGTTTTTGAGTTGTATATACAAAAATACATATCATTCCTCTTTATAATATTAGTATAGATATAAATTTAGATATCATTATACTATGTTGTATGCGTTTGCTACCTTTTGAGATAAAAAGTTACCAAACTATCTAAAAACATGAAATAAATAAAGTCTCGCTATCATAAAGTGTTCAATTTTATTTTACAGCTATATTTGTTTGGGTAACATAGACGGAGCCAGTTTCGATGTTTTCGCTCCAGATACGTTTACCCTATCCCGTATAACTCTAACTAAACCGTGTAGAACGTGTTCGAAATTTAAGCTTACACGTGACGATACGAACGCGTCCTTTTTATGCGTAATTTTGCGTCGTTAACAATACCTACACCTAGAGGAAGACCGAAGAAAGTATGGATTGTGTGAAAGATAATATGCTTAAGAAGGGAGTGGATTCAGATATGACGGCTGATAGAAATGTATGGAAGAGCAGCACATACTGTGCCGACCCTCCGTAGGGACAAGGGCAAGTTGACGGTGATGATGATGAACAATACCTACACCTTAAAGTTAGATTTTTAACTTACATAATACCCGATTAAAGTTGTGAAATGATCAGTAAGAGTGCCTCTTACTCTCGATGATCAAATGTCGTTCATCTGGTATTCGGGAAAATTTTAAGCGTTACTTAAAATTGTAAAACTAATAAATTTAATTCTAACTACGCATGCCCTTGTGTACACCAAAACAGAGTTAACAATTAATTTAATAATCTAAAGATTAACCAATTAATAAATCCATTTAATTTCTATAGAAATGATCTAATCTCACATTGTACGTTAATATGGCGAATGTACATGTAAAATTATTCCGTTCAAAATCTTAACGACAATGTACGCAGCGTGAACACAATGTCTGTCTCAGAAGTAATTATCTTAAACAGAAGGGTTAGTTTCGCCGCGAGGCAGAAGCTTTATTACAAGTATAGCGTTATTATCTTTTGAAAATGAAAGAAACCCAATACAACATCAACCTTATATTTTGAAAGAATTAATTAGAGTTATCGAATTTATAGCTTGCTAGCTGTTTCTCGCGACTTCGCCGGCGTGAAATTTAAAAAATAAAAAAAAAATAGTTATTCGCAGATAAATTACCTTTCTAACGGTGAAAGAATATTTAACATCGGCCCAGTAATTTTTTAATTATTACAATACATACAAAAATACAAATCTTTCCTCTTTATAATATTAGTATAGATATAGATTATTAATAATTTTTGCCCGAGATATTCTTAGTTAATTGTTACTTGACTACGATGGGGTGGGAATAAAAAAACTGTTAACGGTATTAACTAGCTATATATTTTGCTTGTTAGTCTATGCACTATCCCAGATTGTAATCCTTGATCCAAATTTGCAGTGAACGACTGAATGGATTGTAATCCAGGTATGTTCAGTCATTCTAAAAAGCTGACTTTGATGCTAATGTTATCGATATTATAGTTACTAAAGTGTTAAGATTGAATGTGGATAGATTGTGTGAAAGAGGATATGCTTAAGAAGGGAGTGTATTCAGATATGACGGCTGATAGAAATATATGGATGAGCAGCACAAGGACAAGTTGATGATTGATGAAGTTACTTTCGTTATCTGTTACGATTTTTGATTAACAACAAAGTTTATTAACGCTTCAAATCTTCAAACGCAACCTCAACTAAAGCGAATCTAACAAAAGGCCGCAGTTCAACAAGGTCCCGAGTTTGTTCGAAACTCGTATTGTTAAGCATAAAACTTGTTAAAAATTATTTTACTGGTACAAAGAATAACGAACAAACTCCGTGAGAAAAATGCTCCAATTATTTTCAAGATGCTCTCAGAATAGTAACAATTTTAACTTACAAGCATCCGACCAACGCTCTATAGAAGATTTTACTAAAATTAAGTATACACAACTAAGAAATGTAAAGTGAAAACGTTTATTCTATACTATAGTAAAATACTTATACAACATAACAATGTAAATCATATTAAAATTATGAAATTTTATACGATTATAAAAATCATGTGACGATAAAGTCTGTGAAACGTTGGTCAAAACTTCAACTCTAGAAAATTCTAAACTATTTCATTTAGTATTAATTATTGAGTTTAATTGTCTGGAATTAAGAAAAAAAATCAAAAGTTAGCGTTAATTAAATAAAACATCTAATGGATTCCAGTCTACGTTAGAAATAACTATACAGTTCATCATCTCCCCTGCCTTATCCTACTCCCGTAGGGTCGGCGCACCGGGTTTTCGTCCTCCAAATAACTCTATCATCCGTCATCTCAGTCATCACTCCCTTCTTGATCATTTCACCTTTCACGCAATCCATCCATCTCTTTCTAGAAATGACTATACAGTAAAATAATAAAATTTATCAATCAAGAACAAAACTAGGTAATTCGATTATTATATTGTAGTTTGGAAACGCGGCGGAGTCCGGCTCCCTGTAGATATTCTGATTCAGGTTATAATTAAGTTTCGTGAACTCATCTCTATGTTAATTGCTACACTGCAGTGAACTTTGCTCTGTTACCGAATCTATAGTTATATATGAACTCTAGATTATCTAAATACATTGTATTTGCGTCTAAGGTTTATATACAGAACATTTAATGCTACACCCAGATTGGTACAACTTTTTCAATGATCTCTTAGTGTCAATGCGTCATAGTTGCGCTTGTCTATGGGCAGGGGTCGCTTGCCTTTTCGGGAAGTTCGGGCACCCGTCGCTCTTTTACAAACTTAAAAAAAGTTAATATAACGTAAAAGACAACTTCCAATAAATCTGAGCATATCTGTAAATCTGATTAAATTAAAATTAATTGCTGAACAGTGCATGTGTAGTACTTCAAATGCTTCTCTGAGATTCTACAAACATATCTAGTCGACTTATGTAAGTGTTGAGTTCCGATTATAACAAACTGAGGTCTAACATTCATTTCATTACTTGCTCTATCATTGAGATCAACTATTACAATCATCACCCTCCTCTTTTCCTTACAATGGGTAGGCACATATGCTATTCTTCCATACATCTCCATCACCCGTCATATCCGAAATGATTTCCTAATTACTCATATCCTCTTTTACTTGATCTAAAATCCGCACAAAACTACGTCATAAATACACTATTGATAATGTCTTACAATATTTATCTACAATAAAACAAACATAGCATTGAAAAATGTACACAAGTCAGATGTACCGTAAGATTTGTGTTAACCAATAACTCTTGGCTGAATACAGCGCTTGCGGAAATAAATGGTACTACTTCAAATGGTAAATGCAACCTTAACTTGTAGAATAACCGCAACAAACGACTTCAGGGGAATCGACTGCGACTTTACACACTTTATACTATTCGTTTTAATGTTCACGAAACTGTTTTTTTTTTTTAATTTAAATTGATTTTTAATAACCACGCTCAGGTTACATGTTTGCATATTAAAGCTAAACGGAAATGCTTTTAGTATCCTTAAAAGTGTTGGTTAAATTGACAATTTTTATTGAAAAAGATTGTTGGGAATTAAACGATTTGTTTACTTCTTAATTATGTCTTAACTAGCTTTCGCCCGCGACTCCGTCCGCGTGCTATTAAAAAAACAAAAGTGAGTTTCCTATGTGTTCTTCCAGAATATCCTCCACGTCTATACCAAATTTCATTGAAATCCGTTCAGCCGTTTAGGCTACAAATTCTAACAAACATCCATCCATCCATCTAAACTTTCGCATTTATAATATTAGTATGATGATAGCTCTGATTTAACAAAAGACATCACCATAGTAACCTGATTATTAAAGACTATTTTTATATGTACATGAGTCATAATAAAAAAAATATAAATTCAAAGATTAACAAACGTAACACTATCCAATTGGCCGATGCACGAAAACCGTTTAATTAATTTAAAAAAAAATTAAAACCCTATTTTAAAAATAATTTCATGTCTATTATTAAATCTTAAAACACCGTAATGTACTTAAATATTTATAATTCAATCAATATTGACTTACGTTCTTATTTTAAGTTAAATTGAAACGGGGTTTACGTGCAAAGCTAATACAGAACAAACTTTTAAAATCCACGCGAGCTTTAGAAAAGTTTTCGTCTGACATTAAAGTTTACAAATTGTGCCCAGTTTTTATTGAGTTTTCTTTTTATAAAGTAAAAGCTATTAGCCATTTATAAAACTTTGTCACTTAAAGTTCACATGTGCTTTTTAGAAAAACTTTATTTCTTTACTGGAAAATTATAAAACGCTTTTATATGTAAAATATTCAAATAAAATAGCAATATAATTAAAACGCCTACGTTATTTTTATAGCAACGAATTCTAGAATACATCGTTTCCGCGTATTATTACTGATGTTATTGTGCTGAAGAATTCCAGCTTAATAAACTTCCCTTTAACAGTGTACAAGAACCGCACTGAAAATGTAATTATAAACCAGCTCTGCAGAAGCTTTGTTTATAATACAATTTCGAAAACATAGCTTCATTATGTTGTAGATAGGTCAAAGCATATTCAATTAGCGTGAACAATAACGACTACACTCTCTTGCATTTTGGAAGCGAATTGTTTAACTTCATGATGTGTCTTACTTTCAAATATTTCTTCATTAATAAAATAAATTGATTTCTATAGCTATAGAAATAAGAAAGACTCTGTGTACAGTCAGCTACTTAAATGTGAATACGTTTACAGAAATTTACAAATTTGTATTTGACTTTGGTTAAAAAAAAACGTATGCACGTATTCGTCAAAACATGCGTTTATGTTCGGAAGCATACGCACGGATACATGCATATATGTACAATTATAAATCCGAAGGGATATACAACTTTGTACAAATTTTAAACTGTATACATATTTGTGCAGCTGACTGTACATTCATTTTTTTATCATTGATAGTTTCGAGTATATTCTTTTATACACGCGGAGTACTACAAATTAGTTTGGTAATATTTCATACTTGAAATTACTAAACTCATAATAAAATTGAACCTCTGACCCAGTTCTATTGAGCCATTTCATGCAACGAGAACCGTAAAATTTGTATTGGTAATGCGGTACAGGAAACACTCCAATTATTTCGTAATGCAATAAATCACTTCGCCTTACCTCCATTGCTTTATCGAGCCTTAAATCTTACCAACGGGGAGATAAATAAGAAATATTTACATAATTTATACGATTTTCATTACTAAGGATTCTATACGTTGAATTCATTTAAATAACGTATAGAAGTCCCTGGCGTCGTTCAGTGGCGGCCGACTTGAAGACAATCGGGTTGTCATGGTTCGAGGCCAAACGCAGAGCCCAGGACAGAGCGGGCTGGCGGCGTACTGTGGTCGCCCTCTACCCCACTTTGGGGACATAGGAAAAGAAGAGAGAGAGAGAAATAGAAGTCCCACTGATGTGCAAAATATGTTACTATCTCAGTTTATTCAATGACAATGAAAGAGATGGCAATGTGTTTCTATAGCAGTTTTCTGGGCGTAAAAACACATTTTTGACCGACTTCCCAAAAGAAGGAGGTACTCAATTTGTATGGTTTTTAAGTACAAAAAAATAGATACGTGAACCAGTTTACCAGAAAATCCGTTTTTCCATAAGACCTTAATTTTCTTCGATTTTTCCGAGTCCCAAATAAGTTCTTCGTTAAAAAAATCTTTTGCACTGTTATTCCAGTTTTTTTTTTTATAGAAATACGTATGTATATCTCAATAAAGAATAAATCTTGTTACAGCATGTGATAATAACATTAATATTGATGTTTATAAAGCAAATAAAATAAAACATAAAAAGGAATTGCTATGCCTCGGGAACCGCGACATTAAATACGATTAACGTTATTTATGCCCTAAATGGGTCTTTGTTTTAGCTAACAAATATAATTCATACAACACTGTAAGATTAGATTGAATGGGTAACATCCAATGAACATCTACGCTAATTACACTGATTATTATTGAGCAATTAAATGTTTATAGTGTCGTTGGATAAATCATACTAATGGATACAACTAAAATGGATGGATGGATGTTTGTTAGAGTTTGTATCCTAAACGGCTGAACGGATTTTAACGAAATTTGGTACAGATGTAGAGGATAGTCTGGAAGAACACATAAGCTACTCACTTTGTTTTTTTAATTCCACGTGGACGTAGTCGTGGGCGAAAGCTAGTATAATTATAATTTAAACCTTCCTTTTATCAGAATTTGAGCGGGCGCACACATTTGACTAAACTGTCGAACAATAGTTGTGCGATTGTCGATTGTTTTGCCAATTCAACTGTTTAGTAACAACTACTAAAAATCGAGTAGTGTGCGCACCTACCACATATAAGCTCATAGGAATTAAAGCGAGACTAAAAAGTTGAGCTATATTGTCAAAGGTGTACGCGCGCTGTTCAACAATTAATAAAATTAGAATGTCTGTAAAATAAAGAATCCTGAACATACGAGTATGTAGTTGCTTTGCTTAAAACGAAAAACTGTTTTTTTTAATTTTCGTCTGAATGTGTTCCGAGTAATCTTTTTTTTTTCTACTTAGAAAGTTGATATTAGCTGGTATAATAGACTGTTTTTTCAACTGAAAGCAGACGAAGTCGCTAACTACAGCTGTATAAAAATATGATATGTTTTAATATACTAAGAAACCATATTAACTTTGTAATAACGAAATTAACCTAAGTTATTCAGGTCTTTGTTGTGGAATTTATTTTATGTAAAGGCAAATATTTTTCATTATTCACTTTTGTTATTTCGAACACTAAAAGAAAACGGTAAAATTCTGTACAAGGCCACTGCTAAGAGCCCCTTTCGGAAGCTAAACGTTACTGAATTTTAATTCTCATTTCTTTTATTAGCATCATTTAGTAGCTACAAAAGATATTTTGTTTTACTTTTTAAGGCGAATTAAATAGTTTCAGTAGAAAAAATTGAACCAAACATTTTAATAAAAGTAATTTCTAGATTCAATTTAATAGACTATTTTAAAAATGCTTGTAATGTAATCATGATTTAAAAATGTTTGTATCTTATCTCTCAAACCAATGTAACGAATTCAATTTATTTTTCAATCTAAAGTGTAACCTAAACTTAATTTAAAAAAAAAACGAAAAAAATACGGCGAGTGAGATTTGAACTCGGTACTTTTTGATGTGACTATGACATTCCTGGGAAGAAGGCCAATCGAATGGCACTTCACTAATCAAAATCTGTTCGGTACTTTAGACTTTAGGCCATCACAATGTCTTTGTCAGTCGGGTAATTAGACAGTAAACAGCCTAAGTGTCCCTAATGCAACATAACAATAATACTAAAACCCATTTCGTTACAATGGGTTTTCGCATTATTGTAGGAAGAACGTCAACTGTTCACAGAAATTACTTTTAATTAAACGTAATAAAAACAAAAACATACTTGGGTCTACTGCTTGTTATTTCCAGTAAGTGTATTAACCTTTGTAACAGTAGGTTTCCATGAGATCGCATTTACAAAAATGTTACTTTTATCTCTTACATTCCCTTTAATAAGACGGAGATAACAATATTTTGCAATGATTTTTACGCAGTGAAAACGCACGATAATAAAACTTCATTTGAGCGAAATGGTTGGATGATTCTTTAGTATTTTTTGACAATGGTAACTATAATTAAGCTTTAATTGAAGCACCAATAGTCTAGATTTGGGGTACGGACTACCGATCTTGCGGTCGAGGGTTCGAATCCCGCCATTCGACTATTGTCGTGAACCATATCCTAGCAGAAGCCTAGAGCTTAGTTGGAATGGTTAAAGGAAATATTATTAAATTAACAAAAATCTAATATTTTTGACAAAAAAAAGAAAAAAAACTTTACTGTGATTGGTATCTAATATAAAAAAACAGCTCATCAAAAAACATTTTGCGTTTTAACTTTAAAATATACCTAATGAAATAGATACAGATTGTATGAAGATTAAACTATTTGTGTAATTTAATTTTCGTAGTCGAATAGAATTTACTAACAGTAGAGAGATTAGTGTAGTGAATGTTTCTAACGTTACAATTTCCAGACTCAAAGCGAAATCTTGATAAAGCGGCAATCTCGCCTTAAGGCACAAACGTTTCTTAATACACATTTTATACGAATATATATGTAAATATACATACACGTTTATTATTTTCCACATAAAATATAGTTACATTTATGTACAAACTCTTAACAGCACAAAACGAGTCTATTAATTCTGATTAACTTGATTTAAATCACTTCAATAGGGAAGCCCTTGTTTTAGCTCTTGGATTCTTTAAGTAAACTTACAACATTTAAATATTTGTCAATTGTACGTGAATTAAAAAAAAGTAAGCAACCTATGTGTTCTTCCAGACTTTCCTCTACATCTATGCCGAATTTCATCGAGATTTGTTCAGTAGTTTAGGCAATCCATAACATCCATCTATCTAAACTTTCGCATTTATATTATTAGTAAGGATCAAAATACAATGGTGATAAACATCAGACATCTTCGGAAGGGGGGGTGGCTGAAAACCAGCTCGACACCGGATCTCAACCAGTATCGGTTAAGCTGAGCCTCCCCCTTTTCCCATCGGTTACTAATTTTCATAAATGTTTCTTATTTTGTGTAACACTGTATATATTTTTTTTGGTGGCAATAAAAAGGTTTTTTATTTATTTATTTATTTATAAAGCAATTATAATATATCCCTTTTATACGAATATTGCATTTAGTTTGTTAAGGAATTACATTAGATACGACAGTCTGCGGGCTCCGTAGTATTAAAAACTTTACCATCAGAAGTTAGTAACAAAGATTCTTAAACAAGTTATGAAACTATGACAATAAAACGACCTAAACAAAGTTAACGGAGTGTAAACTTAAGTTTTACTGCACGTAACAGAATATCATAATATCTTGGGGTTCCTTGGTATTATTTTAGTATGTTGAGATGTTGTTTTAGGATCTTTGGGGAATTTTAAACAGTATATTCGAAACTATTGTTGTGGATAGCAACAAAATTATTTTAATTAATATTATTTTCACCAAACTCTCGGAGCTTTATTACAAAAAGCTTAGACATTGTTTTAATTACATTTTACCATAATAATACGTTAATTATTCCGTGACCAGCTTTCGACGCAAATTTTTAGACAAATCATCGCTATTGAAACATTCTTATACATAGGCTTGCAAAATACTAAAATATAGAAAAAGCTGTGTGAAAAATATTTATGGTGAAACATACAAACACTACGTCCAGTCCAATCAGTGGCAGTCAGAGTTAAAATACGTGTTTAACTAATCAGTGTCTATCTGTCTGTTTAGGATAATACAAAGTTTATCTTGTAACAAATACATACATAGTTCTCTGTATTCATGACGAGGAAATTTCACCGCTAAAACATTTGTATTAAAATATATTGTTGTCCTTCTTTTTTCTAAGTGAATGACAAAGATGATGTTGACGACGAATATGTATACACCGTCGTGAGAAAAAGTCCAGCCATCGAATTCCAATGCGAAATTAAAATGTTTTATGATGTCATTTAAAAGCACGGACAAAGAAGATTTTTTTAAAGAGCAATAACAAAACGAACTGTTAAAAATAAGTACCAATATATTTTATGGTTTTTAAACATTAAACAAAACTAAGATGCAATTTAAAACAATAGACAAAAGTACCTGCTCCGTGGGAACGACAAAATATTCCCAAATTTTATTGCACTTACGCCGAGTGATTAATATTTTAACAAACATAAATTTGTATATGTCATATTCATGAGTTGTCCAAAGTTTGGAAATATTATAAGTATAGGTTATTTTGTAATAAATAATTATTGTATACAAATACAATATTAGTCCATAAGGATTATGTAAAAGTTTAATTGAACTCGGACATATGTTACGGACGATATGTGAAATTATGTTATTATTTTTTGCTCTGTGTAATACGTGTAAGTTTAGACTTTGCTAAATTATAACACGTCTGATAGTTTTGTTATAAACACATTTATAGTAATATTATAAACAACTTAGATTATTGTGTTCCGTTCATATAATCATTGTTCTTATTATTTCTAAGTTGTCTCTTTATGTGTGTGTTTAACGTAAATAACTTGTGTATGATATTAAATAAATATTAACCAACGGGTCAGTTTGAGCACTAGTGGTCTGAGCGTTACCTAGCGTCTCTCGGCTTAAGCGCGCATATAAATACAACGCCTTACGGCGATACAGTGAGTCGCAATTCAGCCTTCGTCGAGACCACACGTGCTAGACTCACCCCGAGGAATTTCACCCTTAAAAAGTGTTTTTTTTGGGAGACGTTTTTCCCGTTGTTGGTAGTAGCAGCTATTTTGGCTACTTTTCTACGGGTCTTGGACCGGTGATACCGGCGCAAGGTGGGGTCCGAGTCGCGTACCGCGAGGTACAAGATAAGGTCCTCCCTTTGTTTTTTACCACCGGTCACCCAATTGGGAGCTTGTCCCAGGCAGCGGTGGGCAGCGCCTTTTAGGTGTTGCCTAACGTGTCGCAGCCGAAACAGCTGGTCCTTCGAGCCGGATATATAGGCTGTATTTTACAGCCGATTCGGAGATAAGTAGAAAGTGGACGAAAAATGCCAGTGACTCGGTCACAGAAAAATACACCTCTCCGGCCCACGTCGGTGCCCCCTACAAGACACACGACGACCTCTGGCGCAAATATTGAATGGTCGGGAGGATTCTGCGCATCGGCATCGTCAGAAGATAAATACGCTGCTACAAAGAAAGAAGCACAGAAAACACCGTCGTTACAAAATAAAATGTGTAACGCATCTCGTCGCAAAACGTCGCCGCTGTCTATAAAGCGCGCGGCAGAAGATACAAAGGAATGGACGAGAGATGCCAGTACGACGGCAACATCACAGTATACCTGTGCTACAATGACAACGACGGAGGCAAGAAATAACGGTACGGCGATGTCTATGACATCCGTACAGGAAACAGCTACATTAAGCCCACCGACTCCATCGATACACGGTGTAACTACAGCCGCTGTGTCGATGAGGCGTAGCTGTTGTTCTGGGTCCATAAAGACAACGAGTTCCTCGATAAAAAGCCGCAGGCTGGCGGCTAGGAAAAAGCTAGCCAGGGTTGAAGTACGCTTAGCCCAAATAGAGCTAGAGCAAATACAGCTAGAGCGCATACAGCGAGAGTTGGCAAAATGTATTGGCGAGGACTCAAGAGAAGGCCCAGACGAAATTGATGACTGCGCATCGCTGCGAGATACATGGGACCAAAGTGACGCCCAAAGATGTCAGACGTACCTCCCAGAGGTAACAATAACAAATGGCTGTACATCGATACAAGACACCCAGCGATGTCCGCAGATAGTATTGGAAGATTTGGCAGTCGCGAGACAAGATAATGGCGATGCTTCGGGCGTTATAATAAGCCGAGCACCCTCTCCGACTGATACAAAACAAAAGGATCAACCCTGCTCGGAGTATACAACTTCGAATGACAAGGCAAAGCAATGCAGGGCATCCATGGCTAGTAATATACATAGCGCTACTAGAAGAAATACACAGCCAGTGAAACGCGGTAAAAACAATAGGCAGCGACAAAAGCCAAGAAAAGAAATATGTCCGTTATGCCACGGAAAACATGCCCTAGTAAAATGTTCTATATTTTACAACAAATCTGTTGAAGAAAAATGGGCAATTGCAAAGAAAAATGGCGTTTGTTTCAAGTGTCTTTGGGGAAAACACAAGAAGGCGACTTGTCGACGGAGCCCGCCTTGCGGCATTTGTGGTAGATGGCATCATACGATGATACATGACAAGTCGATTGCACCGAACACTATGAAACAGCGAATTGCAACAGAAGATAGCATCGAAGTCCCGCGTCTAACAAGAGATCTCACACGAAAAGTATATTCGAAAATGGTTCGTGTTGAAGTTTACGGAACAAAGGGTTCTAAAATAATTATGGCTCTGTTAGACGAGGGCTCTACGGTGTCGCTTATTAACGCCGACATAGCAAGAGAGATCGGCGCATCGGGAAACACAAAAGAACTATTATTGGGTGGCCAACGTGTAACAGAAACACACTCGCAGATCGTGAATCTCCAAATACGCGGAGTTTACATGAATACTATAGAAAAAATTAGCGAGGTGCACACCGCACATAATTTGAAGTTCGCACCACAATTTCTCGACAAGTGTACAATCGAGAAATATTCCCATTTGAAAAACATGAGCGACATCTTGTGTTATGATGCAGAACCTCCGCAGTTGGTCATCGGTCAAGACAACTGGGAGCTAATAATCACGCGAAAGTATAAAAAGGGCGAGCCCGGTCAACCCGTGGCTTCGAATACGAGTTTGGGATGGGTGCTACATGGTGTAGACATGGGTAGTGCTGAACCTATACACTACCTAAGCGCTTGTGTGCAAGAAGATATAGTCTACAAGACAGCGGCCAATGAAGGAAATTGTAAGAGCGTCGCAACAACACCCACGCCCAGCCAGACCTCGCGAAAGAAAAAAAGGCGGTCTAAACGTAACAGCGCAGAAAGAAAAAGTGCTTGCTTCGGGTTACGAGATAACAAACGCGAAGACATAGCTCCGGGAAGAGAGCAGCCGTCACTAACGCGAAAAGCGTGTAGTTGGCCGAAGTTAAATGTTGTGGCCGGAAGATCTCCGGATGTTATTAAGCCAAAGAATAATTTATGGCGACATAAGTGGAATATGGAAAAATGTTGGCGGCCAGCGAAGCGACATGTAGATGAATACTACACAGATAGCGTTACTCGTAGCAAGCAACGTAGTATAACAAGGCACCGTTTCGAGCATTGTTACAGCCGAACGAGTGATACCGCAACGTTACGGACCGAGAAATAACGCTATGAAAAGCGACGATTTAAGAAGTGCACAAGAAACATGCGTTACCTGTAAGCATCGTTTCTAACAGGCAAGCGGCGATACGAACAAGATAATTATAGACCGATGTCGTTATGGAAAACTGAATACTTCGGCTTAAAGGACGAATCGACGCAATAGACGGCGTAACGAGGGACTACAAGCAGCCTATCGTGCTAGATAGTAAAAACAGAATCATACGTTTAATTATTGAACACTCCCACTGCCGATTTAATCACGCCAATCGTGCCACACTAATCAACGAACTGAGACAACGATTCGATGATTATGGCATTAAGAAGATTCGTCGCCCGCAGGGGAATGCCAAAGATTATATACAGCGACATCGGAACTAATTTTGTATGCGCTAGCAAAGAACTACATGATGCATATGGAAAGAAAATGACTGGACGATTTGATACAGCTGTATGAATTGAGTATCTGCTCAGCAGCCTAGGACAATGGAACGCTACCTGGAAAATGCTGATTTATAAAGCATAGAGACAACTCCTCCGAAGAATATGTACATGGGGCAGGATCCAGCGTGTACCTCCTGCATCCGATGAGAGGTCAGGATAATGACATAAATTGAAAAGACAGCGCGCTGGACGGCCATAATTTCGGATACTGGTGACAGAAGCGTCGCCAAGTACAAGAGGAGGTGTGCTACGACGACCAAGTTCTAGAATAATTATATAGGTGCCTACATCGTCGCCAAAACAGTGTCGGTGCTACGCACGAGGGGGAGATTGTTGACGACGAATATGTATACACCGTCGTGAGAAAAAGTTCAGCCATCGAATTCCAATGCGAAATTAAAATGTTTTATGATGTCATTTAAAAGCACGGACAAAGAAGATTTTTTAAAGAGCAATAACAAAACGAACTGTTAAAAATAAGTACCAATATATTTTATGGTTTTAAACATTAAACAAAACTAAGATGCAATTTAAAACAATAGACAAAAGTACCTGCTCCGTGGGAACGACAAAATATTCCCAAATTTTATTGCACTTACGCCGAGTGATTAATATTTTAACAAACATAAATTTGTATATGTCATATTCATGAGTTGTCCAAAGTTTGGAAATATTATAAGTATAGGTTATTTTGTAATAAATAATTATTGTATACAAATACAATATTAGTCCATAAGGATTATGTAAAAGTTTAATTGAACTCGGACATATGTTACGGATGATATGTGAAATTACGTTATTATTTTTTGCTCTGTGTAATACGTGTAAGTTTAGACTTTGCTAAATTATAACACGTCTGATAGTTTTGTTATAAACACATTTATAGTAATATTATAAACAACTTAGATTATTGTGTTCCGTTCATATATCATTGTTCTTATTATTTCTAAGTTGTCTCTTTATGTGTGTGTTTAACGTAAATAACTTGTGTATGATATTAATTAAATATTAAACCAACGGGTCAGTTTGAGCACTAGTGGTCTGAGCGTTACCTAGCGTCTCTCGGCTTAAGCGCGCATATAAATACAACGCCTTACGGCGATACAGTGAGTCGCAATTCAGCCTTCGTCGAGACCACACGTGCTAGACTCACCCCGAGGAATTTCACCCTTAAAAAGTGTTTTTCTTGGGAGACGTTTTTCCCGTTGTTGGTAGTAGCAGCTATTTTGGCTACTTTTCTACGGGTCTTGGACCGGTGTTACCGGCGCAGGGTGGGGTCCGAGTCGCGTACCGCGAGGTACAAGATAAGGTCCTCCCTTTGTTTTTTACCACCGGTCACCCAATTGGGAGCTTGTCCCAGGCAGCGGTGGGCAGCGCCTTTTAGGTGTTGCCTAGCGTGTCGCAGCCGAAACAGATGACAACATATTATTTACGACTGTTAGAGCGGGCGCACACCTTTGAACTATCGCAGAACTGTTGTGCGATTGTCGATTGTTTCGCAGCCAATCAACTGTTTAGTTACAAAACTAAAAATCGAGTAGTGAGCGCACCTCCATATAAGCTTATAGGTAGCGCGACTAAACAATTATGCGATAGTTTAGTAAAAGGTGTGCGCGCTTTTAGCGTATACATTAATTATTGACCTAATTAAGTTTCCTAAAGGCCTACGGATTAGAAAGTCAACAATCGACGCAAATAACCCGGTTATTGCACAAAAGATGCTTCTTGTTATTCAATTTTGTGATTACCATTAACAGAGTCGACAGCGAGGCGAAGGTTAGGTCGATGCGTTCAATTAACCTATAAAACGGAACCTTCATTCTCCCTTGTTGAATGAATCGAAATGCCAACATGCAGTTGTTTACTTTAAAAATGTCGAATCAAGAATTTTATTCGAACGTAGGCCTAAAATTAATATCAAATGTTTATGGTAGATCTATTCTAAGATAAAAGCGCTTATGCGGCATTTTTTTACGTACCGTTACGGATTTAGTCATTTCGTCAAAACTTATATCGAATTTTCAAGTAATATAATTACTTTTTTTATCAGAATAATTAGGATTATAATAAAATGGTTTCATAAAGATGGCAAATGCGTTATTTTTATATAATTTAACGTCCTTTTCTGTAACTATTCCTTTCTAATAATGCGGAAATTACCTTTTACAACGTAAATATTCCCAACAATTCTTAAAAGACGTATCTTCTTAAATCAATAGAATGCAATTTAAGACTCTGCTCTATTGAAAGATTCCTACATTGCGAATGCCTAACGTGGAACCATCATCGACGTAATAAATTACTGTAAATATATTACTTATATTTTGTTTACGAATATCGTAACATTTTCAACACTGTTATGTTACATATTTGATGGCGAATGGCGGCCTAAATACCGTCGACATTCAAGTGACAGCTGATGTATGAACATATTTCTCTGTTGTGGCCGCCTTTTATCATTCTACAAACATCGTATTTAATGTTAAAATGATTTTATATATTTAAAAGCAACAAAACGTTAGTTAAGCTGATAACTAACGTGACAACTGAGGGCTGCCTCAGTGTACTAAAGATGGATTCGTATTTTTGTATTTAACGAATAAAATCAAAAACTGCAGGACCGATTTAAAATATTTTACACAATGAAAATGCTTCCATGAGTAACTTAGGCTTTATTTGTGATTATTATATATAAGTATTTAAAAGAAAATATATTCTCGTGAAGCCAGTTTCTAGCTATCATTTTAATTAATCTTACTTCTTATTAATGTTTTAAAAAGGAAAGTTTAGATGAATGGATATTTGTTAAAGTTTGTAGCCTAAACTGATAAACGGATCGCGATGTAATTTGGCATACACATATAGATGTACAGGATTGTCTTTAAGAACACATAAGCTACTTGCCTTTCTTTTTATTTAATACCACGCAGATGGAGTCACGGGCGAATGTTAGGTTTATTATAATAACAAAATTGAATCTTCAAGCTGTAATTCCTGCGTAAAAAATCCAACATCTAAACTTACTTGAATCACTTTTGAAACATTTCGTAAGAAACGATTACTTAAGTTGTGGATTCAATCAATTTGTTTGACGCGGTATAGAAGCTTTGCTAAGCTGATAAGCGGATCTAAGCAACTCAACAGAACTTTTGATTTGTTTGAATTACCTCAACTACCTTACAATATCTACATCTATTTGCTAACAAAATAAATACAAGAACCAATCAAAGTATTTAAGATGCTTTAGAAGTAAAAGATATTTAAGAGTCGACTTACACTGACATCTTCAAACAATCGATATTAACCCGTTTAAGCTATTTATTTAATTAACATTAACAAAGAAATCAAAGTTAACAAACCTTTTAAAAAATTCTATAAATTTTTCCAACTTTTCCACCCCTTTATTTGCATTTTCTTGATTAACAAATTATTGGAACAAAGCACAAAATTCGAACGTTTACAAACGCGCCTAATGAAGCCGAAAACGATCATCGAATTTCATTAATAATATTAAAACGTAAGCAGCTATAAATCCTGCGAAGTGGTGCGAGACAAAATAACGCCGCTGCAGATTTTCAGCAATAAATTTAATAAAATATTCCCTGTTTATCTTCCGGCACGATAATGCCCCCGATAACGAAGCAAGTGACGGCGAGCAGATTTATTACACCATAAAAATTGACAGTGTTGGTGATATTGGATTAACGAGCATTTGTGCTTGAAAATACATAGAGTTAGAAATTTTACGAGAATACTAGTATACGAAATACAGTAGAATTAGCTAAGCTTTTACTTAATGTATTAGCCACTACAATTAAAGAACCTTAAGTAAGTTTCTTACTATTATAAATGCAAAATTTTGGATGGATACTTGTTAGAGTTTGTAGCCTAAATATCTGAACGTATCTCGATCAAATTTGGCAGAGATGTAGAGGATAGTCTGGAAGAACACATAGTTTGTTGACTTTTGATTTTTTTTAATTCCACGCGGACAGAGTCGCGGGCGAAAGCGAAAGTTATAGTACGTCAAGTTGGCATATCGGTCAGAAGATTATTCTCGTTCCTGAAAGTCAAGTCAAATAGAACAAAGTTCTATTCTATTATAACAAATGGTGGGTACTACAAATATGACGACACGACAAATATAATTACAAGTAGAATTTTCAATTTTATTTTAAAGGACGCTCTATGGTGTTTATGATACTCTATGGTACCTATAGAGTTCTTAGATAGTCTATGCACGCTTTGTATAATATATTCTTTGAAGACTGCTCGCGTATCCAAATCAAAGTAAAGACGTTCCCTTACATGTACCGCGGCTTCTATTTGAACACGAAATTAATTTCGACAACGATTTGAGGTTGAACTCGTGTTTAATTAATATTTTATATAACTCCAACAAGTTACTTTCACTTCCCGCTTTCGTCTAAAATCTTCGCAAACTGGATTTCAATAAGATATTTATTAATTTCGAAATTAATTCTTAACTTTTTTAATATTGTATTTTTTTATATTTTTGATATCTTTACTAACTAAGTACGTCTTTACTTCCAAATGGAAGTTCATTAAAAACAAGTATGATGTTTAAATGAGTTTTAAATAAGAATAAACATGCGCCATATTGTGACGTCATAACTATTAAATCAAACAAATACTGTTAGTAGTTAAGACATTTTTTAAATGAACTCTATTGTAATGTTTATTTTCTAGCTTCCTATTTGAGGTTATTAAACATTCTTATTTGAAACGTGTTGTATTAAATTAATATTAATTCACGAACGTATTGACATATAATTTATATAGCAAAACCAATTACAAACTACGAAGTTAAATAATATCTAACATACATTAATTCCAAATATAAAAGCCATTCGTGTTATACGAGAATGGAAACGTCAATCATTATAGGAAACATGCTTCAAATGTTTCACGGCATTTTACATCGAGTGTTAGAAACTCACCTCAATAATTTCAGTGTAAATACCAATCTAATACAGAATAGGTTACGAATGTTGGAACAAGCAAAATCGATTCAATACCTTAATTATCCAGTTGAACTTTCGGTCATTTTCCACGAAGTTGTTTTATGAATAGAGCACACGTCGAAAGCGTTTGGTACCATTAAGCTTGCAATTTAAATTAGACTTCCGTTC
The DNA here is from genome assembly GCA_029286645.1 of Papilio protenor. Taxonomy (NCBI): domain Eukaryota; kingdom Metazoa; phylum Arthropoda; class Insecta; order Lepidoptera; family Papilionidae; genus Papilio; species Papilio protenor. Next base: position 6,608,500 of record JAGSMZ010000007.1, on the reverse strand, counting down.
TTAAATAGATGTACTTTTTAAATTGAATTGGAAATTGTATGCCGTAGGCCTAATTTTGGTCAAGTATTGTGGTTTTTTACAAGATAGGCTCTTCATGTACAAGGATTCGTCAATCTTCGAAACCAACCACGATCATTGCTACAAATAAGAACAGAATGTCGTCGACGTGCGCCTGCGACAAGTGTGGTTCGCTTAGAGAGTAAAATCGCCGGGTTTCTATGATTTACGTTGCCCTGTGTACGAAGAACCTTAGTAATAATGAAAGTGACAATTTATTGACTGCGAGAAACTTACTATCTTCGTCTTGCGTCAAGCAATAATGGTTAAATACAAAATAATTTATACAACAAAAAAAAATCTCAAATATCATCAAAACACAACAAAGTCACTGCAGTGTATTTTGTCCTTAAAAAATATCGATCACTAATAAAATCAGACCCAACTAATTGCTAAATAATATGCCGCCATTTGAATAATTAAATAGCACTTAAATCACGCTTGTAAGGAACGAAATCTCAATTTAGTACATATTTAAGGGCGGTTTAGTTTACTCCCAAACTCATTACGACCACCTACGTGACAGCAATACATCGTTAATACCTGTAGTACACAGCCACGAAAGCGAATCGAAAGCGAAGCAACTTGAGGCTTTTTATCAAACTGTCAAGGATTTAATTCATTGCAGCGTATATTCTGAAAATGCTACCTCGTGGAACCAAATATTATGTGGAATTTCTTACGTTCTATTTTATATCAGTGTGTTAAAGGAGTTATGATTCGCTTTCGAGCACATGTGCTACAGTCATAACATTCGTAAAAGTAAATCACTCGTTTAACAGAGGTAAGAAAAGCATTGAAATGAATTACCTTCGTACAGACTTGGTCTGGAAAGACGTTGTAAATTACAAAGAGGCTGTGATTTAAGGGGCGCTTCTGTGAATCATTGTTCTCATAACCGTGAAATTGTTATGCTAATTTACTTGAGTTATTATATTAATTGTATTCTATTTTTCAAAATTAGAATGCTTCTGTCGTTTCAAGAACAAATTTTCTGAGTAATTGTATACACCCCTGAAATATTCTCGTGTAAATATTATCAACAATACTTATGACCAGAACTTAAAATTATTCTATATCTATACTATTATAATAAAGCGTAAACACACACTTCTTTGTTGCCTAAGATGTCAGCAATTACAGCATATATTTGAATAATTCTCTTTTTTAAAAAAAGCCCTACACTTACGTCAGGCTTTAGACTATATATTTTACGCCATTAAACTTATGGGGTAAATATTTTGGATAAAAACCCTAATGTGTGAAAGAGACCAAAAGTTGCTGCCAACATCAAGGAAGTAAGATTTCAATGGTTTGTCATTATGTCATGTCATTTTGACAATTGTAATTGATAATTTGACAAATGTAAACAATAAAATAAAGTTTTTATAATTTCACGTGTATGAATCCGCACGCGAACAGCTAGTTTACTATAAAAACCATTAGATTGCACTTTATAACTGAATTGAAATTGATAGCTTTCAACTAAATAAAAACATTAATTTAATTAGAAGTCGACTCAATGAGTTATTCGCTAACTATTCGAGCATTCAATTAACACGAACAATTTCATTTACTTTTTGAACTCGGAATTAAAAAATTCCACACACTTTTTCTACAAAAAAAAAACGTTATTTTGTGGGAAAATTTTAGAGCATTGTTATCCCTTTCCGTTCTATCAAAGCGAGAGAAATAGCTGGCTGCTTGAGTAAGCAACGACAAATTAAAAATGAGAAAAATAAAAGCTCAGTTAAAAAGAGTGGACTGAAAACATACGAACGGTAACATTAATTTTTTAGGTCGTTACGTATTCAAATTTTAACCGTTGCTTTGTAACTGACTTAAATTATTGAAGCACAGTTCTTTGTATAAAATTTTGTAAGTGCAAACTTTCGAATGAATGTATTTAGTTTTAGGGTTTATGTTATTCATATTTAGGGATGTGTCTACTAAAATAAAGTTATTAGTAATAGTTGGTTTCCTTATTATGGCTTGTAATTTTGTCCAATTCATGCAACTTAAATAAAACTGTTTAATTATTAACCTACGAAGAATTAAAAACACTATACAAGAAAGATAAAAGATCATTTCTATTATCAAATCAAACCAAACAAAAAACAAAGATCTCTCAGTCTTAAAAGTAAAATTCATTGAAGAAAATTTGAAAATCAAACATCTATAAAAACTCAAAGAGACTTATTTTCGATAATTCAAATGTTCACTAAATGCAGTCTTAACTTCGAGAGTGACCTTTACAAACGATCTTAGTTCGAGAAAAACTTGGAACTCGGAAACATTCTAAACTTATAGAGGTTCCAAGTAATAAATGGTTTTGCTATAAAAACGCTTGAAATGCTTTTAAAGTGTTTTCTTTTCTTTCAATCAGATACATTTAATAGACAAAAAGTGATAATTAAATTTAAATAAAAAAACATTTAACCTCAACGGAATCTACGAAAAGATAATCTACGAAGTACACTACCCTTCATATCTTCAGACAAAAAAGTATCCACTATCTCTGTATTATCTTTATCTAAATTTAGTAGGATTACTAATGGATAATGAATGTGGATGGCTACAAAGGAAGAGGAAGACCGAAGAAAGTATGGATGGATTGTGTGAAAGAGAATATGCTTAAGAAAGGAGTGGATTCAGACATGACGGCTGATAGAGATGTATGGAAGAGCAGCACTTACTGCCGACCCTCCATAAGGGATAAGGGCAAGTTGATGATGATGATGATAATCCACTACTTCCAATAAGACCATATTAATGATAGCTATCGCCAGCCCCTAGATATAGCGTAGACTATCAACTGGCCATGCCTATGCGTTGTAAGAAAATAGTTCCATAATTGTATACAGCCACAAGTTATCAAGCGATTATGATGATAGCAAAGGAAGACAGTTTAAAGCTGAAAGTTTGACGAGTTTGTAAGATCCTCTTAGCTTAGAAAGCGCAGGCGGGGAATCGAAACCGCTGTAATAGAATGACAAGTTGCAAACTTACATCCGCGTTTATCAATAAAGCCTTATCCTATGAGACTTCGTTTAATATCAAGTTACGTCCCTTCAGTTGAGAAGGGATTGAGTTGGATAATTTAAATGTTGCGTTTTGTAGTAGTTCTATTGAAAATATAACTTCATGATCCGTTTCCACTACCGAAACACCTACATAAAACATGTCTCTTTTTTTATAGATGGAAAAAGGCGAAAACTATTTTTATATTTTCCGTGTAATTAACGTAATTTCCAGTTCATATTTTTATAGGACAAACAACGCTTATTACTTGAATGTGAGTACAATCAGCTGCATAAATATATACACATTTACAAAACTTGTATACTAGTTGACATGTGCATTAACCCACTATATTACCCCGGAAAAAAATATTTAGACACTGTTTAGTTAAACGCGTGTTTTTTAAATTTCGACCATGAATACGTGTTTTTAAATTATACGTACAAGCGTATTTTTAATTCGGAAAGCAATACAAATGTCAAAAATTTTAAACGTATATACGAGTATATATATGTATGCAGCTGCCTGTACTTTTATAATAAATCGTTTGAGATATTGAGCGATTGTTTTTAAACAAAGAAAATGTTACTTTCATAACGAATCCTTGTGAATACAGTAAAACAATAGTAGAAATAAGGTTAATTTTCAAAAGAACAATTGTAATGTTTCTCGCTTTTCTTAAGCACTCAGGTATTTACATTAAAAAGGAATTTGCTGAGAACAAGACGAAGGTTGTGTTAAAAGGGAATTCTGGAATTTCTATATCTTCCATCCGGGTTCGTTTACGCTTTGTTTTAAATTGTATTTTTAACTGAGCTCTTACTGCTTTAGAATTAAATCTCTTTACTCGTTAAAACTTTAAACGTTGCTTTACTTTTGGTAAATTGGTTGTTGTTTTGACAAAATTTATCACATCTTCGAAAATTTAATACAATAATTTAATTTAGACTACGTTTAAACAAAATGTGAAATCTACTTTGAATTTCTTAGTTTCATTTTTTATTTGCGTTGAGTCGTTTAGTATTAAATTGGTGACAAAGAACGATCCATCATTGATTCATTAAATATATAATTGATGATTTCATATCTTTAAAGTATGAACGTTATTAAATAACTTCTTAATTACTGTAAAAGTTTAAATCGTTTCCGAGACCATTATAATGAATTGACCACGTAGCGAAGCAAAACTATTGGGTCGTTCGGTAAACTTTTGTCGCGGCAATTTATATTACAAATTTGTTTTACTTTGCCGCTTACAACAGCCGTGTCGTGTGTGTGAGGTTTTAAAGTGTTGTTTGGTTGTTGGTTGTTTCATCTTGACACAGGTGAAATAGAATAATGCACTTATGTAGCTTGGTAATACGATAGGACCACGATCGTGGTACACAACCGCCCTACTCCGCTACTGGAATCCCCGCACCAGCCACGTGAACCGGCAGAGACCATCACTACCCTAATCCATAGACTACCCGTAGATTACCTTACATGTTGTTAACACACTAGATGTAGGTCAATACACCACAGCATATAAATGACATCTTCATTTATTGAATAGAGACCCACCACGATTTCGACCGGGTGGCAAAGATATGGAAAATGTAAGAAAATTTCAATGCAGGGATCAGAAAAACGCTCTTATTGATATTTACTAAGCTTTAGTTATAATAAAATATACTCTATGTTACTCGGTGATAACGTAGCTTTTTAATAATTCAATGCAAACAAATAATGAAATCTTTCCCTTTTATATTATTAATATAAATATGTATTCAGCAAATTTTCAGCTTAAAATTAAAACATTGGTATTTTAACCACTATTCTTTGAAGAAAAGCGCGATTTTTAAGCAACATTCTGGTCAACGAGCTTTGAAAAATGTTTACTTATCTACAAAGATCTTGGAGATAAGTAAACACTTTTAAAACTCGCGGGCGTCGTTAGCCAACATCTTTATAAACTTCTATACCATAATCAACATCTTTCATACTAAAAATAAGACATAAAAACTGCAGTAGAAATTATTTTGGAAGCATTTAAGGCTCTTTTAAACCGAGTGATTTTTTAATAAGGACGGAAACGAAGCGAACTCTTGGTATCACCAAAATAAATACACCAAGCGCTACCCAATCTGCAAGAAACTTAGGTGTTTCCTTGCTTATACATTTCTCTGCCAAATTTATGTTCCCTTATCAATATTCAACACTGAAGGTGTTAGAAAACAGTGTTAAGGGGAAGAGAACTAGAGCCACGGCTATAGTTGAAAATATATGACATAAGGATTCAAATAAAAAAATATATACTAGTCGCATTATACAAAGAATTAAGTGTGCCATTTTAAAACATAGACCAATGTTACCATAGACTTTTGACCGCAATGCAGGTACAACCGTAGGGCGCTGTTAGTCAAATGCAAACAATATCTGTGACTATATCCAATATGCAATCAAGATATTGACTTTGCTGCATGTATTTGCATAGACATTAACTAGACCGTATGTAAACGGCAAGTGACTTTAGTAACTAAGTGAAGCGTAATATAGGATAAACAAGTAGTAGCTTTATCTTTATTAAATGTAAAGAATATCGATTTGTTTGTTTTTTGTTTGTACCGTATAATGTTTGAAAACTACTTTCAGTACTAAAAATATAACCTAACAAGCGGCTGCTCGCGACTTCGTCTCCGTGAAATTAAAAAAACAAAAAAGTCTATGTTACTCACTGATAACGTAGCATTTTAATGGTGTTTTTTTTAAATAGATCCAATAGTTTTTTAGTTATTTCAATACATACAAAACAAATCTTTCCTCTTTATAATATTAGTATAAGTATAGACTATAGTTAGAATATAAGCATATATTTTAACACACCCTAGAAAAGAGGTTCTCCATTGTTCTGTGTTTAATAAAAAGATCTTCAAATTATAGCAACGTTAAAATGCACAAATCATTTATATTCAAGACACAAGGCTCAACTCAGTTTTTTCGTTAATCATACTTTCATACTAATAGTACAAAAGCGAAAGTTTACATGGATGGATGGATAGATGGATGTTTGTTAGAGTTTGTAGCCTAAACGGCTGAACGGATTTCCATGAAATTTTGTATAAACGTAGAGGATAGTCTGGAAAAACACATAGACTACACTTTTGTTTTTTTTTAATCCAAGCGAACGGAGTCGCGGGCGAAAGCTAGTAATGAATATGTTTTCATGAATATTCCTTTTATTAATCAAGCTCCGCGATGCCAAATTGTGAAAAGTATAAACATTTCAATATTATAAGTAAAATTTGTATAGAATCGAGGTGTATTTACTGAAACCATTCGGAGCATTTCCATCACTTACTCGGGGGAAAAATAACTTTCAATTTGATGCCCCATTAACGATCACTGCTCGCGAAGTGTTGACTTAAATATGCTTATTTGTCGTGTTTAAAATAAAATTCTCTGAGTATTTTCTTACGTTACCTCAGAAAGCTGGGAATTGAAGCTTTCAAATGAATAAACATATTGGCAAAGTTTTCTATAAAATTCTAATAAATGATGGATGGAGTTTGCTTTACATGTCCTTTGGGGTCTATTAAGGACTTTCTCAGCTTTTCGAGTTCCCAAGACTTATGGCTGCCCGCGACTTCATTAGTTAAGGATGAGTTTGAAAAAACGGTTAACGGTTACGCATATGACGTAATACATATTTAAACATGTATGTAAACAATAAAACTTTATTTTATTGTTTACATTTGTCAAATTATCAATAGCAAATGTCAAAATGACATGACATGACAAACCTTAGCAATCTTTCTTTCTTGATGTTGGCAGCAACTTATGGTCTCTTTCCCACATTAGGGTTTTTATCCAAAATATTTACCCCCTAAATGTAATGGCGTGAAAATATATAGCCTAAAACGTGACGTAAGTGTAGGGCTTTTTATTAAAAAGAGATTTATTACAAAATATGCTGTAATTGCTGACATCTTAGGCAACAAAGAAGTGTGTGTTTACGCTTTATTATAATAGTATAGAAGTATAGATATAGATTATATAATAATTAGACACTGTTTAGTTAAACACGTGTTTTAAGTCTTTGACTGCCACTTATTGATATGGAAGTCAATTTGGTTCTATGTTTCACCATAAATATATACCACCACGTAGATTTCGATATAAGTACTTTGTAAGTTCAGTGTTTTTTAGAGGCACGATATGAAAGTGTTGACGTATGTTTAACCTAAAATGTATTTAACTATGTCTAAATTTTAATTTATTTTTTACTAGCTATTGCTCGCAATTTCGTCCGCGTGAAATTAAAAAATAATAAAAAAAACATATCCTATATTACTCATACATAAATTACCTTTAACAGTGAAAGAATTTTTAAAATCGGTTAAGTAGTTTTTGATTTATTTCAATACATACAAAAACATAACTAAATCTTTCCTCTTTATACTATTAGTATAGATAAAGTGAAAAAAATCTTTATAATTACGATTAAATAGATGAAAGGGAACCAACAATCTCACCCTATATTGAATGGAACTCGCTTAACAAAACTCAATAGGATCTATTGTCAGTACTTGAAGTGAATGCAGTTATAATGGAACTCGAGAGTTAAAAACTGACCCCTAACAAACCCCCGGTTGAAAAGAAACGCCAGTTCGATGCTTGAATCGCTTATTATTAGGAATGGAGCTCGGTTAAAAGTTTTTACTGTTACAAAGAATGACGGATCTCGTGAAAAAAATACTTGATAAGTTTAAAAAATGACCTGGTTTTTGAACTGTAAGTTATTCGAGTAACGTTTACGTTAAAATTTTTCAGTTAAAATTCGACGTTTTCGTATTTATTTTAACGACTTTACTTTCGTTGTGTAATATTTTTTTTTTTGATAATAAAGACGTTTTGTTAACACTGGACGAATATAAATTAGAAAAGGCATTTTTAGCTCTATCATTTTGTAAATAGCTATTTAATTTTATTAAATTTCAGTACGCGATATTTGCAACGCAAGAAAACAGTAGTTTAGAAGATTTACGTTGCCATGTGTACGAAAGCCCTTACGATCGAATATTGCACAGCAAATCTACAATATAGCTATTATTATTTAGCACTTATGTTCCTATGACGTAGAGTCTAAATTGTATTGTCTTTAAATAAAATTTCACTGAAATGGGTAGGAAATAAACGTCTTCTACAATACATACTAATATAATAAAGCGTAAACACACACTACTTTGTGGCATAGGATGACAGCAATCACAGCATATTTTTGAATGATTCTTTTTTTTAATAAAAACCCTACACTTTAGGCTATTTTCACACTATTAAACTTAGAGGAGAAATAAATTGGGAAAAATCCCCATGTGGGAAAGGGACCATAAACTAGCTGTCAACATCTAGGAAGCAAGGTTGCCATGTTTTGTCATCATGTCAAGTCATTTTGACATTGGCAATTGATAACTTTATAAATTTAAACAAGACTAAAATTAAAATTTCTAAATTTCAAATAAATTTAAATAAACTTTCAGACAATCGTAAATATAAAGAAGCAATTACTTAACGTTACTCACCATTGACCCAAAGACAAAGTAACTATTGGCTTTGTTCATTACATTTATAAGGAAATGTCCAAGTGCCGTGCCGGCAGTAAGTGGCCTGTTTGTCAGGGGTGACAAGCCGACGGACGTCTATCGATCTTCCCTTTGTCTCCTTAAACAATACAGCTGTTGAGTAATTAAACTACGAATACAATACTGATATAATTCAAATAAATATAAGATAAAAATACAGACTAAGAGATACTCCGAAAGTACATTTATTTAATTTTTAATGATCGTGCAGACATATCATTCGCATCGAACAGCACTGTGATCGCTGGTTACCCGTAGCATTACGTATTGACTGCATGAATGCTCGCCGTGTAACATTGTAACGTCAGTCTGTACATACCTTTATATTCGAAAATTAACGTTGTTTCCCTTTGAAATTTATACTGATAGACGTCTACTACATGTCTGCATAGATAGGAGAATAATTCATAACTGAAAGATAAAATATTATTGTCTGTTACCTTTATTTAGCAATATGGTTATGGAAAATATAAATATTACTTACATCTTAACCACAAGTTCCATTAGTTCTCTAGAGAAATAAGCAACGAATAAAATCCTTTAGTAAGGTTGCACTGCCACTTATATTTCCCTCAAGTACACTTACGATCTCACAATAATCCAAGATGAGCTAAGTATTTAAAGCAAAGCCACTTTAAATTTAGGCTATTTTTTCCTCTTAACGGAACATCCATCAAGATATATGTACAAAATATCTCATTTATAAAGTTAGATGAATACTGTAGCTTCCCAATAGTGAAAGATTTTTTGAATCGATTCAGAATTTTCAGAGCCGGTTTCAAATCTTTTTTTTAATATTAGTATACATTATTGTGAAATATTATTATTCTTCGAGTGTCACAAATTAACATGAATATGAAATTCTTAAGTTAGATTGTTGGAATTTGAAACACCTCGCAGAATACGAAGGTAGTTTCAAGAAATTTGCCTAAGCAAGTGGTCCAAGTTCAACTAGGTCACAACCTACACGGGAGACGGTTACGAAACTTGTTTGAAGTTTCTTTTTAAAGTAGCTACTGAATAAAATATTATACAATCTCCATCTTATCTTGCTTGAAAAGTACTCACTATCTTTAAAATCTTTAATACGAAATGCACATTCGTTCTCTGCTACGAATACTGATTTTTTCTAGCGGCCATATATTGGAACCAAAGAGATTCAAAAAATATATAGAGTAGGCATTGTTGACACTTCATTTGAGACATTTTTCACATAATCATATATTGACAGCCTCGAAACCACATGTCAACGTAATTAATTGTCTTTAGGTATCATTAAATAATATTTAAATGTTTACATTTATTGTGACACTGTTTAGTTATTTTATAACAAAAGATGAAGCTTATTACAATTTTATAAAATGTTTTATTACATGTCAATACAACATGAGGTGGCACTAAACTTGACAACTGATATAGTACCTTTCAGAGAAAGTACCGGTGAAAAAAATTCGTTCACTATGCCTAGTCTATATATTTCTTAAATGTTGGAACGAACCATAAACACTTTACTTCGTACCGCTTACTACCTGACAGATGTCAAAATTTTAATCGAGTTTGGTGTTAAAGCGTGGCCTTATCATTTAAGACGCTGTTATAGGTTTAGTATATAGCTTTAGGTATAGAACAATTATACATATACAACGGTTTATATTTAAATTTATAACAAATAGCTGTTGCTCGCGTCTTCGCCCGCGTCAAATTAAAAAATATAGACCATATTACTCACTGATAACTTAGCTATTAAAAGGTAAAAGAATTTTTAAAATCGACCCAGTAGTTTTCGAGTTATTTTATACATACACAAATACAAATCTTTCCTCTTTATAATATTGGTATAGATAACAACATTTAACAATCACTCACTAACTTTATACGTGATTAGTCTAGACCATGTCTCTCCATCACGAATGAAAAGCTGTCATCATTCAAGACAGTTCAGACAGCTGAGTTACTCAGTCGAGGCAATATTTCCCTAGAGTAGAACATCTGTAACTGACTCCGAAATCAGTTGCCGTCCCATTATTCCCAGGGATCAGTTACGAAGTTTACATTCACCTACTTTGTTAGGAGTTTGCAACTTTTGATTTGTTGAAGATTATCTACCCTTTGATTTTCTTTGAAAAAAGAAACACGATCATACACAATTTCATTTATTTTATACATACGAAGGTTAGGATGGATGGATGTATAGTTTATACTACGTATCTCTAAAACTGTTTGTTGTAAACATTAAAAGACTTTATTTATATATATTTCATCGTCTTTAATATTCCTTCGGTTCTTTTAGACACACATTTTTCCTAAAGTGACATTTGCCTTCTTTTACATTTTGACATACTTATATATTACAGCCAGTGTATATTTGTTATAATTAAACCTTCTTTTAAATCCACAACACTGTTGATCTCGATGAAATTTGGCATAAATATAGATGTCTAGGCAGTCTAGATGAACACACAAAACAAACACACGAAGTAACGAGGAAAAGGTATGTTTAAAATGTAAACAGTTGCTATTTTGAAAAAAGTTTAATTCCTTCAAAAACTGATGAAACATCAAATTACTAAGTCAAAACGCTCAAACTGCTTCAAACGGTACAAACAGTAATAACAGTAAAATTAAAACTAATTACAAAGTTAGACTAACTGCTCGGGATTTGTATAATTTTTCGCAGGAAACTGCGAGGTTGCGTTAATAGCAATACGGTTATTATAAAAGTTGAAAACATTTACAATAACAATAACGAGGGTCCGCTCAAGAGCAAGAGGGAAGATAATTACACCACCAACTTTAACTTTATAGGTACTACTGAAAGCCTACTATTCATGATAAGATGGCAAATGAGCGAACGGCCAACTGAATTCTTCGAAAAGGCTAAGCAACCGCTGTCCATAGACATACGGAATTGCTGATGCGTTGCCAACCATTAATCTAAATACGAAGAGACGCACATAAAGAGGAATATTTTCTTCTTCTTATGCGTCTCCTCCGCCGTCAAATCTATTCCTTTCTCATTATTTTCTTATGTGAAACTTATAAGTAATTAAAACCAGCCCTTCTGCACGCATACTCATTAGAGAAATCGCGGAATTGCTTTCACTTTACACACACATAAACCTTGTTTCAGATGAGATGGCGCGTCGCGGGTGGCGTGGGCGCGCCGCTCGCCGCCGCCGTCTTCTTCATGCTGCCTCTCATCACCTCCTCCACTGGGGATATCAGTACGTAACAATAATGTATTCTCTTTTAATATATTAAATAATGCATTAAAATACCTTCGAGTAATAAGATAGTTTTACAACAAAGAGGACGGCGTGTTTTGTAAGACGTTGTTTGAAACTTTAATTTTTAATGCATGTTATGTTTGTTTTACTTTAATGTAATAACGTGTATGTAATGTCGTTTAATGTATTTGTATAAGCCCTATACTAATAATAATAAGAAATACAGATATATGACTATAAAAATAAAAATACCGCATGCATTGTGAAGAGGTTCCTGTCTGCAGCCCTGACCACTGGTTGCTTGAGTCATCGGATTCCGCAGCCGGTGGTGCTCTATTTTTTATATAATATGTTTTATTTTATCTTTTATACAAAGCATGTAAAATATATTATATTCAAAAAAAGAAATAAAGATATATGAAGTATATTAATAACAAAATAGATTTATTCCCTTTAAACCTATTTAAGCCACAAATCACTTTCAACGCAACATTTCTCAAACTATTAAATTAATTAACAACTAAGTATGTCCATTCTTATATAAAAGGCGTACTCTCTCGTTTATTATTCAGAACCCAACGTAGCGTCCGATACGTACCTCCTTAATCGTGGCTTAATCTGATTTAATTAATCTGTTAGCTAACACGTGTTACGGCTTGTAACAAGGTGTATTAGGACGAAGGATAAGTTAAAATGTTGCTACATTAGACAAACAACCTCTGAAGCCACGTAAATATACTTAAGAAACCTAAATAATTTACCTACACTTAATATTTTATTGTTGGCTATTAAAGTATCTATTTGGTTTTTTTTTTTATTATAGTGACAGTTTTTATTACACTAGCCATCAGAAGTCCTATTTAATGTTATAAAAATCAATTTTCTATCATTAATCTTTCTATTTTCATTCTTTCAATTCATTCAGAGCAGATACGTTAGTCCGATCGCTTGGCTTTTATGCACATTTGACTAAATCTAGGGCAGCCGCGCGGCCATCGCGATCGTACGACCTAGATATGCTTCCTTGCCTTTGAAATCTATCCACATTTCCGGCGGGTAGAGCCAGCAAAGTCAAAGAGATTGATATATCGTAATGTAAGTCAAAAAAATATCTTCCCATCAACGTATTATGGTTAAAAAAAATTACTATGATAAAAAAAATCTGTCTCTTGACTTATGGTAATTTTTTCCAATTTTTAGAGTATTTTGCTGCAATTATAGTTATAATATTGAGGTTTAAAGTCTAACTTATTAGCGAAATCATCACAATTACTTAGTTTAATATAAACTGAATTAACAGGAGTAACTTGTCTCCTTTTAAGTTTCAAAAATAACATTACTTTAGATTCTTTAATAAAAACTTAACTTGTTTAATTTTATAATTTAACCTATTTAAGTAGTCGTAATAAATAAATCAAAGTCTACCCATGTCACTCGACGAAAGAAAAAGTACAACAAATAAAAACACAATTTCTAAATAATAGACGCAATGCGGCCCTGTACTCTAACTTGAACTTAACCGGTATGAATCCGTAATGACTTAAACTTTTCGTAACAAAAAGAGGCAATTCTCATTTATGACGTTGGAGAAAAAAGCAGCGACTTTGAAGTGTTGAACGAAATGAGTTTTTCAGAAGTCCTGAAGAACTTCGAAACTTTTAAAAGCTTTATCCAATAATTTAATGTGTTACCGATACGTCATATATCGCTTCATAAAACCTGTCTGAAAATAAGTCACTTTTACTTTTCATGCGTATTATAAGTAGTACATAATATAATTTACGAACAAATATAATAAATGATAATCTTATTTTAATATATATATCTCTAATATAACTCTTATTCTATCACTGTCCCATCAATAAAATAATAAACATCTTGACTAAACATAAATCTGCTGAAACAACTAAAAAGAATAATAGTCAGAGATACAAAAACAAGTTAAATTGTTAACACAAAACAAAAGCTCGTAACCTAAACAAATACAATATGGCTATAAAACTAGAAAAAAATACAATGTTTGCTTCGCAAGTCGTAAACGGACGACAATGTCCAACAAACCGAACCCTAATTTAACCCGCCCATACTATATTATAATATTACAGAAAAACATTTATTGTAAACTTTATTACATACCAAATAAGGCATAATTTTAATAAACACAGAACAAGCCGCCAGTTATAAACAATAGCGTAACGCGGCAGTGCATCCTTCAATGCAAGCGCAGATTCTTTATAAAAAGCGATTTCTTCCATATACTTAACGATGTAGACATTCTAAAATTACAATTAAATATAGAATTACAATTAGTATAAAAATATTGCGGATTCTGGATTTCGGTCCCGTGCATTATTTAATACTAGCTGTTCGCGTGCGGCTTCATCCGCATCAAATTATAAAAACTTTATTTAATTATTTACATTTGTTAAAATATCAATTGCAAATGTCAAAATTACCGTTACCATAATAACTTTGATTCCTTAATGTTGGCAGCTCGTAGTTTATGGTCCCTTTCCCACATGAAGGTTTTTTTTTCCAATTTATTTACCCCTAAGTTTAATAGCGTGAAAATATATAGCCTAAAGCGTGTCGTAAGTTTTTCATTAAAGAAAGAATTATTCAAAAATATGATGTGATTGCTGACATCCTACGCCACGAAGTAGTGTGTGTTTACGCTTTATTATATTAGTATAGTATAGATACGAAACAAATCTTTGATCAGTGGTCATTTTGAGGGCTTGTAAGAAAGGTCCTTATATAATTTCGTATCATATCACAAAGGAAAATATTAACACCCTTCAAAGGTTACATAAGAAGGGATGTTAAATTAATAACTATACGATACTAACCATGACACTACCAAAATACGAACAAGATAATATTTACCTTACGCCTGTTGCCATGGAGATCTGCTTTACTGTGAGTTCCCACTAATGAAACACGTTTACAAAAACATGTCAGCAATGACAATGAAAACAATATGACTATTTTATTCTTCCGTTCGTGTAGCGTTACTGTTACTCAAAATTAAAGCAAATTATAGAAGTTTCTTGACTCCCATATTAAACTATGATTATCAATTATTCGTGCACAACTCAAATTACTGGAATTGTTTTTATTTTTATCGGTATATTAAGGTTCTTTTTCGCGTGATTATCGGCGATTTTATTAGATTTTTTTTATTCAAAACTCGAATACTTTGTGGGAATGAATGTGAAATATTACACAAACAAATAGCGGGTACAATTTTAATTTTACGCCCCTACGAATCCGCTAATTCTCGGCTTTGAATATTTTCATACCACGTGACAAAGGGAACAAACGAAAATTAAACAAAGTGTAATATTATTTTATATTACATTCCGATTATTAAAACATTGGTGGCATTTTTTATTGTTTTTTTTTACCTTCATTAATCTATGCTAATATTATAAAGACGAAAGATTTGTATTTTTGTATGCATTGAAATAACTCGAAAACTACTGGGCCGATTTTAAAAATTCTTTCACCGTTAAAAGATAATTTATCTGTTAGTAAGAAAGGCTATATTTTTTAATTCTACGCAACCGAAGTCGCGAGCAACAGCTAGTGTAGAATACACATTAAGAACTGTTTATTTATAAATGAAATTGGGCCACCTTGATAACATACTTAAAGTGCTAACTGCCAAACTTATAGACGTATTATGAACTCAAATTGTTGTAGAACTACAATATATCCGTTGCATACAAAGCAATTGATATATTAGGTACTTGAACATTAACATGGAAAGGATTGTAATTACTTTACTGTACTTCTTTTTTTTTTATTTATTTATAAGTAGCTTAAATTTATTACAAAAATATATAATTCGCCAAACTCCCAAAGCAGTTTATTGGCGAAAATTGCACCCATAAACTGAATACTTTTACTAATTCATAAACTATGAACTTATTTCTATAAACTAAATACTTTTACTAATACATAAACTATGATATGAAAAATAAATTGAATTACTCTTTCTAACTAACAACTTAATTTCTTACAACAGTCCTTCTGTAAGTCATCCTATAATGCGTATTCATTAAATATTCTCGGTACTAAATATCTACGAGTCAAGATGTAAAAATGCACGATTTGTACTTACAATACAAAAAAATCTTTCAACATCGTATCAAATAAAAGCCGCCATTTAAAAACATCGCTAGCTTTAAATAATGTAGCAGTTTAAATAATTAATAACCTGCCAAACGAAAAACACAGTCTGTCCGTTACTATAGAGCAATTTGTTTGTTCAATCGAAAATCCTGGATTAAAACTGAACTACGGCCCCTGCTTTTATTACGAAACAATTCAACCTTTGATTAAACTTTTTTTTCGAGTTTTATAGCTTTTAGAATGTCTGTTGGGAATACTTCTACATGTTCAATACTTTTGATACGCAGGAATTGTTGTTTTAACATTATTGAAAACTAGCTATTGCTCGCGACTTCGTCCGCGTGAAATAAAAAAAAACAACCAAAACAAAGCCTATGTTACTCACTGATAACATAGCTTTTTAATAGTTAAGAATTTTTAAAATCGGCCTAGTAGTTTTTGAGTTATTTCAACGCATACAAAAATACAAATCTTTCTTCTTTATAATATTAGTATCGATATCGATTTATAGGTAAGACTTGAAAGTAAATTCTATTACGTTAACTATCTTTTTACGCTATCTACGGTTTCACATTTTACAACAAAACGTCTTTACTGACCGTTTAACGCTTAGTATGGAAGTTAGTCTCCATTTAGTCGATAGTATATAACAACTAATATTAAACTACATATTAACGTAATAAGTAAATGGTTTAAAAAAGTACAGGAACATTTTTTAACTCGTAAACATCACCTTCAATCCAGTCTACATAAAACAGGGTAAACAGGGATAATGGATATTGGTTTCCATATTTCATGTAAGCCTAAAGTACCAAATGTGACAGGGGGTTAACTTATGACACTATGCCGAAACTAAAGGTTAACGTGGGATGTTTTTGTTCCTATAAATTCTAGAAAAGGTAGCCCTTGCTACTTCTTAGGGAGTTTATTAAAACGAAAAAATCTTACCTTTTTTTGTATTTAACGTCTGAAATATAGAAAACGCAGAGCTTTCTGTTTAAATGTTTAATGCTGGGTTTCCGAAGTTTCCGTTTACTTAATCATTACCTAGTGATTCATTAGCGTCAGGTTAACCTATGTTTTAAGTAAGTAAAACTTAAGTTAGGTAGTTCAGAAACGCATTTCATTAAGTTATCGAACCAAAAACACTAACGAATTGTTAAACGTAGCTGGGAAACCGGACGTAATTTTTTTTTTAAATAAAAGCTAAATTTGTAAATGCATGATCTGTTTAAAAGAATACTTACTTAACATTATAAATAACAGATGAACATTTTTTTATATATGTATCTTTCCATTCTGTGTCAACAAAGACCTAGTTAATACGAACAGAACACAATTAAAATGTGGCGTTCAGCGCTTTGAAAGTACGTATGAGTAATTTACAAAAACAATATACCTACGTTGTTATTTTTTAATTGTATCCACGTTTATTATTTTGATTAAACCTACATTTTACTGTGAGTATTGTATACTCACAGTTAGTATTGTTACTAGCTGTTTCCGTGTGGCTTCATCCGCATGAAGTTATAAAAACTTTATTTTATTGTTTACATTTATCATTCTTATTACCGTTACCATTATAACCTTGCTTCCTTAATGTTGGCAGCTTGTAGTTTATGGTCCCTTTCCCACATGAAGGTTTTTTACAATGTATAACAGACTATCTTCTACAAGTGTGCCAAATTTCATCGAGATCCGTTCAGCCGTTTAGGCTACAAACTCTAACAAACATCCATATATCCATCCAACCATCTAAATTTTCGCATTTATAATATTAGTTAGATTGCCAAATAAGATGATAATGTTGGCCACTTGTAAAATGCACTTCGAATACAAACTTTTTCATAAAAAAATAAAACTTTTCGTAACTTCTTCAGTCCGTTTCCGTTTAGAAGCAAATATTACAAACTCCATTCAAGTTGGTGCATAAGTCAATTACGATTCATGCGGCGGGCGATTCTGCGACTGTAATAACAAAGATTGCGGCGTCTAATTTAAATACACGCTACTTTAGATTGCTTGTTATTAGATGACATTTTTGTTAGAAGAGATTATAAAAGTTGAAATTGACTGTCACACAAAATCACAAACACAGAGTCATAACTAAAACGGAATTCTCTTCGTAACGAGAATTGCACAAAGTCTAGAGAAGGACAATGGCATCGCAGTTTCAAAAGGTAGTGTATTATCTTATACAATCAATTTCATAAGATTCTAGGTATGTTTCGACAACCATATGTTTACTTAAATCAAAAGAATTTAAGCGTGTGTTGCATCGAAATTAATTAAACCACCATAAAACAAATAATTTAGTGCTTTAATTGAACAGACTCTAATATTTACTTAAAGTAAAAAGACGCAAAAAGATAACGTAAAAAACATCTTAAAAGTACCAAAACGTTTTTATTTTACAATTATTTAATGTTGTTTTTGCAGAATTTCTTAAAAAAAATACTCTAGACAATTTTATTATCGTCAAAGTCGCAGCCAATCTTAACAGGGTGACGTAAAAAGCAAATCCGTACTTTGTGCTCGTACGTCTGAAGTGCGCATTGCGGCCCGTCTGCACAAGAATACTATTTCGATAAGAATATTTAATCAAACATTTGCAGTAAACATTTCATTCTTGCTAAAAATGTATAAAAAAATGTAATATAACATAATAGAGCGTCGGTGGCTCAGTGGTTTAAGCACTTGACTTGTAATCTACATGTCTTGGGTTCGAATCCCGCCATGTACCAATGTGATTTTCGATTTTCGAATTTCGTATGTACATAATTTACTCGACGCTCTTACGGTGAAGAAAAACATCGTGATGTAACTTGTACATATTGGCGAAGAAACTTAAAGGTATGTGTGAAGGCAACCCGCAGTGGGCCAGCGTGGTTGACTAAGGCCTAGTTACCCCTTACTCAGGGTAGGCTCCGAGCCCCTCAGTGGGGACGTACAGTGAGCTGGTGATTATGAAACACAATATAAATGTTTGATTAGACACATGTAAACTTATTGTTAAAAAACTTAATAATTTTACTGAAACTATTTACTTTCATAAAGCTCTATAGAAAAAGGGGGTAAAAGTAATTAAGTTACATTGCCTCTTTTATAATGAAGTTAGTTTAACCACGTTATTTCAAAAGTAACGAGCAAAGAAAGTATAAACCATTCTGATAAATGATATAGGATTTTCATATCGCACACAGATTTTTATTCAAGAGTATTTTATTTTATAACTGACTTTAATTATGAGTCGCGTAGATTTGAGTAAAATTCAATTGTTTCCCAGCGTCTTATTGTATTAACTTCCATCATCATAGGGAAATTTGTTTGTATATTTTCGTTCCCCTTTCTCGTATACTAAGATTATTTCCTTATATTTAAAATTTAATTAAAAGCAAGGCGTATACGCTTAAGATAATTACAATTGAAAAAGACAAACATTGCCGCAGCGAGCCAAAGCCCTGCCGTGGTCGTAAACGCGCCGACAAGTGCCAGTAAAGCCAAGCTTTACCGCACCCCTAATCTAGATGCACGTTTCATTTGAAATTACTACGTATGCTGGTACTATAAAGGTTGTTTAAGATACTAATTATGTGCTTGAACAATTCTAATTTCAAAAAAAGGAATTATAACGTTTCGTTCACATATAAAATAATTCTTTATGGGTCAACAACTGGTTAAAGCACCTTACTATTTATCTCAATAAATACAACATCTCCAATCCATAGAAATTCATAATCCTCACAATATGTATAGAATAAGTGTTATTATATGCGTTTCGAGTGATGAACTCCAAGAAATAAAATACGTTACGATGTAAGTCTTTTTCCTATTGTAATAGGTCAATGTCGCCATTGAATTATCATTCATTTGGTTTTTTGTACTGAAAAAACTTTAACGATTTTTTATAAATAAGAATTTATGTAACGTTAACACATACATAACGTACGCATTGCGGGTCTCCATAGTGTATCGTTGGAGAGTATAAATTTGTATTATGCGAGGAAATACAACCCTCATTTGCATGTTTACGAGTCACGATCTAGACACGGGAGAAATAAAGAAAACATTTGACTGTGTAACTATAAACTTTACTGAAATTATTTAAAAAAAATATCCATAATAAACTTTCTATCGACAAACTATCCATTATTACTAAAAAAGTACATGAACGTAGCAAAAACGGTATGAATACGCTTCCATTCACCAGCCCCCAATAAACTGGACTTATAAACCTTTGCAAACACAACAGAAACTCTAAAATATAACCTAAACAAACAGAATAATTTTATTCTAAACATTATCCATATTACCCTGGACCAGGGCAATATCAGTTTTATAAAAAAAAGGAAAATGTACATGTAATTTAGAGTACGAGCAAATATCAGGCGAGCTCGTAATCGCGGCGACAAGAGACCGTAAACTGACCGCTGACCGCAGCCTTAATCTAGGCGCGTATTACGCTCTTAGTAACACCCTGTATGTAAGCCCGATTATATTTTCTACATGCCCACACATATCTAACCGGGGTATTAGAAAGGATTTTGGTGCGACAATTCGCATTGTTTTAACGACCATAAAATTTTAAAAAAAGCAAAACGATAATGACGAAGGAACATTGTTTTTTATTTTTAGATTGTCATGTGATTATTAAAGCTTAATATCGATCTTCAAATTATTTTATTTACTTTGTATGGGAAGTACGATAAGGGTCCATCCTCACTTTACATTATACCAGAATATTTTTGTCTGCAAACAAAACCAGTTAAATTTAAATCAAATGTCTTAAAAACGTTAAAACATATCTTAGACAAGGAACATTATCCCGATTATTATCTGCAATTAGCTCCATTTCCGTTGAATATTTCTTTCTATTTCTACTAACATTTAATTCCAGGACACCACGGCACGTCGCGTTCGCGAGGTTGGCGAGCGCAGCCGTCGTCAGATGTGACAGCCAACAATTCAGTGAGCAACGTCACTGCACAGCTAGGAGGCACCGCCTACCTACACTGTCTCGTCGGTCACTTGAATGAACGAGGGGTATGTTTATAAAGATTAAAGTCTAGTACGTATCAGGCTAGTCGGTTAGCAAGTGTTATAATAACTGAAAGTGTGAACAACAAAAATGTAGTCGAGTAGATTATCAAATCCTATAGAAGTAAGCACTTTACCTACTAAATTACTCGGCACTCGACCAGAAAACTAGGCAGAACTGAACTCAAGAATCTTTAAGTTCATTCATTCTTTAAGATTTTTCTAATCTATCCTAACGAAAGCCCTTAGTGGGCATTTAATTTTTTAGTTGTTATTATATATTTTTTCTTTGTTTTATATAAATAAGTTGACAAAATACGCCCGAGACTCCGTCCGCGTAAAATTAAATAAAACAAAAGTAGCCTATGTGTTCTTCCAGAATATCCACTACCTCTATGTCAAATTGCACCGAGATCTGTTCAGCAGTTTAAGCTACAAACTCTTACAAAAATCCATCTATAATTTCGCATTTATAATATTAGTAAGATTTTTACCATAACAGTGTGTATCTGTGTTCTTAAGGCGGTATAAAATGTAATTATAAGGTTGTATTGTTTTTCCAGCAAGTATCGTGGATTAGAAAACGTGACTGGCATATTCTCAGTTCAGGAAAATTTACATACACGAACGACGAACGATTCCAGGTAAGAAAAATAATATTTGTAAAGATGTCAAAACAAAACAATACAGGCACTAACAAATTAATGTTTATCATACAGCGTCAGTAAATTTGCATTCCGTTAACCACTTTTTAGTAATAATTAAAACGACATCAGTAAACGTAATTACGAATGGGTAGTTTGTTACAAATGTTACTGTATAAATGAACATTGGACAAAGCTAATGAATATGTAATTCTTTGCGGTATTTTAGACTAGAAATTGTCGACGGTTACTAACGACTGGTCAATTGATTGGGAAATTATTCAATCGGATATCGTTCGTTTTACGCTAGTTTTAAATGAAATCGCCGAGAACGTTGCGCTTCGTTTTTGATGCTTCCGGAGCTCTAATGATGTGCGATTTAAATTTAACGCTTTCAGTTTATTGGCGACTATTTAATGTCCGAGATTCCCTTTACTATTTAATATCTTTTGTAATGTAAAAAAGCCAATTACTACATCACTTTTCTTAATATGTGCACAATTATCAGATTATAATAAAAAGTTGTCCCGAGTTTTTCTGCTTTTAGTATGTTTAAGATTCTAGTAAGTGTAATAATTAAATTATAATGAAATTTCGACTCATAACACGATGTTAGGATTTTGCATATTCGATGCGATATAAAGCGGCTATATAAGGCGACTGCTTTGATTGACGACAATAAATTTGTTAAAGCGCCACCTAGTGACGTTATTAGTGAACATGTACTATATTTTTACAACTTCCACAGGTCCTACACGGGGAAGGCTCCGAGGATTGGACTCTGCAGATCAAGTTTGTTCAGAAAAGAGATAACGGCACATACGAGTGTCAGGTATGTACGGACATTATTTGAGATATAAATGTGACAAACAATTGTGTAAAGTTTAAGAGATTTAAAACAAATAAAAAATATTGTCTATATTTACACAATACGCACAAATGTTAATAATAACAATGTAATTTAATCAAACAGTTCAACGATATTTTGTTTTGAAAAGTTGAATCTTATAAAAACACGTTAAAATACCAAAGCTAAAACGTAACACAAATAGACATAACCTGAATTCATAATAGGGTATAATGTTGTTAATGATATATGAGTACTAAAACTCAAATACCAATTTGTTTTGGTTAATGAATGTTTATACAGCGATTATTTATGCAAGTGGCGACAAAACGCAGGTGCGGACTGAGGCCGAATTAAATTGCACTACAATACGTAGTCGTTTATGTAAACTGAAAAATGTAAAACTAAAGTGTAATCTACACTAATATTATAAATAGGGAAGGATTGTATTTTTAGATATTTGTATGTATTGAAATAACTCAAAAACTACTGGGCCGATTTCAAAAATTCTTTCACCTTTAAAAAGCTACGTTATCACTGAGTAACATAGTGTTTTTTTATTGTTTTTAATTTCACGCGGACGAAATCGCGAGCAATAGCTACTTTTTTTTTTTTATAATACAAGGTGGCAAACGAGCAAGCGGCCACCTGAATCCACCGAAATGGAAAGCGACCGCTGCCCATAAGCATCCGCAATTGCAGATGCGTTGCCTACCCTTAATTGACGGAGGAGGAGACGCACATAAAGAGGACATATCCCCTTCCTATGCGTCTCCTCCACCGTCAAATCCACTTTTCCTTCCCACCCTTTCCTCTAAAAAAAAGGGTGGAAAGGGAAAGGGACTAAAATTAGGCCTCCGGCACTACTTAGATATAAGCCTTTTTTATTATAACGCATTATAATAAAAAAAAATCTGGTGTAAATAGAGATAGAAGGGATTTAAGTCCTTTTTCTTGAACTTACTACTACTCGTATTTTAAGTAATACTAACATTATTGCTAATATTAAATCTTTCCTAAGAAAGACCACTAAAGGACTCTGAGTAGTCATTCAGTAATACTATTTATATAGACTAACAGCAGATCTCGTTAATCTAAATAATCATACTTCATACTAATATTATAAATGCGAAAGTTTAGATGGATGGTGGATGTTTGTTAGAGTTTGTAGCCTAAACGGCTCAACGGATTTCGATGAAATTTGGCATAGATATAGAGGATAGTCTGGAAAAACACATAGGCTACTTGCATTTGTTTTTTTTAATTCCGCGCGGACGGAGTCGCGGGCAAAAGCTAGTTATAAATATATATCGATGTAATAATGACCACTGTAAGTAAAAAAAATAATGTAAGCCTTTAAGTAGATTTCTAATCAGTTTAATTAAAGTGATCATTTGTATACTTTCCTCTCTAATGGCGTTAATAACAATTACACTCAGCGAATACAATGTTGAAACAAACAAATGAAATGTTTTTGTTATCAGCTAACGTTTGAAAGCTTCAACTAATGATCATACTGGTTTCGGTTTTCACTATTTCATTATTTATAAAACATTTTTTTATGAAATTGTTAATTAATGTAAATAAATTTTTATAACTGACAGAAGAATTTTCAAATAGATTTTATCGACGCGTTACTAATTATGTCAGTCGAAAAAGGGCCTCAAAATTATATATTACTAACTGTTGCTCGCGACTTCGTCTCCGCGTTGAATTAAAAAAAATGTTTAAAAATATAGCCTATGTTACTTACTAATAACGTAGCTTTTTAATGGTGATAATCGGCCATGTAGTTTTTGAGTTATTTCAATACATACAAAAATCCAAATATATCCTCTTTATATTAATAGTATAGACTAATGTAATGGTTAGCGTTATGATTGTCTATACATATTATATTGCAAACAGACGAATGAATTTGCTCGAATGCATTTGCATACAATTGAAATGCATTAATACGACGATAGATGGAGCCACATCAATCAGTACTTCATTATAGACCATTCATCACATATACATCATTTAGAATCAATGAATCAAGTAAATTGGAAACAACAAAACAACCAACTGAGATAAATTAAAAAAAAGTAAATACTTCTATACTAACATTATAAAGAGAAAAGAGTTCTATATTTGAACGTTGTTATAACTTGACGGTCTTTTGTTTTAAACACAGACGAATTGAAAACCTCTTTTCTAGGATCTGTTAAAAATATATTATTATGTTGTAACTGTAGTTTATACTAATATAATATTATAAAGAAGAGGAAGGATTCATTTTGTATGTGTTGAAAGAACTCAAAAACTACTGGGCCGATTTCAAAAAATCTTTCACAATTAACAGCCTACGTAATCAGCGAGTAAGCTATGTTTTTGATTTTTTTTTAAATTCACGCAAGCCAAGTCGCGAGCAACAGCTAGTTTATAATAATTGCAATTTATTTAAAAAAAAACGTCCTACTTAAAAATTCATTAAAATTTCGCTTGGAAATAATTCGCATAAAGTAGGTTGTGTAATATAAGAGTTTTAAGCTTTCAGAAGTTCGCGTAACAAATTAAACAAAGCGGCGAGTGCCGCAGCCGTAGCGTTAACACGTAGCAGCGCTACAGAAGACAAACACAGCCTTAGTTATGTGTGAACACACTGCTACGAAACTCATGTTTATTAATCAAGAAGCATACACACTATCTTTTAATATAAAACTAGCGAACATTTTTTTTTATAATATAAGGTAGCAAACGAGCGAGAGGCCACATAAATTCGCCTAAAAAGCGAAGCGATCCCTGCCCATATAATTTTGCAATTGCAGATTGCCTACATGACTACTTCTTATAAACCTGCCTACAATTATCAGTTTCAGTAACATTTTAAACTTTTCTTAAAATTTAAAAGCACTTAAAAGTTGTATAAAATTTTCTTGTAAAGTTTATCTTAGTTGGCGAAAAGAATTTTGAAGAAAAGCAGCGCAGGTAATCCTCCCGAAGCGCAAAGCCTGTAGCGTTAACATCAACAAAGCCTTCTTTGTGTACTGAAATATAGATGGAAACGGCATCAGACTTCTGCAGATTCTGTGCTATCTAGAGCGAATGCAATTTAAATCTTAACAGTACGCTATTATTTAGTAAATATAATATTGTACTTATAATGATATAAATAAATTATATTATTCCGAATCTATATAAAGAAACTCAATATATTTGTAAACTACGTAAGGTTTTTGTCTATAAAAATCTTCAAAAATAGAATAAAGCTTTGATATTACGACGTTCGTGTTTAGTTCGAATAAATATTTCACTATTAAATAACTTTGTAATACTAGTAACTTACAGAAAGCTCGGAATAAGCGTCAGATTAACTCAGACATGTTTTGTATCCCCCTGTATACTCTGAAATATTCATTACACTTCCTGCTGGCGTCGAACTAAATTATTTGGCACTTGAGACGAGGAGGGCGGCTGAGGCACGCCCTCTACCCTTTCATGTTATATTCATGTCTCGCAGTCATCGTTTTTTATTCCAACCAGACAAGATTTATTTACTAACATAACCAACTAACACTCATTAAATTCATTAACATTTTAAATAAATTTCAAGTTAGTAGACAGCAAATAATAAAAATAAAACCAATTATGTCAATAAATAGTAATAGTGACATCTATTGTTGAAAATAAAACCTACACAAGACAATGACCAATATAGTTTGTTAAGTTAACATAGATGGAGCTAGTAAATAGAATTTATTGAGTATATCGCCTAATGAATGTATTTACAGTTTCTAAAAATAGTTTAGTAAACCATATAAATGTATAATCGAAATGCGGTATTAACGTTTAAATTTGGAACTTAAATTATTCTCTAACCAGGATTAACGTCGGTCTAAATCTAATTAAAGTTGTAAACTTACCTTCGCGGATAATCTCCAAGCGCCGCCTGTCTTGTATGAAACATCAACTAACTTAGAAAATTTCCTCATAACTTAAATACATTGTTTATTTGACGACCTGAAGATGACGTTACATGTTAAAATAAGTTAAGAAAGTCTTACTTACATAACAATTAAGCAGAGCAAAGATATGGTTATAGTTTTATACATTACATATGTACTTATATTCTACAAAAAACTTGACAAATGTTAGATTCAGTAGTCACGAAGCTAACTGTTTCGTTTCAGTATTCGGCCGTAACATAGGAAATTATCCAACATAATGTACGTATTTTATTTAAATTGATTATAGATCAATACGTACATAGTTACACCTTTCCTCCACACTTAGAGCGGGCGCACACCCTTGACTAAACTGTCGCACAATTGTTGTGATTGTCGTTTGTTTCGCAGCCAATTCAACTGTTTAGTTGCACAACTAAAAATCGAGTAGAGTGCACACCTCCATAAAAACTCATAGGAATTAAAGTGAGACAAAACAGTTGTGCGATAGTTTAGTTTTATGTGCGTGCACTCTTAATATGCATTAATGTCCGTTTTAGTACAATTATATTATTTAAATTCACTCGTTATTTTCTATTAGAAGCGTCCATTCTTGTCCATTGTTAAGTGATGTTCACACAAGCGTTGTAAGCCGCTTATTGCCCGGCGGACCGTACGCCTCGGCTACGACTCTTAGTACAATGTTAAAGCTATTGTCGAAAGAACGGATGCCTTTAAGAACCATCCAGACGTACCGTACGTGTTTCCAAGTATTTCATAATAGTGAAATACGAATTTTCATTTATTACTTTTAATATTAGACAGGACAAATGTACCTATACAATGTTAATATTGTTCAAAATACGAACATTTTTATTTGATACAAGCTTTCGCCCGCGACTCCGTCCGCGTGGAATTAAAAAAAAACAAAAGTGAGTAGCCTATGAGTTCTTCCGGACTATACTCTACATCTATACAAAATTTCATCGTAATCCGTTCAGCCGTTTAGGCTACAAACTCTAACAAACATCCATCCATCCATCCAGTGTGTTCAACGTTCGAATTTGATATTACATCAATTACCAATCGAAACTTACTCAGCAAGTTATAATACAATTTATTCTCGCAAGATTTAATAAAGTTATAGGCTTCAGACATCGTTGAAAGTTTTGTTTGATAAGTTATGAAGCTTGGATTACGCTCTCCAAGGGATAAACTTCCACGAGATCCAGTTAGTAACGGTCTAATGGCGTCTGAACTGTGATTCCTATTTACTATAAACAATGTTTAATACCTCAACAGCATAACTATTCAAAATCTGACTAACACTTCACATAAAGTGTATTTAAATGTAGCCTTAACCTTAAGATAAGATGTTACAGTTAGCTAGATTAGTTAACTATAATATTTCCTACTATCTATTGCTCGCGACTTCGTCCACGTGAAATTAATAAGGTAAAAAAAATATATAGCCTAGTTTACTCACTGATAACGTAGCTAATTAATTATTAAAGATTTTTTAAATCGGCCCAATAGTTTTAATGTTATTTCAATACAAACAAAAATACAATTCGTTGCTCTTTATAATATTAGTAAAGATTAGGAAATATAGGTGTAGCCATTAACTGATCGTCTAAGTTGACTTTTACCGCTTTTATCTCGCTATAACCAAAACCAATAGAAAAAAATGACATACAAAAGTTATAGTTTGAAGTAATCGTTAACAAACACTATTTTGTTTTTATATAAAATTTGAACGTTCAGTATATATCTTGATATGACGTCACAATAAAAGAGCAAAAATAGCTCCCAGCACCGTCTAGGAGGTCGGAAGTATCTCGTAAATCTTATACCCCAGCAGCTTCTAGCTGCTAGTAATGTAAAGTGCCGTTTAAGTCGATGGGCTAGAGTTATGAAAGGCGGAACGTCTGCGCGCCTAGCGCTATAATTTTTAATGCTGATATTTTTACCGTAACTCCGCAAACAGCTTCAAGATTGGTAGACTTACGTCATGTTATAATTCAAGTTTTGAATATGTTTTCTAAAATATTCTATACTATTCCTATTTGTTATATCGTGTAATCTTACTTTTTTTACTAATATTATAAACTAGCTTTCGCGCGACTCCGTCTGCGTGGAATTAAAATAAAACAAAAGTGTGTAGCCATGTGTTCTTCCAGACTACCCTTTACGTCTATGCCAAATTTCATCGAGATCCGTTCAGCCGTTTATGCTACAAACTCTAACAAACATCCATCCATCTATATAACTTTCGCAATTATAATATTAATAGGATTAGTAAAGATGTAAACGTTTAGATAGATGCTGGAACAGATTGATGGATCTCATTCGCACAGAAATAGAGTATAGTCTGTAATGTCAAAACTGTAATTTTTTACATTATTTGTTAACATTTATGAAATTTAGAAAAACACGGTCATTCTTAATATAGATAGTCCCTACAAAGTTGTTGTTTAGCTTTGTTATTTTGTTTAATTAGGCATTTAATCAGTGAGTGAACTGGCGTGTGTAATTAAAATACGCTTTATAATTAAGGAGTTAATGAACGACGATCATTAAGCTGTCAGAGTGCACGCTGCAACCAAGTAAAACTTGATGCAAATTTTCACTTCAAATGTTTGTAAACCCTGATACAGCATTTAAGGATTCTCTACTTTAGAAGATACGAGTATATCAAGAATTTCATTAATACGTGCTACTTTCTAAATCTAACTAATATTATAAATGCGAAAGTTTAGATGGATGGATGTTTGTTAAAGTTTGTAGCCTAAACTGCTCAACGGAGCTGGATGAAATTTGGTATAGACTTAGAGGTTAGTCTGGAAGGACACATATGCTTTTCACTTTTGTTTTTTAATTTCCACGCGGACGGAGTCGCGGGCGAAAGCTAGTACTTCATAAATACTTTTAAGCTTCTTAAAATAGACTTATCTAATTATGATAAATACTTAGACTTCATAACAAACCCAACTTAATTGATTAACGATAAAAATAAGATGTTGATAAGAATCATGTCACAACTAATGAATTAAAAAGACACAAATATAGACATACAAGAATATATTACTAGCTGTTGCTCGGGAGTTCGCCCGCGTGAAATTAAAAATAAATAAAAAGATAGCCTATGTTATTGACACAGAAATATAAATTAGATTTCTAATGGTGAAAGATTTTTTGAACTCGGCCCAGTAGTTTTTACGTGAATCAAATATTTACTAAAATACAAAAATACAAATCTTTCCTCTTTATAATATTAGTATAGATTCATAGTAACCTAAAAGAACATCGCAAGATTTTCTATAATAAATATTTAAGATTCTAAAAAACTAAAAGTTAAACCCCACAGCTAAAGTCGCAAGTTTTAAATGGAATAAAACACAAAGTTAAATTTAACATTTTTGAGACGCTGGCACTTTGTAAACTCTTCCGGACTTCTCAGAGGATTATATTCCGTCAGAATTAAATAAAAACCTTTCACAAAGAAATTAATTTAAATAAGCCCTCCTTCAATGTATAACTAAAAACAATTATTTTAAATTACAATAAAAATCCCTGAAAAAAAATGGTACAGTACTTTCTAAAATATGAATAAACACTAAATACTTGTAATGGGCGCACAAATATGACTAAAATATCGCACAACAGTTGTGCGACTGTCGATTGTTTCGCAGCCTATTCAATTGTTTAGTTGCATAACTAAAAATCGAGTCGTGTGCACACCTCCATATACGCTCATAGGAATCAAAGCGCCACTAAACAGTTGTGCGATAGTTTAGTCAAAGGTGTGCGCGCGCTCTTAGAAACCATTTAGATACAAAGTAACCTCAAATTTTAGTTACGATAGTTGTGATTTAATTTGTATAATCGACATTATTTACTTAAATAAACTTCTTGAAACCAATGGATTGAAACGTTCACATTAAAAATAACTCAAGATTTTTCAAACCACTCTACTCAGAAATAAAAATAGAACAAGAAATAAAGGCTAAATGTTAAAACGGCTTAAATAAAATAGCCTCTGTGAGAAAGTTGCGGTGAAATTCAGCTGGCTTAGAGCGTTTTACGCTCCATCAGGTTAAAAAAGAACGCACTCCAAGTTCCGTAAAACTTTGGCTGCTGAGAGTAACACATTACCTACATTTGCGGCTTTTGTTTCCTATTTCATATAAAATAATATTTCTTTTATAATTATTTAAATCAATTTGCTATTATTTTATTATAATCAAGATTCTAAATTTTACAGTTGTTGTATAAAATAAAATTTAACTCAATATAATTGTAACATCATTATTAAATAATATATTTTGTCCCTCTGGTGTCATAACTAAGCAACTTTGGATAAACATAAGTTGGGTTGAATCGTCATATTCAACCAAAGTATTAGTGTTCTCGGTAATATAACAAACTAACAGTTGCTCGCGACTTCGTCCGCGTGAAAATAAAAAATATAGCCTATCTTACTCACTGATAACGTAGCTTTTTAATCGTGAAAGAAT
The DNA here is from genome assembly GCA_029286645.1 of Papilio protenor. NCBI lineage: Eukaryota > Metazoa > Arthropoda > Insecta > Lepidoptera > Papilionidae > Papilio > Papilio protenor. The sequence goes on along the minus strand of JAGSMZ010000007.1, from coordinate 6,577,466 downwards.
TTTTAAAATCGGAACAAAAGTTTTTTAGTTATTCCAATACATACAAAAATCCAAAAATACAAATCATTCCTCTTTACAATATTAGTAGAGATAAAGTGTGAATACATTTTTTCATACAATTTATAGCGTTAACAGTGTACACAAAAATATAGCTTGTACACGAAATCATTTTCGTTCTATTCACAACGATTTCATCTGCATACAATGTGCTTTTCGCGCTTAAAAAATTCAACGTCTATCCTTTTTCTGCTTTTCGTTTGGTGCGAATTCGGGAAATGGGAAACTTAATGGTCTGAACACGTCGGCGTTGTTTTGGCGTTTATTGAGTACTTCGGATGTTCTGAATGTCTTTATACGAAATTGAAACTGTCGGATTTCCGTTTCACTGGGCGCTGCCATGCGCTCAATTACTTTGGACTGAAATAGGACTGTTAATGAGTATAGTGTTTACATTTTGGGTTCATTTCATATAACCAATTACTAAGCTAAAAGTACAGTATGTAATTTTTATTGTTTTACAAGGAGACAAACGGCTGAGTAACTTAATGATTTGTCACCGAGGAACGCCGAGTTCCACAAATCTTAGCAATATAAATACCAAAGTTTGGATGAGTGAATGTTTGTTAGAGTCTGTAGCCTAAACTGCTGAACGGATCTCAATGAAATATGGCGCAGATGTAGAACTTAGTCTGGAAGGACACATAGGCTTTCCTTAGTTTTTTTTAATCCCGTACGGACGGAGTCACGGGCGTAAACTAGTATTATATATCCTGGAGATGGTATCAAGACTTAAACACATTACTGGTTATCTTGTTACCATAAATGTAAACGAGAAATGTTATAACAATATCATAATATTTTCATAGAGTTAACTCTACTTTGACGTAATTTATCAATTTTATCTGAAGCATCATTAACTGGGTTAAATTATTAACGGTGATTGTTTTACATTACAATAAATCTCAAACAAATCCTTTGTTTTCCGTTTCACAGCTTTGTTTTAATCCAATTCAATTAATAACTCTTTATTCTCACTTCGTCAACGGTGAGGTGTGTTTTTCATTTTGTTGTTAATTAAAATTTTCGCATTGTTCTTGTGAAATAATTAATTATTCAATCCAACAACAATTGTTAAATAACATTGTAAAAATATATTTATTTGTTTGAAAATATACTTTAAAAATCAACTTCCATTTTTAAATTTCATTCCCATAAACTATAAACGTTATGGCTGCATACGTTATAAGCATCTGAAGGCAACTGGAGCCAAGCATCATATTTAATCTAAATAAAATGATGAAAAGTGAGCAATATAATTCTGCTCGTAGCAGAAGCATCAGCTACGCCACTAACGTGCTACGTAGCTACAATGCTACGGTGCTACAAAGATATGGTACTACGTTCTTTATACGGTAAAGCCCGCTACACACGCTCTGTTTTATCTGAATCGGATCGTTCAAATAAGTATAATGGGTGTAGGCAAAAGAGCTGAATGGTTACCAGTTTTGTTAGATTTATCTGAAATGTAATTATTCATATAAAACTGTCAGATAATACTAATACTGTGCGTGTGTAGCGGGCATAAGAAAAAGATATACTGTTTCGATAGAAATCCAGTATGCGTTATTGAACTTAAACAAAAACCATTTATGTATCTGTAAACTATATTAATACCAAATAACATAGAATAACATACGAATTCATAGCATAAAATATCAAATATGTTTCTACGTTATAAAAGACTATTTGCTCTAACGCTTGTGAGATAGCAATTCGCTTCTATTCTCACGTTACAATTTTATGTCGGCAGATATCTTCGCGAAAAGACGACTATTGAACAAGTCAGCGGCGTGTTTGCTCAGACACAGCTTTTACGTGATACAGACGTATTGAGTAGACATGGAGAAAATATTTATAGTATTCTGACCGTTTCCCATTGATAGGAAGATATAATTTTTTGTATTTATGTATGTATGTACTATATGTAATCGCATATAACAAGGAGAACGTTAGTTATAAGTGTGGAGGTATGCCGGTAGAGGTAGACCTAGAAAGAGATGGATGGATTACTTAAAAGGAGATATGATCAAGAATTTAGTGTTGACTGAGATGACGTATTATAGAGTTATGTGGAGGACAAGAACCTGCTGCGTCGACCCTACGGTATGGGAAAAGGAGGAAGATGATGATGATGTATGTATGTATAAAGGAACAGCGTTACCTTACGCGGATATCTTGTAATGATTTGAAAATTCATGAAATCTTTAACAAAAGTCTTATGTAAAAAAAGTATTCAAAAAGTACGTTTTCGGTTCATTAAGTCTATCTCCCTCTACTCGAGACAAAGGGAAAGAAACGGGAATCATCGCTGAATCTTTAAAAGAAAAGGGCAAAGCTGTATGCAAATAGAATCGTTTCATTTACATAAAGAAAATGATTCGTGTATCGAGTTCTCGGCACGAGATGGCGCTAGGGTTGCCAGCTGATGGAATAAATTAACAGATATTGTTTTCAAAGTAATCCTTTTTAACCGAAGAAATGACTAGCAAGCGCAGTTTCAGACATTCAGTCTTCAAATTACAATAAAGGATGAAATATAAAAGAATCTATTCATAACTAATAGTTCAGTACATACCACATCTAAAATGGTTTAACGTTTACTAAAGAAGACTATTATCGTAATTCTTACTAATATTATAAATGAGAAAGTTTGATGTAGACGTAGAGCATAGTCTGGAAGAACACTAATACCACTTACTTTGATTTTTTTTAACTCCGTACGGATGAAGTCGCGGGCGAAAGCTAGTTTAGTAATAATAAATAGACAATTCTTTTAAAGCCAGAAGCAATTTAAAATAATTTGCTTCTTATCTCAGACGATCACAAAAATTACAAACAAAATACTTAATTACGTAGAACTTATAATTACTTAGCAATCGGGAACGAAACAAAAGCACATTAATAATGAAAACACAGCTTTAAAAGCATAACTTGTCGGAAGACTAAAACAAAGGACGGTAAGTTGTTTTGTTGATGCATAAACAAATTGGATGTTCGCGTGAACTGACGCACGCCATCATTGTAGCATTGTAAAAGACAACAGTCTTTTATAATAACGAACTAACTTAAATCCAAGAACGTGATGTACTTAAAAACATTCTAAGATATCTATTGACTTTACTTTTTTATACGTAGCACCATTTTCTATACTTCAACGATCTAAATGTTAGAATAACCTTGTTTATATTCTTAACTAACTGTCGATGCTCCGTCCGCGTGGTATTAAAAATCAAAAGTAAGTAGCCTAAGTATTCTTCCAGACTATCATATACAATTACGCAAAATTTCATAGAGATTCGTTAAGCAGTTTATGCTACAAACTCTAACAAACATCCATTCATTTAAACTTATTCTTCTTCTTCTTTTCCTATGTCCCCAAAGTGGGGCAGAGGGCGTCCACAGTACGCCGCCAGCTCGCTATGTCCTGGGCTCTGCGTTTGGTCTCGGACCATGACAGCCCGATTGCCTTCAAGTCGTTTCAAGTCATTTAAACTTATAATATTAGTAAAATGAGGTCACAGAAACAATTTTGACAAAAACATAAGCGAAGCGGCGGGAATGTGTCATATTTCCTATTATATATTATACTATTATAATAACGACATGATTGTACAATAACCAGTAAATATCAGCAAAAATTAGCGGAATTTGAAATCTTCTCCTTTCGTTTTTAACAAAAGTAACTTATTTAATACGACAGACTCTAGGGTCTGTTATTTAAGCAGCGCTATATTTATTTAAAATCAAAGTGTGTGTGTGTTATGATTTATAAATAAAATATGTGAAACAATTCCCAGAAGCTTTTTGTGAAAGTTCTATTATTCATAAGGAAGCTTTATACAAAGGCATTAGGTTTAATAGAAAAGTAAGGACTCATGCCTTTTAGAAGTCAAAACACAACCGGAAGAGGGTCGTAAGTATTTGTTACATAATAGTTTCCGGTCGTAGCAATATTCTACAGATGTAACTTCATGTAGAGCACGTTTCAAGTTAAGAATGGACGGAGATGAAAGGTAAAAGACGTGATCTTCCGGTACGTAACTTAATCATCGCTAAGGCTTTAGAACAGCTACGAAGTAACATGAATAAGTAACAATGCGACGAAATTTTCACATGTGTATTTTACAATTGTTATATAAATACAAACTTATAAGTTGAGCGTACGAAATTACTTAGAAACTTACTTCAAACCATTGCATTTGTAAAAAAATGTTTAGATAAACCCCACATGGAATATATTTACACGCATATCACTTAAACAATTTTAACACTTATTCAATAATCACAAAATCCTAACTTAAATACCTAACGGCCTTAAGCCTAATACTGACAGATGCATACGGGTCCGTGTCGATAAATGCTAATCTCTGAATTAATAATACCCTCATCGAATGCCGAACTAAATTCCAATTAAATGTTATTTTAGCAATCCTAACTTTCAGCCGAATTAATAACCTAAATCATGAACCAGTAATTATCTGAATTGTAGGAAGTAAATACTCACGCTTTTGAACTTTAATTTGGTAGACAGATAAACGTAATCTTATTCATTATTATAAAATCTCAATTTTTAAATAAATAGATGGATGTTACCAGAATGTACATAGCCTGAAAAAATACTGATTTTTTTTAATAAATGTTAACGAACGAAGTCGTGCTTGAAAGCTAGTCACAAACATTGGACATGCAATAGCTATATTTTAAGCCCTTCAAGCAAGACATAAAATACATCTTACTAATATTATAAACTAGCTTTCGCCCGCGACTCCGTCCGCGCGGAATTTAAAAAAAAAACAAAAGTAAGCAGCCTATGTGTTCTTCTAGATTATGTTCTACATCTATGCCAAGTTTCACCCGGATCCGTTCAGCCGTTAAGGCTACAAACTCTAACAAACATCCATCCATCCATCTTAACCTTCACATTTATAATATTAGTAAGAGTAAGATTAGCAAGAAGTAAGATGTGACAGTTTAGTTGGATGGATGATTGTTTGAATGTATCTCTAGAACGACTCTAGATATCGATGAAATTTGGCATAGATGTAGAACATAGTCTGAAGAACGTAGGATACTAATTAAGTTTTTTTTTAAATTCCGAGCGGACTGAGATGGCGACAGCTATATAGTGTACTCAAGCACGCCAGATAAATTGGCCCTATCAGTCGGGCAATTTACTTAAAGAACGAAAAGATTATATATTATTTAGATTAGCTATTTATTTGGGAGCATCTGTTCGAGATGTTACGTTAACGAGAATTTCTATGAAACATCATGTGTCAATAACAGGCGGTATAAAAATATACGATATAAATAAACCGAATATTAAATCTTATTTAGTTGATGTTACTATTATATGACGTCATAACGTTTTATGATACAGCTTCTTAAGGAAGCACGTTTCTTATAACAATATGATGAGAATTATTCTGATTTAATGATAAAGGAATTAGAATACATATCATTCTTTGCAAAATACTACAGACTAAAATACTCGTATCTTAGAGCCACCAGATCCAGGAGAGTAGCTATCCATTGTAATAGAAAGAGACGGAATATTGACAGAAAAAGATGTAGTAAAAGGATGAACAATTCCATTTTAAAGTCTATAACAATTAACAGTTAAATATTAAAAGCATATTGAAAATATAAAAAAATATTATACCCAAACTAGCTGTTGCCCGCGACTTCGTTCGCGCAATATTAAGATAAAAAAGTAGCCTATAACATGCCCGTCTATGTCAGCTACCCTTCAGTGAAAGTCCGGTCGAAATCAGGCCAGCCGTTTCGGAGATTATCTGGAACAAACGCAGCTTCACAGACAGAGAGACAAAATTTTTTTAAATGCGTGTTTCTTTATCAGCAACGCAAATACATCAATTTCCAGAAATCTGAATTTTTTCTTTTGATATCACAGGCACTCAAATTATTTTATATGTATAGATAACATTTTTCTATTTTTAACAGTTAAAAATGCTAAACAGTTTGTATTAACAGAAATATAATTATAATATTTGGAGTATTGGAAAATAAAATTGAATTTACCTAAGTACGTTTAACGATTTAAATTGATGTCAAAAGTTAGTTGAATAACAGATTTTAAAAAATCATTTATATTTCTTTGCTCTTTGATTAAATTAAAAAACGATTCGCTTAAATTTATCTACTTTAATTTAATTTAGTTTTGATAATTTTATTAAACCGGAATCCGTTAGTTTTGATTGAACAATTTATGTTTTATTCATTTAATAAAAAAACGATTGCAAGCGGTTCCATTTTTATTAACTCAATGAAAATGCTGTTTAAAATTCAAGTAAAGCTTAATAATATTAGTATAACGATCTAAAAATAAATACTTTCAATTAGTCTTTAACTGTTTTCAATGTCGAAATAGATATTAGTACAAAAAACAAGTAATTTATATTAAAGACATATTTGAAATGAATTGTATTTCTTACCATAAATGCCGTGACAACTATGACACAACTCTCGCAGTAACAAAACAAATAATATTTCAATTTAAACACTATACCGCGAAGGAGGGAAAACGAGCTATGTAAACGCAATACAAAAGATGTACGAGCGAGTAAAACATTTCACCGGTGAATTGGAGTTGGAAACAAAAGACCGCCGCGTCAGTGCTAGCTACCGAGCTTTGATTACACAGCTAATTCCACGCGCAGCAGATACTCAAACGTTTCATTAAATTGCAAATGTGTACGCGGAATGCTGTACAAAAAAGGGGTAGTGACGTTGCGTTGTAAAAGGTCTGAATCGGAAACAATCGAAGCATTAGGTTGAACTAATTGGGCGCTTTTGAACTCGAAGTGCGAGTACCTTAATTATGAGATACTATTTATCTTTTTTGCTTTATAAACAAAATGAAAATCAAATTTACTAGTAGATACAAGAAAGAATACAAGCCTAGACTTGACATTACTATTAACTATATCCTGTGTAATGTACAAGTCTTATTTCTATCATTAAAATTCGTTTTACTTCCAGTATTCAGTATTCAATTTTTAAAATATATTTTACCCTCAGGTATCGACCCGTACCGGTATAGTGTCACACTACGTGCGGCTACAAATAGTGGTGCCCGAGGCCTTTATCCTGGGTTCAGGGGAGCACCACGTAGACCTCGGCAGCGTTATACATCTCATCTGCATTGTGGAGAAAGTAAGTAACGTAATATGGACGTCACCAGGAGATCATAGCTATGGAGGGTTCCCCCTAGAGCAGGGGTGGCAAACCATAGCATGCGTGCCATAGTTGGCACAATAATATTTTGGGCACGTCGATAATCATAAAAAAAACACGAAAAAAATCATGAAGTAGGTGCACCATGAAATGACGTAATAATCGCAGACAAAATTATTCGATGGCAAGTCTAAGACCGCAATAAACATTTCTTTAAAAAATGGCACTTTGATGCATAAATGTTCGCCACCCCTGCCCTAGAGGATCGGAAAAATGTAAATTAGATATAAAAACTTCGAATAAAACCGTATTTACTTCTCTAGACCATCGGCTAGCGACGCCAATCTTTGATGAGATTTCTTGCTTTGCTATTGTAGGTTTCGATTACCGAATACAAGACAATATCTCATTACTATCCCTGTTTTTTAAATAAGAATGGGAGCGATGACAATATTGTAAACTACAAACGGAATTACCATAGTCAATTTATATGAATAGATTAACATTAAGAACTGCTATAACATCAAATGGACCATTCAGTTATTTTCGTTCTCTAACATTCCAGTTGTAGGTATATTAGTTCCCAACCAAAATTCCTAATCCCCAGACGATATCTTTCATTTAATTTCGCGGGTATATCCCATGTACAGGCGTATAGCCGGGAATTGGACGCGTAAAAGCTACTATTGTTATAGCGATGAGATCATTCGTAACTTTTATTGGTCACTAATGGTATTCTCACTGTTACGGGTTAACGACTATCGCTATGGTGGATATAAATTCGCTGGCTCGCTGACCGACGGCATCTAGGGCTGTCACGGGTCAAACAAGTGTAGGGTGCAAGGTGCATATTCAGGTTACATGTTTTGACGTCGATATTTCGGGATAAGTCAACAGATGGCGCTTTTTTCAAATCGAAGTTTTGTCCGTCTTTTGTTTCCTGATCGTCGTTTGTTCTTGTGTTTGAGTCTCAGTTTACTCAAAGGTGACAGCCCTAACGATGTCATATACGACTGTTGTAAATAGGTCGGTAAAATTTTGTTTCCATTCTAAAAAAGGACAAACATGTTGATATTTATGATACGTTTGTTGACTGAGGCGGAATCGTTATCGATAAAATAGAAATGTATTAAAGGCTTTTGATTGCTAGAGGTTTTAGACGATGTTATAACGACTGGATTATTTAAATAAAAGCTACACAACGTATTATAACAATTATGAGTCGAGAACTTAATCGTCATTGCTACGTACTAACAATTCAAAGTAATGTATGGCATTAACCCTTCATTCACAGAGTCCAACACCACCGCAGTACGTCTTCTGGTACCACAACGACCGCATGATAAACTACGACGCAACGCGCGGCGGCATCACAGTGGAAACCGAGCCTGGAGCCCGCACGCAATCCCGGCTCACGGTACGCGGCGCCACGCTCAAAGACTCTGGCAACTATACGTGCAGCGCGAGCAACACCGAACCCGCATCCATACATGTGTTCGTCTCTGAAGGCAGTAAGTTAACTCCAAATCATCTCTAAGAGTAGACATCTTTGACTAAACTATCGCACAACTGTTTAGTCGCGCTTTGATTCCTATGAGCGGAGGTACTCAAACTATTCGATTTTAGTTGTGCAACTAAACAGGTGAAGGCTGCGAAACAATCGACAATCGCACAACAGTTTGCGATTGTTTAGTCAAAGGTGTGCGTCCGCTCAAGGCAGTCATTTTTATCGCCGTACATGTATAGAATAAATTTAACTCTAAAGACAGTAAGATTGTACTAACACTGATGTTTATTTCTAAAACGGGTAAATACTTCTGGGAAAGAACGAAACGAGTAAAAAAAATCAGTTAAACATGAAAAATTAATAAGTTTAACGTAGAAATAAATTGGTAAAAATAACGCGGAGATATGAACACGAATTGCAATCAATGAAAAGCTTTACAAATTGTATTACGTTCATATACTTTTAATTGGTAAATTGAAAGACGAGAACAATCGAATGTGTAATACGATTGGTACACCGATAATGAAATTATTTTATACCTTTGTCGAAAATAATGTGCATCAATAAAATTAAAGGATTATTGAACATCTAAAGGAAAGTTTCAACGGTATAAAATAACATTATTTTAATATGAGACATGAATTGGTACGATATTCAAATAATTTTTCATTTGTTAAAAACAAAGACATTTAAGAAATATATAGACTAGGCATATTGAACAAAAAAATTCACCGGTACTTTCTCTTATATTTGTCAAGTTTAGTGCCACCTCCACCACCATAATAAGCTCCATCTTTAGGTTTTGATGATCTACCTGATTATTTGAAAAAATATTTCAAGTGAAGTGTCAACTACGCCTACTCTATATTTTTTAATCTCTGGTTATAATACAAAAGTACTTAACTCAAAAATAATAATTATTAAAATCGCTTAATGATTTTCCAGCGTAAATGTCACCAAAAAACCTAACAAAAGTTTTAGTAGCAATAAATTCAGGCGCCATTTAACGTAATTCCAGGCAACAAGATGGCGGCGATCTTACGACGCAATACAAGCGCGATACACGGCATCACGTCCAGCGTCACCTGCCTGCTGCTGCTCTCCTCCGTGATGGTGCACTTCGGCCTACGATGACGGTGATATTAAGATCTCGATAGTTAAGAATTTTGGTACTGTATACAAGTTGCATTATCAACATGTCTTACGTAATGACCCTTTTACAATTTGCAAATGCTTGTTGTTTAGTGTCAAACGAATCATTTATACTGGGTTTCTGAAGTTCCCACTTATTCCAGTCATCACCTAGCGATTCATGAATGCTAAGTTTACACACTAACGAATGGTTAAACGTAGGTGGGAAACCGGGCATTAACCAGGCCTAGTCAGAAAGCCCGAGCGATAGTTTGATTCCGTTGTAATATTTTTAAGTTTCTAACATAGTTAACTACCAAACCATTGACAGATAAATCAATTGCTAATAGAAAATTACCAATATCAAATTAAGACGGGTTTTATATACGGGATTACGTATTAGATAATACGTAACCGCAAAGAAATGAAAGATATAGTTAGATTTAAAGCAGATATACGTATAACCGTACAAATTTATAATAGGCATGTTAGGATTTAATAAGCTTGGTTATACAGTACCGAACAAAATATTTACATACCATTTCATTCTAGTCGAGTTATAAGCTTCGTAAGTTGGTTCGTAATTAAAATAGATTAAATTAATATTGAGGTGTCTATTCTCTGTGTATTTTAAATTATAATAATTTCTTTTCGAAAGCACCAAAACTGTGAAACAGGGATGTGCTATATTATGGTATTAGTTAATTTGTTTTTATTGGTAATTTAAAAATATCTTTCTACAAAAACGACTTATATGTTTTTTTCAAAGAGTAAGAGAAGGAAGCACTATAAGTTTATAAAAAATTAAATGTCACAGATTAAATACCAACTGTCAGAAGTTCAGGGATCCAAGAATTCTAGAGAGGAATTTGTAAATAATTTCACTTTTTCTTTTATCTACTAACTCCATTGTCTTCATTGTTATTAAGTATAGACTGACGAATTTATTTGACCCGGTTAGCATAAGCCTCGGCTAATAAATTCAGCTCAGCCTCTCAATGTTTGTCACAAGATCGTACTGTAGTTGTTCATATTTTCTATAAGATCTGACAGCATTCTCTCACCGGGTCAGATAAAATTGTCGCACTGTAAGATTATAGTTTAATACATGTGTACTGTATAGTTAATATTTAAAATATACGTATTAATATCTATGTAGTAGGTTAAAATAAAAATTGAAATCAATCAAAACAATATTGATGTTATAGTAAACAAATAAAAACATCTTGCTGTCCTTTTGTCTAAGATTTTAGATAAAAATATTATAAGAGTATTAGTAAATAAAAAAGTCATATGTCAAAGACTAAGATATGACAGATGCGGCAATATTTTAAATTGTTACAAACATATTGGACATGTGAAAATTAAGAGCGGGCGCACATTTTTAACTAAACTATCGCACAACCGCTGTGCGATTGTCGATTGTTTCGCAGCCCATTCAACTGTTTAGTTGCACAACTAATCGAGCTACCATATAAGCTCATAGGAATCAAAGCGAGACTAAACAGTTGTGCGATAGTTTAGTCATAGGTGTGCGCGTGCTTTTTATGTTAATTTTAATCCATTCATGTTTATCCATCATACGATATAACGTCAATTAAATATGTAATACAGCAGTTTTTTTTTGTACTTTTAAATATGTTTGATTTAACAAAATTATCGTATTTAATATGGAGCCCAGTTACGTAAAAATTGAAGGTAAATTTGTATAGACTACTTTTTAGGTTTATTTAAAAAAATATGTAAAGTTTCGTGTCTAAGTTATTTTCGTTTCTAAAATTTTAGTGTATTAATATTTTCATATAAATCCATATTAAAATACTAAGATGACATAGCTCAAATAACTATTATATATAGTCAATGTAAATTCACTGATCCCTTATAATTTTAATTATTGTACGTGTTAAAGTAATGAAATTATGTAATAAATTCCGAGAAATTAAAATTAGATTTCTTGGAGTTTTAATATAACAAAGCTGACTTGAAAAATAGAGCCCTTTTAAGAGATTACAGAACATTCGATCGATAAATTAATGGAATATCAATATAATTTAATTATTAATTATCACAGAATAAGGGCCAAAATAAGCAATGGAAACTAATAAATAATAATATTATGAAATATTAAAGGCAAGTCAGCTCTGTGAATTATTAGTCTATGACAAGATTGTAGTCGATGGTAAAAACATAGATTAAGTAAATCTATAGTAAAGAACTCAGTATACTTGAATTCTAAGATAAATATTGTCTAATTCTAAAAATTTGTTATTCTATGTAAATATTAATTGTAACGAAATTCAAAAGGTAGAAAATATCTGCCGCTAGGTGTTGTAAATAACTTGTCAGTGTTGTTTAAAAATTACATACTGTACAAATAATTTTGGTGATCCTAATATGCAATAAATACTTCTTCGGATGATTGCAATTTTATTTTAACATTTCACTTATAGTGTGTCTAAATAAATTAGATTAGTTTGACAATTCATGTCAATTCATGTGACAATTTAGTAGGGATGGGTTGTGTAAAATCAAGCATGAATCTTTTCGATTTTCGATTTTTATTCTTATGGAAGTTGGAATTGATAGATACATAGTTATAACTTATGAATTTTTAAAAAGAACAATGTTTTCTCAAATTAATAATGACCTGCAGAATCAGTACAAAATGGATTTCGCTATTATTTCTGTCATCGCTGAATTCTCTACACCATAATCAATATTAGAATTGTCCTCTAAATTAGTTAATAAGAAAATAATAATTTTAGTTAAGTTCGATAAATTTTATTTAAACCGAATATCGATAGTTCATAATTGTTCGCTATGCGTATTTGTTTCGTCACTACGATACCTGTCTATTAAGTACGGCATTTACCTTCATACAAATTGAATTCGATACTTCATATACATCATTTATCAAACTAATCTATCTTATTTAGACAAACTATAGTACCGCTTACAATCTAATAGGGTTGTAACGGAGGCCATTTTAACGGAAGTGAATGCGGAGGTCAATAATAAAATATTAATTGCGATTTATTAAAGAAATAGAAACTAAAACTACGTTAATTCAAAATACAGATTGGTACATAATTACAAGATACAGTTTATTATGCAAATATAATGTATAACAAACATAGTTAGTTGACATATCACGTCCTCGCGAGCCGCATAAGCGATACCTAATCGCCCCACTCGCGTTAAGAACGTAAATTAACCTCCGTTATAACTCCGCATAAGAAATAACGGAAGCGGATGCGGAGTTATCATTTCTTGCGGAAGTTCCGCACTTGCTGATGCGGAAGCGGAGTTCCATTACAACCCTACAATCTAACAGAAGTCAAAATGTTAATGGAATTTAAGCATGACCTTAAAAATGCATATTTAAACGTCATTTCAGTACTCTGCCGATACTTTTAAAGTTCTGACCTGAAATAGGAAAAGCCCTCGCTATATTGCGGAACATTTTGAAGTCGATTGAAGGATAGGTCTGGGTTTCCATTTTCTTGGTTAGTCTATTCTACCTATTAGCCTAATTAAAAAAGGTTGCTCTCCTTAAAAAGATTTTTAATGTTTTGTACTGATATTTATGAAATGAAAAGTCATACTTTCTATTACTGTTATAATTTTTTTACCTTACAATTTTATTAAAGCTTAGCTGTACAATTTAAATTTAACTATTACAAAATGTAAACAAAGTAGAGCTTAGAGGACAAGTTGCCGTCTGTCGCTAATCTTACACAAACTGGGCCAAGGAACCTTGTTACTTGATTCAATTTAAAATATTCAAGAAAGCAACAAGACTTGTTTACGATATTACTAAAGATTTGTCAGTGTTTGCGATTAATAGAGTTTCCTTTTATGTCTGTTAAATAGTTTAGACATTTTTATATTTTATTTTTCCTGCTTATTAGTTTTTTTTTAATTTTATGCATTTAATTTATTAAAATTAAGTTTCTGAAAATCAAAAAAACTAGTAATTTTATAAACACTGAATTTAACAGACACAAAAGGAAACAAATTAAATTAAATTACATATTTGTTTGCTAAAAGCGGCAATTTGTAAATATAGGTATCAAATTAAAAAAAATATTGACTCTCCTTTCCTAAAACTCCTTTTTGGACTTTTTAAATTATTATTCTTTTGTCTCCTGTTTTATCTAACACTGTGGTCCTTCGAGTCGGATAATTAAAACAAACAAAGAATAAAATTTTATTTATTTATTAAACCTTTACTTATGTCCTATGAGTTCATTGAACAGTCATATATTTGGTCTCTACAATGATTTAAAATGGATCACAGATGAAAAACATTAGTAACAATAAAGACAAAACATATAAAATAAATACCATCACAAAATTCACAAAGGAAACCCCTAGAATAACAATAAAATTCGATACTATTTTTTTTTATTCAATTTAACTCTTAAAATCCTTTTTATCTTCTTAACTTGATTACTATTGCATAGCCGTGCATAATAAATGCTAAAATGCTTAGTGACGTCATAGATTCTAATTTAAAAAATGAATCCGATTCAATTTAAACACAGTTTAGATTAATTTGATAGTAACAAAAGTAGTCTAATAACAATGAGCTATGGACAATAATATTCCACAATTACGGAAATATTGTATAAAACTATTGTACAATTCTGGAATTACACGCGTCAGTAATAAATATTTAACTAACTAAGTTCTATAATTATAGAGTTCTAGTTCCGTCGGGATCTTGATCTTGTTGTTTTATAAGATTCCAGTAAAAGCCTTTTTGTTTCTTCAACTGTTCGTGTGTGCCCATCTGTAATTTAAACGATTTGTAAACAGCGCCATCTATTTTTTAAATATATAAAATTGAACAACGCCATCTATACGCCACTTTTTACATTATTATACGACGTAACAAGGGTATTGTTAAGCGTCAACAGGAAAAAAACACATGTTTCCCGTTGGAACAATCAGCTTATCGATCAATCGGCCTGATGCAAATATTTTTCCTTATTCTATTGATTACTAGTGTAATAGATTTTTTTCCATACTCTGCATTCTATCGGTCTAATGGGAAATTCCCATTATTAATTATTCGATCGTTAGGCTGATTGTCGCAACTGGATACATGCAAACACACAATAGACAAAACAAGGAAGAGATTGAATATTGTTACAAATTGATGCTTAATTTTGAAAACCTGTATGTTTGAGAGAGAGAGAGAGAGAGAGAGAGAGAGAGAGAGAGAGAGGGGAGATATAGCGAGTGTGTGAGAAGGAGCGAGATAGAAACAGTACATACCTCTACAATGTTCCCCTTATTGAGCACCACAATAAGATCAGCATGCATGACAGTGGAGAGTCTGTGCGCGATGACGAGCACAGTGCGACCGCGCGTCACGCCCTCCAGCGCCGTCTGCACTACCTTCTCACTGGCAGAGTCCAAGGCACTGGAATATGCAAATATAACACTTCACAATTTTCCAATAAAGCTGGACATTAGTGCTCAATAACTGACATTCAACACATTGTGAAAACCAACTGGTTTCAGTAAATTCCTATAAACTATACTGGCAAAGTGTGAACCAGTCATAAGTCCTTATGCGCATAATAGATGGCGCTGTAACAAAAATTCATCCATTTACTAAAAGGACTAGAAAAATTAAAAAATCTAAATGTAGACAATATACAACTATAACTAATACAGATTACTACTAAAAACCTTGTAGCTTCATCCAATATCATAATTGGTGGATTCTTCAAAACAGCCCGTGCGATAGCTATCCTCTGTTTCTGTCCGCCGGATAGCGCCATCCCTCTCTCTCCTACTAAAGTATTGTATCCCTCAGGGAAGCCAGTGATGAAGTCATGAGCATTGGCTGTCATTGCTGCTTGATAAATCTAAAAAACAAAAATTAACATGAAATTTCTATTTGAAAACAATACTACTAAACTATAATTAAATTGGTGCGGATTTTTATATCGATTAAGGATGTATGTATTTCCTTTTTTAAATAATTTATTTCGATAGTTTAAGAAATTATTCCATAATTTTATAACAACGCCATCTATTGGTGTAACTGAACACTACGCGAAATGAATTAAATTGAAAAGTTGTGGTCTTACTTCATCATCAGTGGCATCAGGTTTGCCATATCTTATGTTCTCCTTGACGGTGGTGGCGAAGAGTACAGGCTCCTGGCTGATGAGGGCCAGCGCCCTCCCCCGCAGCCACTTGCAGTCCAGCTCGCGCACGTCCACGCCATCTATTGTCACTGCACCTTCATTCACGTCGTAGAACCTGAAAAAAAACCACTTATTAATTGACAAGTTAAACTAAATTATGATAGCTCACTAGCGCCCCCCTCTCAATAGCAATCTATATATATCTATAATATTTTAATATTTGCATTTGGAAACTGCTATGTAATATATTTCAAATGTTACACATGTAAAAGCATTGCAATAGTAACTAACGGTTAGTACATAATGATTTCTCTAACATACCTCTCTAGTAAGGCGGCGATGGTAGATTTTCCATTACCCGATGTACCAACAATAGCCACCGTCTTACCCGCTGGTATTTTCAGATTGAAATTTTTTAAAACAACCTAAAAATAAAATATAAAGTCAATATTAAATCGAACTAAAACAAAAAATCCTTTGGGGGCAGACGAAATTAAATAAAAATCGGATTTTCTTCATCACTAACTTAAATACATTATTTTCCGACATTACATACAAACACTGCAATTTCTTAACTGTAAATATAGATGGCGCTGTAACAACTTTTTTCCAAAGAACAAAAACTATTAGAAATACCAAAGTTTCCTCATTTTAATACTATACAGCATATTATTACTAAGTTGTTTTTAATGTATTCCGCTGACGCATATTTTAGTCAGAGACCTGGGGTGCGGGTCTATACATATTTCGTAATTGTACAAAGTTTAAACCTAAATTTACATGTAAATCACAGGAATATTACAATTTTCTATACTAATTTAAAAACAGTAAAATTAAAATTCAATTAACAATATTTGGAATTCTTACTAAGTTATATCTGATGAGTTTATACAATTATTCATTTTATCTATAAAAATTATGTATAGCTTACTTACAGCTTCAGGCCGCGTGTGGTAGGCGAAGGCGACGTCTTTGAACTCTATATCTCCATGGAATTCATGGTATTTGATCACTTTCTTGCCTGATGTATCCATTTGAGGTTCCTTATTGATATACTGAGAAAAAAAAACACAAGTTATAAAGGAGAAATGACGAACAAAATTAAACTATGAACTCAACGAATGCAGCAAGCTTATCAGTAGTGATAGATGGCAACCGAGTGGGTTTTAGTGGTTAAAACCTAACATAACCCACACCGAAAACATGGGTAATAACCCCCTGGAAAAAAGGCAAGGGTATCAACTTGTAAATAAGAACAGCGGCATATTTGGTGTCCTCTTTTACGGCAACTGTCAGCCAATGGCAATGGCAAGCAAAGGCCTTATTTGTCAACTAGCTTCGCCCGCGACTCCGTCCGCGTGGAATTAAAAAAAACAAAAGTGAGTTGCCTATGTGTTCTTCCTGACTATTATCTACGTCTATGCCAAATTTCATCGAGATCCGTTCAGCCGTTTAGGCTACAAACTCTAACATCCATCCATCCATCCATCCATATAAACTTTCGCATTTATAATATTACTAAGATAGTTAATTTGAATTTTGTCATTTGTGATTAAGTTTTACAAATGTAAACAATACAATAAAGTCCATAAATCCATGCATATTAAGCGGCACGGGAACAGCTAGTTAACAATAAATGTATAGTGACGTCATTAACCTCAAATAGTGTTCAGTGAAGTCATAACCCTCAAATAGTGTACAGTGAACTCACAAACCTCAAATAGTGTAATGATGTTATAAACCTTAAATAGTGTACAGTGAAGTCATAACCCTCAAATAGTGTAATGACGTCATATACCTCAAATAGTGTAATGATGTTATAAACCTTAAATAGTGTACAGTGAAGTCATAACCCTCAAATAGTGTAATGACGTCATATACCTCAAATAGTGTAATGACGTCATAAACCTCTACCAGTGTAATGACGTCACAAACCTCAAATACGCGTCCCCCCGCGCTGAGTCCGCGCACTACCGCGCCCAGCAGCAAGGAGAGCTGCGCGGCGGAGCGCTGCACCGTCTGCGCATTCACTAAGAAGGCCATCACGTCGCCGGCAGACATCTGTCCCGTCGACATCAGGTGCCCGCCCAGGAACATCGTCGCCAGCACCATACTGATATACAGGTTTTAATATAACTAATATTATAAGGATTTAGACTAGTCAGAACCTATGATTTTAATAATGGATCGGTGAAATTAACACATTCTTACGGTGAAGGAAAACATCGTGAGGAAACCTGCACATATCGGCGAAGAAATTCAAAGATATGTGTGAAGTCAATCAACCTGCAATGGGCCAGCGTAGTTGACTATGGCCTAGTCACCCTAACTTAGACTAGGCTTCGAGCCCCTCGGTGGGGACGTATAGTGAGCTGGTGATGATGATGATGGTTAAATTTGTCGTTGCAGAACATTTATTCTACATTCTATTCTGTACTAATATAATAAAGCATCAACATACTTCGTGGCGTAGACTGTCAGCAATCACAGCATATTTTTGAATAATTCTTTCTTTAATAAAAAGCCCTACACTTACGAGACGCTTTAGTCTATATTCACACTATTAGACATTACTTATATCCATTTTTGTGTGTTATGGCGCCCTCTCTTTTCTTGTGATGAATCCAAAGATTCACAAAGAAGACGCCAGTATTTGTACTGTTTTCTTTAATATTACCCATTGAGGAATAGATTAGTGCCAGCTTGGAACAATCCGACTCCGAGGCCGAGCTCCATACTGAGGTCTGCGGCGGCGCCGCACTCCGTGGCGAAGGCTCGCGCTTCGCCCTCCTCGCCCGCAAACGCACGTACAGTACGCATATTGGATATCGCCTCCTCCGCTACGAGAGTTGTCTTCTCTATCTAAAACATTATAAAGGAAGTCGAAAGTTTTATATTATATACTAGCTTTTGCCCGCGACTGCGTTCGCGTGAAATTTAACAATAATAAAGAAATATAGCCTAAGCTACACACAGATACTACATACCTTTTTAATGGTGAAATATTTTTTTAAAATCGGCCCAGTAGTTTTTGAGTTATTTCAATACATACAAAAATTTAAATCTTTCCTCTTTATACCTACCTACCTATTTTATTTAATTTCACGCGGACGATGTCGCGAGCATCAACTAGTAATATGAAGAGGAAAGATTTTTAATTTTGCATGTAACTGATAAACTCAAAAACTACATTACCGATTACAAAAGTACTTTCTCCATTATAAAGCTACACTATCACTAAGTAACTAAGCTATTTGATAGAAACTTTTATTGTCATTTAAAAAAAAAGTTTCTTTAAAAAGGTATAAAACTAACTATCATTTATTTATTTAGTATCACATACCTGAGCTTGAGCTTCTCTTGACAACTTTCTCAATAAAGAACCAATAAATGTTCCTCCGATCACAACTGAGGGGATGCAAATCATCGTCAACCCGGTCAAGTGCGGAGATATCACTAGCAGACTTACCGCTGAACCTACCACCTAGAAATTACATACATTTACTGATACATAAAGAATATTATATATTCTTGCCGGAGGCCCAACTTTAGTCCCTTTTCCTTCCTACCCTTTCTTTTATTAGAAAAGGATGGGAAGGGGACGTGGATTTAATGGTGCAGGAGACGCATAGGAAGGGGAAATATCCTCTTTATGTGCGTCTCCTCCTCCGTCGATCAAGGGTAGGCAACGCATCCGCTATTGCGAATGTCTATGGGCAGCGGTCGCTTCGCCATTTTGGCGGATTTGGGTGGCCCCTTGCTCGTTTGCCACCTTATGATATTAAAAAAAAAAATATGCTTATAGCTAATATTTTTAAATAAAATATGACTTAGTCAACAAGTATAATTGTTTTCAAATATCATGACGGCTCAAGGTCATCTGTGTACAGAACTGTACCTTCCTCCCGTACATTACATCTAAAATTTTATTTTGGGCAGTGATTTGTACATATTCCGAGCTGCCAAGATATATGAAAACAACTATAGGAATATTTAAACCTAGTAAAAAATAAGATGTTCAAATTTTCCAAAATGAAAATTCTAAATTATTTTTTGCATTAATTTTTGGCGCAACAAATTAATTGATTTTAAATATATCTAAAATATATTTTATTTACAACTTACTTGTGTGATTGCCCTCAATCCACCAGATATAGTCTGTTTGAATGAACTTTTAAAATCCTGAACATCTACTGTGATCCTTAAACGAAACAAAACTTATAGCAATGTAAAAAATTGGTTCTAGAATATTACATTTAATGCTAGCTTTCGCCAACAACTCCTTCCGTGCGGAATAAAAAAAACAAAAGTAAATAGCCTATGTGTTCTTTCAGACTATCCTCTACATCTAAGACTAATTTCATTAGGATCCGTTCAGCAGTTAAGGCTACAAACTCTAATAAACATCCATCTAAACTTTCGCATTAATATTAGTACGAAGTGAGATTATCTAGCCAATACTGAATAACATCTATCATATGCTAATATTATAAAGAGGAAAGATATGTATTTTTGTATGTATTGAAACGACTCAAAAACTACTGGGACGATTTTAAAAATTCTTTCACCATTAGAAACATAATTTATCTGTGAGTAACATAGGTATGTTTTTTTATTATTTTTTTTAAATTTCACGCGGACGGAGTCGCGAGCGAAAGCTAGTAATTAATAAATACCTATTAACTAATTCTCCAGTTCTCTCTATATCAAAGAATGCCATATCCTGGTTCAGAATTGACACAAACAAGTCTTGTTTCATCTGCGCCGCAACACGCTCTCCCACTTGAGCCAGCAGATGAATGTAGAAAAATGTAAAAATAGCCTAGAACATATGAAAACATTTTTGTTTGATACTTCAAATGTATACAATTATAAATGAGGATTTTTAAAATGCTGTTTGTGTTTCATGGGGAAACATTAATATTAGGTAATGATGCTTTTTCTAAATTAATTTGAGAATAGAATGTCAATAATTATTAGCTATTGACTGTGACTCCATTTAAAAAAAAAAGTAAGTGGCCTGCAAGAACACATAGCCTATGTGTTCTTCCAGACTGTCCTCTACGTCTTTGCCAAATTTCATTGAGTTATGTTCAGAAATTTAAGCTAAAAATTCTAACAAACATCCATCCTTCTAAACTTTTGCATTTTTAATATGATTTAGAAGTAAGATAATAAGACAAGAAGTAAGATAATAAGACAAGAAGTAAGATAATAAGACAAGAAGTAAGATTACATTAAAAGATTGAACTTACCTGTCCAATATACAATGATATCATTTTCAATGCAGGCATTTTTATCTCTTCAATAAAATCTATATTAGGATTGTGTTTCATACTTGCTAAAATATTCACTATGACACCCAACATAGCTGGTATGTATACATTTAGTAATGCGACAGCTAACGCTGACTGAAAACAAACATATGTATTTATTAGTTTGTGACTCCGTTTAAATAGAATTAAAAAAAAATTGTAGCCTATGTGTTCTACCAGACTATGATCTACATCTAGGCTAAATTTCAGCAAGATGTGTTGTCATTCTAGAGATGTGTTGTAAGAAATATCCATCCAAACATACACAATTTGTCATTTATAGTTTTACTACATAAGATATAAATAATTGAACTGATTTATTAGCTTTACAAAAAGTGGTTCTATGTGATTAGCTAAATTAACTATCCTATTTTTACATACTTATTGAGTTTACTTTTTGGAGTATAAATTTACCTAAATCTTAAAAATATCCAAACCAGATATCACTAAATTATTGTCCAGTGCCTTAAGAACTCATATGAGACAAACTAAACAATGATTTTTATTTAAATAGGTGGTTTAAATGAAATTAATTGGAACTTACCGCAACAGCAGCCACCAATAACCATTTGTGTGGTAATAGATACTCTAAAAACCTCTTCCAATCAAACTTGGCACTGTCATCATGTAGGTTCGGTCTTCTTTGGATAGTCCTGGTGACATTAGCTTTACAAAATGCAGTTCCATTATACAACAAACGTAGTCCTAACCCTAAACTTATGCCTGTACACAATTTCCAAGGGCTACATATGAAAAATGTATTGACTTTTTCTGTGCTCTTCTTTTGAACAGATGTAAACAACTGTTTCGTTGTAAAACCCGGTTTATTCTTTACTATATTGATAAAATATCCATTGCTTTTCGCTAAAAAATGCCTGAAAATAAATTATTCCTGTCAATTTTCCTCATTACTATATTAAATAACACTGTTTTAGTTTGGCATTGGTTAAGTTTTTACCTTTGTCGTAATAACTGACAACAAGGTGTTTGGAGTAATTGCCACATATTTTTTAATATATCAACAGTCGGCGTATTTCATACTTTCTCTTCTCACTTAACTTCACTTAAATTTTAACTGTAATACAAGAAATTGTAATTTATTGTTACGGCATAGGTAAATGTCAACTGTACTGTATTTTTCTGTCAAACTGTCAACGTCAATTTGACGATTGACAATTTTTTTGACAAAGATCCAAGATTATACAAACAAGGTTTTTCGAAGATAATATAAACACTTTCTTCAAAATAAAACAAAGCAAAACAGTTTTTTCTTGTACTTGATACCTGAATTTAACAAAAACATAAAAAATATCGCAACATTTGGTATAACAAACAACAAAAGAGAGGGAAAAATATCTAAAACAGTTAGTGTATCATATTAGCCGCTAGATGGCCATACGGTACAACAAAACTGAAAAACAGTCGAAGATTTACAATGCTGTCGGCGATTTTTTAACAATTATATTTTTTTCTTTGATTAATTAAATTTATTTTACTTAAACTACTCGAAGACATGATAATTTTACTTTGGATATATTTCTACAAAGATACATAGTAACTTTTAAAATTGTATTGGTATCTTTCATTCGAGATGATTGTTTAATAGCATAAGAATATTCAGAAAAATAAACTTGCTTAGCATGTACCAATACAATAGATACATACTTTGGACACATGCGTATAAGTTTTTTAACAATTAAATATTGAAATCTCAACCGCGAAACAATTTCCATAACAATGTTCAACAATAACTTAAATACTCCTTGGTCGTTTTTTTATTCGAAAATCAAACAGATGGTCGAGTGGAGTGCGGGCCCCGATTTCGCGCCAATACTACCCATTGTTTAACTGAAGTGGCGCGAGCATTACGCAATTATTTGTATATGCCAGTTTTATATTTGATTTTATGCCATTTAAAGTTCTATTAGGGCGGTGAAGATATTCTAAAGCACTTCTTGGTTGCAGAGATATTGATTTTTAGTGTGCTTTTGTTTTTATTCATTTTGCGAGATAAACTCTCTACTCTTTTTTAAAAAGCGCACAATTGGCATCACAGAAATGTGATTTTTAATCTACGTAATGAAATATCCTATACGCTGGTCATCCATGGTCCATCTATTATGGGCTAATTATTATTATTACGATATAACTCCCACATTAGGGAAAAATAATGACTATCATTCTCACACTGACCACAATGACTAGCTATAAAGTGGCAGTAATAAATTTTAAATGGATTATATCGTATAATATAAAAGTAAATCGTATTTAATTTGGACTTATTTAGTTAGTGACTTAGGTCATCACAAGTTCTTACTGTATTATGCAAAAAATATGGTTAGACATTGTTTAGTTAAACACGTGTTTTAACTCTGACTACTGCTGTTTGATATTATGGACATCAACGTTATATGTTTCCTCTTGTATATTTATCACCACAGTTTTCGGTATAAGGTTATTGATCAAGATTGCATTTCGGAATTACAGAATAAATATTTTTCAACAATGCTTTGTCTAAAATCCTCACAGCGTTGTACGGGTTTATGTTCACATTATAAAAGAGTTGACGTAACCAAAGTTTAAGCTAAAATGTTATTGAAACACTGTCTAAGTTAGTCTGAGTTTATTGCTAATATCATGATTTTTTTATTGTGATTTTGGTTCTTATCAAAAATTCATGTCTTATGAAAATGCAACACATGTACATACTTGTAAGCTATAACAGTCTTCTACGTTTATATATTTATTTTCTATTTCGCCATTAAATCGAATATTTTAGTACAATCTATTGGAAATTAATTCAAAATCCATACAGACTATAAAATTAAGTATTTATCCATATGTCATAGACACCATCAATGGTACAAATTCAAATGCGTTCCAATAATGGCGGATATCTCCTAATACTATAATTTATGGTTTGCGGTGACATCGAAATATGCAAGCGTTTAGTTCGCCCCGAATTGTCTGTCACCAAATGGTTAGGGCGTGATAATACAGAATGTTAGGGGATTATCATGATTTTATTGCTTATACAAATAGATTCAGTTAAATTAATGCTGAATATTATCTTTTTTAATCTTTATTTAATTGAAACAACCTGTTGATTTGATGCGTTGTTCTGCTTTATGAATTAAAGCTTGGAAATCAGCATATGTTGGAGTAATAGGGCATATTTGATTAAAACACTATTTTAATTCAAATATCTTATTATACAGGGTGTCTGAGATGACGGAAGACCACAGACTCGAGTTCAAGAATGTAAATTTTTGGCCAGAGAATTTGTGATCTTCCGTTGTAGATTTCTTTACCGAATTCTGGACATCCTTTATAAGAATCGGAAGTAATGGAATCGTCCAACATAGTGACATTTTTAGCCAATTAAATAGTTTCACAGAGTAGATTATAAACAGAGACAATGCTTTATTGGCTATGGCACGAACGTTAGATATATAAGTCATATCGTTGAATCCGTTCAGACAAAACAGTTAATCCTATTAGCCGTTGCGAGGCTGAACACTTGTCTGTGCAAGTGTTTAATGAATCAGATTATAGCGATCTGTTCGATTCCTGTAGTTAACGTTTTCGGGGAGCGCTAAAATGTTGCATGGCCGTTTGTGCTACGTATACTTTAAAACTAATTTTATGTGAGTCTTAAGAATTATTTTCATACATGAACTTAATTTTCTTTTTGATTACAAATGTACAAGGTTTAAACATTTGTAGAGATTCAATGATTTTTTGCGGTTTTAGATTCAATTTTTAAGATTCTAAAACATAGAATAATAATGGATTTAGTGTTTACGTTAATGCCTAAAAAAATAATACTTTGCAATATTTGCTAATTAAAGTAAAATTTACCATTCTACAAGCCTAAGTTTAATTACGCACAAAATAAAAATAACATAATTATCTTATACTAATTTTGGCAAATGTTAAAGAATCTGCTTAAAAATAAAGAACTCGCAATAGTTCGAGGAACATTTTAGAGCTCCCGTGTTGTCTCCGCAGCTGGTAATGGCCACCCGCGAGGCTGAAGCTCCTGGCCCTACTATTTGACTTTACAATAAAACCAATATAATATTTCACCATTAAAACATCATATGACTCCTAAGGTGTTGAAATAAAGTTCGTTTTCGATTAATTCTTATTTTCTAAATAGAATATAATTCACGTAAATATTATTTCCATGTTTTGTCGACAGATGGCGCGGGTTGGATAATACCACACTCTAATGCCCTATGAATATCGGCATTGAATTCAAATCGATGTGTACACAAGTATACTTTATGAGCAATAAAATGTTGTTTGTTTTATAATTGACCCGATATTTGACTGTGTTATTACCCATATGGGAATCTTATGGGAATCTTAATCTGAGAACTTTGATGGCTTATTTCTTACAAAATTTATTACTCATGGATGAGATTTATATGGGGGAAAATACAAATAAATCTAGAAGTAAGTATTTATTAATTTAGCGAATCATTTATTTTCTTATCTATACTTCTATACTAATATAATAAAGCGTAAACACACACTACTTCGTGGAGTAGGATGTCAGCTATCGCAGCATGTTTTTGAATAATTCTTTCTTTAATAAAATGCCCTACACTTACGACATGCTTCAGGCTATATATTTTCACGCTATTAAACTTAGTGGGTAAATAAATTAGAAAAAACCTTCATGTGGGAACGAGACTATAAACTACAAGCTGCCAACATTAAGGAAGCAAGGTTATTATGATAACGGTAATTTTGACATTTGCAATTGAGAATTTGGCAAATGTAAACAATAAAATAAAGTTCTTATAATTTTATGCGGATGAAGCCGCACGGGAACAGCTAGTCTATTTATATGTTTACTTGCTGCCTTTGGACCTAAAAAACATTAAGCACAACATGTAGAATAAGTTGTCTTAAGTGGTTTTTATAGCATGGAAATTTTTTTCATTACAAAATCTATGTTAGTATCAAAAATGGTAACTAGATTTACGTAATTTCTAAACGGACAGTTGCTCTAAAATCTACTAAATCCATAATCTCTCAAGATATCCGTAGACAGATGACGTTGTGTAAATATTTACAATGGCCGTAATCCATCCTCGTCTTAGCGGAGATTAAGTGAGTTTTATTGTGAGAAACTCTCTCATCATTAGCTTACAAATGAGGGGTTAGATGACGGGATGTAAACAAACATAAAAATTAATAAGTTCATAAGTTGTAGCACGTTAGGTATGAAAACATTTGTTAAAGTTCTCTCAGCTTCAATGTTGATAGGGCTTTGTATTCTTGATACTGATTTTGTCTTTTAATCCGTCGTTACCTTATAAGTTCGGACACAGCACAGACAGAAAAAAATATATACTCAAACTAAGACGCCTTAGACTAAATTCCTAACAACTTAAGTTTAATTAAGTCAACTCATCAAAGCGGTATCGATAACTATGATTGTATACGTCAATTATTTAAAAAAAAGAAATAAAAACATCAAAGACCTAGTTACACAAAGTACCAAATTCCCAGTGAGCAAGTGGGCGCGCTTCTCAAAGTTTAACGGAGCGCAACAAGCGTGTAGAGTCTACTCGTAGTGAAAACTCGGCCGTGTAATAGCCGTCAGCCCTTTGACTCCGTCGTGTATCAAATTCATAATAATTTGAGGAACAATTAACGTCCCCTTTCATCCCGTACACCTTTGTGGTTTGAGCCCATTGCGTCTCATTTGACTTTGAGCGTTTAATAGAGAGTAACCTCAAAGAAAAATGTACTTACAGACAATTACACCTACGTATGTAACTATGAGGCACTTGCTACCGCTGAGTCAGTCGCTAGGGATGTGCATGTATGTCGATAATTTACGTTGTGTAGATAAAACCTACAAGTTTTATATTACATTATGTCAAATTCAGAAGCTATATTGGCAATTTAGTAACGTTATTGGTTTCTTAAGATCGGTTAAAATTGCAATGATCCAAATTCTCACACGGATCATATGAACGCAATTTATTTTATTTTACGTTAATTTAGATATGACAAGAACAGTAAAAATTAAAGATTAAATTAGGCAAATGTCTGCGAGTCTAACCCAGTTTATTATTTATTTATGTAACATATACAAGTGGACAAAAAGGGAGTGATGACTGAGATGACGTATGATAGAGTTATGTGGAGGACAGAAACCTGTTGCGCCTACCCTACGGGAGTAGGATAAGGAGGAAGATGATGATGACATACTAGGGGACATTTTTAATGATAATAATACCGAAGGTAGAATTTTATTGTTTGTATCGATAACATATTTGTTGTTCCCATCACTATGGTGCGTTTGCCGGCGGGTGGCTTTTGCGGTGAGCTCTCCAATATTCGCTTTGTTACTCGGAAAAATGTTCCCTCGGCCGCGTCGCGTCTTCTACTTTGTACTCTCAAATGTTTGCCTTTATAATAAATACTTTGAATATTCATATAGCTCAAAGATTAAACTGACTTTCTTTTTATTTATATCAAACATTACATTCATGATATTATAACTTGGAATTCATCTAGACTTTGATGAATACAAAATCCATGTAGTTATTTAACGGATCAGTTTTCATTATGAAAAAAGGTCGTTTTATTTTTATCTCTTTCTATACATACGGTACATAAATAATCGATAAATCTACCAAATAGTCCATCACAAGATGAATACTTTGTAGAATTTTGTAGATATTTAAAATAGTTTCCTTCCGTATAATGAACATTTTGGAAACAAAATATCCGAAGAGTCGATATCGGGATTAATATCTGGTAGTTATAAATCTTTTCTATGTCAATATGTTAAGATGAAGTGCGTGTTATCGATCGTGGGAAAGGGCTGGGCGTAGGGCAGTATAGGGCAGCGTAGGGCAATCCTCGCGCGGAGAGATTGTCGGCAATATCGCGATGCCCGCCGGCTCATTTAATCACGCGACGGAATGTGCCGGTATAGAGGTCGTTAATGTTACAAACTATAGAGACAGACTTTTAAAAATAACTTCCTTTCAATTACGACTAAAAGTATAAGGTATTTATTATTATTAGATATAATATACATTCTGCTAAAGATGTCTATCAATTAATTTAAAATCTTTGATTCTTTGGCACTTTGTCAACATAAATAATATGCTTCAAATTTACTTTCGACAGTTTTTCCGTCCAATTATATCAAAAATATACATTCTGCTAAAGATGTCTATCAATTAATTTAAAATCTTTGATTCTTTGGCACTTTGTCAACGATATGATAAATGATGTGCTTCAAATTTACTTTCGACAGTTTTTCCGTCCAATTATGTCAAAACCATATCAACGAATCAGTCACTAGGTAATGTTAAATTAGTACTTACGCTTTAATAATAATATAACTGAATAGGTGGATTTATAATTAAAAATGAGGTTAATAAATACCTATTCATTTCTGTACTTAAAATAAGATCCGTCTCCGTACTTGTCGTGCAAAGAGCCGACAAAAGGCGCGCGGCCCTCGCACGTTTATTGGACGAGTCAATAATGTTCAGTTGTACGGACAGAGGCCGGACAAGGGAATATTTGTGTATATATCGTGGAAGGCCATAAACGGTGTCAACCATAATGTTGGCTCGCAGCTCGATGGCCGGATTGCGTGATTTGCGAACTTTCTGCGCTTATTGCGTTGTTGGTATGCTGATATGAACATCTTACATCAGATGTCTTAGGAATACTATAAACTGATAGCAAAAGAAATTATTACACACACTATTAAGGAAGTGTATGTCATATTTGTATGTAGGTACACGGACTTTATTTACTTTAGATATTGTGTACGTTGTAGGCACTTTGTGACGGTTGCCTTCAACTAAATTACATGGGTACATGTTGATTAATTGATCCAGATTTTGTATTTATGCTTCAGTATGCAAATTATATGCGTTATCACTAAGAATTAAATAAACACCTAAATAAAACAATTGCTATTCGTTGCTAATCGTAGCAAGTAGCTACGTACTCTACGCGGGCCTACGAAAATGTGTACTCCCGTAGCAAATACTAAAAGATTTTTTTTTTAAATATCCAAAAAGGACAAAAGTAAATTTATTTCTTACAAGCTTGTCCAATGTCTTGACACTTAACGTCCCTAAAATTTCCAAAATACCGTCAGTCAATGTCCTCAAGAAATTCTATTCAATGGAATCGACGCATCTTCAGGACTAGGAGTGCGTAATCCTTCAAGAGTCGACACCATTGTTGCAGTGAGCCATTAATCCTGCCTTCACAAGACAAGAGACATCCATCAATTGTCAACATTGGACTGGCGTCCCCACTCCGCTACCCTCAAAGGGAGTTCCCCCTCACACACACAAAGAAATGCGTCATAGATTAAACCGCCAATGGTAATTTGTAGAGGTTTTTATAAAAGTAAAATCTGAATAATCTTTATGAATGGAATGTTTTACTATTTCTAGCGACCATCAAGAAAAAAAAATCCTTATGCAAGTTACTCATTCTAGGTAAATAAAAGTCTTTTAACAAATGTAATAATCAAAAGTATTTGAATTGAAATTAAAATGTTTGTTGTTTTAGGTAAAAAAAGTCTTTTAACAAATGTAATAATCAAAAGTATTTGAATTGAAATTAAAATGTTTGTTGTTTTAGGTAAAAAAAGTTTTTTTTTGTCTCGTCTGGTTATAATCTTTGACATCCACCCTGTCTGCGTGTCTACAGAGGAGTGAGCTAGTGATTGTCAAAATTTGGCTTCGTAGAACAAAGCGTTATTTACCAAGAGCGAGGGGCGAGGGGCGCGGTGAGAGGCGCGCGGGGACGGGGGCTTCCTTTGTGACGGCATTACACCACTCTACATAATATTGTGAAAGTTCTCACAATACACTGTTTGCCTCCGCGTAGGTATTACGGCTCTCCTCTTCTTTTTATAGGGAAATAGACTTGGCAATCTTTGAGCTCGGCGTCGGCTGGTGATTAGTTTTGTGAAGTTTTAATGACGGCTGTTTCGTGTTTGCTTTTTGCTTTGTTTCCAGTTTTATGACGCCTTCTGCTGTTTGTAGCGCCTCAAGGAGTAACAGTTTGAGGTTATAAACATTAGAAATTCTTCAAAATACAGATACAAAATCTAAGCATTTAACATACTAATGGCCGGTTTCCTAGCTACGTTTAACAATTCGATAATGTTTTTGGTTCGATAATTTCATGAAATGCGTTTCCGAACTACATAACTCCGTTGAAACATACGTCAACCGAACGCTAATGAATCGCTAGGTTATGACAAAATACGTTGAAACTTCAGAAACCCAGCATATGTTAGACAACCTTGTCTCTTCTATAGATGTTATATATATTAGTGATTACGTCTATTGATTCGTAGATACGACTACTTCACTAGAAAATGCTCATATCGTATAGACAATCAAAGTTTCTGATCGATAAGTTATCATGACGCTTTAGTTAAGTTATAAAAAAATACTAATTTAACAAAACAAGTTGAAATTTCATCGCTTCAATTTTTCTTTCAATTAATGTCCATTTAGTTAAGGTTTAATTGTTTAAAATAATAAAAAATCATAGTGCAAAATAAAAAAAAAATACATCTGACAGTAAGAAAATTTCTCAAACTTAATCATTGTTAAAAATGTTTGAATGAACCTAAGAAATAAACTCTGACATTAAAATCAATAGGACGATAAATAGAAGAGCCCTCGCTATAAACAACGCATCATATTATAAGCAATTAAACAACAATGGGGCATTGTGCACCGCTCTGCAGAAACCGAATTATGCAGTAAACCGAAGTTAATTGGCCGAAAACCCGTTTCGGAATTGAACACACGTTCGGAAGGCTCGCGTTCGTAATTCAAATGAGGCGGCGTGCCCCACCCCCTGCCCCGCCCCGCCGCCATCTTGAAATCGGGGGAGCTGGAGGGGGCTGCTAAATTATTTCATTTCGCATCGGGCCGCGGGCCGCGCGAGCTATAGGATTAAAATAATTGCCAGCGAAAGCGTAAACGGATAATGATTTCTTTTTGAGCAAAATAATATGCTATGACAATTTAATTGTTGTAAATTCATTCCATCCATTACGCTGTAAAAGGGTACCTTACAATGGGTCTGGCTTCGGTTTTGCAATTTGTTCATGATGATACATAAATACAAATAAATTACGGCATTACACAAAATATTATTGACATTTTATTTCAACATTCATATCTTTGTCTACCAATGTAAAAGGTCAATTAATATGTTTGAAATGTTTTGGTATAAAGAAATTTAATTACTAGCATATTATATGGTCACCAAGGTTAAGTTATATAATACAAAAATTAAAGATAAAAACTTCTTTAGTAGTAGGCATTTAGCTTCTACGTTAAACAATTGTAGCACTTTGTAGCACTATGTAGCACATTTGTAGCAAACAATTTAGTTTATACCAACATAAGTTTCAAATTGCATCTACGATCTGGTATAGAACTATTGGTAACTTGTACCACAGTATAGGGATGCATAGAAAAAAGTATCAGTATTGACCTGGAAGTAGCACAAAAAGTGTAAGTTCGCCGGCAAGTCAGCTGGTGCGAGTTGCGGCGGAGCGCCGCTCGCGAGACGAACATTTTGCGGTCCGCCGTGTCGACTGACGTAGTCCCACACTCTTGATGTTGCTCTACTTAGATTAAAGCAATTTCTTTTAACATTTTCTCTATTGTATGAAATTATTTCACAACCCGCAAAATAACACTTATAAAAAACTGCATAATGAATTAACGAAACATCATTCAACTTCAAATTTCATATAACACTTAACGTGTATATGTTGACCAGCATATTTAGAGGAATTTAGTATAACTAACTTAGATTGTTATCATTTTTTTATTTTTCAATTGTAGTTAAAACATTTACTTTATAAGTTTCTGAGCAACGTGTTTTTTACTTCATAGATGTGAGATGTTCTTTGCGCTTATATCGTCCATAATTGCGTTTAATTTTATAGTAGAGCATTCTTACAACCGTCAAATGCCATTCAGGTGCGAGTCGAACACGATTTAGCCATCAGCGCTCCGTCGTCAGTCGCACCCCCCATCCCTCCCACAGCCTACCCCCTCTTGTTTCTGATTCAAATTGAATCGAGTTGCAAGACTTGAACCGCGCGCGGATGTGGCAAGTTGCAAGACATTCCCGCTAACTTGGAACACTGCGCACTAAGTCAATCCAATCTGTTAGATAAGTCAGATAAGGTTCTACTGATCGGAAGCCGGATTAGCCAGTGTACCGAGTTAAGTAGAAAAGAATGCAGAATAAAATAAAAAAATACTAATAATAAAGTTGGATTTAAAGTTTGAACTCTTCTAACTTTAAATTGTTAATCAACTAGATTTGTTTTTTTATTTTTTTATTCAATCTATATCTATACTAATGTTATAAAGAAAAAGATTTGTATTTTTGTATGTATTCGATTCACGTAAAAACTACTGGGCCGATTTTAAAAATGCTTTCGCTATTAGAAAGGTAATTTATCCGTGAGTAACATAGGCCATATTTGATTACTACTAAGTTAATATTTTAGGTGATAGGTTGAAAAAGGGGCGAACGTAAGTTTTGAACGAAAACTCCATGCGGATGAAGTCGTGGGCAACAGCTATGATTAATATTTGTACTGATAACGTTTGTAAAATCCCCTCTAAGTTAATAAATGACTTAGTTCATTGTATGAATAGTTCACCTCATCACTTTACTTTTAATATTAGTTCTATTCATTATTTCCTTGAGTCAATTATTTAACAGATAATAGTATTAAGACTGTTTGAACAAATGTATTTCCCAGCGCTCTATATAATTGTACCCGTTGGTGGAAAACTAAACAACTCCAAATTCATCATTTCGAGAAAAGTATTTACTACTTTTTGGGCGTTTTATTTTATAGGTCATGAGCGATAAAGAATTTTACTATTAGTTCTATTCATTATTTCCTTGAGTCAATTATTTAACAGATAATAGTATTAAGACTGTTTGAACAAATGTATTTCCCAGCGCTCTATATAATTGTACCCGTTGGTGTAAAACTAAACAACTCCAAATTCATCATTTCGAGAAAAGTATTTACTACTTTTTGGGCGTTTTATTTTATAGGTCATGAGCGATAAAGAATTTTACTATAGAGAATTTTATGTTTGAAATCCGCTCTTAACAGTTATTGTTTTTTAATCAATTACGTAACTATTTTTCCCTCTAATGTGTAGCCTTAGTTATAACGTATTTTTTTCTATCAGGAATACAAAAATAGCTACATTTTTGGAACGGTTTGAGATGAAAAGATATGGCTAGACTACAATATGCGGTATTTGTCTATGAAAAACAAAGAAAACGCAGTTTTGCGAAAATGGCAATTGATAAGTTTTCCACTTACAGGAACGTAATAACTCTTTGCCAGTAGTAATTTCTCATGTTGTTAAATCATTCATTCAATCATGTCATTATTTTAGAAGTGGTAGAGCCCGCTTTAACATCTTCGCACGAATGGGTCGGCTCGCCCAGTGCAATACCACAACCACACAGAAGATAGGCGTGAAGTGGGAGCAATTCCACGTTTCGTCTGATGAGTGTGGTGCCGGAGGCCCAACTTTAGTCCCTTTTCCTTCCCACCCTTTTTTTATGAGAAAGGATGGGAAGGGAAAGTGGATTTGACGGTGGAGGAGACGCATAGGAAGGGGAAATATCCTCTTTATGCGCTTCTCCTCGTCCGTCGATTTATGGTTGGCAACGCATCTGCAATTGCAGATGTCTATGGACAGCGGTCGCTTCGCCATATTGGCGGATTTAGGTGGCCGCTTGCTCGTTTGCCACTTTATAATATAAAAAAAAAACATAGCAGTAGTATAAGAGAGGTTATATCTCGCGAAAATTTAATAACAAGGAAAATGATTATTCGAACACCCTAATACTAGAGTTGGGGTGAGATGAGATTCGACTCGGCCGTGCCATCAATAATGCAAGCTAGCGGACAAAACACTTAGCGGGCTGTTGTCCCCATTCAGATCGTTATTGTTATGTACTACATAATGTGCACGCCAGTTATGTATGAGGTATGTATGTTTACATATTGCATTACCTAAACACAAAGAGAAAGTACTTCAAAGTAAATATTACTTTTAAGAAAGCTGCAAGTTAAATTGTCTTATGTAACGAAATACGCACTATTCTCCAAGTTATTTTCGGATAACTAAAGCGGTTAAATATAGAAATAATTTAACGAGTTAGTAAAAATAAAATATTTATATTTACTTCAAAGCTTTTTTTGATTACAGACAAGGTAACATTAATTTTAACCATCAGAACAGTCTATCGGCCTAATTCTGGACCGACATTTTAATGTAATGTATAACAGCGTCGTAATTAAGGTCACGTAAACTCCAAATTCCATTTATTTTGTCCTTACGCTTACAGTAATGTTTAAGATTCGTTTCAGTTTTCCGCCGTAAGCAAATTGCAATGAGTGAGAGGTTATTTTTATCTTCTAAAAAGTGTTTCAATCTCAACCCTCTTTGATGCACCAAAATTAAGTATCAATTTATCACGACACCATCAATATTGGGCTGTTGCGCACGTGGCGCCGCGTGCGGATATTAGTTTTTTATTTGCCTAAACGCCCGGAGAACTTGTCAACATACGACATCACAAACATACTTTGATAGATCGGAAACTAAAATGCTCGATATTATAGTCCTTATTCCGACTGACTTTGAGGTGGTTTTTGAATGTTATCAATTTTATGATCTGATAAAATTATGTTTGTTTTTCATTTGTTTGTCGTTTACTATTCGGATATTGCTCTCCAGAGTGGCGAATTATTTGGATACTTTGTCGATTGGTCAATAGAAAAAAATAGATTATTTTGTTGAAGTTGTTAAGTAATTTGTATGTTATCTGCAAAACTATAATCCTTTGTAGGATCTTGTAATGAAGACAAGTTCTATTGCAATAAACTTCGTAACTCTTTGTTTTATTAAAAACATATTCCAAGATACAAAAGAAATCTAAACTAAATTTAATTTTACGTCAATATATAGTCAATTGTTCCGCTGGACCGCGCACATTTTTCCTTAGCCTTTTGAAGAAAAAAAAACAGCGATCCGGAGTTCATCAAAAAGGTATTTCATTAAGTCTTTATCCGCGGCTGCGACGCACTTGAAAGAAAAGATCTCACATTCTTTGACGCCGTCCACTTTTGTAATGAAGAATGTCCATTTCTGAACTTCTTTCGAACGGCTTTTGTTTTCAAGTCTTTTATTTTTTTATCTCTTTGATATATCACCAGTTATTGATAAAAAATAATACAAATAAATCATTTGAATTTACCCGTGGATTAATCATATTTAAAGTCAACATCTTATTTATCTAATTTTAAGTATTCTCTTTCGTACACAAGACAATGCAAATTGCTGATTAAGTTTCTAAGCAACTTAAACAATACAATTTCATAGAGTTTCGTACACGGGTACATAACATTGTATTGCATCAACTTAGAGACTAAAATCACAGATTTGCGTTACCTTGTGTAAGAAGGGACTAAGTTTATTTACTGCCTAACATTCTAAGATGCCTATGTTGCCCTTTTAATAGTAAAGTAGCCTCTACTAGTATTTAAAATCTTCGGTCTATCTTGTGTAGTGTTTCAACAATTTAATAATGTTAACAGCTTCGAATCTTATCTCAATTTAATTAACATCTTTTTATTATGTAAATTCAAATAGATTCAATTATTTTATTTTAAAACTTTTCATTGTAGAAATATATTATTAATTCGAGTAATAATTGATTGGGCGTTGAATAGAAATACATAGAATAATTAATAGTCAGAGCGATCTGATCGCAGTTCAAAACTGCAGCGGATGCAACAAATGCATTATTAATGCTATCGAACGGACGGACGGAGTTCAATCCGTTCATGCCCAATTATTTATTCTCGAACGTTTCGTTGAATTTTACCAACTCGCAATTCAATTAAAACTACTTTTAGCAGGAATATGAGTTAAAAATGTGAAATATTCTTTTATTTTTTGAAAATTTTAAATTACAAATGTTGTCATGTTAAGTACTTAGAGCAAATAATTTTTGTAAACATACATGAGTAAATGAAGACAAGAGATAAAAACTTAACATCTCATAAAACGTTAATCAAAGATATTGTATAGATTGATACAAATGCTATTAGAAGTAAAGATGCTGGCTGTTCCATACGTCGTAGCTTTTTAAGAGCTTTAAAATGTATAGCTATTAATAATAACTAGTTATTTATACCTACAAAAATAGTATGGAGCGCTAAAATGCTGCCATTTCATTGTAAAGCGTCGGAACGCAAACATTAATTGCTTCAGCGGCGTCGCTCCATTTTCATTTT
Source organism: Papilio protenor (assembly GCA_029286645.1). Classification (NCBI taxonomy): domain Eukaryota; kingdom Metazoa; phylum Arthropoda; class Insecta; order Lepidoptera; family Papilionidae; genus Papilio; species Papilio protenor. The sequence goes on along the minus strand of JAGSMZ010000007.1, from coordinate 6,540,695 downwards.
TCACGGACAACGAACATCCCGCAGTGAAACGTACAATCTATATCTATACTAATATTATAAAGAGGAAAACTTTGTATTTTTGTATTTTTGTATTTTTGTATTTTTGTATGTATTGAAATAACTCAAAAACCACTGGGCCGATTTTAAAAATTCTTTCACCATCAGAAAGGTAATTTATCTGTGAGTAACATAGGCTATATTTTATTCTTATTAATGTTTAGGAACTATTAATAAACAGTGTGTTTCTGGAGGCCGGCGTTAAAAAATTACTAAACTTTAACTTTTCTCGGCTTACGCTGCCTAAACCGTTAGAGGTGTAGAAAAATGATGTATGAAAGAAATGTAGATCTCAAAAAGTTCTACAGAAAAGTCCGCGATAGCATATATCTATCTTTAACGGTTTTCTTACAATAATCACTTTTTTGTTTACAAAATGAATTAAATATCGCATGCTATTTGCGTCGTTGTTTTATTGATTTCAGTATTAATCCTTATCCAAATAAATGCCTTCGTTGCCAGGAGAATTTAATGTAGAACAAAATTGTCCTTTACAGTATTTAAATTGGACAAATAGTTTAGAAGATATCGCGAACACAAACAATAAGGGTAACCGAAAAATCAGCTCACAAACTACCGGGCTTAGAAATTTGGAATCTTTCAACAATAGATTTCTGTTATTACGTAGATCGTATTATCCCGTGGGATACATTAATTTTGTTTTTAATGTTTACTCGATAATTCTGCAACGGTTCAACTTATGTTATTGAAATTTGGCACATATATTTAACAAAGTCTGGACCACAGTGGGAAAAGGTTCATCCCCGAAAAATGTCAGGTTCCCGAGGATATGTAGTTTTTTTGTTATTTACATATTTACACGATTAGTCCGTAGTGGCTAAACCACTTATTGTGATTTTGTATAGATACAGACCATAGTATGGTATAACACGTGGAATCCTTTTCTACCCCGAAAATGTTAGGTTTCCGAGGATATGTGTTTTTTTCTTATTTACATATTAACGCGTTAACCCCGCAGCGGCTAAAAATAATTTACTGAAATTTAGTACAGATAGAACATAGTCTGTAATAACATGTGTGATACTTTTCATCGGCGAAAAATATCGGGTTCCGGAGGGATGTGTAGTTATTTGTTATTTACGTATTTACTCGATAATTCCGCAATGCCTTGACTTATCTAATTGAGATTTTGAATAGTAATAAAATAAAGTCCGGAGTAACACATGGACTATGTGGTTGCGAGGGGTTTCAGAAAAAAAAGGTTACATGTCACTACAAGAGACTGCAGATGGTGTCAGGCGTTTGCAGTTAGATTCTGGTGGATTAAGGGAGTTGCAAATGTTAGTAGGTGCTTGAAGATACTAACAGGTGGTTCACATCAGGTTCAGGAAGTTGTAGGTTAAGTGCAGGTGGATATAAAAGATTGCAAGGAGATCCTATTCAATTAAGGTGGTTTCTGTTAATTGTATCTGATTTACAAAATGAATGCAAGTGGAAGCAGGTATAAACAGAATATATCCCTTTCCTATGCGTCTCCTCGACCGTCAAATCCACTTTCCCTTCCATCCTTTTCTTATAAGAAAAAGGGTGAGAAGGAAAAAGGACTAAAGTTGGGCCTCCGGCACGACACTCATCTGACGAAACGCGGAATTGCTCCCACTTCACGCCTGTCTTTTGAGTGGTCGTGGTATTGCAAAGGGCGAGCCGACCCATTCGTAGGAAGCTGTTAAAGCGGGCTCTACCGCTGTTGCTCGCTTAAGTTAGTTTTTGGTGGTTTTGGATAATTTACAGCTGAAGACTGTTGGCAACCGGTGAAGCAGGCGGTTATCTTTTTATTCAAATTTTGCCAATTTAATTATGTACTTCGTGTCTTTTTTTATTTTAATGCTGCGCTGACGAAGTCGCGTGGAACAGCTATTATACATATAGCACGAACCACGCCAAATGAAATTCTATATGTACATATAATAAAATTGAGTGTCTGTTTGTAATATCAAAAGGCAAATTCCAGATTTCGGGAAGATGATGTATTTGCGTTGCTGATAACGAAAATCGCATTCAAAATTTTTTTGTCTGTCTGTCTGTCTGCAAGCCGCGTTTGTTCCGGGTAACCTCTGAAACGGCTGGGTCGCTTCGACCGGACTTTCCCTGAAGGGTAGATGACATAGACGGGCTAATTTTTAATCTTAATATTGCGTGGACGAAGTCGCGGGCAACAGCTAGTTATAAATATTTCAATTACGGAACGGGGAGAAAACTGCTTCATTTGCCGCGTTCTTATTCACTTCTTATTATGTTTTTTAATTTACTTTTAAATTCCTGTATACAGGGATGTAGTAACAACATTGATTTTTTAATAAATTGTTACGTTTTTAATGATAATTAGAAAGGATTTCTTTATTCGATTGAAAATTGTTGATAAATAAAAACTTACCACAGAATAGCTATGGTTACTCTCAAACCAAAGTCTTAATTATCTATGTTTAATCTAACAACATACGTAAGTCTCTACTAACAAAGAAATAAAATTCACTTGAAAATGTAGTTAGTTTAATTTTTTTTTTAACTTAAGCTCGCTGCAGTCGCTTAGTTCTAACTGACAAATTTAAGTGAACAGTCAAACGGTTCAGTTAAAAATAACATTTATATGCAAAACTGAGAACTGTTCAATTCAACTGACAGTTATAATTTTGCCCACATACGCATCATTTTAATTGAATAGTTTGACTGTTTTAAAAATAAAATACGCCATTTATTTAGGAGTAAATTAAAAAACACTGGCCACATTCACCATAAAATGGCGCGAATAAAAAAAAAATATTTTGTCTACGTAGAAGGCGGGAAAAGGCGGGAGGGGGATGAATAATATTCATTATTGGAGAGTTAACACTCAGCGCGGCTCGTTTAATAGTTCCCCGTCGACGGAGCTTAATTTATTCCCAACGGTAATGTTGCACCGGCTTCGTAATTTAATTAAAAACCGTACCGCGGATATGTAAGCGGAATAAAACACCCAGACGGACTAAAATTAATAATCTTACTAATATTATAGATGCCCAAACTTTCGGATGTACTTTTGTTAGCATTAACAGCCAAAACGGCGGAACGAATCTCGATGAACTTTGGCATAGATGTAGAGAATATGCTGGAAAAACTCATTGGCTTTTTTTTTATATATAAAAAAAGGGGCAAACGAGCAGCGAGAACACCGAGGTGGTCAACGACGCCCATGGACATCCGCAACACCAGAGGAACTACAGATGCGTTGCCGGCCTTTGAGGAAATGATAGGCTCGCTTCTTGAAGGACCCTAAGTCGTATCCTAGTCGAGGCTACTTACTCGTACTTATGTTTATTTTTCAACGCAGACTGAGTCGCGGGCAAAAGCTAGTTTGTAAAAAAAAATTGTCCGTTATTCATTAATTTGTTTTCTAAAAGTTTGCGACGATTTATCTCTTTAACGAACGAATATCAAGTAGTCGAAACATTTATAGGTATGTTGTGTCCCTTTCATTCTCTTGACTTGATTTACTGTAGCTGCTATTTTACGAGTAATGTTGTTACAGAACGAAAATAAAAATTATTATATGTAATATATTCATTAAGAATTACATAAATATTTTGCCTAATTTCAAGTAGGTAGAGATATATCTAACTAATATTATAAATGCGAAAGTTTAGATGGATGGATGTTTGTTACAGTTTGTAGCCTAAACGACTGAACGGATTTCGATGAAATTTGGCATAGTTGTAGAGGATAGTCTGAAAGAATACATAGGCTAAATTCTTTTTTTTTAATTTCACGCGGACGGAATCGCGGACAAAAGCTAGTTAAATATATTTAATTAAACTAGAAACGTGACGCCTCAGGGCTGTTTATATTTCGCACTACAATGACACATGTTTCCCCCTCTCTTTCTAACATAAACCCTTTCATTCTAAATAGGGTTTAATTTAAAAGTTAGCAAACAGTTTATTCCTTGTTAAGTTGTAGAGTACAGTAATATACGATTATTATCCTCAAGCAAATAATAAGTAAGCCAAGCGACCCTTTGTAATTGTTGCAATCTTAGTTGACCGGAGTACTTAACGTTTGTACGGTCGCAAAGAGAATAGAATTGAACTTTATTTTTTACTAGCTGTTCGCGTGCGGATTCATCCGCGTGAAATTACAAAAACTTTATTTTATTGTTTACATTTGTCAAATTAGCAATAGCAAATGTCAAAATCACATGACATGACAAACCTTAGCAATCTTTCTTTCTTGATGTCGGCAGCAACTTATGGTATGGTCTCTTCCCACATTAGGGTTTTTTATCCAAAATATTTACCCCCTAAGTTTAATGGCGTGAAAATATATAGCCTAAAGCATGACGTAAGGGTAGGGCTTTTTATTAAAAAAAAGGATTATTCAAAAATATGCTGTAATTGCTGACATCTTAAACAACAAAGAAGTGTGTGTTTACGCTTTATTATAATAGTGTAGAAGTATAGATGTAGATTAAAAGAAAGTAATAGCAACTTTAAAATTGAATTATCTACCTATTAAAATGGGATTTATAAAACAAACCTTATCCAATCGTAAAAGCGACTTTTATTCAATTGTTTAATATTTTAATAACACTCTAAAATTAAAACGTGTTAAACTATTTTTCTTTAGAAAATGAAAGATTTGGAAATATCGAGTGTTCTAATGTTTTTCGTTTTTGAATAAAAGGTAACAAAACTGCTTCATAACTATGTTGTTAGCGATTGTACACGAGCGAATTTCCACAAAACAAGTGAACTAAAGTTATGAGAGTTGTAATTGCATAAATAAACGTTAAAAAAGTAGTTAGTACTACGTTTGTAATTATTTTTATAATTAAAATATGGGAGACTATTGCTGTCATCACTAAACAATTTACATTAATATCAGAATCCCTTGGTTAATTAATTTGTTATTCAATTAACAAAATGATAAAAATTACAAAGATGTTCGAAGTTAGACATGGCAAGGCCAAACTTATTGTCCAAGGCTCACTTCGTGATCATATACCATTCTAGATATTTATAGAATAATGATTAAAAAAAAAAGTTAAGTGATGTATAAAATAATTTACACTTTATTGCTATACTCGTAGTAATATCAATACACGATCTGACCAGTGAGCGTAAAACTTTTAGAGTGGTCGCGTGGCACGTTTGATGTCGACACTAGCGCCACGCGTCGCACCTAACGCCTTTTGTTGGAAACACTGATTAGATCGCTTCCAGTAAGAACATACAACTTACACATGTAACGTGGTTAACGAATCACCAAGGAGGGTTGTATGTTAATATTTTCATAGTAATTGAATTGTCAAGTATTCTTTTCGACAACTTTGACATTTGTCAAGGTTCACTGTCGTCATACGGATAGGCATCCATTTTTGCTGCTGAAGCATCTGTAGTAAACATAGAAGAAAACGCACAGAAAGAGGACATTTTCTCTTTCTATCCACCCCCACCTCCATCACATCTGTACTTCCCTTTCCCATCCTTTTTCTACAATAAAGGTTGAAAGGGGAAGAGGAGTAAAATTAGGCCCACAGCATTCTGTTTAGACGTAACGCGGAATTACTTCGACTTTACGCCTTATGTGTGATCTTGGTATTGCACCAAGCGTGCCGGCCTTTTCGTGCAAGATATATTGTTGGCGTTTACCACTCTTAATATGTGTCTATCTTAAAACATTACGTCGTTCTGGAAACGATCTAATAATAACCCTATAACTAGTATAAAACCTATATAACTACTGTATATTGTAGCCTAAAACAGGTTGAATAAATTACATTAAGTAAAAATCTCGACCTATTTAGCAATATAATGTTTTACTCTAATAATCTTGCAGCAAGAGGTGTGAGGTAAATATGTCATATACGTATTGTATGTGAACAGACAACAACGTGAAACCACTGCCTGGCTTAATCTCACTTGTGCCGAGCTCAAAGTCTACTTGAAAATGTGTCATCAGACTGAAAGGCACTATTTTCATACTTGTATAGTGCACATCATTTTTATTGGCTCATCACATACTTTTAAATAATTCACATCGATTTTAAAATGAGTGAAATATCCTGTGAATCTATATTCCATAGTTATTAACAATTACATACTTAAATAAAAGAATAAGGTAAAAATTTATGTGCGTAAAATTGATGCGGGTGTAAAAAATTAACAAAACAGTGAATTAAACGTTTAGTTTTTTGGATTGTGTCCTAGTGGTGCATCGTGCGTTGCATTGATAAATTTTATTGCACAATTACTTAATCAGAAAAATGTAGAAAAGGGGTGTAAACTATTTGCAAAGATTAGTGATAAATATGTGTTAAAATGAAAGACAGTTTATTATCAAATTAGGATCCTAAAAAGTATAATATTAAGAAATATTAATCACTAGCTGTTCCCTTGCGGCTTCATCCGCATAAAATTATAAAAAAATTATTTTATTGTTTACATTTGTCAAATTATCAATAGCAAATGTCGAAATGACATGACATGACAAACCTTAGCAATCTTGCTTTCTTGATGTTGGCAGCAACTTATGGTCTATTTCTCACATTAGGGTTTTTATCCAAAATATTTACCCCCTAAGTTTAATGGCGTGAAAATATATAGCATAAAGCGTGACGTAAGTATAGGGCTTTTTATTAAAAAAATAACTATTCAAAAATATGCTGTAATTGCTGAGATCTTAGGCAACAAAGAAGTGTGAGTTTACGCTTTATTATAATATATAGTATAGATTAAAAACATATAAAAATATACTCATACGTGTTTAATACTTTAGGTAAAGGAAAGTACAATTTGGTCAGAGAACGAACAAAAAAAATTAAAACGAGCCAATCGTCAGTGAGCCGACTATAGGCCGGAATATCCGCGCGGCAAGAGATCCGGTTTATTTGCGCTTATATTGTGTGGACACAATACTTGAGAGGGATCATGTCACCGTCTGCCTCCGCCGTATCAAACAGCGTATATATTTATTTTTGCTTTATATACCACTGAAGCTTTTCTATGTACGCCTCTGTACTCTTTGTGAAATATTACGTATGAAATTGAATATGAATAAAGATATTTTATTTTTACTTCTCTACTAATATAATAAAGCGTAAACACATTACTTTGGCGTAGGATGTCAGCAATCACAGTATATTTTTGAATAATTCTTTTTTTAATAAAAAAAACCCTACATTTACGTCACGCTTTAAGCTATAGGTATATTTTCGCGCTTTTGGGAAAGGGACCACAAACTACAAGCTGCCAACATCAAGAAAGCTGGATTGCCATGGTTTGTCATCATGTCATGTCATTTTGACAATTGCAATTGATAAATAATTTGACGAATGTAAAAAAGTTTTTTTAATAATTTCACGCGGATGAAGCCGCATGGGTACAGCTAGTATCAAATAAATCTGACTAAGGTGATCTAACTATTTACATAATTCAGACGTTCAATTAGTTAGACATAATGTAGGCTTTTCTTCTAAAAAAAGACGACTTTAATTACACCTTTTTATTCATTTACTTTGTCAGTTTTCCATCCGTAAGTATCCTTAAAGAGTGAATTGGTTAATATATTTATGTAATGCAATCAATATATATTTAGCACTAGCTGTTGCCTGCGACTTCGCCCGCGTGAAATTATTAAAAAAGATAGCCTATGTTACTCGTGGATAATGTAGCTTTCAAATGATGAAAGAATTTTTAAAAACGGTCCAGTCGTTTTTGAGCCTATTCATTACAATCAAACAAAGTTTTTCTCTTTATAATATTAGTTTGATAAAGGCGCAGTTTCATTTGTCTATTATTTGGTCCTTATATAGCATGCAAATTCGTTAATCTGACCACGGGAAGTCAGATGCAGTAATTTCACCTTGCTAGTTAACTTCTAAATCATAACTTTGACATAAATTTAAGAGAAGTCCGACTTTATTTAGCTAATGTTATCAGTGTAGGAATTCTATAATCTTTTAAGTTTAAATGTCCTCGTACAAAACACTCACCCCTCAAAGGGGGTTGTGACAAGAGACCTGTTTACTGTTAGGCTTACACCAGATGCGGCGGTTCTCAGCGGATCTCTCCGGGGTGGAAATCAGATGGACAAACACCGAGATAACTTCTCTTTAGCCGTTACTTTAGCCGATTTTCAATCTAGCCCTTTGAGATTTTTTTCCAGAAAAAATATTCACGACACAAAGGAAAATATTAATTTTTTTCCTGTATAATTTACCTATCTAATATTATAAATGCGAAAGTTTAGATGAATGGATGTTTGTTAGAGTTTATAACCTAAACTGATGAACGGATCTCTATAATAGTTGGTTATGTTGAGGATAGTCTGGAAAAACACATAGACCACTTTTGTTTTTTTAATTCCACGAGGAAGGAATCGGGGGCTAAATCTAGTCGTTCATAATCGAAACATAAATGTTGAAAACTGAGGTAGCTCCAATTATAAAACCAGTTAACACAAAAAAAAATCTAACTTTAATCCAGTTTATCTATACAGTATGTCTTTGTTACACAGATTTTCTGACAACTACAAAAGATATAAATAAAAAATAGCCGCTTAAAATCAAGTGTTTTTGTCTAAATTATTTATTACCAAGAAAACAGGAGTAGTCTTTAAGCTTGTTAAACAAAAAACGATTATAATAACCTGACCCTTATTGTTCAAAATAAATCAATGTCCTCTAAAATTGTAATTATCTCCCAATGTGTAACTTCCCACAGTATCATTCTAATTTCTGGCTCGAACGCCTCCCTGTCCGGGGCTAAACTGTTGACTTTGTAAACTAAAAACTACAAATAAGACTTAAATGAGTGCCCGCGGCGTAGGGCTATGGGAATACTCCGTTATTGGGGTTACGGTCCATATTGGAAAAGGATTAGAGGGCGCACTTTTAGTATTACAAAACGATATATTATCCTGACATAATTACCACACATTAACCACAATATATGGTATTTAATGGTTATAATTAATTGGGTATTTGATTGTAAATTAATAATAGTTCATTCATCATGAGTTCACTTAACTCCTCATATAGTTAACTTACGTAGAGTCGGCGTAAAAGTCTTTCGTCCTAACAGTCCTCAGTGGAAACTCCCGTCTTGATCTTGTCATCTTTCACACAATACATCCATATCCTAGGCCAAACTCTAACAGGGGAACTCCACACTCATAACTAACGTTCTCCTTGTCACAACGTGCCTATACCATTCTAAATTTATCCTTAATTTATGATAGTTCGTTATAGTATATTTTTTTATGAATGTGAACCAACTAGACGATCCAATCTAGCAAGCAGCCAAGCGGTCTGCAGTCGATCAAGTAGTTGTCATGTAGATTTTAAAAGTAAAATGACAAAAGACAACTGATATGAAATAATTAGGATGTTAGTCAGCCTGTTTCACAAATTATAACATTTTCGGTGTCTAGAGTTAAAATTGTGCATCAACACTAGGAATTTAATTATAAAAAACTGTAATTTGAATATATATTTCACTAGTATAGTAACGAAAATAGTAGTTTAGTACTAATATAAAACTTTATAAATAAAAAAAAATCTCTATGCCAACGATTGACGTAATCACCGCAGTTTAATAAAGCACGGATGTATCTACACGTACTATTGAGTTTTAACATTATAAAAAGCAGTAGTTCTCTTCCGGCCAATCTCACGTCATGGAAATCATTCACGGTGCTTTACCGCAAACAATCCAGCCGTTGTGCGAAATGGCCGGGTTGCGACAAATTGGGGGTTTGCGCAGCCGGGCGTTATCGAATTTACCCCACCGGCAAAATATTTATTTCATTACTCCTATTCATGGGCACTAATCTGTGTTGCAGGTAGTGTGAAATTTTCGAAAATTGTTTTTTTTTATTGTTTCATCCATAACTTTTTTATGGCAATAGCATTGGCGCCTACAATCTAAAAGACTAAGCAGAGACAAAAAATTCGTAAAGAAATATACTTTTTAAGAAACTTTTAGCATATCAGCGTTATAGAATATGAATTTACAAAAATGACTTGGTTTCTTCTGTTGCCATTAAATAACACAGTGTTGTGAGAACACAATATCATCGAAAATTTAACACACATAATTTTATACACAAACAAAATAAAAAATGTCACAAAAAGTAAACTTGGTGGAACTCCTATTCTCCCTAACCTATGTTTGAGGATGTTAATTTCGTATGGAACCAGTTATTTCCAAAATAGTCCGACTTTCAAATTCGCCTGCAACAAGACAGTATAGAAACAGATCATAGCGCACTCGACGCGGGGCGTCGCTGTCGAGGGCTGGATTTTTTCGACCCCTGTGGTGACATTATCACACAAGCGAGACAAAAAACAACTTTACCACTTTAATTTAAAGCACAAAATCCATGAACAAAGTTTTGTCAACGTGGCTTCAATGCGAAGCACTATTGTGAGGATAATGCCACGATCAAACGTAGGTCCATTGTCAATGATGATTTTAATACAAAAAACAATTTTAATACAAGGGAATAGGGTTACATTTCCTTTAGAATTATCTTTGCATAGTGAAAACGAATAAGGGGTAAGTGAGATTCATTTAATTCGTTCTCATTGTCACAGGGACTCTTAATTTTCATTGTAATTTAGGGTGTAACGTCTCAACATACCCGAATGTAGCTTAGGGAGATATTTGAGTGGCATCAATCTTCTAAAGGAAACTAAAAGTAATACATTTTGTAAAAACAAATGTGACGATTAATATTTGCTTAAATTTATTAAACAAAATCAGGTGTTTTTAAGATTCAATCCGTTGAAATCGCGACATATGGAAACAGAATAACCCTACTCGTATGTATCAAGAGACATAACAATCAAAGAAATGAATTGAAACGAATTAACTGAAACCAAGGCGAACAAAGCCCCATACTGTCCAATAATGTTTACAGTTTACTAAGAAAGTGTGTAATTTATTGTATTTAAAAGAGTGATCTTTCAGATTTAGGCTTTAGTAGAGTAATTTTAATTTATTTCTAGTAATTTATGGTAAAAATTCTATTTCGGAATAAAAACAGAAGATTTTATTTGATAAGAATTTTAATGTATTTGTAACCCAACTCTTGTACAAGATATTTAACAGATTAGTTATAACAAAATAGAAAGCTTCTCTAGCTCTTCTAAAGCACTGCAATTTTCTACATATACCAGGAGTGAAAGAGATAAAATTACAACTTATTATCTTTATTAACCCTTGGGATCTAAAATTAGTGTGGTTAAAAGTATAGTTTTCTATAGTTGATTTTTTCTCGAGTTAAAAGACTGAAGTCCAATCAAAATGAAGACGGTTGGTACAGACAATACATAAAGGCTCACAAAGACCCTTGTCCTTTGTGAATCTAATAAACCACCCCCAAGGCGGACATTCGGAAAACAATCTGAGAAGGCTTTGATTCCGTCCTAAAGCTCGGAGTCCTTTAAATAATTTCTTATTAGAATACCATTCACTTGCTTTGTGTTATGTTGAGATGATAGACTGAGAATTCCTTTCGCTTTTTTTTCTCGAATAGAGAAAATCTCCTTGTAAACCTAAATTAAGTATAGCCTTATAAGATACCAGCTTTTGCCAGCGACTCCGTCCGTGTGGAGTTAAACAAAATAAAAGTAGCCAATGTGTTCTTCCAGACTATGCTTTACATCTATTCCAAATTTCATCGAGGTCAATGAACCGAGAGACGAGTACGTACTGAATTTGAGAATTTATGCAAAAGTAAAACTTTTATAAAGACGTTTAAGTATTGTTAAAGAAACTTACTGTTCTTTAATTTACGGTCGAATTAATCAAAAACCTTTGAATTGCTCTATCACTGAATAGTTCATACGAAAACTACACAAGAACTCTATTATAATACATGTCAAATATAAAATTGCATACAATTACACAAGGGTGGGTACTCACGAAAAAAACACCGACAAAACATCTTCAACAAATTCAATAAGAATTGAATCGTCGACGCATGTGTTCGAGTGCGTCCACTCAGCACCAATGCACCCGTCATAATATGGACACGTTACATTTGCGCATTGAGATTGTTTAATTGTCATGGTAAAACCATGGGGGCTAGCCAGCAGGGGGTCCTATACGAAATCTCTATATTACCAAACATGTATTCTGTACCTAAATATATGCTGTCTCTCAGAGACAACTGTTCTAAAATTCCTACTTACTAATAGTTTCAGGGCCTTTCGAAAAGTTTACTTATTTATGTTTTGTCTTAAAACTTGTATTAAAATATTTTTATTGTTTGCTTTTATGATAGAGAGATAACTTCAAGTGTTCATACACGGTAGGAAACCAACAGTAACTTGGCACTTACGTAATATGTAGAGGAAGACTCAATGTATGCGTTGTATTTACATTGACTACTTAATCTTTGGTCGATTTCAAAAAGAAGCTTTGTAAAAATTAACCAAGGCGGTGACAGTTGTTATTCAATCGCGCGTGTGATGTTTGAATCTTTGATGCTCGGTGAATTTAACCTCAAATTTTAAATGTAACTAATACGTTACTTTTTAAATACTAAAGCAGCTATTTGTATATTTCTACCTACTTGTAAGTAGTTATGACACCCATTATGTGAGGTTTAGCTATTCCGGAGGTCAACATGGACTATAACTAACTCATTCTGCTCACAATCAACATAACCTTTAAACAATCGTGCAAATAATCTTCACTGGTTTGAGTAAACCAAGTCTTGTCTATAGATATAATGATATTGTCTGTTTGTAATATCAAAAGAAAAATTCCAGATTTCGGGAAGATGATGTATTTGCGTTGCTGATGGCTGGGCCGATTTCGACCGGACCTTCACTGGAATAGATGGGCATATTATAGGCTACTTTTTTTATTTAATATTGAGTGGACGAACTCGCGGGCAACAGCTAGTTACATGTTAAATTCTAAACTTTTAATCGCCTATGTTGTTCAATAGTTGTTCATCTTACGTGATGTAAAGAAGTATAGTTATGTGAAGATTTCTTTAGGATTATCTGAGCTGAGACACTGACAAAATAAAGCTGCGCCTCCAACACGCTACTACGTGTGCGGGACAGCGCACTGCCCGGACAGGGGTACACAATTGCGGCCCGCTATATATATAATTTAACTTTTAAATAATGTTGTTGTGTAACATTCTGTGATGTTTTGGGTATCATTTTTTTTAAACATAATTTATAACTATCTGTTTTATTTTATTTAAATCATAATAGCATTTAATTTGACATTAAAACTTTATAGTGTTTGGTACTATTAAATAATGTAAGGAAAAACTTTTTAATTTAAGCAAAAATTGTAATAAAAAAATACACATTTCTGTCCAATGGAAATGATAGTTTAATTAATTTAATAATCAAATAATTTTCTTACACGGTTAAGAAGCCCTGTTTAGAACAAACGAATCCAGAACGGATAACAAAGCTATGGGATTAGAGCGGGCTTATCAGGTGAAGTGGCGCGAATTACGTCACTCCTAGCTCACACACAGGTTAGGTTTGGGTGGTCTTTGAATGTTTAGTGCTTAAAGCGTTTGCTACCAAAGCTCGGACAAAGTTTCACGTAAACTGACTAGTATATTTGAAGTAAGAACTTCCTTTGTTGAAGCTTTTAAAAATACATGTTTCAGGCTACGCTTTTACAGGTCATAATAGAATTGAAATATCCACGTAAATGTACGCGAAATATATGCCAAGTCAGTCAGGTATTTTTTTTTAGCTTTTTAAATTATAATATTGAAATCGTTTTAATGATTTAGAAGTTTATGTTATTTATAAAGTATTGGGTTAATAATTTTTATCATATACTGAAAATTGTAATTCTGAAGTAACTAACAGGTTATCTTATGCTTTTTTGGCTCTATAATACCTACTTCATATATATAGATGAGAAAGTTTGGATGCATTCGTGTTTGTTACTAGAAGTTAATGAAATTTGGCACAGTTGAACATAAAACAAAAAGGCTACTTACCAAGTTTTGTTTATTTCGCGCAGATAAAGTCGCGGGCAACAGCTGGTGTAAATATAAAATGGTGATTTATCTATTTTAATATTTAAAATTTTTTCCAGACTAAAAATGTAAATCTTACTAATATTATAAATGCGAAAGTTTAGATGGATGGATGGATGTTTGTTAGAGTTTGTAGCCTAAACGGCTGAATAGATTTTGATGAAATTTGGTACAGATGTAGATGTCTGGAAGAACACATAGGCTACTCACTTTTGTTTTTTTTTTAATTCCACGCGGACGGAGTCGCGGGTCAAAGCTAGTTGGTTCATAAATATTGACTCTATAAAAATATATTTGCTTTGCCCTAACATGTGCTTCATTTCACAATTCGTACTAGATTACTGTTATTATCATTTACTTCAGGCGCGAAATTGATAAGAATAGAAGATTTTTTACCGTCCTAATTTTACGGAATAATTAATGATTAGCTTGCGACAAAATCCGCGGCTAATTAAAAATAATAATTTCTTAGCCTATGTGTTCTTTCAAATTATGTAATACATACATGTCAAATATCGAGATCCGTTAAACGGACTTGGAGATACATAGTCACCATCCATCCAACGTATAAAAATGTATCTTTCCATTCATTTTCCATTTCTATTACTTCTTTTCGTCTTACGGATAACAAACTAAAATAAGTTGTTTTTATTACTTTTAGGCTCTCTGTCTCTCACTCTCTGTGCCCTCATTCCTGAGGGTCGCAACCTTTCTTCTTGACCACCTCTCATAGGATGTTTCTGCACTCTGTGCGAATCTGCGATGTGGATGGTATTATGCATAGTGGTATCGAGTTCATACCACAATTTTATTAAGAAGTTAAAGTAATTATAATATTATTTTAGAAACTCTAGATTTCAACATTTGTATGTAAATACATCATGTCTCTGCAGTGAGAACCCACAGTTAGAGCGTGCGCACACCTTTGATTAAATTATCACACAACTGTTTAGTCTCGCTTTGATTCCTATGAGCTTATATGGAGGTGCATCCACTACTCGATTTTTAGATGTGCAACTAAACAATAGGCTGCGAAACAATCGACAATCGCAACGTTTGCGATAGTTTAGTCAAAGGTGTGCGCTCTTAGTAGACTTGTGGGTTAACCTTTTTCGTAATAACACCATATCTTGTTGTCGCAGCTACGAAATGTTATGATTGTTTGAGTAAGATTGACGGGGCCGTCTGGATATGTAAACATTGCTTGCTCCAGTTTTCTTTAAATTACTAAACGAATTGTTTATTCAAAGGGTATACCATAAACTAGTATTGCATTAACACGTTTATTACATTATTTGCATACCCTAGATTTGTTTGGTAATCATCTATACTATTATAATAAAGCGTAAACACACACTTCTTTGTTGCCTAAGATGTCAGCAATTACAGCATATTTTTGAATAATTCCTCTTTTAATAAAAAGCCCTACACTTACGTCACGCTTTAGGCTATATATTTTCACGCCATTAAACTTAGAGGTAAATATTTTGGATAAAAACCCTAATGTGGGAAAGAGACCATAAGTTGCTGCCAACATCAAGGAAGCAAGATTGCCAAGTTTTGTCGTGTCTTTTAGACATTTGCAATTGACAATTTGACACATGTAAACAATAAAATAATTTTATGCTGATGAAATCGCACAGGAACAGCCAGTTTTTCATATAGTTAGATGTTCACTTGATTCTGTAATGAACATAGGGTCTTGGAACTACATCGACAAAGTCTGAGATCTGTTTGTGTAATTTTTTTTTATAAGATAAGGGGGCAAACGAGTGGCGGGAACACACAGGTCAACGACGCCAGTGGACATCCGCAACACCAGAGGAACTGCACATGCGTTGCCGGCCTTTGAGGAAATTGTAGGCTCGCTTCTTGTAGGACGCTAAGTCGTACTGGTTTGGAAATACAACCGAGGACAGACCGGATAAGGATATTTTTTTAATATTAAGAGCGCCGGAACACCTTTGATTAAACTGTTGCACAACTGTTAAATCGCGCTTTGATTCCTATGAGCTTATATGGTGGCTTAACTACTCGATTTTTAGTTGTGCAACTAAACAGTTGAATTGGCTGCGAAACAATCGACAATCTCACAACAGATGTGCGATAGTTTAGTCAAAGTCGTGCGCCTCTAATAGAGTAACCTGGTTATACTGACTTCGTAGGGACTGATAATATTCAGTCGCAATACTCGATGTTCATTTGTTCATGATCATTTAGGCTTTATGTTCAACCGGGATTTAAAATGCCATAACCAATAATTAGTTGAATTAAACGGCTTACATATGTCTTATAAGTCAAAATAATTGTAATAATATTTAATCATACTGTATTATAAATATATATTATAAATGTGAAAGTTTAGATGGATGGATGGATGGATGTTTGTTAGAGTTTGTAGCTTAAACGGCTGAACGGATTTCGATGAAATTTGGTACAGATGTAGAGGATAGTCTGGAAGAACACATAGGCTACTCACTTTGTTTTTTTTTAATTCCACGCGGACGGAGTCGCGGGCGAAAGCTAGTTAACAATAATACATTAAAACCTTTCGGCTTCAGGTGATTAATAAATCTTAAAATAGGCGCGATCAACACAAACGAATGATATAAGACAACTGTAATTCATAAACATTGTAACATTATTGTAAGGAAAATAATGTTATCTAACTCAAACTGGTAATCAAAATGATAATTTATATTATTATAGAGAGTGTTTTATTTTTTTTAAATAATTGAATAGACATAAAGAAAGTTAACTATGTTTTGAACTTTGAGAATATTGAAATCACTCTAATCGTTTGCTGCCGTTCGAGAGAAAATTAAATCTCGTCGAAATTAACTACTAATTAACACGAATACAGTGTTTTTGTACATATTTATGTAAATTTTTGCCTTACTTTAAATCTTAAGAATGCTCTCTTATCAACGTTGTTTCATTAAAATTAAACAAAAAAGAATTTACATTTGCGGAAAGGAAAATTATTTGCCTTGCTTTCTACATGGTCTTGAAGTTTACAAAGTTAGAAGAAATTAACAACACCCTGTATTTTGTCCATATATGTCACATTATGAACAAACGCGTCGTCTAAACAAACTATTGTCGCATACATTTGCACACAGAATAAATTGTTTCAACTGGAGCTAATTTTGTTATTACATGCCTTACAATGTTGCTGCAAGGAAACACAGGGTCGTGATCGAATCATTTTCACATCTTATGTGCTCATGATAGTTACCTTTTTGATTTACTTAACTTGTAACATAAAATATTAATATACTAGCTATTCCCGTGCGGCTTCATCCGCATGAATTTATGAAAATTTTATTTTATTGTTTACATTTGTCAAGTTATCAATAGCAAATGTCAAAATGACATGACATGATCACAAACCACGGCAATCTTACTTCCTTGATTTTGGCAGCTTGTAGCTATGGTCCTTTTCCCACATCAGGGTTTTTATCCAATTTATTTACCCCCTAAGTTTAGCGTGAAAATATATAGCCTAAAGCGTGACGTAAGTGTAGGCCTTTATATTAAAGAATTATTCAAAAATATGCTGTGATTGCTGACATCTTACGCTACAAAGTAGTGTGTGTTTACGCTTTATTATATTAGTATAGATGTAAGAAGTCAAGTCAAAATACTAGTTTGCTTTAGTGCTTGTATTCTATGAAATTAAATAATTATCTATCACTGTAGATAATTGTTATTTACTTGTTAAATTACACGCGATATTGAACTTCTTACTAATATTATAAATGCGACAATTTGGATGGATGTTTGTTAGAGTTTGTAGCCTAAACGACTGAACGGATCGCGATGAAAGTCTGGAAGTACTAGGCTATTTTTTTTAATTACCGGACGGTGTCGCGTGCGAAAGCTAGTAGACAATAATTTTGTACAGCCCTCGTTTGATAAGAGTAACAGATTTAAATGGTATACGCGGGCAAACGTTTGTGCAGAGTAAACACGAGAGAAATTGCTAGTTTATTTAAGTTATCTTAGAAAGTCATTAACAGGCTCGTCATTGTGATTCCATGCGTCGACAACTTTGTTATGATGATAAGGAGTGTTACCAACGAAAACTGTCAACAATGAAAATGTATACATTTGTAAATGTCATCACCAGCTCATGGTACATGACTATCGAGGGTTAGACGCCTAACTTTTTTTAAGAGGAGGAATGCGTTACGAATCCCAGGTGGTTTGGGGAAAGACACACTGGGTATGTGGGACTCTGTCCACGTCCCTTTGTCGTATGGGAGCCAACCTACTAAGCCTCCTCTGGTTCCCTTCACTTCACATTTTACCAAAGCGCGGGCACATTAAAAATCGGAGCCTGCTGTTGGTTAGAGGTGACTAGGCCTTAGTCAATAGCCTGCAGGTTGATTGATTTCACACTTATCTTTGAACTTTTTGGTCAAAGTTTGTGTGTAGAAATATTTTTCACAACATAGTTACGAGGCCAAGACTTCATTTTGTATTTGGGTTTCTGTTTCTGTTACTATAAGCGCTATTAAAAGGTTTTTTGAAATTCATCCTCTAAAGGTCTTAATGAAGGTCCAAATTTGTACAAACACGTGTCAATCCTCAAATAGAATTACTTAAAGACGGCTATAAACAATAAAAACTTCAATGCTAGGGTTAGGTTATAAATATAGGGATAAAGTTAATTTTGAACTTTTAAACTCTACCCGGATAAAGTCGCGGGAACAGCTAGTAAATAATAAAAATTATTAAGTTGTCATATTCATATATATTTCATCTTAAATTAACTAATAGATACACAAAATAATACTACTAGTACAACATTTTGATATTACAAGTGCCTCGCCTCACTAAACTATACAACTATTGTCTAACCTATCTTACATTTACAAGTGATTTTACAAATATTTACAATCCATACATAATAACTATTTTGTACAAAGTGACTAGAATTATTCATAAATAATCGTAACTTTTTAACAAAATCCACATCTCGCCTATTTAATCCCTTTTTAATTATTTTGTCGAGTTAATCATTAATAATTCGTTATAAAAACCGGACAGATAAGGAAAACTGATTGAAGATTAGTATTAAAATCTATAGAATTTTATCAAAAAGTCACGACGTAAGTTTTTGGCTCGCTTATTGACACTTACATCTACGTTACGGACGAAATTCATATTGTTAGATTAAATTTGCAAATTAAAATAACATTTTTTTCAATATGCAATACTATCCGACTTTATTCGATCGAGTGTTTTACTTACTCAGATCAAAATTGTCAATTTGCTTACAAAAATACGTAGATTACATTAAGTTTGGTTTTGGTCGCCATTACGAACGGTATTTAATTATAAATAACCCGACAAAGTTTCGACAGACACGGCACTAAAGACACAGACGTGGGTTTAGCGTTCCATATTTTCGTACCTCTTATTGTCCACGGGTTCGTTTCAAAAGGGAGGAGTACTAAAAACGCACCCAGGAAGATACATTCACCTGGCCCAGTCGTCAGGTGGCGCGGCAGTCAGGTGCAACGGTGAGAATGCGCTCCGCCGCGGCTCACTCATACCCTCCTCCTGGTTGCCAATTATAGATTCAATAGAGAAGCCGTTTCTGGATCTCTTTCCTCTGGGATCAGTGATCTCTGCGATGCGCGGCGGCAGGGGCACAGGGCGCAGTGTAGCGGGCGGCGGTCGTGGTAGTGCCAGCAGCGGCGCCGGCGGCAAATAGCAGGGCAGCGGAAGTAGCGGTGCGTACGCCTCACGCGCCAACATCGCCACCACGGCATGCGCGTGCTGCAGCGAAGGCGCCGGCCGTTTGTAGCGCTTGCGCCGGCGCAGGAAGCTGCCGTTGTCGAACATGTCCTCGGCAAGCGGGTCCAGCGTCCAGTAGTTGCCCTTGCCTGGATTACCCGGCTCGCGCGGTATTTTAATAAAGCAGTCGTTCAGGCTGAGATTGTGCCGGATCGAGTTTTGCCAGGCGGGGAACTTTTCGCGGTAGTAGGGGAAACGCGTCATTATGAACTCGCAGATGCCGCTTAGCGTAAGCTTCTTGTGCGGCGACTGCAAGATGGCCATCGTGATGAGAGCAATGTACGAGTAGGGCGGCTTGATGAGCTGCGAAGAAGATTTCTGCTTGGGCTTCTTAGGCGAGGTCGGCGCCGAGGGTTCTGCTACGTCGGGGCTGGGCGCGTCGTAGCGCTCAGAATCACTGGAGGGCGGCGGCGGGTCGGGCGCGTCCTCGTCGACGGTAACGTAGGTATCGTCGTGTGGGTAGTCGTGTTCGCGGGCACGCAGGTAGTGCTGCAGATAGAGCCGCGGCGGCGGGCGCAGGTCCAGCGGCAGCTCGCCTTCGATGATCATGTCGCGGTATCGGCCGAGGTCGCAATCTTCCATGCTGGCGTCACATGTCAGTGCGTCGCGTGCGGCGGCGCGGCGGGCACTGGCATTGCGGCGACGGCTGCTGGCGCTCCGCCCCCGGCCCCCGCCCCGCCCCACGCCGCCGCGCCCCTCCCCCCGCAGTTCACGTGCCAGTAAACACAACAATTGTCGTTATTATTACTGCGGCTCGGAGCTTTGTGCATGAATTTCAGGCCGTCGACTAATAATAATTATTAGACCGCGCGCTGCTTATCGATTTAACTTTGTCTCGGTATTTATTTTGTGCTTCGGCTTTCGTATTTACTTTGTCTTTCAATTTACTTCTCAATAATCAATTTATTTAAATTGCCTTTTAATTTATAGTCAAAATACTGATAAACATTGAAAAAATCATCTCTATTTTAACATCAATTTAGCCATATTTGGAAGCAAATAGTATACTAATGTAAAAGATTTAATAATAAGTACCTAGATTCAATCTTGCTAATTTTTTGTTAGATTCAGTTAGATTCTCATGTGAACGTGAAATAAAATATTTTCCAAGCCTACATTTCTCAAAAAGACGGCGTACGTATAATATAAACGTGTACGTATCGTAACAAAACGGCAAAGCAAAGGGGAAAGTGTTCAGGGAGGTGCGCGGGTAACGCGATCCTATAATCCCTCGGAGGTGAATAAAGGATTCGTCGTTATTGAAAAAAAATCTCATAAAACGAATTGTGACACACCGCGTCTACGTTCAGGTGGAGACGCGGACGTCTTCAAATAAAACGCGCGTAAAAAATATATTCCGCGGACGAGATGGCCCGAGAACGGCCTCGGGACACCCTCGTGTGTGTCGCCTACCAAAACAATTTACCCCTCGGGCGTCGAGGGAAAAGCTACGCGCGCGAGCGAGACGGTCAACGCGTGCGAGCGGGACGGAGCGACACCTGAACCAATCATCGAGTGGTTCAGTTTGGGCGGAGCCGCCCAAAGCTAACATGTCAGGGCGTGGCATTAGATCCTATTATTGTCTGGCAAGGCAAATAATATTTTGCACAATGTACACATTGGGGTAGCGACGGGGTGTCCGGGGGAGGGGCGCGCGGGGCAGGGACGGGGGAAGGGGAGGGGAGGCTGCTAATTTATTCCCAACTTCGGTTACGGGTTGTTTTTCAGGCTGGGCTGTTATTTAAATTGGACGCTGCGAGTTATTTGTATGTAGCCGCTGCGCGGGCATTGTCGGCCGTAATGAAGGAATTTCTGTTCGGTTTGTTTGTTGCTACGAAAATTTTCCGAGCCGATTGTTGTCGGCCGCTAGTCGTACGGTTTTTTTACTTTTTCACTTTCTTACTTTAGAAGCGTATATTTTATAGCTGGTTCGTTGTTAAAGTTGTATTTTTTCTTTTACATTGTGTTATTTTTTTTCCCAATCTTTATCCGAAACTACCTACATAACAATTGATTATTACTAGTTACAGAATTTGTATTTTTATACTGTTTTTGTATAGATTCTTTACGAAGTGTTTGAAATATTTTCGGTTTCGTATAAGGTCATTGACCCATAGTATAATTACCGTCGTCAGCTACAAGACATCGCTGTAACAAAAGATTACCGCTCTGTATACATTTAAATAGGGTTATTAGTAACAAAGCTGGGATGTGGGACAATGGAGCCGTGGGGGACGCACAATGCGCGCTAGGGCGACAAGGACTTAGTACTTACAGTTTAGCTCCCTACAGACGCCCTGAACAGTTCAACTGATAGTTAATGTTGCTTACACACGCACAATTTTAACTGAACAGTTAGAATTGAGTAGAGTGTCTGTGGCGGGCTTTTTTTATGCAAACCTGAGATGTCTATAATGTTATGAGCTATACGCTTGACTCTTATGCTCAGGTTTTTTATGTAATTCAATTAATTTTTCAAATACAGTTATTTAAACCGTTTGATAGTTTGTTAACAATCAATTTTAGCAATATCGAATAATCAAGTGGATTGTTTAAAAATTAAACAGTTGGTTTTCACTGCGGAGAAACAGATTCGTATTGTGATTATTATAATAGAGGAAAATGCTAAGTCATCCATACGACACGAACCATAACAAGAATTATAGAAGGGAAAAGACATAGGGGAAGATCAAGAATAACATATATGACACGTAGATAAAAATTAATCGAGATCCGTTCAGCAATTTAGGCTACACAAAGAAAACAAACCCTAATATTTATCTAACTATCTAAACTTACTATAATATTAGTAAGATATACGAAGCCGAAGCTATAACAAATAACTTACAACTAACAAAGTGTAATCCAATGTAACTTGTTACCAGGAATAGTACCAGGAGAATATAAACATCAGGAGGTAAGCCTCTTAGCAGCTCGTCTTAGCTCGTAGTAGCTAACTCCGCGCGCAAACATTTCCATTTCAAAGATAAGCGCGGGATGCGACGGATTATCCTATCTATCGAGAGTTGCCAGCTTATAATATAGATAGTATAGAAACTCCTTGGTTATTATTGAGCTATTTATATGTAGGTTATGGGTTAACTAACTTTTTCTCCAATTGTCGTCCACCGAAACGGAACCAAATGGACATTCGGCGACTAAAAATCTGGGGAATATTTCCTCAACTTTAGCTGAGAATATCATATAACATGATTTTTGGATAACACAGATCAACCAAAATAGGTACTTAATTACAATTCAAATTTTTAAAAATAAGAATAATAAAAACAAGAAAAAAATATCTAAAAAAACGTACTACATGAAATTTACGAAGTCTCAGAGCCATCTAGCGTAGAGTAGTTAAAACAGTGAAAACTGTTTTATCTTCAAAGCGTTGCGATTTATGCGCCATCTATTAACAGGAAGTAAAACAGTGTTGTTCGTGTTGTTTCTGAATTTACGTACAGATGGCAGTTTTTTTAATCGTCGGCGGCGTCTATCTCAAAGAGACGTGCTTTTATTTTAAAACAATAGATGGCATAGCTACTAATTTAGTATTTGTAAAAAGAGTAATAATGAAAACCACGTACATTACCACCGTAAAGAAAGTTTAGAAGGAGCACATAATGATGTTTTCATCCATACTTCAGATTAACTGATTAATTACAAATCTTGAGCTATTTTTGTACTATGTTTACAAAATTTACTCTTCTGATAATAGGTTTTAACGATTTTACTTATAAGCTTTAATAAGTTAATTAATTTTCTGCTATATTATTTTACAGGAACAATTGTAGTGTAGTGTAACAGTACTAAAGTCATATGAAGCTATTTAAAGTATCTTGGTTTTAGATAAAAAAAAACTTTTTTAACAAAGTTATTCGATATCTTTATAAATCAACTAACCTGATTAAAATTCCCAAAAACAAACCAACTAGTGTAGCCTGTCACATTTAATTGGTTCTATTTCAAAGAAGCAGGTAATGTATCTAAAAAAGGTTTGTTCGACAAAGAAGCAACATTTTATGTCAATAGAGATTTGAAAAAATATCCACAGGTGTCATTTCTATAGCTACCGATTACAGTTGAGTCGGCATTCTTTTGGCTCTTACGAGTTAAAAAAAACAAAACCTCTACTGTCGTGTCAAACCTTCACGGTGGATAATTCGATGGGTGCGCGGGAACAACTCATGCGTTATTGTGTTCACGTTTCAAAAAACTAACCTATTTAATTTCGGGAACTAATATTTTTATGGTTTCCTTCTCAGTTACGAGTTAATTTATCCTACATTCTTGTGGTCACACATTCATACAGGATTAGAATGTCTACATATATTTACTATTTTGTGTTTGAAGTTATTACAAGTTCAATATTAATGAAAGTTTTTTAACGCAGAACTTAATGTCCTGCCAGTCGTCAAAGTAGATTCATTATACAATTTAAATTATAGATTTATTATGTAACTATTAATCTAATAATTACTTACGTGTTATTACAAAATGTGTTAGTCACTAATAAATTACATAATGATGTAAATTTTTAACTGCAATTTGTTAGTCTAAAATTGTCTTATAAGCACTGACTCAGTAATTGTGGACATAATCAAATGCACTTGACATTGAAGACTACACCTGTTTTATTATTATTCAAAAAACAATAGCACTTATACAATAATGCTATGTTATAATTCTTAACCTTAACAACAATAATTATAATATGCCATTCCTATTCAATATAATTATTATAACATTTTCATCATAAATATTAAACTATTAACATTGTAATTAATATTTGAAATTACTTTAAGTTTTTTTAATGACATATTAGCTTAATTGATTGTTTAATCAGTCATTTTATTGGAGTTAATTCTTCGCGTACTTTATCGATAACTCTAGCGTACTTCGTAAACACGGCGTGCGTTTATTTTCCCGGCAACAGTCGGCGCGCGCATGCGCTACGTGTTTGACGTATTTTGTGTTGTCCATTGACAGTTCATTTTTTCCGCGTTTACATGTTTGACGTTTAGAAAGAGTGGTTCTCTGCATTTTTATTTGATTCCTGTGTTTTATAATGGATAGAAATTCCCGTAATCATTCTTCTACAATGGACCGTGATTCGAGATTGATTATAAGAAAAATTCTGTTGGATTTCCTCATTTTGTTTTGCAGTAAGTTTGAAAATTTGCATATTTTTTATCGCGATAGATACATCTATTGTCGGTAAAAGGTTTTGTCTTAATTATATTTTGACCTTGAACTGTTTTCGCTTCCCCTATTTATATTTTTAGTGATATCAAGTTAGGATGTAGTTCTGCAATACGTTTTAAAAACTAGGACATCGGTTTGCAATGAGATAAAAAGCGATATTTAAGTTTTTGCAACATCCACTTACTCTAGTTATTTGCAATGAATTCAGTTTTTGATTGTTAATTTATTACAAAAAAAATCATATTTATGTTCTTAAAACTAAGTTTGTTGACTTCACTAATGAAATTGTGGTAAAACTGAATTATAATATCTCTAAATTATATTTAAAATAATAATAAAGAACATTTTACTGTATGACATTATATAGTAATAATTCTTATGTCAATAACATCTTGATTTTTTTATTATCTTTTTCATAATGTTAAATTTAAAGGAGATACCTTTTTATTCATAATTATTAAACAAACTTAAGCTACACATTAACTCCCCAATCAATAGTAATTGAATTATGATCTTTTTTATATTAAACCAACAAATCATTAGGCAATAGGCCTTGTTCAAAGATTATACAAGCATAAATAGCATATTGTGTTTAATAATTTTCCATTTTAATATCAATGCATTGATAAGCAGCATTTAATGAACATTATAAAGGATCCTTGTATAGACAGTTCCTAGAATCTGCAATAAAACACTGCTCTTATATGTTCATACAAAAAATCCTTTAGTGTAACATTCGAGTATATACAATAAATTGGTTGTCTGTTTGTATCAAATGTTAATATTATTATTAATTGCTAGGATAATTTATATAATAGGCATAAAAGTAATTTGGTGGGGTTATAGGAGATTTTCTCGATCAAAAAAAAATATTTATTAGTAAGGGTCCATACAGATTATAGACTGATTTATTAGACTAGAATTATTTAGTAATTTTTAAAGTGTTTCTCTATATGGAATTCATAGTATAAAATGTTTTCTTTCAAATCACTGTTTTCAAAGGTTTTTAAATTGAAAATAAAACTATTTTAACAAAAAATTATTTGTATAGTTATAGTAGTTTTTATTTGATTTAAAATGTTTCAGTAATTACTTAAATTCAATTTTCTCAATTACAATGACCTTTTTATTTATATTTTTAATTGAGATAATATTATGAGTTTTACCTCGATAATTAAATACGTGAGAATCCAAAGCTAAGCTGTGGCTTAGAAGTAAATATGCTTCACAATTTTCTAGTACAAATTTATTCATGGAAATAATATTACGTCGATAAGGCGTTTTCAATTCAACTTTGTAGGAATAAAGTGTTTTAATTTACTCCCAATGTTGTCAAGGACATAATCACGAGAAATCGATTACTAGGAGTTCTAATTTTAATCGATTTAACAGAAATACGGCTTACGTTCGAAAGTGTGAAGGATTGTTTTAGTACCTGTATGAAACATGCGGTCGGTTTTTCGAAGAAAATGAGAGAGATGAAAATTTATTTCTCTGTAGATATTGTGGTAACAGAAATTTTCAGTAAACTTAGTTATTGGATCAGTTTTCTATGTAAGTGTCAATTTTACAAGGTTTTATTTAGTTTTTATATGGCATGTTTGATGTGTTTGTTTACCGTTAACGTTATTTTCGACACATTATTATCGTGAATTTGGAACGCTAATTATTTTTTGACGATGTGTACCTACGGATATTTTGGGACTGACCTAATTTATTTACTACACATCTTTACTGCAACATAGATGATAGAAAACCGTTGTATTTTTGTTGTATTATACAATTTGGGCTTTCTGTTCTAATATAATATATATCCTACTATTTTACTTCTTACTAATATTATAAATGCGAAAGTTTGGATGGATGGGTTGATTTTTGTTAGAGTTTGTATCTAAATGGATCTCGATGATTTTTTTTTATTTATAAAAATATTAGTAGATTTTTGTTAATTTACTAATATTTCCTTTAACCATTCCAACTTAGCTCTAGGCTTGTGCTAGGATATGGTTCACGACAATAGTCGAATGGCAGGATTGGAACCCTCGACCTCACGATCGGTAGTCCATACCCCAAACCATTAGACTATTGGCGCTTGGCAGAGATGTAGACCATAGCACGGAAGAACATATAGGCTACTAACTTATTTTTTTTAAATCGCGCGCAGACAGAGTCGCTAGCGAAAGCTAGTGCTGTGAAACAGTAAGTACTAATTTAAAAAAAAAAAACTTTACTTAAATAAACGTACATCTGCGGCACAGCTGTTGGTTATTTTTAATTGGTTTATGATTGTCAAATGTTTTGATTTACGATCTGCCAATTATATTGTAAAACTACTGTTGCTCTATTTTTGTTTATGCCGTCTGTTTGTCCGCTAATTCATAAAAGCATATTGTCACCAATGGGCAAAAAACTGTCGTTAATATTATTTATAACAGAAACAATATGCGATACAGTAAAGTCTTGTATTTTTTCTACAGATCATAAACTTAATTTAATGTCATTATAACTGGCAGTGTATAAAATTACAAATAAATCACTATAACATTATCGTTAACAGTTATTTTAGACGTTACTTTGCGGATATAGCAAATTAACAGTTTTGGTTCGCGCATTAACGCATCGCTTCAGTGCGCACCCGCGGTTCCCAGACGGACAGTGGGCGCATTCAGCGTCCGTATTAAGTATGAATAATGTGACCAAACAATATAGACGTAAAACGGGATAAACGCAAAAATAAAAAATTACAAGAAAATATAGAAAGTTCGCCTATTATAGCTGTTATTATAATTGGTACTAATTATACGCATGAATAATCTTTATAGCTCTGTTGCGAAGAAAAACGACTTGTTATTGCAAATGAAAATAATTGCATATTAATACTTATCTATCAGTGCGTGCACACTTTACTATATTTATTTCTTATTACAGTTAATAAGCTATTTTAGCGTAAAGCGTCTGTAGTCATGAGTTATTAAATTGATTGTAAAAAACGGAATATATACCGTAATAGGACTATCCTAATATAGTTCTGTTGCATGGTGTCCCTACTGCAATGACCCTGTCTGTCCCGATTCCCGATGCACTCGGAAACGTTCGATTGTGTATTTGTAAATGTCTGACATGCATTTGTCGTCGGTTCTAGTCGCCGTTGCGTAGGAGTTGTTTGTTGATTGTGCTTAGTATAATCATTGGGAGCTATTCGAAATGGCTTACTGTATGGAATTGAAAAAGTAATACAGCTGACATTGATATACTGTCTATTGACTTATATTAATAACGAGCTGTCGCCCGGAAACTTGGTTAGCGCAAATTTGGGCCACCCGTTACGCCATTTTGACAGCACGGTATTAAAAATAAAAGTAATATATAATATGCCCGTCTATGTCAGCTACCCTTAAGTGAAAATTCGGTCGAAATAGGCCCAGCGGTTTCGGAGATAACCTGCAACAAACGCGGCTTGCGGACAGACAGACAGACAATTTTTTTAGAATGCGATTTTCGTTATCAGCAACGCAAATGCACCATCTTCCCGAAATCTGGAATATTTCTTTTGATTACAAACCCACACTCCAATTTTATTATATGTATAGATGTAAAAGTTTGGATAGATTTTTGTTAGAGTTTGTAGCATAAACTGTTGAACGGATCGTAATGATATTTGGCATAGATGTAGTCTGAAAGAACAACATAGGCTAGGTGCTGACTTTTGTTGTTTTTTTTATTTCACGAGGACGGAGTCAAGGGCGAAAGCTAGTTTTATTTATAATTTTAACTTGCCATCGCGTTACGACGAGTCTAGGATGAAATGCAGCTTGAAATAATAAAAGTTTTTATTTAATTGTGAATATTTCAGTAACCTGATTCCTGTTTACACTAAACAGAACTTTCTATATAAAGAAATTAAATTTAAAAAGCAAGAAATCCAGTTTTTTTATCACGCGTAGTAATGTAAGTGGAACGCAATTCGTTGATGTTTCGTGACAGATAATGCTCAGTTAATTGCCAACATTACAACTCGTTAGTTATCTGTGGTAAGCCGTAAGCCTGTCCCCCGCCGCCGTGGGCCGTGGGCTGTACGCAGGATGTGAACCACAACCACAAACGGCCGCCAAACAATCTGGCAGGTAATTGCCGCGCTGTCAAAACATCCGACGCTATCCCGCGACCTGTCAGATTAACCGTATCCGTTAAAGAGGTATTTTATATGTTACTGGCAGCCAGCAACTTATGAAAAAAAAACTCGCTCCGCAATGGCGGCCGGTTTTGCCGCCACTTTTTGACAGCTGTCAGAAAATTACTCTTACATTTCATTGTGATGTTTTGTACTTTTTGCGTTAAGCATGATCATTTGTTAGAGAAACTTTATCATTCGATTTACATACATTATATGTTACATTCTACAAGCTGCCGCCTGCGACTCCGTACGATCTGATTTAAAAATTATATATCTAAATGTATGCCTTTCAAGGAGATCCATTGCGAGGTTCTAGATATACGTTGCAAAAAACATCCATCCGTCCACCCATCTAAAGTTTCGCTATTTTATAATTTTAATATTTAAAACAAAATATCTACATACGTCTATCCGCTATTAATTTTTGAAATGCACTCAACAAAGCGCAACCTCTTAAGTGGAATGTATCGTCACTAAAAGTTATCTTTACGGTTAAAACATGCTTCGTCGACAATTAGTTGGCGGAATGTCTTTTAGTGGATGTGCCGCTACTAAAGAACCATAGATTATATTCAAAACAGATGTGACATGTCATCATATTTTAACACAACTATATCAAATCAAAATTGTCGTCCGTCTGAAGATAGGCCTACGCGCCTGACACTGTGTGTCTGTTCAAGACTGTTTGAAACTACAATACTCATTTTTTTCATGAAATCGCTTAATGTTAATCTAAAATGCGTCACGTCACAAATATCTCATATTTCTTAAAACTCTCTAATTACTTTATAAATTATCATTAATTTCACATAACACTAACGAAGGTAACGCTTAATGTCAAAGTTAATATTATAACGTTAATTGATTAATAACAATTACTCTATGGACCTAAATGTAATTTATTAATTGCACATCAGTCAGAATTGCGTGTGGCGGTCGTGTACATCACTTGCTGATTAATTGTATTGTATCAGACGAGCTCGCAATTATGTGACGTTACAAATTATTGTACAATGTTATTAACTATAAATAACAAATGTATTTAAGGATACAAAAATAGATTACTTAAAGAATTTGGTTTTAGAGAAACGTAATTAAGTGATTAAATTATACTTGTTTAATCTATGATGATATTTGCCTATCGTTAGGTAAAAATGATAAAAATGTGTCGTATCTTCGGTAACTAATCTTTGTGTATTCGTAATTTGGCGGCGCCTTAGTTCCCACGTGTGTTCTCGTCGAGTCAATATTTGAGGCGTTATCAGCTCTTATGTTACACTTCATATACAGCTGTATCCGTTCTTTCTTTGCTCCAATTTCTAATCTTAACCTAAAGAATATTAAATTAAAAAAAATTAATCAAAAGGTATTATTATTAGTATGAGTAGTTGCAACTGGATGAGTTCATATTAAGATATCAAAACACAATCAAGAGTCAATTTCTTTATCGCTTGTTATTTTTATTCTGTAACCTTATAACCGCAAGTCGCTCGATTGACTCAAGTGGCCGTGATATGGTTACATTTATTAACAGCTTACATAGTTTAGTTATTTCAAGATATCATAACATATTTAAAAAAGAAACTATCACGATGTTTATTCAAGATAGCTGTTGCTCGCGACTTCGCGGGCTGGAAATTAGAAAATAATAAAAAATATAACCTATGTTACTCACAGATAAATTACCTTTCTAATGGTGAAAGAATTTTTTAAATCGGCCCAGTAGTTTTTGAGTTATTACAATACATATAAAAATACAAAAATACAAATCTTTCCTCGTTATAATATTAGTATAGAAGTATAGATTAGTATAGATGAGCTCCGAAAGTAATTATTCTATCAATCAGAAATCCCAAGAGAAGTCAGGGCGGTATGTATTAAATGTTTTCCATAAAAACATAATTTGTAGTATAGTTTGCAAATCTTGTATGCATAGACAAGTAAAACATGAACATGCTTTGAATATTGAATGATGGTATTTTTATATGTTCTCATCAGTACCTAATAAATTAAATGAACACGACATTCGTAGAATATATGAATTAAATTAATTGACAAAGATTGTTGTTGTTGTTATTTTAGAGCGATTAAGAGAGATATCTGTCAATACACGTGTCCCAGGTATCGAAATTCCTAGTGCAGAATAGTATAGTATGGATCTACAATGTCTGGACCGTTGAGAGTGGTCATGCTATTGCGGTTAATCTGTTGGGACATACCTTTGTAAAACCTACAAAGGCATAGTAAATTGTATTAAAGGACTAGCTTTCGCCCGCGACACCGTTCGCGTGAGATTAAAAAAAACAAAACTAAGTTGCCTATGTGTTCTTCCAGACTATCCTCTACATCTATGCCAAATTTCATCGAAATCCGTTCAGCCGTGTAGGCTACAAACTCTAACAAACATCCATCCATCCAACTTTCACATTTATAATATTAGTAAGATTCGAATTGCATATTTTTTGTTGTTGCTTATTATCCTCATTCGAAGTCATTTATTGAAATTTGAGAATATAATAAAAAATATTCTAACACTTACAACGTCACTTTTATGTTTTTTAATCAGTTCAGGAATCCATCAAAATTAACCACGATCAGCACTTCAATTGTTTAACAAAACATTTGAGAGATATAATCGTAATGAAAAAGAAATCTGTTATCTATGGCAACTTTAAAATACATTTTAATCTATTATTTATTACATTGGCTTGAAAGTTAAATTCAATCATAATATTTAGTGTAACAAAGCAGTGATTACACGGGTCGCTTACAAAACTAAAGAATACATTCAAATCAAATCAATCGAATCTATCTATACACTAGCTGTTCCCATGCGACTTCATCCGCATAATAATATAAAAATTTAATTTTATTGTTTACATTTGTCAAATTATCAATTGCAATAGTCAAAATGACATGACATGATGTCAAACCTTGATTCCTTGATGTTGGCAGCAACTTATGGTCCCTTTCCCGCATTAGGGTTTTTATCCAAAATATTTACCCCTAAGTTTAATAACGTGAAAATATATAGCCTAAAGCATAACGTAAGTATAGGGCTTTTTATTAAAAAAAGAGTTATTCAAAAATATGCTGTAATTGTTGACATCTTAGGCAACAAAGAAGTGTGTGGTTACGCTTTATTATATTAGTATAGATAAACATAACATGCTAGCTACCAGACGAAAAGGATCTTGTGACTTTTTTGCGTTTGATAGAAGGGTGCTAGTGTGTTTTAGTTTAGTTTGACTTTTGCCTTATATATCCTTGTCGGTCTATAGTTAAAGTTGTAGCATGCAAGTATGTGGTGTTCGTATCATTGTTTATGTGTCCTTATTCCATTATTTTGCACGTCAAAAGTGCCTTAATATTTAACGCTCGTTGTAACTTGTTTTAAACAATGGTAGTAACAGTATTTACTCGTGCGTTCCTACTCACGTAACATTTCTTTTGTTGTACGATTTATCCCGTTTGTGCAATAAAAATATGTCAACTGATTTTATACTATTCAGAAATACAAGAATGCGTAAAAGATAGCTGTTACAAAGGTAATAATCGTAGGTAACAATTGGCGCAAACACTTGGAAGGAAATATTTGCATGTTTGTAAAGTGCTTCGCACGTCCATGGTTGTCTAATTCTATTGAAATCTTTACATTTGTAGGCTTATAACCTAACTAGTAAGATAACAAGGAATTTTCTTTTAACAGTTGTATGCTTCTAAGTTTTATTGCGTTTTCGACTCAACCATTCACCGTGAGCATCTCAGTTATGTTTTTCTTAAATTCGTAACAAATTATTTTGAATGAATTATGTCATTCGATTGTTTCCTATTTAAACTGTGGAATTAATAGCCGGTGAAAGTGTTCATTACGCGGAAAAGGATGCAGAAATTAATGTTAATTATACATTCGACATCGGATTAGGATATATGAGTAGCCCACTTGTGGGACGCAACAATTGGGTAATGGTTTAGTTACGTGTATAATTCGCCCACGCGACATTTATAAGCAGGATGACTTCGTTTAGACTTCGGTACACCAATTTAGAATATGTCGCATAACATATTTATGTGACTTTATTCATAAGAAGGAGAATAGGTCATCTAATTTACAGATTTAGAGCGGGCGCATACCTTTGACTCAACTATCGCACAACTGTTATGCGATTGTCGATTGTTTCGCAGCCAATTCAACTGTTTAGTTGCACAACTAAAAATCGAGTAGTGTGCGCACCTCCATATAAGCTCATAGGATTCAAAGCGCGATAGTCAAAGGTTTGCGCATGCTCTTAGAGAGATGCCACACGATCAACTTTTTTGTTTATGCTTGACATAGTTAGGGATGGACAATCAGTTGTCAAGATATGTCGATATAACTGTTGATCTAATACAATCGATGTCGACCACTCTTCTATCGACAAATAGCCGTTGACCTACCCAATTCACCGAACAAGTTATGATTTACGTGGGAGGTAATGACAGATTGTTGATTGTTGAATGTCAACCGTGTGTACAATCGATGTCCATTATCGAAACCACTTTGAATCGAGAACTGGTATCTCGATTAGAATTGGTTTGGTGATGTTTTTTTACAATTGCACTATTGTTGTGAGAGATTCGATTTAAATTTTTAGGGATCTATCGATTGATTTTGATTATTTGATTTCGAATTATAATTAAATTAGTGTTAATAATATCATATGAGGAATGCATTTATCAATCTAGAGAACGGAAGAAGCCTTGTAGGCTAGTAGGCTTGTTTCAATTCTAACTCCCTAGTTTATGACAGCAATTAACATCACTTATAGTTTGTTATATTACCTGGTGTTGCAACTTAATAGCTCCCTTATCTGACTCTGCTACTTCAATATGCTTCTTTAATAGTTTCATCATTGAGGCATTGTTAGCATATAATTATTTTCTTTTATTATTTCTGTCTTGTATTACAGTTGCATAAGTGTAAACCGATTAGATTCAATGAACAATTCAAGAATAGATCTTACCTTTGTTATATTTCCCGTTACTTCTATTATGATTTATGCTATTAAAGTCTGTATTTTTAAGTATAATTTATAATCTATGTATTAAAAAGTGGGACATCTTTATCAATATGACAGTTTGAAACGGTTGACGTCATGCCGTGTTAAGCCTATGCAAATTGGCTTCCAACTGTTACTAGAATAAATTTCAGTAGTCTTTATTTGAGTTACTTTTTATTAATATTGATGCGTGGGTGCGTAATAATGTGATGAATTTGTGTGGGCAATTCCCTCTTGTATAAATATCTATTTATATTGAACCATACAAAAAGGCTAGGCTAGTCGTGATTCGTTTTACTTAACAAGACCTCACCATTACCTTTAAAAAAGTAAGAAACGAAATATGCGCCGGAGTTGCGAAAGAGTAGTCTCCTATTACTGACTATGAATACTAGACTTCGCCTATAATTTACGTATCCCATATCAACTATTGTTAGGCCACTTTTCGCCTGAATTCCAAGCTGGATAGCTAGTAATACTACTTCTATTGATAGGGAGGAAGCCACGGAATTATTGCATCCGTGCGTCTAATTGTGTCGGCCAATTTAGTTTCGTGCTCCGAAGGGAAGTGGCTACTTGAAAATTGTATGTAATGCGGTGTTATGATCGGTGAAGTGCTCGCCAACGGGCTCATTTCCAGCCTATAATGTTCGACTCGTTTACGATTGATGTCTGTCTGTAGATATCAGTTAAGTGCTAGAAGAAAACTGGTATTTAAAATCTGGAAATCTTGAATAAGTGGTGGATATACCAAGTTTAATAACTTCAAAATTTTGATATTTTACCTATAGCTTTCTTGTGTCAAAAGCCATAAATTGTGGATTACGAGTTTAAGCAAGGAAGTGAAATGCGAGTCTATTTTAAAGTAACGTAAGAATGCATTTACAGATCAAGCAGATCTATCACTTAAGTCTACTGTTATTAGGTTTCTATTACCTTGCATGTATCCAAATGATGAATGTACAAGAATCATCATATTCAATTGTCTCAATGAAATTAATGCAATCAAGATTGATAAATCAACTTCAAATGTTATCGTCCTGTCTAATGAAATAAAAATGCCTCACACAGCTTCTTGTCTCTCGAACGACGGAGAATAATTAATGCTCTCGAAGATTTATGGGTTCTTAATGCTGCGCCTACACGATCAGACCTTATCATGTTCGAATCTAGCTGCAAACGACAGGTAACTACGTCTATTAGGTGCAAAGCATTTTGAAACTTAACTCTTTTCATGTAAATTTATTTTAGAATTACAAGCAAGCGTAGTGTTTTCAATTTGCAACTATATTTATCTTGTGTATTGCTTCGATAAAATTCTCGGTGCGATTAGTGAGTGTTATTTCTTATTAATTGATGTCTAGATTTTCATTTTTATTTTAGAATGGTATAGTGTTTTCTTTCCTTGACTGATTTTATCACTAATGATATTGGTCTTATCGTTATAGATTTTTGCCATCATGCAGAAACTTTTGATCAGCATTTACTTGTATCTTTAGATATCGTGAGTAGGTTTCATTTCTTTTTGTAAGTCCAGTCAAATCTTTACACGTATTACAGTTTAAAAATAACACTTTTGAACATTTGATCTTCTAGAAGACTAACAGGGAGGTCTTCTAGGAATGTTATAAGTATGAATAATACAAAATGGATGTAAAATAAATCTTATGTTACCACTAAGTGCATTCGAGGGCGGAATCATTTACAATAATGTATTGAACATTGTTCTTCAAGTAACTCACAATGGCAACACAATGGTAGATGCTATCTGACGTTTTGTTGGTGTTATTGATGTTGGTACCGCCTCTGCCGCCTCCGCGGACCAATAATTATTACCGCTACGAGACTTGATACCAATATCCAAGTGACAATATGATTTACTAGCGTTCGCCCGCGACTCCGTCCTCGTGGAATTAAAAATAAAACTAAAGTGAGTACCCAATGTGTTCTTGCAGACAATCCTCTACATCTATACCAAATTTCATGGAAATCGTTTAGGCTAGAAACACTAACAAACATCCATACATCTATCCAAACTTTTGCATTTATAATATTAGTATGAAGTATGATTGAAAATGTTAGTTACCGAAGTGTACATAAAGCTTGGCGGTTTGAGGAATTGAATTAATATCTTATTATATTTTTTAATTTATATGGGACTTTCATAATCTGTAATTCGTATTGTCCCTTCTCTTCTTAATGGGGCAAATAAGTTTTGATAGGGGTGTGGTTCTATATTTATTTATTTTATCTCCTCCTCTATCTATAGGCAAAGCTTCTGCATTTGTTTACGTATGCCTCAGGATAGCAATTACTATCAGATGAACTGCTGTTTGATACTTCGTTCTATTAAAAATTAGAGACTTATTGGTGTGTGGCAACCCTGTCGTGTTTGTTCGTGAGACCTCGTTTGTATGGTGCGTGTAAGAGGAGTTTGAAATCAGTGCGTGAAACGCGAACGCAGAAATTTGTTCCACATCAAATTTATTTCACTTACGTCATAAAATATTTTACAACTTTCCACTTTTATAGCGTCAAACAAACACGGCTCTTGAAATAGGTGTAAAAAAAGAAAATCACGTTAATGTAATTTACTGTCCAAAAATTGCGTAGAAATACCCATAATTTGGGGTTTACCTTATTACTTATTCATAATAAAAAAACACAAAAAATATTTGCTTAAAGTCACGTCATTTCTATATTCTCCTTTTTCGCTAACAAGACACTTTTAAATCATCCCGCAGTAAACTTTTTCACAATATCTCGATTGCACATTTTGCGCTTGTAATTCGAGAATCAATTAACAATTGCAACTGCATAATTGTATTTATAAACATTGACTGAAATTGAATTAACGAGGGCAAGTGCGAAATAGAACGCGATGTTTAGTCGATAACAATGAATGGTTAACAAGAGAAATAATTATATCGGTTTAGCATGGAATTGTAGCCTACAGTAACAAGGGCTTGGGTACTTTTATGGAACAGAATAAAATGTTTGATTAAAATTCCTGCAAAAGCATCAAAACAATAGCCCCAATTATAAGTAAAAAGGCGTTGGCTCTTACTATGTGATTATTATAAAGATAGATCTACCCCTGAAGTGCTTTTAGAAATGAACGTACATAATTCGTTTTAAAAGCTTGTACTAATCTTGTATATTGTAACTAGTGCAGAGATCTTTAACATCTTTAGGGCGGGTCGTTTTCACACACACCTTTGTCTAAATTATCGCACAACAGTGT
This sequence comes from Papilio protenor, assembly GCA_029286645.1. NCBI lineage: Eukaryota > Metazoa > Arthropoda > Insecta > Lepidoptera > Papilionidae > Papilio > Papilio protenor. The sequence goes on along the minus strand of JAGSMZ010000007.1, from coordinate 6,503,137 downwards.
GCGATTGTCGATTGTTTCGCAGCCAAATCAACTGTTTAGTTGCACAACTCAAATTCGAGTAGTGTGCGCACCTCCATATAAGCTCTTAAGAATCAAAGCGAGAAACAGTTGTGCGATAGTTTAGTTTCAGGTGTGCACACGCTCTTAATGTCTTTTCCTCGGCGTAAGTTTGCGGTGATTTTAGTTGGCTTATAAAATAGCGTCGTCTACTCGGTCATTGCTTTGTATTTTCTGACTCATTAATACGCGCCGCGTTCGATCAATGTCAATGTCAAGCTGTTCACAGACAGCGCGTTATGTTCTGTTTACTATTCATCGATTTGTATTCCTTTACAGCGGGCACACACCTTTGACTAAACTATCGCACAACTGTTTGCGATTGTCGATTATTTCGCAGCAAATTCAACTGTTTAAACTAAAAATCGCGTAGTGTGCACATCTCCATATACGCTCATAGGAATCAAAACGCGACTAAACGCACGACGATAGTTTAGTCAAAGGAGTGTGGGCGCTCTTATTGTGAGTTTCCATTACCGAAACATCTGTACAAAATGTATATGTTTCTCTATTTTGTCAAAGAAAATGAGTGTGACGACTATATATTTTTATAAGTGTTCCGGTGGTTGAATTTAGAATTTAGACAAACAGTTGTCCCTAACAGCTGTCGTTTACGGTTTTAATAATTATATGACCCTATGAAATGTGTGTTTTATCTAACACCACGTATATTTTATAAAAAGTTATTAGCTTATCGTATGGAAATCGGTAGTAGACTGCTTCAAGTTAACAGTAACCAGTTTTGGCTATTCGTTTGCAGCCGTTATTTAATTAAGTGTTTTTGTTTACTCAGTTGGTAGAACCATTCTTACGATCTATGAATGATCCTTCAGATGTATGTAGTTCGAATGTTCCACTGTTTAATGGTGTCTTTTAACAACCGCTCGAACGCTGGATTAAAGTCTGCTGGAAGATTTACGAGGGGTTTTATTGTGGTGTGAATGGATTGGAACTAGTATGTATGTTGCCATCTCTATGGTATTTATGGCTTGTGAGGGATCGACTCGACCCGTGGTTTATGTCGTTAATTATTTAATGATCTACATCGAATTTATTCCCTCTTGTGTTTCAATGTTTTTACAGTTTAGAAGCTTTTTATCAAGTGTTTTACTGTTGGTTTTATCGATGGATTTTATTAGACTGATTGTCCCATTCGGTTATTGAGTACTAAAGGCTTGCGTCAGTGTAGATTTCTGATACTAAATCTACACTTAAGTATACCTGTAGGTAACCGGTTAGCAGTTTGCTTTAATAGAGAAGTAAATCTTCCATACGAAACAGTGTATTTAAATTGTTGATAGAAAATTCAAATTGTCAAAATGTCATGTTCACTAGAATTCATTTGGATCGTGTTGACAAGTGGTACTCTCTTAATCATCGTCTTTCGTCGACTATAACTAAAACAGAAAACCAACTGCCTTCTCAATTCGGAAGCCAATTAAATGATTTGATGTTGATAAATGAATGATGAAAATAAATATTATATTCCTATACTTAACAAGCTTTATCTAAAGTATGACGAAATATTATTTAAATACAACATCCAGTCATTTATCATATGATTTTAGGTATCGTAATGTGGTGACATGAAATAATATTGATGTTAGTTTTGACTACTCGTTTATACTAGTTTGTTATTTCAGTTTTTTGATTATTTTTTTTTTTTTTTATAAATTCGTATGACGTGGAAAGGATCCGTATCGTGGATTGAAGTGTTTATATTAGGAATGCAAGTTGTAAGGAACGTAACTAAAAAAAAAACAATTGCCGCCCTATATTTGAATCGTGAGTCGGGCATCATTGAGGCTTCATAATACACGACTTACCACTTAGTATTATGGTTTTAAAATTCGAAAGCTGAACCGAGGGGTCGGGGGATTTGTTTCTCGGCACGCGGTCGCGGTATGGCTTGTTCATTGTCATTATAATTTATGTTAACGAGGTGCCTCGGAAGTCGGTGACGAGTTCTGACGGGCCCACGTTTGTAAGGAAGGTCACACACGTTATTAGTACTGAAGATTGTTTAGCGTAGCATTATCATCAAGGTGATATCGATATATCGATACTTTGATCAGCAAACATCGATAAAAAGAGCACACCGGTGGTAGCAATCCAGGGCTGAGCGATCGGAACAAGCATCTAATCGATTCAGAAGCGATGTCGCATCTATACAGTCGTTTGAATTGTTTCCTCATCCGCATCCTGTTACCGAGAGCATTATGTGGTCTGCGGTAGTGCACCGACTTTGTCGCGTGTGACTATTGTAAAAAAAGTCGTGTGCGACTATACTGTGCTGCAACTAGGTATCGGATAAACTAATTGTATTCAAACATTCGTTAACGCTCACACTGAGTCCTTTGTTCTGTTAGCTGTGGTGTAACCGCTTGCTTCTTTTACGTGTTGATTTCAATAATTAATCTAATATTCTGAGTGCAGAGATTCATGTTAGTTACTTATACACCTGCTTGGTGTATACTGTTATTTCTCCACTAAGGGACGCATTAATCTTTAATTCTGCAGCAGTTGAATGTTATGAGTTGAATTGTTTTCTGCATTTCGGTCATTCAAATTTATACCATTGGGCATTTGGTAAGCGGAAAGTTAAAAATAAAGTCATTTGTCTTGTTAAAGGAAGGGTCCCATAATTGAAGATGCGGTTTACCGCTTTGTTATAATTTTGTTACGTGCTCAATATGAGTTAATAATAAATTTTACTAAAATGAAATGTGAAACAATATGATTTATCTTTAGCACTGCAAATACATTACTTAAAATGTATGTAGATATTACTAATCTCACTTCTTTTTCACTAAGTATAAATGCGAAAGTTTAGATAGATGATTGTTCTTATCTCTTAAATTTGGCATAGATATAGTATTCCTGGAATAGCTCATAGTTTACTAACTTTTTTTATTATTTCGCGCAAATATAATCGGTAGTAACAGGTAATATAAGTAAAAAGCATTAAATAGCAATTCTACAAATACAAAAGGATATTAGATCGACCTTGAAATTCAAGTTCATTCGATATCAAGTCCCAAAAAATATTTTTACTAACACAAGTCCCCTTCAGAATTCGTTGGTTTATTATTTTATTGGACGATAATATTGAAAAACAAACGCAGCGGCTCGCATCCCGCAGGAGTGGGGTCAATGGATCGAATGCATTAAATGACCAAGGCGTTTATTACGTGTGCTGATGGCAACTAATCACTAGCGCCACTTGACATCGCCTTCAACGGCATGATAAATAATTATCGTGATAAAGCTTCCTAAATTAAATGTGTATGTAAACATGAAAGATTAAAGTACTCGTATACCGTTTCTTCCTAATTTTTTTTGAAGGGAATGAGACACATGTTAATATATCTATACTAATATTATAAAGAGGAAAACTTTGTTTGATTGTAATGACTATTCACTACTTAACAACTCAAAAACTACTGTGCCATTTTAAAAATTATTTCACCGTTAGAAAGGTAATTTATTTGTGAGTACCAGGCTATTTTTTTCATTTCTTTTTTTATTATTTTTAAATTTCACGCGGATGGAGTCGCGGGCAAAAGCTAGTTTTTTATAAACAGTAAGTTTACATTTTGACTAGTCCAATAATAAACATGTCATATTTTAAGAATTTAATATACAAATCCTATTTATTTATTCATCAGTAATCGAATGCTATCACCATACGTAATACCACATAGTAAGTTGTGGAGGAAACAGCGCGTCCATTCATGCAGTAATCGTTCTTTTTACTTCGAGGGCCATACAAACTGTACAACCATCTTTATTATCGTGCCAACGCAACCCGAAACGTATATTGTAACTCTTGTTTTGACTGCTCATTTGAATAATAATTCAATATCTAATACTAACCGTTTATCAAACATATTTCTCTTCGATTTGAAATTTCAAACGCTTCAACCAATATTAAATTCTTTGAGCGACTCAATAGTTTTTTGTTCCAAGGGTCGTTATTAATAAAAATTCCGATACGTATTTTGTTTTGTCTTTATGTTTGGATGAAGATTCTATTATATTTGATATTTATCATTATTATTGGTAGAAATTATTAAAAAACTTCAGATAAAATATAATATTATATATAAAACGAAATATGTTATCAATTTATTGTTAAATGCAAGAACAACTGAAGAATCTCATCAATGAAAGATTTTATTGCTTACGTCGAAAAAAATAGCAAGCGATATTGATCTTTACTTGTTAGATGTGAGAGTTTATTTACGTGTGTTTGTAACAAATGAGTTTTTGTTTAGATGATCTGTAACGTTATACATTTGTGCAATCGTTATTGACCGAAGACATCCTTCCAACCGGTCCTCAGTCCTTACTTCTTACGTCGGAACCGGCTATAGGCCTTGCCTTCTATCTTATGTCAACGACCTGGCTTTGGTTGATGTCTTAATTGATTTGGAAATAATTATCTAGTAATTGTGCTTTTAATATTAATCTTACTAATATTACAAATGCGAAAGTTTAGATGGATGGATGTTTGTTAGAGTTGGTAGCCTAAACGACTGAACGGATCTCGATGAAATTTGGCATAGAACACTCACTTTTGTTTTTTTATTTTCACGGACGGGGTCGCAGGCGAAAGCTAGTTTCAAAATAATTTAAAAGTTAAAAAAAAGTTAATTTTTGACTTAAAGCTTTCATTTTATTTTTAGTTCATTGGGTACTGTCATGTTTCCTATAACTTTAATCCCAGTAGTTTTCCTGTATAACTTTGTTATCTTCTTTTTAAACTTCAACCTTATTGTTAATAATAAAGAGTTTAATTTTGAAGCATTTTTGTTTCACCGCAAAGTTTCGGAGTTCCCTTAAATCATGGTTATCAGTTTTATTAGACGTCGCCATAAATATTATTAGATGATTTTTTTTAAAAATATTTATACTTTATCTAACATCATGATTAGTGTTAATAGCTTATTATAAAACTTTCGTGTAATTTTTATCTGTCATAAATAGATTTTATATGGCTATTAATTATTTTATTGCTTCATTTAAGGCGTTCATACTTCTGTCGTTTCTTATACGAGTACTTAGCTTCTGTTTTAAATCAAATTTTAACAACTTTATTTTTAGACGACAGCATTTTTACTTTTGTGTTTTACATAGATTTAACGACTTTGTTTTAATTTAATAATATTTTAATTATGAATGAGTTTTCCTTGACTGTAGAAATACTAAGAGAAAACCGTTCTTGTCAGATGAAAATGTTTTCGATCGGAAATACAGACAGGCAACAAATTTTTTTAAATGCTAATTTCGTTATCAGCAACGTAAATACATCATCTTCCGGAAATCAGGATATTTTCTGCTGGTATTACAAACAGACACTCCAATTTTATTATATGTAGAGATATAATAACAATGTTGTAAATCAAGAATTTTAACAACGCTCATAAACTTAGAAAACAACAGTAAATCTCAGATGATGTGAGGTCGTAATCTGATCTTACGTCGGCTAGATAACGTTAGCGACGGGTCAATGACCCAATTAGGACGTGATGTGGTGACTCATGGTAGTCATATAGGCTGTATGAAGAGCGTGTTTTCCTTGAGTATTGTCATTTCAAGGTAATATTAAGAGCGCGAACACTTTTGACTAAACTATCACTCAACTGTTTAATCGCTCTGTGATTCCTATCAGCTTATGTGGAGGTGCGCAAGCTAATTGATTTTCAGTTGTGCAACTAAACAGTTGAATTGGCTGCGAAACAATCGACAATCGCACAACAGTTGTGCTATTATATATAAACAAAGGTGTGCGCCCGCTCTTAAAGCATACCCCCATTTTTTTCAGTACATCCTGATGTTTTAAAAAAAATAACTGTTTATTATTTTGGGAAAACTGTGTCTCATAGCTTGACCTCGTGATGTTAACCGATGATAATGTTCATAAGTGGTGATAATTTTTGATTAAGAAAATATTGACGGCCAGGTGAGAAAGTAAATGTTTTGCGGTATTTTCAACACCGTGTTGTCGACTCCCTGCTGTGTCTATATGGTCGCTACTATGATTTTGTGACTGTTTATTCTGCTATAACGGTGAGGTGTTTGTATGGCACAATTTTCTAGTCAGCACGTGTCCCAATATGAGGAGTAAACTTATGTCTAACTGTGGGTTTCCACTGCCGTGGTACTTGTGCGCTGTAGACTTTGATTTTTTTTTTCAAAGATCATTTTAGCGATGACAATTATGCGTCAATACAAATGTTAAATTGTCAAAACACGCCAAATTAATTAATTTGTCAATTAATTAAATTAGGTAATGAATTAGACTGGGCTCACACTTTTGTCTAAACTATCGCACAACTGTTGTGCGATTGTCGATTGTTTCGCAGCCAATTCAACTGTTTAGTCGCACAACTAAAAATGGAGTAGTGTGTGCACCTCCATATAAGCTCATAGGAATCAAAGCAAAACTAAACGGTTGTGCGATAGTTTAGTCAAAGGGGTGCGCGCGCTCCTAATTTCTTAGTTTAGCGACACCAGGGAAACAAGCAAGCAGACGCTCGTTTTCCATGTGGTAGAAAAAATGTATAAAACAGGTTTGATTCAAAATCACGCAAAGGCCGACAATATCTAAGATATTCTGACCAGTGAATGACATGACTCGCATGTCATTGAGTTAACGAGATGCAGCTACGAAGACAAATCCGTCGTTTTCTTGACACGAATAACTCGACTCCTTTTGTTGCGTCGCGCTGCGGTGACGGCAAACAGCTGGTTACTGTGCAATGTAGTACGACAAAGTTATATGGCCCATTAGTTTTCATGAAAAGATGTCACGATTTTTGATTTCGATTTTTTAGCGAATTTACCTATGAACGTTTGCTAACGTTCACTATTTGTGTCACTGCCGGAAACACTTCCCCTACTACTTTACCTACTTTACCCTATCCTACTTCCCTAGGGTCCCCTACCTTAACCTACTTCCCGAGAGTCAGCGCACCGGGTTTTCGCCCCTTAAATAACTCTATCATCCGTCATCATTCCCTTCTTGACCATGACACCTTTCACGCAATCATCCATCTCTTTCTAGGTCTACTTCTACCGGTATACCTCCACACTGATAACTAACGTTCTCCTTGTTACATGCGATACATCCCTCGTCCATTTTACTCTTTAATTTCCCAACCACTGAGGCTACTCTGAAACTTCTAATATACTCATTTCGTATCTTATCCATTCTATACTCGCATAGTTCTGCTGTTTTATTGCTGTCTTTTTATAATGACAAAGAATTTGGTATGCAATTACAAGTGGTGTCAGCTGAGGCAGATGTTGACGCGCATGTCACGCTCCGCTTCCTAATGCCGGAGGGGGAATTGGGGCAGAATTATCCTTCCGTATAACGACACGGTCACGTTTAATATAGGCCGTAAAGTGTAAGGGCTTACGGTATTCCAAAATCAATATTGTATCTTAAATTTTTGCTTATCCGCAATATGTTCTGTTTTGTTTTAATTCTCAACATCGCGATAGAATGAAAGAAACTTTGTATAGAGGCATGAGAGTAATAATTGTACTGCGTTTCGATCGAATTTTAGTTTTAACCAGGTCATAAATTAAATCAAAACCGATTTTTTGTAACTCGAGATAGAAAGTTACTCTTAATACAGAGATAAATAAATAAATGCTCACTGTCGCGTTGGTGAAACTATTTTAATTCAATTTATCGCCATTAATTTAAACATCCTACAATAGGCTAACAGCTTTTTTATGATTCAAGCTAAGAACTGTACCGTTAAATTCTAATAAAATTCTCTCTTTTTATAGCTTACCAGCGCTTTTAATAAATACTTAAAACCCGCCATTTATTGCTTTACTAATGGATGGATAAGACGTCGGAACTTCTATTAAAACACTTCAATTCTATAAGCTTTATTCTACCTTGAAGCATTCAAACATGTGTCTATTCTACTTTTCTACTGTGTTTTGTATCATCTATATTATTAATATCCTTGACATAGTCTACCCAATTTTTTGTTCAAACATACCGTAAAACAATAGTTTTTTTCTTCTCAAGGGATCGTTATAAACACCACAGCCTAATTTAAATTCCCGCGTTTTTAACGTCCTTATGGTGTAACTTTGATTGGTTCCTTGATTTACGGTGTGTTTCCTATTTTTGTTGCGGGCCATATAATTTTTACCAAACTATTACTATTAAAGAATGTTTACCTATGATGGATTATTGTGTTAGAAATTTTTTTTACCTGTTTTTTTACAGCATATTAATGTTTATGAAGGCAATCTGAGCCTTTGCGTTTTTTGCTGTTGAAAAAAAGATTTGCTTTTATAAGACAGTTAAATTAAATCCAAATTGGTAACTTTAAAGAACGCAGTCAATTGTCAAAGGATGGGCACGCTACAGCTATTCTTAGTTTTGTAAATATCAAACATGCGACACTGGCCCAATCTGCTGAGTGAGTGCAAAACAAGAAACTGAACAGAACTGAACTATTGTAGATATCAATATCTTTTTTTGTAATACTAAAGTTTGTTTATATCTTGTTTCAGTTGGGTTTATGATCCTCGCATTCTACCTGTGGGGTGACCCGTACAAGCGTGGTTTCTTCTGCGACGATGAGTCCCTCAAGCATCCCTATAAGGATTCCACGGTTACTAACGTCATGCTGTACATCGTCGGACTTGGTGTTCCCGTGTTTACGGTAATTAACTCTTCTTAATTTTATTTTGTTTACTTGCCAGGTAAATGTGTTTGTGGTGCGGAATGTGGTAACAAGCATAAGAACAAGCATATACGTGTTTGTACTTCAAAATTTCGTGCAACTATAAACAAATCATCTAATTTATGTGAAGTTTCAAATAAACTTGTCCATATATCAAAGTCTTCAGATAATGTTACTGTTTCTATAGAGACACAAATAATCCTTTGCGAGCACGTCTTTAAAATTGTGCATAAATTTTCTATTGTACAAAACAGTTTGTATGCTAGAGAGTTTAGTAAAAGCCATGTCAAATGTAAGTCAAAGATAATATTGACTTTGAATGTTTTAAAATCCATTATCCTCGCTCGAACACGTCGTGACAAATATTCTTTGCATGCGTAAATGTAATGGAGTTCTAACTTCATGAATGTTTCATACGAGTGCAAGGGTTCATGGTCGTACAAATATTTACTTTAACACGATCACAATTTTCTGTTTGCTTGTCCGTTGTTGGAACCTTATCGTTATTATCGATATTACCCTATTTTCGTCGGTTTTGTAAGATTAGACGAGGTTTAAGGGATTACTGACATGATAGTATAACAGTACTTCCGTAGTTAGTTTTACTGAAGAATTAGAACATTTTAGGAGGATTACGACATGATAGTAGCATAATACTTCCGTAGTTTACTAAATATTTTAATGCACTAATCTCAAAAAGTAATAAGGTTATCAAGTGGCAAGGCTTTTGAAATACTAGTAAAACAAAGAACTACTCGTAAATTGTAAGAGCTCCCCTTGAGCTAGGAGGAAATTTATCGTTTAATAAAAAATCATATTTCTTGGCATTATTTTATAAGTGTAATTACCATCATTTAAAGTTCCTCGTTGTTGTGAATTAAATGAACGGTATCAATAAAATGAGATACGTTACGATTTCCGATCCAAATTATCAGTGGCACGATCGATGAGACCTTGTCACACTAAAGATTGTAAGATACCTTCCAGTCAGAATCCCACGGAATGCCTCATCTATTTTATTACCGTTCAAATTAATGACCTATTTATATGTAAATGATAACATATAAATTAAATTCAAAACACCGTTTGGAATACGTACTTAAGAAAGTCTTTCTTGTCAGTGTTAATCTCCACTATTAAACTAAGGGCCTTCATTACCAGATTGATAAGTGGTCATAATAAACATTTGGTATTTAAAAATATTTTCGATTCTAGTACGGTTACTTTCAGTGGTTAAATTTAATGTCGTTACAGATATGACATACCTGTTACCAATAACTTATTACTTTATTTCTAATCTCAGATTACTGTTTGAATATAAATTCACTATTCCCGCTTCTCTTATATGTTTACTAAGATACTCCCTTAGTGACCACTCTGAATATGGCAGTCAAACATTGGTTTTCCTATAGACATTTCTAATTTCTATAACGTCATCAGTTTGTCGTCTAATATTTATTTTTATACTGGTTTAACAGGTGATTTCTCCGTTGATAAACAGGTTATTAGTCACTTTTATTTTCCCAGACACGCTATAACTTTTTCCTTAACAGTTAATTGCAAAATGTAGCAAATAATTATATCTCATGTTAACGCTTTAAATCATTGCGGCAAAAGATTATCGCATTTCATTTAACATTTAATGCTACCCTATGGTGTAGTCTATCATTATCATTAGCTTACTATACGTCCCCTCTGATGGGTCCTAAACCTAACTCAAGTAAGGTGTGACTAGGCCTTAGTCAAGTCCATGATGCATCGTTGACAGATATAATTATCGTTGATTTCCACTGTTAACTTTTCATTGAATTTGTGATATGGTAGTTATGAGCTAGTGAGCTGAGCTTAGTTTACCAAACACTCATGATACGTATTTCTGATAAATGTTAAGCCTTGTGTGTGTGTGATTTTAAAAATCTTTATATTATTTTTATTTAACCTTTTGTCTGACCTTGACCGAGGCAATGAAACTCTTTGGCATAATGCCTAGCATTTTCTATTTCTCTCCTATTTCGCTTGAAGCGCCAAGTTTTATCATTATTTATTATTGTCTAGTTTTATGATGCCGTTGTTTTTAGTAACGTACTATACATTTCGAAAGTCATTCCATCAAACACTACTGGAGTAGGAATGGTCGATGCCAGACTATGATCTAGGCTAGGCTTAGGGGGGCAGCTACCATTAATATAGTATTAATCAGAGCCCTCCCCCTTTTGCTCCTCCCTGGGAGTAGGTGATATAATATTTTTTGTTTTTTAGATATTAAAAGCCATATTGTACCTAACGTAAACAGTTGACTATCTCTTTCAATCCCTTCAAGTAAATATTGACTTTTCTTTTAACGAAAATTTTTACTCTCACGGCCATAAATACCCTATTATCATCCGATGTTCACGGCATAGATAGTGATCTACACCAATATTTGCTTTCCATTTACGTGTTTGTATGGACTATCTACCTTTGCGGTGTAGTAAACAAATCAAGGGATTAGTTAACTTGACTTTATCTATTGTGACGTCTGCTGAGAGAAGTCTACGAGGTTTCGTAATATCACTGGCGCCTTACGGTATACTTGTGTTTGTTTTAGTTTTAGTTGCATCTTGTAGATTTGTTTTATTGTTCTTTTACGTTAGATATGAGATAAATTTATTTAATATTGACGTTGAGAGATTAAATGCATTCAAAACATTCCTACATCACTATATTTTTTTATTATATGTTTCAAGATTTTGTAAGTGTTAAGCTTTTTATAACGTGAAAGAAGCGCTAGTTGGGCAATCGTTTGCGTATAAACAGTTAATCAGTTTATTGAATCATTGAAAGTGGTTCAAAAACCATTACTTTCCAAACAAAAAACTACTGATGTTAATCTAAACAGTTTACGCTAAGCTATCGGGCTGAGTATTGTAACCGTGTCATTGCCGCCTCGTAATCTATATTTAGTATCCGGACGCATGCGGGTCATACATTTTCTATTTCTGTCTGCTTTTCCGCGAGACCTCTATAAATAGAGTGAATCTTATCATTTCCTACTAGGGAGTATATCCTCTCTACATTCTTAGGAATTGAACTTTGATGGATACCTTGTATTGATTTGTTTGCTTTTAGCTTCATATCTTTATGGCCGAATTTTGAAACGAATCTCTAATTTTATTTCGTCAAAATTTTTATGCAATTTGGAGTTTAAGTTTACCTTATCTTTTATGACGCTGTATTTTAATGTCGTTTCAATAATCGGCCGTTAGTTTTAGATCTGTAACATTATTTTTAATTTTAAATTCAGTGCCCTCTTCTTATAAGTGACGTTTACGATCATTAAAGTGAGATTGTGAACTATTCTCGCCGCGTTTACGACGCAGCCGCACGTGCATCGCTTTATGTTGCTTTGCTTACATAATTTTAATTATCTCTTGTATATTTATTAGCGTAAGCGTGTTTGTGTTTGTAATATTTCTTATAAGATAAACATCTTGATTCTACTTGATTTGTTATTATAACACGTCGAATGCTCAACATTTTATACGTGCTACTTTTGATAGCATCAGCAGTTAATAATTATAAATGGCATTCCATCTTTTTAAGATAAGGAATTCTCACGTCGCATGTTTTTGGTCATTTGGATCTTTATTTCTTCTCTCCCTCTCTCTCTCTGTCTGTCTCTTTCTATATTTAATCCTTCGTGTCTGATGATTACATGTGTACAATGTACAACTATAGCTATTGCCAATAATTCTATGACGAAAATAGGTGCAATAGTGTAAAAAGTATAGTCTACTACTGTTTATGCTTGCTTGTAATTCTCATTTAAGTATAGATCTAGTTGGGATTTAGACGAATTTAACAGTTGCAAAAATATATTCTAGACTCAACTTATTGGTTCCATTCACAAAGTTGCTTTAGAATGTAGAGCGTTTATTAATGTAGGTCAAATGTTCCTTGTGTAATGTATTTCTGTCTGCATTGACATTTAACCACTGACAAGACACGATTCCGCTTGTAAGATTGTAGTCTCAGACATCTAGACTAGTCCTGCACTAATTGACTTAGGTCTAATGCGATTGCAAATCTTTCAATTAATATTACGTATTCTAGTTCTTAGGTTGCTTTTATCGTTTTTTTATTTACGTTCTAGTTTTCCTAAGTTGTGTAGGATGTCAGCAATCACAGTATTTTTTAATAATTATTTTTTGTTAAAAAGTCCTACACTTATGACACGCTTCAGGCTATAGATTTCCACGCTATTAAATTTAGGGAGTAAATAATTTGGAAAAAACCGTCATGCCTGAAAGGGATAAATACTACAAGCTAATGGCATGAAAGATGTAAGGTTTCTGTAGTAACGGTAGTTGTTATCCGATATCAAAGGCTTTTGTTGTCATTTAAGCATTTAAATTTTGACATTTGCAATAAAAAATTTCACAAATGTTAACAAAATATTACAATTTTATGCGGATGAAGTTTAGTCTCACTTTGATTCCAATGAGCTTATATGGAGGTGCGCACTTCTCGCTTTTTAGTTGTGCAACTAAACAGTTGAATGGGCTGCGAAACAATCGACAATCGCACAACAGTTTGCGATAGTTAATCAAAGATGTGCGCCCGTTCTTAAGTTGATGCCTTCTTTTCTTGTATTCTTAGATGTTTTTTACACTAGTTGAAAGATTTATTATTCAAATACATTCAAGTAGGAACGGAAAGAAAGCGTATCATGTATCTGCATCCTATGGCGTTTACATTCTATTACTCGCTTGGCATTCACAGTAAAAACAACGTTACAATTGTAAGCAACTTGTTGTTTATAAACAAGGTTAATTTTGAAAACAAGGTTGTTCATTCTTAAGCAGTTTTCATTGAAAAAGAAATGATCGACTGACATTGTACATTTGTGCATCTGTCAAATTAAATCTAATCTCGCTAATATCATAAATGCGAAAGTTTAGATGGATTTTTGTTAGAGGTTACCGCCTGAACGACTGAACGGATCACGATGAAATTTGGCACAGAACAGAACACATAGGCTATTTATTAAGTGATTTTGTTTTTGTAATAACGAGCGTGTACAATATTGGTGTTAATAAACCTTTAGAGCGGGCACACACCTTTGACTAAACTATCGTACAACTGTTGTGCGATTGTCGATTTCGCAGCCATACAACTGATTAGTTGCACAACTAAAAATCGAGTATCCTGCGCACCTCCATATGGGCTCATAGGAATCAAAGCGCGACTAAACAGTTGTGCGATAGTTTAGTCAAAGGTGTGCGCGTGCTCTTACGGTTCGGTACTATAAGACGAATATAAACCAGAAGTTGTAAATCAATAAAATCTAGGCACTCTCTGAAATACGATGTTACATTAAGATAAATCATAACAGTGAATAATCATGTACTCGTACAGAATAACATCAAAGGTAGGCTGGCGTAAAACGAAAGATGGAGTATTCATTCCATTACATTTATTGCTACGGAAAATGTACCGAGTAACTAAGTTTTTATCTGTACGTTTTATAGACTTGGTATCTTTATCATCTAAAAGTAATGAGTGTTAATACAACAAGCGAAATTCGATATCGTAAAATTATATTATTGAAATGTTTATTTAGGTCGTTTTTCTCAATCATAAAATGTTTTTTGCACAGAACAAAGTTCTACAAAATGTATTGTCTATCTTGATGCATGTGCAATTTAAGTTAATTGGAATAAAAGTTAATAATTTGGTATTACTGTCAAAAAACCTAGGTAATTTCCGTATTACGTATTCAATAAAGAATGTCAGAATTATTTCCTGCGGAAAGAATATGACAGAATTCTATTGCTAATAATAATTTTATTATCTGTTTGGATAAGTCTAGATAAGATATGGCTGAAATTTAAGGTGTACTAGTGAGATATCTTCACTATAGTTCCATGAATTAATTGATTGTTCATAAATGAATATGACTAATATTACTTGCTATCTTTAAATTTTCCAATTAATTTAATTACGCATCCTAAGATAGATTTTAGTAATTCCATTGATAAGGTTTTTTTCGCTTAAGTTATTTAACCTACAATTTGAGTATATTAAAATTAATTTATTGGCAACGAGTATGAACATACTGTATCGTATCTGCACAGAATTAAAAAAAGTTTACTGGTAAATAAAAATGTTATATGTAGATGGGATCACATCATAAGAGGTTTCGTTAGTGGCTTTGAAATATCAGTAAATTTTCTTAAAAAATTATAAAGAAAACTGTTTCTATGCTGGCCTTATCTGATACGCACGTATCAACATACATGTCAATGAGTGCGTAAATATCTCGTGTCATGAGACTTCGAATGCCACACGCCACTTCTATAGGCTCTGTCATCGCTGGACACATCGAACTCAACATCGTGGACATGTAGGTCTTACAATATGAAGTATGTGTTTTATTACATGTTGGCAACAAGCACTTATTTTTCTTTTTATAATGTTGGCAGTACGAAAAGACTAGCTAATAAACGTCAAGTAGCAAACCTGGTTTAATAATTATCTTTTTAATACAAGTTTATAAAACGTATACAGTTCGGGTAAATTTGAATCAGTGATCTCTGTCGCTCCGTTTTGTCGGGTTCGTGTTGAACATTACCAATGTAAATTCTTCTTGTTACAGCTTGTTAGAGAGCACGCTAACCGGCGACCGTGTTTGCACATCTTATCACGTCGTTTGCACCCTATTAGTTTGCATTCAAGCTTCATGACACGACCTCTTTTTACTTTTTTACACGTTCTTTTAACTAGAATATTTGTAGTGAGCTAGGTGTTGCCTAGTATAAGACTTAAAACTAGAATTCCATTTTGAGTCTATCTTGGCTGAAACATCTTACGAAATATATCTTTGTTATTTAAATCTTATAGAATAAATAGGATGACAGTATGTTTTAATACAGATTTAGACAGTGAAAACTAACGCTTAAATCACGTAAATGTGTATCGAGTGCGGTATGCGGTGCACGGGCGACCCGCGACCCCGCTCACAAGGCAACTTGCTAATTAAATTATAACTGTCGTGTTGCCCTATTTAAACTGCTTTTTATACTTGTAATCAGATCATTAATGCTTCTGTTTTAACCGGTTACTTTCATAGTAGACATTCTTGTTATAATGAAATTTAGAGTCTGTCCCACCAAATTGTAAATTGTCTGATAACAATCGAACGTGTAAAATATGTGATGGAAATATCGGATTTTGTTTCCTTATCTAACAGTGATGTCATTTTTAAGCTATCTAAGCCTCTATCAGCCAGTGGTGGGATAGGGCCTTAACAATTTTTAATCTTTGATGATTTCCATTTTTATACGTTTCGTTTTTTACTATCGTTACATGCTGGGATTTAAGGATTTCTTACTTTTCGACTATATACAAAAGACGTACAATATTACGATCCTAGATTTTTATTATGGTAAGAGCTAAGTCTGTGATGTTATGCGTACTCTAAAGTGTTATAAATGGATTGGTTGTTAATATGCCGTAGTGTAGAGTTGAAAGCAATTTATATTATAAACTCGGCAAATATGAAGCCTATAATTAGACGATAGACGAACAGAAACATTACCCCTTTCTTCCTGTACAAGTTTGAATATTGCATTTACGCACGTAATGCAATGTTTTTATATAGTTTTGTTTTGCCGACATTACATTCCCGATGTGTTATGTTGGGCACGTACTTTGCTCATTATGTTGGCGAATCGCGGAGGTCGTATGTCTTTCGTAAGTATTGATTTTTTTATGTCGTTGATTTGCGATACTGTTTTGTATTCAGCCAGGATGTTAGCTAAGTTTAGTTTTAATTTAATAGGTATGATTCGTTTAAAAGAATGTTTAACAGGTAATGATTACGTTAACTGTAATATATTTTTGCTATTTTCATGTAAGTAAAAGAATTTAAAATGTCCCGTAATTAATATTACTTGTGTTAATATTATTGTGTAAATTCAAGGATCTACATAATTTTAATTCTATTTATGAGTGTATTAGTGCGAGTTGGTGTAGCTAAAACGGTTTTAAATATTTTTTGGTATATTTTCTTATGTACATAAATAAATAATAAAGCAAGATATCCTTCGATTGGTATTTTCCCTTGGAACGTCAGTCTGAGTATTTTAATTAACTATTGTATGTTTCTTAGATGGTGTTAACCGAATGGATACGACTACGGGACTACAAGGGCGGTCGGTCGCGTAACGTGCTGGGCCGAGAGTTACCGGCGTGGCTTTGGGAGGTGTATAAAGTGGTTGGCGTGTTCCTCTTCGGCTGCGCATGCCAGCAGCTGACTACAGATGTTGCGAAGTACACCATCGGCCGGCTGCGACCACATTTCTTTACTGTGAGTTTTACTTTCTTATATTGGTGAAGGATGATATTGTAGTATATTCTGCGATGATTTTAAAAATCTGTGTGAAGTCAACCGATCATTGGACCAGCGTTTTTTTTTTAAGATCCAGTCACATTTATTTGTTTAATAATTTTAAATTTGTACAGGACTATCCAAAGCGTATAATTTTACTTGCAACATATACGAATACTTGGCATATGTGCGCGGATTGAGATCGTTTTGAACACGTCGTATTAACAAATTAGCAATCATTGCACGATTTCTCACTGCGTACTATGTTGATTACTAGAAATTAGCCATTTATAGGCTACAATTAAGTATGTAGAATAAGTGGTTTAATTTTTTTTTCTATCAAATCGAATACGAAGACTGATTTCGAAATCGAAAAAAAAAGATTGAAGTCGATTTTTTATCATATTTCTGATTTAATATATCGAAATACATGTAGTTTTATAGATTTCAACACTTTAATCGATTCGACATTGCTTTCGCGTTTGAGCAATAAGTCGTGTAAATGTAAAGTATTTGCAATTCTGGAAAACAAGCAATAAATGCGAGAGACGATTACACGATTATGAAATGTTTCATTTATATCGATAATCTGCGTTGAAATGTTACAATTGAATAGATCTTGATAAGTTGAATTAATATTCCCGTTATGATTTTGCAATACAAACTTAGAGAGTGCAACTATTGAAGTAAAATAAATTGCACCTTAGATTATAGAGAAGTTGACCATTTTACTGTTTTTTCTTGTAGAATATACATAATTATCTCTGTCAATGAATTTATTTTATTTTATTTATTATATTGGGTGACACAAGCAGCTGGTTAGCTGTTGCGTGATTGTTGTATAGCTCAGAGATTTTAAGTTTATCTAATCTATTTTTAAAAGCGTTGACTGTTGGAGAAGATTGAATTTATTCAAACAAGAATAAATTAATCTATACTATTATAATAAAGCGTAAACACACACTTCTTTGTTGCCTAAGATGTCAGCAATTACAGCATCTTTTTTAATAATTCTTTTTTTAATAAAAAGCCCTACACTTACGTCACGCTTTAGGCTATATATTTTCACGCCGTTAAACTTAGGGGGTAAATATTTTGGATAAAAACCCTAATGTGGGAAAGAGACCATAAGTTGCTGGCAACATCAAGAAAGAAAGATTGCTAAGGTTTGTCATGTCATGTCATGTCATTTTGACATTTGCTATTGATAATTTTGACAAATGTAAACAATAAAATAAAGTTTTTATAATTTCACGCGGATGAATCCGCACGCGAACAGCTAGTAAATAAATAAAGTCAATCTGTGTGGGCATGACGTGCAAAAAATAGTTAAAACCCATCGTAATCCTTGTTTTTTATGTCCGGTATTTGTAGTTGCTTAAAGAATACAAAATTAGTAATCAATATATTACGTGGTTACAGATAATAAACCATTTGTAATTAATGCTATCCAGTTAACAAGCAAGGTAGGACAAGTACAGCATTATTGTAGTCATTTATTTATCCTATTAGCATTCATGTCGCAGTTCTCAAGCTATTGCATAAATTATCTTTACAAGAGTCTCATTCATATAGTCTGACTGCTCTAGCCATAGACGAAAACAAAAATATAACCTTGCTGTTGCTCGCGACTTCGCCCGCATTGAATTAAAAAATAGTAAACACATAGCCTATTACTAAGTGATAACGTAGCTTTTGAGCGGTGAAAGAATTTTTGAAATCGGCCCAATATTTCTTGAATTATTTCTATACTTACAAAAATCCAATTCTATCCTCTTTATAATATTAGTATAGATAGCCAATCAAAAATAGACCATAGAGTAGATTAGATCTTCTGTCCTGTGATACGAGTATGTCTGTGACGAATGTTTTGTGCAAAACAATTTGTTTGACAAATATTTGATCTAATGTTTCCACATGATGTATTAATTAAAGAATAATCAATAGAAAACTGACCTATTTATTTATTGGTGCAAAAAAGGCAGTTTTTCTTTAATACAAAAAGATAATGAAACGCACCTTTTAATGGGCTTTATTTTAAAACCAGACATTTATCTATAATAATAAGTGTGCAAGAAAATAATTTTATGACTGCTTTAGTAATTGCGAGTGTAAATTCTTTCGTTAAACATTCAGATAATTGCTCTAAATTGCCTGCAGTAAGTACGCATTGTAAAAAATATTCCACTCTACTCTACTCTTTGCCGTTTATCTGTCTTTTGTTTTACGTTTAATTTTGAAATCAACTCAGAATTAAAATTCTAATTTATCGAACTTATAGAATACTAGTATTCGCCTGCGACTCCGTCTGCGTGGAATTAAAAAAACGAAAGTAAATAACGAAGACTGTCAAATTTCAACGATATCGTACAGCAGTTTAGACTACAAACTCTAACAAACA
Organism: Papilio protenor; assembly: GCA_029286645.1. Classification (NCBI taxonomy): domain Eukaryota; kingdom Metazoa; phylum Arthropoda; class Insecta; order Lepidoptera; family Papilionidae; genus Papilio; species Papilio protenor. Next base: position 6,483,585 of record JAGSMZ010000007.1, on the reverse strand, counting down.
TCCATCAATCCACCAGACAAGTATAATATTAATATGATTTTTGGGATAACTTTGTAATATTTATTTCGCATATATATTTTTTTATGACGGAACTTCCTTAATCTCGTCCATAACTACTACGGATTTTATCGTCGGAAATGGCGGCTCGCCACTCATCTAGGGAATTCTGAACTATAATAGAATTTTGATGTTTTAAGGAAATTGTAATTTATATCGTTGTAAATATTATATCTTTTCAATATCCATAGAGCAAAATTAAAACTATTTTATGAGATTATTTTTAGTAGCAAATATACAAACAATTTAAAAGGGTTCTTTTAGCATTTATAGTCGAGATTCCAACTCGTGTTAAAGGTGTTTCAACTCTAACAATACGTCCTGAGGGCCCTGTACAGACAGCGAGAGTGCTAGCCTCTACCATTACTCTGTCAATCAATCCTCTTTCAGTGTCCCGTCCCCTTTTGCTCGTGCGTCACGTACAATGATTCCCCGCAGTCCCTTTCAAAACACGAACACTCTAAAGCCCGAGGATATACCGGTTTGGGTTTTCATTAGCGCTTGTTCGCTTTAAATCATCGTTAATGTTTTTTTTGACATGGATTATTAACTGATTTAATTAATTATGTATATGTTAATAGATTATATCGTTTACTGTGAAATTGTAAATAAAGATTAACCTTTGTAATAATGATAAAAGTTTCTTTTTCATCAGACATATGCCAAAACAAATCGCTGTTGCGTATTTCTGAGCCGGTAACATGTTACGTGTAATCAATTCTTCATAACCTTGGCTTGGAAATGGTATTTTAATGATACTGTGACGGTTTTTTTAATAAATTGTCTAAAGAAACGAAATCGTAAAGTTTCACCGAGTAATTTTGCTTTCTTATTTCAGTTAAAGACTACCTTTACGTCATGTACTTTTTTATTGTCTTTGGCCTAATATTTCTTTAGTGTGCTGATATTACAGTCAAAAACTTAAACGATAAATTCATCAATCTCAGAGCGCGGGCATACCTTTCAGTAAGCTATCGCACAACTGTGTAGTCAGGCTTTGATTCCTATGAACTTATATGGAGATGCGCACACAATTCGATTTTTCGAAACAATCAATAATCGCACAACTGTTGTGCGATAGTTTAGTCAAAGGTGTGAGCCCGCTTGTAGGACGTCTGTGAATCATTATTATAGTTATGGACAATTTGCCACATTTTATAGGAAATGTGATAGGTCCGAGTTAACAAAATCAAGTCGATTTAAATAAGATTTTGTCTTGAAAAATTGGATAATTACTTTGCAACTAACCTACGCATAAAATATACTCGTGGAAGCAGTAAATTTACTGTTATTTTTTACTAGTACGCCGACATTGTTTACCTTTCGTTAGGCCTTCGACCCTTTACCACAAACGTAAACAGCCGACTCCCTCATAAAACTCTATCGCTAACCGTAATAATAATGTAACAAATGGATTTGTTTGTTGTTTTTAGTATTATAGGGCTTTAAACGTTTGTCTTTACTACTTAACCGTTTGACTGTAACTTATATAACGCTAAGCGACTACCTACTACGCAAGATATCTTACATTAAATCGAAACTTAGGAGCTCTCCTTAACGACGCTAAGTTCGGTAGTTAGATCGATTGAATATTAGTGTGTTTAATATTAACATTTCGTGTATCTATACTCATATTATAAAGAGGAAATATTCGTATTTTTAGAGTTTGGTATGTATTGAAATAACTCAAAAACTATTTGGCCGCTTTAGAAAATTCTTTCACAAATAAAAAGCTACGTAACTAGTGAGTAATATGTTTTTATTTTTTTTTAATTTCACGCGGACGAAGTCTCGAGCTACAGCTAGTATTATTATAAAGAGGAAGGATTTGTATTTTTGTATGTATTAAAATAACTCAAAAATTACTGGACCGCTTTAGAAAATTCTTTCACCATTAAAAAGCTATGTTTTACTCAGTAACATGGGGATTTATAATTTCTCGTGGACGAAGTCGCGAGTTACAACTATGTTTTATATTACCATGGATGCTACTATTATACACTATAGCCTTCAAATGTTTTTATTACAAAAAATACATTTCAAATTATCGGTCACTAGAGTTCACCAACCGATTAACTTTTAACAATAAATGAACGCAGCTGTTTGTTGGTGACTGGTGATCAATCACTGGTAACGCGGAGATATTGCGGCGAGAAAATGATAACTAGAGGAAATCATTGATTAGAAATACATTCAAGTTTAGTTTCAGTACACTTTGTAGTAATAAATATTTTTGTTGACTCCTAACAATACTGTATTCGTTTTATGTGTATTTTTCAATTTGTGTTCTTAATTTTTTAATAAAATTTGATCTGGATGAAGTATGATTCTTTTCTAAGTGTACATTTGATAGAATGGATAGGTAAATGCATGTGCATATTCTAATGTTATTGATTATTTGGAAGTAGTATTATTAAGGTAATACAAGTCTATGAGTTTTCGTAATGACGTGAGCCAAGACTTGGTGTAAAGTGTGTCAGAGTTGTACAGCGATGTCCCGGCGCAGTCGTGTTGTATTGCTCGCTCCTGCATAATTGCATTAACCCCAATTATGTAACTGATTCTATTTGAGTAGATCTATTTTTGGTTATGCGAAAATTATGATAGAGTTGACATTTCCCACAAGTAAATATTACGATATTCGATTTTTTGTTGAAATATTTTTATTGTTAATGGACTACAATTACTTCTAAGAGCACTTTGATTACTGTAGTAAATATAAGAAACAGGAAGTCAACTGCCTCTTTTATAACATTTTAAATGTAAATAGTTGTAAAAAATGTTTTTATTTTAATGACTATTGTATTAAGGGACGATAAGATGTTTACTTTTAGAACCAGAAGTTGTAAAAAATTATAATAACAAATTTATCTCTTCCGCAACAATAAATGAATAAAAAACGTTTAAAACTTTTAATTGAATGTACGATGAAATTTTTATTAATTGACTAGGGTCGACTTTAAAAAATATAAAAGCTTAACTCAATCCGACTGTCCAAACAAGGTTGTGAAACGCATCTGATAAATGACTGGGATGGGAAGATGGGCGCTAAAATGTTGCTTCCGAGTGGCGACAGCGTATTGCGTGTCGTAACAGCTTTACGCTGCCGTCCACATAAATCCGTTGGGACAGTCTATTTATCCGCGATGATGGGCAGTAAAACGTTGCTCGGAATCTGATGACACAACTGTATAGTTGGGTGTTAGTTTACTTTGGACACATTGGAGCTATAAATCCATAGACGCGGACCATTTATTTAAATCCGAGTCTATATTTTTGTCGAGATGTTGACGTTATGGTTGTAAGTGACAGATAGTTCGTGTTTCGGTGGTTCATCGTATTTTGATGATATGTTCAATTCAGAGCTCTTTTCTTTCGATTTTAATCGATGTTGTATGTAGTCACGTCATCACAAAATATCAGTAGTTCTGTCCCTATTCTTTTTTCAAGTCTATATCCGTGTCAAAAATAATTGTAACTAACAGAAAGCGGCATATTAGTACGTATGGTGTGACGACGAATCGCAGCCCTTGCGTTTCCACATTAAGTGTGGCCAGCCGGTATTAATAACGTACGGCGACACGCACCGCCGACGCTGACACCGACGCCTTGTAATTTTGACATGCCCCTACATTTGCCGCACTTATGACACGACACGCTGCACTTCTTGCTTTTGTACTTTTTGACTGTTTTATTGCCCACCGTTATTTATGATCGGTAAAACGAACAAGTATTCAAGATATAAAGATGGGGTTTATTGTCCTTGTGTTTTGCATTAGCTTCAGAGAGAGTCAGGTTTAGAGCAAATATGGAAATATATTGTTTTCAATGTTACAATGTTTTATACAAGTATCCCCATATTAGAAAGCAACGGTGTCTAACGCTTCGTATCTACGTTTGTGTAATTGGTTACAATTTCTTGTCGTTACTTAATTTCTTTCGCTAAAAGCTCTTAAGTCTAATGGTACAGTAAGTCTAATGACTACTGCGATTACTACTTATCATGAGTTTGGGAATTTAATTGAGTTCAAGAATTCATTTATATGCTTCTAACGGAATCTATAATTCCTTTAAAAGAAAAATCTTTCGATTTATTGAAACAGAAATCTATCTTTAATCTTTTGCCTAGTTTTACAATACGTTTTTCTAAGCTAGATAAGAAGCTTTTTTAAAAAATAAGATCCGAGTAATAGTATTGTAAATTTAATAATTCTATTAGCTCCTTCTTTATCGTTATAGTAAGAAGTCCATACATGATCAATATCACGTATACCATATAAAAACTGTTTTAAATAGTATCACGTTTGCTCTAATTTTTAAATCAGATTGCATACGTGTAGGTAAGATAAATTAAAGTGGAATTTGATATCACACATGAACTTAAAATGGTAATAGAATCGTGTTGGAATTCAAGTAATAAGTTACTTATCTTCCAATAAGTAATTCAATTGTGCATATGTATGCAAGCAAATGAAAAGAACAGTCATTGCAATTTATTTTTCGGATTTAAACTTAACTACGGCCGCGTCTTCACTTAGCTTAGGTGGAGTCGTGGTCAAGCGCTGGTTTATGTTAAAAAAAACAATTAGACAAACAACTATAGTATGTAAATTCTACAGTTGTTATCATAGTAACAAAACTCATAACTGACAATAATATTTGTAAAGCAGTGAACACATCAAATTTTACAAACTAAATACGTTCAATTTTATTAGAGTTTTTAAATTCATGTAGTTGCATTGTCGCTGCACCTCAACAATGCTTGTGACAGTTGATTGAGCGCTGTATGGGGCTGACAGGATGAAGACTGTATTGCATTGTTCGGGAAATTGCACGGCGGGGATTTGAATAAATATTCTCTGGATTGTTTACGGTTGGATTATTGACCTTAACAATTGTTTTTAAACGTCCAAGGTGATTCATAATAATAGCTTTTGTATAGATTATTACGTAGATTACAAATTTAACTTTAAAGTGGATATAAAAAAGAGTATTCCTGTTTAAACTTATATTAGTAACTAGTTTAAGTTGTCACTTTTTAATAACAAAGTTCAAAACAATAAAATAACACCAGTAGTCAAATCGAAAGATTTATAGTAGCAAAATAAATAAAAATACGAAGCAAAATATGAGCAGTACAAGCAGTTAGCTAAAACGGTAGCAAAAAGAGTGGCGTATAGAGCGCCGGTTGGTCGGCCGCGCGTGACGCTGGCGCCGACGATATGACTCAAAGGTGGCCGCGATATTTTGCTACCATTTATCGTTGTCTTAATGTCGCACTACATTACCTTATACTCTACGTAAAAGGTTTACGAAAATGAAATAACATTTGTTCGTGTTAAAGAATATTTAAGTGCCAGTGTGCGTAGCAAACAAGAACGACAGAAAACTGAAATTATATTAAAGCTCTTAGTAATTATTTGGCATTTGGCATTGTCTGTCTTTCTTAGTTATGAAATCGATACAACAGTAACTATAATATTAAATGTAGCCAGTTATTGCTAATTTAATATTCTGTTCAATATTTAAATCGCAAGATCTCTACATGACCGGATATAGTATCGTCATTAAATTGCTTAAGGTGTAGTATTTTGGTATTTCCATCACGCGCTCCATTGTCATTTCGCATCATTTGGTGTAGTTGCAAGTTTAAAGCATACGTTTCAAGAGGATAAATAAAATACAGACAATTTATGTGTTTTGAATAAGGTCCATTTTGGATTGAATTCATCATTGAAAAAAAGTCTACATTGAATTTAGCAACGTGTATCTTTTGAATTCGATTTTCTATAGCCTTAGGTTCTTCGTGAGCATTTTCGCAAGATACTGTTTCTTATCCTTCTTGTATTCTTATTTGTATTCCTTCAAAGCTTTAAATGATGTAGCGATTCTTGATCGAAGTTGTCTAGTCACGCAGATTTGTTTTTTGTTCTTTGCGGTCTTTAAGCGAAATGATTCGCATTAAAGATGTTATTGATCATTCACTAGATGAATTGTGCTTTTAAAATTGATAACCTTTTTCATTATTGTTTATTATTTAGCAGTGATTATTTTTTATATTTCGTGGCATTAAAATTGTGTTGATAATTATTATCTTTAATTAGTCGTCAATTCTTTTTAATCTGGGAACTTATTGACAAGTACAGTTTGCTACAAAGCGGGTGAAGATTTTCCATTTATCACATTTCATATGAGACAAAATTAAATTAAAAACAGCCAAAAACGACTGAACACATCGCTATATCGTCACTCGTCGTTGCAACTTCATTTCCCAAGCGGATGCGGATATTAAATAACTAAATTAATCTTCATTTAGACGCAACGTCGAGACTATAAAAGTAATTGGGACATCACAGGGCGCGATGAAATAAATGTATATGGAGATTTATATCCAACATTATTGCAATTAAAAATTCTCTGCCAGGACCAAATATTTCACACAGAAACTCTCTAACACTAAAGACTAACGTAATATACACGTTATGTAAAGAATAGCCATTAAATTGTATGTACTTACTTACACTTTTAATTATAGCGTTTAGTGGTCATAAATTTTTTATAGTCACTTTAGAATACATTATGAATGAAGCACATAGTGTGAGTGGAATTGCAGTTGAAAGTGTCCATTACATTAAGTTGGTCGTAAGTCGTAAATAATATAGACAGTATTTTTGTTACCTCGTTATTATTGTACTAGTTGAATAAGTAAATTAATTTCACCGCTCGTTATCGAAATGTTTATAATCTTTGACTCGATTGGGTTTTTATCAATTTTCCATGCAAGATTTAATATACTTAGTTTGTCTAAATTTACGTTCATGTCGGTTATGCTGTCGCATATATCATAATTCTCTCGTATTTTGTATAGAAAAGGGTTATGGATCTCTTCAGTTAACCCAATACTATAAGCATATTTTCGATATTTTATCAAATTTTAGATTCATCTTGCGTCATCGTCCTTTTATCGTCGTTAAATTCTATTACTAAGTTTTGGTTATAGATTTTAATATCGTTCTTAAAATGTATTCAATGTACTTGAACGGAAGGTTGAATGTTAAAATTACAAGATCATTACTGTACTCGATTCCTGGTAAAGGTCAAGAGCGTTTACATTCCCTGTTGTGATTTTAAAAAAACAAAGTGAGCATCTGGCCTTTGATAAGCTGTATGATTTCCATGTTGTTATTGCCGTGTTTTTCTTTACTATATCAATGCCAATTCAAGGTAATTTAATATCACTGAAAATCAACTCTGATCTCATTTGAACAAAGATTTAGTTATTCAATTTCTTTTGAATTGCAAAATGCAAAAAAATTACGTTTCTACGATCTGTATTACCATAATCATTGAATTACCAATTTAATTTAATTTAATATTAACGATGTTCCTTATTCATTTTTCAATAGTAGATATGATCATAGGATAGTATCGGGTCATCGTTCTTTAGTTTTATATTTATTGTGGGGCTGCATTAGCGGCGTGTTTCAACTGTCAATTAACGCTATCTATGTGACGATTGGGGGGGACTATTGTCACTACAGCAAGCCACAAGCTGTGCACTGACAAATTAATAATCCTGTCGTGATCGATTTGTGTTGTGTGTACGCTAATAAATAACCTCTCATTAGTTTAGTAAATTTACGTCTATGTAAGCTTTACTTATCTAGCTTCAATTGTTTCACGTTCATCAGATATATTTCTTATGTGTCTCATCGCAATATTGATATACAATTGCTACAGTCGCCGTTGCTAATGTTTGAAGGCATACAATCTGTTTGTTTTGTAACATAAGTTTGTAATTGCATCGACAACTTGAAGAGTGGAGAGAGCGTATCTCATTTGAATATTCTTGTTGTACAAACTCAATTTAAGCGTGTTACGAAATTCACTAACTAGATATTTAATGCGGCTTAAGAATGGAAATGTCTTGTGACATGCAATGCACATGTATTATGTATATTGATGCAAAGGAACGGTCGACATTACTCCCGCGTTTGATATATGCGCATACGTTTAAGCAACTGTAACTTGTTTTGTTTGTATAAGACATCATCTGATTATATCTCCGAACCTGTATTTAACTTCTCTTTTACTATCTGACAGTTGTACCAAAAGTGTAAATCGTTATTGCTTTACTTATATGGGTGTTCCACAAGGATCAGTACTTGGACCCCTTCTATTTATGGTTGACATTAATGAACGGCCCTGTTTGATATTTGTTTTGATTTGTAGTTTATTTTATAAGGAGAATATGTATAAACATTTAAAGTATAATTGTCCCTTTCTATAATTCCGATTATAGTAGTTTCAAACCACTGAATATGCTCAATAAAGGAGGTACTTACTGTTAAGTAGTAATATGAAAATTTGTGTTGGCTACTAAAGCCTGTAAACTTAGATAATATATATTTATGTGCACTTTTTGTTACTATCGTTCTATATTTCGCCAATGTCACGTGCAATGTGTGTAAGTTTCTTGCCGTATCGAGGCAGTCTCGAGGTCGCCTATCGACCGCGCTCATTAAAACGTCTGATATTGATAAATAGCTGTAATTTAATTTATAACTGATTTTAATTATTATATATTCCCGTACAGAAGTATTCATGTTATTTTTGAGGTTATATTCAATTTAGTAAAAGCTATTTAAATAGATACATAAATAAACAAGGTCAATATCGTGGTTAATAGCGTGATTTAATTACAGTCTCTAAATTAAAAGACTTTTTGGAGAGAAAATGGTTAACAATAACATTGTCAACATGTCAACTGTCGTTCTGATACGATATAAGCTTAAAAATACACTAGATTTTTGTCAAATTCATATCCATTATTCCTCTGTTTTATCTAGGGTTAGTATGTAGCCTCTGTTCAAGCAATCTGTATATTTCCGTGTCCATTCCAGGTTTTAAAGTCTTCTTTGTTACGACTGCTAAGCATGAATCTCAAATCAAAGCTTTGATTATAACATTCGCATCTATAGCTTTGTCCCGTATTAATATACTGTCATCTTGATTATTTCCAGATATGAAAAGCATACTTTTTGTTTCTTCATCCAAACATTTCAAACAGGCGCCAATATCGTACGATTTTTCACTAACTAAACTTATTTTAAAGGTAAACTTCCTTTCTAGGTAATGCTTTTAAAACAGCGTATAGCAAAACAGTTTCTATCTAAGCTAGTGTTAAAACAAGTGAAAGTGTGCGTATGTAGTGTAGTGGCACATAATATCATTTTAGTATTGTATTTTATTGGGCAGCAGTAGACAGTTTTACGGCTAGTTCTGGCCTCGTGCCTAAAGTATCATAAGTTGTTCGCAACGTAGTTCTTGTCATTGCAGATTCAAACGCAATGGGAATTTAAGTGATGCGTAAAGATGGCGCAAAACATTTGTATTGTAGATATCCCTCTTTAGAATACAGAATATTTTTATTGCATTTCAAAACATAACTCCCAAATCACTTTTAATTATTATTTACCAATGGTCAGGGTTAAATGCTGGGTGGCAGACTTGATTACGATAAACCTTTGACCTTACTTGACAATTGCGGGCGATATACAAAATATTGAGCATTGGATAAGAAAATAATCACACTTAAGTGAATAGGAGAACAAATAAACGTTTCTGAAAATCTGTAAATGTAATCATATTTTTAACATTAAAAAAAACATCAAATACATTGTAATTATTATGTTTATACAAAATGCAAAGGTCTTATTAGTAAATGTAAACTGCATCTTCACGAGAACTTAAGATGCATTCAAAAGAATAAACATGCAATTAATAAACATCCTCTCTCCATCCTTTCGGCTTTTTAATAACCAGTGTGGTCGAAATAACTCGGCCACATCGAAACCAAAACAAACCTTGTAATATCGTCGAGACAATTTAGGCCGCTTTAACAAGACGACAAGTGGTCTGTCTAAACTTGACGAGTCTTATTATTCATTGCACTTCGTGTTTGTCGAGAAGTGATTTTACATTGTCAGTTTTACTACCGACTTTTGTTTTACAATCCTTCGACACTTCATGAATTATTTTTAGAGCTTTACTTGCTTTGATCTTCTGACAGGGGAATTATTTTTTGTAATTTGATAAATGTTTGTTTGGGTTCTTTCTTACATTTATTGTGGTAAAAATAAAACGAGTACACTTTTGAGTTAAATCAAATACTTGGGGACAAAATTAATACAACGAAAAATTGGAATGTCACTTCCAGAGTTGATTTCGCTCGTTTTATTACCACGATTGGTATCGAGGGATATATCACAAAGTTGTTAAGTTATTTGGAATCGTTGACCTCATTCCGAACGCTAAACCGTGGAGATGATGTCATTAAAAAGTTAAGGCAATTATTCTTCTTTATTGGTTCAACTCAACAGTTTTTATGATTCCGCTGTTATATTAAATTAGTAACATTTATGTCCGCGAGGGTGCAGCACTGCGAGTAATAAGGAAATGATGCAGACGAATCCACTTTATGTTTCTTGTTATATTTTAGTATACCATGGGCAAACTCACAGTCGAGACGTTTATTTCCACGAAGGAAATCATTCGACTCGATATTTATTTTGCGTAGTAGTATTGAAATGTAATATACTTCTACTTCTAAGTATTGCCATTCTGTTGCCTATAAGTTCAAATTATAATATGGATTGAAGGTTGTACCACAAATGTTAGATCCGACATAGGGCCCCCGCACAATACAAACTTCTCATCGGCTGATAGTTTAGTCGGGAACTTAGCCTGAACACGTATGAAGGTGTGCACATTACACCTATTTTGTTTTATATGATCTTAGCTTGATTTATCGGCCGATAAACAGTCTGTAGTCTATAGGAGCTTTAAAATAATACTAAAATAGATGTATCTTTTTCATGGGATGTGTATATGTGTTTAAAATACAAATCTGTTCTAATGCTTGTTCGTGCAGATATTTAGTAGTTGAGAGTATCTCATTGTATGTAATTGTGGTGGACACGCGACGCGGCGTTTGTGACCTGTTATTACGTCTCATTATATAAATTTTAACTATGCTAAGAGATCATTATTCGTGTAAACTCTATGTAATTACGATAGTTTATATCACTTTAGTAGCAAAAGTAAATAGCCGTTGTCGTAAATCACTGGTAGCTTGTTCTTTAATAATAGTTGATCTATATATGTAGTTATTTATGGTAAGATTTTTTTTTAATTAATCAAAATATTAAATTGAAAATATTTTACACTAGCTTTTCCCCGTGACTCGTCCGCGTGGATTTAAAAACAAAAGTAAGTAGCCTATGTAGCCAAAATTATTCGAAATACATCTAGCTGTTCCGGGGCTATCTTCTAACAAACATTCATCCATTCATCTAAACTTTCGGATTTATATTATTAGTAAGAAGTAAGCTATAAATGTAAAACAAAAACATTCCGTAGAGATTTCAGCACTACGCAAACAATATACTACACGAATTTATGTCAAAATCTCCTGTAGTAAGTACACATATCAAATTTTATCCAATAAAATACTAAACCTACAAGTCTCATGAATTCTATACTATCCTGTCACCCCTTCAAGTTTATTGATTTGCGTGAAAACATTTAACACCGCAATCAATTCCGTCCCACATTTATCAACTCGTACAATACAATCGATTACACGCCAATAATGAATTGATCGAAGTGATAGAGCGAGACGCTATCCTATTCTATCCCTTTCTAACACATTCTAATTTTGACAGTTGCTCCAGCTTAATGTTCCATTTTAATTAAAACTTATGACGCATCACAACCGTCCCCTTCGTTTACGTCATACAATAGACTTATGAAAGCTAAAATACGTTGATTTGTTGATATTCGCCCCTAGTCCGACCTTGTATCGTCCAGTCTTACTAGACCTATCATTACTTTGCTTATCTATTTGATGTATATCTATATCGAGGTCAGTGTTTGCTGGTTCCGCTTAATCTTTATGAGTCCGTCCACGTGAATGGAGGGCTACGCTCCCTTATTTCGGTTTTTATTATACTACTGGGATGGATCCGGATTAGTAGGCTCAAGGTGAAATTATCTCTGTTTTTTTTATTTCACGCTTGAGTTGACTTTAGGGATTGCTTTTGTTATTGGACAGACCGCCAGAACAATTTTATATCACCTTCTACATAACAATAAATCTGAGTTTGAGAAAAAAAGCCAGAGCATTTTTAAATACAAATAGGTAAATTAATGCAGATTCTAGTTATCATTTGTGACCGAAAATAACATCTTTCAAAATAATCACAAGGCAGTAACAAAACTAATATAGTTTATCAAAATAAATAAAAACTATTATTTAGAAGGTTCAAAATATATCTTATACAAGGAGCTGTATATCATACAAAACAACTTCGTGTATTGAAAGTGAATGATGAAATTGAATATGCTAGTGTGAAACAAAAAGTATGCCGGCAGCTGAGGCCTCTTGAGATCGCTTGATGCAGCACTTTTATTAATAACAATTGATCTTGATCAGACCAGGGAGGCGTCACTTTTAATGTGCAACCAGTAAATAAATGACGCGCCACACCAACAGCGAAAGCTTTTACTTTTCTTAAAACATTATTATCCGTTTCACACTTTGGAATACTAGGAATAAAATTTGTGAAATATGCACTTTAAAGCTTAGTCGTGACGTAATTGTAATTCTAAGCGAGTTTTCTTTAGTTATATGTGACTAGCCGTTGCCCGCGACTTCGTCCGCGTGAAATTTGAAAGTTCAAAACTTATGTTCGCCCCTTTTAACAACCTATTACCAAAAGTATTAACTGATTAGTAATCTATGTAATAACAGAAATCTACCGATGCAAGATTCCAAACTTCTAAGCCCGGTAGTTTGTGTGATTTTTCGGTTACCCTGATTGTTTGTGTTCGCGAAATCTTCTAAACTATTAGTCCAATTTAAATACTGTAAAGGACAATCCAAAAATACAAATCTTTTCTCTTTATAATATTAGTATAGATATAGATTAAATAATTAAAGATTCCACACAACGCACAACTAGTATGACAATATGGTATCCACAAATGAATAGAACGTCAATTTTAATATTTCTACACAATTAAGGGTTACGACACACGAAATGAACACTGTTTTTTGTCTTGTCATGTGAAGTGGTTAACATGTCAAACAAAACAGTGATGTCATCGCCCCGGCATACATTCGGCATTGCATTAATAGAACGCTTATGTACTTAATAAAAGGGATTGTAGCGTTCCTCAATAACTACCCGTTTGGTGACTCGCTAATTGATCAATAAAATGATAGACGCGGCAAGTGTTAAACGAAGCCCACGATTACTCAACATGTGTGTCGGGGAGGTCTATTACTTTAATTGCACGTGTTCATATTTATTGCTTCGTTACCTAATTATTTCAAGTTTTTCTTGTTCGTACATGTGAAAGGCAAGATTGACGAGGCTTTATCTTTCAACTTTTATTATTACTTTTTCGTACTTCTCTGGCTTTGAAATTATAGGTTTACTTAAGAAAGCTCTAGGATAGCATTATGTAACCTGAGGGCGGCTTAGTTATGTTTAATCTAGGAAACATTTCTAACTTAAGTTTCTTGATGTTTTCAATTACACGCTTTGACTTTGCTTGCAGGCATTAACTAGGGTTGTCAATGTCAACAAATTATTTTGCAGAAGTATGATTTTTAGTCTATACTAATATTACAAAGAGGAAATATTTGTATTTTAAATTTTTTGCATGATTTAAAATAACTCAAAAACTACTGGGCTGATTTCTAAAATTTCACCATTAGCTATGTTTTCGCTGAGTATCATAGGCTACCATATTTTTAAATTGCACGTGAACGAAGTCGCGAGTAATAGCTAGTGTTGCGTTATAGGCACATTATGTGTTATAGGCAAACTTTGTTTAAGTTAAGGTTCACATAACTTATGCTAGCTAAGCTCTTTACACTCTTATTCTTTCGTTTCGGTGTTTATTTACTCACCGACTAGACTAGATTTCAGATTCAAAATAAATTTAGTCTATCACATACTAACTAGTAAGTTGACAACCCTAATGTATTCCGTAATTGCGTGTGACATGCGAAACGCAGCGACAAGCATACACGTCGCTCTGAACAAAGCGACACGGCGCGTGTGTTTTGTATGCTTTGAATGCAGTTTAACTGGATGTGATTGTACTGCACTAGGAAGAATTACGAACTACCTCTAATTAGGAACCCCCAATTTAGTCATGTTCTATGGTGTTATCCGCTGGATAGTGTTTTCTACAGGTGAGTTAGCCTAAGAGCCGAAGCCGAAAGCAATTTTGTCAGATTAAAATATCGTCATTGTTGCCAGCTGTTTACAAGCACTTTTATCTACTTTTAAGTCGTGAACTTACTAAGTTATGGCTGCTTTTAGTAACACAGCTGCAATCTCATAAATTACCCGTAGTACACTTAGAGCAATTTTATTGGTCGCGTAATTGCAATAAATTTTAAGTTAAAATACTTTGTTTTGTTATTTTTATTAATGGTTTATGTACGATTGTTATTTGCAAATGTTTTAGATCTGTTATCGAAGGTTTAATGGAAGGATTAATTTTCGGTTTGCCGCCGCAGTTATATTGTTTAACAAGTGACCAATGTGCAAATAAACAACCTACATAGTGAAATATTGCCATTGTTAAGTGGTCGTACAGTCTGTTTGACTTTCAACAGTGATGAAACATTTTGCTAAGTGTACAACTACTAAGCTTGATAGATTGACAGATTTTGTACACTCAAATACTTTATTTATTTATTTCCAGCTGTTGCTCGCGACTTCGTCCGCTTGGTAATAAAAGAATAGTAGAAAATATGTTACTCAGTGGTAATGTAGCTTTTTAAAGGTGAGAGTATTCGAAATAGGCCATTCCTTTAATTCATTAATTCTTAGTAGTCATATTTCTGCAGTAATCCTACTTTGGGATATAAAGGGTCTACAATATGTACTACTCTTTGGTCACCCTCGCACTCGTCATATTCTGTAAATTCACATTCTTTTGTTTTTGTTCATTCCATACAGATTAATATGCACGTACAGTGGTTATTAAAAGCTCGTGCTTAAATACATTAAATATGTACGGGTATTTATAAATGTAATACAAATATCGGCCAGTAACTAAAGTGTCGGATTACACAAAATGTTGTGACCGCAAGCAATTGTTTTGCGGTTTGGACACGTTTTTATTGGCTCTCTTATTCCGGCTATACTTAGTATAATAACATTAGAGTAGTCTCTGGAAACGAGAGCCGTACGTTGACCAAATAAAAGTGACAAAAATACAGGTAAAATGATTATTGCAAAAGGTGGTTTTTCATTTAAATCAAAAATATTTACTTCTTATCAGTGTAATGTTACTTCTTTCGATGTAGGTACATTTTCACTTGTCGGGTTATACTCTATTTATTGTACATATTTAAGTTAGTCGGTTAATACATCTTGGACTTGATACCTGCGTTTTATTTGTTCTATCTTACTTCTTACTAATGTTAAACATTTGGATGGATGGATGTTTGTTATAGTTTGCAGCCTAAACGGCTGAACTGATCTCGATAAATTGTGGTATATGTAGATGTTGAGTATAGTCTGGAAGAACACATAGGCTACTTACTTTTGTTTCTTTTTTTAATTCCACGCGGACCGAGGGGATACAAAAAACAAAACACAATCCATTTATACGTTACTAATTTGTTTCCTAAACTAAATACAAATCATAAATAACACATCATTTACACCTGCTAAGCGTACAATAACATTCACTTTGACTCTCCCATTATAACTTGATATATGTTATTGTTGTGCATTAAGCCTTATACCAATAATACGGTCTATTGTGTACACTGACGTCAGTTACAAACGGCCTCCGACTTCCTGTACATACCCTTTGTTGAACGACTACGTGTGATTAACTGCTTTTTAATATGATTATTAGATTAAGTAATAGCTTGATATATAGTGATAGAGACTATAGGTATATTGGAACTGAACAGCTCAGTTGTGATACTCAAACATTCACAACTACCGAGTAATTCTTTCTCTCTCTCTCTCTCTCTTCTCTCTCTCTCTCTCTCTCTCTCCCCCTATCACTCTGTCTCCTTCTCTCCAAATAAAAAAAACTAACATCGTAACATCTTTCGTAAAATAAAACATAATATGGTCTTGCTTTTAATCTACCTTATTAGTATTAGAAAACTTAATTTACTTCGATCTAAATAAATAAAGTAATTTTACACACATTTGTAAAACATTTTCATACAACGTGAAATAAAATAATGTATAAGATACTCCCATCTCCACGTATGATTCAATAAGGCTCTCCGATACTCGTATCGCCATTTAAATCGCACTTTGCAAAATAATCGCTAGCGTTTAATTTTACGAGCACTCCAGCAAACTGGTTCCCAGATCCCGTGGTGCGGCGCATTCAAATCGTATTAAGGCAATACTATAAATGTCATAATATTTTCACAAGCCTCGAGGGCGCGAGAGATACTCGTATATTTGCAAGTCACACCTACGTTGAACTTTTGTCTTTCTATTTATTTAAGTGAAATGATTTTAAGCTTTATATGTAGCTGAAATTATAACGAATATGTATATCCTATAAAAATTAACACATCCAATCCCACTACGACTTTTTAACTATTTAATAGTTGTAGAGTCAACGTGCAACCAGCACAATAGGCGAAGAAATTCAAAGATTTGTGTGAAATAAACCAACACGCTCTGGGCAACTCACCCCTTACTTCAGGTAGGCTCCGAGTCCCTCAGTGGGGACGTATAGTGAGCTGGTGGTGATGATGATGAAGAAAGCCGACGCGTGTTGCCAGAATAGGCTGACTTGACTGGTCTACCATCTTACAAAAGATACGAAGGACAAGAATTCTGCGTTTCCCCTGATGACTAGAGGTGCTGTAGGCCTCAGTGGTAAATATATAAAAGCATTTGTCTAATTTATAGATAATACAATACTTTTACTATTAACAGCTCAGCTCTACCGTATCGTATAAACATCATTCAATAAAACGACTTTAATCAGTATGCATAACGTAACCCAACTATAATCGATTCAAGATTTGTTATGCGGCCAGTAACAGTGTTAAAACGGTTATTAATAATATTAATAGCTATTTCGTACCGATGAGTTATTTTCATCGCTTAAACAGTTATTAGTGTAACGTTTTATTATAGAACAATATAGTTAATAGTTTTTATGGTAGTTATAGTCTATGCGTCTAATGAAAGTAGATTTAATAATCTTAATTGGAAATTTGTCTCCGAATATCTGGAACCAAAACGAAATGTCCACAAATCTATGTTGACATTTAGACTTTTTAAAGCCACATAATTCGTTATTTACACATTTTGTAAATAAAATAAAATAAATTCGATTAAATAACACGTAAAATTACACATAAATACTAAATCCGGACGTTAAATTTATAGATACGAGTATTCGTATCAATTTAACGTTCAAAGTAGTTTAGGGCGTGTTTTACATAAGATAAGACAGAGGTCGCTATGGGCCACCAACGCACCGGTTCTTCCAGAATCCATTACGGCTTATCCACGTCATCCTAACGGTAATATCAAACATTACGATTAATCTATAGACGATTCTAGATGGAAATTAATTCGATACAGATAAAGGATGTTTATAGTCAGTATTGCATTAATTTTAAATGTTATTAACTGGTACATACATAACAGTTACTTAAGCTGTCCCTAAGTGAAGATATCTCGTACTAAATCATATTAAGTTTAGATTCTGAGTAGGGCAGTATTGAAGACAGAATAAACAATCATTATGGCTGATTTTTTTACCATTATATTATTTAAAAATTGTAGTCTATAAAATAAAGAGGAAAGATTTGTATATTTGGATTTTTGTATTTATTGAAATTAAAAACTACTGGGCCGATTTCAAAAATTTCTTCGTCATTTAATAGCTACGTTATCGGTAAGTAAAATAGGATATGTTTTAATCATTTTTTCTTATTTCACGCCGACGAAGTCGCTGGCAACAGCTTAAATAAGCTTGTTTCAAACTCATTTTTATTATATACTTACTTTTTTGCTAGAGAAAACATTTCAAAGATGTTTATTGTTACTGTAGAAAACATTATCACATAAAGGCGTGAATAGCAAGTAAACGTATGCCTGCAATTTAGCAATTGTGTTGCCAGACAGTGTCATATATCTTGTGTATTATGTTGTTTGTAAGGTTTTTTGCTGCCGGCGGTCGCACTTCAACACAGGCGAATAAATTATCCTATAAAATAGCAGCTTTAGGTTAAATGTGTGCTTTAATCCTGGCTTTATAAAAAAATGTGTTAAAACAAGGCTCATAATTTTGTAAATAGTTGTCGACGACTTTGTCTGCGTGAAATTAAAAAGAAAAAAATTAGGCATATCTTTGCGCAGTTATCTATAAAATAGGTTTTTTTGTCTTTATAAGCTTTCGCAAATAGAAACAAACACAGTCTATGTGTTCTTCCAGACTATCCTTTACAATTATGCCAAATTTCTTCGAGATCCGTACAGCTGTTTAGGCTACAAACTCTAACAAACATTCATCCATCTATCCATCTAAGTTTAGTAAAATATTAGTAGATTTTTCATCATTATATCATTAACTCAACGTACTAGCTCAAAGTCAACGTTAACTTTTTAAAAAACAACAAACCATTGAGACATTGTTCTTTTCATACAATCGCTGATCGCCATGCGATAGGGAGCTATTTATACGTAAGCCAACAATGAGCGACGATAAGCGAGCCTCTATCGTACCATCAAATGGTTCATGGCTAATGTGATACAAGCATTGATTCCCGGCATTGTCTTTTAAAATTATGAATAAAGAACTCTTGAAGTGACTTAGGTCATGGATTTTTACTTCTCCACCTTATTTGAATAGTTAACTTACAGATTACTTGCTGACCTAACTTGCGGACAGGAAAACACTTCAGAGATCATAATAAAGACATACAAATATTTTTATGTTATGAGATCTCAAAAAAATCCGTAAAGTTAAACTTTAAAATGTCAAACGACAGACGAACAGACTTTCCTGTTTATAGGTACAGAATAAGGCTGTCGCTTATTAGAGTTTGGTTAATAGGCTACGAAGATGATCGTCATCTTTTTTCATGTTTGAGTCTAAGTTTATTGGTAGCCCTACTCCAATTACATTCAGGCCCCGTCGTAGTCGATCGTGAGCGATGGCCAATAAACTCCACGCGCCCACTTGAATTTTAAACCGCACTTTTTTCATATTAACACTATCTATGTGGGTGATCGGACGCCCTGTCGAATATTTGAGCGACTTCGCTGTTCTACTTTTGATAATATTTCAACGGTTTTGAGACTTATTTTTAGTGCATTAAAGTCCATTTAATTTATGGCCGTTTGATTTGTGCAGGAGTTGAAACTTTTTCGTATACTACATAATAATTATTTAAAAATTACAACGTACTGATTTGAGTCTGTCGTTAGTTATAATAAAGTAATAAATCTTGGGCCTTAAAATATATTTCGTCCAAATTATCTTTTTAACTTCTTTAATTCTCCATGTTTTAAGCCTGAGGACGTATTTGGTATTTAGTATTCTGTTCGGACATTACTTACGCCTAAATTAAGCTCCTGATTAGAGTCAACTTGAGTTATTACAAAAATCGGGTTTAAAACTTGAGCCCAAATCGAAAAATAAAATAATATGTGGAAGTGTCAATCAAATTATTTTTTTTTTTTATTTTATTTATTTATGGATAACTTACAGCTAACTTACAAAAAAACAAACAAAAAAACTGAAGGCCAATTACAAGTTATCGCAGATAGTCACAAATATAGATTATAGTCATATTGTCATTCAGTCAAGTCAGTCAGTCATATAGTAATTTATGGGTCGTTTGATTTTAGGCGCCGATATGTTAAATATATCTATAATATATAGTCAGAAATTGCATTATAACATCTGCACGCTCGCGCTAAGTCGTCGTTATGGTAATATATCTGACCAATTTAACCTGTCTAGTGCCAACCCTAATTGTGAGAACATTAGAGCTTTTTTAATTGAAATTGTGTATTTAATAACAACGGAAATTTAATGGACAAAGGGGATATTACATTTAAAGATTAAGGGCCTGTCCCACCACTGGCTGATAGAGGCGCAGATAGCTTAAAAATGACGTCACTGTCAGATAAGAGAACAAAATCCGATATTTCCATCACATATTTTACACGTTGGATTCTTATTAGACAATTTACATTTAGGTGGGACAGGTCCTCATTCAGCTAAGTATTAATATAGAACTCGGAAAATACTACAAATATGAATTTATCTTAAGTTGTCAAGTTAAGTAAACCAAGATTCTTAGCGACTATAAAATTTTGCATTAATTGGACAAGGCACGGCGATAGCATAAAGATGTTATTCCAATGCTATTTTATGGCGTTTAATAACAATTATTCCGATTGCCGATTCTAGAAAGATATTCCTGCAAATATGTTGTTTTTAAATGTATTATATTATTAGGATCGTCGGTGGCTCAGTGGTTTAAGCATTTCACTTGTAATCTACAGGTCTTGGGTTCGAATCCCGCCATGTACCAATGTGATTTTCGATTTTTCGAATTTTCATATGTACATAATTTACCCGACGTTCTTACGGTGAAGGAAAACATTGTGATGCAACCTGCACATATCGGCGAAGAAATTCAAAGATATGTGTGAAGTCAACCAACCCGCACTTGGCCAGCGTGGTTGACTATGGCCTAGTCACCCTAACTTAGGGTAGGCTCCCCGAGCCCTTCGGTGGGGACGTATAGTGAGCTGGTGATGATGATGAGAAATGTATTATTGTACTTGTTTATTAAGATAGCTTTCACATTTAAACTGAATATAACTATTTATATACTTTATTGCACGATTGAAGAATAGTTAAAATCTATAAAATAGATTTTATAACGAATGTGCTACGAAAAAAAAATTGTTGTGTTTACTCTAATTTTGATGGCTTAGTAAAGTGTTCGACTCATATCCTTCCTTAAATGTTGGGGTAACGTCAGTTTCTCTTCTTGTTTTATTGTTTTTTTTGTGTACTTTTCACCTTAATGAACATAGGATAAGATAGTGCGTGAATACACTTTTGTATGTTTTATATCTCAGGCTATAATTATATATTTTCTCTCGTTATTCTTAATTACCTTAACCTTTCAGCGAACAAGTTTCCCAGTCTTATAATCACTAAATTACCGAGTTCCTTTAGTATGCAAAACGCGAAAAATAAATATTTTACCATTTTATAAATGCAACAGGTCGTTAGGGCTGCCAATTTTGCACGGAGGCCTTGTATAATGTACAATTATCGACTATAGCTCGGGTGACCATATTTTATTAAATAACGAGGATCGATTGGAATTTTCGATTCTTAAAAAAATATTAACGTCATTGAACATATTAAGCCAAAGTGAATTACAAAATAGACAAGAGGCAGGTTTTTTTTTAAAATAATGGTTAACACTTAGACAAGTCAATTACAAAGGAAACTCTCAACACGTCACTTTTTCACGGATCTTAGTATGCAGAAGAAAGTTCTTCTCCTTTATTTAGTCTTATAATCCTTGTCACCCTACAAGCTACGTATAACTTGTTTTCGCAAGTCAGGCAACGCCACCGCTTGATTGGATGATTGACGTGCTGAAGCAAAAAAGCATGCGAAGTTATCGCAGCATAATAACATAGTCGAGCGAAAAGCAAACAAACTAACTATTAATAAGCTTACGGCGAGATCAGATTAACCTTTACTGTAATGTTTAACATAACATGCTAGAAGACTTTTCTATTTAGATGAAGATAGCCAAGGTTGGTTAATTTTCGTTTTTAATAGACATTTCATACTTAATAGGAGCGAAGTAAGTTTCATATTGTGTGACAATTGAAGACTCTGTGTAGGATGCCCGCCTCATTCGGTCCTCCACTTCATCCAGCATACTCCCACAACCTTGACCAAAACATCGGTTTGCTATGAGACATAGAATAATGAAAATTGAACCACTTTAATAGACAATTTAAAAATTTCCGAAAATCGTTTAAAAAACTGTAGACAATTCATTCGATAACGACTGTTTTTAGTGAGAAAATATTAATTGGCTCTCAGTTTATTGCTCGTAACCGGTCCGGAGCAAATTGTAATGGATAATTATTTCGCTTGAGGCGATCCATCAGTCTCACGGTTGCACGAAGTACCGCGAGTTATTTGCGTTTATCTAACGCATTTGCATAATGGACTTGAAGACGAGGTGTGAAGCGACGTGTTCTAATGCCCGGATATTTACTGAAACTTGGGAGATGTCTCTTCAATTATATTTGATCGGAATTTATGTTTCCCGATAACGTAACAAAACAAGTCTCACAAATATCTTTGTCGAGCATAAAATAAAACTAAAATCAGTTCTATATAATGTTTACAATACTATAAAACAAACTAAAGATGAAATGTAAATTCTTATAGACTTGTATAGATTGTTTATCTCAATAAACTACTTATAAATATGCGTTACTTTGACTAACTGTATTATTATATTTTCTCTTTTCTTCCAGGTCTGTAATCCTGACATCGACTGTACACTGCCAGAGAACAAATGGCGATACATAGAGACCTTCACGTGTCAGGAAAGGGACTCTAAGCTGCTGAAGGAAATGCGACTCTCATTTCCAAGTGGACATTCTTCCTTCTCTGCGTATACCATGATTTACTTCGCGGTAAGTTTACTTTGTTACAAGTCAGTAATGAGACAATCTGTGTCTTCCGTGGAATTAAAGAAACAACAAAAGTAGCCTATGTGTTCTTTCAAACTTTGTTTTACATCTATACCAAATTTCATTAAGATCCGTTCAGCCGTTTAGGCTACAAACTTCAACAAACATCCATCATTCCATCGATCAAAACATTCGCACTTACAATATTAGTAAGATTTTAACAACAAAAAACAAAACACTAGAGATCTTAACGTTGAAATTCAACTTGTACCTATCTGTATGCAAATGTTTTCCAATCCTACTGCCTCTAAAGACTTCAATACCTAATGAAGAGTGTCCAACTTCTGTGAAAGGCATATCTTCTAAACGAAACACGGTATTTCATTCGTATCCTGTACTCGCTTGATTTATTGTCAATGTACTAGTTATCTCTTGTTATCCAGATTGTGATAAAAGCGACCGGAGGCCGTAAGTTATGCAGCCATGCATATGCAGATTGGACATCCATTATGCTAATGTCCACTCGATGTTTTGTGTTGACAGCGCCGACGATGGACTATCATTAAACTTAGTATCGATTATTCATACGATGTTTTATTTGACGTTTATAATCGAAGCCTATTAAAATGTACGGCGTACTAACCATTTTCAAGTCTAACCTTATGTTCAAATTGTATAGATCCGAACTAGTAGGGATCTACCAGGAGATTAGAAAACGTCTATACTATTTGTGATCTCATGCATGCAATCGAAGTTATCAAATCGTCACATCACTTACATTGCAGATATACCTGCAAAAGCGCTTTACGTGGCGAGGCTCTAAGCTGTTACGACACAGCGTTCAGTTCCTGCTACTCATGATGGCCTGGTACACTGTGATGACGCGCGTGTCCGACTACAAGCACCACTGGAGCGACGTGCTCGCCGGCTTCAGTATTGGTCTTATTTATGCTGTCGTTGTGGTGAGTAACTTCTGTGTCACGACGTATCAGTTTTTGCAACTTATGATCGCCTGGTACTTCACGATATAGTTCATCGAAAAAGATTCTGTAGGCGCCAGCTTCTATCTGGGTTTGCGTGTGTTCTTTATTTATGCTCTCCTGGTGCATCAATATTTTAAATTAAGAAAAATTATCTTTTTAATAAGCTATATTCTGTCATGTTTCGTCGTATCAACGACTTATCATTATTTTTAAAACGGAAATGATAACCTTACTTCTTGGTAGTGAAATGTAAATAAGTACCAACTCGTAATTTTTTCCTTGTTTGTTATTCCTCATGTAGACGTTATAATTTAAGTAATCAGTTTATCGATAAACAGCCGCAGCCATATTCGGTCGGTAGCCACGCATAAATTATAAGAGTAACTGAATTTCTGCAGTTTACTTGATAAACCATGTCGACCATATTTGGTACGAGAAAGTAACAACTCGGCCAATCGTATTAAATTGATTATAGGTTCTTGTTACATTCCTTCCAGAAAATAGATTATTTTTTATTGAGTTTAGCCATTTTTAATTTTTAACATACTACTTAATTAATATATTCTATTCTGTTGGAGGCTGAAAACCAGCCCGGCCTTCAGTGATAAGCTGGAGACCGCATCAGCTGAGCCTTCTCCTTTTGGCCAAGATTTTTTTTTGTTTTTGTTTCATTAATATGTTCTGTAAATTTTGTTTATCTTTTTTGTGATTTTTTGGTCAATAAATAGTGTTTTTATTAATATGTTAAATTAAGTAATAACATTTTGAAAAGGCTACAAGAAGTGTTTAATATTTGAATTTATAAAACTGCCATCTTACGGTTCTAAACGAATACTATGTCAATACCCTTTGAGATGTCTAACATCAAAGTGTACTCAAGCTAAAGTAAACTCTACAGCACACACAGTAAAGTTAATTTCCGTCCACAGTACGCGTTCATATCCGATCTACGTAAGACATCGAGGCGTCAAACGAACGTGCACAGCAACGAATTGCACGGCAACGGCAACGCGCGCGCTGCCGGCTGGCCCGTCTGACTGGCGGACGAGGAGCAGCCAGTGGAAGATGAGCCCTGACACCCGCCCAACGTCTCGTGGATATCGCACGAGTACGTCGAAATACAGGACAGATAAGTCGGACCTTTGTGTGTGAGTGAGTGTGCGGCTCTTGTTACTTTGGTCTTCCGGTGTATCTTCGTTTAGGTGATCCCAGATACGATTAATATCGATGTCCTCTAGTGTTTTCTCTTAGTGAGTATGAGCCTATTCCATATATTCTGCAAATATACACAAAAGTTAGTTGGTAGCTAATTATAAAACCTTTTGGAGCCTAAAGACATTTTGACGCAAAAATTGATTGAAATTGAATTAAAAGTTTATTACTTGTAAGGATAATGTTTTGTGACAAATGTTTCTGCAGTGAAAACACATTTAATTGGCCAGCGCAGCTCACTATGTCAATAATTGTTGAATGAATGGTTGTGAAAAAAAAATGTCACAGAATATATTTGATCTTTAGATGCACTATATAGCAGCTAGTAATGTTTCTAATTTTAATATCTAACAAGTATTTTATGACAATTATTAAAAATAATATTTTAGCAACACTGCCATCTAGTGGTAGAAAAATCACATGAAACTTAAATTGTACAAAAATCTATATCTACTTATTCTTTTCTAAATAGATGTTTAATACTGTAAATAATTTACTTATGTATATTTCTCACATAAAAACGTGCAATGTATAATTTATTTATTTAATTGTAAAATGTAAGGCCGCAAAACATAAATAAACGTGAATTTCCACTGACGAAGCGTCTGTACTAAAGAGACATTCCAGCAGTGGGAACCCACGCTTAGATCGTACATTATTAAATACACCGTCAATGCATTAAATATAATAGTTAACATTAAAATAACTGCACTTTTATTACAAGACTTGTATCATTTTTATTTATTTAATAATAATTATTAGCACCAATTAGTTTTAATTTTACAAACTGACATACATATAGCTTATATATTAAATTTTAACAAATATTTCATATATTTACTTACTTTATATTCGTAACTCCTAAGTAGATTTCACACACTGCTATTAAACTGCAATATTTAAGTGCCCTTCAGCATCATAATCATTTACCTCCTTATCCTACTCCCGTAGGGTGGACGCGATAGATTTCTGTCCTCCACATAACTCTATCATCCGTCATCACTCCCTTCTTGATCATATCACCTTTCACGCAATCTATCCATCTCTTTCTAGGTCTACCTCTACCGGTGTACACATAACTAACTTTCTCCTTGTTACATGCGATTCATCCCTCCTTAAGTACCCTTCAGCAATCGGATTTAATTATATTTTTACTCTATAATCAACATAATAATAGAAATAGATCAAATACGTAATATTTAATACTACAGCTTTCTACACAAAGGGATATATCCTCGCATTTTATTTTAGTCTATAGTTCTAGTAAATAGTTAAACCCTATTGCTTCCACTGACCTCTATAAATGGATAGGCTATAAAACGTGGCATTTTGCGCGTTTTTAATTTTAGCCATTTTACCACTGATGTCAGCTATTGGTAGCAATGTTAAGGATTCCAACTAATTTATATCGGAAAAAAGTGAATAATAATTACAAACCATGGACCTATCCATTTCTAGACATCAGTGATATTATTCGTCTGCCGTTTTTTCATACACAAACTGGCATCACGTTTTTCCAATTAAAAAACTATTGAATTCGATTGCCGTGACACTTGAAACATATTGCTGTCTTTGTCTCTTTCGAAGGAAATGAGAAGGATGGCAATGTGTTTGTCAAATGCAGGCGAAACCTTTGATAATTATTCTATATAAAGTACTTCATATTTGAAAATTATTTATAGACAATATAAGAAATAATGCACTTTAATATGATAAATAATACAGTACTGTCAAATTGTCAAATCCGTTGTGACAACTTGTCAAAGTTAATATTTTTCGTCACCTTTAAAGTCTTGAAGACTGAAAGGCGGTGTATTTTAATTCTGTGATATAAAGTTGTTATTTATAAAAAAATATATCGTATAGCATAAGGTTTTAGTATCGTTAAGCTCTGAGGATGTATCACGAATTTGCGTAACAGTTGCGAGAAAGAAGTTACGTCATCGTCTTTGTATGAGATTTGTTGGTGCTATTTAATCCCGTTAGGGGCGCTGCACAGATTTAATACTTTGTCGATGTCGTTACGTAAACGTTCTCACGAATATTTGTGATAAGCCCTTTGCTTGCATTTTATTGTACGTAGGTGCTGTTAGGATGAACTATTCTATGTAATGAAAAACTATTTTTTAATCGATTTTGTTGCGTTATATTTTACGAATATATTTAAATAAACTTTAAATAGTATCTAGCTTAATAGAGTAGAAGTTAAAAAAAAATAACGCAATAAAATCGACAACTTTGTAGTTTAAATATTAATGTTTGCTATATAAAATGTAAATTTATTCTAAATTATTTATTTTAAAAATATTTAATTAAGTTTAACAGCTTATATATAGATTTTACAATATTAAAAGTTTGCTGTTTTCTAAACGTCATCAATAATTTTGTGTTTTTAAAAACTATGTGCAGAGACTTTTTATGCTTTTTGGTTATGAATGTCTAATAAAATTTAATTGTTTTTAACTACAATTGCCCCATTGTATAAGTATTTGAAGATTATTAACGCTGTAATAAAAATAATATAGCAAGTGTATTTTTAAAATTTAGTGGTATAAATGCACATATTTATATTTTTTCTTGCATATAAATAAGATATATTTACACATATAATTAAAGATATTTAGACATCACATTTCTATAAATAAAAAATGATTTCTATCGAATATTTTAATTGTTAAACTAAATTGTAGCGTAAAATTCGAGTTTAACTATTTATAAATATGAATTATCTGCTTTTACATTGTCAAATTATTTATGTACATACACAAAACAATTTATGTATTATATATAGCACAGTTAGTTGTTAAGAGAATATATTTAGATTCATAGTCTAGAAAAGTCTATATGACTCGCACTGCCTGTATATTCATTTTGGCAGTTTATTTATATTTAATATTTTATGTCATAGTTAGAAAATTTTAAATGCATAATAAATAATTGTTCGAATTTACTTGCTTTTTATTTGTCCCATAATATTGCCATATGTTTTTCTTATTTAATTTGAGCAAACTAAATGTGTATGGTTATATTACATTCTTACATGAAATAAAGTTATTAATTATAGATTTTGTATAGGTAATATCTATTAATTAAAAAAATAGAACTTTTAATAATCACGGAACCTATACTATAGCGCCATCTTTTATCGGGTAGTGGAGGACTTGAATTCAATTGAAAACGTTTCTTACTTTCACCAATAGATGGCGGTTTAACAAAATATAATTTTGCAAAAGTAGTAGGACACGTTGCGTAAATATGCAATATTTACTTTTGCAATTACTCAACTGAGCGTTCAACGCCCCTGTCTCGATTTTTGTCACCGTCGCTTTTGTTATCAAGTTACGAACTTAGAATATGTTACTTGTAAAGTAATCTAATAAGAACATTAGAATCATTGAAATTAGCGTCAATCTCTGCACATTTGCTCATTATGACGTCACGCAGGTGTGACTAACGTCTAACCACAGATTATTCAGTTATCAGAGGACTTTATCATTTATTTTTCGACGTTTTGTGAGACTGTCGCGTATTATTTAAAATATTTCCTAAATAATGACTTGTCTGTCGTTTGTTTAGTTTATTTATCAAACCGGTTTACAATTTTACAAATGTTTTATTAATATTTTGTGTGTGAATATAAAAAGTGATTAGTGTTTATAATTATGGCTGTTGATAGACTGATATGGAAGATAGCATTGGATTTCTTTGTCCTACTTTGTGGTGAGTTTCTAATGTGCTAATAATAGTTATATCAATGAGTTATTTATTAATAACCAGTTGAAAGATGCAACCAATTGTGTTGTATTCATGCAGTAAACAAGACCTTGTATCGAAAATATGAACATGTTTTGTTACAATCTGTGCTGTATTTATGTTCAAGATTTATTTATTATATATTTTACGTCAATTTAATAATATTTAACAATGATTTATAAATATAATTTAATAATTCGTTGATATTTGAAATAAGGTAGTTTAAAAAAAATAAACTAAGTAATCAGCTGAATGACAGTTGACTGTAGAAAACAATACAGATAACATGCCACCCAATTTCCTTATTAGAAACTAGCTTTTGTCCGTGACTTCGTCCGCGCGGAATTATAAACAACCTTGTAAGTAATATGTTTTCTTCCAGACTATGTGACTTGTATGTGCCAAATATAATTGATATCCGTAAAGCCGTTGAGGATTGTAATATAATTATAATAATAAATACCATTATGAATTAATAATATGCTTTAATTATTAATAATCAAGCGATAATTGTTATGGCAATATCTATATCTAGACCTACTGTTTACAATTTTATTTGAATGCAAAATATTTAACTGCGCAAAATCTCGTTATCTAACAAAAGTAACCTTGCTTATCAATCTAAAATCAAGTTACCGTAAAATTACCTCTATTCGAATAGTTTTTGTACGGAAAGTAAAAAATCACTGGATAAATTACTATGCAACTTTGAATGTTTTAGAAAATTAAAACCGTTTCGTTTAATCATACTTCATATCATACTAATATTATAAATGCAAAAGTTTAGATGGATGGATGGATAGATGTTTGTTAGAGTTTGTAGCCTAAACGGCTGAATTTCGATGAAACTTGGTATAGATGTAGAGGATTGTCTGAAAGAACACATAAGCTACTTACTTTTGTTTTTGTTAATTCCACGCGGACGGAGTCACGGGCGAAAGCTAGTACAACATACTTTTATACAAGCATTTGGGCAGTGAAAACTCACTGGAATACACAAGTGAACATTACGAGCTTTTGCCCGTTCTTCGTGTTTAAAAAAACCAACCAACTACGTCCCACATCTATGAAAAACACCAAGATACGTTAAGTCGGTTTGGATACCCAGTAACAAACATCCATCCATCCAAACTTTCGTATTTATAATATAACAATAGTATAATACACCAATGTGCAAGGTTGTGGCAAGGTTCTCCAGGCTTTAGACTGCATGTATTAAGCAACAAATACTTATGACGTCATAAGTACCTCCTACGCTGATGTCACTTGTTCGTAAAAGTGAAGGCGGCCAGTTGACACCGATTATGAGAGAAGGGGCGTTAATCATAGCAGTTAATCTGATTAGACTGGGAATGAAGTTTTGTGCTAAATATGATACGAAACGACGGCATGATCATATGAATATCGATAATAATTATTGGAATACTAGTTTTCGGCCGCGACTCCGTCCGCGCGGAATTAAAAAAAATCAAAATCAAGTAGCCTATGTGTTCTTCCAGACTATCCTCTACATCCACGCCAAATTTCATCGATATCCATTCAGGCGTTTAGGCTACAAACAAACATCCATCCATCCATCTAAACTTTCGCATTTAAAATATTAGTAAGATTTACTACCGCGCTATTGGAGGCCCTTAATGTAGATTTTCCAAACAAAATCTAACTAAAGCCTCAATAACTGAGTAAGCAATACGCGTGTTCCGACTGAATCCAATTCATACGTTCGTTTAAAATATGCTAGTATCTAGGTAACAAAGAATAAAGAATGAGTTGATTGACTCAAGTTTCTTTTCGCAATATTTTAGAACGTGATTATAACAAAATTATCGAAGTTAGTCGTATTGCAATAATCGTAGTCACCAGTGTGTGACCAAGAAATCATATTTGAATTTAAATTCGTTGCATATGTGCAAGGAAAAACTTAGGTTTTATACAAAATTATTATTACAAGACTTCGTATATTTTAGTTCTAGTTAAGATAATACCTAAGATCATTTTCAATTTTAATAATAAAATCCTCTTTTTATGAAACAACTAGCTTTCGCCCGCGACTCAGCCTGTGTGGAGTAAAAAAACTTTATGTATTCACCCAGTCTATCCTCTACATCAGTGTCAAATTTCATCGAGATCCGTTCAGCAGTTTAGGCTACAAACTCTAGCAAACATCCATCCATCTAAACTTTCATATTTACAATATTAGTAAAAAATACTTCGTCATCTTACATAGGAACTTTATCATTGAAATCATTCAGATATCACTTACATTCAGTCTAATCAATTGAAATCGTTCAATTGATTCATTCGAATGAGGTTATCGTTCAATGAAGAGGACATCCTTATTGCATAGATATAAAGGAAATTATCTTCCTTTATACAAAATGTAGCAACGTTTGAACTAAACCGATAAAACGCGACCTGAATCTAAGCTTCCAAACTCTATTTCAATCTAGTGAAAATCCGGAGTGAATATTCAATAGCGAAAGTTGAAAATCTTCAAGTCAAATCCCCCTTGAACCTTGAAGTCTATATTTATTATCTGTACTTAATTATAAGATATTATTCATGATATATGTCAAAGTCAATATTCATCAATATTAATAAGTGAAGTAAAGTGAATAGAAAATCCAATTTCCAAACTATATAGGATTTTTATAAAATCATCTGTTTACCAAACGGTTTGTTTCTGAATTATTATACTTTTCATTTTCTATCAACTCACTCCTAAGTCATCATC
This sequence comes from Papilio protenor, assembly GCA_029286645.1. Lineage (NCBI taxonomy): Eukaryota > Metazoa > Arthropoda > Insecta > Lepidoptera > Papilionidae > Papilio > Papilio protenor. The sequence continues at coordinate 6,452,065 of JAGSMZ010000007.1, read as the reverse complement.
ATCACCAGCTCACTATACGTCCTCACCGAAGGGCTGGGAGCCTACTCTAAGTTAGGGTGACTAGGCTATAGTCAACCACGCTGGCCCACTGCGGGTTGACTTCACACATATTGAATTTCTTCGCTGACATGTGCATCACGATGTTTTCCTTCACCGTAAGAACGTCGGGTAAATTATGTACAAATATTTCATTTGAAAAATCGCAAATCACATTGGTACAGCGGGATTCGAACCCAAGACCTGTAGATTACAAGTCAAGTGCTTAAACAACTGAGCCACCTAAGTGAAATAATTAAAAGAGTTAGGAATCTTATCCACAGTAGTAGCCCTTTTAAAGTTACGCAAAATTATCATAAGAATATCGGAAATCAAGAATGATTAACTTCGTATCAGAAACGATACCTTGTAATACCATAGATAATTACTTGATATAGGATTAACTGGAATTACTGAATCATTAGTATTTCGAGTAGTAATTTATCTTTACTGGTATCACGCTTTGATATACATAACACACAGAAACTATTTTTTAAGTCCAGTGGTAACGTTTTAAAGTGTAACCTGGTAACTCGGCTTGCACACTGTTAAAGTTAGAAAGTGATAAACGAGTATTTTTTTTATATCATAAGGTGGCAAACGAGCAAGCGGCCACCTGAATCCACCGAAATAGAAAGCGACCGCTGCCCATAAACATCCGTAATTGCAGATGCGTTGCCTACCCTTCATTGACGGAGGAGGAGACGCACATAAAGAGGACATATTCCCTTCCTATGCGTCTCCTCCACCGTCAAATCCACTTTTCCTCCCCATCCTTTCCTATTAAGAAAAGGGTTGAAAGGGAAAGGGACTAAAATTAGTCCTCCGGCACCACACTCATCAGACGAAACGCAGAATTGCTTCCACTTCACGCCTGTTTTCTGTGTGGTCGTGGTATTACACCGGGCGAGCCGACCCATTCGTGCGAAGATGTTAAAGCGGGCTCTACCACTGTAAAATGTATTTGAAAGACTAATGTTTATCCAATGCCCAATGACATGCTACCAGAGGGACAATGCGTTGCCGGTCTCTAAGGAAGTCATACTCTCGCTTCTTGAAGGACCCTTCGACTTATTTAGTACGCTAAATATATAGTCGAACCTGAATAAGTACGAAACCTCTATAAGCAAGTAAAATATCGCGCTCCCTTGAACTCTCATTTATCTGGGTTGAAATATCTTAACATTTTTATATCCGACTTTGTCTATTACGTGATAAAATGTGCCAACTTGTAATTGTTTTGAGAAACGACCAGGCGCGTCGCCAGGGGGCGGCAGCTGGCTGTCGCTAGAGAACATAGAATGTAATAGAGAAGACCATTAATATTTATAAAAACCAAGTACAAGACAATATTAATAATAGCTGTCCCCTCTAGACCTACCTAGATCATCTTCTAGGGACATGGGCGTCGTTTTATGGGTGGAAATGTCTAAAATTATATGCCACTTTAATATTTCATTTAATGTTTGTTTAAATCTTGTTTATGATGAGGTACATATTTTAAGATATAATTTTATTTAGTTTAGAGATTAACAGCTCTAGATAAGTTCCGTTGACCCCGATGTTGTAGCATTTGATAACGATAACAGGTACAGACTTCCCTGTGGATTATATTGTCAACCTTAAAAATGATTTTAGCTTTGATTTTCAATCAAGGATACATAAATATAACGTAAATTAAATACTAGCGTCTTAAATGATAATGCAAACCTAAGAGCGCGCGCCCACATTTGTGTAAACTATCGCATAAATGTATAGACCCGCTTTGATTCCTGTGAGCTTATATGGAGGTGCACACTACTCGATTTTTAGTTGTGCAACTAACCAGTTGAATAGCTTGCGAAACAATCGACAAACGCACAACAGTTGTGTGATAGTTTATTCAAAGGTGGGCGCCCGCTCTAAAACTCCGAGTTCCTCTCAAATTTTGTCATCTATCAGTTTGTAAGCGGCGCTAACGAAGCGAATTTTTAAGATGCGTTTCAGAATTCGGCTGAAAGATTTATAAACTTTTAATTCGAATTACTCCCTTAAAAGTTTAGATAATTATAGATAATCAATTTTGATTAAAAAGTATAATTTCTAAACGGATGTTTTATCACTAGCGCGAGATACCATGCAAGTAAAAGTTACCTGTCTACACAGTTCGATTTTTTTTTCAACGTATGTTATCAACGAATTGTGAATTCCGCCTTTAATTTGTCTATTCACGAATAGTTGGGAACAAATCGCATACGTACATGTTACTAATTGTAATAAATAAACCATTTAATATTGTTTTTTGTCCTATATGTGCAGTGGCGTTTCCTTTGCTGGGCTTGCTATTGTGGGCGGAGCCGTACCACCGCGGCTACTTCGCTGACGACTACTCCCTACGACTACCATACAAGCAGCAACAAATCTCTGAGGGCCTGCTCGCGGGACTCGGCTTCGCTTTCATTATTGTTACGGTAACGTACAATAAGAGCGCGCGCATACCTTTGACTAGATAATCGCAGAACTGTTTAGTCGCTTTGATTCCTATGAACTTACATATATGAAGGTGCTCACACTATTCGATTTTTAACAGTTGAATTGGCTGCGAAACAATCGACAATCACATTACAGTTATGGGATAGCTTATATATAATAAATGCGATGATGGTTAATAATTTAAACGTTAGTTTCGATTGTTTTAATACAGGTATAGAAACATAATGACATCTCACTCATTCTGTTGTAAAATCTGAGATAAATAATGTTTTTGTACAAAAATATACGTTGGCTCTAATGTAAATTTATATTATGTTCAACCTGACGTTATCCAATTAACAGAGTAGACGATACTATCAGAAAAAAAAACATTTTTTCTTTTGTTTACAGGTTGTTATAACAGAGTTTATTCGGGACAAGCGCGGGAACAGTGCAGGCGAGAAGTTCGTCAGTGGATGGCTTGTGCCGGGCTGGGCGTGGGAGAGCTACGTGACGGTCGGGGTGTACACATTTGGCGCGGCCTGCCAGCAGCTCACTGTCAACGCCGCTAAATACGTCATCGGAAGATTGAGACCACATTTCTTTGATGTAAGATCTATTAGATTTGGCACTGGGTACTATGTCACCATCACTACCTCATTATACGTCCCCACCGAGGGGCTCGGAGCCTACCATAATAAGGGGTGACTAGGCCATAGTCAACCACGCTGGCCCACTGCGAGTTGACTTCACACATATCTTTGAATTTCTTCACCGATATGTGTAGGTATCACGATGTTTTCCTTCACCGTAAGAAAGTCGAGTAAATTATGTACATATGAATTTCGGAAATCGAAAACCACATTGGTACATGGCGGGATTCGAACCCAAGACCTGTAGATTACAAGTCAAGTGTTTAAACCCCTGAGCCACCGATGCTCACAATACTACTATTATGCATTTTATTTTACTACAGCGTTTTTTGCTTATTGATTGATAAAATTCTCTGTCCCCAGCTATGCAGGCCGATCCCTAACTCGTCGTCACCATTGAACGCGCTGGGCTACATCCAGGCGTACTCCTGTTCAGGGGCCAGCGCGGCACAGCTCAAGGAGATGCGACTCAGTTTCCCCAGCGCGCACGCAAGCTTTGCTATGTACACCGCCGTCTTCTTTATTGTACGTATCACGCTATCCATTGACCGATGGATTTATTGATTCATTATGACCGGTTTACAGTATGCCAGTCGAGCGATAAAAATGTAAACCTACGCTGGAATCAACTGTAATAATGTAAACCGGGTGTTTCTATATGAACATTTGATATAAAAATCAGTATTGTCTTCTCAAACTGAGATAGAATATTTTTACGGATACGTGTATGATAAAACAATTGCATTTTTATCTAATGCTCAAAAAGCTCATACCGTAAATATTAACGCTCATACTATATTTGAAATATACGCTCTAGAAACATAAGCTACACGCATGGTATCATGTTATTGTACACGCATAGTAACGTGTTCGTGCAGTTCTACATCCAGGTGAAGGGCAAGTGGCGCGGCTCGAAGCTGTTACGTCACGGCTGTCAGTTCGCTGCGCTGATCGCTGCCTGGTACGTGGGACTGTCGCGAGTTGTCGACCACATGCACCACTGGAGCGATGTGGCTGTCGGATTCCTTGTGGGATTCGCTTTTGGTGCAATTGTAGTGAGTAATTTCTCTTCTACTGTAAACAATTAGCCTAGTAAGTAGAAGACAAACGGAATTAATCAGCTCCCCACTACGGATCTGACCATATTATTGGTAGTTGCCCTCCCCCGTCACATTAATTCACATAAAGGAAATGTAACGTTAGAGCGCCTAGTGTTTTTTTAAAACACAAAACGATCTGTACACCTATTATATTATGACAGGCGCTAAATCAAAAAGGCAACTACTTACCTTCCATTTTCCAATTATAATTATTACCTGTCTATGATAAGGGAATTAATAATATATAGCCTTTTTATTACATTTCTAACAAAATACTGTTTCTATTTCCAGTTCGTGTACATCTTGAAACCGAAGAAATACGGTATACCGCGTTCCTGGGAGACGGGGCCTCCTGAAATGCTGCCACAGCCCGTTATGTCCCGATGACTACGAGCAGAAGTTGTTATTCTATCATAATGTAATTAATCACTCACGACCTTAACCCAAAGGTGTAGACAGTGTTCTAGTGTTAACAGCCATATTTGTAAATTGACTAAAATAAAACTGTGTATTTTTAATAATTTATATGATGAACACTTCAAAAAAGGAATTTACGAAACATGAATCCAACCAACAATAAGACTTAGTGCGACACTCAGAGAGTTTAGCCAATGTAGTCAATTACTTGTTATCATTAAAGATTTTAACTGAATTTGTGTAGAAGTAAGAATGACTTTACCTTTTAATATTAATAGACCTTAAAGACTAAATTAAAACCATTCCAGCCTTTAAATACAAGACTCGCATTTGGTTTTGAAACCTCGAAATTTGATTCGTTCTATCGTCTTCTGACCTAAGGCGATAAGAGACCTAAAGGTAACTTTTTAACTACCGAATTATTACTGAAATATCCGTATAAATGCAATTTATTACGCCTGCTACACACCTTCAGGACAATAGACAAAAAAATAAGTGTCGTTTAAACTTTACCAGCCTTACAAATAAACGCGGTATAAAGTTAAACTTTGGAATACTGGGTATAAGCAAAATTTGTACTAATATTTGCTTATACTTATACCACTTTATACCGCGTTTATTTGTAAGGCTATATAAGTTCTGTTTTGCTTACACACGTACTTATTAAATGCACATAGATGCTGTCCAGTTTGCACTTTGCGGTTTAAACTGCTATGTGAAGCGGGCTTTATTTTTTTTTAAACATGACTGTATATTTGTGTGAGAATTTTGATAGTAAAATAGACGATATTATAAAGAGAGAACAATTTGATTGTTCGTCCAAATAAGCTCGGAAAATACTGCATCGATTTTAAACGTTCTATTGTAAAGCTCTTCTGTTATGGAATCGGAATAAGCTTTTACTAGATTAATATTTTTAATTATCTCAATAGTAGTTGAATAAATTTATAGAACAATTATAGGTTATTTATTTGTATTTAATTTATTAATATGTATTAAATTATTTAATCTATTTCTTTGTTTTATTTTTATATCATTTTTCGGCCAGTTTCTACTGCCGGAGCACTAAGAGACACAGAAATTCTCTTTAAACTAGCAGATGTACATTGATTTGTAGAGATGTTTCCACAAAGGATACTCATAGTTAAATATTACTTTAGTAACAACGTATTTACGAAAGTTTGGATAGGTATTTGTCACATCTACATGGATGTTGATTCGCATGTAGATCGCACTATCTTGAAAAATGCATATTGATTATGTTTTTTTTAACTTCGCGAGGATGGAGTCGGGGGCAACAGCTAGTTGATACATAAATGTAGGATAAGGATGTCAAATATGTTGATAAAGAGGTTAATTATGTTTTCTTTTTAATTTCGAATTGTATATTTTGACTTTGATATTTAAATTAGTTTTGAGTTAGGAGAAAAAAAAGGAGGAACGACGGGGAATGACGATGTGTTTTGGAAAAAGTGTGTAGATATTAAAAAACGCCGTAAATTATGAGTTTATTTTTTATTTGAACGAGCCACAACCTACATAAATATGTTATAAATGACTAAAGTTTATGTAAACCGTGTGTTTATGTACAGTGCAAGATAAATTATTCTCGTACTTTATTCTGCACTTATACTGGGGAAATTTTAAATTATAATAAACCAATGTAGGGTGACCACATTTCTTTTATGCTTGACATTTTAAATATTTTTAAATTAAATATAGACTACACCGATATAAACAAGACAGATTTTTTATTTATGAGTTTTAAACTCAAAACAAGACTGATTTTAAAAATGATTGTGCTATTAGAAAGCTATCTAATGACAAATCCGATCACGATTATTACTAAACATTACTTAAATTATATTCTCTTAATAAAAACAACATAATTCATATTTAAAATTATTTACTTCTTTTTGATTTACAAACTGTGAGAAAAATTACAAATTCCGGCTAATTTAACCGACTTTCAAAAGGAGGAGGTTCACCAACTTAAGTATATCTATTAGAGTATCGTGTAATGTAAAAAGTCTCATAAACATGGACATACTACATATTGAATGACCTATGCCCATATCTATGTAATACTTTCCACTCATTTATCAAATGGGTTCGAAGTTCATGAACCACTTGCGACTTTTCTGATATTTTCCGTCATTTTAATACAAGATGCACCGTACTGATCGTTATCACAGTGCATCTCGTTCTCTCCTTTTCATTCTCTTTGAAAAGAGGGAGATATCGTTTCGGTAATGTACGACGGTAGAAAAATGTAAGATGAACAGGAAAACGCACTTGGCTATTATCTGAGATACCGATATTATAAAGAGGAAATATTTTTATTTTTGTATGTTCTGAAATAACTCAAAAACTACTGGACTGATTTCAAAAATCCTTTCACCAATAAATAGCTACGTTATCACTGAATTACGTTACTTATATTTATTATAATTTTTATTTCCGCGCGGACGAAGACGCGAGCAACAGCTAGTCTGAAATAGATGAACTCAATGTCGGAAATACGTCGTAACACATAACGTTTTCCTGAAGTAAGACTACTATAAGGGGTACCTATTGTCCTATATTCATAGATAAGATCAGTATAGGCTATATGTAGTAGATAGTTTACGTACGCACATATTCTGAATCGCGTCACAAACGCATAAACAAAATGTGATAACACAATTGGTCACGCGGCCGCACACCCATTTTCTGTAAATATTCATTGATAAATACAATAAATTAGTAATTAGATTTTTATCCTTGCATTCGAAAACTTAACTTAGTTATAGGTTTTTTTTGTCAAATAACAACATGTAATTCTTCATTAATCGCCAATAGCCTAATGGTTTGGGGTACGGACTACCGATCTTGCGGTCGAGGGTTCAAATCCCACCATTCGACTATTGTCGTGAACCATATCCTAGCACAAGCCTAGAGTTTAGTTGGAATGATTAAAAGAAATATTAGTAAATTAACAAAAATCTACTAATATTTTTAAATTAAATATAGACTACACCGATATAAACAAGACAGATTTGTATTTATGAGTTTTAAACTCAAAACAAGACTGATTTTAAAAATGATTTTGCTATTAGAAAGCTATCTAATGACAAATCCGATCACGATTATTACTAAACATTACTTAAATTATATTCTCTTAATAAAAACAACATGTAATTCTTCATTAATCGCCAATAGCCTAATGGTTTGGGGTACGGACTACCGATCTTGCGGTCGAGGGTTCAAATCCCACCATTCGACTATTGTCGTGAACCATATCCTAGCACAAGCCTAGAGTTTAGTTGGAATGATTAAAAGAAATATTAGTAAATTAACAAAAATCTACTAATATTTTTAATAAAAAAAAATCTTTATTCCATCTTATCCTCGTATTTTCGTGTGCAAAACATCAAATGGATTATTTGATGTTTGCCCCATAGAAAAAGAGTAACTATATTTCTTAATATAACTCACCCAATAAAAAAAATACCTAGGAAGTGATGGATGCATGAAGACAATAATTACGAAGGGAGTGTAATTGAGGTGTATAATGAAAGATCGACTTGGACGAAAATCTGGTATGAAAAGGATAGTGATAACAACCTTAGTTAACAATTTGGAAATTGGACGGCACATAGAATGTTATTCCCCAACACATTTTTTTTTTTTATAGTAACAGGTGGCAAACGAGCAAGCGGCCACCTGAATCCACCGAAATGAAAAGCGACCGCTGCCCATAAACATCCGCAATTACAGATGCGTTGCCTACCCTTAATTGACGGAGGAGGAGACGCACATAGAGAGGACATTTCCCCTTCCTATGCGTCTCCTCCACTGTCAAATCCACTTTTCCTTCCCATCCTTTCCTCTTAAGAAAATGGTGGAAAGGGAAAGGCACTAAAATTAGGCCTCCGGCACCACACTCATCAGACGAAACGCGGAATTGCTTCCACTTCACGTCTGTTTTCTGTGTGGTCGTGGTATAACACCGGGCGAGCCGACCCATTCGTGCGAAGATGTTAAAGCGGGCTCTACCACTGTTAATACACTACACATGAGGAAGCAATAATAAAGATAGTACGAAAAGATAAACTGAAGATAAATAAATATAAGCGTTGTAACCCTTGACACTGTTGATTAGAAATATTAAATATATGTTTCATTTGAATGACGCATTAAGAAGCTGTTATTTAGGCAAATTACTGCTTGTTTTTGACGTCATTTTATGAATAGAAAACAATATGTAATGCAGTCATGCTAGTATTACATAAATCAAACTTTATGATTGCCCGTGAGCACATTACGAGTGGCGAAAAGTCTGTCCAGGGTGACCAGTCCCAGAATCATTATACTTTCTGTCGATTTGTAAGACTATGTTTAATGTAAAGTCTCGTGCGAAATTCCGAACAACCAAAAAGTTTGAATAGCACAATATACTACTCATCTTGACTTGCTTTTAAACTAAAGATAACGTTGTTTTAATTTTCATCATCTATTACAGTTATGTTATCATATTATTGCCAAAAATCTATAACAAGTAATGTTTTTATTAGATAATACCAAAGTAATACCGCAAAGAAAGATTTATGTAGCTCATAAGTAAGTCAAATACGAAAAATTCATTTAGAGTTTGGGCTGTATATCTTAACAACCTAGTATGTGATCTGTTTAATAATCCTACTAATATTAAAAATGCGAAAGTTTAGATGGATGGATGTTTGTTAAAGTTTGTAGCCTAAACTGGTGTACGGATCTCGATGAAATCCGGCATAGTTCTAGAGCATAGTCTGAAAGAACACATAGCCTACTCACTTTTGTTTTTTTTAATTCCACGCAGCCGGAGTCGCGGGCGAAAGCTAGTATAAATATTAAGAAAACTAGATTTAGCTTTTGAAACAAAAGCACGTAGTATATGTGTTCTACCGGATTTTTCTCTACATCTATGCTAAATTTCACCGACATCGGTTCAGCCGTTTAAGCGACAAAGTCTAACAAACATCCATCCATATAAACTTTCGCATTTATGGTATTAGTGAAACAATTTATAACTTAATTCAGTAAAACTGTAAGACAATATATAACATTATCAAAGATAATAAGCAACAATGTTGCAACTAACATCCAAGTCATTGCCGGCTCAGGTGTGGCTGACTGGTCGACGCACTGCATGATTCTTAAGGCGCGTTTGCACGGCGCATGGTATGCGACCGAGGCGTTTCTATATGCGTTATTTGTTCTCAACTGTCCCTTCGCGGATACACACACACTGGAAATCCGCCGTTATATTATACCCAGAGATACGACCTAGGCACAAACTGAATGCGTTCGATGACTTCTTATTTACAATTCTATAGATAGATATTGTTTTTGAACATCTATCTGTGTAAATTATAATCGTTGAATGTTTTGTTTACTTTTTATAAGGTCAAAGTACATTTTAAAAGTAATACAACAGATGAATAGGTTAATTACCTTATAAAATGTGTTTCTACTTTCCTTAATAATATTTTTCATTCACAAAGTTGTTATTTGTAACGTTAAAATGTTGCTATATTTTAAATTCCTCATTTGTAAATCGTATTTTTAACGACAATACGTGAACTTATCACAAGTATGTTTTAAAAATATCTGTACAGTTGTTAAACAAAACACTGTCAAGGCTTTATACGTAGAGGTTACTAAAGACTAAAATTGTAACCGCTTAAAATGTACGAAAGAATCATTTTCATACGTTTCTCTCTAACATAGAATCGATAATTACAAAACCTGACCTTTCTAGCTCAATTGGAATCTATTACAATAACTGATAAACATTTTGTTATCAAAAGATTTTAGCTATAAAAAATGAGCGAAAAATAATCGTAAAATCCGAGGAGGGTCGGTGCAAAGGGTATCTATAGCTATTCTATAAATACCGCTATCTATAGATAGCGGGTATCGGAGGCCGCGCGTCTTGATCACGCCTTCGCGGGCCGCGGTGACGTCACCAACACGCCCCAGCCGCCCCACGCGTGTTGATAATATCTACCAGCACTATCAATTTGACACAATATTGTTGATTGCAACAAATTAAACAAAAAAATGTGTTATTTGTCGAAAAGAAAATCGCCTATCTCAAAAGAGATATTTTGTAGTATCTCAAAAGATTGTAGTAAAAACTATAGACTTTAAATAAGTATTGGTGATTGTAAAAATAATTATTGGAATTTTAATATTAACTTACTAAACCCGTATGAACCTATATATAAATTATATTTAAAAGTAAAAACAGCGTGATTCAGATCAACGTATTATTTCATGTTTACTGGACTATCAAGACGGCGTGCGTTGACTTTTCTGATTAAATTGAAATTGGTTGGAGCGTAATCATACTTAGTACTAATATTATAAATGAGAAAGTTTAGATGGATGGATGGATGTTTGTTAAAGTTTGTAGCCTAAACAGCTGAACAGATTTCGACAAAATTTGGTATGGATGCAGAAGATAGTCTGGAAGAATACATAGGCTACTCACTTTTGTTTTTTTAATTCCACGCCAACGGAGTCGCGCGCGAAAGCTAGTATCTTATAAATGGAACTTTTTTTATGTCTGATTTAACAATAAGGCCTACGAAAACGAACCGGAACCGAAGTAAGAAGCTACGCGAAAGAAATAAAACCTTATGAGATATTTCAGACTAGCTTTCGCCCGCGACTTCGTCCGCGTGGAATAAAAAACAAAAGTGAGTAGCCTATGTGTTCTTCCGACTATCCCCCCTCTACATCTATACCAACTTTCATCGAAATCCGTTCAGCCGTTTAGGCTACAAACTCAAACAAACATCCATTCATCCATCCATCTAAACTTTCGCATTTATAATATTAGTATGAAGTATGATTAGGTTTGCACCATATCAGATTGCGCCGTCCAAACTAGATGAACCACAGATTCATAACAAAATTGGATTCAAATTGCTTCGGTTATGGTTCATAACCGTTTGACATACTAATTTCTTAAGTAAACATCGGTATCGTCTGTAACAACAAAATAAATAGATTTTAAAGACCAATAGCATCGATATTTTAAATAAAAAATATTGTTTTAAACAACGAAGTAAATTTTTCGGCTAATTTTAGGCATACATATTTATCTACTTTTTTTCTATTAAGAAAAATAGTATTTAGACAATAATTTTACAGTAGCGGAATTTCGAAAGACATTTAACAAAAGAACTCTCTGTATTTAATTACTCTATGCCAGTGATATAAGAGGAATAGATAACGATAATAAAAATAGAATATGCGTTGTCTAGTGTTACATTACTCTGTGCGGTATACTTAAGAAGGTGGTCAAGTCAGCATTCAGTCAGTTATTCTGTTTTAACGCTGGACGCACCATGTCTCGGGAGGATGTCACGATGTTTGTACTAAGAAAGATCGTGGTTGACGCATTTATGTTTGGTGCTTGTAAGTTATTTATAATTATTTTTATTTATTCAGCAGTGTTTGGTATTTAAAAAGTTAACTATTTTTTTTTCAATATTACGTATTATTTTATTAGCTGTAATTTTTTTATTGCAATCGCTTTATTGTTATGCAGTTTTTCTACTATTCCATGTTTACTTAAGAGACATAAGAAATGTATATAATAATGTTAATATCTATTTATTATTTAAACTGATTTAAACTTTCAATTTGCTCGTGTTAAGCTCCTTGGTATACGGGAACAACTTTCTCGTAATTAAGTTGTAAAGCGATTTACCGTTGCCTGACCATTTAAAATTAACTGTCGATTATATTTCCAGTTCCCGCAATACAGGGAAAGCTTTGAGGTATAGCACGAAAATTTGCTAGAAAGTATTCATAACCTTAACAATAATCGAATCCTATATAAATAAATGAAATAGATTTGTGTACCGCTGTAAAGTACTCACAAATCTCGTACATATATTGTCGATGTCAATTAGGCCCTCAGCTCAGATATTTCGTTAGGTTTTTCATCAGAATTTAATCTAGAATCAGATAAATCTTACAAATATTATAAATGCGACAGCTTAGATGGATGGATGTTTGTTAGAGTTTGTAGCCTAAACTGCTGAACGAATCGCGATGAAATTTGGCATAGATGTAGAGCATAGTCTGGAAGAACACATAGACTACTTACGTTTGTTTTTTTTTTTAAAAACCACGCGGATTAAGTCGCGGGCGAAAGCTAGTAAATTATTTCTTTAAATACAAATAAAATGAGTTTGAAACCTCCATTTTATCTTATCTCATATACGCCTAAATTGCCCGATTTATTATTTTTTTTCAATATCTCCTTATAGTGGCATTCAGCATCTATTTCACGCGTTACCTATGGCAGCCGTTCGAGCGCGGCTTCTTCTGCGGCGACGAGAGCCTCATGTTCCCCTACAAGAACGACACCGTCTCTACCACGGTGTTAAGAGCTGTCGGACTTGGATTGCCTATTATCATTGTAAGTTTGTTACTGCGTTATTAATACGTATTACAGTATAAAAAAATGTTTTAAACTTTAATAAAGAGGAATTTAACGTTCTGAATTCTTTCGTTTAAATATATGGCTGTCGTCTTTTTGTAAATTAATTTTGGATAGGTTTTAGAATAAAAATTCGACGGACTGAGTTATATGACTAAGTTTGAATAGAAAAAAACATGTAACTATAAACGCTCCTGAGCGTTGTTTAAATACTCATAAGTACCATTAATATGGATATATAGATTACTAGATGTTAGAAATTAAAATAAAAACATCGCCTATGTTACTCACTGATAACGTAGCTTTTTAATGGTGAAAGAATTTTTATAATCGGTCCAGTAGTTTTCGAATTATTTCAATACATATAAAAATCCAATTATCTCTTTATAATATTAGTATAGATTAAACATAATTTTATCTTTGTGCAAGATGCTCTTCTATTCGAATATTATGAACACCTCTATCACAATGTGTTTAATCGCATCCTATATTAATCATTACATCATATTTGTTGACAGTTCTTGATATGCGAATGGGTGTTACTCCGCAAAGAGTACGAGGACCAGCGCTGTTTGGGTCTGCGCGTGCCGAGCTGGCTGCGCGGCTTCTACTGTACCCTAGTCTCCTTCGGTCTTGGCACCTGCTTCGTGGAGCTCACCACCAACATCGCTAAGAACGTCATAGGAAGACCACGACCGCATTTCTTTGATGTACGTATACTTAATTAAACAAGTTACTTTAGGAACATTTATAGCAAAACTTTCAACAACTTTGACTTCATCATCATCATCTTAACCAGTTCACCTACCTACCCTAAGTAAGGGTGACTAAGCCATAGTCAACTACGCTGGCCCACTGCGGGTTGGTTGACTTCACACATAACTTTGAATTTCTTCGCCGATATCTGCAGGTTGCAGAACGATGTTTTCCTTCACCGTAAGAACGTCGGGTAAATTCTGTACATATGAAAAATCGAAAATCACATTGGTACATGGCGGGATTCGAAAATACAAATACTTCCTCTTTAAAATATGCGTATAGATATAACTATTTTGATTATCATTTAAGTTTTCTTTTTCTAGAACGTGATAAATAAATATTAAAGTTTTGAAATAAAAAACAATTATATAAGAGCTATATTTAAGTTTACGCGACATGTTTTAGTTAAATCGAGATTAGATATCTAACTAAAAACATTGGTCGATAAAAAATTTGGTCATTAGAGATAAAGTATTATTTTATTAGGATTAGATAATTAACATTGTACTACTATAGTATTATCTGTGTTAACACGACTAGTCATTGTTATCACAAATTTAATATTAAATTCCTCATAGTAACAAGCGTTATTTCAATATAGTACGTAGTGTCTTGCTACCATGACTTCGTTCGCGTGAAATAAAAAAATAGATTTTCTATGGCTATTTGCCTTTGAATTTATCTGTCTATTCCTTCCAAAAAGATAGTCCAGTATATTGAGTTTTTTGCAAACTTTCGCATTTGTGAATTTAGTAAATTATATTACCAATATTATAAATGGGAAAGTTTAGATGGATTGTTAGAGTTTGTAGCCTAAACTGCTGTACGGATTTCGAAAAAATTTGGCACAGATGTAGAGGATAGTCTGGAAAAACACATAGGCTTACTATTTTTGTTTTATTTAATTCCACGCGGACGGAGTCGCGGACGAAAGCTAGTATTGTAATAATTGCTTTAAATATCCAGGCGTAAAACGTTACAATTCGATTACCTATGTAATTTACTTACGCAAAAAAATTATGTATGTCTCACTTGTATATATCAGTTTCGTTTTTAATCTTCTCAGTTAATGAATTGATTAGCAGGTCAAGATAATTGTATTTAATTATGCTTCCTATTCATTACAACTGAGGGTCAAGTTTGCATCAATTGAAGCATGTGTTTATGCCAATTGAAACTTAAAACCGGTTAGTTTATTGTTACATGATCCGGAAACAATAGAAGATCGAGTTATTAATTAATAGCCGACATTCTAAGATACTAGGCTTGTGGTTGTCTATATCTATACTTATTATAATAAAGCTTAAACACACACTTATTTCTTGCCTAAGATGTCAGCAATTACAGCATATTTTTGAATATTTTTTTTTAATAAAAAGCCCCACACTTACGTCATTTTAGGCTATATATTTTCACGACATTAAACTTAAGGGGTAAATATTTTGGATAAAAACCCTAATGTGGGAAAGAAACCATAAGTTGCTGCCAACATCAAGAAAGAAAGATTGCTAAGGTTTGTCATGTCATTTTGACATTTGCAATTGAGGATTTGACAAATGTAAACAATAATTTCACGCGGATGAATCCGCACGCGAACAGCTAGTCTATTATAAAATTACTAGCTCTCGACCGCGACTTTGTCCAGGCGGATTTAAAAAATCTTATTTAGTAGCCTTTGTGTTCTCCCATACTATGTTTTACTTCTATTTTACTATTACAAATGGAGTCTAAAAATAAGTAAGTTGTATTTCTGAGTGAACATATAAATAGGAGTCATAAAAATGAAAATCGAGTTTCCTATCGATTAAACTAATCCGTAAATGACAGTTATCGATTGAACCCGATTACAGATCGTAATGAATTTCCATCAAACACATTTTGTAAAACAGCAATCGATTGTGTTTTACAACACGTAAACAAAGTAATATTTCCTTATCCATAATAATTTCCCTGTTTATACTTTGTAATAATACGAGTGATGTAATAAACACATGTTTTACAACATTATCTACTCTCAATTATATAAATTATGTCATACTAGCTTTCGCACGCGACTCCGTCCGCTTGAAATAAAAAAACAAAAATAAATAGCCTTTGTGTTCTTCCAGACAATGCTCTACATCTATGGCAAATTTTAATCGAGATCCATTCAGCTGTTTAGGCCACAAACTCTAACAAACATCCATCCATTCATTTAAACTTTCGCATTTATAATATTAGTAAGATTATATCTAATAGCTCACTGCCGCTTTAAGATCATGACAGTCATAATTGGTCTCCCATAGATGTATTAGTTTTAGAGATCAACACTTAAAGTATCTCTTAACTACAATTAAACAACTCTTAGTGCTGCAGTTTATTTTTTTTTGTTTTTAGTTATGCAAGCCATCAGTGGACTGCAGCTTGGAAGCGTGGCGCGGGAGATACATCGAGGCGGGCGAATATACGTGCACCGGAATTGTGACGGACAAGTTCGCGGACATGCACATGTCCTTCCTCAGCGGACATTCCTCCTGGTCCGCGTTCACTATGATATATTTAGCTGTAAGTAAAATGACCTTATTATTGGAGTATATGCTTGGTGGAAGCAAATGAGGAGGAAATACAGGGATGGATGCATTTTATGCAGTAAAAAAGTTGAACGATGTGTGATTATAAGATGGCAAACGAGCGAGTGGCCGTGTGAATTCGACTGCTGCCCATCCGTAATTGCTGATGCGTTGCCTACCTCTAATTGATGGAGCAAGAGACACACATAAAAAGGATATTTACCCTTCCTATGCGTATCCTCCACCATCAAATCCACTTTCCCTTCCCATCCTTTCCTTAAGAGAAAAAGGTGAAAATAGAAAGGGAATAAAATTAGGTCTGTGGCACGCAAAGTAATTAACTCGTGGAAAAGAAACAAAATTTGAGTTGATAGAAATTTGACATGACTTAACGTATCAACATGTTTTGTCTCTTTCTGAGCAGTAATCTAACCAATATCTTTGTATCTCTTTACAGCTCTACCTAGAGAAGCGCATGGTATGGCGCGGCACCAGAGTTCTGCGTCACTCGCTGCAGTTCGCCATCGTCATGCTGAGCTGGTTCACCGCACTGTCTCGTGTCTCCGACTACAAGCACCACTGGAGTGATGTGCTTGCGGGTTATTCCCTTGGCCTCGCACTTGCTATTCTAGTGGTAAGACTAGAAATATAGATACAAAACACTTTTAACTTCGTTAAGTATCATTAATTCGGCTCCCGTACGGCCAATCGATTCTATAGATTATTTTCCG
Organism: Papilio protenor; assembly: GCA_029286645.1. NCBI lineage: Eukaryota > Metazoa > Arthropoda > Insecta > Lepidoptera > Papilionidae > Papilio > Papilio protenor. Next base: position 6,434,887 of record JAGSMZ010000007.1, on the reverse strand, counting down.
ATTAGACAATAATTTCGATTACAAGCATTGAAAAATAAAATGAACACTATAAATAACAGCTTGCCAAATGACTGAATTGCAAATTTATTGACTAACATATTTTTTTTTTCCAGTGGGCCTGGGGCACCGATATCGTTCCTCAGAAGAAAAAACATTCCCCGTTGCCTCAACATGACTTTTCCCTGTCGATGCACCCACATGCAGCTGCGCCCGCGTAGTAGGAAGAGAAGTAGACATACATAATTAAATTAAGATTTATTAATACTCATTCCTTTATCTAGAAAGTAACAAAAAATCTGTAAAGGAAATTGTACATATTACGTTTAATTTTGAGTTTAGTATATTTTTGTAAGAATTTTCTGCAAGTGCTAAAATTATTTTCTAACTAAGATATAGAATTTAAGATAAGACAGTTATAAACAGTCTCATTAATTGTAAACGCCTGATAATATTATTGTAGCAAAGTTCTCACGGAACAAAAAAATACGATGTTTAAGAATTACAAGTCCTCTGTGATAAGTATGTATGACAAGAATATGGCCATATTTGCAATAAATACGTAAAAACAAGAAAAATCGTTTTATTCTCAACTCCGACCCCGTGGAATTAAAAAAAAAAACAAAATGAGTAGCCTAGGTGTTCTACTAGACTATCCCCTACATCTGTATCACATTTCATCGAAATCCGTTTAGCCGTTTAGGCTACAAATTCCAACAAACATCCATCCATCCATCTAAACTTTCGCATTTACAATATTAGTATGATAGTATGATAACATTCTATCAAATTTAAGATCACGCAAACATGCAACATGACAGACAAGTTCTAATTTCTCTTTTCAGTTAAACTGTTCTACATAGAATTGAAGCGGGTGTTTTGGCTGAAGTAAAAAAAAATCAGCTTGTAAAATTTGCTATTAATATGTGACAGGCGTTGATCACGATGACCCGATGTGATGTAACACAGTCTCATTTTATACTTGTACAAATTTTAGGTCCTGTCCCACCACTGTCTCATAGAAGCTCAGATATTACATGTTAAAAATGACGTCACTGTCAGATAAGGTAACAAAATCCGATATTTACATCACATATTTTACACGTTGGATTGTTATCAAACAATTTAAAATTTGTTGGGACAGGCCCTTAGTTTAGTAGATAAACTGATGAATAAGCATGACTTTTTCGTTTTCTAAATATTTCAAGGTACATTCAATTTCTATTGTTAGCAAATATTATCAGAAAGTTTTGTACGCGGTGTATATTTGTAAATACGTTTATTGGATACGGTTTTATTTTATGCTTTAACATTAATATTTATTGCCCAATGACATGCGCGATTTATTTTAAGCTTGCGTCTACTTTCCGTTTCGAAATAGTACATGGTTTAGTTTACAAGTAAATAAGTAACGATTATTTTCACATAAGGTTTAAAGTAGCAGTAAAGTGTCTCGATGGCATCAAGTCATACAAATCGCAGACAATGTGTCTATTTTACAAAAAATGTATGTTCTTCAAAAATTGTCAGTGACTTATCTACAACTTATGACTCGTTGAAATCTTTTCCTAGAGATCTCTAAAGGATTTCCGGTCGTATTAAAAAACGTTTCAAACATGTCTCTAGGAAAACCTTAACGTTATATTAACTACTTATGTGTTATATTTTCATGTATTGTAAAGATTTAAATAGAAAATATTTGTGTTGAATACAATTCTATTATATATTGATAAGAAATACTAAAAAATAGTATAATGGATTTATAATGGACACTACAATTAAGAAGAAAACTTAGAAAAGCGATTTTATATCATTACTTTCTTACGTTATTGTACAATATTATATGACACAGAATGTAGATATACGTATAGTGTATCTGTCTCTAACATAAAATCTAATTTTAGTTATTTGATCTTTACTGTATTCAAAAATTACCTAATAATAGCACAGAGTTCGTGGTGATGAGAATCCTCTGTACTTTACTTTCTCCATCGGACGCTTCACAGGCCGGAATGTCTCGCGGCCGCCGCGCCCGGCCACCGCACAACAAAGAATACACATCACTACATCTTACTAATATTATGAATGCGAAAGTTTAGATAGATGAATGTTTGTTAGAGTTTTTAGCCTAAACTCCTGAATGAACATGAAATTTGGCATAGATAGAACAGTCTGGAAGAACACATAGGTTACTTATTAAGTTTTTTTTTTAATTCCGCATGGATAAATTTGAGGACGTAAGCTAATGTTACTTAGAAATGTGAGTTTACACTGTCTAAAAACATATATAAGAACTCTTCAAAGAAGACAATAACTAAAGTGTTACAGCAGGGCAATTTCATGATAAAATTGAGTAATTTCATTTGTATTAAAAGTTAACAAGATGATATATCAAATATCTTGTTAGATTTTTTACATAAACATCGTATTGAAAATTCTCTGGGAGACAACGAAATAACAACCATGAAACTTACAACCTGCAAATAGAAAAGGCTCTTTGCGAGTCCGAGCCGGCGGTAAACAATCGCAACAGCAACAGTGCTCGGCCGGCCGTCGCGGAGAACGCACGTGCGTCAAAATGACCATTACCGCATAACAGGTGTTTGTGAAAAAAAAATCGTTATAAAACATTCTAAAACAAAAAGGCATCGACATAGATCGGTTTAGATTAACTTTTTTTATAGTTTGTTCTTATTACAAAAGTGCGCAAGTGGTACCGTTGTTATTCCATTTCTTTTTCCGTTAAGCGTGTGCCAGTGGTATTGTGTTGTGAGATCGGATGGCTTTGGCCCGGCAATGTCCATCTACAGATTGCCTCTATGTGGCAACTTATATTTTGATTGAGGACAGCTAAATATGCAACTCGTTAAGTAACGTCTGCAAATTACGATTTCAAGTTGTATAAATATTATTTAACTTACGATGAAAGTGGTGAAATTAAGCAAAAGTGGCCTCGGACTGAATCTTGATTTCTTACGACGTTCACATTAAAGTAGAAAGGTCTACGGGTCTTAAACAAGATGCTAAAATTATGTTTTCATTACTATCTTACTGGATGCCAATATATTAATAAGTTATAGCAACAATTATTATTAATTACTTTGAAATTGAACTAAATTAGATTTTCAGAAATCTGTATTCATTTTTTTAAACTTTTGTATGTAAATTCATTTAACATTCATTTAACTTTGAATTCGTAACTTAAATAAAGTTACGAATTCAAAGTTCAATTCATGTCGCAATTAAAATATTGTGGCTTCATATTACTTAATTGCAATAAAAATAAATCATCACACAACTTTAAATAAATTCATCTAAATAAGATATAACTTAAAGCTAACTTAGTTTACTTAGGCTGTATTTGGTTAATTATCTATAGCTAGGTATACAACCTTAGCGTCTATTATTTACTCTAAGTTAATCAAGTTCAAGTTGTAAAGGTCATCAGATATGCTTAATGAAATGTCAACATGCTTAAGTGGTGCGAAGGTGTAATAGTAACTTAAATATAGTTTTAAAATGCTCTAGTTTGCCTTCAAATCTGCGTGGGCGCAGCGCCGATAGCGTCCTTGCAAGATTATAACAGCTTTTGCCTCGGATGTTACAATATCAAGTTTAAATCGACCGATGTCCCCTTTTGGACTTAGACCACCCTCTATTCCCATGATGGTCGATAACCGTAATTATCAATTGAAAAAGGGGCCCAAAAGTGTCTTAACATTAAAATAATAGTGTATAGTTAAATTTAATTACACATTAAAATGTCTTTTGTTGAGTCCAGCATTTAGTTGAATAGAGCCTTTACAGCCTCTTGTTTTATAATATTAAAAAAAAAAAATTTTTGATTATTGTTGTTCTAAATATAACTTTGTAAGAAACACGTATGATACAAACAGTTTCATTCAGTAAATATTCATTGAGATAATGCAAACGAAGTAAAAGTAGTTTGCCCCTCAGCCCTGCACGTCCCACACGGGGCCTACGCGGCGTGTTCGCGGACGATTGACCAACACTCGCCAAAATATGCACCTACTAAACTCTCATATTTACGGTGCGCAAACTTCTTAGCATATCGTATATATTGCTTGCTTTTTAGCAGCCCTTTTGTTACTTTAAAACTAAATCTTTTATTAACTCAAGATCCTTCCTAATGCTGGCTTGCTGAAGTTTCCATTTCTTTTATCATTATCTATTAATTCACTATTATTAAGTTGAACAAAGTTTAAAAGGAATAAAACTCAAGTTACGCAGTTCGGTTTCATGAAAGTATAAAATCATTAACATTAACGAATGGTTAAAAGTAGCTGGGAAACTGGCCATAAGTGAAGTGATAGTCTGGGTGTGGCAGTTAGTGGTTCATAAGGATTTAAGTTTATTTGAGGTTGTAAAATTTTACTCTTTAATTCATATTTTTAACAAAACTGACGAAATAGAAAATAGACCTATTTACAACTAACATAGTAGTTTAAGATCAAAGTTGGCGTGTCTCGTTTTAAGTCTTTCGTTAGTTTTTGGTCATCGGTGATTTTATTATAGCTTTCGTCGCTTGTCATCCTTTTTTGTGCTTTTATTGGTGTACCTTTGCTATCGTATTGTAACACAGATGATGTCATCTTTATACGTACCTGTTCTAGTCAACGCGGACGATTGCCCGATAAAGGCATTTACCTGTATTCCGTTACACGTTTACATTATCTTGTAACTTTTTCTTCAATACCAAAAAAGCTTAAAGGCAATATAGAGTAGTTGTATAATCATATTTACAAGAGTAAACAGTTATTAAATTACTCTTAGATCTCTACAAATTGACACTGGCTTGATGTTTAAAAATAAATATTTGTCGTTTACTTAAACTTTTCTTTTTTTATTTTCTAGCGTATAACATGTCAATGTAATTAATATTTAATATATTCTAAAATAAAGTATCGTAAATTCTTAAAAAGTTTTCACGTAAAAGAACATCCAGAGTAGATCGTTATGTTTTATTTTAAGGAAATTTTGATGAGATTTCTATGTTTAATATCATTAAATATAAATTAATAGACTAATTATAGATATAAACTTTCACGTCATTTAAATGCATTTGGGATGAGATAGTTAATATTCTACTCAAAATGCTTGTATTTCTAATCGTTCTAATCCTCTGATATTTTTAAAAATAAAAAAAATCTTGCCCAACAACAATCACCAGTTTTTATTTTAAGTACTAGTAATATATCGTAGTATGATGCATGTATAATAAAATGAAAATGGAGCACTTTTTGAACACTTTGTAGATAAATAAAAATTAAGTAATTTAATAAAAAAAATAACAGCTTTCTCTATCTCTTTCTTTCTCCTTGTTTCCTCATTCATAATGGTCGTGACCTTTCTCTTAACCTTAGCTTGGTTTATAATATTTATAATAGCTTTGTTTATTTTAAATTGCACAACTATGCGTTAGTTATCACAAACATACGAGTAAAGAAGCTTTGTAATTGCTCGCCTCTGAAACAATAGGTGTAGGTTACTTACAAGCAGTTTGCAAATTATTCTTAGCGTGTATCAGGGTGTAACATTGTATTTGCGCGGTCCAATAGTTGATGCCGCATATGTCGTATGTCCCAAGTTAAAAGCGATTATAATGTCAAATAGAATAATAAATACCTTGTTATAATGATAGTGAATATGTAGGAAATGTAGAAAAAACATGTTCATTTTTGTTTTTTCACAGAATTATATGAATGACGATTTATTTAAACCTTTAGGTTTCGACAGCAAAAATACGCTGCTGTAAAAGTCTAGAAAACTGGCCTAAATTGAACGTTATCCGAGCAATTTTTAATAGATTACAGTGGATAAAGTTAGTTTAAATAACTCTAAAAAACGTCAACTTTTCAACTATTCAATTCTGTTTTAAAAACATTACCCTCCTGTCCATCTGGCAAACATAAAACACAAAAGAGTTTCACTGACAAAAAATGTATATAGAAATCGCTTCAGTGTATAATTTAGATAGCGTCGATGCCCGAGGCGGTATGCAACTAGCACGCATTGATTTGCAATGAACAATGCCCAAGCACTGGAACGAAGCATTTGAAATTAGTCAATTGCGAAACCGTACCAATTAAAGCGACAACATAAATTACTTGATGACACTTAACAAGTCAACATAAATACTTATTTAATCACATCAAATGAAAGTCTTCAATGAAAGTTGAATTATGATAAATGAGAAATCATATACTCTGGCAATTCTATTAACAAAGTTATAGTATAGCTGGGCGAGTATAAGGGAGTGGTCAGTCATTTAGTTACTTAACCGAGGGGTAAGAAATAGGGTGGTGTGGATCAATAAAGTCTGGTCACTATTAGTAGGTTGCGACGAAATTTTAAACGAAAACTAAAGTTGTTTTCAATTTAATGTTGTATTAGTTATTATACTTTTCGAATAACATTTTTTAAATATCCAATAAGTACCTTTTTTTAACCATTATTGTAAAAGCTAAAGCCCAAGCCAACTTGTTTATTAAATATTTTAATTGAAATAATACTACAAAACCACTGGCACTTCATTAATCAACAACAAATTAACATCTATTTTTTAATCCAGTTGTGTAAGTGTAGAGTTTTAACAAGTGATTGTAACCAAAGTGACTAAGTGTATCAAGTGTTTATGTTAAGTATGACTTAGTATAAAGTGCCGCCATGTACCGGCCTAACTTCTACGAAAGCACGTGCTTTCGTTGCAATGAGATCGTGTACCAGGTGGACCGTGTGGGCCCACTCAAAGACTTCACCTTCTTCCATAGCGGCTGCTTCAAGTGTGCGGTGTGCGGCACCAAGTTGACTTTGAAAGTAAGTGTTTATCAAATGAATCTTCATCTTTATCATCACAGATTGATGATTATGACCTATGTGCCCTTTACTCGTCTATATCTACATATAATAAAATTGGAGTATCTATTTGTAATATCAAAAGAAAAAAATCAAGATTTCGGGAAGATGGTGTATTTGCGTTGCTGATAACTAAAATCGCATTTAATTTTTTTTTGTCTGTCTGTTCGAAAGCCGCGTTTGTTCCGGGTAATCTCCGAAACACCTGGACCGATTTTGTCCAGATTTCCACTGAAGGGTAGCTGACATAGACGGGCATATTATAGGCTACTTTTTTATCTTAATATTGCGTGGACGAAGTCGCGGGCATCAGCTAGTTATTTATTGTCAGCTCGTTCTTGTTGTCAGCTCGATTGGAGACTTCAATTTCTATATCATTAAATGCATAGGTATTAATATTTTGTACACATTTATATCTCCATAGATAGGCTTCAAGATGTATGTTTTTTTTATTATTTTTTTAAACAGGCGTTTTTAACTCCGGAATCGTACATCATAATATCCTGAATTAAGAAGCTACAATTTAAACACCGCCTTGAATCACATTAAGTTTTCTACACTAGTATTTTTTTTTAATTTATAAAATTTTATCCATAAAACAACGACGCTTTTGATAAGACAGCGAGGTCAACTAAACGACTAAATGGCAGTCGACAGCATGAAGATATTGCGTAGATCAAGGCCGCGCGACAAATCACAACTTGTTTTGCGACGATTCTCTTGGTTCTGATGTATAATATAAAATTAAAAATAAAAAAAAACATCAACGCGAAAGGAGTTCTTACACAATCGCTTTATTATAGAACAAAACATATATCATTTCCCGCTTACATGCAGTTAATTATTTCCAGAACTAAATAAATAATTAAAAGTTGTCGTCAACTTTTATACTTTATTACAATCCTTTTTTTTGTAAGTTGGCAAACGAGCGAGCGGCCACCTGAATTCGCCAAGAAAGCGAAGCGATCGCTGCCCATATACATACATCCGCAATTGGAGATGCGTTGCCTACCCTTAGTCAACGGAGAAGTAGACGTACATAAAGAGGATATTTCCCTTTCCTATGCGCATTCCTTCATCCTTCCTTTTGATCGCATTTAACACATATAATATATCTTATCTTACTAATATTATAAATGCGAAAGTTAAGATGGATGGATGGATGGATGTATGTTTGTTAGAGTTTTAGCCTAACCGGCCGAACGAATTTCTATGAAATTTGGTAAAGATGTAAAAGATAGTCTGGAAGGCCACATAGGATACTTTCTTATGTTTTTTTTTAATTCCACGCGGACGGAGTCGCGGGCGAAAGCTAGTATATATATAAACAAACCGCCCCACCATTACGCATTTATACATAAAGCCGTAGCATCGAACGTAAAACAAAACATGATCAAAATCAGTAACAGCTGTTCTTATAGAAATGATTAATACAATGTAAATAAAAGTTTGTAAAAAAAATACGATCAGACGTTATGAGTCATAGAGATCCTTGAGTTATTAACCTGAATTACTCATTGCTTGTATTGTATAATCGTGCTGTAATTTTATCACCTGTATTTTATATATTTTGCACGGATCGCTATTACGACTTAATTTATTGGGATGTTAAAATGACATGTGTATTTGTAACGACTCCATTTGGACGAATGTTATGGCAACGTCCATTTAGAGCGCACGCACACCTTTTAAACAATCGCACAACTGTATTCTCGCTTTGATTCCTTAGAGCTTATATAGAGGTATGCACACTACTAGAGACTGTGCAACTAAACATTTGAATTGGCTGCGAAACAATCGACAATCGCAAAACGGTTGTGCGATAGTTTAGTCAAATGCGTTGCCTCTTACAATGGACAATCACACCTTTAGGTTCAAATAAAGTACTATCGGAGAATTTATCGGTGTTCCACATTTAAAAACTGAATTCGTTTGAGAAGACAACGCGGAACAATATCAATAGGATGCAGCTTCTAAATATATCAGTACAAAAAATACCGCTCAATACCCGGTTAACTGCCTTTTAGTCTTATCTACTCATTTATTAGTACCACATTTAGTATATTTTACTATGCATAAATCGTTTAATTTAAACTTAGGAAGAAACTACACTAAAAAGTTTCCAAATATAAAACTAATTAATCGTGAATTAAGAAATTAAACTCAAGAGAAATTAATGAATATTAAAAGGCTATTTCAAAAAACTACAAATTAATAATAAATAACCGAATTAATCGTAAAAAATTAACAACACTACGGGCAATAAAAATATACAATTATAAGCGTAAGCGTAAAATTCGTTTCCCACAGCTCGCGGATGTGAGCGCACAAGAATTAACATCGGCCATTAACAAACTCGCAAACAAACAATGCAATGTGAAAGTAAATAACGGTACATTAAATTCATATGAATTAAATAACTATTTAACGGTGAGTTTGTAAACGTACGACCATTATAAGTTGATCTCTTGTTTGTCAAATTTTGGAAAATAATTCGTTAGAGCCGGATAATGTGAAAGGTTAAGTTGCAATGGTTTTTGTGCTATTGTTAAATGATATTAATCGGTTGAAAATGCAGTCACTTGTAGCTAATAGTTTTAACTTTTTAACTAATTTTACACAAATTCCCTATTAATTATTGCAAGTTAACTTTGATATAATTACAATTAAGCTATAAAAATAAAAATCCTGGTTACGTTTCCTTTGGATCAGCTTACTACGCGGGCCTCTTAATTCAATTAACTCTAAAATCAAACTTGTAGGATAAGCCATTAGAGTGGATTTCTTGTACAGCGTACACATTTTCTAATTCTCGCAGCAATATGCGTTGATTGCGTGCATTCTTAATTCACGAAACTGTCAATTCACTTCACGCATTGCAGTAGTCGTGTGCCAAGAAATTTGAAACGACATGCATTTCGGTTTACGTGACGAAAAGCACCGTCGGTATGTAGTCACTTGTTTTGTCCATTAAATAGTTTTTTGACGCTTTAATTTTCACTAATCACTTCAGACTGACAATAATTAAATTTCACTTGTTTCGAATTCTACACTTTTACTTCGAGCTATTCATTGAATAAAATTATCAATCATAAAATTAAATTAAATGGCCGATAATAATTGAAAGATAAATTTGCTTTAATTATTTGTGAATTTATAAGGCATCCACTTCGCACCACATTTCCAATAAAAAAATAACCTTAATAGTTTTTACTTTTTAACCTCTCAACACAAATCTAATCCTTGTCTTTCTCCTCGCAGACATACTACAACAACCAGCACTGGACGGAGGACAAGGAGGTGTATTGCTCGAGCCACGTGCCAAAAATCGGCCCCGGCCACCTCGACAACTCCTCCGTCGGCATCCGCAGCGCCCTCAACGTGCCGCGAACAAACAACTACGTCAACGAACAGATACGTGGACACGCGCGGAATTCCCACGATAATGATTGTAAGTACATTTACCGATCCATTGGACATCCTGAGAGAATACCAAACTTTTATGTATGAATATAAAAAACCCATATAATCGATTGAAACTTATTATCAGAACAACCTTGTGAAAAACACTATGACGTCACAGTTAGTATGAGGTTTGTGGCGTCTCTGCCACTCTTGTGCGTTTGCATTTAATGTAATTGATTGTATTAAATAATCAAAGTACGTCAAAACTACATCTATACTCAATGTTATAAAGAGGAAAGATTTGTATTTTTGTATGTAATAACTCAAAAACTACTGGGTCGAGTTCGAAAAATCTTTCACCATTAAAAAGCTACGTTGTTAGTGAGTAACATATGCCACATTTTTTTTTATTTCACGGTGAAGACGTCGCGAACAACAGCTAGTAACAAATATTACCTAAGAAGTGTAAAACGGAATTAAAGAAAATTTTGCTTTATTGGGTTCAAAAAATAATGATGCCAACCCATAACATACACCTTAAAGCGCTATGCAGTATTTTGTAATATTAAATCCTGCGCACTTTATCAATATACATACAATTACAATGTGGTCCACATATAAGTATACGTTACGTTTATAAAACCGGAACACAGTCATGCGGCATTGTTGACAGGAATGGACTGCGCATTATACTTGTTATTTATTAGTATCAAAGTTGTTATATGAATAAACATATCCCTATAATAATAATAAGAAACAGTAGGTATATGTTTTAAAAAATATATTAATAATAAAGTGTCCTTACTTAGTACTTAATCGGATCCTGTAAGGCAAACGTCAAGACGCCATTGCACCGAAACAATGGACACAGCCTTGGTCCGCGCAGCGCCGTGCTGTATTGACTATTGACCACTCACAATGAGGTTACAATTTACACGCATACCAGTCATCGAATATATCTTATGATCATGACTTAATGCGTTTACTCTTGGCCAGTACAGTTGGTTAGTAACGCTGTCAATCAACTGGCACAGGATGAACGCTAACTGGCGTCAGGGACTCCATACAATCTATGATTAGCGGTCACAACTGTCCAACTGTACTGGGCAAGTGTGAACCGGACCTAAATAAATTCACTACTTCTTAAAAGTCTCACCAGATGACGTAACTATTTCGCTCATATAGTTTTATTGATCAATCGGAATTATTGGACCTTTGCTGTCGTCACCGCGTCTGACTGTACTTAAAGAGGTCTGAGGAATTGTCAATTATTTTCATGTTAGTACTGCGCAAACGATGTCTTCGGTGCAGTTATTGAAATCGCGTTATTTTTTAATTGGTAAAAATGTGTAATAAAATAGGAGTTTAATTTTGAATATATTTGACCACATTATAATGTTTTGGAATCCTAATAAATTATTACGGTTCTCATTTATCTGTATGATTTTTTCAACATTTACTACAATATTGTCAGTATATCAGTTTTTCAAATGAAGGTCTCTTCGATTTCGTAAGTCGATTTTAACTGTATAAAGATTGTGGCGTACTTTTCACTTTTTTGATTGTGAAAATTATACTTGATTTTTAAAATGTATTGTGAAAGAGAACAACATTATTTAAAAGAGCATTCCGAAGTCTGGTGGTTATCAAAGAAATATTCCAACTCAGGAATGTGGTACATTGAGGTCTGTGCGCATTTTTGAACTTAAAATTCTTTCATGTAAAAAAATGTATAAAAAACTCCTCATGTTTTTTGATGTACGTAGCAGCGACGTCTCAATTGGATGTAAGTAAAGAAATAAGGATAGTTTCTCAATATCGATTATTACATTTAATAACAGAAGATTTTGGTAACCGCCTCACTACATCTTACTTGTTACTATCATATAAATATTATAAATGCAAAAGTTTAGATGGATGGATGGATGTTTGTTAGAGTTTGTAGTCTAAACGGGTGAACGGATCTCGATAAAATTTGGCATAAACGTAGAGGATAGTCTGGAAGAAGACATAGGCTCACTTTTCTTTTTTTTTAATTTCACGCGGACGGAGTCGCGGGCGAAAGCTAGTAATATAATAAATGCGAATGTGTAGATGGATGGATGGATGTTTGTTAGAAATTATCTCCAGAACTACTCAAGGGATGTCAATAAAATTTGGCGTTATAACATAGGCCGGAACAGCACATAGGGTACTTACTAAGCTTTTTGCTTCCTCGCAGACGAAGTCTCAGGCGACAGTGTCGGTAATAAAAGCTATCGGTTACTAAGACTAAAGATTGTCGGTCTCTTGGATGTTATTGTAACCGGTTTAGACTGTATTCGCAAATATGACGCTTACGCAGCAAAGCAGTAAATCTGATGAAAACACGAAGAAAACGTCGTATCTCAAATCGGCGAGTCGCTGGAATCCGGTCGGACTTCCGAAGAAGGTGGCCCCGCGGGGCTACGGTACATTCGAGAGCCGAGTAGACTTCGGCGATTAGAGAGAGACGCTTTGCAAAACGACCGCATTCCTCGGCGACAGCCCAGTGACCTAAAGCTCGGGTACAGGGAGTGGACAACCTGTTCTAATCACACGGACTCTATCAATAAATAATTAAATTAATCAAAGAATTAATGAGTCTTTTATTATTATACGTATTAAAGTATAATTAGATAAAGGTAGAAAATTCAGTACAATTTAATAAATATTCGTTCAAATATAAGTTAAAAGAAAGTTATGTAATTAATAAAATGTTTCGTACTTTCATGACAAATTCCTGTATTAAAAATGTTACTGAACAAATACAATATGTAATCATTGCAAATAAACTTGTAAATATTTAATGAAGTTTCTTATGAAATTCCAGACGATAAAATACTATTAATATTGCGTTATATGAAACTGCACGCGAAATTACGTACGTTTTCTCAAATCGCATTTCATCAATCAATCATAATTTTAATTAATATATCATTAAACATTTCTCTTGTTTAAAAAAATGAGTATGTCTGCTTATATTATAAATATAAATAGTAATATATCCTTTTAATCGCCTGGAAAAATAGTAGAACAGCTCTTAGTGGGAGTTTCGTAAAACGTTAGAACCTTATCGAGATTATGTGTTGCACGACCTGGCCACTATTGAGCAACATGCCGTTTTAGAAAAATATGCGCGCCAATGGATGTAACTTCGCAACAAGGAAATAGCTCATTTCAACTAATTTGCTGATCTAACTTGTTCTCATTCTCATAAATCACAAAATAACCTAAAAATCACGTTACGTTTTAGGTTATGAAATTTTCAATTCACAAGAAAAGGAAATGATCTCAATTGATTTATATTTTTCTTTTCAGATAACATTTCAAGAGGAGATGTCTACGGTATGTATGTTTTTTTTTCTTTTAATAGCTTAAAGCACATGTAATAGTATACATAGTACTCGCTTTGCCAAAGATTTCTAATGTACCTACTATATTTATAACCTAACCTTTTGGCGTTAGCTCCTATCAATCTTCCCTAATAATTAGGTTACGAAACGCAAAAATAGTAGTATTTTTCTATTTACAGTAATTTAATCTAATTGTTAAATTAAAGAATAAGAGATTATCCTAATTACATAACACATACATAATATTCATATATGCGTCACCTTTTTAACCTTGTAAGAAATGAGCCCAATTTTATAATCTTTAATTAATTTAAATTTTAAATTGGATATTAAATGATTTGACGTAACAAACCATGAATATACATATTCCAGTCAGACCCAATGATTTCAAATCGTTTAAATGTTGCATAATTTGATATTAAAAGCGGCATATTAATTGGCTTTTAAATAATTTTAATACTCTTTAACGTTTTGTATGAGTATCGTTATTTCATCACAAAGGCCCTAAAGGTCTTGCTAAGTCGCTGGGATCTTAATAGTATAGTCGTTAAATGTAGCTTTAGTTTAATAACAACTCTGAGTACAGTCGTTAGTGCAATCATCATCGTCACCCTATCCTTCTACTTTAAAGTATATTTATTATTATATTATTATTATGTATAAAGGCTTATTTTTCTGCCAGCCTGTCAACTTCCTTAGGAGAACTAAATTGAAATTAAATGAAGACGATAAAGAGTAAATTCTTATTTACAATTAGCGAAGTTATGGTCTCATTGCGTCTATGATTAAACTTTACACATTGTCTTACTTATCCGACTGCATATCAAGCGAGCTCTAACGGGGGATCCACACGGCCGGTTTCACATACGAATAGTCACTAATCACTCGTTATTGTACGTCCGTTATTGTGCCTGGACTACTTATAGCGTTGCTACGTAAGCTCGTGATTAATTGATTGTTAGGAATGTCTGAACATCAACTCGCAGTAGCACCGATAAATTGTTAATCTATCGGTTAAATTGCTGCTAATCTTGTGATGACCTAACTTTACCTTTCTAGTCTTTTGAAATTTATAAAGATAAAATAGACATGGTACTTTAAGTAGGAAATACTTGTGATATAAATATTGTACTTATTCATAAATATATAATAGTTTTCAAGTTTGCTTACTTACTTTTTGTATCCAATTATATGAGAATCTTCGAAACGGGTGGGCTCAGTTTAACGGGACTTTCACTGGAGGGTAGCTGACATAGACGGGCATATTATAGGCTAGATCTTTTTTAATTCCGCGTTGTCAAAATGGCTATCGGACCGCTATCTCTGGAACGGGTAGACCGATTTGGACGGGACAATGACTGAAAGGTAGCTGTTAAAAGGTTTGCGGGCGACAGCTCGTATTTAATACAAACGAACACTTTAAGATTTTGAACGACCTTAATAAATCTAGAGATTTGTTATTTTTTAACTTTAAAAGGGAGAGGTTCTCAATTCGATTGGTATTTATTATTAATTAGCTACAAATTAACGAATTAAACAATACAATTGTATACAGTGTCACCAACACGAGCCACAAACGGCGGCAGTGTGCACGCGTCCCCCGCGCGTGACTCGTCCCGGGAACCTGACTACCAATATGGTCGTTTCGACGCCAGCGCACTGCACATCGCCCACGCACTCAAGCAGACAGAACTGCAAAAGGCCTACCACAGGCCTAAAGAAAAACCCATCGACTGCTACCTGGTAAGTACAAACATAAACGTTAAAAGACACAAAGTCAGCTCCTAAAGGGTTATAAAGACTACTTTAGTAGCTTGTTTGTTAGACCCGTCACGAATTCTAAAATGTCTAACAACTCTACTAGGAAACATCGTGTAGAATGGCATGTCTAGATGTATTGTTATGACATTTATATAATAACAAACAGAAGACTGTCACTCAATAACAATGATTTTTACCCAAGGAATTAACAATATTTAATCATTGACCAACAATTGTATTGTAAGGTTAAGGAGAAGAATCAAATACTCTTTTGTTAAAAACTATGATAGGCAAAATAAAGTGTAAAAAAAATATTCTGTGACAATAAAAAAAAAATATGACAGGCAAATTTGTTTCGCTATTACGATTGGTAACCGACCATATTGGGCAAAACGCAAATTGCAAAGTCCTTCAGCGGCTGGGTGCTGGGAAACCGCGATAAAACGACAAACCGGCGTCGTTACCCGACTTATGAAAACGCAACACTTTACTATTGCGAGAGTACAATCACACACAAATTACGAAAGTGAATAAACTTTTTAACGCTTACAAAAAAAATATTATAGTTACACTTATTTTTACGGTAATAGATATACAATTCGTTTCGCTGTCCTTTTCTATTATCGTGTTGTTTAAAATATATTATTATGTTTGTTTTTTTTTTAAGAGAATTTAAGATATGGAAAAGTTTTGTACATTATTTACGATACGTATCGCTGCAAACTTTATAAAATTATTGCATTTTTAGATGAATAACAATATAATTATTATTATATCCTCCGTGGCTTGGCTACGCTTCAGTAACCTCTTTGGGGAGACTGAAGGTTTTGTCTTTGCAATCATGGACGAAGTCATCGTAACGAATAACTACCGGAAACATATCCTAAAGGATGGTACGACTGACATTTGTCGGGCATGTCGTCGGCCCGGTGAGTCTATTAGACATATCGTTTCCGGTTGTTCTCGCCTTGCGGACGGTGCATACTTGCATAGACATAACCAAGTGGCCAAGATTATCCATCAGCAACTTGCCCTTAAATATTCTCTTGTGGATTCTGAGGTACCATATTACCAATATCAGCCTTCACCAGTTCTGGAAAATAGCCATATCACGCTCTACTGGGATCGATCTATTATTACGGACAGGACTATTGCTGCTAATAGGCCTGATATAGTAATAATAGATCGATCTGAGAGTTGTGTAATGTTAGTCGATATCACTATCCCACATGACGAGAATCTCGTGAAAGCCGAAAAAGAAAAATTATTAAAATATTTGGATCTGGCTCACGAGGTTACCGCCATGTGGCGTATGAAATCGACTACCATTATTCCGATGGTCGTTTCGGTGCACGGGCTAATAGCGAAGAGCTTCGACCAACATCTCAAGAAGCTCTCGCTAGACAGTTGGATTAAGGGCCCGATACAAAAGGCGGTTATTTTGGAAACCGCACGTATTGTGAGGAGGTTCCTGTCTCTGCAGCCCTGACCACTGGTTGCTTGAGTCATCGGATTCCGCAGCCAGTGGAGTTCTATTTTTTTATATAATATGTTTTATTTTTTTTTATAACAAATCATGTAAAATATATTATATATAAAAATAAGAAATTAAAGATATACGATAATAATTATTATATGTATTCTAATAATAAATTTGTTCGTGACTGTACGCTGTGGTAATGCGTATCGAAAGGTAAAAGCCGGACCAGTCTATAATATAGCGGCGCATGTCAACATTAATGTGTGAATAAGCGTTAATAGCTTTGTCCAAAGTGACAGAGATAATTTTGCGCGCCAAGAAAATCGATTTGCTTCCTCTCTCCATATTTAATTTATTTATAGAAACCCGGACGAAGTTTTACTCGTTATTTTATTGATTCTGACTTATTTGCATAACGTATATGAGAATTAAAAACACCAAAGTACGAGTACAGTTCTTACGTTCAGTGCTAAACACAAACGTTTAAAAAGTTATTTATGTTTGCAACAATATTTCTTATCCTTTGAACATGTAGCTTGTCTTGCACCTACATAACATTAAACTAGTTAACACGTTACACGCTGTCGTACATAACTGTACCAACCATGCTGATACTCTATATTATCGCATGACAAGAGTTTGTACGCACCTGTCATTACATGGAGCGTTTTCTACATTACTCATTAAAAGTACAGTCGCGTACAAATAATAATAATACTTCTGTTTGTATTGCCACCATATACAAATTATACATATAAAAATTCCGTACAAATTAAACAAATTAAATTTTTCTGTGCGAGACTAACGAGTTTAAAACGTTAAATATTAAAATAATTAAATTTGTGTTTCGGTTCATTTAATACTAGTTGTTGCTCGCGACTTCGCCCGCGTGAATTTAAAAAATATAGCCTATGTTACTAACTGATAACGTAGCTTTTTAAGTGTGAAAGAATTTTCGAAATCGGGCCAGTAGCTTCTGAGTTATTTTAATACATACTAAAATCCAAATTCCTCCTCTTTATAATATTAGGATAGATTTTGAAAAAACTAAATATTTAAATCACCTTTAACATACTTATCTCCTCCCATCAATAAATAAATATTATCAAAATAACTTGTCTACACTATTCCGCGTGACTGTACCGTACGAACCACACACCGCTATTCCTTACAATGTTCTGCTCGTACCGTTTCGTTGTTAATATATCGCCGTAGTTTAATTATAGATAGCACATCGAGTTGTGAACAATGTAGGTGTGACCTACGACTCGCTGATGCACCTATACAACTTAACCTAGGTCATAGACACGCTTTTTATATATATGTTTACTTATGAAGGTTTTCGTTAATTTTACCGTTGAGCATTGTCTGTCTATGATTTCTACACTGTTATACATTAAAGACATGAAAACAAAAATGTAAAAAGTGTTAAATTTTCTAGTCTAGTAAGGCGCCAATAACCTAAATGTTTGGGGGTACGGACTATCGATCTTGCGGTCGAGGGTTCAAACACCGCGATTAGACTATTGTCGGGAACTCGTGTATGAACGTGTATGGTTAAAGGAAATGTTAGTAAATAAACAGAAATCTACTAATATTTTTACTATCCAAAAAATGTTTGTTTCCATTGTTACTGCTGCCTGTGGTCCAAACAACTTACCTATTTTGACGAGCAAGAAGTCAGGTTCGTCTTCTCTCTCTCCTTAGAGCCTGCGCACTCTTGAAACTAAACTATCGCGCAACTGTTTAGTAGCGCTTAGATTCCTATGAACTTATATGGAAGTGCGCATACTACTCGATTTTTAGTTGTGCAACTAAACAGATGATTGGGCTGCGAAACAATCGACAATCGCACAACAGTTGTGCGACAATTAAGTCAAAGGTGTGCGCCCGCTCTTAGTGTTATTGTAGGCTCCCAAGACTGAACATCATTTAATAATTAATAAATATTGATACAGATTAATAAAATACTACAGCATTAAAAAGTTTTACATTTCTAATAATTAATTCCAGTATCACACTACAATAAATAAGTCGTGCGATTCTTGAACGATATATTTATCAATTATTTCTCCCAGCAGTTAACATAATTCATAATTAAATACAAAAAGTCAATTGCAATGTGCACAGAGTAATGCAGAGACAGTACATTCCGCCAGAGATCGCGTGACTGCGAGGGGAATGTGTACACTGTACACGTTGGAGTAATTAATAAACCACACGCGGCATCGGTTGTTTGTTAAGAGATTGCAATTAGATTATTTAAAACAAGGACATCGTGAGCGTCGGTGTTCGTCTTGGGTTCGAATCCCGCCGCCATGTACCAATGTGATTTTCGATTTTTCGAATTTTCATATGTACATAATTTACCCGACGTTCTTACGGTGAAGGAAAACATCGTGATGCAACCTGCACATATCGGTGAAGAAATTCAAAGATATTTGTGAAGTCAACCAACCCGCACTTGGCCAGCGTGGTTGACTATGGCCTAGTCACCCTAATTTAGGGTAGGCTCCGAGCCCCTCGGTGGGGACGTGTAGAGAGCTGGTGATGATGAAAACAAGGACTAGAAACTGAGTATTCTGTAAACATTTCGAATTGTGTCTATCATTTTAATCTTCAATCATAATCTTACTAATATTATAAATGCGAAAGTTTAGCTGGATGGCTGGATGTTTATTAGAGTTTGTAGCCTAAACGGCTGAACGGATTTCGATGAAATTTGGCATAAATGTAGAAGATAATCTGGAAGAACACTGTTGCGTCTCACTGCAACACCGGCGGGGATGAGGGGCGGAGGGGCTCTTTCAGCGTCGTCCGTCCCCCGCGCGCCCTCACACCGCATCGGCCAGTTGCGCTCCGATCGACAACCCAGCAACGCATATTTTATTATTCCTAATTTGACCTTGTTACTATTTGACAATATATCATCCAATCTGCAAGGCATCTTTATTTGAACCAAACCAGCCATTATACAGTCCACCATTAACAAACACATAGGCTACTCTTTTGTTTTTTTAATTCCACGCGGACGGAGTCGCGGGTGAAAGCTAGTCTCCAAAAATGCTTATTTTTATTAAAGAGTAAAGGATTGTTAGTTTTTACCTATATATGTGGAGACGTCAAAAAGAAGTATTTCCCACGGGATAAGAAAATCAACATGTTAAGTAAGCTTTATTTTATAAAATTTAATAATGCGCTCTGCATAACCCAAGCTCTTACGTTTCAGTAGTTTTAGCTTCAATAGAATATTATATTTTTTTATTTCTAATCGCTTGTAACTTAAGTCATATCAAATTAATCTTGGCATCGGAAGCTATCATTTAAAGTGGCGAGAAATCGTCGTCCAGTTGATTACAGGACGATTCACAGTCGAAGCATCTCGACTCTACCACTCTCCCTCGGTATTTATGATAGTTTCACTCGAGGGTAGAACCGTGAAGCAGAGCAGTAAGCAATGCAGTACATTGATTGAACGCAGACTTCAAACACTTGAGCGTTTAAATAACAACAATACTGTATACTTCTCTGGGACGAAGTTCTTCGTGTGAAACTAGTATTATGTGCGTCCCAGACGGTCCGATGATAATGCGTATGATTTATTCATACAACTTTTTGTATTCATTCGCATCTGATTTAATAAATAACATTAAGTAATGCTAACTCGGCTTGAACTGTGAGAACGTTAGAAGATTGCTTTTTTTAGAATGTGTGATGTTTTAATGCGGCTTCCTGAACGTGTGAAAAAGGATGTTATTGATTTTAACCTGTTACTTTTTACTGCCATTATCTAAATCAACTATAATTAGAAAAAAATAAAACAAGAATAAATGCTTTGTGTTGCATTGGAGTAGTACATAAAGTGTATATAGTGAATTGAACAATTTATGTACACGAAACTATTATAAATACGATTACAGTATGATACAAGCATGTATGAATGAGCTACTCATCCCTTTCTAATAACATCTAACTTTCGTCGTCCGGATCCGCGTTTCACCGCCGCGACGCAGGATGACGAAGGAGGTCGGTTGGGACGTGCAACCTCTTTGCCTCACCCGCACCATACATTATTCACAACGCATCACACCAGCCAGTGTTTTACTCGGAACGTGCCTCTATTTATAGTTGTTTATTCTTATATCAGATCGAAATACACTTGTAATGTTTAATATGATTATTACAGCACTAGCTGTTCTCGTGCGGCTTCACCCGCATGAAATTATGAAAATTTTATTTTATTCTTTACATTTGTCAAATTATCAATAGCAAATGTCAAAATGACATGACATGACAAACCTTAGCAATCTTGCTTTCTTGATGTTGGCAGCAACTTATGGTCTCTTTCCCACATTAGGGTTTTTATCCAAAATATCTACCCTCTACGTTTAATGGCGAGAAAATATATAGCCTAAAGCGTAACTTAAGTGTAGGGCTTTTTATTAAAAAAAGAATTATTCAAAAATATGCTGTAATTGCTGACATCTTAGGCAACAAAGAAGTGTGTGTTTACGCTTTATTATAATAGTATAGAAGTATAGATATATAATTTTTCTTATAGGTAACTCTACATGTGAATTAATTAATGTAGTAAAAATTGTAGAATTTTACTATAGCGCCCTCTATCTTTGTTCAAAAGCATCTAAGCTCCGTGTCGTTTTCTAGCTGTTTGAAGTGTCATCTATGCCTAAATAGACTTTACATATTTTCTGATAGCGCCCAAGTCAGATAAATTTGTGGGACTCTAGGCATACATTTGTTTCTTAAGTTTCAAAGATTACATAAGTCGATGTGACCACGGATAGCCGTTTATGGACAGCAACCATTGCTGACTCGACTCGGACGTTACCATAAAAGTCCATTACCACGACTCTATCGAAACGATTTCGATATACCCACGAACACGCGCCGTGAACACACCACGAAGACACTTATACTCAAATGATCTTATTAGAAGTTATTTATAAATTCATATTCGCAACTAAAAGAAACGTTTAGGAAACATAACCTTTAAAATTCATAAATTACATATGTATGTGATTTAGTACGATTAGGATATTAAAAAATAGGGACAATTTGTGGCGCACTTGATTAATCTTTTCACCACTTTAACATCTGTGTCATTATTCACCACGCTTTGTGTCTTATAAAGCAGAAAGATTGGCAAGAGGTTCTCAGTTTATATGTAGAAAATAAAACACATAAATCTTCGTTTATTTCTCAGACTTATCTTTTGTTAAAGTCTTTTCTGCTAGCTCTTGAATTGTTGTCTCCATAATTATTTTTAAAATCAAAACAAACAAGCTCATAAAATCCTACGGATGAAATACATCATCTAAAGCATTAAGATCGCATTCAGAGATCAAATCGCACCGCTCTCTAGTTGCTACGTACAGTGCATCTTAATACTGCATTAGTGCGTGCATCTTGACGAAACAAAATATCACGAACGCATACAAATCTTAGAGCTACGCAACATGTTACTGTAGATCTGTTACTAGATCATTGCATGTATTTAAAAAAAATGTAAAAAAAAATAGTTCAAAAGTTTTAAAAATCATTATGTTGAATGTACGAATGTGCTGATAATCGAATAAATTTTAAAGAATGTAGGGACTTAAACTACGACGTAAATACCAATTAGTCACAATTATTAATTAGGTTCTTGCTTTTTCCGGTGACTTCGTAAGCGTGGAATTAAAAAGACAAAAGTAAGTAGCCTATGTGTCCTTCCAGACTATGCTCTACATCTATGCCAAATTTCATCGATATCCGTTAGGCCGTTTAGGCGGCAAACTCTGCCAAACATCGATCTAAACTTTCGCATTTATATTATTACTAAGATAACGTACATTTTCTATCTGCAAATAGCATGTCCGCATTTGCGTTACATAAATGTGAAAGTATATTTCAAATATAACATGTATTAATACAATTTGTCACAATCAGGGCTTACATAACGGCACATTGCGATCATGAATCGTGGTTATGAATGAATTGACGAGCGACGAGCCGACCTTGCTTAAAGACACCATGAAGCAATATTTTAACGGAACATTCCTGAAATAAATACAATTATATTGTTACTGTCGCACTTAAAGTCGTCAACTGTTCACTAAAAGAGTCCCTTAATGTTTTTATTACGAGAAATATCTGAAAATATGTGAGGTATAATATAAGCTACTGTGATTATTAATTCTCCTTTTTCATTCTTTAACCATCGTCTTTTCTATTAATTCAGTGTTCAAGAAAACCAATGTAAATAAATATTTGTATCAGAACAAAAACTTAAAAACAAAACATGAAACATTTACGGTACAATTTTAGGAATATTCTTTGTAAGGTTTATCCCAATTGCTTTAACATCATGGTAACCTTAGTATACCCACGTACTGGATAAAATACGATACATCTGTGAAGCCAGTGCGGGGCTCGATGCAGTGGGAAATACACGGCAAGGTAAATCATTACCAACGTGAAGCAACGAGAGGAATGCTCGTCGTTAGCTAAACGAACGCGCGGAAGTAGATAGGATAGATTGATCTTGATACAAAGATATACTACGTTTACCGTTTCAGACAACGGGTACATAGTATAAAAAAGTTTTTAATCTGCTAAATTTAACCCATCATGACATTTTTTAAAATTAGCACCGTTTATTTTATCGCTCTCCACACAAATACAAAAACAATTAATTTGTTGTGAATGGCACTTGATACAGGTAAAGTAATTAAAGCCAAAATTACTATCTTACTAATATTATAAATGCGAAAGTTTAGATGAATGTTAAAAGCCACCTAAACCGCTGAACAAATCTCTATGAAATTTGGCACAGATGTTGAGTATAGTCTGGAAGAACACATAGGCTACTTAATTTGTTTTTTTTTTAATTACACGCGGCCAGAACCGTGGGCGAAAGCTAGTAAAGTTATAATATAAAGCGAAATCTCGTGTACCGTTGATTTGCATGGGAACGTAACGCTCACATTTCCTAGTGTAATTCTACCTTGATTGTATCTCGTGCTATTTTGTTCTTGAATGAAATGCTTCGCTTTCGAAAACTTTTGTGAGTTTTTTTTACAATGAAAGTAACAATGTTGATAAATCAGAAAGTATTTAATTAATTAGATAAGATTCTAAATATGTGTTAAGTAAGATTTTTAATTCGTTATTAATTTAGATAACCAATAACGATTACTATCATTGAAAATAAACGCACAATTATCAACATAAACATGGACACGTGGCTTTACACATAGCCAATAATATGAGAGCAAGGAATAAACAATTGTTTACAATATTTAGAGTCCAACCATTAAATACTAGACAGTGTTTCAAATAGATTATTTCTTTCCGTTAATTTTGACTTGCGAAATGCAATCTTGATAAAAGAAATTACCAAAAGCGGTGTTGACATCCATAATAAGTATGTTTAACTAAACACTGTCTTACTATATTTTTGGAGTTATATAGTTAATCTATTTTTTTAAAACAAAATAAAGGTATTTTAGCGTAATGTGACATTTGACAAGGTAATTTTATGTCATTCACATATAAAATATCCCTTCTTGAAAGGCGTGATTTTTGTCAATAAAAAAGGTTTACTTAATCTATCAGGAATAATTGGTTGTTTCTTTTGTAAAATGGCGTGAATAATGGGAGTTAGCAACCGACTTTCTACATTCCAATTGCCAGTGTTGTCATAACCGAGGTTTTGCAACCGATAGGCTTAAGGCCCTGCTTACGACATTTTGATAGATGGTGCGCGTTTTTATTTTCAAATTTTCATACCATAAAGTTTATTAGAACCTATTATTTCTATTTGGTTTTGTCAGAAAATCGTCAGAAAAGAATATAAAACGCTAAAATAACACACTTTAGTATGAATTTATTGCTTGTTTAAGTTACGTAGTATATTAAGCTATAAATTGACTGATCAGAATAACTCTTATGTAATTTGTCATGTTGCATGCTTATTAATCATAATTTGTACATTGGAACATAAAGCAATCTTGCAGAGATATAGAGAAGATTTGATATTGGATAATGAATACTCATATTCTACGCATAATTAACAATGTTTCCAAATGCTTACGAAAAAGGTTTATGTTGAAAATTTTAAATTAAATGCCAATAATGAACATACACAACTATACAAAACTAAAGATAAATATAATATAATTTAAAATATTCACATATTTAGGACTTCATAGGCGTTTTTAGACTAGCATAACAGTTACGCAGTACGTTGTGATTGAGCAAAAACGTGTAGTACTTTTTGTTCAAGTTATTAACACAGTAAATCAAAGCAATATACCTTGTTACGTTGATAATTATATACTACGTGTAATTACATCTTGATTGATGTTGCCGTGGGTTTCTACTACTGGAATAAAGTACATAACATCTAGTCATCCCTTTCATTGTCTATTAAAAAATAGAAACAACAATACATTTTAAAGACCGCTACATATCTTCAATGTACAGTCGAACTGAACAGTTACAACTGTCGTTTGATGTAATAACTGAAAACTGTTCAGTTTAATTTAATAAAACAAAATACACTAAAAACAAAATCTTCTTAAAAAACAGTACACTAAAAAGTAACGAAATAATTACTTGAAAATAGTAAACCTCCCTTATTGTAGCTGTAATGTCTATATTGTACAATTATTATTACTTTGATGTCGGTGTCAGCCGAGGTATATGCAGTGATATTTCTACGTAAGGTTTTCTACATTTTTACCATAACAATTGACAATTGAAAGTATAGTAACGATTTAGTAATGACTGACACCGACTTCAAAGTAATAATAATTGTACAATATAGACATAACAGCTACAATAAGGGAGGTTTACTATTTTCAAGTAATTATTTCTTTACTTTTTAGTGTACTGTTTTTTTAGAAGATTTTGTTTTTAGTGTATTTTGTTTGGAAGTCGGTTTTGTTTTTATTAAAAAGTTTATTTATTTCTCGATTTTTAGTAAAACTAGACATCGCAGTATGATAATCACTAGCTTTCAAACAAATAATGAGTTATCTAAATCGATTATCTAAGAAATTAAGTAAAGAACTAATACATCGTTGCGATCATTCACTCATAATTCTGTGCGGCCGCGCGCCGCTGTTGCCCGTGAGTTTTAATATTTTGATAACTTCTAGAATCTTGCACAGAATTACGTACTGTAAAAGGCAATTATGATCTACATATAATACTCTATCGTGAAAACATATTTATTTGGATAAGGATTCATACCAAATAAGAATAAAAGCGTTTTAAATAAAGTCGATTGCACTTATTTGACGGTTTTCTCGAAACAAACGGTTATTGTGCGACAACCTTAAGAGATAGATATATGCTATCGCAGACTTTAATTCAGCTAATTGAATGACCTACAATTCTTCCTACATCATTTTTATGTAGGTCTTATAGTTTAGGCTACGTAAGCCAAGAAAGCAAACTTTGTTACAAGTTGGTATTTTTTTCTGCGACTCGTAATTTGCTATTTATGATATCTCCTTAACTATTTATCGGAATTACACAGTTCCAATTTTATGTATGAGTATGGGTATTTATAATCTACATTAAATTCTCTTGATGATGGACACATTTATTTTGATAAGGATTCATACCAAATAAGAATAAAAGCGTTTTAAATAAAGTCGATTGCACTTATTTGACGGTTTTCTCGAAACAAACGGTTATTGTGCGACAACCTTAAGAGATAGATATATGCTATCGCAGACTTTAATTCAGCTAATTGAATGACCTACAATTCTTCCTACATCATTTTTATGTAGGTCTTATAGTTTAGGCTACGTAAGCCAAGAAAGCAAACTTTGTTACAAGTTGGTATTTTTTTCTGCGACTCGTAATTTGCTATTTATGATATCTCCTTAACTATTTATCGGAATTACACAGTTCCAATTTTATGTATGAGTATGGGTATTTATAATCTACATTAAATTCTCTTGATGATGGACACATTTATTTTGATAAGGATTCATACGAACACGAGTAATAGCGTTGAAAGTGGGGTATAGATTTTGATCGAAATTTTAATGAAAAAAGTGGTTATTGTGCGACAACCTTAATAGATAGATATATGCTATCGCTGACTTTTATTTAGCAAATTTAAAGGGCTACAATTCTTCTTAATAGTTTAGGCTACGTAAGCATAGAAAGCAAAAAAGACACCAAATTTCGTCACGCAATTTTGAGCTAAACTATTTAACTACGCCGTAGTCTTTGACTCCAAAAATCAAACAAAAAAATGGGACCCACCTGCAAGCACTACCTCTCGGATAAAAAAAGAATTTTCAAAAATCGGTCTACCAGGGGCGGAGTTATGCCGTAACACACATAAAAAAAAAATAAAAAATAAAAAAATATATGGACGAATTGAGTACCTCCTTCTTTTGGGAAGTCGGTCAAAAATGTTGGTTTTAACAAGCATTACGGCAATGGAACTTCATAGTGGACGTCCGATGTTCCAAAACAATATGCTAGGGTTTTTGTTGTTTTCATAATAAAATTTAATTAATCAAATGATTTAAAACGGGAAACATAATTCGATAAATCAACAGTAACTTTTAACAGTTGTATAATTGGTCGTTGATTAAAAACCAGTTTTTTTTTTATCTATATTGTTAATTAATCCAATGAAAACGTTCAATTAAATTTTACGTGATGTTTTTAAAAGAAATTTTGATTTCTGCAGTATCAATTATGCTTTAACATTTACTTTAAAAAAGCAATGGTTTGAACCAAAATTAAAATTATAATAAACTTTACACGTTAAAGTTTAGCTTTGTGTTTTCATTGCCGAAAATTATACAAAGACGTGTTTTCACCATCCACTTGCCCTTATCCCTTACGGAGGGTCGGCACAGTATGTTCTGCTCTTCCATACATCTCTATCGGCCGTCATATTTGAATCCACTCCTTTCTTAAGCATATCCTCTTTCACACAATCCATCCATACTTTCTTCGGTCTTCCTCTTCCTTTGTAGCCATCCACATTCAATTTTAACATTTTCTGGTTTATGTCCCCATCGTCTCGTCGCATAACATGTCCATACAAAGACGTGTTTTGGTCTCTTTAATTTTCAATGGAGGGAAAGAATTTTTTATCAGTGGATTAAAATATTTGTTTTGTACAAAATAATAAATAACTTAAATATAAATATGATAGTTAAAAGTAACAATAAAACCATATGTAAGTTTCACAAGACAACGTAATCTATTAAAAACTTTACTTAGCTTTTCTCTTAACTTAACGCACGTAGAAGCAGTACAAAAGCGTCTCACTGGTGGGAACTGGTTTGTAAATGTACCGTAATGTTATTAAACACAATAAAATATATATCTTTTTGTTATTTTGAATAGAATTCACTCGATCTGTGTGAACAAAGCTTCGCTAAAACCGGTTCATGTTAGCCGAGTATTCCATAAGGGAAGTTGAAACGTGCGTATTTGACAATAACTAAGACTGCATAATATATTTCAATCAATCTTGAGAGATGTAACTCTATTATGATTGTCGAATTAACAGATTTTATACATTGTTTCAGTAAAACTTGCTTATGAAGTTCATTGTCAGGGCTGATTATTTAAAAAAAATCGACAACTAATCATTTAAAAAAATAGCTTAATGTTACTTCTTCTAGTATTACAAATGCGAAAATGTAAATGTATGGATGGATGTTTGTTAGATTAAAAGAATAAACAGATCTCGATAAAATTTGCCATAGATATAGAGAAAAGTCTGGAACACATAGGCTACTTGCATATTTTTTTAATTCTACGCGGACGGAGTCGCAGGCGAAAGCTAGTGGTTTGTAACTACACACCTTTATCGTTAAATGGAGTGTATTAATGTATAGAAAACAAGATAACACAACCAAAAACACGCAATTTCGTTGTTTAAGAGGAGACATGCATCTTTGACTAAACAATCGCATAACTGTTGTGAGATTGTCGATTGTTTCGCAGCTAATTCAACTGTTTAGTTGCACAACTAAAAGTCGAAAAGTGTGCGTATATCCATATAAGCTCATAGGAATCAAAGCGAGACTAAACAGTTGGATAGTCTAGTTTCAGATGTGCGCACATTCTTAAGAAGATGATCCAGTAACATTATAAAGAGTTTCAAATTGTATAATCAACTTCGCACACTTTCTCAATTAATACAAATATTTAAGGTCAATAAGCCGAATATTTAAGCAAAACGACCAGTTTATTGAGACTGCAAATTAAATACAACAATGTTCGTATTATACTCGTTTAGAATATTAATTTCAACGACATTCCAATCTAGATTTATACCGATCGTTTGGTTTTTTATACAACTTATGTCTCGTCTATTCCATAAATTTCTTATATTGATTTTGTATTAGTTTTACAATTTTCACTGTATATAAATCAATGAACAATATTATTAAAAAGGTTACCTTTTTTAACAAGCAAATGTCACTTAAAAAAATTGTAATCAGTAATTTTATCTTATCGGTAAAATTAATTAAGGCATATTAATATATTTGATTGCTAACTCAATATACGTTGACTTTCTCGTATAGAAATCTGGAATAAATAAATTACAAACGAAAGCAATCAATTCTACAGATAACATAACCTAATCATGATTTATAAATTTTCAATTACAATTCCTTTATACAAATCACATACTTCCGAAGCCTACAATTCTAAGATGTCAAGATAAATTAAACTGATATTTCCAATATTAAGCATTAAAAGGCTTTTAGAGAACGAGTATGGAAATGCAATAGAACAGTCTTCAGACGCGGCGAAGCACAAAGTCTAGGCAATGCTATAAATCATCTGGCATTCGTATCAACAATAACTTCGTATAAATATAAACGCCCTTTCCACTGGTCGAGCGCGACATCAATTTCTATTAACCTAAACCTTATTGCTGGCTTGTAATTTCCCATATGTAATTTTTGTTATCAGCCATATAAAACCATTCTCCGTGCTTTTCTCCACCAGTAGTGAACCGCAGCTTACTTATTCATCGTAAAAGTTGACAACTCGTAGAAAGAGCAGTTGCTACTCGGTTATTCGGTCAGTAGAAAAAGGGTTTAAACCCGTGGGCTTGCAGCATGTCAATGCCGCCGTGGGAATAGTGCCTAACTGTACCCAGTAGTGAGTGGTTATTCCTAGTGTATATTTACATTGAATCTTTTAATTGAAGATGGCATATGAAAAATTTATATGACAATATTAAAAAATTTACGTGTTCATATATCTTTCTTAAGAAGAATTACCAGCTAACAGAATAACGAAAGTTTGTAAATTGATGGATTGTTGTTTGTCACCCTTTACCTCCAATATTTAACTAATCTGGATACAATTTGACATAAAAGTGGAACGTAGTTTTTAAGAACGCTTAGAAATACCCTTGATCCTTAAAACTATATGGTTCTTGCAGAACGGATAATTTTTTGTTCAAAAGCTAGATATATTTCTAATATTATAAATGAGAAAGATTAGAAGGATGGATGTTTGTTAGAGTTTGCCGCCTAAACGACTGAACGGATCTCGATGAAATTTGGCACAGATGTAGAGCATAGTCTAAAGGAACACATGGGCTATTCACTTGTATTTTTTTTTAATTCCAGGCGGATGAAATCACGGGCGAAAGCTAGTAATATTTAAATTGCAATAAATACCGTCAAGCCTTAAGCTGAGTGGCAATTATACGCGTGTTAAAGCAATTTTCGACTAATAATAATAACCTGTAGGTGTCTATCAATACATCTGTACTAATAACGTCGTAAGTAAACCATTCATTGGCCTTGGAAGCCCTTTGTCATACAAACTATGGTATTCTTAGGTTACAAATTAAATTCATATGTTAGTAATAATGGAAAATTAAGTCATATCTCACAAACATGAAGTAATATTTCTTTTATGCCTGTAAGATGCCTTTAAACGCCTAGAGCGTGCGCACACACCTTTGACTAAATTCTCGCACAACTATTGTGCGATTGGCGATTGTTTCGCAGCCAATTCAACTGTTTAGTTGCATAACTAAAAATCGAGTAGTGTGCGCACCTCCATATAAGCTCATAGAAATCAAAATGAAACTAAACAGTTGTACGATAGTTTAGTCAAAGTTGTGCGCGCTGTTATAAAGCACCCTGTGTTTGTCATATTATTTAATTGTATGCGGCATTGTTTTGTCTTGAAATTACATCAAAATCAAACAAATTTGACAGAAAATTTGATAGTTACAAGACACTGTACGTCGTCAAAATAATCATACTCATCCTTTCTTTATATCATATAGATATTATAAATGCGAAAGTTTAGATGGGTGGATGGATGTTTGTTTGAGTTTGTAGCCTTAACGGCTGAACGAATCTTGATGAAATTAGGCATTCATGTAGAGGATAGTCTGGAAGTACACATAGGCTACTCACTTTTGTTTTCTTAATACCACGCGGACGGAGTCGCAGGCGAAAGCTAGTAGTATCGACAGAATAACCAAGTGTTGGGCACTGCATTGTCAGACCGTTCGTTGACTCGACAGAGAAAGTTGGTAATTAAGAGCGCGTCGATTGGCATCGGATTGTGTAACCGTACGCAACCGCGATGTTATTGCCTTTGTCGACAATCCACAACACTGTTGATGTTAGCACGATGTAAATTCCTATAAAAAAGAAAAGACTAACAATTTCACACTCTTCATTCCGAAGGACTGAGATAACATTTCCATGCCTCGGTCCAAGCAAATCTCTCTAGAGTAAATACAAATCTATATCTATACTATTATAATAAAGCGTAAACACACACTTCTTTGTTGCCTAAAATGTCAGCAATTACAGTATATTTTTGAATAATTATTTTGTTAAAAAAAGCCCTACACTTACGTCACGCTTCAGGCTATATATTTTCTCGCCATTAAACTTAGGGGGTAGATATTTTGGATAAAACCCCTAATGTGGGAAAGAGACCATAAGTTGCTGCCAACATCAAGAAAGCCAGATTGCTAGGGTTTGTCATGTCAAGTCACTTTGACTTTTGCTATTGATAATTTGACAGATGTAAACAATAAAATAAAATATTTCATAATTTCATGCGGATGAAGCCGCACGAGAACAGCTAGTTGTAGACTAAAGCCACTAACTTTATTTATATTTGCTTTATTTATATTTGCTTTATTTATATTTGCTTTATTTATATTTGCTTTATTTATATTTGCTTTATTTATATTTGCTTTATTTATATTTGCTTTATTTATATTTGCTTTATTTATATTTGCTTTATTTATATTTGCTTTATTTATATTTGCTTTATTTATATTTGCTTTATTTATATTTGCTTTATTTATATTTGCTTTATTTATATTTGCTTTATTTATATTTGCTTTATTTATATTTGCTTTATTTATATTTGCTTTATTTATATTTGCTTTATTTATATTTGCTTTATTTATATTTGCTTTATTTATATTTGCTTTATTTATATTTGCTTTATTTATATTTGCTTTATTTATATTTGCTTTATTTATATTTGCTTTATTTATATTTGCTTTATTTATATTTGCTTTATTTATATTTGCTTTATTTATATTTGCTTTATTTATATTTGCTTTATTTATATTTGCTTTATTTATATTTGCTTTATTTATATTTGCTTTATTTATATTTGCTTTATTTATATTTGCTTTATTTATATTTGCTTTATTTATATTTGCTTTATTTATATTTGCTTTATTTATATTTGCTTTATTTATATTTGCTTTATTTATATTTGCTTTATTTATATTTGCTTTATTTATATTTGCTTTATTTATATTTGCTTTATTTATATTTGCTTTATTTATATTTGCTTTATTTATATTTGCTTTATTTATATTTGCTTTATTTATATTTGCTTTATTTATATTTGCTTTATTTATATTTGCTTTATTTATATTTGCTTTATTTATATTTGCTTTATTTATATTTGCTTTATTTATATTTGCTTTATTTATATTTGCTTTATTTATATTTGCTTTATTTATATTTGCTTTATTTATATTTGCTTTATTTATATTTGCTTTATTTATATTTGCTTTATTTATATTTGCTTTATTTATATTTGCTTTATTTATATTTGCTTTATTTATATTTGCTTTATTTATATTTGCTTTATTTATATTTGCTTTATTTATATTTGCTTTATTTATATTTGCTTTATTTATATTTGCTTTATTTATATTTGCTTTATTTATATTTGCTTTATTTATATTTGCTTTATTTATATTTGCTTTATTTATATTTGCTTTATTTATATTTGCTTTATTTATATTTGCTTTATTTATATTTGCTTTATTTATATTTGCTTTATTTATATTTGCTTTATTTATATTTGCTTTATTTATATTTGCTTTATTTATATTTGCTTTATTTATATTTGCTTTATTTATATTTGCTTTATTTATATTTGCTTTATTTATATTTGCTTTATTTATATTTGCTTTATTTATATTTGCTTTATTTATATTTGCTTTATTTATATTTGCTTTATTTATATTTGCTTTATTTATATTTGCTTTATTTATATTTGCTTTATTTATATTTGCTTTATTTATATTTGCTTTATTTATATTTGCTTTATTTATATTTGCTTTATTTATATTTGCTTTATTTATATTTGCTTTATTTATATTTGCTTTATTTATATTTGCTTTATTTATATTTGCTTTATTTATATTTGCTTTATTTATA
The DNA here is from genome assembly GCA_029286645.1 of Papilio protenor. Taxonomy (NCBI): domain Eukaryota; kingdom Metazoa; phylum Arthropoda; class Insecta; order Lepidoptera; family Papilionidae; genus Papilio; species Papilio protenor. The sequence continues at coordinate 6,401,255 of JAGSMZ010000007.1, read as the reverse complement.
TTTGCTTTATTTATATTTGCTTTATTTATATTTGCTTTATTTATATTTGCTTTATTTATATTTGCTTTATTTATATTTGCTTTATTTATATTTGCTTTATTTATATTTGCTTTATTTATATTTGCTTTATTTATATTTGCTTTATTTATATTTGCTTTATTTATATTTGCTTTATTTATATTTGCTTTATTTATATTTGCATACAATCAGTTATATATGGTGTAGTTAATATTAATTTAATTATAATGTACTGAGTAGTAAACTATCTATTGCGTTATTTAATCCAATATTAGTATCTAGAACAATTATCCTAAGAAACGGCATTTAGCAGTAGTTATGTACAGTCGCGGAAATCCGCGGTGTCCCACTACAGGAACAATTGCCTTGTTCATTGCAACGAGACAAACTCCGCCTCTTCCTACAAATAACTAATTAGATAGCAGTGAGTGCAAACGAAGGGATAATAATAAAAAGAAACTAGCCGTGTATCGCAGACTTTTTTCGTACAGACACATTTATAAGCTTCTTTTTGTAATAGTCAAAATGGCGGGTGTACCATTGCGAATTAAATTATACCACTTACTAAAAAATGTACTATGTAGTACATTTTCATCATCATCATCATCAACTTGCCCTTATCCCTTATGGAGGGTCGGCACAGTATGTGCTGCTCTTCCATACATCTCTATTAGCCGTCATATCTGAATCCACTCCTTTCTTAAGCATATCCTCTTTCACACAATCCATCCATACTTTCTTCGGTCTTCCTCTTCCATTGTAGCCAACCACATTCATTCTTAACACTTTCTGGTTTATGTCCCCATCGTCTCGTCGCATAACATGTCCATACCACGCTAACCTTTTGCTTCTCAATTTCTCCACCACTGGCGCTACTGTCAAACTTCCTCTAATATACACATTTTTAACTTTATCCATTCTTGTCACATTTACTATTTAGTACCTCGCTTAAAAAAAAGTACCTTCTCCAGAACGAAATTATAACGAAATTAAGTTACACCCGCCATTTTGACTCTCACTTATTCTTCCGCATCTTGTTTCAAAATATTCAAACAATTGTAGCTTTTGAGGTGGTACAACGCCAGTTTTCTCGACTGTATCCCTCACTTATTGCAACCTAAACTATCACCGTATCTAATATAAATAAATAGATAAATACCATATCTATAAATTCACGATAAAATGCAAATAGGATAATAACGGCATCCAATTAAATGCGCCCGCGCACGAATTATTTTCATCGAATTTAATCTTTGGCGAATTTACACCTCCCGATGAAATGACGATAAAGATGACGTCACGCCTCTCTACAAAAATTACAAGTCACTGATGGACAAAGATATAAATGGTAATATAATAAAATTGGGAAACAATCTAATCATTGAAGAAGATTTGAAAATACTTGCGAATGACAAGTTTTTGTAAAAAGTATGTTGCGAAATTATACGGACAATAAACGTCCAGATAATTAATAACTAAGGGCCTGTCCCACCAAATTGTAAATTGCTTGATAACAATCCAAGGTGTAAAATATGTGATGGAAATATCGGATTTTGTTCCCTTATCTGACAGTGACGTCATTTTTAAGCTATCTGAGCCTCTATCAGCTAGTGGTGGGACAGGCCCTAAATATGCATAGGTGTAAAACATTTTGCATTATTTTCCTTTACTCATAACAAATCAATTAACATGAGGAAATGATGTCCATCATTATTTCATCTATTAATTTCAACGACAGTAATAAATATTACAAGAATGATACAACATTATAACAGAAATTACGTAAACTTCCTTGTAGAAGTCGAATGCCTTGAAAGAGAATAAAGCTGCTGTACACGACGCGGTAATGCGGTATCAATGATATACATAATATTGAATATTTAATTACAACCACAATACCTATGTTTATTTACTTTTATACTTAGCTATTTTTACAACAGTGTAGCTACAGCACTCGTCCTGATTGCACTGCAGCGAACTGTGAATCTTCATATTTGATCGTCTTTCTGTCTTTATATGGACACTTAATTTTATTAAAACGGCTTAACTCACGTATTTATTATCCGGTGTCGGCACCGACTAGTTTCAGACCCTTCGGGGTCCTTCTTCAGGGCGAGTATTAGTTAGCTTTTGTTCGCGGTCACATCGCGCCTCGCACTGCGGGCCAGGGCGCGGAGGGCGCGGCTCGAGGGGGCGGGGGGCGCAGGGAGCGTTGTGGCCGCTTCGTGCTTCGGCGACGGAGATACTAATATTATAAATGTTTGAATGGATGGATGTTTGATAGAGTTTGTAGCCTAAACTACTGAACGGATCTCGATGAAATTTGGCACAGATGTAGAGGATAGTCTGAAAGAACTCTTTAAGCGCTAGCTTTTTACCAAACATTTACCTTATATTCGAAATGTATTTAAAAATGCACAAAGCTTAATTTTATTTTTACTTTTGCAATTTTGAAATGAGAGCATCTCATAACAGATAAGACTCGAACAAATAAAACATAGCACCAAAGCAGGTCGGGCATGTGCATTCGGCATACAAATCGACAATTAACTACGTTAATAGCTCTGCTATACCAGATTGGATTTCTAGTGAAGAATGCTATTTTAAAAAAAAGCTACGAGCGACCACCGTGGCGAGTCTGGAAAGCGTAAAATATCTACGGTACTCTTGATTGCCGGCAATATTGAACACACATGGCACACCATTGAAATTACGTTCCGTTTTAAGCATCTGTAGATTGCTTTGATTATCACTTTTTAATAGACAATTTCTTTCCTACAAGTGACGATTTCATCGATATCTAACCACCGAACATCACTATTTACATTATAAAGTAAGAATGTAAAGGTAAAGTTTTTAAATATCAATCGTTCAAATCAAAATCAGTCGTTTGTGACTTTAAAATTTTCTGGTATCAATATTTCAAATAAAATAACAGTATAAAAAAATCAGTACAAATTTATTAATTATACACAAGAACATTATATAGAAATATAATAAGTATAAGAATTTACAGAGTATATAACGTACGTATTTCAATAATTAACTATATATCAGTATTTAAACAACAGCTTTTGATGAAAGTAGTATTTTATCACAACTAGTCCAAACAAGCTATAAACTGGTACCAAATTAACATAACTTACAATAATGTGGTCGTTAACGAATAAAACACGGCAAATAGTTTTAATAACTAGATATAAATTACTGATGAAAACTGATTTTACAGATTTTATTGAGATAGAAATTTCTAAAGTTACTACTTAATTTGTGATTTTCAATAAATTTCTAAATGAAAATCTAATAAAATGGTATTATTATGGCACTTGGAGTGACATATTTACAATGTTGAAGTAACCTTGGCGTAAGAAAATTAATTAATAACTAATTTGTAGAGATTATCAAGATTTGTGTTGTTTGTCGATGTTTTAGTGTTAAATACTATATTTTTCTCAATACTGCCACCTAAAAACTCTTTTGTTCACAACGAAATTCTAATAAGTAAAATCTTAACACTTTCAATTACTCGTAAAACTTCAATAAACGAAACTTACATACCACAATCAACTATATAATGTACTTAAAATTATGTAATCAAGTCACTTTCAATGAAATCAAATTAAACATTTGCAGTACTCACTGATAAGATAGGTGAACTGGCGTCATCGTGTGATAACGATTCAGTCAAGAAATGTTCAACTAATCACATTCTGAATACCCCAAATTTACTGTCCCTAAATGGTGCGTTCAATGCCACTGATAAACTGAGCCCTATCACCTTCCTGGTATCCTGTGGCGCCACGATACCATCGTCCCACAGTCGCGCAGTACTGAAGTATGGCAACCCTTCCCTCTCAAACTGAGCTTCCAAAGGCGCACGAATCTTCTTCTCGTCTTCATCAGTCCACGGCTTACCACCTCTTTCAGCTTTGTCCTTAGCAACCAAGGACAAAACTGTAGCTGCTTGTGGTCCACCCATAATCGATATCCTAGCATTAGGCCACATGTAAAGGAAATTAGGTGAGTACGCCCGCCCACACATTCCATAGTTCCCAGCTCCAAAGCTACCGCCGACGAGAACTGTTATTTTAGGACCTTTGAAGCAACTCACTGCGGTTACCATTTTAGCGCCATTTTTCGCAATACCACCGGCTTCGGCTTCTCTACCGACCATAAATCCAGTAATATTTTGAAGAAACAGTAAGGGAATCTTACGAGCGGCACAAAGTTGAATAAAATGAGCCCCTTTCAGGGCTGAGTCCGATTGCAGCACTCCATTATTTCCTATCACACCCACAGGGTGGCCGTAAATAGAAGCAAACCCACACACTAGAGTCTCGCCATACAATTGCTTAAATTCGTGAAACCTGCTTCCATCGACCACTCTAGCGATAACTTCTCTAATATCAAAAGGTCTCTGAATATTTGCTCCGACTATGCCGTGAAGGTCGTTTATATCGTGGACCGGTTCGTCAACTTTTTGAGTATAAATTCTAGTTTTCTGATCATTATTCCAATTCAAATTAGCGACAACGTTTCTTGCCAGGTGTAGAGCATGTTCATCATCTTGAGCGTAATGATCCGTAACGCCGGATTGTCGGCAATGCAAATCTGCTCCTCCCAAATCTTCCGCAGACACCATTTCCCCGGTCGCAGCCTTTACTAATGGTGGTCCGGCTAAGAAAATCGTCCCCTGATTTTTGATAATAATACTTTCATCAGACATGCTAGGAATGTAAGCGCCGCCGGCCGTACAAGATCCCATTACTACGGAAATTTGCGGTATACCCTCAGAGGACATATTTGCCTGATTGTAAAATATTCTACCAAAATGTTCGCGGTCAGGGAACACATCAGCTTGGTCGGGGAGATGAGCGCCTCCGGAATCTACTAGATAGATACATGGGAGTCGACATTCTTGAGCAATAGCTTGCGCGCGTAAATGTTTCTTAATGGTGACAGGGAAATATGTTCCGCCTTTGACGGTTGCGTCATTAGCGACTATCATGCAATCTTGGCCGTGAACTTTGCCGATAGCAGTGACGATACCGCCGCTGGGCACTTGCCCCTTGTACATTCCGTTGGCGGCGAGCGTGCTGAGCTCCAGTACGTCGCTGCCCTCGTCCACCAACCGGTTTATCCTGTCTCTTACGAGAAGTTTTCCTCTGCTCGTGTGCCTTTTAATCGCTTCTTCTGGGCCGCCTTGGATAGCGTCTCTGGTTTTTAAACGTAGTTCCTGTACTAATTCCTCCATTTTATCCTTATTTTCTTGGTAATAGGGATCATTTCTGTTCGGCTCGGTTCCGATGACGCTTGCCGTGCCGTACCGACGCCATACGGCGTTCAGTCGCCTAACTCCCTTGACCAGTTTGAGCATTTTCGCGGCGTAAATATTGATACGAAAGACGGCCGGTCGGCGAGCGGCTGCCTCGCAACTGACTACTATAGTGCCGTATCCGTTATCTACACGATTAAGTAGTATAAAAACAAATTCGTCAAGCGGGCGACCTCACTGTAGATAAAACGCGCATTATATTGTGAAACGATACTTTCGTCCAATGTAAACACACTATTGTTTTATGTAAACACATACATAAGTTATTTTTGTGTAATTTCTCTTGAATATTAAACACGAATAAAATTGCATAATATAAGATAAAGTCAACATTACTTGTTTATTTATTTCTTTCGACACCGATGGCTTTTTAGCCACATATTGCTCTACGATAATTTCAATAAGCACCAGACGAGTTACAATTTTGTATGTCACAGGACCGAGATGAACAAACCAAACTTGAGATGAAGCACCGGCAAGAGGAGGACGACTTGTACAGAAAGTTCTCGAAGCATCGCGAAGAAGAAAACAGAAGAATACGAGATGAAATTCAGGTAGGTTTAAAACTATTCATACATAATATGAATGTGGATGGCTACAAAGGAAGAGGAAGACCGACGAGAACTGTTATTTTAGGACCTTTGAAGCAACTCACTGCGGGTTCCCATCTTAGCGCCATTTTTCGCAATACCACCGCTTCGGCTTCTTCTGCCGACTAAATCCAGTAATATTTGAAGAAACAGTAAGGGATCTTACGAGCGGCACAAAGTTGAATACAACATGGAGCCCTGTCAGGGCTGAGTCCGATTGCAGCACTCCATTATTTCCTATCACTCACAATAGAACCCACATGTGGCGTAAATAGAAGCAAACCCACACACTAGAGTCTCGCCATACAATTGCTTAAATTCGTGAAACCTGCTTCCATCGACCACTCTAGCGATAACTTCTCTAATATCAAAGGTCTCTGAATATTTGCTCCGACTATGCCGTGAAGGTCGTTTATATCGTGGACCGGTTCGTCAACTTTTTGAGTATAAATTCTAGTTTTCTGATCATTATTCCAATTCAAATTAGCGACAACGTTTCTTGCCAGGTGTAGAGCATGTTCATCATCCTGAGCGTAATGATCCGTAACGCCGGATTGTCGGCAATGCAAATCTGCTCCTCCCAAATCTTCTGCAGACACCATTTCCCCGGTCGCAGCCTTTACTAATGGTGGTCCGGCTAAGAAAATCGTCCCCTGATTTTTGATAATAATACTTTCATCAGACATGCTAGGAATGTAAGCGCCGCCGGCCGTACAAGATCCCATTACTACGGAAATTTGCGGTATACCCTCAGAGGACATATTTGCCTGATTGTAAAATATTCTACCAAAATGTTCGCGGTCAGGGAACACATCAGCTTGGTCGGGGAGATGAGCGCCTCCGGAATCTACTAGATAGATACATGGGAGTCGACATTCTTGAGCAATAGCTTGCGCGCGTAAATGTTTCTTAATGGTGACAGGGAAATATGTTCCGCCTTTGACGGTTGCGTCATTAGCGACTATCATGCAATCTTGGCCGTGAACTTTGCCGATAGCAGTGACGATACCGCCGCTGGGCACTTGCCCCTTGTACATTCCGTTGGCGGCGAGCGTGCTGAGCTCCAGTACGTCGCTGCCCTCGTCCACCAACCGGTTTATCCTGTCTCTTACGAGAAGTTTTCCTCTGCTCGTGTGCCTTTTAATCGCTTCTTCTGGGCCGCCTTGGATAGCGTCACTGGTTTTTAAACGTAGTTCCTGTACTAATTCCTCCATTTTATCCTTATTTTCTTGGTAATAGGGATCATTTCTGTTCGGCTCGGTTCCGATGACGCTTGCCGTGCCGTACCTACGCCATGCGGCGTTCAGTCGCTTAACTCCCTTGACCAGTTTGAGCATTTTCGCGGCGTAAATATTGATACGAAAGACGGCCGGTCGGCGAGCGGCTGCCTCGCAACTGACTACTATAGTGCCGTATCCGTTATCTACACGATTAAGTAGTATAAAAACAAATTCGTCAAGCGGGCGACCTCACTGTAGATAAAACGCGCATTATATTGTGAAACGATACTTTCGTCCAATGTAAACACACTATTGTTTTATGTAAACACATTCATAAGTTATTTTTGTGTAATTTCTCTTGAATATTAAACACGAATAAAATTGCATAATATAAGATAAAGTCAACATTACTTGTTTATTTATTTCTTTCGACACCGATGGCTTTTTAGCCACATATTGCTCTACGATAATTTCAATAAGCACCAGACGAGTTACAATTATGTATGTCTGAAGGCTAATCACAAAAAAAGTCTTACTGAAAGCGTCAACTATTCGCGAATAAGTCTACTACTAAAACTACACACTGACTTTCTATTTATAAAACAGTTTAGCAAAACAACCAACATTAATCAATTCTTGTAATACCCACTCACGCGTATTTGACCTCATTGTATGTACCACCATTGTTTGGAGCGCATATATTAAATAACACTAAAAGCACTTGGGTCAACGAACGATCGCTTCACTTTCTTCGACTCAACCGCAAGGTGGCGACAATGCGAACAGGTGTTTTGTTGATAAATCGTATGCCGTATTTCATCAAATGAATTTCGTCTTCGTCATATTTCAAATATCCGTAATTTTGTATGTCACAGGACCGAGATGAACAAACCAAACTTGAGATGAAGCACCGGCAAGAGGAGGACGACTTGTACAGAAAGTTCTCGAAGCATCGCGAAGAAGAAAACAGAAGAATACGAGATGAAATTCAGGTAGGTTTAAAACTATTCATATATAATATGAATGTGGATGGCTACAAAGGAAGAGGAAGACCGAAGAAAGTATGGATGGATTGTGTGAAAGAGGATATGCTTAAGAAAGGAGTGGATTCAGATATGACGGCTGATAGAGATGTATGGAAGAGCAGCACATACTGTGCCGACCCTCCATAAGGGATAAGGGCAAGTTGATGATGATGATGATGTGCACAAACAATTCAATTTTAATATTATTAGAACCTACATATGACTGTTAAACAATACTTAATACACGACCCATCTGACGAAGAATTACATCTCTTATGGAATCCCTTAAGATAAGTTATTTCGTCGTATCACGGCATGATACAAATTTACATTTATTTTTACGTTTTACAACTGTATTTTTTGTTGTCTAATTTTTGATACCATTCTCTAAATTATACACGCGACATTTAAAATTGCTGTGAGAAATATTGCCGTGAAAATGTTTTATATAGTATCACGCTAAAGGTGAGGTTCGTGATATTTCTACACTGACATTGTTCCACCTGCAACCTCGAAACACCGTGTAAAGTACGTATCACAACTGGTGGAAATATTTATTAAACATTTTATATAACCGTAGAGAAAAATATGCCAGTGGTAAAAGCTTCCGGAATAAAAAATGCACTTATCTTACTTCTAACTGATATTATAAATGCGAAAGTTTAGATAGATGAACGGATCTTGATGTTATTTGGCACTGATGTAGAGGATAATCTGGAAGAACACATAGGCTAATTAATTTTTTTATTTCTACGTGGACATAATCGCGCGCGAAAGCTAGTCTTTTCATAAATTTCTTACCCATCATAAACATTCAGAAAATGAAAAATGTTTCAAGTGACGTGAAGCGTTCTCGATATGCGCCGACCTTGACCAGACTTCAACTATATCACATAAGGACCGGTTTAAAAAAAACATAATGCACGGTTTTGTACAATATAATTGCGTCGTGATATATTATGTTGTTGCATTTACACGATGCAATTATAAGCGGGAATTCTTTAAAATCATATCAGTAATTTTTGAACATATCAGAAACAAACACTGACATCATTCCTCTTTATATCATTAGAATAAAAAGATAAACACAGTTTTAAAATTATAACTTTCTATAGGACGAATGGGAACGAGAATTGGAACGGCTAACATTAAGGTTTCAACAAGAAATGCAAGTCAAGAAGAGAAGACCGGACTCGGAGATCGGAGCACTCACACTGCGCCATCAGCAGGAGAGAGCAGATCTAGAAAAGAACATGACATTACGAAGAGATAAGAAGAAGGAAAGCTTAACGAGGAAGATGTTAGAACATGAAAGGTAAGATTGTTTGTATACGAAGTAGATAAACTATTATGTGAGATGCCACACTGTAATAGTATACTTAAATAGGGAATAAGACAAACAGAAAGTAACCTGCTGCACAATCGACTGTAGGACTCTTCACAAATTCAACGACACTGGCACTGAAACTAATGTTAATAGTGTTAATACGCCAATCAAAGCAACCAATTAATCTATCCTCAGAGCGGCGACCGCTGCGCTAGTTGAGAAGCAGAGCCACGAAATGATGGAGCTGATCCAGGAGCGACGGTCAGAGTACATGGCGGGCAGCTCATTGTACGTGGACGGTGAAGAGGCCCCGCCCTACCCGGCTCGTGCGCCCGCGCCGCAGCCCCCACTCGTCTCCAAGTTCCACATCTACACGGACCCGGCGGAGTTCGCAGATGTAGACAAGATTGCGATATCGGTAAGTAATAGCCCAGAATACTAACCCCCCAAAAGCTGTCTCAAGACGGGTTACTCGATACGTCAACTCAAACCGAGTATAATAATTACGTTTTCTATTCATCTATTAGAACGACTGCCAGTTTTCTATTTACGTTTCAGTCCAGAAAATTTTTTGTCTGAAACAATTTTAATCGCAATAAAAACTATATTTGCCATGAAATGAGAGGAAATAAGCAAACATATTAATTTGACAAGGGATATTGAATCACATGAAGTACTCGATACCACATCCGTTTCCTCGCTGATTAGACCTCGTGTGAAAATACCACAGCTCTGCAAAAATAATAAAGCTGGAAACTCGATAAGCTATAAATATAAAAATGTTATATTTGTAAACCCAATATTTTTTTTGCGCAAATTCTGTTATAATGTACTGACTTCGACTTTTTTGCCATTCTAGGTGGCGCAAGAAGACCAAAAGACGTTCACAGACCTGGTGCGGCAGCTGGTGGGGCGCTGCGCCAGCGACGTGGAGAAGGCGCGGACAATATTCCGCTGGATCACCGTCAAGAACCTCAACAACATACAGTTCGACGATAACCTCAGAGGCGACTCACCCCTTGGTCTACTCAGGGGCATCAAGCACGGCACAGAAAGTTACCACGTACTCTTTAAGAGATTGTGCAGGTAGATAATAAAGCAACTTGTTGTTATAACTAAGACGAAATAACCTTTTCTAAAATATCTCAATCAAAAGTCTCAATCAATTTTAAAAATTAAAGAAGTTAAACGGTACGTATCCTTCTTAGTGGCGGAGGTATAGCTTGGTTGAGTTTATTCCTTTTAATCACAGGTTGTTGATTTAATAGAATAGTTAGTAACTCAAATCGGTGATCAAACTAAATTTTTACTTGGATCCACAGTTACGCCGGTCTTCACTGCGTAGTGATCAAGGGCTATAGTAAGTCGGCGGGTTACCAGCCGGGCGTGCGCTTCGAAGACAATCGCTTCCGTAACTCTTGGAACGCGGTGTACGTGGCGGGCGCGTGGCGCTTCGTGCAGTGCAACTGGGGCGCGCGGCACCTCGTTAACGCCAAGGACGCGCCGCGCCCCGGCAGCCGCGGGAAACAGGATAGTCTTAGGTAAACTAGAAATATATGAAGCAGCTCATAAGGAAACAAGTCTACTATTATCGATTTAATGCCTTCTCAATAATAATTACACAAGCATCTCGCAAGGGTGAAAGATTTAAGGGATAAATAGAAGGTAATAGATGTCGCAATGTAAACTGCTAGCTTTCGCTCGTGACTCCGTCTGCATGGAATTGTAATAAACAAAAGAAAGGGGTCTATGTGTTCTGCCAGACTATCCTCTACATCTATGCCAAATTTTATCGAGATTCGTTCAGCCGTTTAGGTTACAAACTCCAACAAAATTCCATCCGTATGGATGGCCAAACTTTTGCATTTATAATATTATATAGTAAGATAAGGAACGATTGTGATTACTGTCTTTTCTTCGAAGACTGGAGTAATATTTCGTGGTCTACATAGATGTGTTCTAACTCACTGATCTTGCACAGTAAGTGAACGTATGTTGTCATGAATATCAGGTACGAGTACGACGACCACTACTTCCTGACGGACCCGCGCGAGTTCATCTACGAGTTCTTCCCGCTGCAGGCGGACTGGCAGCTGCTCAAGACGCCCGTCACGCTGCACGACTTCGAGGAGCTGCCCTTCGTGCGCTCGCTCTTTTTCCGCTACGGGCTCTACTTCAGCGACCCCAACACTAAGGCGGTCATGTACACCGACTCCACAGGTAGGGAATCCAAGTTAATAATTAAAAAAACTAAAAAACAGTGATGTTGATAATGAACACTAAGGGTCAAGTACATAGACAGCTGTTCCATTCATGTTCATTGACTTTACTATGGCTATATTTGTATTGTTAGGTGCGGCGACTATGCGCATAGCCATGCCGGCACACATGCAGAGCTCCCTCATCTTCCACTACAACCTCAAGTTCTACGACACCGAGGGCGACGGCTTCGACGGTGTCAGTCTCAAGAGATTTGTGATGCAGGTGCGTGCTTCAAGTATAATATTATCTATCACAACGATATAGTTCCACACGATTCTATTTAAATATTCTATGTTAGTCGGTGGTGGGCAACGTGGTGTCGTTCCGAGTGCACGCGCCCTGCAGTGGCGCCTTCCTGCTGGATATCTTCGCTAACGCCGTCACCCCGCGAGAATACCTCACCGGCGAGCCCATGAAGTTCAAGAGCGTCTGCAAGTTTAAGGTGAGTCACACGTTGTGTACGATTAATTTCAAACTCTTTACTTACAAGTACCACGGTTGATGTATTTAAAAACTATTTACAGCGCCCTCTATTGTATGACACTTTAAAACCGAAAATTTATTTTGCTCATTATTTCTTTTAGATCTGCTGTGCGGAACTGCAAACAGTTATGGTTCCACTGCCAGACTGTGCTAGCGGAGAATGGGGACCCACCAAAGCTACCAGACTCTTCGGTTTGGTTCCGATCACACACCAGGTTAGGTTATATTTTACATTAGGTTAGGTTATGGGGTAATCCTGTCAAGGACGAAATAGTATACAAAAAACAATCCAAAAGATGAAAAAGTTATGTTAAACCTACTGATATGACTGTCATAAATTAACAAACTATTTGACTGACATAGGAGGCGCTAGTGTTCGCGGGCCGGGAACTAGAGCTGCAGTTCCGCATGTCGCGGCCGCTCGCAGACTTCATGGCGACGCTGCACAAGAACGGCGTTGACGAGAAGCGGCTCGGCAAGTTCGTGCAGCAGGCGGTCTCCGAAGACGTCGTTACTTTCTACATAACATTCCCTGAAGAAGGTACGTTGAATACAATAACATAGGTGGCGCTAATGTGCACAAGCACGGAGTTAAAACTGACGCGATGAGTCTTGATTGTTTGCATTGAATGGGCTCAAAACTACTGAACCAATTTGAAAAATTCTTTCACTGTTGGGAGGCTAAGTTTTTTTTTTAATTCGACGTGAAAATAATTTTGGCCAACTAGTCTCTTCTAAGGTCATTTCTAGCTAAATGATAGCTGGAGTGGGATCTAATTTAATCTTATTAACGTAATTTAAGATTAAACATCAATAACACTACCACAATTTGTCGCTTTAGGTATAAAAGTTGCTTTTACCATAATGTTCGCAGGTCAATACGGTTTGGACATTTACACGCGAGAGCGCGGCTCCTCTGGCCTGCAGCAGAACGGGTCTACGGAGAAGGAGAAACATCTACTCACGCATTGCTGCAAATACCTCATAAACAGTAGCAAAAGAAACTGACGTCACTAACAGATTATCCTAGGTTTAACGCAGGACTAAATACGTCAAAAAATGCTAAAACAACTGAAAATATCTGGTCGCATTACATGGACCTTAGACAACGGGTAACAACTCTTGAAATAAACTTTAGCTGCCACACTCAGAGATATTAATGCACATCACTAAGTGTAGATTAAGTGTGAGAAATCTCAATTTTACTAAGAGAATTCTTTTAGTAACTTATAGATTGTGTGTGGCAGTGAGTTATAGTTAAAATTAAGGAGAAAATTTCGCATAAAACGGAACGTTTTTGTTTTAAATTCATGAAGGATGCCAATCTATCGATTGATAAAATAAAACAGCTTTAAGAAAATATAAAATTATATATTGTCTGTAAAAGTTAATACTAAATTTCACTGCCGTTAGGGGCAAATTATTAACAATTTAATAGATTTCAAATAATTATGACAATATTCAAATCTTATAATTTTATCCACCCTTAATATTATAGCAGAGGAAAAGTTCTTACGAATAAAATTTATTTTGAGTTATATTTTTTTAATATTTTAAGTTCGTGGTTGTGCTGAAGCAATGTAATTGCTTTATTTGCTAAGATTTTATTTACATTTAATATTGTATAAAATATCTAACATATATTAATCACATGAAATAGTATATAAGGGCACCTTCGTATACGCTTACACAATAAAACGAAATTGCTATATTACATCAAATATATGAAATATAGTAATTTATTAAAAATATAACATAAGAGTATTAAAGAAATAAAAAACTTAATGCGAAATATATTTTATAATCATATTTTTAATTTAATTATACAGAACGCAATATGTAAAGTTTTTATAAAATATAACATGTTACTTTTCTGTGAGTTGTTTAATTTACTAACATTAAAAAAAAACACCTGATCTCCTAATCAATTGGACGGCTTCAATTTCCTTATACTAATGGCACACTGTTCAATTTGGACCTACACTTAGTTACTTTCTATTCACTATTTAAAAATTATAACAACCAATTGGAAATGAAATCTAGTAGGAAATAACGTCAATCACTTAAAAATACATAACTATTCTATCAAATTATATTTCTAAAGCTACATACGTTCAGTTCTAACAGTGTAAGCAAAACTTTAACTGTACAGTTCAACTGACGGTTAAAATGATGCCTACACATGATCAGGTTTAACTGAACAGTTCTATTGTTCAATTAAAACTGTCAGAACAGACAGTCTGTAGCGGGCTTAAGAAATCATCATTAAGAATATCTAGATTAAACTATATAGCAATTTATGGACTTCCAGACTTAAAAATTATAAAAAGCACATGTCAAGTTATATTAAAAAAAACGATATTATTGAAATTGTCTTACTAAAGTTACATTAAAATGAGATTACTGTGAGTACATTTATTAAACCTAAAATAAAGTAAAAAAAAAACGTAAATTATACTAGTCAATATTTCGAATAAAATTTCACTAAACATGTTATACAAAAATATTTATTTCCTATAAACTACGGGCGGGAAATTCAATTACAGCCATAAAACAACCTGGATTTAGATTTTACAGTAAATTTCAATATAGTATACAATTCATTTACGCAAAGTATTTATTAAAAAGTAAAGAAAGTGAAACAAATATAAAAGAAATTAAATCATTCTAAAAACATAAAACATGAAACAAGGACTTTTAAGGAAGAATATTAGAATTTATTAAAGTATTAGATACAGTAAAGAAAAATGATCCTAAAACTTGTTTAAAAAAGAAATTAAAAAAAAACACTTTCGTAAAAATAATACAAAAATAGTATAACTATCGATCACTTTCATTTTAATACATTATTAAAAAGTTCTAAGTACAAAATAAGTACTAAAAATATCAACACAACCATATTGTTAAGTCCAAAATACATTAAATGTGTTAAAACCCAAAGTATTAGTAAATATACTAATAATTATTGTCTACAATAGTTAAAAAAATAATTTGAAACTTCATTGAGCAAGATTAAAAGATCATTTAATACAAAAATGTTTTTTGTTTAATAAGAGATCCTAAATGAGATTTTACGGTATTTTTAAACATATATTTGAGTTTACACTACATGTTTTTTATCAATACATTTCATTTTCTTCTTACAAACTATGAAGTTAAAAGCATTATAAGTAATTTCCACTATTCCAAATAAAAAACAATTTTTTAACAAAAGTCAGTAAAGAATTCATCCATTCCATTCCATAAGAAACAACTGTTATTATATGAGTAAAAGTCAATATCCATAAATATTTTCTCGAAATTAGTGGTAAAAAAAATAGTTTCCGATTCGTTTATTACACACTAGCTTTCGCCCACAACTCCGTCAACGTGGGAAAAAAAAAAAAACAAAATTGGGTAGCCTATGTTCTTCCAGACCCTCCTCTACATCTATACCAAATTTCATCGAAGTCCGTTCAGCTGTTTAGGCTACAAACTCTAACAAACATCCATCCATCCATCCATCTAAACTTTCGCATTTATAATATTAGTACGAGTATGATTTCAAATATCTAAGCGGCTCAAGGTCATCCGCTCTGCCCAGCGTCATTCCCTCTACATCTACAATTATGTTCTGGGCAGCGATATGCGTGAAGTTTACGAGCTGCCAAGATATATGAATATTTTAATACAAAGTTTAATTTTGAACAAAGTTTAGTACTAGAAACAGACGTCGCCAGTCAATCAAGGCTAGGGGAGGGGGGGGAGGCTGGTAATATGGTATTCAAAGTAGTTTTTACATCTTTTTTACATTTTTCGTTGATATACATAAATTTTCATTCACATACATTTTACATTATCTAGGGGAGGAACAGTCCCCTCCCCTGATGACGCATAAAAGAAAGTATTGTATATATTATTATACGAGTCCCTTAGTGGCGTTGAGTGTCGCTCTCTGTTCGACGCCGCGTATGAGAGTGCCGAGCAGCCCCTCCATTTCGTTAGCAGTTTCGCGCAGTTGAGTGTTGTCGAAACACGAGTCTAGAAAACACATATTTTTTAAAGTTTAATTGCATCTGGATTCAATTTTTTTTCGTAATTAAAGTAATAGACTAATTTCTTGACATCATAAATATCTGGAGATTTTATCAAATATGATTTGAAAATGTATGCCATTAACGACTACTTTAGAATTGTTTTTAACTATTTCAAATAGATTTTTTTGTTGGCAAATATTAGCAGATTCATGTTAATTCTAGAATATTGCTATTCTATCTAGAATATTGTTTACGACAGTCGAATGTCTGCATTCAAACTCTATTAGACTATTGACGCTTCAAAAAATTATCAATAACAAAAAAGAGCAGAAAACTGACTCACCATCCGTCGCGAAGTTATTAGTCAATATCTGCTGCAGTCTGTCCAGCACTGTGTCGAGGTCAGCGTTCAGTTCCCGCATCTTGTGGTTGCTGGTCGCCACGCTGCGGATGTCGTCAGCGAAGCGGCGCTCCGTCACCGCCAGGCTGCATTCGGGCGCCGGCGCCACTCTGCCCTCCGGCGCCGGCGCCATTCTGCTATCAGGCGCCGGCGCCCCGCGCACCGATTGCTCGAACTCCTTCGTAACCGCTGCTGTAGCTGAAATTGTTCCACAGATGGCATAATAATTTATATGTAACGCCTTCTAGTGTATGATTTTTGTTAACTATCCGCTGTCTTTGATCTGCATCATGACCAGCTCACTATACGTCCCCACTGAGGGGCTCGGAGCTTACCTTAATTAAGGGTGTAATTAAGGGTGACTTGATTTAACAATGATATGTAGTCGTCGTTAAATAACCATAAAATCATAAAAAACTACATCTATACTCTATACTATTATAATAAAGCGTAAACACACACTTATTTGTTGCCTAAGATGTCAGCAATTACAGCATATTTTTGAATAATTCTTTTTTTAATAAAAAGCCCTACACTTACGTCATGCTTTAGGCTATATATTTTCACGCCATTAAACTTAGGGGGTAAATATTTTGGATTAAAACCCTAATGTGGGAAAGAGACCATAGGTTGCTACCAACATCAAGAAAGAAAGATTGCTAAGGTTTGTCATGTCACGTTACGTCATTTTGACATTTGCTATTGATAATTTGACAAATGTAAACAATAAAATAAAATTTTCTTAACTTCATGCGGATGAATCCGCACGCGAACAGCTAGTTGTTGAATATAATTGAAGCTCAAGCAGGAAACGGTTTTACGATAATTTCATATTGTAATCGAAAAATTAGTCTGAGATTTGAGAAGCGCCTCTATCGGACGTAAAATTAACTAAGAAATGTGCGAACACCAACTTCATAATATATTGTGAATTTTAATGGTTTATGTGTCCCTTCCTTTGAGCCCCTGATGTTAAATAGCTTTGTAGACAATGACTATAACAATAACTCTACTATCAAAAGGCCGGAACTTTACAAATAAAACCAAGGTACATAAAAAAAATTACAAGTCCTATACTTACCATTATACCAATTACTGACATCACCAACAGAGACAGCAGAAATACTATCCGAAGTAGCATGCACCAGCACCGGTTTCAGTTCATCTCCTGACATGGTCATCCTCGGGGCCTCACTCTTCGACACCACTGAGAAGTTCCCAGAGTCCATACTTAGTACCCTAGGCTGAGCATTCTCAGGTATCCTGGACTGCTTCTCATCCACTACTGGTATCGGACTGAAGAGGTCAAATGCTTGAGGTCGACCAGCTTTATCAGTCTTTCCCTCTTGAATATCAGCTTGGGTTAAATTTTCCTGAAAATATTTAAAAATAGGAATATACTTTTTGTACTAATTCTACAATTTAAATTCCTTGAAAAACATGATACAAGATCATAAGGCCATTTCTGACTATAAAATGTTAAAATTAGTCTTATTTTTCAGGTTGAAATATTAACCAAGCAATTAATTTGTTTCTAGGATTATTTTTGGTCCCTTAAAATGGTTGTTTATTCAATAAAACAATTTAGACACATAGTTTCCATCTTATTTCACATACCTTTAAGGCTTTCAATCTGTCTATTTGTGCTGATATCATGGAATAGTGGGAGTCCACTTTCTCTTTTAAGTCATCTTCAGGATTTTTAGTATTTTGAAGTAACTCTTTCAATGCTCTGCAATAATAATAAAGATTAAAAATATCACTAAACTAAAAAATTGAGATAGTTAATTGTACCCTAATAGCGAAGTAAGCGTTGCTTATAGACTTATGCGTTGTCCGATGTGTTGCCTACATTAAATCAATAGAAAGGACGCACAGAAAGAGATGGAGATATTTCCCCTGTTGGCCCATTCACTGCCAAATCCACTTTTCCTTCCAATACACTCCTTATAATATGGGAATGGAACAAAGACTAAAATTAGGCCTCCTACTTATCAGACGAAACGCGGAATTACTTCCACTTCACGCCTAACTTCTGTGATTGTGTCCCTTGGCCATAGATATCCAACAAAATAAGCTTACTAATATTATAATAGCGAAAGCTTAGATGGATGGATGGATGTTTGCTAATTTGTAGTCTAAACTGCTGAACGAATCTCTAAGAAATTTGGTTTAGACGCGGGGGATAGTCTGGAATAACATATTAGCTACTTAGTTTTGTTTTTTTAATTACTCGCAGATGGAGTCGCGGGCAACAGCAAGTGTGTTGTAAAAGCATTGATTATATTTTAATAAAAAATCTTAGTTAACTTTACAACTTACACATTTCGTCCTTCCAATTGATTAATAATATCTTGTAATGTTGAAGTTGAATCAGTATTATTATTGCCTGAAGCTTTACCGACTGTAGATGTGAAAATAGATGGTTTCCCTTTCCTACGAACTGATACTGTCTTATCAGATTGTTTCTGTTTATCAGATTGTTTCTTAGCTTCCTTTTTCGATGTCTTTTTCTTTCTTGTCGAAGTACAAAAGAAACGCTTCATTCCGCTAACAAAGCTTAGACATTCAGGTGAATTCACCTAAAAGAAACACAGTGCAGAGAATTTTTATTTATATTAAAAGTAAATGGTAACCTTGCTCAAGATTACCGATTGCTCTTTTGCAATCTGACGTAAAAAACCAATTGTCTCTCACCTCATCGTCAATAATTTCATGCACCAGATGTGTCCTCTTGTGTCCGGACACTAATGTTATATTTTTGTCATACAAATAACAATTCTCACAGAAATATACACTACGGCACTTTGAACACTTGAAGTGTAATACCTGAAACAGATACTCAAACATACATACCTTATCATAGAAACTTTATTTTAACGTTTACATTCTTAAAAACTCTGCAAATGTCAAATAACACTATTTTAATATTACCATGGATATCTTGCTTCTTAGCTGCTTGTAGTGTTTCAACCCTTCCTCACTCTCACTCCCCATTTTATTAAAACCAAAAATATTTAAAAACAAGCTGTGTTTGCTGACATCTTACAAAACAATGTGTGTTTATTAAATAGATAACAATGACAACTATATACCTGTGCAAGTAGCTGATTACAAGCTGAGCAACTTCCCGCAGAAACAGATGCTCCTCTTCTTATCAGGATTCTCTGCAGCACCGGCAGCCATCTGGCACTGGCACTATTCTGTACCCCCCACTCGGCTACTGCTCGAGAACTGACTCCCAGCATACCAGCACTCTAACAGTAGAAATATAAAAAAAATTGCCTTAATACACGCAATATTTTAAACAAGAAAATTTTCATTGTAATAATTTATTTGGTTCATAATTTCAAACACAGTATTGTACTTGTCTGTTTAAATATTTTCATAATGACATAGGAGAATATACCTCTGCCATGTCTTCTTTAAAAAAATATTTTTTTTTAATAACATATCTATACTAATATTTTAAAGAAAGATTTGTATATTATATGTATTGAAATAACTCAAACACTACTAGGCCGATTTTAAAAATTCTTTCACCATTAAAAAGCTATGTTATTAGTGAGTAACATAGGCTATAATTTCACCCAGGCGAAGTCGCGAGCATTAGCTAGTATTCCATAATCCTAGATTTTTATTACAATCTTACCTTATCAAAGCAAGCATCCACATCAGTCTGTATTTGTTCACAGTTTATGCCTAAATATCTAGGCAGGGCATTAATGTAGGTCAGTAACGCAGCCAGTCTACGCGGAGACACACAACCATTGTGGTCCGCACAGCAGTTGGCCAACGATTGCCATTTCTCTAACACAGTCTCCTCACTCAATAGTATTAGTAGGCTTTTTACTGCCAACACTCTTATTGGTGTTGTTCTATGCCTATAACATCAAAAGAAGATATATACAGAAAAATGTTACTAGCCATCGAGATATAATAAAAAAAAAGCATGAGTGTGTGACTACAAAAATTAGAATTTTGTATAAATAATCACAATTAATAGTTGCAATATTTGTCATCAAACTGCCCATGTCTCTATGTAGGATTGGCACAATATGTACTGCTCTTCCATACATCTCTCTTAGTCTTTATCTGCCCACTCTTGGATGTAGGCTTTGCCAATACCTTCCATTGCATTTGGTCCTTTACCTTCCGCATCTATCAACTTTTTGCTATATGCATTAGATTTTATTAATTTAGACTATTATGTTTTAAAATACTCACTCATCATATACATTTAATAACAAATTGATCATCAAATCTACAGTCAGGTCTATATCACCGGAAAAGGCACCTTCCTTTTCAGCTGCAAAATATATATCAGCAAGAACAGCCTCCAATTCCGTTGGGTCTAATGACAGACTGCTCTCTGAGAGACTCAACTGATGTCTAGCAAATACTCCTGAAGTAATTCGAAGTGGTGGTACTGAAGAGGAAAATCGAAATTGTATCAAATTAGCAAATTATTACCCTTATTTACGGCAAATATAAGATAGAAAATGAGATATAAAAGGTAGAAGAAATTTATATGGCGTTTAATTCTATAAAATATTAAGTTTTGCCGCGTATATTACAAAACGTTCTTAGTATTAATCGATAGATACAAAATGTGACTTTACCTTTGAGATGTTTTTGTAATTCATAAACTTTAAACGCTATTCGATAAGCGCTGTATTTAATGTCGTTATATTTTTCCAAAGATTTTACAATAACACGGGAATGAGGATGGTCATAATATTGTTGATTATTTGTATTGCTGGAAAAAATAAATGATTAAAATATAAGATACAATAGATTTTGATTTTGGAATTGCTTTAGCAAAGTGAAAGTTGTTTATTTATACTAACTCAATATAACAAGGATATCCCGATTCTGTCTCAATTTTATTGTATTTACTCATTGTTATTGAAAAAATTAAGCACCATCAAACTTAAATGTTAAAAATGCATGTTACATTTTATGACCAACTGCCATAATCTTAAATTTGATATAATTTGAATTGAAATTACTGCCGCACGCACAGTTTAGGATGCGGAATTTGTAACCATTATTAATTTGACAAATAGTTTCAATGAATCGGATGTTTGAAAGAAAAAATAACCAATATTTAAGCGGCCATGAAGTAAGCCAGCCAATGACAAAAGTTTTTTGGATAATCTGATTGGTCTGATCTGTTCTGATCTGATCTGAGAGACAAATTGACCAAAAGCTAAGAAAATCTAACTTTTTCCTTTAAATTATGTTTTATATTTATACCAAGTTTTAGTATGATTTATTTAAAACGAATGAAATCGAATTTGAGCGCAAATATGCAAATGCATTTAAAAAACCATAAAACTAAAAATATTGTTTTAATCTTCTCTTTCAACAATTCTCAATAGCCCTATCTTTTGATTATATAACTTTTAATTTTGATATACCTAATGAACTTCAATCAACATGTAAATACAATGTCAATAATATTTTACAATAAAAAATATTTTATAACCTCTTTCAATATATTTTAAAAAGTGAAATGGAACGGATATTAATTTTTGAATGCGTTTTCCACGGCGATTTTAAAATGAATTTTGCTAACGACCAATCATAAAAATGACCGTATTGTTTACAACTTGTTTTGTCCAATGGTAACCAAGTATTCATGGTAAATTTCGGCCAAGGCGTACTCTGTGTAAAAGAGACGCCATTTTGCAAGCGTCACTTGGCGGCGTGTCGGGTTTCGGCATTATATTGAATTTACTATCTTAGAAAGCTTATTATTGTTTTGGTTTCGTGTAATATGTCGTATTCGTCTAGTGTAGCACAAGATACATTAGCTGCAGCTCAGTTAGAAATGGCGGGTAACCCCAACGCTTTGGCGCTTAGACGGCCATTCGATCCGGTAGCTCATGATTTAGAAGCCAGTTTTCGACTGACAAGATTCGCTGATCTTAAAGGCAGAAGCTGTAAGGTACCACAAGATGTGCTCGGTAAACTCGTGGAATCATTGCAACAAGATTATTCTCAACAGGAACAAGATCAGTTTATGCATGTGGCGATCCCGCGCATCGGCATCGGCTTGGATTGTTCGGTCACGCCGTTGAGACACGGTGGGCTATGCTTAGTACAAACGACAGACTTCTTTTACCCCCTAGTAGACGACCCATACATGATGGGGAAAATTGCCTGTGCCAATGTTCTGAGTGACTTATACGCTATGGGTGTTACGGAGTGTGACAATATGCTTATGCTACTCGGTGTTTCTACAAAAATGACTGAGAAAGAACGTGATGTCGTAATACCTCTTATAATGCGTGGTTTCAAAGACTCCGCCTTGGAAGCTGGAACCTCTGTCACTGGGGGACAAACTGTTATCAACCCTTGGTGCACTATTGGAGGGGTGGCCACGACTATCTGTCAACCAAACGAATACATCGTACCGGATAATGCTGTTATGGGTGATGTTCTTGTTCTAACAAAGCCTCTTGGTACACAGGTGGCTGTCAATGCTCACCAGTGGCTTGACCAACCTGAGCGTTGGAATAGAATCAAACTTGTTGTATCTGAAGAAGATGTAAGAAAAGCGTATCATCGTGCTATGGACTCTATGAGTAGACTCAACCGTATTGCTGCTAGACTTATGCATAAGTACAATGCTCATGGGTCTACTGACGTTACTGGTTTTGGTCTGTTAGGACATGCTCAAAATCTAGCTTCTCATCAAAAGAATGAAGTGTCATTTGTGATTCACAATTTGCCAGTGATAGCTAAGATGGCAGCAGTTGCGAAGGCTTGTGGTAACATGTTCCAGTTGCTGCAGGGACATGCACCTGAGACTTCTGGTGGACTGCTGATCTGTCTCCCTCGTGAGCAAGCTGCTGCTTATTGCAAAGACATTGAGAAGCAGGAGGGCTACCAGGCTTGGATCATAGGAATTGTTGAGAAGGGCAACCGCACAGCCCGTATCATTGACAAACCTCGAGTTATTGAAGTGCCTGCTAAGGATTAGACATTTGGTTTGGGACAATAAATAGCTTCTTATAAATGTTATAAGAACTAGAAAACACTACAACTTCGATTTTAAGGAAATTTATTATTAAGTAATGTCTGATTTAGACTTTAATTTTTCATTTATGTCTCTGATTTTATTTTAAAGTTGAGTGGAATTTAAATAGACTTCTATAAAGCTTACTCAATTCTAATTAGTGATTAATCAATGTTTGACACATAGTATATTCACTTATTAAAAAAAACTTATTCCATTAGGTAACAATTTTAAATGCAAAATGTTCAAGTTGCTACTATTATAGCAAATTGTAAAATAAGTTTAATTTGAATAAAGTTATTTTTCAATCATAGCTATGAAGTTTTATTTAAAAGTGGATTGAAATGATAGACCATGTCATTTCTAAACAAATGTATTGTAAGAAATTAAATGTTACAAAAAAAAGATAATACACTACTGTAATATGAGGAAATAGCACATATTTTATTTGAAAATGATAGCTACATGCAAGTGTTTACAAGCATAGGCCTTCAAAACAATATTTATAATAAATTCCATCGAAAGACTGGTTCAAAATTTCAATATTTATCAAATTCAATATTACAGATATTAACAATCAACATGTTTATTGTAGCTATTAGTTGAATTTATCTAAAACTAATAAAAACCTATTTCACATGTGCATTAACATTTGCAATTTAGAATATTTTGGTGCTATTTGGCTACTTCATACAACTAAACATTGATACATGAATAATAAACTGTTTATCTTATAATAAAAGTTATAACTACATTACATCAAAGCATTTTAGGAGCTCACAATTATGAAAGTATTTACATAATGAATGTCAAAGTATTAGGGCTTACTTTTGTTCTTCATCTAGTACAATAGAAAATGTTGATAAAAAAAGTCAAACTAGAAATCAAAGAAATAAAGCCCTACCTTTATGGTGAAATATCAGAAATTCAATGTTCACAAAAAATGATTTGCAAAAATTTTATTCTTGCATGTAAACACTACAAAAATTAATCAAAGAGTAAATAAAATGTCTTGCATCTCAGAAACAGAAAATTAGTCAGTACAATGAGTGAAGTCAATGAAGCATACATTTCTAAAGTAACGATTTAAATGTTTTTACTGCATCAATTAAAACAACTTATTGTAGATGACAACAAAGAGCTTACCACAGTATCTTAAAAGAACTTCATTCAAAAGTAAAAAAAGATTCCAAATATCATGTTAAAAAGATAGCCAATTGGCATCTTTTTTTATTTAAATCTGCAAGGTGACATTATATTTACAATAAATTTTATTTAAAACAAATCAATGTATGTTGTCTGTGTATCCCAAAAGCAATAGACAGGTATTTAATACATTTCTAGGAATTTCTGGGGACACTATGGATTTGTGCTCAAAAGATGAAAAAATTGTAAAGTGAGTTTTTATAAAAGAATTTATACATAGATTATATGTATAATGAGCTTTTGAGTTAAATAAAACATGAATTACACATTGGAATGAAATTGATATATAATTAATTACTATAAGCTTATTGTTAAACTAAAAATATTGTGGTTAGTATAGCTTGCTTAGTGTACATACATGAAACATGTTTTGTCACCTATTTTCAACCAACAAAATCTAAATTTTACCAGAAGTCTGGTTATGTATTTCAAAGAAAATAGTATTTTTACTGGTATTTGAAAATGGCACAACACTGCTGCAGTTGGTTTGTCAAAAAACATAAAACCAATATGTCTTGAATATTAATATATAATTTGATCTGTATAATGTGAAATATTAAGGTTAATACAAAACAAATGTACACTTCACACTGTCCATAACTGTAGCACAGAGTTGAGAGCAGCTTCAGTTGAGGGGGGAGTTAAGGCAGGGCCTCTTGCGGGGTCGGCCTTCATCACCATTCTGTTCTATGTGACCCTGGTCACGTTTCTTTGGAGAATTATTGTTCTGAAATAACACAAGAAAAAACAATTACAATCTGCTGCAAATATTTCCATTAGGAATGTTGCTGTCTATGGTTAACTAAATCTTAATGAGTAGCGCAGGTAAGGAATGGATTGTATGGTCTCAATGGTGTTAGAGGTCACATTATGCCACTGGAATACCAGTCTATTTATTGAGCACTACTATCCAACTGTACTGGCCAAGTGTGAACCAGGCATTACTTCATAGTTTCATTTCATAGTTTGTTTCAAAGTACACAAGATATTAAGAACATAGTAAAAGTATGTCTATCATTGTTAAGTTACTTAATTAAAAATACTGAAAAACTTATCAATGTTCACATTGATTTTTATTGAATTCAACAAATATTGAAGGATTTTTACCTTTTTCTCCCACTGTTGATGTAAATATCTTAATAGGATATTTGTTTTTTCTGTTACTATAACTGTAAAAGGAATTATTACATTAAACCTAGTGTAAACAACATAGATAGTACTCCTTTACTTTTCTTCCACCTAATAGTCAATCTGTATACAATATATTGTTCAACTATAGTGGTATATTGCAGTGGATAGAACATTTAGTAAAAGCTGAAATACATCCAATAAATATCTCATAGTTGCATAAAGATAAATCCTTTCTATTTAGAAGGCAACATTACACAAGTGTAAGTATTTAAGAATCAATAATGAAATACTGAATATAATTTGGTGATAAATGTATTGTTCGTGTCGGTCACTCATACTTTATAATTATTAATTACTAAGCACTAAGCAAATACTTACTTTGATCTGATGGGATATCCTTTGTAGGTAGGTATATCGAGGGTCTTTTAGAACAATTTCTTATACCAGAATCGGTGTTAAATAAGGTAAAGTTATGTTCGTCGTACGACGGTAAGTCCTTCAGGAACTCCATCACCGACTGCAACAATGACGTTCAATATTGTCACCAAGCAAAGAACAGGGTGTGATACAAAAATTTTAGGTTCTATTAACTAATGTAGTAAACATACCATTGCGCCCCTATTTTACTATCGAATTAAAAATGGAATAACAAGAAAGATATTTGCTTTCACAAATTTATAGCAAATTTATCCAAAAATAAAAGTTCCAGTCGTCATTAAAAACACTAGTCCAGATGAGAATGACATGTTAGAAAAGTATTGCCCGTTTATTGAATTTAAAGCCGTAGTATTACCACAACATTGTTTTAAGAATAAGTAAAACGGAAAAACAGTGTTTTCCTTTTATTATCGCTATAAATTATTAGATATATTTTATACTTTTATCATAACCAAAAATAAATCGATAGTAAAATGTCTCTTAGCCAACATTTCAAATACGCCTTTGCCCGGACTGGATTAAAAACAAAATCAGTTCGTTAGCTTCAAATTTAGCGCGCATTTTAAAATATTACTTCTTTCGTAGTTTTATTAAATTAATAATGTTCGGCTTAGTAAACACCAATTACAGCAGGACATACAGTCCCAGTGGTAGACAAAATGCTTTATCTGATATTAAAAGATTGTTAACTTGTCGAGATACTGCGTCTCAAAATAAAGCCTGTGGCTATTTGATTGAGGGTATTAATAGATATAAAGTAAAATCTCACGAACAAGTCTACATAGTAGAATATTTCTTAAATAACGACATCACAGTTTTTCTCTGTGAGGCTATATCTAATTTGGATTTCTCTTTATTCAGGTACGTATTTTGGAACGAAAATTTTCGCAACTAATTAACATTATGTTTTTAACAGGTTTAAGTATTGTAAACTGACTTTGTACACTGTCTGCCTCATTTTTATTTCATATTTCATATATTTAGATCAGTGTTGTCATGTATGCGGCTGTTATGGAGCGGGAAGCGTTTTTTTGAGGAGGAGCACGCGGCACACGCGGCAGCGGCGGTGCTGCGCGCGCTCACGCACTACGCAGCGGTCGGCTCCAACGCCGCTGTTGAAGTTTGCTTGCAATTCATAACCGACCTCCTCAACGGGTAGGATAATAAAATTCCATGCTTAAACTCATTAGGATTTGATTTAGTTAGTCTATACCTATTTATTGTCTCATTCTATTTCACATTTCACGCGCGTAGACACAATTAGCTAATCGACAGTTACAAGGACTAACTCGGTACTATATATGTTATAATAACGAAGTAACAGCCCGAGCCAAGGCTCCTGAAGGAGCCCTCGAGCCTAGTTACTCATAAAAGAGGTATAGGCTAAGCGCCATCTGCGCTCCGCCACCTCAAGCCCGGTGAATCTGTAAATGCCTCTTCAAGGCAAACAGTGACAACTCAGTCA
Source organism: Papilio protenor (assembly GCA_029286645.1). Lineage (NCBI taxonomy): Eukaryota > Metazoa > Arthropoda > Insecta > Lepidoptera > Papilionidae > Papilio > Papilio protenor. The sequence continues at coordinate 6,373,312 of JAGSMZ010000007.1, read as the reverse complement.
CAAAAAAAATAAAAAAAAACATATAACAATCAGAAAGGGTAATAAATTTGTTTTGTAGAAAATAAAGATTAAAATTCTAATTTCCAACAGTATCAGCTTTCATGAGAGCGCGTCCCCGTTGTCCCACCAAAGCGCTTACAGCGTAGAACAGCTGCTGGCCTGTTTAAAAGCTCAAGTTCAGTACTTTAGTAAGAATCCGAGCAGCATTTTATCCAGCGCTAAAGTGCTGCAAGCTTTAATATCATACCAACCGTCAGATTTGATAATAAGAGCATGTACAGCAAATGCATTAGTACAGATATTAAATCCGTGGCTAGAGATGCTTATAGGTAGGTATATAAAATGTTTTATTTTCTTATGAGGTATATAATGATTTTATCATTCTGAGCTTATATAAAAGTATAACTGTTATTCCAATAGTATTCCAAAAAATAAGTTGGCAACGCATCTGCTATTACGCGCGACTATGGACAGTGGTCGCTTCGCCCTTTAGGTGAATTCAGGTAGCCGTTTGCCACCTTGTGATGTAAAAAAAAAACTAAAACAAAGATAGGGCAAGATTTGAAGGCAAGTTTGTTTTAGGTGCATTAAAGCACACAGTGCTTGTAGAAGGAAAAGGTTTGTTAGGTACCCTGCTCATTGTGACGTCACAAATAGGATTGGATATACTCAGGTCGGAATTTATATATTTTATAAGGTTTTTGAAAAGATTTTAACCATATTATAACTGAAATACGTAAAGACAAAAATAATTTCAGAATCCATGAATTCTTTTTTTCATTTTTTTATTATAAATAGGTTAATAAATCTCGTACAACAAAGTAAACAAAAAACTGGCTTCGTAGAGAGCATAATAGTCAATGAACAAGAAGTTAATATTTTAAAAGATACAGTTTCATTGATGAAAACTGGTGTACAAAGTACGATTTACGAATTGGCTGTATTTGTTAAGGTAAAATATCAACTAAATGTACAATTTCTGAATAGAATCAAAAGTTTTTTTATAATAACTTTTACGTCTTGAATCATAACTTTTATATTTTTCTTCCTCATATATAAAAAACGTCGATTGTTGGATGACACGTTTGAAGGAAAACGAAATCCAAATTACTACAGAGGAATACAGCGTGTTCTTGAAGTTTTTACTCAACTTTCTTCAACACGACACAAACGCGGAACAGTTACCAGAATTTTGTGACATGCTCTTTGCTAAAGAATACTTAAAAATGCTACCAGAATTTCAAATAAAAAGGTACATTTTATTTTTTTCCTAAAAAGTGGATCTTCCCTCAAAGGCCGGCAATGCATCACTTGATTTCAAAAAAATTTCGTCGTATTAAACTCTACCATTGTTTTAAAATTAACGAAACAAATACCTATTTTACTAATTTACTAAACACAACCATTTTTAGGGCCTGTCCCACTAAATTGTAAATTATCTGATAACAATCCTACGTGTAAAATATGTGATGGAAATATCGGATTTTATTTCCTAAACTGACAGTGACGTCATTTTTAAGCTTCCTGACCTATCAGCTAGTGCTGGGACAGGCTAAGGCAGGCTAAGTTGTAATAAATTTCAGAAACGACTCTACAATACGTAAACTAACTACTTTAGTATTGGGTGAGATGCTGAAAGCGTTGGCTGCAAAATATCTATGCGTTAAAGATAACGAAAACAAGATAATGTGTGCTAAGGACATTCACGTAAGTTTATAAAAACTTTCAATAAATATACATAAATAAAACTACCACACAAATTTTCACTATCACTCGAGTAGAAAGAATCTACGCTAATGTGCGGTTTAAGTAATCATTAAAACTCTGAGTTCGGTTTATAATCAATACATTTTGTATACATTTTCAGCACGGTCTTGTGGAATTACAATACGGGATAGAAAACCCTCAAAATTTAGGACAACAGCTGGAAAAAACTCGTCCATACAGTTTACTTATTTATATCTACTTTTATAGCCAATCATCTGACAAGTATTTTTTGCATTTTTTGTTTCTTATTACTTTATTTTTTAGTCTATAACTTTCTATAATACTAGCGGTTGCTCGCCACTTCGTCTGCGTGAACTTAAAAAATGATAAAATAACCTATGGTACTCGCTGATAACGTAGCTTTTTAATGGTGTAAAATTTTTTGTAATAGGTCCAGTAGTTTTTGGGTTATTTCAATACATAAAAAAATACAAATCTTTCCTTTTCATAATATTAGTAAAGATTACGACTGTCATATGCAAAACTTTGTATGAGTTTTTGTTATTACCACATACAAAGTCTTAAGTTATTGGTATAGATGTAGTATTAATAATAACGGATTACATTTAATTCTAACAAAAACCGATTTTTTGCCTAATTTTTCAGTCCCGAAGAAGTCACAGCTCGGTTACTTCCGCATTTAGTGAAGCATGTTTTACATCTACCCGCAACTATAAAACCACCATTTTACATTATTAAAGCGCTTTGGCTGATTTTCGCTGTAAATATATTCATTAAATTGAATACTTTTTTAATATTACGTTGATATTCAAACTTAATTTTATTTAGATGTCCTCAATATCAGATGTTTCGTTGAAATCTTTAGAAGAAAGAGTTTATTTGGAAAAAGCGACTCAGCGTTTAATTTCATTATTACAACCTGACCCTTCTATATTTTATACTCACAATCCTGCGATACTATTATGGTCATTCTCTTCTGCAAGAATTCCTGACTACATACGTACTGAAGTTGTAAGTAGTTTCTACCCAAAGTATGTTAAGTAAGTGTACTTAACAATCATTTCCTAATGCCCAGATCGTACACTGAAAATAACTGATCAGTTAAAACTAGTGTGGGCAAAATTATAACTGTCAATAGAATTGTTTAGTTAAAGTTTTTACCTACATGCGCAGTTTTAACTGAACAGTACGTCTCATCAGTTAAAAGTGTAAGAACTGAGCGTTTATAGCTTTTACGGAAACAATAAAAAAATCTTACGAGTAGTTTTTACCAACGTAGAAATGATTCGACAAATAAACGCATTATAAAAGTATTTCATCATTTCCCTCGCCTTATCCTACTACCGTAGTGTCAGCGCGCCGGTTTTTCGTCCTCAAAATAACTCTATCATCCGTCATCTCAATCACCACTCCCTTCTTTATCATGTCACCTTTCACGCGATCCATCCATCTCTTTCTAGGTCTACCTCTACCGGTATACCTCCACAATCATATCTAACGTTTTTCTTGTTAGTTACATGCGTTTCATCCCTCCTCATAACATACCCATACCATGCTAAATACAAAATGCATTATAAAATCATCTATAATTTAAAAATATTCTAGTTGTCCCAATGGTTGAAAACGGAAGACTCTTTACCCGAGGACATGATTAAAGAGTTTGAAGTATGGAAATTATTATTAGATATTCTTATTAAATGTAAAAATGAAGAAATCGTATCAAATTGTATGAAAACATTAAATTTGTGCTTGGATGGCGCTGATGAGGAATCCACGCAGGCATTTTCTACTGTCATTTGGTCTACACTACCTAATGTCCTGTCTAGATATTTGATAGACTATAGTTGCGAAATAGGTATAATATTTATGTAACAATTACATACTTTAATGTTATTTTAAAATATATAAAGCTAATAGAAACTTCAAATCCTTACAATTTTAATGAAATACATATTCAGCGAACTGGGTCAAAAAATATGAAATAATTTTATTTTACTAATCAACTTAAAGGTTGTATTAACTAATAAGAAGACTTTTAAAACATTTTTTTATGAAATGATTTTCAGAAACAAACATATGTCATTTAATGGATTTAGCAACATCCTTATATCCTTCCGAAGTCGATCAGAATGTTTGCATTAAAATCGCGTCTCTAATTACTGCGATATTTTCAAGACAAAATGTGGAAAATACAAAAGAGAGAATCGAAGTTAGATATCATTATGAATACGTTTGTTTAAAATTAAGCCTGATTTTATTGAGTGTAGCACATAATCGTCAGGACAATAGAGGTATGGACTAGTACCTAACTTTTTTTTTAAATAACTCTTGTATACATTACGTCCATTATTAGATTATTTCTTGACACAGAGTCTATCTATACTTATTTAAGCGGTCCATTAGTATAGGAGTCTCAAACTAATTCTACATTAAAAGATTGTTTCAATTAATTAAACAATTTTGCGTGCAGTGGATCAATTAATATCGCCTTATTGATCGTACAGTCCACTGAAGCTCTGCTACCACATAATTAAGTTCCCCTCCACTATTAATATTATTATTTTGTATAGATTTGTTCTGGAAAGTTTTAGTTATTGAATCAATGAACATTAATCTGTCTTTAAGTCTTTAATTTCAGCATCATAAAAGCAAAATTGTTAGCTTGTTCGGTTTACCTAACTAAATTTACCTAACCAGTTGGGTATCAACATTTTTTGTTCCTTTTTCGTAACCGGTAGGGTGCGTATACTGAAACGTAACGTAACTTTGGTCTGGTTTGGTTTAAAAAAATAAATTGGTATAAAAAAATAAAATAATAAAAATTGTGGAATTGGCAAGATAAATTCCGGGACTTAAAACATAAAAATCGCGACAAAACGTTAAATGTCAATTAGATCGATATTAAATTGCGCTATCTATGGTCTTGAAATCGATAGCTGATCGTTTTAACATGGGATTGAGGGCATGAAACTAGCAGAGTGTACCCACCCTAGCAAAAAAACTTGACTGGTTATGAAAACGGAAAAAAAATCTTGTTACCTAACTGGTTAGGTAAATTTAGTTAGGTAAACGGAACAAGTGTAATTGTTTAGTTAAGTTTGTTATATTTTTTAATTTTACTGTCGACTACGTCTTTTATTAAAACCTATAGATAGTTACATTGCTTTATCCAGTTCTACTGACATTCACAAATCGTGAAGGATTCCTCTCAGCTGTATTATCTTCGTCTAACCATTGTGAAGATCGCGTGGCTTGCGTAGCTTTACAGCTGCTCTCTTACGTAGTACATTACTTCACTAAGAACAACTACCAGGTCAGTGTAACAATTTAAACGTTACTTAAACATATAAAATGTATTTGCGAAATCAAATATTTTATAGTTTTTTTATGATAACCAATACATGTTACGTTACTAACTGATGTAAGAAAACTCTAAATGACTGTCAATCATGCTTCATTGTAGTTGTTTGTTGTTTAATTGACACAATTTTTATCTAAAACTGTATATATTTGGTAATAATTGGTTTACACCAAGATTTGATGTGTAAAAACCTAAAGATCAATGTTGCCAGTAACTATCAAATTAAAGATTTTGAAGGGAAAAATTGTATTCAGAAATGATGTTTCACAAAAATTGCGTGGTCTGTTTTCTGTTTTTTTCTTCTTTTTTTTTAGTATATTATTATCTATATTTCATAATAGCCAAGATATGTTCTACAAGTTCAAAGCGAGGAAGTTATTAAATCTCTACGTAGAGACAGTGCTAATGAAAGATCCTCTTTGCTGTTGAAATTCGTATGTTCTATGCTAAACTCTGTGAGTACACCGCTCGCTTTGTCCACTGAACTGAGCACTGCGCCCCCGGGCAACCAGCAATGTATCGCGTTACGAGCTCTCATGTTTAGGATTCAACTCACCCTTTGTTGTAGGGTAAGCAAAATGCTTGTTTAATAATATTTCATTACTACAGTTTCATCGACAACTCTATTACTAAAGTACCGTTCTCTTAACTTCACCACTGAGAGGCTAGCTTTCTTTAAATTGTCGGTTACACGTATGATATTCGAAAAACATATTGGAATTTAGCCGGATTTGAACCCAAGACTTGTAGATTACGATCAAGTTTTTGACCCTAAGCCACCGATGCCTTTAACAACCAATCAAAATGTCAATCTCACTCTTTACTTAATATTTTAAATGCGAAAGTTTAGATGGATGGATGTTTGTTAGAGTTTATAGACTAAACTGCTGAGCTAATCTCGATGAAATTTGGCATAGGTGTAGAGGATAGTCAGGAAGAACTCGTACTTATTTAATTTCATTCGGACGGAGTTGCGGGCGAAAGCTAGTAATTCATAAATATCAGTCAAATTTTATATATTGCATTAATAATAGGATTCCGACGACCAAAAAGCAGTTGGATGGAAAACTCTAGCATCGGTTTTCAAACACGCAGTAATGTACAAAGGAGATGCAAAATTAGTGACAGCTCTGACGTCACAGCCCTGGACACACACACTGATAAGGTTCCAATTAACACAAAAACTGACAGATGAATTTCTATCATTTGTAACCGACTGGATGATACTTCTACAAATAACATTACAAAACTCTATAGCCGGTAGAAAATGTTACATTTCTAAATATAACCCGTTATCTAAAACGTTACTGTTATTAAAAACTAACTTGGAAGTAAATGATGAAGGCAAAGAAGTGAAACAGCGAATTTTGAAAATCGTTGATAATGTTATCGAAGGCGCAAAAATTGATTTCACATAAAATATCCTTAAAAACTGTCTAATTTTTATACTTTGTCATGTTAAGTAATAAATTTGAAATGTTTGCTACCACTTTATTTTATTTTTGTTTTCAAATTCCAAATAAAGTAGTCAGATAAATAATTTAAATATCTCTACTTTCAAATAACAAAATGAAAACATTATTAGCGATTATAAAACAATAACAATAATCACAACATTGTAATAATCATAACAAACCAATAAAGTCTTACAATTAAAAGTGACAATAAAGAAAGCCATACATAGTTCTAATTAACTTTCTATTTTTATCGATTGCCCAAAAATATCCAGACACTTTCCATGCGTTTTGCATTCCGAAGGACGAGAGAAATTATAGCTGCATAGCTATAGGTGTAGGCGCTTTGAATAAAAATGAGAGTGAAAACACAATACACGATTATTGTTTGTTGTACGTTATTAAATCACATATAAGATGACTTATTACTAATATTATAAATGCGAAAGTTTAGATAGATGTATAAAAGTGTTTTCAGCTTAAACTGCTGAAAGTATCCTGTTGAAATTTGACATAGATGTAGAGAATAGTCTGGAATAACACATAGGCTATGTTTTTGGCTACTTACTTTTTTTAATTCCACATGGACGGAGAAGCACGCGAAAGTTAATAATTTATATTTACATGTCCATCCTAATGGATATATTCTTTTTTTTATGTGATATGCAAGGAGTATATTAGAGGAAGTTTGAGAGTAGCCCCCGTAGTAGAGAAGGTAAGGAGTAAAAGGTTAGCATGGTATGGGCATGTTATGAGGAGGGATGAATCGCATGTTACAAGGAGAACGTTAGTTATGAGTGTGGAAGGGTACATCGGTAGAGGTACACCTAGAAAGAGATGGATGGATTGTGTAAAAGGTGACATGATCAAAAAAGTAGTGATGACTGCGATGACGTATGATAGAGTTATGTGGAGGACAAAAACCTGTTGCGCCGACCCTACGGGAGTAGGATAAGGAAATGATAAACTGTGTGTTTGAGGAAATTGACAAATTATTTTAGACGAAAACATTTCGAACGTACTCGCTTAGAATCAAATTTCAAACAAATCGACAATTGCATATAATATGCATATATCGATGCAACTAGATAGATTTTAATATGAGGAAATAAAACGACAATATTTTGATTAGCTCTCGAACTTGCAATACACAATACCTGTAACATTAATAAATGTAATATCAAACATTTAACGTGCGTTATAAACAGTTACATTTTGGGTTAAAATGACGTCACACTTCACAACTATGTTTGCTACTAATATTCCAGCAGTACCGAGCACCCACCCTCCATAGTCTTGGTAAACAGTCGCTGCACAGCGGCCAATGTTCAGTCAACACTCCGCACTGTTCAGTAGTGGAACACGACGCGACGCACGTTACAATTCTGATCTAAGTTAGCTCAAATCCATTCAGTTCTGTGACAGTGATGCTGCAGTGTGTACACGCCTTTATATTGTGACCGTAATGATAATTGTGAGGACGATAAATAGATTAAGAATGAACAGTAAGTTGTTTTTTATTTAATTTTAAAAGTAGTGTTTTTTGTAGGTACAATGTCTAAAAAAATCTTTGTACATATTGAGTTTTTATTAGATTAAACGAATAAATAGTAATAACATGCTAACAAAATGTTAGTTTATTGTTTTAAAAGTAAACGAAATTACTAGGAATTTTAAAAGAAAAACAAAACAAATGAAAACCGAATTACTTAAAATCTATCAGTAACTTTAAAGAGCAGATGCTTATAAATAGTGTAAATTGAGTCATTAAGTCCGTTATTGCTTAGTGGTGCATTCAAATGCTAAGCGTAGTGCACACGATCGCAATCCTGTTTAGGAAAAAGTCGGCTCACGATGCGCTTTTTACTTTGATTTCTACATATCAATGAACTCGGTTTTTATAAGATTCTATGTGTTCTAGAAAAATCTATTACTCAATGTCTCGTTAAGTTACTTTAATATTTTATTACCGTATGTCTCTTTTTATACTAAAAAGTATTTATGTAAGTATTTAAAGATATTAGAATCATCGTGCCCTAAAATAATTTTACTAAGATAAATAGAAAGTGAAGCATCATCGATTAATAGCAATTTCACTTCTATTGTACTTGATAGCTGAGACACGAATTAAAATCTATTCTACGAAAATCTTAGCATGCTAAATTATTAATTTATAAACAAAAATCGTGTCTAAATATTTCGTGGTTAAATCTTCCTCTCCATTATTGTATTTCTGTTTGCCTGAAGTAAACATTTCAATAATAAACAACAGTCACTTCTTATTACTACACACACTACACCTATTTATTGTATGAAATTGTTTCTATGAATTGATTCTCAGTTGCCAAATTATTTATGTAGGTATCTCCTAAACGGTTTAATGGATTTCTATAAAATATAGCACAGATGCCCGGAAATCATAGGCTCTTACTAAGTTTTTAAATCCGCACGAACGAAGTCGTTTGCTAAACCTAGTATGTCATAATCTCAATCAGCCTTACAAATAAACGCAGTGTAAAGTTAAACTTAGGAATATACTGAGTATAACCAACAAATATTAGTACTAATTTTGCTTACACTCAGTTTATTCCTAAGTTTAACTTTTTACCGCGTTTATTTGTAAGGCTGTATATGTATGTTACTATACCTTAATATTTATTAACACTTAATAAGAATGTAAGAATAAGCCATTACTATTATGTGCAACCACAATTTGTTAAGTAAGCCATCACGTGCTTGTTAAAAATAATCGAGTTATACAAACGGAAGCGATCAGATTGCTACAAAACTGTATCGAAACGCAAAAAAGATCAAATACCGTAAACGGTATCGATTGATTATTGCATAACGAACTAGATAAAGTTATTTACCGGAATTCCAATACACATACGTACAGTACTAAATTATTCTACCACCTAGTTATAATCCAGAAGAGTATGAAGTCCAGTTGAAAACCAGGGCTATAGTCCGTCTATACATTAGCTAAGTTGGCTTAATTCGTCACATTTTATTTAAAACTAGCTGTTCGCGTGCGGATTCATCCGCGTAAAATTATTTAAACTTTATTTTATTGTTTACATTTGTCAAATTATCAATAGCAAATGTCAAAATGACATGACATGACAAACCTTAGCAATCTTTCTTTCTTGATGTTGGCAGCAACTTAGGGTCTCTTTCCCATATTAGGGCTTTTATCCAAAATATTTACCCCCTAAGTTTAAAGGCGTGAAAATATATAGCCTAAAGCGTGACGTAAGTGTAGGGCTTTTTATTAAAAAAGAATTATTCAAAAATATGCTGTAATTGCTTACATCTTAGGCAACAAAGAAGTGTGTGTTTACGCTTTATTATAATAGTATAGAGTATAGATGAGTAGTTTTTTTTCTTTCCAAATAAACTTAAGTATTATGCTGACTAAAATCAGTTAAGTAAATTATGTAAATCATGTCCGTATACACAGCAACTTGAATGTAACTATGTTTTAAAATTGATCATGTCCATACTATATTTAAACTTTCTAAATACACATGTCCACAGCGTGCTAATAATTAGCAATCGTCGTTCGTCGTAAATACTATTTAATTGAACATAAACGGCCTAAGATATTATATAGTTACATATCCTATTCTAGGCATGTTGAAATAACTCTAACGTTTTTAAAAAGTACAAATAACAGTTGTTATATTTAAATAAGATAAACTTTCTTTCAACTGTCTTACTTTCATACCATAAAAATTATTACAACTAAGTCATTATTTAACGCTATGTTAACACCGTAGTTTGATTATAAATTAGCCATAATACGTAATTTAAAATAATTTGCTCAACGAAATTATTAAAGTATTACCCAAAGATATCGGAAAATAACCCAATTAAATCTGAAGATAAAAAACCATCATCAATGTATAGAGATAAAATACCCTTTAATAAAATAATTAAACAAGTTTTAAATGTATTTGGAACGAATAATAAAAAATTTGGTAATAAAATTCGTATACAAAGGTAATGAATACTAGCTTTTTTCTAACAAACTTTTCAGTACATTGAGTATCAAGGACACCATTTTCACTGGATAGGTGTCCCAAAATGGAGATCGTAATCAAAGTAAGTGGGCATAACAGCCTAAATTCTATGTTTGAATTAAAAACACTTTCACTGAAAGGAAAATGCAAGAGTCTTTCGTAACAGGTTTATTAAAATCAGATGCACGAAACACGCATTTTATGCAACTTCGATATTAGCGCATCGGAATTTGTTGTTCCTGTTTTAAATCATTTATTTTTGTAATCAAATTACATCATATTAGCCTGTCTTCACTCTCGTACAAAACATTGTAGAATCAGTTTTTAAAGGAAAATGGGAAAGATTACATTTTTAATACGAGAGTTTTGACAATGAAAGCCCGCCTTTATATTATCCATCATACGGGTCAACAACCTTAAGAACGCTGTACTAAACGTATTTTTAGTGTTACTAAAGAAATCTTTGGGATTACAAGTAAGAGTGATTACCTTTTGTTAACATTCCTATTTAAACGTCAATCATATTGGGAATTATTTGAAAGGCGTTGGCTTTCCATTTAAATTTTGTTTGATAGTTGTAAAAAGATTTCACTATGTATTAGCGAACATGTGAGATCCATTATAAACAAAATTTTAAAAATTATTAATTAAAATACCTCTATTTAAAACTGAATTAATAAGGTAGAAAAAAGTCCAGGTGAAATTTAAATAAGTCTGAGCGACATTGAAGGCATATAGGACGTTAGAAGCTTCTATTTATATTATATCTCTTTCTACAATTTCTTAACAATAGATTACATATGAGAGAAGAAAAATTAAAAGTAAAGTTTTTCCACATAAGTTCTTGAGGTGTGAAAGATCTATGTCCTGCTTTTAAGAACAAGAAGTATATCATATTTTACGTAATCGCTTTAATAAGTTAATCGTCCATTAAATTGTTATAAAAGTTACTCTATCCAATCCAAAGAAAGTGTCTCCACGATCCATGTAAGTCAGCAATCACGTCGCGTCGCAAGGAAAGTGGTGACGCAGCGAACTCGGACGGTAAGGTCACGGGCACGGAATGGTAATCGACCTCAGCACGTCGTCTGAATATATTCATATCATTTGCTTATTGTTTGACAAACTGGATTATCTTACTCATAAATAACACATTGATTTTCACTTTCTACGATACTTTAAAAGGACTTTTCACTTTTTTTTTCATTTCTCTTACGTTTTTTTTTAATCTTTCGTAGCCATAGTTTTTAAATGACAAAAATATTAAATTCGTATTATTGTCAATCTGTTTTCGTTTTCATTCGTTGATGTCTGATAAACGGCGAGTAAGGAAAGCTAAAGCAAAAGACATCAACGCTTGTGTGATTTTAGAGTTTTAGACACGGCGCAAAATAGCAAAATAAATAGGCGCAAAATAGATTTATAGCCCGTCCATTTTATAAAGGTCAGTGCAAGAAAGAATTTCACTATTTTATGTAATTAGGTAATTACAAAATACAATATTAACCTAATAATTAATAGGATTTTCAAAAATATCATCTTACTAATACGATAAATGCGTAAGTTTAGATGGATGGATGTTTGTTAAAGTTTGTAGCCTAAACTGCTCAAAGGATCACTATGAAATTTAGTACAGATGTACATACCAGTTAGTCTGGAACATTACATAATCTACCTGCTTTTGTTTATTTTAAATTCACGTGGACGAAGTCGCGGATGAAAGCTTCATACCAACAATACATAGTTTTATAATAAAATATAAATATTACATAAAGCATTTAGTATCCGGTATGCTAATTAGGAGAAAAGAAAGAGTTTTTGTACTCTTTAGGAAGTGGTATTAATAGAAACAGTGGTTGACAACCTTGTGTTAATGTCACAATGTTTTTTTTTTATTATTGACATGACATTGCATCACTTATTACCGGTTTAAGTTCTCATACGCACAATAAACTTCTCACAACACCGCGTCAAACAGATCGTGTTTTTTTATATAAAAACCGTCCAACAATGGGAAATAAATCATACAATATCGTGCGAAATGTTCTGTTTTATTGATTAAGGAAGTTTTCGACATTTACGATTAAATATTAAATACGCATTTAAGGTTTACGTAAATTTCTAAACTTATAAATAATAATACTAACATGGAATGAAATCGTTTAAAAGTTATGAAGTAGTCTTTTTTTTTCGAATCTAAGTAATGACTAATTTAAACTTTCTTATTTTTAAACCAGATCTAGGATCGAAATAAATTATTCAATATAAAATGTTGTTTACGGTCATTTAATAAATTCAGAGCGAATCGTAAACAGCTCACTATATCGATTTAAATATTACATAAGAGATTGCAACATATGTGATAAATTGTTGCAAATATACTGCGAATACATAGAGGAATATAAGTTTTTACATAGATGCACATTTACTAGATAGATACGCAATTGGATTCAAGGTTATGTTCAAGCTTTTATTCATATAAAAAAAATTCAATACCATTTTAAACAAAAAGTAAAACAAAATAGTAAGCATTCGACAACTTGGTGGAACTGATTGTCGGAAAATTGGTGCGATTATTCCAATCGCAATCATAAATACTGTTCTTTGCCACAAATAAAAAGAAAGGTATATATTACTCGTATTATCGTTGATACAAATATTTGCATATTTTAAATAAATCTAAAATAAAAAAATGACTATCTTAATCAACATAATTGCAAATAATGTTAAAGTGAAAGTAAAATCAATAATTATATGTTGATAATGAAATAAAAATGATATCAAGTGATTTTCAAAACAAGCGTGAAGAAATTTCTCTGTTGGAGCAATGATTCGCATGAATGTTCATTATAAGCCAGTGACAGTGCCGTATTGCTCGCTTGCACGCTCTACAACTTCTTAAATATGAGTCTTACAATAAAAAAACTTCGTTTCAATTTGAGGTTAAACAAACGTTAACCATTTAATACCATTTTAATTTATTTCTAGGCTTGTATTAGAAAACGATTGACGACACTATTCCGAGAGCGGGATTCGATCACGACCATAAGATCAGATGTCCGTACTCTATTAAGCTATTGATGCTAATCGAAATTACTAAGTTTTTAAATATAGAATATGATCCCGTTGTTTCCCGTAGCCATATTGGCCTGAGCGTGCTCTCTCGAGCGAGATAAGAGCATAAAAATGTATCTGTTGGTTTCTCGCGTCGAATAGCTCGAGTGAAACCCGACACGGTCGGTGGCTCAGCGGCGCGGCGCGTGCGCAGCTCCTGTGCACCATGTCACCTAAATGTGCTTGTACACACGAATTAATTGTATACGAATTGAAATAAGATAAACCTAGTGAGAGCGTAGTTACAGTTATAATATAATAAATATGGGCGTCGCCAGAAGTTGCCTAAGGAAAGAGTTGTCTTAGAGACCATATTAATGATCGCCACCCCCCCAATACCTAGCTGGCAACGCCCATGTAGCTAAAGACATTCAAGTGGACGGATCAATGAAACTTAAATTATAAAATACTCAACAACTAAATAGTTTCCATCTCATCTAATAAAATTTAAAATTTACTTACACATATTTCTCGACACACAAACCCAAATACAAATACATAATTTGTACGAACGTTGTTACCTACTTTTATCACTAATCTGTAATTATTCAATTGAAAAGTTCCGATTGTAACTCTCGTTACTGGCGCATCACCAACGAGGTCGGTACACGGACGCTGCTTAGATACTAATATATTATTAATCCGACTGCCAACAGCTTTTACTACTTGACATAAATAATAGTTACTAAAGAAAAATGTTTACATCTGTGACAAATTTAATCGAGATTCGTTAAATCCTTTTAGAGATATAACAACTATCTACCCATTCAAAATGCCGCATTTATAAAGTTACTAGCTTTCGCCCGCGACTCCAACCGCGTGGAATTAAAAAAAACAAAAGCAAGTAGCCTATGTGTTCTTCCAGACTATGCTCTAGATCTATGCGGAATTTCATCCAGATCCGTTCAGCCGTTTAGGCTAGAAACTCTAACAAACATCCATCCATTCATCTAATCATTCGCATTTATAATATTGGCAAGAAGTAAGATAGTTAAGATTATTAAATATGATTAAAGTTTTACAAAATCGCTTAAGTGTTATTTTGTTTTTAGTCTAGGATACTGAAATTATTATAAATTGTTAACTGAAAAACTAAGGAACTATGGTAAGTCTGTATAACTGCGATAAACATCCAGCAGTAAATATACAGAAGAATCTAGGCGTAATATTGTAAACGTACAGGACCATAGTATCAGAAATAGTTTCACTTTCACTAAAACATAACACGTAAAGTCCACCAAATAAGACATCATAGTTTTATTACTAACTACTGTCATAAAAACAAACCTTAAAAGTACTGTCCGGTAATAAGACAATAACTATTACAAAATAAGTGTTGCATATAAGTCGTGGTTTATTACTTATTGCCTAATAACAAACAGAGCCAATGAGTTCATTGGATTTGGAGGGTAATGGGACGCATAGATAGGAGAAATACTCGTATCCTCTTTTAATACGTTATTATTATGTACATCCTTTGTTGAATAAAACTAGGCATCGTATCTCCAAATACGGATGTCTTTGGGCAGCAGGCGCTTCTTTATTTTGGCGAATATCACTGACCGCTTGTTGGCTTTTCACCTTTAGGTATATACTACAAAAAAATAAATTCTATTCAAAATGACTGATTAATGCAAAAAAGCACCGAATCTGAGTACAAATATTATTTAGGGGAAAGATATTTATAAGCTCCGCATAATAAACTCTACTATACGGATACTGTAATATGCTTTAAGAATTCTTTTAATTTAAGAAACATTTTCTGATCACATTATTTTGAACAAATACGTTTATTATTTTGTGATATTTTACACACGCGACGCCGAGGGCGAAGTGCAATATCCGATCAGCTTTACCAATATCACAATTAGGCAACTTTCGTAACCGTGAAGTCCGGGTACAATAATAAATATTCACAAGGAGTATGGTGACCATAACTCTATGGTATTCAACGTCACGTAGGACGATGCACGTAATGTTAGAAAGTGATAACGTACGTATTATACGGAACCTTAATTTCTAATGGTACATTAAAATGATTATGTAAGGAACATTTTAAGTCTTGTTTTGAGGGAATGTTTTTACGTTGGACTTTTAGTTCTGCCTCCAAAGGCTAAGGCAACTCTAATCCATCTAATAGTTGCACTTGCGTGTAGTATTTTCATTATTCCGAAACGTTTGAATCGAGAGATAAAATATAATAGCAACTAGCTTTCGCCCGCGACTCCGTCGTCGTGGAATTAAAAAAAAAAAGTGAGTAGCCTGTGTTCTTCCAGACTATTCTCTACATCTTAATCCTTTCAGCCGTTTAGGGTACAATCTCCAACATCCATCCATCCATCTAAACGTTCACATTTATCATATAAAAGTATGATTATTTACTTAATTTCATAACATACCTTGCTCTACATTAAAAATCTCACGTACATTTCACAATAAAAGGAAACATTACCAATAAAGGAAACGGAAATTACTTTTTATATTAAATTATTATACAAAGAAAGGACTTTAATAACAGATTCTGCAAGCAATCGTGGGAATAAAAACCGTGCGCCGTCTCGGTCAGCCGATACTCTGACACGCTCTAGATACGGAAAACCTGTCCGACCGAGTTTTTGTATAGTTTATTTACTTCCACATCCATATGAGAACTAACGCACGGTCAATAGACGTTTTTGTTTTATTATAGTGGAAAGTTTGTTTAAGACGTCTATAGAACAGAACTCATAGACTTTTACCATTAATATATGAAGAATACAGTATATAGAGACAGGTCAATGACTGTTCTCCAGTATATACCACACTTTGTACACATAATTTGAATTGTCGCAGGGTTTTTATTTGTACCCTATGAACAAAGTTAGTTACTTCAAGGTATTCTATGAAGCATGGTTAAAAATTTCACTTCACTTCAGAGTGTTTTACAGCTTTACTAATGTAATATAGCGTAAACACACACTACTTCGTGGCACAAATAAATTGGAAAAAACCCTCATGTGGGAAAGGGACCATAAACTACAAGCTGCCAACATCAAGGAAGCAAGGTTATTATGGTAACGGTAATTTTGACATTTGAAATGGAGAATTTCACAAATGTAAACAAATGAATTTTACAATTTCATGCGGATGAAGCCGCACGGGAACTGCTATTTTTAAAATACATGTAGAAAACATCATGTCCTGTAAATTATAGTATTATTTTTACATTATATGTATGTGAATAAATACATAACAATCAAGGAGTCGGAAGTCTATAATGACAAAACATGGTCTGTTTCGCCAGTTCCCACGGGCTCAGTTATTGTCTTTTAAATGACAACGGTTGAATTTCACTTTCACATACGGGAAATATTGCAAATTGCAGTTGACAACTAACAACCGGCAATTCAATAATGCCGTGCGACTTTCATACATCGCCTTCAATCGTATAAGGAACTGTTTATGTGACGGAAAGTTCACATAAAACTAAAACTCGAGCTAGGTGACCAGCCTTCTCTATAACTTAATCTAAACATAAGACTCATCTGTTTAAAATAACAATTGGATAGAAGAATATTAAATTATATATTCGTTAATTATTCAATGTAGATGAACTGCTTCTACATTTGTTATCTAAATCATTATTTCCCTGGCCTTATTCCACTCACGTAGTGTCGGCCTCAATGTTTTTACAGCTGACCTGTCGCCATTCCTACTTTGATAAAATTAATTAAAATTATGTTAACTTTAACTAAATGGTAGCTGAATAACCATATTACTAATTATCTTATTACACAAAAATAATATTATAATCTATTTAAATAAAAGATAGAATGAAGAAAGCAATAATGTATATCTAAATCGAGTGAAAACAACAACGTGACGAATAAATTACTTCAATCAGGTCGTTATAAAGCGATTGTCGCAGATAATAAAACAGAATCATGTTTAATTAAATAAGAAATCCAGTTGAGAATTAATTTAATTTCATAATGACTTTTTGATTTAATGTAAAAAGCATTCTTAAGCTCCAGATGTAAAATTAAACTGAAGATTCTTAGAAATCATTTATTTATTTATATTTCGCTAATCAAACATTTACTGTTAATTCCAGGTTTTGAGGTGTGGCTGTGCGCGGTGACCCTACAGCTTCTGTTACTGACTGCGAGTTGCGAGAAACATCATCGACGCTCAGCATCTCATGGGGTACATACATACATATTTTGTAATTGTAACTAAATTAACCTTGAATAGCCAAATAGTTTATGTAAGTTTCAGCCCTGAACATTGAATGTATCTTGTCTTATATTGTATAATCTTTTTCCAGGCACTACCAGTTTCAAAAAGCGGTTGGAGACCAGTAGTGAGCTCTAACGGTCTCGTGTATGGATCATTCGGCACCGCGCCCCTTCACGCGCCACAGTACAAGCTGCCCGTTTACGACTTATACCCCTCATCGGCACGTCCAGTGGCTACGAGAGACGCCGCAAAACTAACGTCTATCGCGCAATCCTACCGTCCAACTACCCTCCGGACTGTCTCCGCCGCACCCGCTGCTCCTTCCAACCAACCAATAAATTCCTACCTAAACCCCTTTGCCCTACCCAATAACGGGCTATCACATTTCAAATACTTCCAAACCTACCCCTTAGATGGTTACGTCGTAAGGAATTCACACAATCAGTTCGCACAGCGACCCCAACAGAAACATCATAATAAACAGAAGCAACATGCACAGAACAACCTCTTGCAGCAGTTGACAAGTATCCAGCCCATACACTTCGGACAGTACCAAACACAGAAACCATTAGACTTGTATTCGAAACCAATAGATTCGTACGGAAGGCCGATAGATGGCGGTAAGAGGCCGCAAACTGTCACGGAGATCTACAAGCCTGAAGTTTACCAACTGCCGGACACCACGAGCCAGCAGCAGGAGGTGAAGACCGCGCAGCAGCAGACGTTCTCCGGATATCATAGCATCAGTCCGCTCGCCAACTATGCCTTCCAGGACAGCGCTCTGCCTCCGAGCATATTAGGTAAAGCATTACCATACCTAAATATCCATTTCATCCCTGTTATATAATGCATATGTAATATACTTTTATTTTCATTACTTTTCAGGGACTTTCGGATCCTTCGGTGTGCAATCAGTAAAAGCGAGGGAACCCGCATATCCAACAACTAAATCTTATATATCACCTCAGCCTACCAAACAGACTATATTCAACTCGTTCAGCTACACGTCAAATAACAATTTCAAATCAACTCCGAGCTTATTCTCTGTCACCACGCCGAAACTACAGACGATACAAAACCAATACCAATTTGGCACAACTGTTAATGATTTCAGAAACATACCAACGCCACAAACAAAACCTTCAAACCATCCAAAGATAGACCCAAATGCGAACGGCAAAGGTATATTCAAGCCCAGTCCTCAGGATCCGTTCATAAAACCGTACCAAAGTCTAGATTTAAACAAAATAACGACATACAACCCAGTTATTCAGACGACGACGTTGCCAAATAGTTTTTACTATACCACACAACATAATGCACCGATTCAAAACAATCAAAATCAACAAAATGCACAGATCCAAAACTATCAAAATCAACAAAATCTAAACTATAAGTATGAAAACAAAAAGAATATTATTCACGATAATATAGCCGCTGGTGTAAATCAGCAAAATGCACAGAAATACGCCGACCCACCGAGAACACAACTACAAGAGACTCCCTCTAAACTATCTCAACAAGGTCATTACGAAGTCACTGAAAATCATGATGACATCATTACTAACTCATCTCCTTGGATGTCATCCCTTGAACCGCATCGGAACAATCTAAAAGCAAGTGAAGAATCGGCACTAAAGCAAGAAACTTTCAATGCAATTTTCCGGCAGACAACTACAACGCCGTACCCTGATGTCACTGATGAATTCGTTATCGTCACCGAGAGCGAAAAAGGCTATGAAAACTCTTTGAGCTACGACGGACAAGTCGAAACACAAAGTAGGCGGCCATCGGAGGATGAATTCGAACCAATTGATAAGAATAAACTCAAAGACTACTACTACAAGGTATCCACCCCATCCTACGGTGATCATACATACGCCAGACGAACAAAGAAACCAACCGAAGCATCTAAACTATTTGATGTAACCACTAGTCAAAGCGCTAACACTGACATTAATGTACCAATAGAGACTCTGCCGACGCTACCTCCGAATAAACATTTCAAACGTCCAAGCACTCCGGAACCATTGGACAAAGACAGAATACGTAAAAGAAATAAAATACGTAGACGCCGTCCTGGCTTTGCTAATGGTAATCGTAACAACCAAAACAAGGAAGAAACAACCACTCGTAGATATGAACAATCATCGTCGGAACCAACGCTAACCACCACGATAACCGAAGAAGTTTACACAATAAGACCCCGAGTCAGACCATCGAAACAAGAGCAAGGACAAACTACACCCAGCGTTACCACAGACTTTACCACAAGCGCCTTGCCCACCATATCACCAACTGTACCATCTATAGTAAGAAGAAAGATCGCATACCGGCGTCCGCTGACCACGCCAGCTGAAAAAGTTGAAACAACAACAGTCGCATACCGCGAACCCGATACAATCAAAGAATCACCGATTATGAAGATATCGTCTCGACCCCAATTATTGAAATTAACATCAAGTATTTATGAGTACAAAGCCAATGATGTTCCGGATTACACTCACAAGCAGGACGAGAAAGACACGCCTACCAGTGACGTATCCGTCAGCTTAACAGACTCGCTTAAAAGTTCAGATGAAATACACAAAGACTTTTCATTCCACAGAGACGTCAAACCTGTTGAAATTAAAGAAACGACTACCGATGTATTAAGAGAGAGCAACGAGTTCACTTTCGAAGCAACCACGACACCACGGCCAGAAACTACAACACGAACGATAGGGAAGAGGTTAAGACCAAAGAACAAACAAGAGCGACCCAAGTTTAACGTCAAAGACTACAGAAGCAGACTAAGCAGTACTACTAGCACCACAGAAAAGACTATCGAGAACACGCCCAGATTAAGATACGCTCAAAGAAAAGCTCCTTTCACGGAAAACACGAGCAACGATAGCGATAACTCCACTGACAGGAAACGTTTCACACCAAAAGATCCCAGGCACAGACATAATAGAACAGAAAATAACGAGCAACTAGAACGAGAGATACATTCCACTCGCCAGGCGGGTAGACAGAGACAGACGACGGTCGATAGTGAATCCACAACACAGAAAATATCATCAAGAATTAGAAACGGTTCACGAAGACCTCGCCCAACAGAAGATACTACTGAAACGACTAGTACCACAGCTTACAGCAGAAGACCACTTCGGAAGAAAATAAAGGATTCAGAAACGGGAGAATCCGTACAAGATATAAGCGTAACAGATGCTTCGCTAAGTGACGTAAAGAACGAAATAACATCAGAAAGATCTCGATCTGAGAGCGCTATCATGAAAATAGCAGATAAAAAGCACCAAGATCATATAGAACATTTGTTCGAGCAGTCGAAAAGAGTTTCCGACTTAACGTTAGCAGCCAGTAAAGATTATAGCAATCCAGGAATGTTCAAAACAGTATCGGGTAGCAGTAGACGAATACCTAATTATTTCACAATAGCAACAGACGACCCTATCCTTCCTATAGAGGCGTTCTTCCCACAATTAAACCAAAAGAAAGAATCTTAATCAAATTAGTTTTTCATCAAACCTATTCTTCAATTGCCAAAGCGTGTGGACTATTTATTTAAAAAAACAACAGTGAACGAGTCTATTTTTTAACTATATTTGACTGTTTATGAATCTACATTATTTTTAGTTACTAAGATATGTCACAACATGATAGACCGGTAAATACATAAATTACTTGGTTATGATAGGAAACAGATATTAGTTAAAAGAATTTTCGGAATTACTTTAATTTCTAAGACAAGTGACGTCATAGAGTTTATGATACTAGTTTCCAAAACCGGTCTATTTTATTGTGACGACTCTAATTATTTTATAAGTCTGTGTGAGATTATATTAATCTAGTTAGTGTGAGGTATTTCCTTGTTTGAATGTGTGTATGATTTAAATATTTATGTAAACTTAGTTATGTAGCTTGTAAATAAAACGTTTCTCTTAACAAAAATCTTTTATTTAAACAACATATTGAATTTAACATTTTTATTATACAAATTCAAGCAGCGTTAGTTTGTATTGCTTGTAATTTGGACATTTTCTGCATACATTTCACCGCCGCTTGATGAATGCTCTTGTCTAATGAATCTGGAAATAAACAAAGAAATTATTTACCATTGAAAAGTCCAGCTCAATCCTTCAATTCTACCAAGAGTATAAAAAATTTAAAAAATCAAAATTTCATAATATCTTTGTAAAAACATATTCTATGTCTATTTTTTGATCGACTTCCCAAAAAAAGGATTCCGGCCCTGGTGGACCGAATTTTTTTTTAATTCTTTTTTTATTGAAAGGTTGTCACCGTCAACAAAGTAATAATTGTACAATATAGACATAACATCTATAATAAGGGAGGTTCAATTTAAGGAATTATTTCGTTGCTTTTTATTGTATTTTGTTTGGAAGTCGGTTTTGATTTTTATGTAACATGTTCACAATGTTTTAGTAGATGCAGTGAAAACAAAAAAAATGGTAGGCACTTACATATCTTATGTTGTCCCTTTATAGGGAACCGTAAACGCAGACTGATCGGATTAGAACATATGAACACGTACGGACTGTCACTCTCCCCCTCAGGATATCTGGAAATTATTTTTCATTCATTTCATCTGAAGTAGGTTTATAATTAATAGCTGTGTAAATAAGCTTGCAACTTCGTCCCCGTCAAATTAGAAAATAATAAAAAAAGATAGCTTTTGTTACTTAGATAAATTACCTTTCTAGCTGTGAAAGAATTTTTGAAATTGTCCAAGTAGTTTTAGAGTTACTTCAATATGTTAGAAAAATAATCTTTCCATTTTAAAATATCATTATAGATATAGATTAGTATAGATAAATGTGTATAATAAGTTTGCAATTTCGTACCCTTCAAATTGTAAAAATAATAAAAACCAGTCTATGTTACTCAGTGTTAACATAGTTTTTTAATTGAAATCAATCCAGTAGTTTTTGAGTTATTTCAATATATAGAAATATATAAATCTTTCCTTTTTATAATATTATTATGGTATTAAAATATAGATTAGTATAGATATTGAAGTACAGACTAGCTATTGCAGATTGCAGCTTCATGCGAATGACATTATAAAAACTTTACTTTATTGATTATAT
Organism: Papilio protenor; assembly: GCA_029286645.1. Taxonomy (NCBI): domain Eukaryota; kingdom Metazoa; phylum Arthropoda; class Insecta; order Lepidoptera; family Papilionidae; genus Papilio; species Papilio protenor. The sequence goes on along the minus strand of JAGSMZ010000007.1, from coordinate 6,350,301 downwards.
TCTGCAAATGTCAAAATGCACAAATATCAACAAAGGTCTTTGCTATTGGCTAACAATTACCGTTACCATGGCAATCTTGCTTTTCTACTATTGACTTTTAGCTTTTGTTCCTTTCCCGCATGAAGTTTTTTTCCAATTTATCCCTCCCTCTACCCTAAATTAAATAATCGCATTATAGTAATGAATAAACACTCACATTTTGTCATACTCCTCTTGCGGCAAACAATCATCTACATGCACGCAGCCGAGCAGGCAACCAGTCGGGTAGAATGTCGGGAACTTTATTTGTTTGTCTGAAAATTAACAATAACTTAGAAAAGACTAAATTCACTGTTACAATGTAATAGACAAATCACCATAATATAATTATGCCTAAAATGGTAAAACATTGATTATAGTGACCAAAACCGTATCTATCTTACAAAAACATATCGGTTGATAAATTATTGCCGATTACTGATTACCTTTGTATTACCTTCGATGCTTTTATAACAGTTTTATTCCCATCACAGTTGGACAAAAGCGCTCAAAAGCCGTCATTCAACCGGCACAATGTGAACTGGTGCTACTGGCCAACTGTACTGACAAGTGTGAACCAGTAGTCTGTGTCACCTGGATAGAGCACCCTGTACTGGTTCTCGATGGCTCGTACCACGTCCTGGTCCGGCGGCTTGGCAGTCGCCGCTACCCACAGCCGGCCGCGGTGCTGCGTGTACCAGGTGCGGCCTTCGTGACTACCAAAGTTACCAAAAAACTGACACCTTTTGTTATATCAAATGTATAAATCTAAAGGTATAGAGTTAAGAACGTGTAGAGGAAGTTCGAAAGTAACGCCAGTGGCAGAGAAATTCTAAAGCAAAAGGACAGCGTAGTATGGACATATGTAAAAATATGACAAGGACATAAACAAGAAATTAAGATACTAGCTTTCGCCCGCGACTCCGTCCTTGGAATTAAAAAAAAAAGTGTAGTAGCCTATGTGTTCTTTCAGACTATCTTCTACGTCTACGCCTTTCATCGAGATCCGTACAGCAGTTTAGGCTACAAACTAACAAACATCCATCCATCCATCCATCTAAACTTTCGCATTTATAATATTAGTAAGAGGTAAGATTAGTAAGATAGTGTCAAAAACTTATCGACTATTTATCTATATACGGATGTGTGGATCGCTACAAGTATAGAGGAAGATTATAGTGGGAGTGAATTCAGGTATGATTAAGATGTATGGAAGAGTACATACTGTACCAACCTATAGGGAAAGGTTGATGTACCAAACTCTATAGTAACAGCCACTCACAGTTTAATCCCCTCAACTAGTAATGAGGCCCAGGGCTGGTGCATGGAGAAGCAGCGGCCGGAGTCGCTCATCTCCTGCAGCTCGGCGTCCTGCACGCGCCCCCCGCCCTGCCCGCAGCCCCGCACCGCGCTGGAGTAGCCCCCATACTCCACTGATTCGTCAAACTGAATATAAATATTATTTTACAACACGCTGTGAAGTGACTTTGTATTTTGAAACATATTGTATACAAATCGCCCTTTGAAACACTTGTGAATTTCCGTGTGAATCCGCGTGAAATTATAAAAACTTTATTTTATTGTTTACATTTGTCAAATTATCAATAGCAAATGTCAAAATGACATGACATGACATGACAAACCTTAGCAATCTTTCTTTCTTGATGTTGGCAGCAACTTATGGTCTCTTTCCCACATTAGGGTTTTTATCCAAAATATTTACCCCCTAAGTTTAGTGGCATGAAAATGTATAGCCTAAAGCATGACGTAAGTGTAGGGCTTTTTAATAAAAAAATAATTATTCAAAAATATGCTGTATTTGCTGAAATCTTAGGCAACAAAGAAGTGTGTGTTTCGCTTTATTATAATAGTATAGATTTTACAACATACTGTACAATCAGGACGAAAGTATTTATTAAAAACTAGCTATTGCTCGCGACTTCGACCCCGTGGAAGAAAATAGGAAAAAACATATGTTACTCAGGGGTTACGTAACTTTTCAATGGTGCAAGAATTATTGATTTATTTCAACACATAAAAAAATACAAATCTTTCTACAGATCTCTTTATACAGATTAAAAACGAGAGCATGGTGAACGTTCAAATTTTTCCTTAATTCTGATCAAAGTATTTATCATACATTTCAATATAAAGAAAAACATTATACAATTCCATACTATAAATTAAATATTTTAACAGAAAGTTATTTACATGTTTCATTATACTATTATAGAATATTCATAAATAACAAACGAGTTGATGATTTACAAAAGTGTAAATGGGGAAGAGGCAGCTAGCTACAATAAATATGATCTTATTTGAAGTAACATTATTTTACAATTTTCAATTCTCTAAGAGCGAATAATTGCCTTAATTCCCCCACCATAGCGACGACTATTCGCTAGTTATTATAAACTAACTAGCTTTCGCCCGCGACTCCGTCCGCGTGGAATTACAAAAAAAAAAACAAAAGTGAGTAGCCTATGTGTTATTCCAGACTATCCTCTACACCTATACCAAATTTCATCGAAATCCGTTCAGCCGTTTAGGCTACAAACTCTTACAAACATCCATCCATCCATCTAAACTTTCGCATTTACATTATTAGTATGATTACCTGTAAAAGCGGCGCGTTAACTCCAGGCGCAACATCTCTGTCAGTGTCAGTGAGCAGCCCCTGCAGCAGCGGCTGCGGCCCGGAGCCCCCTCCACCTCCTCCCCCACCACCCGACAGCTGCCGCACCTTGTCCTCATCCACCTCGTAGTCTATGCTGTTATCTTCTATCACTTGACGACCTGGACAAAAATATTAAATAAACAACCAGAGACAAACATAACATAGACAATCCTTAGGGTCTCTAAAGTTTCAAATATTAATGAAACCTTTGTAACTTTCGCGTACGCAATTTCTATCTAAATCTTACTGATATTATAAACGCAAAGGTTTAAATGGATGGACGGACGATCGACGAGAGTTTGCCGCCTAAACGGATCTCGTTTAAATTTGTCATAGATGTAGAATATCTAGAAGAACACATAGACTACTGTTTCGTTTTTTTTTAAACGCGGACGGAGTCGCGGACGAAAGCTAGTTTTGCATAAAAAAGTAAACAAAACCTCGTGGCACATGTAATTCCATAGATGTCATACTGTCGTTTTTCAACTCTAGGTAACTAAGCATATACCTGCAAAGTCAAAGGTCATCTTCTTAGTAAGTCTGGATGCGTGCTTCTTGTCGTGCAACGTCTGCTGGTACTTGGCGAGCTTGTCGCGCTCCGCCGCGCTCAGCCACACGCTGGACGCGCTGAAGTAGTCGCTGTCATCGTCCGTTACACGAGTACGACGCTCACTGCATACACATAGACAATACATTTATTTTTTTGTAACAGTGTTGCCAGCTGTTAATCCTTGTAACTGTTTTTTTTACTCCTAAAATTTTAAATAACACATTATTCATGTTAACTATTGCCAAAAGCCTCAATAAAGACTAGTATAGCGCGCGCACACCTTTGACTAAACTATCGCACAACTGTTTAATCTCGCTTTGATACCTATGAGCTTATATGAAGGTGCGCACACTACTCAATTTTTAGTTGTGCAACTAAACAGTTAAATTGACTGCAAACAATCGACAATCCCACACCAGTTGTGCGCCCACTCTAACACAGTAAAAGTAGACCTTTAAAAAAATAGACATTTAAGTCCAAATTCTGAGAATTCACTAAAGTGCATTTAAATTATAACGAGTAAGAAATATTTACCTAGTACGATCATACTCTAGTAGCCTATTCCGGTGTGAAACAGCCGCCTCCCAACCTTTAGGTCTGTTCCTCTCCATCAAAGACTCCACAAGTTTAGCACTTGCTTTTGTCTTTGCATTAATTTCCTTCTGCTCTTCAGGAGTACAAACCTGTAATATCACAAAAATATAATGAAACCATACTTCACACAAATGTTATAATTGCAAGGGTATGGATAGATGTTTATTAGATATATTCAAAACAGCTTAACAGATCTTGATGAAATTCGGCTCAGACGTAGAAAATAATGTGACAAAACCTATAGGCCAAATTTTTACGTTCTTATTGAATTCTGCATAGAAAAAGTTGCGGTCCAAAGTCCCAAACTCACCGTTATATAGACAATTCAAACAACATAATGTCCTGTATTAACAAGTTTCCATACTAAATACTTACAAGATTTCCGCAGAATAGACAAGGGCCTGAGCCCTCCTGTTTGCAGACAACTCTTCCGCACTGCAGACAGTTGTTGATCAACTCATGTTTAGACGCTTGACAATCACAATGGTGCCTCCCTGAATATTATAGTTAGTAAGTTGGTATAAGACCATGTTCTTAAGAATTGGACTATTATATTGTTAATGTTGGTATATATTGCACTATTGAAAGTCAATTGGCCACTAAGAAGTTTTCTCCTATGCTTTAGTTTTAAATTAAAGAAATGGGACTCATGTTTTATTATTTTACATTAATTAAATTAAATTATCTGTATAATATACATCTGTCTTTGATTATTCTCTATTTAAATGATGATAAAATATAAGTTGAACATTTGAAAATTATTTACCTTTAAGCAAAACAACTTGTGCATTTTTTCCCTCTTGTGAATACAAATTGACATATTTAGTCTTCTTTTTAGTCTTTGTCTCTGCTTCTGGGAGCTGTGCTACTTGTGGTGCTGGCACTTCTACATTTATGTCTTGTTGCTGTTTATTTTTTGAAATCTTTTTCTTTTGTGGCCTTGTTATTGTATTACCTATTATTACAATGAGTCATTTTATTTTATTAAGCTGTATTTTATTGTGAATCCTAGTATTTAACTTGAATAGGAATTTTAAATAACATACCCTTGTTGGGGAACTTCTTTTTACAAAGTTCCAGGAAAAATGACTTATGTTGAGAATTATCGAAATCCAAAAGTGTTTTCATGTATTCGTTTAAGTCATTTTCGTTTTCAATAGAATTAATATAGCTGAAATTAAATAAATATGATGAAATTAAGGATTTTTTCCTTTTTACTTAAACCAATTTTAAAAGTTAGTACTTGATGAGATCTTCAGGAATTTGAAAATCCAAGATTCTTGATAAACCTTCTTTAATCCATTGATCCATTTCAAGATAATTTATATAAAGTGTGCAAAATACAATTGAGAAAAGTTAAAAAAAGGACAATGTTTTGAAAGAAATACTGACATTGACTTTGACAGCCAAGTGACAACTCTCATCTAAACGTCAATGAACAAAGATTTATACCTTTTCTCGTTGATCTGGCTGAACGGTCCTTGCACATTCTATCGTAATCTGTATGCCATAAGTTAGCAACTGTCAAATTAATGTCAAAATGAGCTTTCCAATTTAATGTCCGTAACATTTTGTAAATAAATATTAATTCTAATAAATAACTTTTATATCATTCCATATCGTATAAAAATGGCTCACATACAGTTTGTGGATGAATTGGTGCGAGAATATTTACTGTTTCGCGGTTTTACATCCACTGTTAAAGCATTTGATAACGATTTGAAGGCTGATAAAGACAAAGGATTTAGAGTTGACAAAATTGTGGACCAAATATTACATTACGTTAATGTTTCCGACCTCGCTGGCCTTAAGGAATATTGGTCGCACTTAGACAGCTTGGTATTTTCAAAATTAGAGGTACACGTGCAACCAGGTAAGGGTACAAAATGTTGTTATAGTATCTTGAACAAATAAAGTTTTTTATAACAAACTAATTGTTTATTTCAGCTGTACGTAAAATAGAATATAGCCTGTATAAAATGTATTTAGTAACAGCAGCACAAAGCACTGGGGGTGTGAGAAATGAAAAAGTATCTGAATTTTTGTCAAAAATGCTGCCAGAACTACAAGGTCAAAATGAGTGGAAGGAATGGTTTAGTAAGTATTTTAAAAGTACAAAAAGCTTTTTAAAACCGTTTTTATAAGCTTTCATTTCATTATTATTTATTTTTAGTGTTGCCATATATTCAGAAACCAGAAGAAAACCCTTCATTCAGTTTATACTTCACACGAGGTTGGCAGGACAGTGTACTTGTGTCGCTACACAATCTGTTGGCTACAGTGTTCCAATGCATGCCACAGCCGACACTCACCAGCTATGAAAGCGATGCAACTTTGGTGAAGAAATTACAGGATGAAATTACAGCACTCAGAGGCAAGGTGATATAGATTATCCAAATATATTTAATGTAGCCGAAAATACAGTAGTCTGTAACTAGTTCTCCGTTTAAGTGATTATTTGTCCAACATAGTTTAAACAACCACCTCCCAAGCAGTGCTCATACAGTAGTATCAAATCTATGGTTGACATCTGTCTGGGCTTGATTTGATTTATGAATTATCTAGTGTGTAAGTCAAATTTGTAATATTATTGTGGGACACAAGATAACATTACACCCTCTGAGGTGCATAATGAAAGAATAAATTTAAAAAAAGCCAACTTAAATGGTTTGCAGATTTTTGTTTTCCAATAAACTCCATAAGCTGTCCTAAGCTGACTGAATGAGGACACTTGACTTTTTTTTAACAATATTTTTATTGTATTTCCAGATGCAGCAACAGTGTTTAGATAAGACATCTCCAATAGGCCATCAGTCCCGCTTAGCCCAGTATTCTGATAGACTCAGTGGGCCCATGCCTCTAGTTGATGACTTCTGTGCAGTCCCAGCAGAACAGCTTGACAGTGGCCTGCGAGAAGCACGAGGTCTACGAGGTCTTCTCCGACAGATGGGTGGGAGTCCAGTTATGGGACGTAAAACACCAAGATCTCAAAGTCAGAATTGATTGTGGGGAAATTTTTATATTTCAAACATTGTGAAGTTTTGTGATTTGAGAAGATTATTCAAAAGTTCCGCGCAGTCCAATACCAAAGTTGAAAAAGACGATATTGTGGAAGTAATGAGATAATGTGTTAAATGATTCTTCTGATAGTTCAACAATCTGTATTTTAAGCTGGAGAATTTACTCTGACCTGTCCAAAAATATATTTATTTTATAATTTAAAAGATACATAATTCTTTTTTTTATTGGTAATCAAAGTTAAATTTTATCTGTAACTTAGCTATTGTTTTAAAATATTGACAATTATATTTTGACTTCTCTATTCCCTACATTTACTTTAATGTTTTAAATTAACAAGAACCTTGTTCAATTCATAAGCTGACCTTAATGTATTTAAAAAGCAAACCGTCCACATAGACTAGAGTTGCATGGATTTTCCAAACCTTGAACGATGTTCTAGAACCAATAAGTATATTTAATAATATTGTGTGCATGTTTTTTAAGACTTACTTGTTGGTATAGAAATTATAAAATTATTAAAAAAAATCCTCTAAACCTCAATAATTATAGACATAAAATATGTTTGCGAAAGTAATTATTATTTAAAGGTAATATGGAAAAAAGAATGTTGCCATTGTTATTTAATTTATTTTACTTGGACTATATGTAAACTTTTTTTTAGTTATGTATGTATGTTTCTTGTGTTTGAATAATCTTCTAAATACATTCCGTCTCTCGGGTATGCATATAAGACATCTATTGTACATGTGTTAAGTGTTAAGAATTAATCATTTTGTTTAGTTTTTATTAATAAAATATTTTTATCAAAGAAAACTAGAGTAATTATTTAGAGCTTTGTCCCAAATTATCATTTAAGTAAAAAGCAAGTTTTAATCTAACCATACATTAGATATGAAAAAGGAATTAGTTCAGTTCAGTTTCTTGTCTATGGCTCTCCCTTAGCTTGTAAAAGGAAAACTTTTATGGCTGGAATGAAAATATTTGTACAATGGCAACATTAAATCGTTAATCAAATTCAGTCAGAACCGTTTTTCAAAATTGTGTTGTGTAATTTAACAACAAAATGGGATCACCAGAAATTTCCGCTTTCTACGCGGACGCTCTGGTCAGATCTGAACAAAGGATTAGAGAATGGAACCAGAAAAATTTACTCAATGTTTTAGAAGCCAATAAGGAAAAGCAAGTCCGCGAAATAGACGCCTCTATAGCTTTGGCTAAGAAGTATTTAGCGGTACCGGATTTATCTTTCAAATAACGTTAAATCATATTAATCACTTTGAATACATTTGGAGGTTTTCTAAAAATTTAATCAAACTTTTATATATTAAACATTAATTAGTTCATGTCAAAGATCAACTACATTTAGTGCCTTCAGAAGAGATCTAATTCTATGTCTACCGTCAATTTTTAAATTAACCCTTTTTAACTAATTTTAGTTATTAGACGAGCCTCGAATTTACGCTAAACCAGTTCCGCCACGCGAGTTAATTCAGTCTGAAGAATGCACTGAGATGAAGGCTATAGAACCTGAGGTGGTCAACATACTGTACGGCAGCACAGAGAAAGGCTCTACCTTCAGATATTTAAAACAGAGATACAAAAAATCACCGGAGGATAAGTTAGTGACGCTTTAATTGACTAGTGCATAACACTAAAGGACCCTGTACAATACCAAATGTAAAAGGCCAAAGTAATATTCAGTTTGAAAAAACCTTCGGGTCAATGACCTCGATCTGGTGAAATTGCTATAAAGGAAGGATTCCAAAAAAGTATTCGCGTGAATATTTTTTTCTGAAGAAATTCAGTTTTAAGATAAATTGTTTATTATTTTTAAAATGCCCATCTTATTATTAGAATTGAGAGCTATGACGTCACAATATAGTTTATGATAAAGGTTAAGGTACATTCTTATTTGAAACGCTTTATAAAATGTTTTATTTTAAAGGTTCAATTATCGCGCGACCACAAGCTGTGATTACGGCTGGCAACAGAGCAAATCCAGGCTACCAGCTAGAGATGTGAACAAAGGGCGCTGTGCCTTACTGCGCGACACATTCTACAGAAAGAACAACCTTGGGCCCGATCCGCCACATTACTCCGAACCTATCGGAGGAGAATTTTCTATTTGTAGTGTTTATTCATGCAGTAGCAATTAAAATTATTTTTTCCATTAAGCTGTACAAAATTCTTTCATAAGAAAACAATTTTGTTACAGTGAATTTTATGCCAAGTTTACATTATTCCAGTATGTTTATTACAACTGGAAAAATGTAACATAAAGACATTTCTGTATGGGTTTGCATTATTCTAGTTCAATTCCAGCGCTGGACTGCATTGTGCATAAAGTAACTTTATCCCTTCTGAATAAGATTTTCTTCATTATACCTAAGTAAACTAGATGTGTTTGTAATTGAATAAAAACCATATATACCAAAAAACATATATTTATAATTTTATTATTTACAATAGTTCAACTTTTATTTACATATTAACAGCAAACATACCCCTCTCCGTAAGGCCGCATCCGACTGTCTCCTAGGAAATTGATTAAATATTTAACAAAACATGTATAACTTCAAACATTGTTGAGCGGTTTAACAACAATTTATTGCTAAAAACATTCAAATAACAAATATTTTTAAGCAACCATAGTTACTAGGATATTTTTTAACGTATTTCCTTTGCTATTAAGCAAAAAATTGCCTAACTCAACTTGTTTTCAACTAATACACAGGTCAATATAAGTTCGATGTAACAGAAAGCATTTTGGGGTACATTACTCGTGAACAATAACATGAGACAATAAAGACGTTATTGCATTTAAATAAAAAAAATAAAGACTTGTTCATGCTCCTGCATATAATATGTATTATTATTATACCAAGTCTTTTGATTGATATTTCTATTGTTTACGTCATCACACTGAGGTAGCATGTTATTGCGCACGCTTAGTACACAGTAATTGGTTGCGCGGACTCACTTGTGGACGGAGCCGCCGTGTAACGGAAATCAGTTTAACATTAAATACAAAAATAACATGGAAAGTTTTATTTAAAATCTAAAATGAACGCCGGAGACCGTCCACGACAACTGCATTTGGGGAAACATCTATGAGATATTTAACTATATTATTTAACCATATACAAACAATTGCTTGCAAACTAAGAATTTAATAAATATCAGACGTCTTTGTTCATTGATTTTATAATAGACGTGTATATGTACAATTTTATCAGTCGACAGTGCACAGAGAAATCACATATAGGAATGATTTAATCAGCTGCATAAATATGTATACATATACAAATCTTCATAAACTGAACTGTACAGGTTTCTGAAGATTTGTAAATGAGTACACATTTATGTAGCTGACTGTACAATTTAATTAGAAACATCACAATCATTCTTAAAGCAATCTGTGACATTACTTAGTAATTCATGCAGATGTTTTTGCAGATTAATAATGATTTACATAAAAAACAATAGGACAATTATAATGTACTATTAAAGTAAATACTATATTTCGACATTGGATATCAGTTACATATTTGCAAAATAATTACAATAAAAATGTTTCTAATATCTCTTAACATAAATTGATTTTGTTTTTAAAAATCTTTTTCTGCATCTGTATTGTAAGACTTTTTTTATAGTAAAAGGTGACAAATGAAGGAGTGACCACAGGAATTCGCCAAAATAGCGAAGTGATCCCTGCTCAGAAGTCAACATTTGCAGATGCATTAATACAAATTGACATAAGTTTCACGCCTTTTAAACATAAAACGGGTAGTCAGGGATGCGTTTTATAAGTATCTCTTACATTAAGCACATTTTTACAAATTGGAACAAGCTTATATTAGTACATGGACAGTCAAATAGTGCTTAGGGCAATGAGCTAATTGTTAAGTTAAAGACTAGTAAATAAAAAGATAAAAATCTTATAAAAACGAAATTGATTAATTAAAAAAATAAATAAGTATTCATTGCTTATACCAAGAAAGTTATATTTCATTTTTTTTATACATTCTGCATTTGCTTATATTATTTTGTTTGATAAATGTGTTTGTCTAGTAAGGATATTAAAAAAATTAGGCTTTTAAAGTTGATTTTATGTAACAAATAAAAATGAATGTTTCTGTACCTTGCTCCAAATGAACATTCAAATTTTATAAATGTTGAGTGCAAGACAAAATTTTACAATTTCCCTCAAATTACTTGTTAAAAATATGAAATAGTCTAATAGCCAAATGGTTTTTAATCTTCAAGTGTTTATTTAGTACAGTATAACTTTAAATAGTCTTATTTAGTGTACTCTTGCAACCTTGAGCAAATTGATTATGGGAAGCTCTCTTGAGGCCAAAAGTTTAAATTCACAGAAAAGCTAAAATAAAAGCTGCAAAGATAAAAATTAATGGAATATAAAGGTTTGCTACGTTATATAATCTATAATAATACTTGATACATTTTCGAGATCCCATTCCAAGACAATGTGTTTAATGAAAAAAAAAAAAAGTTTTACAAATGTACACATATCCTATATAACTTGTTACTGTAATATTTTACATTGCAAAAGAAATATACACATTCGGTTGTGACATTAACACTCACTGTACTTTAGGGGTTTTACAACAACTCTCATGACCCAGTCTTTTATAAGCACTAATAGGTACACTAGACTGCTGATACCAGGCTAGGGTTTTAATGGTCTGGTGCATGTACTATAGATGTGAATGATTTATTACTAAATCCTTTTGTATCACTGATATTAACAGGTATACTTAATTCTATTACACTGTCACTGACATTTGAGTGCACTCATGGGCGTAGCCCAAGTGGGGCAGATTGCTTGCCTCACCCTTTCTCTGACCTGTAAAGTACAGTTAGGGAATATGGCGGTGTTCCACCTTAAAATTTTAGTCGTTTGAACATTTTATATGCATTGAGATGACGCAGAACGATAACCAATAGGACGCAGTTAATATGTCTTTGAAAAGTGGTTGATCAGTAGTATGCGGTTAAATGATTTTTATTGTTATCACTTAGTTTGCGCAACTCACTTCTTCAAATTTGTTTATTCCTGAGAGGCGGAATTTGTCAGATTGTAAGATTCAAGAATTTTGTTAGTGGAATACTGCACGAAACTACTTAATATCATCAAGAGCGCAATTTGTTATTGAAAATTATATGGTGAAGGTGAGCAATTAATTTTTTTTGCACAATTCAAATAAAACAGATACAGGGTGTTATAAATTAATCATGATAAAACCTTGGATATAGTTTCATCATCATCATCAGCCTTTGTCTGCCCACTGCTGGACATAGGCCTTCCACAGAATGTGGTCCTACACCTTCCGCATCCAACAACTTCCCGCTGGATATAGTTTGCTGGTAACATATTATTGTTATATCATTTAGACAGGTGCCCCACCTGTACGTAGGCTACACCCATGTGTGCACTAATTACTCTGATGGGCTTCTATCACTGACACATTGTGGACAACCAACAATCATATCATTGACACAAAAGTGCACTGACATACACTTGGGAGCACTGATTACTGCAATATCACTGACACAGTAGCACTGTTAATCCAATAAGTCCACCAGCTGCGCTACACCGGGCCAGTCGGTGTCGCAGGCTGGTGAGTGGTGCAGCCACTATGTGGTGTTGGGAAGCGACGCTGGGGGCAGCGCTGGTGGCAGCGCGGGCGGGGGACCACTGGTCCACTGCACCAGCACGTGCTGCGGTAACTGCGTCGCTTGGAAGTGGTCTTTCAGTAATGCCTGCGAGTAGTTGCAGTGCATCTGGTATGCTTCATTCTCCCGCTCAGTGTCGCCAGCAAGGCGGTATAAGTCTGAAAAATATTGTTTGTTGGCTTTAATTTTTGTTAATTTTTAATTTTTTAATAGATTTTTACTTTGGTACATTATGAGAAGTTTTTTTTATTATTCACATTCCATAAAACTTTCGATTGGTATTGCTCAAATGACAATGAAGGCTCCGGGTATTGGCTGAGAATTCAAGTAACTGTGGTAACCTTGATTCTTTACTAGTATTGACCTGTGGGTTTTTCCCTTTTTTGTAGAGCTATTTTTTTAATTTACTTACTCCCTAAGCTTAATAGCATGAATATACATAGACTAAACCATCTCTTAAGTGTAGTTTTTTATTAATAAAAAAACATACTGTGATTTCTGAAATCCTACATAAGTACGGTAATAAAGAAGTAATACAGAAGTGTCTATGTTATGTTAGCACATAAGATACCTTTAAGTATAGCAGAGGCCCATAGCTGCACATGTACATCAGGTATCTTGCTGGCGAGCTGCATGGCGGGGGTGACCATGTTCATGCTCTCGCGGGAGTTGTTGATGGATAAGAAGATGTGTCCGAGCAGCACCAGCGAGCATGACGTTAAACGGTTCAGGTCCTCAGCGTTCGCCATCTTTAGAGTCTCACGGAGGTATCGTCTGTAAACAAATATTAAAAAAAAAGTTAACTTTACTTTTCTTTTTTACTAATGTTTCTTGTATTATTCAAACTAAGCTCTAGGCTTGTTCTATGATTACAATTGTCGAATGTCGGGTTTCGAACTCAACCACGTAGTTGGGAATTCGTACTCTTAACCATTAGGCGATTGACACTTAAACAATTATACAAAATTAATCTGATATTACAAAAATAACATTAGGCAGCATTAACACCCATTTTTATATTTTTAAATTTTACAGTTAAATACTATCTAAAGAGTGAAGTAACTTACTTTGCCTCATTATATCTTGCTTGGAAGAACGCTTGCAGCCCCAGCACGTAGTACGAAGCTGCTCGTAGACCATGCGCATACGCAGGCAGCGCCTCCGGTCGAACCTACATTACAAAAACAACCTTACTATTACAGTTTAATTGTTAAACAGTAACTTAGTATAGATTTTCCATACTAAATCTACACTAAGACTCATTATTAGGGATCAATTATCGACTTTGAACGTTTTAGTTTAATCATTTTACCTGTTCCATTAATTGTGCCAAATCATTGTCTCTTCGGCCTCGGAGGTATACAATAGCCAGGTTGAGTTTCGCAAACATCCATAAGTCCCTCTCTTGTGACATCTGAAAAAAATATAAAAACAATCAGTTTCATGTTTTCTGATGGGTTATCAAGAGTAGCTAGTTTTTGAATAATCTTACTAATATTATAAATGCGAAAGTTTAGATGGATGGATGTCTGTTAGCGTTTGTAGCCTAAACTGCTAAACAGATAATCTGGAAGAAAGCACATAGGCAACTTGCTTTAGTTTTTTTCCTTAATTCCCCGCAGACGGAATCACGAGCGAAAGCTAGTTTCATTATAACTGAAAAGATTAACTAACTTGTATAGCGGTGTGGAACTGGGATTCCGCTGCCTCCATACAGTTCATAGACATCGCGTACAGACCCAACAGGCAGTGCAGTTGCGGTGTGTGCGCCGCCGCGCTACCCGCTACCACATACAGAAAAAAAAAAACATTAGTAGTAAATTAGTATCACTTTATAACCACAAATTAGGGGAAGACCAAGAATAAGAGTATTGGTTAATGCCACTAGTGAGAAAACGGCAAAATGTTCCATTAACAAGAACAAACATAATTCTTAAATACAACAAAGTACAAACAACGAAACAACAAAAATAAAGAATAAACAACTTTACAAAGAGTACATTCCGTTTTTTGTATATAGATAAATAGTCAATAAGTTTTTGACACTATCTTATTAATATATAGATGCGAAAGTTTAGATGGATGGATGTTTGTTAGAGTTTGTAGCCTAAACGGCTGAACGGATCTCGATGAAATTTGTTATAGATGTAGAGGATAGTCCGGAAGAACACATAGGCTACTCACTTTTGTTTTTTTTTAAATTCCACGCGGACGGAGTCGCGGGCGAAAGCTAGTCAGTACATACGTGTAGGAGCGACCGCCAGCAGATGCGCTGCGCGTGCGATCTCGTGCAGCGCGTTGGCCTTGCCGCCGGTGACGAGCCTGCACAGCGCCGAGTGCTCCACCAGCGCCATGCGCAGCCGCCACGCCAGCACCGCGCCGCTGCGGGCCCCGCCGCTCTTGCCCTCCTCACAACCACTCGCTACACAAATATCATCTTACATAACAATCTATACTCTATACTAATATAATAAAGCGTAAACACAGTGTGGCGTAAGATGTTAGTAATCACAGCATATTTTTGAATAATTCTTCCTTTAATAAAAGCCCTACACTTACGACACGCTTTAGGCTGTATATTTTCACGCTACTAAGCTTAGGGGATAAATAAATTGAAAAAAACCTTCATGTGAAAAAGGGGCCATAAACTACAAGCTGCCAACTTCAAGGAAGCAAGGTTTCCATGGTTTGTCATTATGTCATGTCATTGTGACACTTGCAATTGATAATTTGACAAAGGTAAACAATAATTTTTTTCATAATTTTTATGCGGATGAAGCCGCATGGGAACAGCTAGTTTATTCATAAAAGGAATTAACTCTAAATTTATGTTTTTTCAGATTAATAAAAAACATAATTTCTATCAAATATATAAGATTGGTCTTCTGCGATATTTAACTAAAAACAACTATAACTTACATGTAAGTTTGTCAATCTGTGCGAGTGCTTTTTCAGTATATTTGTGCGCTTTGTCCATATATCCAGCTTGTGCGGAGTGCATCACTGTGACTAGGTATACCAGCACATACAGCTGCTGTCGAGACATCCATACAAACGACTCGCTTGACGCGCTGCCACACACCGCTGTAATATTACATATATCTATACATACTAATATAATAAAGTGTTAACACACACTTTGTCATGGCAATTTTCGACATATAGGATGTCAGCAATCACAGTATATTTTTGAAGTTTTTTTTTAATAAAAAGCCCTACACTTAAGACAGTCTATAGATTATTTGCACCCTTTTTAATTTAGGAAGTGAAGGGACCAAAATATCGTGCGAGAAAGGGACAAAATGCACGTGAAAAAGAAATGTAACATCAGATTTATTAAAACCAATAAAATAAAAATAAAACCATGAGATATTGGCCGGCCTCAACAGGAATTGAAAAAACATAATAATATTCAAATTATACTTTGGCTATTGCTGCTCACAACCACCTTCCCATCAATATCGTTCCAGCCATTCCAGATACATTTTAAACAAACTAATTTTTTTCTTTCAATATTACATACACACTCAAAATTTATTATATAGATAAGCATGTGTTGTCACCATCGTCGTCAGGCCACGTAGGCGCCATTATGGTCTGGATGCTCTGCTGCAGTTGTTTCAGGCATGGCTTCACACTCTTTACTTGCCCCGCCATTAGATAGTGGCACACCTACAACATTTAGGACATTCAAGTTGTCACCTACATTTAATAAAAAAAAACTGCATTTAGAGCATACTAGTTTTCGTCCGCGACTTCGTCCGCGTGATGTAAAAAATATAGTTTATGTCACTCACAGATAAATTACCTTTCTAACAGTGAAAGAATTTTTAAAATCCACCCAGTAGTTTTTGAGTTATTTCAATACATACAAAAATACAAATCTTTCCCCTTTATAATATTAGTATAGATATAGATAGTATAGTATATATTACACATTTATTTTGTTATTTCTGCCATAAATATAGGTAGGCATTTTCAGACAAAACTATCCTTTATAACAGCTATGTAGTTGTAGGTGTTACCAGCTGATAATCTAGGTAGGTCTAGGATGGGCAGCTATCATTAATATGGTCTTATTAAAAGTAGATTTATAATGTTTGTTTTAAATTTTTTGATTCTCAGTTGCCCCTCCTACCTCCCTTGTAGACACTGATGAATGTGGGACTACTTCACTTTTGTGTTAATGGCGTTTCCTTAGAGATTTCGCCAATGTCAAGTACATATAATACTCTAACACAACTAAGACTATAAAAAAACTATAAAAATTTATAACTTTCGCCTATTTCATTAAGTGATAATGAGTAGAACTGTTAAAAGGTAGATTTAAGAATCAAAATTATAATTTTATATAAAATTATGAATTAAATAAATATAAAAATCTCTCTAAAGAATATATGTTCTATCTGTAAAATTCCTAAAATTTTAATATATCTAAATATTCGTACCGCAAGTTGAAAAATTAATCTGCAGTGCCAATATATACTGTGCTGTGATAACTCAATTGCCTTCCTAAGGATAGGTTTGGAATGAGTTGGTTGGCCCTGCTGCTCAAATAACTCTGCTAGTACGCTCGCAGCTTCGAACTTTACGTCGTCAAACCCATTGATACTTTGTGACAGGAACCACTACAACAAAAACACCAAATGACCCACTTCAACATTACTGTTTACATTTTATAGTAAAGTTATGACCATAAGGAAATTGATATTTATGCTCGATAAAAATATCAAAATTAAGGACCTAATAATACAATTTTCTAACTGCTTACAGTAGACAAAATATGCAACAAACAATAAAAAAAACTTACACTTTGCTCTAAATGCGTTCTCGCCAAGTCAATGTTTTTAGTGTGTGTCAAAAGAATATTTCCGAGTTGTAAGTGAGTTCTGGCTTCGACCCTTTGGGGTGGTTTAAAATTAAAAACCGCTTGTAAACACTGTATACAACTTTTTATGTCAGGAGGATTTGATGTACGGAAATGTTCTGCTAAACCAAGTAAAGAAATATACCAAGCGTCCTGCGTTGACGCCATTTTGACATTTCTGCTTGGAGGGAACAGTGTTGACAACAAAACAGTTTCTCTGAAATAGCACAGAGTAAATAGCATTTCTGAAATTAACACTAATTTTAGAGCATAGCCAAATCTTTTAATTAATAAAATGGGTTGACTTAAACATTGAACGAATTCAAGTGCTTTTACGATATAAATTCATTCTAAGAAGATTATCATTAGACTGGGATAAAATACTTTATCGAGTCAGATTCATCTCGAACGTAAAACTGGCTACTACCTATAGTGTGTCTAAATAAGATAGATTAGTTTGATAAATGACGCATATGAAATATTGAATTCAATTTGTATGAAGGTAAATTTCGTACTTTATAGACAGGTATCGTAGTGACGAAACAAACACGCATAGCGAACAATTATGAACTATCGATATTCGGTTTAAATATTTATCGAACTAACTAAAAATATTATTTTCTTATTAACTAATTTAGAGGACAATTCTAGTATTGATTATAGTGTAGAGAATTTAGCGATGACAGAAATAATAGCGAAATCCAATTCGTTTACGTACGGCTGTAGTAGTAATAAACATTTATTTACTCTCATTATTTTTAATGGTTCTACAGGTCATTATTCATTTGAGAAAACAGTATTTTTTTTAATTCATAAGTTATAACTGTGAATCTATCGATTCCAACTTCTATAAGAATAAAAATCGAAAATCGATAAGATTCATGACTAATTTTACACAAATCCCTACTAAATTTGAAATGAATTGTCAAACTAATCTAAATTATTTATATAGACACACTATAATTTTCAATTAAATCTAGAACCTGTCTTTCATTCAAGATCATTTTATTGCGCTAAATTCATTTCGTAGGGGTGATCATAGTTACTTAACACTTAAAACTTATATACTCTTTGTTACTTAACAGTTTAACAGATTGAGTCACTATTGTAATTACTTTTATTGAAGTGTTTTAATTATTATTTTTCTATAAGTAACTTAGATGTGAAATAATACATTAGTTGATGTTGCAGGATATATTTCAGTAGTTTAAGTAAACTTTATAATTGAAAGTTCAAATTCCATTGAGCTCCAAAAAATTTATTTAATCCTTAAGTAGGCCGTAATTTCCCCCAGGACCGCAACTGTTTAATCCGCCCTACTTTGGAAAGCTGTAGCCATTGCAACATTGATTGAATAGGCTGAGTCGTGGCATTTTACTTAGTGTTAACATCAACAGGCATGTTTATATCAGAACAAGCAGGTTTTTTTTACTTAGTTTTAATTAGTGGTAGCCCACTATCAATAATAGGTCATGTTCACAAAACAGATTTTCTTAGTGTTACATACCAACAGCAATTTTATTAACTGTATAGGTTACAGAACTTTACTCTTCGAAGACATTATTACAAAATTATGTATTTGCTATATTTCTGGCTACATGACAATAAAACAACTGTTAAATCAAAAGAGGTCCCATTTATTCTTCAATAGTTAAGGTCTCACTGTTGATGTCATCAATGAGGTCATGTGGGGGTCTGCCATCAATTGTGCAGCCAACAGATTGCGCTGTGCCAAGGATCTCCTTCACTGTACCAGACAGCTCTCTTGCCATGGACCGTGGCCGCATCGTTTTAGCTATTGTTATAATGTCTTCTAATGTTATGTTCCCATTGTGTTTAACTGAAATTAAAAAGTAAAAGGATATTTAGTCTATACATTCTAGATACATTTAAAGAATTACATGTGGAAGATAAGTTTTGTACCACAAATAGGACTTTATATATTTTAAACTACAGTACGAAGTATGGTAATATTGATTTCACTCATCCTTATTATTAAAAAAGGTACACATCTGAAAAGGAGAACAACTTTACCTTAATTGCTTACTAATATTCATATTTACATATATAATTAAATACTAACTGTTCTTTTGCTTCTTCCTGTCACGGGGAGGTTCTTTCAAAGCCCTGATAATAAGGGCTGCTGCAGACGGGACCACAGAAATCTGAGCTTGCCTGTTTTGTACAATAAGTTGCACTGTGATCTTCAGACCCTTCCAGTCACTGGTAGCTTTAGCAATGTCATCACCAACCTTTTTGGGAGACTGAAGAACACAAAATTACAAATTCATTCATATTTATAACAATATTTAAAAATCTCAGAAATCACATGGCCTGGTCCGCGACTCCTTATTGGACATTCGGAGTAGCCGCAACAGGGAACGGGCTAGAAGCACGATCCTGAGTCGCGGGTTCCTTCCATCCGCCAACCGGAAGGACGCGCCTGGTAGGGTGGCGCCCCCCAGGATGTAGACAACAAGACAAACAATATTTTAAAAATTTCAAATTTCTTTAAAATCGTATATTATGAATGATATACTGATAAAACCATGTCTTGTCGCCGTATAGGTTATGTTTGACAGATACAAAATTGTGGTTAGTCAAATTGTGACTCCATAATTTAATACTCACAAGACCAAGAGGACCAATTTTAGGGGCCAAAGACGACGTGGCACCAACTTCTCCACCAACACACCTTAAGTTAACTAAAACACAAAAAATAAACTTAACATCACATCACTTTAACCCATCTAAAAATGTAGAACCACTTGCCTTACCGATTTTAATTTCGTTTGGGTCAAACTTAGGCGGCATTGTGTAGTGATATTATTTGCTTCACACAAAGTAAAATATAAAATCCAACGAGATTACTTCGGATTTAAAATACGAACTCGAAAGCGCTCCGCAAACGCTGACAGCTCGTTGAAAAAGAAATGTCAAAAACGAAATTCGGGCCACTTCGGGCAGGGTTGCCAATTGTCAACTCACTCAACAATTTACGATTAATATTTTTGACCAGCGGTCGCTCGGGATTATGTGCGAGTCGATTAAAAAAATACCCTATAATATTTCAACGTGCATCAGCTACCTTCCCATCAGTCTTGTGAAAATCTGTCCAGGTATTCCAGATGTTATCCGGTGAAATAAAATTCTTTTGGACAGCCTAACAGACTTTGGCGGTATCTCACCTTAAAATCGACAGTTGTTTGAATGTTTCGAGGAAGATACAGTAGCGAATACCAGCTGTAGTTTTTAAATATGTTTATACGAAAAAAGATATAAAATAGCACTCTTCAAATATCAAGTTCGAAAGATAAGTCCATCAGTGTGGCAAAGAACTTTCTCCCCGAATATCGCCATGCCCCGCTATACCTAAAATAGGAACTTGGGCGAAATTAGGTTGCTGTCGTTGCAAGTAACAAGCTTTTCTATCAGTAGAATATCGCGAAGCAGTTTGACTGTACTTTAGAGTATTTTTTTGACTCGATGTATAGACCGTATAGACACAATATTTGCTCTGTGACTTAATGACTAATGACACTTGGACAATTTGACAACCGACAATAGTGTGTCATTTTAATTTTTCCTCCCAGATATTTTGTATTTGAGTGCTTAATTACAACTATTGCATACATTTTGAAAATAAATTATCATCCGCTATGGCGAACGATGAAGTTGTATTGAAACAATATTTGTCTAAATATAAACACCGTGATTATACTGCGCGAGAAGTCATTAGTTTGATTCAAATGCATCGTAGTCTTGTATATCGTTTAGAAGCCTTTGTGTTCAATAATGGCACTAGAAAGGATTTACTCAACCTCGAAGGCACGATACCAGTAAATTACAAAGGAGCTTTTTACAATATCCCCGTCTGTATTTGGCTTATGGATACTCATCCACAAAATGCGCCATTATGTTTTGTTAAACCTACCCCTGATATGACGATCAAAACATCTAAATGGGTTGATAGTAATGGTAAGATTTATCTACCTTATCTCCATGAATGGTCATCTTCTGGCTCAACTCTACAACGTTTGGTTCAGAAGATGATTGCAGCATTTGGGGAGTTGCCACCTGTGTATGCTAAACCACGCAATCAGCCTCAAATTCCATACCCATTCGATCCATTCATGCCTCATCCATCAGGCTATCCATATCCTCAAGTTAGCCCCCAGCCAGGATATTCAACAGCTACCCCTTATCCCACAACATCAAATCCATTACCTTATCCAAACTTTGGTACACCATACCCTGGTCCAGTAAGCACTAATAATTTAGTAGGTACTCCTTATCCTGCTGCCAACCCTTACCCACCTACAACCAATTTTGGTGTTGTTACTGAAATGGCTGGTGGTACCATCACAGAGGAGCACATAAAAGCTTCATTACTATCAGCAGTTACTGATAAATTGCGCAGGAAGTTAAATGAACAGTCCCAGCAGTCGCAAGCTGAACTGGAAACATTGAGAAGAACTCAACAAGAACTCTGTGAAGGCAAATCTCGTCTTGAAGATATATTTACAAGACTGCAACGAGAAAAAGCAGCGCTTGAGAAAAATTTGAGCACACTACAAGAGAAAGAAAAGGAATTGGAGGCTGCAGTAGAGAGACTTGCAGAGCAGGATGGCATTGAAGCGGATGAAGCTGTAGTAACAACTGCCCCATTATACTCTCAACTTTTAAATGCATTTGCAGAAGAAGCAACATTGGAAGATGCCATATATTACATGGGTGAAGCTTTACGTAAAGAAGTAATAGATCTGGATACTTTCTTGAAACAAGTACGTACATTGGCTAGGCGGCAGTTTACTTTACGTGCATTGATGCACAAATGTAGGCAAAAGGCTCAACTAGCTTGCTAGTGATAATGTTATACCCAATGCAATCCTATTATGTCAATGATTGGATAAATTATGGCTTATAAAAGTACTGCCATCATAAAGGTATGTAAATTTGTGTGGTTATGTTATTTTTGCAAAAATTATGTGTTGAATTCAAAATGGTTAAATGCTTGTTTATATTTTATTTATACACCAAATAGTAATAGCTTTTAACTGAGAACCTGTTTTAAATCAATGTACTTTGGCAATAGTACAAAGTTAATCATCCAAGTTCAGTTATGATTTGTACATAACATTAAGTAACTGAAAAGTACTTTGTTTTTTTTTTCCTATTATTTTTCAATTAAATTTAATTCAGTTTATAAACTTTGTTATTTCTCTTTTGAATATTGTTGGTACTCCAACTAGTGTTTATCATATACATTTATTTTGTAGTTTTCATTTATAGCCTAACCAAGAAATATAAAAATCCTAGCTTGAGGGCACTTCAATTAGACTATTATAATACTCTGTGTGCAAAGAAATTAATTCCATATTTTTCTAGAATATAGCCAGGTTTTTATATTCCCGGTTAGGCTATAATTATATTTTTATATAATCTGTCAATGCATTTATATGTATAATATAAAATAATTTTGCCATCTTTCTATATTAATGTGCTTATTAATTGAACGGAAAGATTGAATAAAAGGTTGTTAATTTGTAGACAAGTATATGACGCCATATTTGCTCTGACTTATAATCTTGATAATTTTTGGATGCTATATACAATACTGGGTTTTTATTGTACCAAATTATGTATCATTAAATCATGCTCTAGTTACTAAGGTATGGTATGATAGACAATAATGCAATGATAGAAAATATGCAATGTTTGAAAATATTACCACATTATATATGAATATTTTAATTTTTTTTTCATGTATCTATTTTGTTTATTTATTATTCTCATATAACTTCTTTGCAGGTCACAATGAGGTTTTAACATTTTTCAAATTTGTCTTATTAATTTTCAATCGGTAAAACCTTTTTTTTAGTGATAATTCTAACAGGAAATAATTATGTTTATTTGGTTCATTCTATATTTAATGTTGACCAAAACTTTAGGTGTAAACAATTTTTTTTAAGAATTGATTAAAATATATTTTCCTTAATTTGAAGTTTCTGAATAATAATTCTATAATTAAATTGAAGTATTCCTCATATCTGAGGTAAATTGAATGGAGATTATGGTAAAACATTTAAACAATGGAAATTTCCACTGTGAACAGTGAAGAACATTGGAAAGGCTGTTTAACAATTATTTAATCCATAAATATTACTTATCTTTCAGTAAATATGTATTTTAGATTTGTAGAACTAAATTGATAAGGATTGAAGAAATCCTATTATTGTAAAATATAGACATTAAAAAAATGTAGTCTAAGTTAAATTGCTTTTATTTTAATTGAACTATTGAAATTAAAAAGATCTTATTTTTCATTTGAATGGTATTTCTCTGAACTGAAAGATATTGTTTTTAATTTTTATCCTGTACATTTGTTTATGTTATAAAATGTACAGTTGGGTTCAAGAAATATTTTCCCCTGTGCATTATGTATTCATTATATTAATAAGGAGTAATATATATTATTATTAGTCATTTTTATATTGTCTTGACGAACATATAGCATAAGTCAGCTTAGACCCAAGTGGATGTAATTTCTCACAATAAATGTGTAAATGCAAAAGTGTAATGTTTATTTGTTCTCCCTTAATGTAAATAATTACCTAAGAGATAATTACATACGGGCGAAAAACATAACCGTCATTGTCAATGAGGTAAAAAGTATTATTTTAAATATAAAAAAAATGTCTTATTTTTAAGTTTTGTAAAAGTAATAAAAATCATTTTCTTGGTGAAGAGTGGATATAACTTGATCTGCAAAAGTAGTTTTGTTCATTATTTTTGATAATGAAAAATTTATGTAATTTTTCAATTAATCGTTGACTTTCATCAATCAAGGAAGGTCATCAAATCTAAGGCTTAAGTCTTCACTAATAGCCTTTAAGACAAATTCAAGAAAGCATGACATCTGTTATATCACAAATGATAAAAAGTGGATTAAACCTTACTGCTTTGTATTGTCATTTTTTTTAAAGTAGGAATGATGGCTTATAACGCCATTTTATAAAGACAGGGGGCTCAAACATACTGTAGGAACACCTAATACATATGACAAATATACTATAGCAGGGAAATCACAGTACATAGAAATTCATGATTCAATATATTTATTTAAAAAAAAACATTCTGTGTTACAAGCTTAATGAAAGCGTTATAAATAAAATGCCACTGGTGTGGGAATGAGATTTTTAAATGCATAGCGTTTGATTATTTTTTGTCTTCCTTTTGCTTTTTGCCTTTCTTAGCAGCGGCGGCCGCTTCCAGGTCGATAGGAGCTGGCTTCACAAATGGTATGAGCTCTTGATACTGCTCTGGCATCCATGGCTTCAGGATTTCGGGGACCTGTGGTAAATTTTTTTAGAAAAATTAAGCAAATGTGCATGTTTTACTTTGTAGCCCAAATTGATTGATTTTAAGGCTAAAAAATGAAATTGGTTGCAACATTCTATCGACAAAATAAACTTTTATCAGTCACAAAATAATGTAAACATATAATGGTTTTATCTGCCATTCTTGATGAAATTAATGAAACTGCTTGTTTTAATTTTTCATTACAATTTTCTCAAATTTCTAGTTTTCTATTATTCGTAAGCAACCAAGTTGTGATTTTTAAATATTCAATTACCTTAATACCCTCTTCTGTCTGGTTACATTCTAGCACCGCGCAGATGACACGTGTGGTCGCGCACATGGTCGCGTTCAACATGTGAACATACTCTGTTGCCGCGTTCATCTTCTTTGTTTGACCATATCTGAACAATTTAAACATTAACAAAGGATTCCTCTGACTTGAATAAAACTCTATTGTAAAAAGTATTCTGATTGATAAAAAGCAATGCATGAGCATAAGGTAAATAAATAATACAAATTAATTTATTCTTAGTATTTCAAGTAAGGTAGTGAAATATTTATAAATGGAACAAAATACAATATTTTTACTTATTACCTGACCAGTAATCTTCTAGCTTGGTATTCAAGACAGTTGCTGCAGGAAACAAGCTCACGGAAAGCTCCAGACCCTGGGAACCAGGCTTCCAGATCCAATTTCTTAGCTGCCGCATGATTCAATGCACCAGATACAATGTTCACAATGCGGTATGGTATACCAAGGGTTTGGTAGAAATCCTCGGCATTACCAATCATCTCATCCATCATCTTCCAGGATGCATCATCATGTGGAGAGGTTAGAACAAACTGCTCTACCTGTATTATAAAAAATTATATTATATTATAATTTTATATATTTTAAATAGTTAATGTGTAATGTGACTACAATCATTGTGTTGTTTGTTCAAGTGGTTTACCTTTTCAAACTGATGCACTCTGAATATACCGCGCGTGTCGCGGCCGTGAGAGCCTACTTCTTGTCGGAAACAAGTTGACAAACCTGCATACCTGAAAATTATCATCAATATTTTATACAAAATGCATTTAAATAGTAACTTTATTATTATAAATTTGTCTAAACAACATTTTTGTGTACATAGTTTGTAGAAATTATCCTTTACTAGTTAATATTTAATATTTTAATATCAACAACAGACCTTATTGGCAAAGAGGACTCTGCAAGCCATTCATCTCTGTGGTATGCTGCAATCGGCTGCTCTGAAGTTGCTATCAAGTATTTCTCTTCAATAATATTATCACCTTTATTTTCCGAACCTTTCCCAACAACCTTGTAAAGTTCCTCATCAAATTGTGCTAATTGAGCTACTTCTTGCATTACCTGAGTGGACAATAGAACAATAAATAAATTAATTGCATTTATCGTTCAGACAAGAATACATTCCTTCTTTGAAACTACTGTGTAAATATCATCAAAAACTAAAATCATTTCCAGTAACAGACTAATGTGTATAGATTAAATGTCTGTTTACTAAATTAACTACTAAACCTAATTTAAACATAGTCTATTTTTTAATCAGATATTTCAGTAAGAAAAAGCTAAACAAAGTTATGTAATGTGTCGAGATTACTCTACCTCTTTTCTCATGAAGAAAGGAGTGTACAAAGGTGTGTAACCCTTCTTCAGGAGTATTCTCAAAGAGAGCTGTATTAGAGCTTGTTCTAAGAAGACAGCAGGACCTTTTAGATAGTATCCTCTCCCACCTGCTACTGCAGTACCTCTATCACCATCCATACCTGTAAAAATAAAAAAAGATATTGAACACAGAAACATATTTTAAATGTGTAACAGCATCTTAAATCATAAAGACATTTAAAACTCCATTAAATTTTGATGTCTGTTAGATTGTAATTGGTGCTTATGAAACCAAGTGTTTATGACTTGTAATCAGTATTTGGCCATTAATATAGTAACTTTGTTAAGGTATAGCTATAAAAATATAACTTATGCAACTATGTAAAGCTTTCTATTGAAACAGTTAGTTGAATAGCTTTGTTGTTGATTCAAGAATAAACAATTATATACATCTATTTATTGAAAAATACCAAATAAGTATTTTAAGACAACAGGTTAAATAATGGATTTGAAATCATGTTCTAGCCATTAAATTGCTAACTAAGGCTCTATAAGCCACTAGAACTAATATGTAGTACTTACCATCAATCATGCAAATAAGATCAACATGGGAGTACTTCTGTCTAAAAGTGCAGTCCCCAAATGTCCTCTCCACACGGTTGTGGTCCTCATCATCATCCACTGGAACTGAAGGGTGAAGGTGGTTGCCCACTTCCCTTAAGGCTGCAGAACGAGCCTTCTCTGCAGTTATTAGACCTTGCTCATTCTTAGTTATGGCCTCATCTATAAGCACACGAACCTAAAACATTGTGATTGATTAAATAATTATAGGAAATAACGTCGAAAAAAGTTTGGTTTAAATAAGTACTGAAAGTTTACCTTTTTAATCTGATTTACAGTAAGAGGCCGTAGCTGTTCTGCAGTCAAGTTAACCAGGTTATCGGCAACAGAAGCCGGTACTTCCTCATCTTCTGGTCCCACAGGCTCTTTGTTCTTCATCTTCTGACCAATTTCCTTGCTACATACATTCTTTAATTTGTTGAAATTATCTGCCTCGTGTCTCAAACGTCTCCAAAGTAGATCCTGATCCACCACGGTGTCAACCAAAGCAACATCTTTAAATCTCCTACGCTGGTTCTCGCGAATCTTTTCTGGATCACCGTCTTTATCAGCTCTAAATAAATCTAAGTCTAGAACCATGGCGCACTGTTATGTATAATGCAGATTTAACAAAAAATATTTTACTTTAACCGTATGGAACGAAAACGAACAGTATTGACGTTTGACGTTGACACAAATCTGATGAAAATCTGGAAGATTTTGTGACAGAATGACAAATCGACAATGTCAAAAATTTTACATTCCAATTTACGCAAACCTTTTGTTTGTGTTTCCATTTTCCATTATATAATTAACCAATAAAAGGGTCATAAATTAAGCATAGGACAGGTTATGATATTGTAACAAAGTGGCATTTCGAAAACCTTAATCTCAATCTTTCCTACGTGTTTAACGAGCATGTAAATGGCAACATTACACGCTAATTGTCAAATACAACTGTGAGTGTGCCGTATATTGAGCTTATCTCATAAATATTTTTCTGATTGTTTTCTTGAATATGCGGGTCATATCCCTAAAGCGGTAATCACAATAAACCAAGAGAATTCACTAAAAAATTGTAAGTGTGTCTTGGCAATACCATTAACATCTTAAATTAATAAAAAGTTTCAAATAGTCCCTTGTTTACACGTCTTCAATGTCCATTTTCTTGTGATCTATTTACAAAGGGGTGGATACATAACAAAAGGAGTCGAATTAAACATATTTCGTTCATACTTTAACTTTGTTTATAAGTGAATTAAAATAAGTTGCAATGTTATTATTATTTTTCACATTATACCCTTGACTCTTATTTTCCTAACAATTATTTTGTTCTGTTTCCTGTTCACAGTTGTTGGACACAGTTTTGGTGTTTATTTACATTTTTAGTTTAATTATAAAACGTTTTTTTAGTAACAAGTTTTTAAAATATTTCAGGCAATGATAAGATGATTCCGTTAAAGGATAATCAGGATGTTGCCTCATTCCTTGTCACAAAGTGCTCATGGAAGGGCAAATACAAGCGAGTATTTTCAGTGGGCACGCGCGGCATCACCACTTACAATCCGGACAGACTGGAGGTGACCAACAAGTGGCTATATGCGGATGTTGTAAAACTTGCATTACCCAAACCTTCCAACTCTGTATCAAACAATGATTTCATACTCAAGATGAAGAAAGATAAGAGAGTAGATACAATGAAGTTTTCATCTGAACATAAATGTTTGATATTAACAGAGGCTTTTAAATATAGACATCTGTTTGCTGAAAAATCAAAGGAGATTTATGTAAGATATTTCTTTAAATAGACAACTTTGAACATTTATCCTATTTTAATGTACAATCAGGTGCATAAATATTTATACATTTACTGAATTTTATAAACATGTATAAGGTTTACAAATACAGACAAATTTGTCCATTCACATTGTTGAAAATGAAGGTTTCTGAAATTTCGTAAATGTATAAATAATTTTTGTTGCTTCAAATTAACCTTTAATTGACTTATAGCCAAATTCTTAAGCAACAATAGCTTAAATGATAAAGCCACACTTAAACTCCATATTCCATTAAAATAGTGATGTCTATCAAATTAAAGCTGCAATTATAAAGCAAAGTATTTAAGGTTAGTTTAAAAATTTGGCCCTAGGGTTACATTTATCAATTTGTTACAGAGATATCAAGCTTATAAACACCATTGGAGTGGTACTAGATTGCCAGTAGTACTTGAAGTAGGGCCATGTTCTCTGGAGCAGTTGGACCCATCCACACATAGTCTTCTAGCTAGCTATCCTTATTGTGATATACAAGGAATAGTACTGGTCAGAGATATCCCTGGAGGTTTTGTTTTAGCTGTCGGAGGGTATAGCCGTCTACATTTATTTTCAAATTCAATGGAACACCAAGTTATTATAGGAAAAATGTTGGAAATGGCCAACTTAATTCTGAATACAACAATAAAAGTCCTAACAAAGACAATCACCTTGGATGATTACCATAATGAAAGATTCGGACAGTACAGGTATGAAAAATTATTCATTTTTAACTTTCATCTCGGAATTATGTGATTTTAGTCCCTTTCCTGTTCCACCCTATTCTTATAAGGAAAGGATTGGATGGGAAAATGGATTTGACGGTGGAGGAGTCGCATAGGAAGGGGAAATATCCGCTTTATGTGCGTCTCCTCCTCCGTCGATTTAGCGTAGGCAACGCATCTGCTATTGCGGATGTCTATAGGCAGCGGTCGCTTCGCCGTTTTGGCGGATTTAGGTAGCCGCTTGCTCATTTGCCACATTATTACATAATAAGAAAAAAAGATTTACACTTTGTGTTAAACTGACTTTATAATCAATTGCTTTTAGAATTTGAAAGTAACATTAGAAGGAACTGTAGATTTTGATTGTTTATTGTATGCTCATGTCAATTAGTTTGCTTTGTGAAGAAAAACAAAAAAAAATATAGGCATCAAAGTTAAAAATGATTGTTTAAATTTTATTTAGTGATCATATCATTTAGTGATAATATTATTATATAAAAAGGAAAAATTTGAATTTTGGATTTTTGTATGAATTTGATTCACGTAAAAACTACTGAGCCGATTTTAAAAACTCTTTCACCATTAGAAAGACAATTTATCTGTGAGTAACATAGGCCATGGTTTTTATTATTTTTTAATTTGACGCGGGCGAAGTCGCGAGCAACAGCTAGTATTTTTATAAAGTTGTAAAGTATAGTAATAACAAAATGAACATAAGGGGTAATTTTTGAAGATAGTTTACAGAGGGGCCAACATAAAATAATCTTTGCAGTGCAGCTCTACTAAGTTAGGTTTAAAATTGCCTTGAAATAGTGAATCATTGTTTATCTAATACATGTTTGCTACAAAATGTAGTTGTAAAATATTGTTATCATTTCATATAAAGTATATTTTTATCTCATTGAATGTTGCAAATTATTAAACACTGTTATTTAGTGCTGAAGGATTCAGATTGATGGTATCGGTATTAAATATTGTGTAACAATTCAAAGACAAACCTTCAGTAGATTTTAATCATACTAATATTATAAATGCCAAAGTTTAGATGGATGGATGGATGCATGGATGTTTGTTAGAGTTTGTAGCCTAAACGGCTGAACGGATTTCGATAAAATTTGGTATAGATGTAGAGGATAGTCTGGAAGAACACATAGGCTACTCCCTTTTGTTTTTTTTTAATTCCGCGCGGATGGAGTCGGAGGAGAGGCGAGAGCTAGTTATCAATAAAGTTTCCTTATTTACTTATATTACAAAGAACAGAATTGATACAATTGTACTAATATTATAATGTGAAAAATTAGACAGATTTATGTATGGAAATATTTTACCATATAACATGAGTATGGTTGAACAGATCTAGATGAAATTTAGAAAGATAGGTTATTAAACTAAGGCGCACCAGTTTTTCCTGCTAGACAAAGTTGTAGCATTAGTAAAGAAAACCTGTTAATATAGCTAATACACTTTTTACTCTACAAGAAATATTTTTCAAAGCAAGAAATATTTCATAAATAGTGTTAACATTAAATGTAACATAACTTACTTGTGTTAATTAGATTAGACTTTACTCAAGAATGTTAGTCTGGATGTAGGTTACCTCATTCTCGTTACATTTATTTAAAACACTTTAATATTGGATTTCTGTAATGTATAAGTTTTTAATCTTTGTCTAACAAGAAAACAGATAGACAGACAGACAAACAGGCAAAAAATTTAAAATCGGATTTGTTTTATATATACTTAAAGAGGAAAGATTTGTATTTTTGTATGTATTGGAATAACTCAAAAACAATTCGGTCGATGACAAAAATTGTTTCACCATTCTAAAGCTATGCTATTAATTTCACGCGGACGACATCGCGAGAAACAGCAAGTTATAAATACAAACAGTATATTTTTCCCTTCCTTAGGGTAATTCCTTAGTCACCCTTACTTATGGTAGGCTCCGAGCCCCTCGGTGGGGACATATGTGACGTGAAAATGATGAGTATATTTTTATTGACTGTATTCATAGATAATAATTTATTTTTCAGGGAGGATCAACATCAGACATCATTGAGTGAGTTCACGGTGCACAAGGTGAACCCCGCGCGGCATATGGAGCCAATGCGACGTACCCTATGCCTCTCTGACACATGCATACTGGAACGAGATCCACAGACATATTCGGTAAGATGTAAGAAACTGAATATCATTCTGACTTTTTAATATTTTTTTTTACTGTTTGCAATTTAAATGTATTTACCATCCAGATTGTTTACTCGATCTCCTATGAGTCTTTTTCTATCATTTAATTTGAATAACAATCGGAATCGTTTTTCTAATGTGACATTTATTCTAATTTATTTGCAGGTTGTGTGTTTGCGTCCTTTGAGCGACGTTTTCGCTTTAGTACGAGATCCTGAACATCCGCAGAAGTTTTCTATCGAATATTTAAATGGACAGGTTCGAACTTATTTGGCTGGAGAAAGGTAAGTTACAATAGTCTATATTGTTTTTACTCCAATTACAGTGGGCCTTGCGCCAAAATTTGCGAGAGAGAATTTGTATAAGATTTGTATACTATCTGCTCAAATTACATACAATGTTTTTTGGTGCCAATATGAAAACTTTCTCTGTAATTTTCGTGCTAGGCTCTTAGCTTTTACCAATTTAGGAATGATTGGGTTTACCGCAATTAGCACTTAGCCACACTAAAACCTCTCATGGTTAATATCTTTGAATGACTTTATTTATTTATATTATTCATTTTAATTCTATTCTAAGTGTCTCCCTTAAACGACCTCAAAGTCGTCAGAGGAAATAGTAAAAAATACGTGGTTTTGTAATAACACAAAGTTATATGGCTAATTATTATAATTGTAACAACGTAGTTAACTTCTACACTTATAATACCACTCCTTCCAGAACGGCGCGCTTATATACGTCTGAATGACATTGACAGATGTCATAGGGACGGGACGTATATCATTGATCTAGTGTTGTGCCGCTCCTCCAGCGCAACACTGATTTTCTTTACAGTATGAAATATACAGTTTTGACTTGAATATGTTTGTAGGGACGCTTTGTTAGCTTCTCTGGTGGAGGGCGTGCGGTCTACGGGGCAGCGCGACGTGCACGTGCGGTCGTGGGGCACGCCGCGCGGCTACCGGCTGGGCCCCCTGCACCAGGCCGTTGATGAGGAAACGGAATCCAACCACCTCAGGTATACTCATAATTACCTCTTTATTGTCTATGCAATGTTCATTAATATCTCTGGAAATAATCTATTTCAGTAAAACTTAAATCTTTTGATTGTACAGTCAGCTGTTTAAATTACTTTTTGCTATATTTATTAATGACAATAAATTTATACGTTTATAAAACTTTAGAAACTTGTATAGGCCTACGATTTTAGAAATATTAATGCACTTATCCATGAAATAACGTCAGTCATACAGACACGCACACATGTTTTTGAAACCAAAGTCCTATACAAGTTTCAAAAGTTTTTTTAAATATTTACATATTTGTGCAGCTGACTGTACTTTCATAACATTATATTGTAGCGCCATCTGTTGAGAAAAAGTACCACTGGATAGGTTCTTTTAACTGTTGATAGAATAAATGATCGAATAATATTTTCAGATTGTTCCAGAACCCAGGTGATATGTTACCTGCGGAGGTGATCGAGCGGTTTAACGCAAATGTCGGTTACAGCGGCCTTATATACTCCGTCAGTCAAGACGTAAGTAAATATATTATGTTATATGTGTCTGTTAACATCAATCTTGGTAACATAAACCTAACAGTTGGGAATTTGTAACTAATGTATTAACATTTATGAAATCTTTTGTATGTAGATGATATAAATACTTTGAGTTCTGTTTTTTAGTATACTAAATTAATTTTTAAGTAGTAAATAAGAAATAATTTGGAGGTTAGTCCTTATTTTTGATAAATTAAAATAAATAAAACTTTAGTACAAAGTTTTAAGTAAACTTTAGTAAATAACTTTGGTTTATTATTTTAATTATTGATCATATGAGAAATATCTTATGTCAATTATAAAAAAAAATAATTAAAAAAGAAATGGATGACATAAATCTATTGGTGTTCAATAGCTACTCTTAAATCTTTCATTATTTAGCATGAGTCTTTACTAACATTTACTGAACAATATTCTCTAACATTAAATATTACACTTACAATAGCTTGTTTGTTTAGCTTCTTAACTCACATCAAGTTACATAACACTTTAAATGCCTCTACCATTTTTTGTATCAAAATCGATTTCTAAGGAAGATCAAGTAAAATGAACCTTATTTTTATGACAGTAATGTACAATTTTTCTTATCAATGAATGTTATCCGCTCCTAATCTAAGCTCATAGGAATTAAATAGTATAAGTAAGCGATTATGTACATACATTTAGTTAAACAAATCTATAGAAACATACATATTTAGTTTTCTCATCTACAACTGGAGGAATGATTTAAACTTTTAAATTCATTCTTACATTCATATCATAAAAAAAATTCAGCTCATAAGTGTGGGAATGCTTTATAAATCAACGTGAATATCAACGCTATCGCATCGTCAATGTGGCATAACCCTTATTGTATTGCTATCTCTTTCATACTCTTAAACAAAACAGAGATGACATAAAATAAAGGTGTAACAACACTGAATGAACTGCAATTTTTATCGCTTGTGTTTAAGTTTGTGATAGTGACTACGGGGCATGTTAATATTGTGTTGTATGCGTTGTAGGCCCGTCCCCTGTTGTGGCTGTTTCTTACGTGGGATCTTGTAAGTCCCCATAATGTTTACTATCTCTATTTAAATTTATATATGTTGTGCAACGTCATTGTCACTGGGTGTTTTGTAACAGCATTGAAAGGGTTGGGTGAATTTTGGTCACGATATCAAATGCATTTTATATTAAATTTTAATAATGTAAGAATAAAAAAATAACAGTAAATATTTCCCTCGAATTCTCCTAATAATCGTTAAATTAACGGTTTTGAATCATGTAATGTCATTTTAACTAACTATTTAAAAGTTTTTGCACAACTAAATTTAGTCTTTCTCTATGTAATTTTAACAAGCGAATTCTCTTATGTACTGTATAAAATAGTGTAAATAATAACATCATAAATAGAATTGTAAATATGTTAATTATAAAGACCTTCTGTACCCCTCTTGCACTAAGTTGGAGAAAATTCAAACCATGATATTTCTGCATAGTTTATAAATAATAGTAATCCCAAATTACTATGGCATTTTATTTGAAAGTCTTTAACGTCATTGGTAATTCATCATCAACCTTTTTCCTATAGAGAGTTGACACAGTATGTACTATTTTCTTATCTTAATTAATTCCCTTAGCATATTCTCTTTCACAATCCATCCATACTTTCTTCGTTAATCCTATATTTATGTAGCCATCCAAATTAATTTATATTATAGACCGACCAGTAATCCGACCCGGTGAACATAAGTGAAATTAGCCCACTAGCGCCCTCATTTTATGGAATTTTCTAAATGGTTAAACATCCTTGTTTGACTGTACTTATTTTTTTTTCGAAATCAAAGCCATATGACGGAAAGTTTGTTAACAATTAACTATCAAACAATATTGCCATGTTCAATTTTTCAATCATTTGCAGAAATATCATGGTTAAAATATCCGTGCGACTTTTTAGTGGAAATAGTGCTTAATGCTTTCATAGTACGGCATGATGATGTTATTTGTCAGAGGTTGTTTGCTGAGAACAAGGAGAAGTTGATCAGTGGTGCGCTGACTGCGCTGGTGAGCGGTGCGCCTTCTGGCAGCCATCTGACGCCGCGCGAACTGGAGGCGCAGTTCCACGCACTTAGACGACTTTGTGCTAGTAAAGTTGGATTTGCAGCTTTTACTGCGCTGCCCGGGTAAGTCACGGTTAGAAAGGATACAATTGTTTATATTTTGACAATTGTTTATTGTTTAACCACACAGAAAACAGGCGTGAAGTGGGAGCAATTCCGCGTTTCGTCTGATGAGTGTGGTGCCGGAGGCCCAACTTTAGTCCCTTTTCCTTCCCACCCTTTTTCTTCTTAGAAAAGGATGGGAAGGGAACGTGGATTTGATGGTGCAGGAGACGCATAGGAAGGGGAAATATCCTCTTTATGTGCGTCTCCTCCTCCATCAATCAAGGGTAGGCAACGCATCCGCTATTTCGAATGTCTATGGGCAGCGGTCGCTTCGCCATTTTGGCGGATTTGGGTGGCCGCTTGCTCGTTTGCCACCTTATGATATAAAAAAAAAAACTGTTTAGTCTTGCTTTGATTCCTTTGAGCTTATATGCGCACATTACTCCATTTTTAATTGTGGGACTGAACAGTAGAATTGGCTGCGAATTAATTGACAATCGCAGAAGTTATGTGATAGTTAAGTCAAAAGTGTGCGTCCGCTCTTAATCTATACCATAATATTATAAAGTGTGTATTATGATGTGCCGGAGGCCCAACCTTTTAGTCCATTTTCCTTCCCCTTTTTCTTAAAAGTAAACGATGGGAAGAGAACGTGGATTTGACGCTGGAAGAGACGCGTAGGGAGGGGAAATATCCTTTTTATGTGCGTTTCCTCCGTCGATTAAGGGTAGGCAACGCGTCCGCTATTGTGAGAGAATATGGGCAGCGGTTGCTTCGCTATTTTGGGGAATTCAGGTGGCCGCTTGCTTGATTGCCACCCTATGATATAAAAAAAATGTTGTGTTATATTGTGTCAGTTTCCGCGAGTGGATAGGCAATGCGGTAGTCAGCGCGCTGCGGCGGGACTCCGCGGCGTGCTCGCACGCGGCGCTGGACGCGGTGTGCGCGCTGATGCAGCCGATGCACGCGGAGCCCGACCTGCGCCAGGAACAGCTCAATAAGGCCAGCATGCTCTCCTCACCAGCCTTCTTAGATGGACTGCTGGCCATGTGGGCGGAGCATGTGGTAAGTGATGTGGAGATATCTTTAATAACAATTTTTGCATTATTTATATCTATACTAATTTAATAAAGCGTAAACACACTATTTAGTTACGTAGGATGTCAGCAATCACAGTATTTTTTGACTAATTCTTTCT
This sequence comes from Papilio protenor, assembly GCA_029286645.1. NCBI lineage: Eukaryota > Metazoa > Arthropoda > Insecta > Lepidoptera > Papilionidae > Papilio > Papilio protenor. The sequence goes on along the minus strand of JAGSMZ010000007.1, from coordinate 6,313,656 downwards.
TTAATAATTGCCCTACACTTACGATACGCTTTAGGCTATATATTTTCACGCTTAAACTTAGGGAGTAAATAATTTGGAAATAATCGTTATAAGGGAAAGGGCCAAAAACTACATCCTGACAACGGCAAAAAAGCAAGGTTGCCATGGTAACGGTAATTGTTATCCAAATGCCTTCCTTGTCATTTGTGCATTTGAACTTTGACATTTGCAATTGACAATATACAAATGTAAACAATAAAATACAGTTTTTATACTATGAGGATGAAGCCGTACGGGAACAGATCTTTTTCATATAAAAGATAGAGTAAATACTGAGTTATTTAATTGTAAACAATTTAATAATGAGAATGTTTTACTTTGTTGTTCAGAACGCGGGCAGCGGTGCGCTGGTGGTGGCGGCGATGCTGGATTTCCTGACGTTCGCGCTGTGCGTCCCCTACAGCGAGACTACGGACGGCAAGCAGTTCGACCAGCTGCTGGAGATGGTCGCCAACAAAGGACGAGTCGTATTCAAATTGTTTGAGGTAAACTAAACTGAAATAAATTAAGTATTAACATAATGTAATTATGTTTCATATTATAAATTCGGAAGTGTGAATGGATTGATGTTTCTCACCTCCTATTGCCAGAATACCTTAACGAATCTAGTTGGAATTTGGCACAGATGTGGCCTAGATGTACCTAGTCTTCCGACTTAGTCCGAGATATATAGTAACAAACATCCATCCATCCATACATCCAAACTTTCACATTCTTAATGTATACTCTATACGTAGTACTATAATAAAGCGTAAACACACACTACTTTGTGGCGTAGGATGTCAACAACCACAGCACATTTTTGAATAATTCTTACTTTAATAAAAAGCCCTACACTAACGACACGCTTTAAGCTATGTATTTTCACGTTATTAAACTTAAGGTATAAATAAATTGGAAAAAAGCCTACATGTGGTAAAGGGACTATAAACTACAAGCTGTCAACATCAAGGAAGCAAAGTTGCCATGGTTTGTCATCATGTCATGTCATTTTGACATTTACAATTGATAATTTGACAAATGTAAACAATAAAAAAAATCATGTTTTCGTGCGGATGCTGCACGGGAACATTTAATTAGACGTGAGTCGTTACGTCATTTTCGAGAAACGTAACGAAACTATTGATTTGATCTGCGTCACTGGTTGTAAAAGTAGTGATTTTTGTAACTGGTTATTTCCATTTCCATTGCAAAAAAAAAACAACCGAGCACTCCCGAACAACTCATTTCATAAATCACTACGTCGAAGCCGAACTCGCCCGAATAACTTAGCTACCAAAATCACCATCTATAATTTGACTCGTAGCCAGTTATGCAGTTACATATCTCGTCACTGGTGATAATAGCTAGTGACGTGAAATAACGCTCACGTCTACATTTAATATCAGTATAATTGTAAGATGAACACTAAATAAGTATGTTACGTGCAGCACCCGTCGCTGGCGATAGTGAAGGGCGCGGGGCTGGTGACGCGCGCGCTGGTGGAGGAGGGCGCGGGCGGCGTGGGCGCGCGCATGCAGTCGCTGGCGCTGGCGGAGGCGGCGCTGCCCCGCCACCTGCTGGCCGCGCTCTACCAGCCCGCGGGGCAGCCGGCGCGCCTGCACCTGCGCCACCTCGCCCGCCACCTCGTCGCGCTCTGGCTCGTCAACCACGCGCCCGCGCACGACCTGCTGCAGCGGATCATGGTAACTAATCTACTTCTTCTTAAAAGGCAATGAAATGCTAATTAGAATTATTTGTATTGTTTTTCATCATCATCTTCTCCCTTATCCTACTCCCGTAGCGTCGGCACGCCACGTTTTAGTCCTTCAAATAACTCTATCATCCGTCGTCTCAGTCACCACTCCCTTTTTGATCATGTTACCTTTTACGCAATCCATCCATCTCTTTCTACGTCTACCTCTACCGGTGTACCTCCACACTCTTACCAACGTTCTCCTTGTTACATGTGTCTCCTTATAACATGCCCATACCATGCTAATCTTACATTCGCATTTCTGCTACATGTAGTTTCCTTTCATCCGTCCCTTACTTGTAGTCTCCTTTGGCCTTGTACATTTTTTACTTGTTACTGACTGTAGTCTTACATAATACTACCAAGTGGAAAAAGTAGCGAGGAAAAGTTTGTATTAAAGTAGTACTAGCAGTAACAAGTAATTATTACTACGATAATTTTATGAAAGTAATATGCAAGTAATTTTCTGTTTAATAAAGATGTGTAATATGAAATTATTGTTCAGCCGTCAGGTCTGCTGTCGTTCCTGGAGTCGAAGGAGTCCCCGCCGGCGGGTGCGCAGGAGCGCGTGCCGGAGCGCGACAACCTGCAGCTGGCGCAGGCCAGCGTGAAGCCGCGCGCGCCGCACTGGGAGGCCCTCGAGCGCCAGGTCAAATACGTTGAAAAACATATAGAAGTAAGACTCCCTTGTATTATATACTAGCTATCGCCCGCGACTCCGTCCGCGTGGAATTAATAAAAAAAAGTAGCATATGTTCTTCCAGACTATCCTCTAGATGCAATATTCCATCGCGATCCGTTCAGTAGTTTATGCTACAAACTCTAACAAACATCCATCAATCTAAACTTTCGTATTTATGATTTTAGTAAGATTGAAAACCGCCTTTCGAATATAAAACCAAGTAATAATGTAAAAAATATATTTGTATTTATTTGTAATCTGTAGTCGCAACTCGATTTGTTAAGATCGTTTAACACATTGCGGTCAATCGAAATACATATGTGATAGGCTACTTTTTTAATTCTACGTTGATAAAAGTTAAGCAAGAAAATATGATATATAATATGTTTATAGCACTACGCGTCGCTAGCGCTGCAGCACTGGGCGCAGCGCACACGCAGCCTGGGCGTGGCGGGGGCGGGCGCGGGCGCGGGCGCTGCGGGCGCGGCTGGCGAGCGGCGGGAGCGGCCCGTGCTGCTGCGCCGCAGGCGAGAGTGCATCAAGTCCACCTACAACTGGCCACTCTTCTACTACCAGTTCCATAGAGATCACGCCCTACCGAATCTTATATGGAATCATACTGTAAGAAGTAACTTTTGATTATAATAAATATATATCTGTGACCTTAAGTCAGAATATGATAAATGTAAGCTTTTGCATGCATTTTTTGGCGATTAAACCCATATTAATAAGACATATTGAGTAAAAATGTACTAACCATTGTCTGAACTAGGACCACATATATAATTTTCATTAAAAGTGGCGGAAATTAAACTGGCCTTTAAATAAAATGTTCTAAATAATTATAGACTCGTGAAGAACTACGTAATGCGTTGGAGAATGAGTTGCGCGCGTTCACATCCGACCGCGAGGTGGCGGGGGGCGCGCTGACGTCGTGGAACCACGCTGAGCTGGAGGTTCACTACCAGTGTCTGCAGAACGAGGTGAAGATCGGCGACTACTACCTGCGCATACTGCTGGAGCAGCGCGACAACGATGACAGCCCTATACGCAAGTCGTGAGTATAATTCCCAATACCCACTGGCCACAGTGAACATTGCCCATTGGCACGAGTAGACATTGCCCACTCACAGGAGTGAGTTACTTTTTGCCCACTGTCCCACTAAACAACATCTACATTTTATAAATAAAGAACCTTTCACAGTTGACGTTTCTCTTTACTTTTCCAGATACGAATTTTTCAACGACCTCTACCATCGGTTTCTGTCGACTCCTAAAGTGGAAATGAAATGCATGTGTCTTCAAGCAATGACTATTGTGTATGGAAGATATTATGAAGATATCGGCCCCTTCGCAGATACCAAATATATTGTTCAAATGTTAGACAGGGTGAGATTAACTTATATTATATTAGCTTAATATTATATTTGAATGTGAAAATTGTATTAATCGTTTCTGTTAATTTTGCAGACGTGCGATAGAATGGAGAGAGATAGACTAGTACAGTTCCTAGCTAAATTGATTTTACATAAAAGAAATGTTAGCGAGATATTAGAATGGAATGGTATTAGGTAAGACTTTTATTTATTTTTTGTTTAAATAAACAAAACTATAATTTGTTATTTGGAGTGATTTAATAAGTCTGTGATTATAGTCTTATAAGTGTAAAATCTTGTGTATTGTTGATTATTTTGATTACTAATTTTACTGTATTCCACTATATGTAGTTTTAAATGTTTATTTGTAGGATTCTAGTGGAACTAATGACGTTAGCGCATTTACATACGTCACGTGCGACCGTGCCCGCGCAGAGCAACTTGCTGGAGGCGGGCGCGCAGTCGGCGGGCGCGGGCGAGCGCGAGTGGTACTACAACCTGGAAATGCCCGACAAGGTGCACCGCAAGGGACCCGTTAGCCTGCAACAGGTAAACAACGTGTACGTATGCGTGTACGCAATTACGTACCCGCACGTACTATGCACGCATGTTTGTATTCATTCCCAACTATGTGTGACAGTTTTAGTGTTTGATATTTTGTTAGTAATATGTATCTATACATGTAATTAAATTAGTGTTAGTATGTAATATGGATCAAAATACTTTTTCTACATGTGAGTATTTGAGTACCGAACGAAAAATCAATTTTTAAAATTTTCATCTGGCTTTTTTTTTTGACGGGACTTAGACGGGAAGTTATATGATGGAGGAATAATAAAAAACAATAAAATATAATGTGGTCAGAACGGAGTTAATTTTTTTTTAAAATTACCGCTCCGACCGCTTTTTAAACATAGTTTTATACGTGAGAATGAACCAAATTAGTAGTAGTATTAGCATTATTACCTATTCATTAATTTTATTTATTATATTCCAGTTGAAAGATCTGTACAAGTCGGGCGAGATAAACAACAAGACGAAGTGCTGGGCGAACAGTATGGAGGGGTGGCGGGCGGTGGGCAGCGTGCCGCAGCTCAAGTGGACGCTGGCAGCGCGCGGCGCGGCCGTGCTGGACGAGAGCGCGCTCGCCGCCACCGTGCTCGACTTACTCATTGTCTGCACACGGTATTACCCCAGCAGGTATGTATTAAGAAAATCGATACCGTGCCGGTGTAGCGGTACAACACTAGATCGTACACGTCCCATCCCTATGACAACTGTCCATGTCAATTACAAGTATTATGGAAAAAACCCTAATCATTCCTCACACACAAATACTGATTGCAGATAAAATAAAAAAAATGGTAAAACCCGCCATTCCTGGAGGTAATCGGTAATCTTAGTAATCATCATCATCTCCTTATCCTACTCCCGTAGGGTCGGCGCAGCAGGTTTTTGTCCTCCACATAACTCTATCATACGTCATCTCAGTCATCACTCCCTTTTTGATCATGTCACCTTTTACACAATCCATCCATCTCTTTCTTGGTCTACCTCTACCGATGTACCCTTCCACACTCATAACTAACGTTCTTAGTAATCTTAGTAATGAAGTAGTATAATTTATATGGATTTATTTAAAGCTTGGCTTTATTATTTGAAACGCTGTTACATATTTAAATCTCTATTTAGTATACAATCTTGAGTGAGCCTATTAGTATGTGTATTTTATTTGTATACTTACTATGAGGAATCTACACATAGCCAATGTTTAAGGAACCATATCAATTCAGAGCGTAGGGATTTTGTGTTGTTTATAAGAGTTTTTTGATTCCAGGGACGAAGAAGACGCCGTAATAAGACCGTTACCGCGAGTGAAACGGATTTTATCAGAGCCATCTTGTTTGGCTCATGTCGTTCAGCTGTTGCTGACATTCGATCCTATATTAGTTGAAAAGGTTACTTTTTTATTCGATTCTTCTTTATTTTAAGTCATATGATAACATACTACAGGAATATTATGTCAATATTTTTGTCTTTTTCTAGGTGGCAACCCTATTATATGAAGTGATGCAAGACAACCCAGAAATATCTAAATTATATCTAACCGGAGTGTTTTACTTCATGTTGCTGTACACGGGCTCTAATTTATTGCCTATTGCGAGGTTCTTACGACTCACACATATGAAGCAAGCTTTCAGAGCTGATCAAGTATGTAATGTATTTTTTTATATGAACCATGAATGTATTAAGGTTGCCAAATGTCTTAACAGCTCGGAACATTATATGTATCGCTGCGTAGAACGTAATTCATGTGGCGAGGGTCAATCTTGAGCCGCCAAGATATTTGAATAGACTTATACAAGTCGTTTGCATTGAATAAAAAATTCAGTAACCTGTTTATCATTTGTAAATTTACTATAAAAAAGATACTCTAAGCCAGGGGTGTCGAACATTTATGCATCAAAGTGTTTTTAAAGAAATGTTCAATGCGGTATCTGATGCGCCATCAAATAATTTTGACTGATTCTTACGGAAATTCCATGATGCATGGTAATGACATCGCGTTCACTTTTATAATACCTACGTCATCATTTTTCGTAGTTTTTTTATGATCATCGACGTGCCCAAAATATTGTGTCGTGTGCCAGTGGTTCGCCATCCCTGTACTTAATGATAATTTAAACTAATTTTAAGTAATATTTCCAGTCTAGCTCAGATATAATGCAGCGGTCGATCCTGGGCCAGCTGCTGCCGGAAGCGATGGTGTGTTACCTGGAGAATCATGGTGCGGACAAGTTCGCACAGACCTTCCTCGGGGAGTGGGATACTCCGGAAGCTATATGGAACTCGGAGATGAGGTACTGCTTCCAGTAATATTAGCGGTGATGTAATTTTATTGCACCTTCGTGTTCCATCTCAATTTGAACCCAATATCACGTTAAAGTTGAAAATCCAAATAATATCAAATATTATTAAAAAATCCACAGATATTCGTTAAGTATCTATCTATTAAAAACTAGAGATAGCTATATGTTTTTAGGCAGAATTTGTTTTTTTTTAATAATTACCTTTTAATGTACACTTGTTTTAAATATCTTGGTGATTCAAGGTCATCTGTTTCTGTCTCATTTAAAATTGTGTTGTACACAACGACATGTACGATGTTCAGAGCCTCCAAGATATATGACAAGGTGTACTTGTTTTACAGACGTATGCTGATAATGAAAGTGTCGGCGCACATCGGGGAGTTCACGCCGCGGCTGCGCGCGCACGTGGCGGCGCGCTACCCCTACCTCGCCATCCCCGCGGTGTGCTACCCGCAGCTGCAGCACGAGCTGTTCTGCAGCATGTTCTACCTACGCCACCTCTGCGACACGCAGCGCTTCCCCGACTGGCCGATACCTGACCCGGTACGTGCAGCTGTCGCCCACCACTTCTCGCCACGGAATTAAAAAAAAATAGTTGCCTATGTTTTTTTTTAATAAAAGGGGGCAAACGAGCGGCGGGAACACAGAGGTGGTTAACGACGCCCATGATCATCCGCAACACCAGAGGAACTATGTGTTCTTCTAGACTATGTTCTACATCTGTGTCAAATTTTACCGATACCATCCATTTAAACTTTCGCATTTATACTATTAGTAAAGTGACTCGCAGTCTTTATAAATTGTCTTGTTATGTGCCTTTCAACGAAAAGATTCAGTATTGTCATGACTTTCTAATATATTCTAGCGATTACTTTCTATCTTTTGTCTCGTATATGTATGTTTATATGTGACCGATAAGATAATCGATTACCTTCAAATAATCTGTTAGCAGTATTTATAATAAAAAAAATCATGTTACCCAGGTGCGTTTACTAAAAGACGTGCTGGAGGCGTGGCGCAGGGAGGTGGAGAAGAAGGCGCCGTCGATGACAGTGAGCGAGGCGTACGCGGCGCTGGGGCTGGCGGCGGGCGCGCACGACGAGGCCGCCGTCCGCAAGGCGTACTACCGCCTCGCGCACCAGTACCACCCTGATAAGAACCCTGAAGGAAGAGTAAGTGTGATACTTTACAACTTCTAAAATATTTATATATTACTAGCTCGTGACATTGTCCAGATATAAAAAAATAGATTAGCCTATGTTACTCACTGGTAACGAAGCTTTTTAATGGTGAAACAATTTTGTGAAAAGAAAACTGAAAGAAATCGGCCCAGTAGTTTTTGAGTTATTTCAATACATACAAAAATCCAAAAATTAAAATCTTTCCTCTTTATAATATTAGTATTATATTTTGTCCCAGGATCGATTTGAAGCAGTCAACCAGGCTTACGAGTTCTTATGCAGTAGAAATGTATGGACAGGTGATGGTCCTAACACGAACAACATTGTGCTCATACTGCGAACACAGACTATACTGTTCCAGAGATATTCAGAAGGTACGTCAACAAAACCACAAACATTTATAGCTATTGTTACGTTGTCTGTGACTTCTACTGTTTTTTCTAGTGTTGGCCCCCTACAAGTACGCGGGGTACCCGCAGCTGCTGCGTACGGCTCGGCTGGAGGTGGAGGCGGAGCAGCTGTTCGCGGAGCGCGACGCTGCGCTGCTGCCCGCCGCCTGCCAGCTCGCGCACGCCACCGTGCGATGCTCCGCACTCAACGCGGAGGAGCTGCGGCGTGAGGGCGGCCTGCAGGTACGTACGCGTATATGTGCCGATATACAAACATAAAAACGCGTTTGTGTTCACAACACGTGCGTATAACCTCTATCTGTGTCTGTACTGATAATTGATAGGGTAGATCAGACAGTTTCCGACCAGGGGGAGTTACGGTCCACTTAAGACAAAAACGTATGTTTGGAGCTCTTATGGAAATTAATTGAAAGTAAACCACAAGAAACATATGCTACAACTAATATTCTCAAATTTGATATCTAAATTAGTAATAGAAAATATAAATTGAAAAGCCACGGTGATCTAAATATATCAGGCGCGAAGCTGATAAAAATTGTTAATTTCTTATCACTTTTGTTAAGGACAGCTTTTTTAAATATTGAAGTTTGTTTACTTATTCAATTTTAATGTGCTTATCATTTTGTCTAATAGAAGAGATGTTCTAGTATCTATTTATGTGGATATTACAACGATTATTATTTTCGTAAGGCTTAAAATATAGTGGACTACTACTGTCTTAAAGCTTGTATGGGAGTACAGTTATGGCCATAGCACTTTATAGTTATGGACCTAGGCCGAGATACAGTTTCGGTCCACCCAAACTTCATATTGTTCCCTGTTTCTTAAAGGGATGGGTAATTTATTTTATGAAATTTCCGAAAAAAAATATCGAAACAAATCTTAAATAGATTGTTTATTGAACTTTCATTGCTTTGTTACTTAAAAATTGTAAAAGTCTTATGTAGACTAGAAGGAAGGAAAATAAAACGCGTTTTTAGTAAGATAGTCTTATAGTTAGTGATCCTACGAACATAATCAAAATATAAAAAAAATAAAGCATCTAACAGAAAGTTTACTTTTTCTACGTGATCTCACTTTTTGATACTACATTAATTTTCCAAAGAACATTATTAGAAAAGGACGCAGAAAAAATGCTATTTCCTGAAAGTTAAGAAATAACTATATTTAAAACAGCTATCCAAATTATTATTGAAAAAAGGTGTATGATTGAAACAATAAAATTTCAGCAATTTACACGAATATTTCGATTTGCATTCTATTCTAGAGACCCGTAAAATTAATATCCTTGATAATACTAATAGGACTTTTTTGTGTGTTCTTTATATTAAAATGGTAATTCAAATTATTTTGATTAGTTCTGATTTTTATATAAATAAATTTTACTGTTCAAAAAGCAAGACAAATGACAAATAATAATCATTTTATAACTATTATAGTCATATAAAGGTGGACCGTAACTGTACCCCAGAGGTGGTCCATAACTGTCTCGGGTGGACCGAAACTGTGCTTTTAGGGGTTTAATTTTAATTGACTAATATTTTTATATTTGATAAAATACTCTGTCTAAAATGTTTATGTTCGTGTAACAAAATATTTTCGTTTAATAAAAACATGCTTTCATCTATTTTACTCTTCAATAATGATAATTACGAAGAATTTTGTGACTCAATCTGCAAAGTGGACCGTAACTATCTGATCTACCCTACGACTTTTTAATGTTTTTTTTACGTGCAATTATATTGTATAATTTTTATGTAAATTTAATTTAAATGTTTATGTAACGGTACTAACTTTTGCTTGCGATTTTGTACGCATGGAATATAAAAAACTCAGTAAGGAGCCTATGTGTGCTTCCAGACTATGTTATATTTGTTATGTTTAGGAGATACGTAGTAATAAACCTCCATCCAAACTTTCGCTTTTGTAATAAGTATGATTTGTTATAAAACATGTAATATAAATGTATTTTGCACAATACGCAGGTGCTGCAAGGCGCGCTGTCGCGGTGCTCGGCGGTGCTGGGCGGGACGCGGGCGGCGCGGCGGCGGCGGTGTGCGCGCACGCGGCGCGCTGCCTGGCGGTGGCCGCCGCCTTCCCCGCCTGCCGCCAAGTCTGCGCAGACATGCCAGCACTGGCCGCTGATCTCGTACCGCTGTTACGACGACCGGTAATACATAATGGCACTTTTATTTTTATTATATTGAAGTTCATATAATTATTTCCTAATTTTTTGTAGTTAAAAATGCACAGTAGCAATGGAAATGTAGGTAATGAAAATTAGCACTATTTCAACTAGACATTATTCTCCAACTTATGTTCTTCGTACACTGTGTCTACTTACGACTTTTTAAAGTATTTCGACTTATTACTGATTTGAATGAATAGGAGTAAAATCTTCAAATTATGGAATTTTTTGAAATCCTCACCGGGTCACAAAGGCAGACACTTAGTGTAATATTGATATCGCTTTACGTCAATAGTCAATGCGTGTTTATGTATGTTGCAGCAATTAAGCGAGGCGGCGTGCGCGGGCGCGGAAGCGGTGGCGGCGCTGAGCGCGGAGGCGGCGTGCCGCGCGCAGCTGGCCCGCGCGGGCGCACTGCACGCGCTGCTGCCGCTGGTGCTGCACTACGACTACACGCTCGCGGAGTCCGGTGTCGACACTGAAGGAGAGAATAAACAGGTTAATGATATTTATTACATAACTAAAGCTCAAGGCAAAAATTTCAGGAAATTTCAAAGGGGTGTTTTAATACATACCTCTTTTAGTTGACTAATTAATATACAAAGTAACTTATTACGTGTTGTATTAATAAAATTGTGGTATTACAGGTGGCGGCAAACAAGCTGGCGACGCAGTGCCTGTCAGCGCTGAGCGCGCTGTACGGGCCGCACGAGGACGCCGCGCCCGAGGACGTGCGCGTACGCAACGCATTGCACACGCTGCTTACACCATACCTCTGTGCCCGTCTCTCGCAGCCAGATACTCACGAAGTAAATATTTTAAAACATATATAATTACATTTTTAGTGTTAAATTTTTATATTTCAAATATCCGGTGTGCATAGGACTATATATTTCACACATTAGACATGAAATAACTAATGTGCCCGATATTTAATCTGTTACTTTTTATAAGGTTTTTCTTTTCACGCCCGAATTAGATAAAATCTTTTTTTAGATATCAGATTAAGAACTCTTTTGAAGAGATTCATAACCTCACTATACGTCTTCACTAAGGGGCTCACCGCTTCAGTAAGGGGTGACTAGCCCTCAGTCAACCACGCTAGTCCAGTATGTATTGGTTGTTTGAAGATATTTATAGTATATAAATGTAATTTTCTTCCAGTTGTTAAAAACGTTGACATCAAACTGGCGTACGCCGTACCTGGTGTGGGATAATAGCACGCGCGCGGAGCTGCGCGAGTCAGTCCGCGGCTGGCGCTCGCTCGACGAGGACGCGCCGCTGCTCGACCCCACCTTCGCGTACTCCGCGCACAGCGGCCTGCTGCCCGTCGGCGGACTATATCTAGATATATACAATGAACAACCTGATTATCCTATCGAAGTAAGACCCATCATCTGTACTTCTAAACTAGCTGTTGCTCTCGATTTCATCCGCTTGAAAATATATAGTTATTCACTGATAATGTGGCTTCTTAATGGTGTAAGAATTTACGAAATTGGCCCAGTAGTTTTTGAGTTATTTTAATATATACAAAAATACAAATCTTTTCTCTTTATGATATTTGTATAGACTAATGTAATAAACCGTAAACAGACTACTTCGTGGCGTGGTTGTCAGCAATCACAGCATATTTTTGAATAATGATTTCTTTAATAAAAAGCCCTATACGTACGACATGCTTTAGGCTCTATATTTTCACGCTATTAAACTTAGACTACAACAGAACTAGAATGGTTCGTTTAAAACGTGTCGCCGGAATACAAAAGTAACTGTTTCTTCGTGTTTTTTCTTACAGAATCCTAAACAGTTCGTGATAGACTTGTTGAAGTTCATCAAGGAGGAAACACAAAACGACATGACAGATGAGAGAGTTGGACGTATCACACTTGCTCTCAACGCTTTAGCTAATGTTCTCATCAAGAATCCTGGTAAGATTACCATTACGACTATATTATGCTATTTTAATCCTTTCCCCACTGACTGATTCAAAACCTACCCTTAGTTAAGATGACTAGGCCTCAGTCAACCACGTTGGCCTACTGTGGGTCGACTTCACACATATTTTTGAATTTCTTAATTATAATGAAATTTCTAAAACTTCGACGAGATTTTTCTCATTTATTCGTATGCATGTTAGTCTTTCCTTTCCCACCGTTTTTTGGTAAAGGATGGGAAGGGAAATGGGATATAACGGCGGAGGAGACGCTTAGGAAGGGGAAGTATCCTCTTTATGTGTGTCTCCTCCGTTGATTAAGGGTACGCAACGTATCTGCAATTGCGGATGTATATGGGCAGTGATCGCTTCGCTTACACCATATAACATAATAAATATATATGTTTTTTTCAGGTGTTGAGATCCAATGTATTGGTTCTTTCGGATTGATATTCGGTCTGATATCCGGCGGTGCGTGGAGCGCGCTGCGGGCGGCGGCGCTGTGCGCGGCGCTGGCGGCGAGCGGCGTGCGCGAGTGCGTGGAGGACGTGGCGGCGTGCGGCGTGCTCGGACACTTACTGCCGCTGTTGGCGGACAAGCAGCCGCCGGATAATGCATTACCCACATTAGCTGCTTTACTAGCGAGCACTGCGATTGTGAGAGAAGCACTAGCTAAAGGTAAATCTAACTAATATTGTAACTTTGAAAGTTTAGTTGACACTGCACTTGAGAAATTTTTCACGTGATCCTCATTAACGCTCTCTATTGGTAGGTAGTTGTTTTGTTCAATTTCCTATCTGTCTCGAAGGACCAAAAGTATTAAAGTTCTGATGTAAATACTGTTTGAATAGAATTATTTAATGTATTCTGAATTAATGATACATTGGTTTATTTTACCGTTTCTTTTTAATAATAAATAAATTTGATGTACAGGTGCGGTGATCTACTTACTAGATCTGTTCTGCAATAGCAAAGTACCAGAGATGAGAGAATCTGCCGCGGAACTGTTGGCGCGAATGATGGCCGACAAATTACATGGCCCTAAGGTAAAACATAAATTCAACTGACTGTCTGTTTTCAAAGTTAATTCAATATTTTTCTGATGTTTGATAGGATTTATTATATTCCGGGTCAACCTATAGATTTATTCTAACATGATAGAGGTATATGGTCAATTCCTTCGTGACTTCCTGCAGTGTAAACGGCTTAATCGATTTTGACGATAAAGGTATCATTCGATTCATAATCTTCCACTTTGTGACATAGCAGTTGCACTCAATTGGGTATTTTTTTTAGTTAATTTAAGGAAGGCAGCGAAAGAGCTGGGAGAGTGTGACGTTCGAAGTTTACAGATAGGAAGACAATGGCGTGTGTGTTTTTAATATTATTATAACTAAAGTGGTCGAAATAAAGAAATATAGGGATTCGGATATTTATTTAATGTTAAAAATAATCCCGCATTATTGTTGATTTTCAGGTGCGTCTAACGATATGTCGCTACATGCCGGGCGTGTTCGCGGACGCGATGCGTGAGTCGTGCGCGGGCGCGCTGCAGGCCTTCGACGGCAGCCACGAGCACCCCGAGCTGGTGTGGGCGGAGGACGCGCGGCGCAGCGTGCAGGCACACGTCGCACATCTCAGAGACAGGTAAATTATACAATAAAATAAGACAAATATGAATAACATTAAGAGCAGGCACATCTTTGATTAAACTATCGCACAGCTGTTGTGCGGTTGTCCATTGTTTTGCAGTTAATTCAAATTCAACTGGTTAGTTCCACAACTATAAATCGAGTAGTGTGCGCACCTCCATATAAGCTCACAGGAATCAAAGTGAGACTAAATAGTTGTGCGATAGTAAACTATACTACTAGTAGAGCGCGCGCACACTATTGACTAAAGTCAAAGAGTAAGACTGGACAATTACATATTGATCGAATTTGTTTAATGTGTTATTTATAAAATGTTAAATCTCAAGATAAAACCTGAAGCAAATTGAACCGGCTTCTCTATTAATTAATAGCTACATTTGGACCCGAACAAGTGTTTAATTTGCTTGACGCCAATATTTTATAATGATTTTTTTCATGTCAGTTGATTTCAATTCTATACATTTACTTGATTGTATAATTTTTCAGACATCTAGCGAATCAGTTAAGGGACCCTAACGTATTATTCGAGGACCGCGAGACGTTAGAGCGCGTATCCAACGGCGAGGAGGTGTGGGCGCCGGCGGGCGAGGTGGTGGTGGGCGGCGTCTACCTCAAGCTGTACCTGCAGAACCCGCACTGGAGTCTGCGCAGCCCCAAGAAGTTCCTGCAGGAGCTACTCACTGAGACACTCACCTCACTCAATAAGGATGCCTCCGATGTAAGGATAATTATCATTTCTGATTTATACTATACTTGTCTTACCTATATCGGCCCAATAGTTTTTGAGGTCTTTAAATTCACACGAAAATACAAATCTTTTCTCTTTATAATATTAGCATAGATTTAGCATGAGAAATGTATGTGTGTGCAGGGTAGCCGTGGCGAGACGTGTGCGCGTGCGCTGGCAGCGCTACTGCGCGCTAAGCCGGCGCTGGGTGAGGTGTGCGCGCAGCTGGGCGAGCTGCCCCGCCTCGCGCGGCTGCTGCCCGCCTGCCCCAAGCACGCGGTGCCCGTGCTCGCCGCGCTCGCCGACACACAGGTCTCTACTGCACACTACTGCCTGCTACTGACCACTAATGCCCACTGCGTGCTAATTGTTGCCCACTATTGTCCAATGTGTGATAAGTGTTGCCCACTATTGTCCAACGCGTATTAATTGTTGCCCCCTAATGCCCAATGCGTATTAATTGTTGCCCACTAATGCCAACTGCGTACTAATTTTTGCCCAATGCTGTCCATATATGTTGCTTGCAGGCCCTATCCCTATGTCTACAAAATTTAAAACTCAATGCTATATATAAAGGGTTATATAACACGGGCGTAGCCTGGTCATAATTTAAGCTACGTTAAGGGGGGATGGGCATCTACCATTAATAACGAAATTTTACCTGTTAATAAAATTTATATTGGTTTCCTGAGACGTCCGAAGTCCATTTTATGAGAGTACATCGTTCCATTCCTTCCGGTGCGGTCCCATTTCCCGTTACGTGACGCCTCCACCAATCACATCGCCGACATCAGCGCCTCTAGCGGACTAATCTGAGAGGTCACGAGCGCGGCACCAAGCCACCATCTTGTCATTGTTCGACTCATAAATCGAAGTATTTAGTGGGATAAGCCCCAGAAAGCCCTTATCTGGACTTCGGACGTCTCAGGAAACATAATATAAATTTTATTACAGGTAAAATTTCGTTATTATGTGTTCCGTTCGACGTCCGAAGTCCATTTTATGAGAGATCTGTTTGTTATCTTCTGGTGGCTTGTGCAGTGCAGTAAGAATGCAACAATGTGATAAAGCTTTTAAATTTCTGTTAAAGAATAGTATGATGGTGTAATGATCACTTATCATACCCTGGAGATGAAAATGACTTGGGACAAGTACTTTGAAAACAATCTATGATATATATTGCAATATAATGATATTGCTCTCGTTTAGCTCAGCGCTATGCTATGAAGAGCATGTATGTGTAGCCTTTTCGTGACATCGAGTTGCCGTTATGCCTTTGCTAGCACTGTGTAATTTTGCAACAAGTAAAATTGAAGAGAACTGCCAGTTACGTAAGTCTAAGCAAGACAAAGAGGGAAAGGGGGGAGAATATGGTTTTTGCAAAGTTTAAAGGTCGATCGACTTGCATCCCCTTGTAGACAGTCAAGTCCGGTGCACGAGGAGTTGGCAATGTTGCCAGTATATAGAAACGAAGAACTGATATAGATATGATCAGAAAATGACTTTCACCTTATTGTAAACCAGACGGTCTTCTTGAAGGTAGTGAAATTACTAAATGTGTGAAGAGATTAATGTAAGAGACTTTGTATAAACAGAGATGATTTAAAAAGTCACCCTTACTTAGGGTAGGCTCAGAGCCCCTCGGTGGGGACTTACAGTGAGCTGGTGATGATGATGATGACAGAATAAATCTTAGATTCCGCGTCTTGGCCCTTCTGTTAGGGACCTGATCTCTATAAATGGATGTCAGATTAGGATTTGCATCCTTCCGATTTAACGCGCTTGTTTACAGAAGTCAGTGTAAGGGCCCTTGGTCAGCGTGGTGCTAAGCTTGAGCCCAGGGGGCAGTCTGTAGAAGATAGTTTTTGTTTTCGGATGCCTGAAAGGGTTCCATCTGGAAGAATGCAACTGTAAACAATTTTTTTTTTTTTTTGGACACAATTACGCATGTTAATGTGCGGTACTTATAAATGCCAACAATAGACCTCAATTTTCCCTTAGGAGGTCATATTTCAAATTGTATTTCAAGAGTCGAGACAGTATTTGTTACAGTATAATAAGTCGACTGTACTAAAATGTTGTTTAAACAGTAGGTTTGCTTTGCTGTTATTGAACCTTCACGTGTGGGACTTCAATGGTCTGGTGTGTGAGAGACCGGGTTCCGTGAAGTACTGTCGGAGTTTGAAGGAGGCGTACGAGGGTCTAGGTTCTTCGCCGGTAGCAGAAGATACTATGTCAATACTGAGGGCTCAGCAATTATACTGTCCTTGTCTAAGAGCAATACGAACTTATAGGCCGTTGGCCCGTGCAAGTAGTTTTGTTGATTTCTGAGGTACTAGTACGTAGTATACTGTCCCAGTTTGAAGGATCAGAACAGATTTAGGGGACATTCGCTCGTGTTAGAACTACGCTGTCTTTATCAAACCCCACAAACCTACTGTCCCAGTTTGAAGGAGCAGTAAGAGGGTGTCTTAAACATCAATAACTTATTGTCCTAGTTTGAGGGAGCATACAGGTTTTCTATGCTTTCTCAGCGATTGGCAGCGCAACTTCCCCGTTGGGTGATGAAGTCGCGGAATTGAATATCCTAAGTGGTAGGTCCAGCTTAAGGACTCAATTGCCAGCTGTTAAGCTAATTCACAGGCACACACAAGCTACCTTGTCCCAGGTAAACTTTCAGGAGTCTTGCCTTGTTTACGCAATCGTTATTTTATGTGAAGTTAAATATTATTTATCTATGACTGTCAAAGGTGACGAGTCTTGTTTGCAGATAAACTAAGGATCTAGTAGTGCGGCGGCGTTTTAATGGCGATGCGTATGCGTTTCATAAACTCTGCTTCAATCATGAAGTATATTTACGTGGTGTAAATCGTGGTTCCGAAACCAGGCGACTATGAAAATTGACTCATACGTACAGTCACGGTGTTGCTTTAGAGACACGTCATTTGCTAGGATACATGGCAATGGCAATGCCTTAGCAATAACGACGATCAAACATATTGATCAATATACGGTAAACGTGTTACAATGCAATATACAACAGTGATGCAGCGATATAGGCCATTGCAGTTGTGTATATATTTGCAAAAGATCAGTAGAGCGTGCAGATTACGTGACTCAGAATACGCCATAGAAACCGTGAGCTTCGATAGGCGGCAATAAATGTGTGGGTATCGAGTATGTTTGTGTTAACGAACCCCAATTTGTAGTACCACAGGCTATTTGTGATTTGGTATAAGATTAAAAGTTGTTATTCGTGTACGAATTGACAACCGTAGTGTCAGTTGATAAGGTTCGCATTTGTCTGTTGCCTTTTGTTACCGAGTGTACGAGTAACAGCGGGTACTTATAAAGTTTAACTTTTATTTTATTACTTTTTTTTTTTTTTTTTTTTTATGAAATTCCTTTGTTGAAGCAAATTTGTTCAAAGCTAGAGTTTGATATGATTGTACTCTAGCGGAAAGGGATGAGCAACGAGGCGAATAAATTAATAACAATTGTATTTGGCGGTTATTAAATTTAGCGTGTTGGTGGTGAGCTTGCACCAGCCAGCCACCCACAGATAACCTAGAGTTACTTTAATACTTCTGCCCCCTCCTCCCTTTTTAACCTTTTGGTTAATTCAACACAATTTGGAAATGTTTCGTGTTTCATACGTTGTATGATTTGGATTTTTTTTTTTTTTTGAGAAATAATTATTAGAGGGTCTTGGTAATTGTAGAGACATAGCTATTTAATGGCCAGTTTCCCCGCTACGTGCAACCATTCGTTAGTGTTTTTGGTTACACAAATTCATGAAATGCGTTTGCGACCCACGCAACCCGACTTCTGCTGTGTTAAAACATAGGTGAAACTGACATCAGGGAATCGCTACGTAATGACAAAATAAGTGGAAAATTCAGACACCCAGCATAAGTCTGTGAGTCAGTCAGTCTTATTCTTATATAAGGACCGATTAGGGGCGTGGTAGAATCTTAAAAATCTTATAAGCAGTGAGCAGTATGAACCTGGGAGCCACTCCTCCACCACTTGTCCAAACTGATCGCGTTCGATATTCGGGGAAAATGCAACGTAACATGAGCGTTGTAGGAATAGCTTAATAGCGAGGGTAGATAATTTGACTGTACTTTGTTTATATATTGCCGAGCTTCTATGTCGGGAGTATGAATCAATAGAGATGGAACAATGTGAAAATGTGAGCAGAAATTACCCACGTAGTTATAGGTATCAAATACTATATTCAAAAGAACGTGTCATAAGTCTTGGAGGGCGCGTTATTGTGACCACGGCCGAAAAGGTCCAGTACAACACAATTTAACTGTATTATATAAATTACAGATGTCCTAATCCTCTTACCGTAGCTACAGCTTTGTATACCGTAACCGGTTTTACCATTATATTATGCTAAGTGCAGTGGACTGTATGTAAAAACAAAAGTTCTCGGATATAATTAAAACCTTTAATGTTCTCCATAGACTGGACAAAAATATATTTAACATTTCTATTTATACGAGTTTAAAATCATTCTAAATCAAAGACAACCGCGGCCTTCGCAGCGCGCTGCCAAAGGAACATCAAAGGATGCCGCCCTTTGGCGGCGCGTGACGACAGTGCGGCCGCGGCGATCCGAGGTTACAGCCGCGAGGTGCCTTCAAGGACGGCCACGTGTAACAGATCGTAGATCGTGGGCATAGCATTTTCGTCGCCAACACTAAGATTTGTCAAATAGCGTAGTTCAATAGTTTAACCAAAATGTAAAAATTACATGGCACATAGAAAATGTTTTTTTTTTTTTTTTTTTTTTTTTTTTTTATATAACTTTTATAAAAATTAATCACTAGTTTAAAAAACCTAGGGACGACCGGTCGGTTTGAAAAAACGACGCAACAATGACAAGATGGTGGCTTGGTGCCGCGCTCGTGACCTCTCAGATTAGTCCGCTAGAGGCGCTGATGTCGGCGATGTGATTGGTGGAGGCGTCACGTAACGGGAAATGGGACCGCACCGGAAGGAATGGAACGATGTACTCTCATAAAATGGACTTCGGACGTCGAACGGAACACATAATAGTCTTATTGTAGTATTTTCATAATATTATGTGTTCCGTTCGACGTCCGAAGTCCATTTTATGAGAGTACATCGTTCCATTCCTTCCGGTGCGGTCCCATTTCCCGTTACGTGACGCCTCCACCAATCACATCGCCGACATCAGCGCCTCTAGCGGACTAATCTGGGAGGTCACGAGCGCGGCACCAAGCCACCATCTTGTCATTGTTGCGTCGTTTTTTCAAACCGAACGGTCGTCCCTAGGTCTTTTAAACTAGTGATTAATTTTTATAAAAGTTATATAAAAATATCTTCTTTTTAAAAAAAAAAAAAAAAAGAAGCCCGTTACGTGAAATTTTAAGATTCTACAAGAAGATTTCAACGGTCGTGAGTGTAACAAAGTTCACATATTGTGTTGAAATAGCTCATCAGTCGACAGTTGAACCCTCTAGCTGGCGCAGCCTCTTAGGGTACTCAACTTAGCAACTTTCATCACCCTACGGGGAAAGTTGCACTGTCGATCGCTGCAGAACGAATAAATATAAAGGAAAAAGTTCTGACTGAGCCACGAGATGTGACTGCGGCTCCAAGCCCGTCGCTACTCAAGTATCAACGATGTGAACTGCACCTTCAGCGCCGCCATCGCGATGCTGAAGGTCACGGAGTAAAGGTTGGGAAAAAAAAATTATCTTGATATCTGTGTCGCTTTACAGCCATTTGTCGTTGTTACGCATCACGAAACACTAGGTCATTAACTCACTTAAAATACGTTAATAATAGGTACTTCATTTTTATATCGAGTACGTTCGAAACTTACATTTGGTGTTTACTGAAGCGTATTGAAACAATCGAGCAATCTTTATGTCGAGCCGAGCTCTGAACGAATCGCCGAATTCGAAAACAACTACCTTTTAAAAAAGTTTTCTAACTTTTAAAAATGTTACTTTATTTCCGCCTTATCAGGAAATCCCTACAATCTGCAAAGGTTCGTCTATAAACGAATGTTCGATTCGAACTGAATGAATAAAATCGTCTACTCGACAATTAAAAAAAAAAAAAAACATTCTATATGTGCCATGTAATTTTTACATTTTGGTTAAATTATTGAACTACGCTATTATGACAAATCTTAGTGTTGGCAACGTAAATGCTATGCCTACGATCTGTTAAACGTGCCGTCCTTGAAGGCACCTCGCGGCTCGTATTATAACCTCGGATCGCCGCGGCCGCACTGTCGTCACGCGCCGCCAAAGGGCGGCATCCTTTGATGTTCCTTTGGCAGCGCGCTGCGAAGGCCGCGGTGTCTTTGATTTAGAATGATTTTAAAATTGTATAAATAGAAATTGTTAAATATATTTTTGTCCACTCTTTTGAGAACATTAAAGGTGTTAGTATATCCGAGAACTTTTGTTTATACATACAGTCCCTGCACTTAACATAATATAATGGTAAAACCGGTACGGTATACAAAGCTGTAGCAACGGTAAGAGGATTAGGACATCTGTAATTTATATATTACAGTTAAATTGTGTTGTACTGGACCTTTTCGGCCGTGGTCACAATAACGCGCCCTCCAAGAATCATGACACGTTCTTATGAATATAGTATTTGATACCTATATCTTACTACGTGGGTACTTACTGCTCACATCTTCACATTGTTCCATCTCTATTGATTCATACTCCCGACATAGAAGCTCGGCAATATTATAAACAAAGTACAGTCAAATTATCTACCCTCGCTATTAAGCTATTCCTACAACGCTCATGTTACGTTTGCATTTTCCCCGAATATCGAACGCGATCAGTTTGGATAAGTGGTGAAGGAGTGGCTCCCAGGTTCATACTGCTTACTGCTTATAAGATTTTTAAGATTCTACCACGCCCTAATCGGCCCTTATATAAGAATAAGATGACTGGCTCACAGACTTATTCTGGGTGTTTGAATTTTCCACTTATTTTGTCATTACGTAGCGATTCCCTAATGTCAGTTTCACCTATAATTTAACACAGTAGAAGTCGGGTTGCGTGGTTCGCAAACGCATTTCATTAATTTGTGTAACCAAAACACTAACGAATGGTTACACGTAGCGGGGAAACTGGCCATTAGATGAGCTATCGCGTCTACAATTACCAAGACCCTCTAAAAATTATTTTTCAAAAAAAAAAAAAAAAAAAAAAATCCAAATCATACAACGTATGAAACACGAAACATTTCCAAATTGTGTTGAATTAACCAAGAGGTTAAAAAGGGAGGAGGGGGCAGAAGTATTAAACTAACTCTAGGTTATCTGTGGGTGGCTGGCTGGTGCAAGCTCACCAACAACACGCTAAATTTAATAACCGCCAAATACCATTATTACTAATTTAATCGCCTCGTTTTTCATCCCTTTCCGCTAGAGTACAATCATATCAAACTCTAGCTTTGAACAAATTTGCTTCAACAAAAGAATTTCATAAAGAAGTTATAAAATAAAAATTAAATTTTATAAGTACCCGCTGTTACTCGTACACTCGGTAACAAATGGCAACAGACAAATGCGAACCTTATCAACTGAGGACTACGGTTGTCAATTCGTACACGAATAACAACTCTTAATTTTATTTCAAATCACAAATAGCCAGTGGTACTACAAATTGGGGTTCCTTAACACAAACGTACTCGATACCCACACATTTATTGCCGCCTATCGAAGCTCACGGTTTCTATGGCGTATTCTGAGTCATGTAATCTGCACGCTCCACTGATATTTTGCAAATATATACACAACTGCAATAGCCTATATCGCTGCATCACTGTTGTATATTGCACTGTAACACGTTTACCGTATATTGATCAATATGTTTGATCGTCGTTATTGCTAAGGCATTGCCATTGCCATTGCCATGTATCCTAGCAAATGACGTGTCTCTAAAGCAACACGTACGTATGAGTCAATGTTCATAGTCGCCTGGTTTCGGAACCACGATTTACACCACGTAAAAATATACTTCATGATTGAAGCAGAGTTTTTGAAACGCATACTCATCGCCATTAAAACGCCGCCGCACTACCAGATCCTTAGTTTATCTGCAAACAAGACTCGTCACCTTTGACAGTCATAGATAAATAATATCTAACTTCACATAAAATATCGATTGCGTAAACAAGGCAAGACTCCTGAAAGTTTACATGGGACAAGGTAGCTTGTGTGTGCCTGCTTTATTTAAATTTAGCTTAACAGCTGGCAATTGAGTCCTTAAGCTGGACCTACCACTTAGGATATTCAATTCCGCGACTTCATCACCCAACGGGGAAGTTGCACTGCCAATCGCTGAGAAAGCATAGAAAACCTGTATTGCTCCCTCAAACTAGGACAATACGTTATTTGATGTTTAAGACACCCTCTTACTGCTCCTTCAAACTGGGACAGTAGGTTTGTGGGGTTTGATAAAGACAAGCGTAGTTCTAACACGAGCGAATGTCCCCTAAATCTGTTCTGATCCTTCAAACTGGGACAGTATACTACGTACTAGTACCTCAGAAATCAACAAACTACTTGCACGGGCCAACGGCCTATAAGTTCGTATTGCTCTTAGACAAGGACAGTATAATTGCTGAGCCCTCAGTATTGACATAGCATTTCCTGCTACCGGCGAAGAACCTAAACCCTCGTACGCCTCCTTCAAACTCCGACAGTACTTCACGGAACCCGGTCTCTCACACACCAGACCATTGAAGTCCCACACGTGAAGGTTCAACAACAGCAAACCTACTGTTTAAACAACATTTTAGTACAGTCGACTTATTATACTGTAACAAATACTGTCTCGACTCTTGAAATACAATTTGAAATATGACCTCCTAAGGGAAAATTGAGGTCTATTGTTGGCATTTATAAGTACCGCACATTAACATGCGTAATTGTGTCCAAAAAAAAAAAAAAAAAAAATTGTTTACAGTTGCATTCTTCCAGATGGAACCCTTTCAGGCATCCGAAAACAAAACTATCTTCTACAGACTGCCCCCTGGGCTCAAGCTTAGCACCACGCTGACCAAGGGCCATTACACTGACTTCTGTAAACAAGCGCGTTTAAATCGGAAGGATGCAAATCCTAATCTGACATCCATTTATAGAGATCAGGTCCCTAACAGAAGGGCCAAGACGCGGAATCTAAGATTGGTCATTTATTCTGTCATCATCATCATCACCAGCTCACTGTAAGTCCCCACCGAGGGCCTCTGAGCCTACCCTAAGTAAGGGTGACTTTTTTAAATCATCTCTGTTTATACAAAGTCTCTTACATTAATCTCTTCACATTTAATAATTTCACTACCTTCAAGAAGACTGTCTGGTTTACAATTAAGGTGAAAGTCATTTTCTGATCATATCTATATCAGTTCTTCGTTTCTATATACTGGCAACCTTGCAACTCCTCGTCCACCGGACTTGACCATAATTATCTTGTGCAACTCATATATGAATAGACTGTCTACAAGGGGGATGCAAGTCGATCGACCTTTAAACTTTGCAAAACCCATATTTTCCCCCCTTTCCCTCTTTGTCTTGCTTAGACTTACGTAACTAGCAGTTCTCTTCAATTTTACTTGTTGCAAAATTACACAGTGCTAGCAAAGGCATAACGGCAACTCGATGTCACGAAAAGGCTACACATACATGCTCTTCATAGCATAGCGCTGAGCTAAACGAGAGCAATATCATTATATTGCAATATATATCATAGATTGTTTTCAAAGTACTTGTCCCAAGTCATTTTCACTCTCTCTTTCTCTCTCTCTCTCTCTCTCTCTCTCTCTCTCTCTCTCTCTCTCTCTGCAGGGTATGATAAGTGATCATTACACCATCATACTATTCTTTAACAGAAATTTAAAAGTTTTATCACATTGTTGCATTCTTACTGCACAAGCCACCAGAAGATAACAAACAGATCTCTCATAAAATGGACTTCGGACGTCGAACGGAACACATAATAACGAAATTTTACCTGTTAATAAAATTTATATTATGTTTCCTGAGACGTCCGAAGTCCAGATAAGGGCTTTCTGGGGCTATCCCACTAAATACTTCGGTTTTATGAGTCGAACAATGACAAGATGGTGGCTTGGTGCCGCGCTCGTGACCTCCCAGATTAGTCCGCTAGAGGCGCTGATGTCGGCGATGTGATTGGTGGAGGCGTCACGTAAGGGGAAATGGGACCGCACCGGAAGGAATGGAACGATGTACTCTCATAAAATGGACTTCGGACGTCTCAGGAAACATAATATAAATTTTATTAACAGGTAAAATTTCGTTATTATACATCTTCGAATGGTGGTGGGTCCGGCTAGCTTAGATTATTTATTTAATAATTTTTGCACAAAAATTACATAAAGCATACTAAAACTGAGCTACTACAAGATAAATTACTAGTTTAATAATTGTTTATGAATGTCTTGCAGTCGTGTGTGGCGGCGCTGACGCAGACGGAGGTGATGTCCGGCCTCAAGACTGCAGTGAAGACGTGCCGCGAGGTGGTCGGCAGCGCTTGTGAGGCGCTCGCAGCTATATTTAACAATACCAACGCCAATACTGATAAACTAGTGCTACAGGTAACTTACTATGAAACTATCAATCAAAAGTACAATGATTTTTATCGTCAATACATTCGATATCTGTACTTATTGCTTATTGTTTAGTCTATAAATATTTTAGCGACTTAAGTCCATGTGCACTGCGCAGTGTCTTTCCCGCATCCTTTTATACAAGTACACAAACATATTTATTTGAAAATGTATTTTATTAAATAAATAAATTATTTATTTATTTTATGCTCCAATACACCTAAAATGGTTGCTAGTTGCCACCATTTCTTGGGATAGAATATATTTTGATTCGCAGGCGTTGGAGTGCGAGCTGATAACGGAGCTGCTGGCGGCGCTGGAGTCGCGGCTGGAGGGGCAGGCGGCGGCGCGGCTGGTGGGCGCGCTGAAGGGCATGGCGCGCTCCGCGGCGCACGGCGAGCGCGTGCGCGCGCTGCTCGCCCGCAGCCGCGTCTGGGAGCAGTACGCCGCGCAGCGACACGACCTCTTCATATCCTCCGCGCCGCACACGCACGCTATATCCGGTAATATTATAATACTATTTTTTTTTATTCTTTTTTATTTATTTACACAAGAAAATATATAATGTTTACAAATAATGTCGCCAAACTGCACAACAGTTTGTTGGCGACAGGCACCCATTTCTTATGTATATTCTTATATATTTACAACAATATAGCCCTTTCATTCTCAAATTATTTTAGAATTACAAAGTTAAGAGTATAAAGTTATAATATATCTTTAATTTTAGTGTGCCTCTTGGCATAGCCCTCCTCTAAACATTTCTATTGTTTAATGTCGTGGCCTACTCTTCTCCAATATATTAGTATAGCACTATTCAAATATCTTGCCGGCTCGAAGTCAGCCACGGTACGCCACCGTGTAAACGTGGTTACTATTACATCTTACTAATATTATAAATGCGAAAGTTTCGATGAACGGATGTTTGTTAGTGTTTGTAGCCAAAACCGCTGAATAGATATCGATGAAATTTGGCATAGATGTAGAGGATAATCTAGAAGAATACATAGGTTACTTATTACATAGGTATTTTTAATTCCAAGCGGACGGAATCGCGGGGTAAAGCTAGCTTAAAACATATTCTGCCCAGCTACTTATGTCATTCCGAACCGTCAATTGATAACCATGATATTTATTGCACTTTACGTATAATCTAGAAAATTATATGTCCGTGATTTATAGCCTGTGGTGATAAAATACTGCTATCTCATTTTTTATTAATAGTATAAAATTATAATTTATTACAATAAATGAATGTATTTCCAGCGCCACACGCGGCGGGGTACCTGACCGCGCCGCCGGCCAGCATTCCAGCGCAGCCGCCGCCCATTGACTGACCGCACCTCGCTTATACACCACTCACTACAAAGGACACTCGTCAGCTATGATATAGTTCTTTTCAAATATCTTGCCGGCTCTAAGCCATGTGTAACATTTTACTCCCTTTACATCTTAATTTGTACGAAATTAAGAGGCGCCGAGATATCCGAAAAGGTTTATACTATATTTTACATTCCTTAAAATTATAGTCTAACCAATATATTATAGCATCGCCACAAACTCCTTTGATGTCAACAATCTACGTCAGTACGTCTAATTAATTTATGTCGTTTATAAAGTAAATTCAATATTTTAGCTTTGCGTATCAAGAACACGGCGGTTAAAATAAAATAATTTAATAATTCGACAATCAAATGTCGTAGGAAACTAATTTTTCTTTTTAATTAAATTGCTTTTGTAAGATTAGTTCCGTAGATTTGCAATATGGCGAGGTTTTTTGTTTTTGTGGCTACATAATACATATGTATAGTTTTTCATTAAATCGATCCCAGTGATATTAAAACTCCTTTAAAATTTTTTTTTTCGATGAGCGACATCTGTGATTTTTCAAATAAAACTCTGGCGTCAACTTGCCTTATTAAAAGGTTTCGATGTTTTTGTTTCAAGAAATTGATAAACTTACTACTTATGCAATCTAAGTACTATTAGTACTTATTTCGAATAATAATTACCGCAATTTTAAGCATAGCTTCAACCATAGCGTTATTCGTCTTTTAAAATATCTAATAAGTTGTAAAAATATTTTAAATGCGAATATAAATTTTAAATCTTAAAAAATGCTTAAAATTAGGTTAGCAATAAACCATTTTGCAATTTTTCCTTATTTTTATATTTCCTAAATTTGGCTATTAATTTTACTAATACTCATATCACAATAACTTTAAATGATATAATTATTAATATAAAAAATGTATTCAGTTATTTTTTAATAATTTGAATCTGCAATTTGTTTAAAATAACTGAATTCATGGGTAAAATTAGAAATAATATTTAGATAATAAAATGTACATTAAAAATCAAGAAACGCAGGGATATAACGTTGTATGAGTAGATAATAGTTAAGCTCGTTTTTAAGTTAGTTATAATAAAATTAATATATACTGCCTCTTGTACTTTTAAAGTATTTTAAATATGATCGTGTAATGAACAATTACTCAAGATTGAAGACCGTTTCCACTAATCATAAAGTCATACACAGTTAATTAAATTGGAATGTCTGTATGTGATATGAATAAAAACTTTCCTTAGAATTATATATTAGTGTTAACTAAAAAAAAAACAGCAAATACGTGTTTCGAGAAATTACCGAATTTGCACCAGGCTTGTCCGATTTTGACGGGACTTTTACTAGAACTTTCTAAAGTGCAGTTATTTTTCAATTACACGCTTAATAATTCGCGAACAGCTATTTAAATAAAATTGTTTTTAATTGGCAGTTTAAAGTTAGCAATTTTTAATTCTTTATATAAACATTTAACACGCAAAAAATTGTATTTTGCAGTGTAAATGGTCCTTAATCTTGAATAGAAAGTCTTAAACATATAATCAATAGAATACGCTAAAATTAGTATTTCCACTTTAATATTTACAGATAATTAGTAGTAAAATTGTAAGTTTTGTCATTTTAAATGAAATATATAAACAAATACATTGATTATTAAGGCTTTCTATAGTTTGTATGTAAATGTCAATATATATGTTTTATATCATAATATTGCACTACGTAGAGTCAATAGTATATGTATCTATGTAGATATACGAATCTTATATAAATATGCACTATATTAATGCTATATAATATAGGTTATAAATAAAATTTTGAATTTAATGTTAGAATATTTTTGGCGCTTGATTTGACATTGACAGTTCGGCGCCATTTTAGATTTAGGGTTACCAGTTAAAACTCTTGATATGCCTTATGTTTATAATTTTACTTTTTTTATTTTAATGATATTTGAAGTACGTGTTATATTGCAGATTCTAACGCATATAAAATGCAAATATTTTAAATTTTCGATAAATGCGTTGAAATCATACTTTAATTGATATTAATGCATTATATTGCGTTATATATCCAAAAAATTAATATATCTGCTTAAAAATGGTCGGTATCTTTAGCAGAATAAGTAAAATGTATGTTTTTTTCCTAGCTGCTTATAAAATAGATCTCTCTGATTCTAAAGTATACTAAAATTATGTTTATAAAATTAAGATCCGTAAGGTTTCTATTATTAGTAAGGTTATGAGCACTTTTGTATCGCGTAAGAATCAATGATAGATTATTTTAACCGTCGATTTTTCTTTTCCAACTCTTAATTTTATTTAATATACCAAAATAACAGCCTAATCTCGTTTATTCTCTGGCCAGAAATATAAAAACCCTCGCCGTATTGCGGAATAACTTGGGACGAATTCCTTAGTGTTCATGTAAAGTGATGTAATAAAAAGCGCCTTCAGGCCAGGATTTTTGTATTCTTGGTTAGGCTATACGAAAAAACTGTTTGAATTTAAATATTTTGTGTGAGAAATTTAGTATTTATATAGAAAATGTATGTATTATAATATTTATCAAGTATATATGGTTAATGTATTTTGTATATTATTACTAGTGTTAATTCTTGCCATTCAAGTCGGATATCAGTTCATTTTATAAAAAGAAATTAAGCGCAACGAAAGAATTAAAATAAAATTTTACATAAATTAAATTCATTTTGTGTTACAATAATTAAATAAATGGTTTTTGCAAATAAAATTTACTTAATATTTCATTATGAAAAATGCGATATTTTTTAGTTGATAAGGTATTATTACTTTTTCACGTTACACTGTTGCTATACGTGCGCAATAACATGATGTATAATCCTATGACGTCATAGGCTTTCATGCATCGAATATTTATCGCTCGTTGTTATTGTCCACGTATTGAATAGTGTACAATAAAATATGTAACCGTACGTTAGCGAAACAATACAAAACTATTGTCTCATTTTATTAAAAGAGAGTGAGTGGGATAGAATAAAGCCACATATTATAATTGAGCTGCTCAGCGCAATAACGGCCCAACCCACAAAATCACTATAAATTAGTTAACTACTTTTTGTATTGGTATTTGAACATAATATATAATAAGAGACCATTTGCCTGCGTAATTACGAAATTGTAATCCTTTTAAAACGTTACTTGTACCAAAATTTTATTAAAAATAAAACAAAAGCTAGGTCTTTTTTTATGCCCTTTATTTCAATATGACTTTTATAAGGTTGGGCCACTGTTGCGCTGAGCAGCTCAATTGTAAGAAGCTAGCATTACTTATGACGGCTTATTAGGGTATATACACACGCAACGCTGTATTATAAGATAGTGTGATATTAAAGATATTTAGTGTTTTGTTATTGTTTGTGTAAAGGTAATTTTCTTAGTAAGGAATAGCGATATTTGAAAACACAGTTTGGTTTCCCATTTTTCTTTATAGATTTGTGTTCCGTATAATTTAGGTAAAATCCTGAATTTTCAAAATGGCGGCTTCTATATATTATCACATGGGCGTCGCCAGAGTACGGGGAAAGTTGCTCTTATAGATATAATAGTTCTGTTATAGAGAATAGAAAAATGTTAAATAAATACAATATACTTCGAATAAGACCATTTTAACGGTAGCCACCTTAGACCTAGCCTAGATGGGGCACCGGACGAGACGGCCCATTCGTGCGAAGGGCCGGCTCGTCCGGTGCAATACCACGACCACACAGAAGACAGGCGTGAAATGGGAGCAATTCCGCGTTTCGTCTGATGAGTGTGGTGCCGGAGGCCCAACTTTAGTCCATTTTCCTTCCCACCCTTTTTCTCATAAGAATAGGATGGAAAGGAAACGTGGATTTGACGGTGGAGGAGACGCATAGGAAGAGGAAATATCTTCTTTATGTGCGTCTCCTCCGCCGTCGATTAAGGGTAGGCAACGCATCCGCTATTGCGGGATGTCTATGGGCAGCGGTCGCTTTGCCATTATGGCGGTTTTAGGTGGCCGCTTGCTCGTTTGCCACATTATAATATAAAAAAAAAGATCATCTGCTGGCGACGCCTTTACATCATCGTATTAAAGCTGAAATATGTTTTACCAAGGGGCATAGGACTTTTTTAGAAATTGAAATAATCATTATCGTTTGCTTTCCTTAACATGTTTGATGCCACAAGTTTTGTATAAAATTAAGTGGCATTTAACTTGTTAACTTTGCCCACTTAAGACATCCGGTTTAAAATGTCCCAGATTTTACTCTAGATATGTTAGAATTATTTTATTATAATTGTTTTATATTCATTTGGTCATGTGTGTGAGTTTCGTGTGTTCCGATTACAAAATGTTTGGTACGTCGAGACTGGTACTCCAACACGTGTTTGAATATTTAATATTTTTATATTTAGCGCTAAGATATATCAATTGTATAATATATGGAATTAATATACAATTTTACGTGTTTTATTTTATATTACGTTCGCCCCTTTTTTCATCCTTTACAGGATAAATTTGAAGGAAGCCTATGACTTCTTTTAAGACACCTTTCTTTTAAACTATTGGTCTAATTTAAATACTGTAAAGTACAATTTTATTCTACATTAATATTAATTTAAAATTAAATTTAAATTCTCTTGACAACAAACGCATTTATTTGGATAAGGCTTAATATTGAAACCAATAAAACAACGCCGCAAATAGCATACCGTTTTTAATTCATTTTGTAAATAAAAAAGTGGTAATTGTAACAAAACCTTTAATTGTAGATATATGCCATCGCAGACTTTTCTGCCATTATTTTGAACACTCAGGCCACTGCCTCCCGTCAGAATGGCGCGCTATTTCAGTACGTCAGAATGACATTGACACCTGTCAGATAGGGAGGGGACGTCTATGCCAACAATCTAGTCTTGCACCAATCCTCCAGCGCAGTACTTTAGAACAGTGCATACGTAATTTTCATCATAAATGAAATAAAACACACAAGTTCTTATTACATTTTAATTTAAAATTACTGTACAAATATTTTACAATGCTTCAGTGCCGTATCGCGGTGTCACGTCCCTGTCACGCGGTCTGTGTGACCGGTGGCGAGGTGTAGCGGTTGCTGAGCGCACTCGGACGCTCGTATTTAAGGCTTCGCTCCCATTCTTCCTTGCCACTAAGAAAGAAAATATGTTTTTTGTGATTTTACGTTTTAAATTCTATGAAGCCGAGTGGTCTCTAGACAAAAAGTCAATACGAAATGTAAAGTATACTTGAGTAGTGCGTTGTGTGCCGGTAGGGCAGTTTGCGGGGCTGCGGGCGGTGCGAGGGGTGCGGCGGGCGCGGCGGGCGGCGGGTCTGCGGGCAGGTCCAGCGTGAGGTAGTGGTCGGAGGCGGCGGCGGAGAGCAGCGCGTCGAGCCGCTCCCGCAGCTGCGCGAACGTCGGCCGCTCGTTTGGCCGCACGCGCCAACAACTCATAATCACCTCGTAACTAAACCGCACAAATATGGATTATTTCCAACTATCGCCCCACATTGTGAAAGTAAAATCATTTTAAGCTATCTGAGCCTCTGTCAGTCAGTGGTGGGACAGGCCCTTAGTTCATTATTTTCTGTCCTCATATTTCTGGATTATTTCCAACCATCACCCCACTCTGTCCCCACGTGGGGACAGATGAGAATATAAAGTTTTATCCGTCCCACCTTTTGCGATGAGGGGACGGTTGGAACTTATTTTATTTCTTAACAGTTCCATCTGTCACCTTATTGGTGATAGTGGGACTAAAAGGTGGGCCGGATTCCACTTTTTATTCTTATCAGTCCCCACATGGGGACAGAGTGGGGTGATGGTTGGAAATAATCCAGAAATATGAGGACAGAAAATATGAACTAAGGGCCTGTCCCACCCAGTGGTGGGACAGGCCCTTAGTTAAGTCAGTCAGTACTGACAGAGGCTCAGATAGCTTAAAAATGATTTTACTTTCAGATAAGGGAACATAATCCGACATTTCCATCATATATTTTACGCGTACGATTGTTATCAGAAAATATACAATTTAGTAGGACTGACACTAATACTCTTTAAAAAAGGTGTTTATTGAAAGATTAAGCAAGAGAACGACTTTCTCAAACTTTAAAGCCCATTCTTTGAAACTGGCCCTTCGAGTCGGACATAAATTACCAAACATCAATTAGCCTATATTTTTCAGGTGATAAATATATTTGAATGAGCAACATACAGTTGCGGGCTGCAGTTGGCGGGGCGCGGCATGCGGTACCCGGCGCGCAGCAGGCGCGGCAGGCGCGCGGCCGCCACCGCGGGGTAGGGCGCGCCGCCCACAGACAGCACCTCCCACATCACCACGCCGAACGACCATCTGCAAGAATAAGCACTTAGTATTATTTAACCCTTAAATACCTGAAGATTCAAATTTATAAATCGCTTGGGCATCTACAAGGTAAGGAGTAAAAGGTTAGCATGGTATGGGCATGTTATGAGGAGGGATGAATCGCATGTAACACGGAGAACGTTAGTTATGAGTGTGGAATTACACCGGTAGAGGTAGAACTAGAAAGAGATGGATGGATTGTGTAAAAGGTGGCATGATCAAAAAGGGAGTGATGACTGAGATGACGTATGATAGAGTTATGTGGAGGACAAAAACCTGTCGCGCCGACCCTACGGGAGTAGGATTAGAAGAAAGATGATGATCTACAATCGATTTTATTTCAACATTAGGCTGTTTACATGTTTCCTTTGACTGATAATTTTCAATTTAGAAGACGAAAAGGAGCATATCACGAAAACATATAAAAATATCGTTTTGGTTTTTTACTATTTTTCCCAATCAGTAAAAAACACAGTAAAGTGTGCGTTTATACATTTTTTAATTTCAATTAAAAATCAGGCTTTTAAGGTTAAACCCAAAAGAGACTTCGATATTGTTCTACAATCTATAATTATAGCAAATGAGGGATCATACTTACACATCACTATGAGTAGTAAATATTCGATGTGTCAAAGATTCCAATGCCATCCACTTGATAGGTAACTTTCCATTCCCTTTCTGCTTGTACAAGTTCTGTTGGTAGACGTCACGCGATAGACCGAAGTCTGCAATTTTCAGCGTCTTGTCGCCGGTCACCAGAACATTCCTCGCCGCCAGGTCTCTGTGGACAACCCTGTTGGAAGCGAGGAACTCCATGCCCATCGCGATCTGTCGACAGAACGAGAGGAGGTCGAGGAATGTGAGCTCGTCGCAGACATCCTGCAAGTCGTACAGCTTGTTGACGACAGCCTTGCTTTGGTCGTAGTCTTCTTCTTTGAACAAACTCGTCAGATGTTCCAGATTGTCTTTGGTGTTGTAGTATCTTGCGTTGCGTTTCGTTATCATCACATCCCAGGAGTTCCTGAAATTGTATGCTTTTAGAACCTTCATTACTTAAAGCTTATTTTGTTTGTAGTGTCAAGGTGTACCTGAGGAATGTGAGCAGGTCCCCGCGGCTGCAGTACTCGACGACGATGAGCGGCGTGCGGCCGCTGCAGCAGCCCAGCAGGCTGACCACGTGCGCGTGCGACCCCACGCTCTTCATCAGCTCCATCTCCGCGCGGAACGACCGCAACTCCTCCGCGGTCGGGTACTCTACGCAACCACTAGAAACTCTCATCTGATGACTCAATAGCAATACCATTTCTTAATTCATAACATCATTATCGCCATAGAACGTCAACTGCTGAATGTAGGCCTCCCTCATTTCTTAATCAGTCTTATTGAAATTAAAGTATTATATAGTTTTTATTTTTTACATTTTTTTGGATTCTCTGCCTTGCGCTAGTGACGCTCATGGGAAGATCCGTATTTTTATTATTACTTTTAGAAAGAAAAAAATACATCTCTTCAAAAAGAAAAGGAATTCATTTGGCATGTGTTTAGTATATAAGCGGTGGTTTCAATGAACTCTAAAATAAAACACG
Source organism: Papilio protenor (assembly GCA_029286645.1). Classification (NCBI taxonomy): domain Eukaryota; kingdom Metazoa; phylum Arthropoda; class Insecta; order Lepidoptera; family Papilionidae; genus Papilio; species Papilio protenor. The sequence continues at coordinate 6,278,902 of JAGSMZ010000007.1, read as the reverse complement.
GAGTTATACAGGAAAGATTTACAAAAAGACTTTTAGGTTATCTTTATCTTTTTACATGCTTTTTAGAGATGTTAGTGTTTAGAGAAATTTACAAATACTATACCTTTGAGCATTTTGACAGCGACTTCAGTGGCGGGCGCGAGCGTGGCGCGGCGCACGCGGCCGAACGCGCCCTCGCCCACCAGCTCGTGCAGCGCGAGCCGCGCCGCGCTCACCTCCCACCTGTCACCTCCCGCCACCACCTCCACCTCCGCCGCCGGCGTCACCTCCGGCACCACCTCCTTGTACAGCTTGTCTTTCAGATCCTGATAGTTCATTGTGTTCATACTTACTGTTGCATTTAGTCATTTATGGAAGACCCCTACAGTAAGTATATTTAATACTATTGCTTGCGATTTCGCCCGCGTGTAATTAAATAATTATAAAAAATATAGCCTATGTTACACACTGATAAAGTAGCTTTTTAATGGTAAAGGAATTTTTAAAATCGGCCCAGTAGTTTTTGAGTTATTTCAATAACATACAAAAATACAAATCTTTCTTCTTTAAAATATTAGTCTAGCAGTGAATGTAATTAAGTGACCATTAACGACTCCGAGAGCGGTGCAAAGTCCACAGTCTTCATTAATGACCTATAAAAAGACATTTCCCCTCCTCTTTTGTATAGTAAAGTATAATTATTAAATAAGAAAATCAGCAGTTGCAATTGAAGATCAGTAGGATCAATTTGTCCAGTTAACCTAAATTCTATTTGATGGGATATAATATACCTGAAAATATTCAAACTTGTCTTTGTCGGAGCGTTTCTTGTTGAGGTAGAGGAGCGCGGAGACCGCGACGACGAACAGCAGCGCCGTCAGCCACGCCGCGCCCACCACCACGCCCACGCTCACGGGGGGCGCCACACCTGACAAAAACATAACCTAATTTTTATCATTAATCAATCTGACAGCGGTACTTTAGTATTAACTTGCGGTCGCCCGCGACTGCATCCGCGATAAATTAAAAAACTAACTTATTTTTACTAACCAAATTACAGTGATATCCGTTCATTCATCCGTCCATCTAAACTTTCGAATTTACAGTATTTAGTCTATACTACAATATAAAGAGGAAAACTTTGTTTGTTTGATTGTAATGAAATAATTCAAAAACTGCTTTGTTGATTTCAAAAATTCTTTTACCAAAAAAGCTACGATGTCAGTGAGTAACATAGGCTATGTTTTCACGCGGACGGAGTCGCAGGCGAAAGCTATAAGAAATAAGATTAGATAGTTGTCACGATATTTACAAGACTTCTCTAGAACATTTGATTATACGAGTACGTAGAGACAGAAATCGTTTTACACAAATAACATTTTTTTTTCACTACTTATGACTTACTTACCTACTTACTTACCTTAGAAGGGAGTGATGACTGAGATGACGGATGATAGAGTTATTTGGAGGACGAAAACCAGGTGCGCCGACCCTACGGGAGTAGGATGAGGTAGGGGAGATGATGATGATGATGATGATGATGATTGATGATGATGATGATGACTAACTTACGTGGTAAATATCCATGTTGGTTGGCGAACAGCAGCTTCCCAGAAGTCGATGACAACGTCACGTTAAACGCCCCTTCACTAAATACCTCATCAAATATCGCTTCAGTTGAGTTCTGTAACACAAAGTATCAAAAAAATATTACAAAGAGTAGACCATCAGTAGCAGAACAAAGAACTGTTTTTACGTCAATTTTATCGCTAAATTTAGCCAATATTATCACTTCCTCAAATAAAGCTAAATTGATTTATAACACGACCAATTTAAGAAGTAACTCACCCCTGGTATAATAATGGTGTAGGCAGTATCAGCGTATAAGGTAGCATTATACAGGTCGGGCGAGTCCGCGGCGCGCGGCCAGCTCGCCCGCACTCTCCACCCCCCATTCTCACCTTCTGAGACTTTCACAGTCATATTGCTTGACTTTTCACCTAATATAGATAATAATAATAAACTCTCGTCTGTGTAGAACAAGGAAATATTCTGCTAGAATGCCTTATGGTTTAGATGTACTCTCTAAATTGTATGAAAACCCTTAAATGAGTGTACAATGTCAGGAAATAAAATTGAAACAGAGAAAAACAAATGTTGAAAGATGTGTATTAGAAAAAATAGTTTGGGAAAATTAGTTTATTCTTGAATTAATATCATCAATTTAATAAATTAATACCAAGCGATCCGCTGCTCGTTTGCCCGCTTTTTCTATAAAAAAAAAATTAAGCTCACTTGGAAAATATCCCTCGCTGCTGGTGTACGCTGTGCCAGTGCTCGATGTTGACATCAAACTTATGTTAAATAGACCTTCACCGCATACCTCGTCAAATATTACTTCAGTGTTATTCTGTAAGGTAAACAAGAAAATATAACTCAAAAATTAATACAAATACTATCAGTAAAGTAAAATATAATGCACGGACTTTAATATATATCTATACTTCTATACTAATATTATAAAAAGGAATGATTTCTATTTTTGACCGACTTCCCAAAAGAAGGAGGTACTCAATTCGTCCATATGTTTTTTTTTTTTGTATGTATTGAAAAAACTCAAAAAACAAACTTCAAAAATTCATACACCATTAAAAAACTACGGTATCTATGAGTGATATAGGCTATATTTTATTTTAATTTTCCGCGGACAAAGTCTTAAGCAACAGCTAGTTACTAATAAGTTAGTAAAAACGAAACATACCCCTGGAACAACCATATTATATACATTATCAGCGTAAAGAGTCGCGTTGTATTGTAATGGTGCGGTGCGCGGCCGAGCCCAGCGCACGCGCACGCGCCACCCGCTCTCTGCTTCACCAATCTCCATAGACAAATTGCTTATTTTCTCCAATACTGAAAAAGATATAGAATCTTTACAGTCTCTAGTATTCATAAGTGGCTAAAAACAAAATGCTTAGTAAATAACTTTAATCAGTGAACCACTCATAGTGGAGAAACATCGAAAGAGATGGTCTAAAGAGAGGTCATAACAATGATAGAGAGAAAAAACAAAAAAAGTAAGTTTCATGCAAATATAAAATGAGCCAAAATTATATCGAGCAGTCGTGGTTAGTTTAGTACTTGGCCGAGTACTAGTAACTAGTCTATGCTGATATTATAAAGAGGAAATATTTGTATTTTTGTATGTATTCGATTCACGTAAAAATCACTTGGCCGATTTTAAAAATTCTTTCACCATTAGAAAGGTTATCTGTGAGTAACATAGGCAATATTTTTTAATTTCACGCGGAAGAAGTCGTCTTTAATGATGTTACGTACTAGGAAAGTATCCCGTACGGCTGGTGTGCACCGTGCCGCTGGCCGTGGTCGCTGCCAGCCCCACAATGTACTGGCCTTCGCCGGACACATCCTCGAAAATTACCTCCGTAGCATTCTGTATTACAATTAAATCATTATTTCAGAGCAGGCGACCTTGGACTAAACTATCACACAACTGTTGTGTGATTGTCGATTGTTTCGCAGCCCCAACTGTTTAGTTGCACAACTAAAAATCAAGTAGTGTGAACCTCCATATAAGCTCATAGGAATTAAAGCGAGACTAAACAGTTGTGCGATTAGTCAAAGGTGTGTGCGCGCTCTAAAGCGAATAAATGACTTCTGAATGTATGTTAGCTTGGTCTTAATTCAATTTTGCTGATTGGAACAAGTTTTTTTATTTATTAATAGTTACAGAATATAAATACTCACTCCGGGCACTATAAGATTGTACATAGTATCAGCATACAGGGACGCGTTGTAGTATAGCGGGGTAAGGCGCGGTCGTTTCCAATTCACGAAGACGCGCCAGTTGCCGTACATCTCCGTAACCTTCGTCGACACGTCGCTGAACTTCTCCGGTACTACATACAGATAAATCTATATTTATACTAATATTATAAAGAGGAAAGAATTGTATTTGTGAATTTTTGTATGTATTCGATTCACGTAAAAATCACTTGGCCGATTTTAAAAATTCTTTCACCCTTAAAAGTGTTATCAGTGAGTAACATAGGCTACATTTTTTAATTTCACGTGGACTAAGACACTTCTATTATATCTAACTAATATTAAAATGCGAAAGTTTAGATGGATGAATGGATGGATGTTTGTGGCCTAAACAGCTAAACGGATCTTAATGAAATTAGGCATAGTCTGAAAGAACACATAGGCTACTTACTTTTGTTTTTTCTCACCACGGATGAAAGCTAGTGTATCTATACTTCTATACTATTATAATAAAGCGTAAACACACACTTCTTTGTTGCCTAAGATCTCAGCAATTACAGCATATTTTTGAATAATTCTTTTTTTAATAAAAAGCCCTACATGTCATGCTTTAGGCTATATATTTTCATGCCATTAAACTTAGGGGGTAAATATTTTGGATAAAAACCCTAATGTGGGAAAGAGACCATAAGTTGCTGCCAACATCAAGAAAGAAAGATTGCTAAGGTTTGTCATGTCATGTCATTTTGACATTTGCTATTGATAATTTGACAAATGTAAACAATAAAATAAAGTTTTTATAATTTCACGCGGTTGACTCCGCACGCGAACAGCTAGTATATTACTCGTATATTGCTGTAAATTATATTATTGAACACATACATGGTACACATCCCAAGATATCGTAGCACTCCGGAGTACGGTACTTCACCAGCGTCTGTCCGTACTTGCCCGTCAGCATGAGAACGCAGATATCGTCTAGTGGCAGTCTGTCTATCACCACAGACCGGTTGCCATCTGGCTGGAAAGACGTTGGTCTGTAGTGAGCACATACATGTGCATCACTAGTTGGATTTAGAAAATTAAACTGATATATATCAATAATCGCTAAGAGATTAGTACAATATCTGAATTTTCGTTTCATAACGTAGAATATCATAAAACAGTAACAGCTAATTGAATGGAATACGGTGATCAATCGATTACTTAAGTTTACATTATTCTTGGGTTTATAAAAACATTTGCTTATCTTTTGACTCAGAACTAAAGCTACCTTCACTACCTCGTCTTGTCTATGGCCATCACAATATCTATGTCTATAATATAATATTATAAAGAGGAAAGATTTGTATGTATCTATTGTAATAACTTAAAAACTATTTGACCGATTTCAAAAAATCTTTCCCCATTAAAAAGCTACGTCATCAGTGAGTAATATAGGCTACAATTTTTATTCCACAAGGACGAAGTGTTGAGAAACAGATGGTTTAGTATATACTTGTTTACCGGTATACTGTCCGAGAAGAAATCTCCTTGAATGTCTTTGTTGCATTTGTTCACAATATTAAAGCAAGAATCGGATTCTGAAATTTTAAAAAGTAACATTAATCAGTTAATTTTTTACTTAAAGCATTCATAGTATAATAATATTACCATCAATAGCATTCCAGGTGAACTCAGCTGGTATATATCGGGTGCCATTCTTGTAGTGACGTAACAGCATTTCAGTTTTAACGTCGTAATTAACATGAGGTGGACTGGCCCATACATGCACATCTGGACCACGCAGCCAGAGTAATGGTCTGCCATCGTTGGCCAGTAAAGTTGTCCATAATGTATAGTTCCTAGATGGCGCTGTACTTAATTGACCGATTGTATCAGTACTCTCCAGTATCGTGAAGGATACCTGTAAAAAATAATAAGTTTTATATGAAATTCAACAATAACAAATGTATTAGTTTCCATTTTGATGCAGGTGTGCCCACCAGAAGGTAAGAAAATTGCACGCAACAGTGCGACTCTGCGTTCTCTCATGCGCTGTTCACACTTGGCCAGTACAGTTGATCAGTGGCGCTCTATAACTGGACTGTGAACTGGCACAGTGTGAACGCTAACACCAGTGAGTCTATACAATCTATAACTGGCCTTTGCACCTGGGCGAAAGTACTAGCCAAGTGTGATACGGGCATTATGTCACGTACATATGTAGATAAAATTGAGCCGTGCGCGTGAGCATAGATTTGCGCGAAATTGCAAACTGTTATACAGTTTGTTGTACTCAGTTTACTTATTTCAGTGTCTTTTTTTTTATATATTATAAGGTGGCAAACGAGCAAGCGGCCACCTAAAACCGCCAAAATGGCGAAGCGACCGCTGCCCATAGACATCCGCAATAGCGGATGCGTTGCCTACCCTTAATCGACGGAGGAGGAGACGCACGTAAAGAAGATATTTCCTCTTCCTATGCGTCTCCTCCACAGTCAAATCCACGTTCCCTTTCCATCCTATTCTTATGAGAAAAAGGGTGGGAAGGAAAATGGACTAAAGTTTCTAAACTATTGTTAATTAGGATAATGCGAGCTTACCGCACGTTCGAAGTCCTCCTCTTGTGGTACTAGGACAACAAGTTGCCAGCCTTCTTGCGACCTCCTCATGAAGGTAACGCTGTCTTTACTTTGACATCTCACTGTTAAACTCGGCGGTACTGACGTTGTTGGTTTTCGGTAAGGTCCTTTAAAATAAATAAATTATGATTATCTACGTCGAATGCATAGTGGCCATTTAAATTAAAATGTAATTACTTTAACATTAAAAAAATCTGAATTATGTTAGAGATGTCACAATTAATGAATAGGTGTTTGATCACATTAATAAGAAAAAAGTAATACTTACTTAGAAATTTCTTCTGACAGTACGAGTAAGTGGTCTCATTCTGTAAACTCAAAAAATATAAAAATTTAATTGGCGAAATAATTCATACCTAAGGAATACACTACTATAAACTTAGCATTACTACTGCTTATAGACATCTGCATCAGGTTAAAACTAGAGATGTGTTGTTTTACAATCGACAGAAGAGGGGACGTACAGAATAAGGACATTTCCCCTTCCTACAGTCCCCTAGTGAATAAAACTAGGCCACCCATCACAGTTTTTGCGTCGTAAAACTAGATTACGATGCGTGAAACCGAGCCATCGATAATTGAAGTTATTTTCGCGTGGATGTTGACAAACACGAGCTAGCCTTAACACAATGACTCAATCGCTGCGTATGGAAATGCACTTGGACGTAAGCACACCAAGATAGCTTTTATCAACTTCACCTGTGTAACCCCTATGAAGATATCCTGCGTTTACACTGAAAAGTATGCATGTGAATATTTATAACATAAGTAAAGTTTGAAGTGTTTTCGAGTAATCATATTTAAGTGGTAATTGAAAATAATAAGCTGTCGAACGAACGCATTATGATATTTTTCTTAGATGTTTCTAGAGATGTAAGTTTATCGATGTATTTATTCTATTTGAAGTGTTAAAGCTACTTAATGATTAAACTGTTGGAAATATGCCGTATCATGATTGCTTTTTAAGTTCTAAACAGATGTTGCTTCTAAGTCCCGTTCATCCTGTAGCGGGTTGAATGACTGACAATACAAAGAAAATTTAGTATGCAGTGTCTGAGATACTGGCCGTATAACGAACGAGTTTGAACAAAAAAGTTTCTAATACTATGATGCAGGCCGAAAAGACATCGAATGAGTTAAAAAAAACTAATGCGGTGATGCAATAATTTGTTTATTGCATCATGGAATATGCAATTTTATTTGAATGGTTTCTATCGAACTTTAATTAAATTATTCAATTTATAAAAAGTTTTGATTGACATTAGTATAATTGACTGTAGGTTATAGGTTATTCAACTTCTACAAAAAGTTGGATAACTTTAAAGTGTACTTAAGTGCTAATTTTCCTTGTAATAAACCTTCTACTAAAGATGTTAGTTGTATTGTATTTTCGAATCCTTACTTATGAACCCTTCTTTGCATAATACCTACTGTTTTACAATCAAATTGGTATTGGCTAGTATGTTTTTTTTAATAAATTTCTTACAAAAAAGCAACAATCTATCATTTTTTCAATACAATCATAAGTAAATAATCATTTTTTTAACAGCAATAACGATCAATTTGGATTAACGATCTATCAATTTTGCGGCCTGATTCTTGTTCCGGTCAGGTGTGCGGTGTGATTTTTAACTTTTACTTAGGGTTGCCATCACTTTGGGTTTGCATGTAAACGGAGGAACAACCTAGGCCGCCGGACACAAATGGGCTGTCATGTTTTTTTTCGTATGGGTTTGTATTGCAGTTAAGGGGCGTTATGGAAATTTCGCCCAGGGCGCTAGTTATGCCATAACCGTCTCTGTTAAGTTTCACATCGATAACTGTAGATTAGAATGTTGTGAAATTAATCACTAGATGTCGCTGTTTTTAGCCATTCGACAATGGATGGACGTTTTGTTTATGGCTAATGTAAAAGTGTTCTATTTTGTAGCTGGCATCCCTAATTTCTATCCATCAGGCGTAATGGCAGTCAATATTTTAGTATATTGATTAAGGATTATCTCGATAACGGGAGCCGCGTATATCCATGTTTTGAACAGCGAACAAATAGATAACCAAAGGTCATTGCGGATGCAGTTATGAAAAATACCTATGCTATTTTGTTTTATGCGTTTATTCCTTGAAAGCGGAGCTAGCAATGTAAACGGTATGTCAATCAATCATTAAAATTAGAATTGATAATATTAAATCTTTAATTGTTTGTTATCGGAGATTAATAAATAAAAAAATTAAACTGATTACAAATTAGGTAATATTTTATAATTTGGTTTACTTTATCTCATTTATTAATTTTATAACATTAGTATTTAACAATATTAGATACCACTAGCTGTTGCTCTCGACTACTTGCGTGAAATTGTATATAATATAGCCTATGTTACTTACAGATAAGTTACCTTTCTAACGGTGGAAGAATTTAAAATCAGCCCAGTAGTTTTTGAGTTATTTCAATTTATACAAAAATACAAATCTTTCCAAATTACAAATTAAGTAGTCATAACAAGTTTATTAAGCTACTGTGTCACTAGAGTTATTGGTCAATCGATAATCCTATTGTATAATTTAAGACCCTTTTTAACTAAACAACTAGGCCTGACTATTATTATAGATATACTAATAGTCGTCCGCGATTCCGTTCGCGCGGATTATACTCTACATCTTTGCCAAGTTTCATGGAGATCCGTTTAGTAGATCATCTGTAACAAACATCTATCCAAACATATAAACTTTTGTATTTACAATCTTATAAAGTATAAGAAGTAAGATTCTTCTTAGGAACTGTACTTATCAGTTTAGTGTAAATACATTGAAATTATGAAATAATAGAGGTCGATGGTCGAGTATGAATTAACTAATATATCATATAACTACTACTTTGTCGCTTAACAGATACTAGTATCTCTTGAATTTATAACAACTTTAATAAAAACCTAATTGATTTCAGCATGGATATTGCACACTCAGGCTATAAATAGAAAATGTTTTATAGTAAGCTTTCCGAAACTCTGAAAGAAACAGAATACGTGCTAATGGTTATGCACTTTAATGAAAAACATATTTAGTACTAGCTTTCGCCCGCGACGCCGTCCGCGTGGAATTAAAAAAAACAAAAGTGAGTATGTAGTCTATGTGTTCTTTCAGACTATCCTCTACATCTGTACCAAATTTCCTCGAAATCGGTTGAGCCGTTTAGGCTACAAACTCTAACAAACATCCATCTATCCATCCATCTAAACTTTCGCATTTATAATATCAGTAAGATTTACTTAATATAAAAACGTCAATCATATTTATTGAAACGTTTAAAGACAGTAGCTTTTGCCTGCGACTTTGTCCGCGCGGAATTTAAATAAAATCTTGTTATAAATATCCTATTGTTCTTCCAGATTATGTTTTACATCTTTTGAAATATCATCAAGATCCGTTTACAGGATACGTAGTAACAAACATTCATCCATCTATCCACACAAACTTTCGCATTTATGTTTGTGAGTATGAAGTATGATTGCGACGAAACAATATGAACAATTTAAATTGTATATACCGACATTTTCCAAAATAATTTTCTATATTTCTATTATGAAACTGAAATACTTACTGAACCCTTTTATATTATGATTCGTATATTACAGAGTTTATTATAATATTTTTAATTTTTAGTAATAATTCTGATTAACATCAATCACTTATCATGTAATTGCAACTAAGATATTGTATGATTAATTTAATCACATAGGCTTAAAGTAAAAGAAAAATTGACAAAAAAAGCGTACCTCGTCAAAAAATAAATATGAGCATACATCTTCGGATAATTTTGTCTGATTAAATGAAATGGGCAAGTCTCGGCTAAGAATCTCTTCCACTTTACACTTCACATTCACTGCACTTACAATTAAAAATATAAAAATAATAATTTTTAACATTTCACCAACATTCATTGTTCTCAGCGGATAGACTAGTTCAGATTGGTTATTTCAAAATGTTTTTTCTCATATTTTTAGGCATTCTGGCATCATAAAACACACAATATGTAATACGATTAAAAAAATAACATTACTGGTGTTAAAAAAATGAAATTCGAAATTCAAATTTTTAAACGTCAATACGAAAAAGGCGCGCGATTGCGTACGTTTTGAGCCGCTCACACCAATCGCTTCTCGGTACGAACTGGGGCGCAGCGAAGCACTTCCAAGCTTACGGCCGCACGTAATATACTTTTCTACCTGACTATTGATACCACACTATATGTATAAGATGAAAACTTTTCTTTTTATCAAATGTCGTACACACTATTCTGATAAGTTAATTGTTCTTGTTAAAAACATATATTAGAGGTTCTAATAACCTAACCAAGGGTGTCCAAAGAATTAGCAAAAGGAAACGCAAATTTTAATTTGAAAATTATTACTCTAATCAGTATGCTGTATTAAAGATTTTAATTCTTTGTTTAAACACACCTTTAGTATAGGGGCAGGTCAGATTTCTAAAGATGCGTAATCAAATTGCCCGAAAAATTGCTTTGTATAAAAAAATTAGTACCATAGACTATGGCAATTTTTTTTACGAATAGTCAATCCTAAGAGTATTTAGCAAAGCATGTTCCCTAGTACTTCACTCGCGTATCAATGAATGATTCATTTTAAATATTTTTTGGGATAATGGGTCATTATAGTATTAGATTACAGTTGTCCGTTTTAGTTAGACAGCGCAAAAAATTGAAAATCTATGACCTATGTTACAGAACATGTTAGACTGTTTTTTTTTGCAAAGAATAAATGGTAAATATAGTTACATTACAAAGCGAATGTCCAAGATTTTTTTTTTTGGAATTTGTCTTAAATTAACAGGGGAAGAAATCTGTTAAAACCATTAGACATTATTTAATTCTGTTACATTCGTAGATAAGTGTGTATTTTTTCACATCTCCACTTTGTCAGAAATGCTTTTAACGCATTAGGGAACTATAACTTGAGTCATTGTTTTTATTTTATTCTTTACGTCTATACTAACATTATAAAGAGGAAAGATTTGTATTTTTGTATGTAAAGAAAAAACTCAAAAACTACTATTACTACCGTTTCAAATATTCTTTCACCAAAGCTACTACGTTATCAGTGAGTAACTTAGGCTGTGTATTTTTATTTAATTTCATGCGGACGAAGTCGCGAGCAACAGCTAGTACTAGATATATCTATTACAATAACAATAAATACACAAGCGTAAATCTGTCATTTGTTATTGATATTTTTTTAATTAACATTATTTATAACTGGTAATTAAAAGTAGATATATTTTTTTTATTATATTTATATTATAGTTATGAATGTGTAGGGGTACACCGGTAGAGGTAAACCTAGAAAGAGATGGATGGATTGCGTGAAAGGAGACGTGATAAAGAAGGGAGTGATGACTGAGATGACGGATGATAGAGTTATTTGGAGGACACAAACCCGGTGCGCCGACTCTACGGTAGTAGGATAAGGTAGGGGAGATGATTACCCGCGATCATACTTCGTATAGTTTGGTCAGGTTTTAGAATAGCCAATTATGATTAATTTTCATACGTCTATAGGCTTATTATAAAAAAGCAAAATACATTGATAGATTATTAAACAACATTGATAACATATTTTTTAATTTGTTAAAGTCACATGATCCTTAAGACGAATGTACATTGAAGGACAAAATCTTTCTTGACAATGCAAAACATTTGAGGTTATTTTCAATTTTTTATACTATATATCCTTAGTATAATAGTATAAAACTTTGCATTGTTATCTATTCTTGTATTGACTGTAAATTATCTGAGTCTTTAAATCAATTGTGACTTGCAATTGTAGGGGCCTTGGGCGATAAAATTTAGAACTTTAATATCAAGGTTTTTTGTATGAATACTACACACTACTAACAGCAGCGTAGCTTGACAAGGCAAAAGTAATCAAAAGAGATATTACGGGCCTGTCCCACCACTGGCTGATAGAGACTCAGATAGCTTAAAAATGACGTCACTGGCAGATAAAGAAACAAAATACGATATTTCCATCACATTTAAACGTTAAATTGTTATCAATTTACAATTTGGTCGGACAGGCCCCAAGACTTTGCGGACTAAAAAATCTGTCATTGATTTTAAGCGGCTTGTGCTAATGACACCCCTAATAGTGCTTATGCGTGAATAGGAATATAAGCAAGTGTAAAAGAGCCTTTATGTGCAGAGGTCGTCGCGCTGCGGACTCCCCACACTCGGCCGAAATGGGCGCGAGCCGATCACCGGTCACCTTGTGCCAACGACACTATGTCAAAACTGTCATTCCAAAGATTAACAGCATTCTTTACACTTCATGTTATGTCGAGACGTCGCATATAATTTATATGATAAGTTATTGAAACTGATTTATGCGCGTCTTGTTTTTTTGCTCTTAATTAATTAATCTTATATGTTGAACGACGTCGGTTCGAAAGGGAAAGTTTCTGTCGATTTGATAACATAATTTCAATGGAAATAAGCTGTTAAGGAAATACAGTTGTTAATTATTGGAGATTTTAGAAAATAATATTAAGGGCCTGTCCCACAATTCTTGTAAATTGTCCGATAACAATCCAACGTATAAAATATGTGATGGAAATATCGGATTTTGGTACTCTATCTGACAGTGACGTCTCGTTTAAGCTATCCGAGCTTCTATCAGCCAGTGATCGACAGGCCCTAAAACAATATAACTCTACTTTTTTTTAAATAATAAGGACAATTTTTTGTTACGGCCAATGACTTGAAAAAATGGTTTTAAGATGTGCATTCACCTTGTGCTGTGCATTCTTTCCCCTTGTCTTTTTTGCTCAGAACTGACACAAAGAACACTAAATGGAATTTTGATAAGAAATAAGAAAAAAAAAAACGAATCATTCATAATAACATAGTTCAAGTTTTAAAATAGAACGTGTTGCTAAAATTTTGCATAATATTTTATTAAATGCATTGAATAAATTTATTTCCCAGGTGTTACGAAATGAGTTAGGGCTGCCCGTTTTTTGTTTAGTTACAAACGTAACATAGATCCTAGTTAAACACATGTCGAAATATTAAATCCAAAACTTTTTTGTAACGAGGGAAGTCTGTGAAAAGCGTCCCTGTTTGTGGAAAAGATAGTTATGGAAATCCTGAGTTTAAGCCTACGTTGGCCATTCTCGAGTACTTCTAAATTCTAAATGGAGTTTGAAATGTTGTGATATAGCCCTTAGCCTTAGCGGTAATATTTCACTAACTGGGATAGCCCAGCAACCCTAGAGTAATTAATAGAAATAATGACATTTGAGTGACGACGTGATGTGTCCGCCACAAGGTGGGCTCGCGGTCGAAATCACCGCAGCGCCAATGACAAAGTTGGTCGCGGTATCGCGCGATCCTAACAAAAAACTCTTGATTTTGAAATTATAATGTGCGTCCGGGCGACCGTACGCGAGGCATAGCTTTACGATACTATAGCTCGACTAGTCTATACTAATATTATAAAGAGGAAAACTTTGTATTTTTGTTTATAATAATCACGGGAGTTTAATCACAATGTTTTTTTCCCGTTAATAAGTAAACGGATTATAATACAAAATTAAGTATAAAGTCAAGAAACTTGACACAAATTAAAGGCATTATACATTATTTGGCAGTTTGGCGAAATTTTTAAATTGTAATAAAAAAAAATAAGCAAAAAGTCGATGTGAGTTGTGTTTAGTTTATTCTCAACCTGTATTATACGATACTGTAAAGATTTTTTACCACTTAAAGCAATGTTTATAAAATAAGCGACAACGTGCTTGAACTTTATCTGTCATGTTATACGAGATTGACCTTATTGAAAATCAAAATTATTGGAACATGTATTATGAATACGAACATGCTCATGTTTGAAACTGAAAAATCCATCACAGATCATATCACAAAAATAAATGATTTCTTTCATTTGCATTTTTGTGTTTACGCTATTAGAACAAGTAAAAAAATAAATAATATACACAGAGGTCTATTTTTAGGGTAAAAATGACAAGTTTTCTAAATATCATATAGTTATCATGAAATATTTACCATCCATATGGTCCCTTCTGCTTGTGATATTTTAAAAGTTTCCGAGATATATATTTTTTTGAGGACAACGGGCACGAGTACCTTCGACACTTGAACAGCCTTCGAACGTATTTCATCATTAGAACGGTCGATGAACCTAATGAATTATTCAAATCTATTAATATTTTGCAATTTTGTCATATGATAAGTAACCAAGTAATAACAACCGGGTTCGCTTGGCTGACATTTGAATATTTTCCGACAACTTACAAAGGACATATTATTATAACAAACAATTTTTTGTACCACTTCGACTATAATTTTTCATGAAGCAGTTTCATAGCTAAGACAAATACAAATAAAAAAGATCTTTATCGTAATACATTTGTTTTTTAAACGTTTTTATTCTAACCTTGAAATTGACATCTACTGTTTTATTCACAATGCCTTTTATAAGTACACGATTGTTATTTTATAACAAATGCAAAAGTTAAAATTACAACAAGTCTTTATTCCTTGTTTTTCGTTTGTTATATTTTTTATTTACACAACGACCGAACAGAATATTGCAAGAATAGATTGCATTTCAAGTCTAACAGTTGTTGATTATACATAATTTTTTTTTGAAAATACCTACTGAAAGGGCAGCGTCGTCTAAAATTCTTGATCTTTTATTATTTCATACTTTTTTGCCTTATGATACCGAAATGTTGAATTTCGTATAAAATTTATAAATTGTTTAACTGGAAAATGTACCCTACTATGCGAGTGAGCCTTAAATTATCCTTTTATGGCAGCGAACTTTTTCTCTTTCTAAAATTCTAAAGTTTTCGTATACTTGTTTTAAAGCTCGGTCATCTCGCACTTCACTGCATCGCTGGATTCTTCTTCAATGTAAAAAATGGACGTCAATAAAAAAACATAATACTGCTGTCACTACGCCAAACCTATTATGAAATGTGTACCCAAGTAATTTAAATGTTCACAGCAGAAAAAGTTGCTAAAAGAAATAAACGATTTAACTATAACGCAAAGAAAACGTGGTGACTGTTAAATAAAATGGGTACTTGTAACAGAAACAAAAAGAAACAATCTATATCTAGTGTTTCCGCGTCGGTGATCTAAATATTTGCTTATTCCTCATACATATCCAATCGGACAAAACAACGGCTTGGCCCCGCTCGTATATTAAGTGCGACACACGAATTGCGTAGGAAAATATTATAAGTATTGACATAGTACCTTTATTAATCATAATAATTGTTTGGCGCCTAAACTACGCGCAAAAACTTCGACCAACCGGCCATGACTCGGACGGCAAAAAGTCGAGTGGTATTGAACGCGGTGATATTCTGATTACAATCGTCGGTAGTAAGCTCTGTACGGAATAGAAAAAAGCTTTTAACCGCGATGAACTGATGCACGCCTCGCGTACGCCTCCATCGTGCCACTCTTTGTTTAGGAGCCAGGTCAAAGGCTCCTTCTGAGAATATCGAACGTATGCGGAAACGAACAGATCGGGAATATTTTTAATACTGCGACCACTAAGTTAAGGTCTTTCGTATTTAAGCGTCCTTATCGTGAGGCTTAGGTCTTTTAAGTTTGAGGTGACGTTGGCCGATGCCGTAACAATGTTTAAGTGTGGTTTTGTTTACTTCAAGTCCTGTCATTTGAATTGTATAAAAATTCTAATAAGAAAATTTTGAGTTTACTATACTAAGTATCGGGTTTAGAATTGCATGTTAAAGTGTAGAAGACAGTAACAAAATTCTTTCATTGCGAGTAGATAATGGAAGTAGTATTGCGGGCCAAGTTTATGAGTCAGACAATAAACGACGTTCATTAATAACATACATGTACCAAGTCACGTAAAACATCGAATTAACTTAAATACTTCATAAAACTTATAACTTTTTTATTAACTTTTTAATAAAAATACTCATGATCTTAGGTAACATCAGGTCAGATACTCGCCTATTAATATAAAAAATCGTCTGGAGCTGTGATAACATTTAGAAAAACTTGGCAAATGGTTCAGAGAAAAAAAACAAAATGAAACGTAATTTATCGTAAGATGCAGATCGATTCGCATTGTTAGATAGCTATTGTGTGTCCTAGTTCGAACTAGTACTGGATCAAATCAGAAAATAGGCGCGGAACACCTTTATAAAAACTATCCTGTTATTTCACCTAAGTTTTATAAACTCTTGTTTATTTTTGGATCTAATGTTAAAATTGTGGACAGAACAAATATCATACAATATTACGTGTCTAGTCATTTTAAAATTGACGAAATCAAATCATTAAATTGAGATGTTTTGCTTGAGTTAAAACAGATACATTAGGACGAATAATTGCTTTGGTTCGTTAAGTCGAACATAACTGGAAAAAACTATCTTGGTTTGTTGCTTCAGACTTGTATCATCGAAGCGTAGAAATTAAATAGCAAAAACGCAGTTGTGTGCACAAAACTATTGTATTTATAATGCTACAGTAGTTAAAACAATGCCAATTTATCCACTGTTGCGAAATAAAGTGAAATTATAAATAAAGGGTGGAATCCGTTAATTTTATTACCCAATATTTCAACACTTAATAGCTGTCTACTCTTGGACTACAATATCTGTCATCTCCAGTCAATTTTCCTTCGGCAATTTGACGATCCCTTTCTTTGCGCATTGCCTGGAAATAATCCTTGGTCAGATATTGAAGTTAGTCCTAAATGGTTTTGAATCCAATATTACCCAGAGTGATTACTCTGACAGTCTCTAAATACTGTTAGAAATCTGTATTTCTTAGCTGCTGGTCAAAACATTTCACGCCTGTATCCCACGATACTTCGGTCGCGTCTTCCACATTCATACACGCATGCATGCTTGTCGATTAGGGTTATTATTAAAGTATAATAAAGATTTACAAACTCCACCATACCATAAAACGACAAAACTGCTTCCGAGATGTCTGACATTCTCTGAAGTCTTCGATTAAATCTTGGCATTCACGAAGTCCTCGGTCTAGGCCGTACGCTTCCAAACAATCCATCATTTCCATTTCCTGTTTAGCGCACCGACCTAACATTTGGTGCGAAAACATAGCGCCAGTTATATCCGTCCAAGGCGATCGAAAGAACGGAGAAATATACGCCATAGTACAAAACAATTAAAAATTAGTGGAGCAAAATTCTATTACTTTTCCGACGGTGATATTTTGAATATAAATTGTCATTTGTCACATTTACTTTTAAAGACATCGTTTTCTTGTTTGTGGCCAGTATTTTTTATTGTTAAACAAAAATTGAATAAGGCACACCATGCAGGATTCATGTCATAAATCTCAGTAAATACATTTTAATATTTTGTTAATGTTGATAACGACTTAAAAGTCTTCAAGAGGGTACTGACTACTTAAAGACTAGCATAGCATCTGCAGTTCCTCAGGCGTTAAGGGTGTCCATAGGCATCGGATTAATTAATATTAGGTGATATCCAGCTTGTTTGCTCTTTTACGAAAAAATATACTACTTATAATAGAAGTACCAAACCAAAATTTTAGTTTAAATTTTTTTATTCCAAGAAAACAATATTTAAACACTTAAAATGATCTATTTTGCAATATTATAACAAGACAATTGCTCTACAAATGATTAATAACTGTCCACTTTTGGGCTGACATATTTGTTATCACCTTTCAATGTTCCATCTGCTATTTGTCTATCTCTTTCCCTCCGCATGGCCTGAAAAATATAGCATATTAAGCATATTAATTATGAAGAGTTAATGAATTAATTATTAAATATATATTAAGATTCCTTTTAAACATATGCAAATTATTTATTCTCATATGTACTTTACTAACTATAAATAGAGAACATTATCTGATCCAGTGAGCGATTAATTTTGCATTAAAGAACTTGCGGGCAACAGCTGATTTGACTTATTTATATGATCTCTATAAATCACAAATACTAGATCTTACAGATCTTCAGCATTACTTTACCATAGTTAATACTCACAATTCTTTCAAATTAAAAAAAAAATAACATACCATAAATCTTTTAAATTGTTTAGTATGGGTCTGACATTCATGGAAATCTTCAAATATTTGTGCACATTTAACTCGGCCTCTGTCCAATCCATAGGCCTCTAAGCAATCCATGTAACGTATTTCTTCTTTCTGGCACTTGCCTAACATCTGGTGGGATATCATACCACCAGTGATATCAGTAAAGGGGGCCCGCAGGAATGGTGAGATAGACATTGTTTACCTAAAAATGCAATCAAAGTTAACGGTAAAAATAATCGCTTGATAGTTGTTTAAGGGTGCTTAACAGTTTACAACACTGTTACAAATAAAAAAATAAAATAAAAGTGTATATAAATAGACGAATACACACAAGATAGGTTAACAATTACGTAAACTAATTCACATTGATAAATAAGAAACTAAAAATGTCTTTCAATTGTTTCGTTATTACATGATGAATTAAAAACTGACCACTTTAGTTAAGAAAATATACCTTCTATTAAGTTCGAACTAGAAACAAAAGATCGTCAGAAATTATCGAAACAAGAAAAGATTTTTATTTTTTTCAATTGGTTGTCATTTTACTTGTCAATGTCAATATCAACGTTCATCATCAAGCATCGTCTTTTACATCTGTTTTACCATGTTCAGTTTCCATTTATTAATTTAAATTACTTTGCTCCAGCATATTAAAGCTAAGTAAAAATCTAAATTGATAATCTAATTATCCAGGTTGTTGGTATTTTTGTGGCTCAAAGATATAAGACATTAAAAAAACATTGATTGAAAAACTGATAACAAAAAATGTCATTACCAACATAATAAAAACAGCGAAGGCGAAATGTCAAATTGTCAATCGCCTTCACTCAAATTAAATCAGCTGTCGATTTTTCCTATTTGAATAATTCGTCTTTAATGTTTTTACACGCAAACAAAATGGAATTTCACAAACTGTGCTATCTTTAAATCATTAAATCTGAATAAAGCCAGCAAAGTGGTGTTAGTATTAGGCGGTGGTCTGTGCCGATGGGGTATCGGGAGTGAGAGACGGGACAGCGGCGGCAGCGGGCGCGGCTCGGAGCCCCAGGCATGCGGCGGCATGGCCGGCGAGGCTGCGGGCACGTCGCGCGGCCTCCGCGTCTACAAGATCGTCGTGCTCGGAGACGGCGGCGTCGGCAAATCGGCGGTGACGCTACAGTTCGTCAGCCACAGTTTCCTCGACTACCATGACCCAACTATCGGTAAAGTATCTCGTTAAAAAAGCTAGCTGAACAAATGAAAGATATATTTGTAATTTGATACACTATTAGATATGTGTAGTATACTTTGTAAATATTGGCACAATAATGAAGTGCTTAAACTATTTAATTTGCACTTTTTAATAGGTTTAAATCAAGCAATGGGCAACATTTTAAAGATTTGAACTTGCTTACATTTTATAATAGGCTAGGGAAAAATATTTCACAGAATTTAATCATTTATAATTAAATATTTATCATTAAGGCACAACTTTGTTAGAATTAGCTATACCCTTATATACAATTCTGCTTAGGAAATATGTATATCTCATAAGCTCATTACTACCATAAATGCATAGCCTATTTTAAAATTAATTCTTAAATGGTTTTTAAACTCAATTGTGCATAGTTTGTAAGAGAAACATTAAAGAGTGTAATGAAATATGCATGTTTTCATATATTTTTTTACAGAGGACTCATACCAACAACAGGCTGTCATTGATGGGGAACCTGCATTGTTAGACATTCTAGATACAGCTGGCCAGGTAAGTTCATTACAATTTTCAACAATACATCCACTAAAGTTAATCATGACTATTTGAATAATATTAAAAACTTACAAATTGGAGTGAAATAATTGGGCTAAATATAAATGTTTATATTATACATATCCCTTTTTCTTTTATTTATATATTGGTATCCATCTTGGTAGTATGTAATATGATTTTTTTTATATTTCACTAGCTTTCGAGCTTAGCTTTCGAAATTCCATTTGAGCTACAAACTATAACAAACATCCATCCATCTAAATTTTCGCATTTATAATATTAGCAAGATTAGTAAAATAGTTTAAATATATGTTATTTATAATTTTTATGTGAAACTATTTGTAGGTGGAATTCACAGCTATGCGGGAGCAGTACATGCGTTGTGGTGAGGGCTTTGTGCTATGCTACTCGGTGACTGACAGGCGATCTTTCCGCGCTGCGTCAGAGTACAGGAGGCTGTTGGCACAAGCTCGACCCTCAGAAAGACTGCCTCTAGTCCTTGTTGGCAACAAACTGGATCTAGCACCAAGGTTTAGACAAGTAAGTATTATGTTGAAGCAAGTAGTCTATATCTATATTAATGTAATAAAGTGTAAATACACACTTTTTGTAAGAACTCCTACACTTACGACATGCTATAGCCTAACAGGGGTGAGTGGAAAAACCGCTTGCCAGAAAGGGATAAAAACTACAAGTCAATGCTAGAATATATTCAAGGTTGCCATGGTTACTTAAATTCTCAGCCAATAAAGGCTTTCACTGTCATTTGAGCATCTGAATTTTGACAATTGAAAGTTATGCAATGTAAACAATAGAAGTATTTATAACAGCATGTGGATGGGGCAGTACAAAAAACAGCTAGTGTAATAAATGAATAATAAATAAAGTAATTCATGTTTCATCGTTTTTACCATTCTGTATAACCAGTTTGTTAAGAAAAACTAAATATAACAATGTTTATAGGTGACAACAGAAGAGGGCAATGCATTGGCCACTCAGCTTGGTTGTCCGTTCTTCGAGACGTCGGCAGCTTTGCGTCATTTCGTAGATGACGCATTCCACGCACTGGTGAGAGAGATACGACGTCTGGAGAGACAGAGACAGGTAATTCACATATTCAGCACCAGCTGGTAACTCAATTATTGACAGATTGATTGACAAATCAGCTTGCAGTTCATATGTGTACAGCTCTATTTGTGCCTGTTAAGATATGCTATTTGAACTCACATATTAAAAGTATTTCATGTTGACCCGTGACATGCCACTTCAATTGTTGAGCCACAGCTCAATGGTTTCAGACTGTGACCTGAATTTGAAGCAGTTCAGAGTTGATTTATACATGTCTATTTAGTAATTATTTACATGTCCTCGACCACTATTTGCTGAGTTTTATATGAGATCTAGACATAAGTTATAATGATAACTATAGACCAACTAAATCATATCATTGGATAAATGTACAAAATTCAGATCAGTTTAGGCTTATTTCTGTACCTATAGATTAAGAAATTTGTTGTCGGGTTGGTATAATATAAGCAAAATAAAATATTTCCAGGCATCATTGATGGGTACTGGTATATCGACGAGCGGTGGGCGGCGACACTGGCGTCGTCTGCGCAGCATCTTCGCGCTGGTATTCCGACGCCGTAGACGTCATCAGACGTAGTGACGTCACAATACGTCACAAACGTACTCTGACGTCAGAGACCAACTGGAACTAAAGACGTATTCCAGCGGTCGATATTGTGTCCGCCAATCAGTTGGCTGTATTATCGACAGTGGCGCCGCTACTCCACAGTTTGGTAAAACGTGACGTCACGCGCAAATGACGTAGGTGGCTTACGTCACTAACGTAAATATTCATAACCCAGTTTGCTAGTCCCAGTTGATATAAGTTTTTGTTACATCATTTATATGAAAATTGTTAATTAACTTACAGATGATATTATTTTTTTATTTCAGTCTGATAATTCGGCTTTTTTTAATTTGGTGTTTGTTTTTAAAATGACCAATTTCTTGTTACTATGTTAAATGTTAACTGGATTTGATTATAGAAACTTAGTGAATGATTGAAGATCGATCTTGTTTGTGTGTAACGGAAATTCGACTGTCAAAACATTTGTATTGAAAATTTTTTTCAAAGAGAATTGTATGTTTTTATACATGTTGTTCGCCAGTGGAAACAAGCTTGTTTTAACCTTTTACTACCTCATGTTGAATATTTTCTGCTTGCTATTGTTGAATAATTTAAGGTGATTTTGTATTTGAATGTGTGATTATAATCACAATATGTTTAATTTATTTAAATTTAACAAAATGAGATGTAAAGTGTATTGTATGTGTTAAAATAAATATCTAATACGAATACTATGAAAGCACAATAACATGATAGTTGGATGTGCTGTGATGTCATTAATTAAATTTCGTGTATGGATCAATATTAACGCATACAATACATTTATTAACGTTTTATATTTATGATAAATTTTATTTATTGTTATAAATTGTTTATGTACTTAATAATTTAATATTTTCTTAAATGGAGCTATTTTTAAACGCATATATTTTTGTGTTAATTATTGTAATGAGAAAGAATACCTTTTTGGCCCCTTAATATTAGGCATTTATTTCCCATTTGATATTACTGTAAAAAAACTTTATTTCTTTACTGTAACTAGTACCAACCTAAGGAAAAAATCCTCCAACTTTTAAAAAAAGTTTTTTCGAAATGTAACGAACCCACTAACCTAAAAACCGTCACTAGTGTTATCTAAAAAACTTGTTTAATTATGGGTTAACCATTTGTGTCATAACTATTGAAGTTTTTGGTACTTAAAGTATTGGTTTTACAATATTAGTATAGTAATTAATTGAACTTAGTAATTTTGTAGATATTGTAATACTGGCCTCGATCGCAATCGACAAGTTGCAGTCTTCCGCAAGATGGAAACAGAAAAAGCAATAAATAAATTTAGAAATTATTTAGCATTGATGTTATTGAATAATTTAGAGTTTTTTGTAACGTTTAGCTTAATGTAAACGGTAGTATCAACGATATTGTAGGATTTTTGGATTGTCTATGCATAGAGTTGAAAGGATTTTTTAATCTGTATTCCAGATGTACCATAGACGAGTGCAGTTTTTTTTCAACGTCCTTGTAAAAGGATATTCCTATTATGAAATAAATGTCTCGTGACATTACCAAAGGGTTCAATGTAATGTAAGATTGTTTTTGCGAATTATTTTACATTTATCGACGTTTAAGTACAATTTTTTATGCAAGTTTAAAAGTGAGATCAATCGAGCTCATTGTTTAATCTGTGTGACAGAGATAGCAATAAGAGTAAGATAAAAGATATATTTATATAATGTAACTTGTGTGTGTTTTTGAATATTGTCGTTAGATGTAATTCAGTGGGAATTTCACTAATGTTTGACATCTGACAAAGAGAAATGCAATTGATTATAGTTCTGCAGACTTATCTGGCCCGGTGAGTTATTAATTGCGGTTAGATGCGTGAAATATATATATTTTTTTTATAACAAAAGGGGGCAAACGAGCGGCGAGAACACCAAGGTGGTCAACGACGCCCATGGACATCCGCAACACCAGAGGAACTACAGATGCGTTGCCGGCCTTTGAGGAAATGATATACTCGCTTCTTGATTATACAAAACCTACTTAGGCATAAAAAACTACAGAATGGTACATTCCTAAAATATTTAAAAAAAAAAAAAAAAACACGGACGAATTGAGTACCTCCTTCTTTTGGGAAGTCGGTCAAAAAATGTAATAGGGGTGATTGTGTACTAATTTATGTTTTTTCCATTCATTTTTTCCGGGCCAGAAAAGTTTGCCGTACTGTACTCAGGATATATTAGTGAAGTTCCGACTTTAAGTAAGATAGGTCGATACGCACAAATTTTAGTGTAGTGATTAAAATGAATGTTGTTGTTTGCAAGGGCGGATCCAGCTTTGGCGACACGGGGGGTCACATAGTCGTGGCCAAGTCAAGAGCTTGACAAAATATGTAAATATTTTTTGTCAAGCTCTTGACCAACCAGTTCAGGGGGGGGGGGGCATGACTCCCAGGACCCCTCTGGATCCGCCGTTGGTTGTTTGTTTGCATTCGTAAATCCGTCGCAATCGAAGCGGCCGTAGCTTGAGTATAGTAACCCCCATTAAATTAAATGTTTTGTATAGTCTGACCAGATATATAGTGAACTATTGCGAAAAAATTTAAACAATTTTTTAAGGGAGTTGAGGCAGGTTTTCTATTTTCCTGGTCAGGTTATAATTAGAGTTCAATAGATTTAGGCAACAGATAGGCTTAGAATAGTATACAACGAATGTAATTGAAATTGTAAACCCCGGGATAGACAAATATTTAGAGTATAGGTGATTTTTCCATACTTTTGAAAGGTATTTTTTTCTTTTTGATGAATGTCGTAGATATTTTATATAAATTCTGTTACGATTTTGGGTTTACTGCTTACTGAAATTGATAATTATTTTCTAAAGAGAAAATATTTATTATTTATTTAGCTTTTATTATTGGAATTATCTGCGAAATCTATAAAAAGGTACTATTTGTTTAGTAAAAATTAACCAATGTTTGTTATTTATTGTTTTTCAAATTAATTTAAAATTGATTGCAGTGTAAAAATATTTTTTGTGTCATCGCCGGTTTCCTAGTTTTAGTTAGTTACTACGGGTAGGTTTTGTCTCTAGTCAATATTATTTATTATAGATGTTTGTACGTTAAAGATTTACTTGTAAAACGGGTTTGTACTATTTTTTTTATCATGAATAAAGATATTTACTTTAATGTTAGGCAAAAAATATGCTCCAGTATTATGAATTTGACGGGGAATGGGACGCGTAGGTAAGGGTAAGTATCCTTTTTCTGTGCGTCCCCTTCTCATTTAATTAAATGTAGTTCCATCTGTAAATGCGTATGCCTATGGACAGAGGTAGTTTCGCTATTTTGGCGAACTACCTACCCGCTTGCTTACCTTGTCCACTGAAATTTACTAAGGAATCGGCCCAGTAGTTTTTGAGTTATTTCAATACATACAAAAATACAAATCTTTCCTCTTTATAATATTAGTTAGTTTATCGAATCTGTTTTACAAGTAAGAGTGGGCGCACACCTTTGACTAAACTGTCGCACAACTGTTGTGCGATTGTCGATTGTTTCGCAGCCTTCAACTGTTTAGTTGCACAACTAAAAATCGAGTAGTGTGCGCACCTCCATATAAGCTCATAGGAATCAAAGCGAGACTAAACAGTTGTGCGATAGTTTAGTTTAAGGTGTGCGCTCTCTAAAAGTTTGTATTTGTTGTAGTCTGTTGGAACCAATCCTCGATAATCTGTAGATATGAAAATGTATTAATTGTATATGTAAGTGACCATACATTTTTGCCATATTTATGTTAATTTTTGTATGAATTTGCTTATGTATTTGCTGGCCTAAAGTCTTAGTATAATAGTTTTTAGAGAAAATTAGTTAAATGCCATATTTTATATATATTTTGGTATGTTTCAGAGGATTAAAATATTGTTTTATTTTGTATTAATATGTTTCAATGCATTATTACTATGTGTAAGATAATAGTACCAGTGTTAAATGCTAGCGAATACATAAGTAAATGAGAAAAAACAAGTATAAATTCCTATTTGAGAGTATAGGTTAGTCCATCTATTTTCTCTTAAATATAATCTCATGGGTAATAAATATCCTAGTATACTCCCTGTGAAATATCTAACATTCTTTGTAGTTTTGTACAATCGCGGCAAAATATTTTTAAGGAGATTAATTTCATATGCACGCAGAGCCGTTAGTTGTCGTAGTTATGTTAGAAATTGAAGTATTAGTTACATATTATTTACACGTTTAAAAGAATTTCTGTTTATTAAAAAAATGTTTTTTCTTTAAATACTAACACTTTTATTTCTGACTAGCAGTTGCTCGCGACTTTGTCCGCGTGATTTTAAAAAATAATATAAAATATAGCCTATGTTACTCACAAATAAATTACCTTTCTAATGGTGAGAGAATTTTTAATATCGGCCTAGTAGTTTTTGCGTGAATCATATATAAAAATACAAAAATACAAATCTTTCCTCTTTATAATATTAGTATAGATAGTACAGATACTGGCTGATAGAGGCTCAGATAGCTTAAAAATGACGTCCCTGTCCGATAAGAGAACAAAATCCCATCTTTCCATCACAAATTTTACACGTTGTATTGTTATTAGACAATTTAAAATTTGGTGGGGCAGGCCCTTAGAAGGTTAAATTATTCACAGGAGGCGTATTTAAACATTTATAACCCTTAGGGGTTATAGTTCAGGGGAAGATATCGACTAATTCGAAAGTATCTCGTAGGTGATTTGAACAATAATGTTAATTTACATGTTTTAAGTATGAAAGTGTATATGAAAAATTGTTCTATATTTCGTTTGATTACGTTTATAAATATTATATTTATATTATTTTTTTATGTATAAAATTTTAACACCATATAGTACCTTTCAGATTTGTAAATGATATATTTTATGCTAAATATGTAAGCGATGTGTAGAGATTTTGTTGAATAAATGTGATGTTTCAAATGTTCGAACTTTTAATACATTTATCCTTATTTTATGCATTTAACAGCAGTTTTGTGCGTTAATATGTCAAGAGAGTTGAGTCGAAAGAGCGTTGGGGGCTCAGGGGTATAAGGACTTGACTTGTAATCGACAGGTCTTGGGTTCGAATACCGCCATCTAGCAATGTGATTTTTGAATTTCATATTCACATATTTTACCCGACTTTCTTACGGTGAAGGAAAAGATCGTGGTGCAACCTGCACATATCAGTTGAGAAATTCAAAGATGTGTGTGAAGTCCACCCGCAGTGGGCCAGCGTGAGTATGGTCTAGTCACTCCTTGTTTTGGGTAGGGTCCGAGCCCCTCAGTGAGGACATATAGTGGTGGTTCAGATAAAAAGAAAAATTCCATTCATACAAATGTTTAACAAAAGTATCTAAGAAATTCATTTATTAAAAAGACTATTACAATATAGCAATCAGTGTTTCAATAAAGTTTCATTATCATTTTGAACGAGTTACGCTCCAATAATCAGTCCCGAGCTAAGAAGTTAGCCGGCGTAAGAACTATATTGTTAGTTGTAGAGTTCAGGTCAGTGCGTCTGTACGTTGTGCTAACGAGACTGCAGATAATAAAGTCTAAGATAACGTGCAATACCAATTGCATTGTTATACGAGAACAGGGCTGTCACATTTCTCAGTTTATTTAACTGGATTTGGCATCCATGGGAACTCTCAGTGGAATAAAACAAGTCATTGGATGTCGACAAGTTATCGTCGATCAAGTTTGGTTGGTCGTCATTTTTTTAAAATCCTAATTCGGATCTATCTTAACTAAAAGTTGGCATCCCTAAGAACTGTTATGTCGCAGCGTAACGACCAATTAATATGTTTTAAAGCTTGTCTTTTATTGTTATTGTCTTACAACGTTATATTGTTGAGACAATTGTTTCTGTATTAATTTTCGATCATTCTGGCGACAATTGGAAACATACTTTCTAATTATTGTTTTTAAAAATATACGTGTAGAGTTTCGAAAAATATTTATGCTATAAGTGCTTTTTATATCTTACTTCTTACTAATATTATAAATGCGAAAGTTTAGATGGATGGAAGTTTGTTAGAGTTTGTAGCCTAAACGGCTGAACGGATCTCGATGATTTTTGGCGTAGATGTAAATGATAGTCTGGAAGAACACATAGGCTACTCATTTTTGTTTTTTTTAATGCCACCCGGACGGAGTTGCGGGCGAAAGGTTGTGGTGAATTAAATGTACGTCATGAAAAAAAGCATCAATTACAGAAACATATGAAACAAAAACATATTTTTATCTCTTTTTTTTCATAGAGAAATCACCCCTCTCGGAATGTCAACAATTTTAGTACAGTCAGCTGTATGAATATGTATACATTTATGTTACATTACAAAACTTGTATAGGTCCTCGATTTGAAAAATATACACACATCCGTTATGATCGGAAGTATGCGTACAGACACGCTCACATTTGCTTAACCGAAAGCTTAGGTACTTGGTAAATGTATCCATATTTATGCATCTGACTGTACATGCTGCAAAATAAACGGTTCTTTTAAACGCAATACAGAGTAATATTTAACGACAAAGACACAAAATGTTTTCACTGTTGTAAGATTGTGCGGCGTTTAATATCGCTCGCCTGAGAGTTATGATCACTTAGTCGTAAAACGAACGGATTTCTATGGGTTACGTGACTTTAATGTCTCTGTCATGTTTCGGCAAGATGTGCCTAAAAATAGAAACATTCAATCTAATATTTTTCCCTTAAGAAGTTCAAGGATATAATAAGCGTTTTTTAATAGTTCATATTATCTACCAGTGATAAGACGAGAAATGCCAAACGGCTAAAATGACAATTTTTCAGACAATGAAAATTGCTTTTATGTTTGACTAGCTTTTGCCCGCGACTCTGTCCGCGTGGAATTAAAAAAAACAAAAGCGAGTAGTCTATGTGTTCTTCCAGACTAACCTCTAAGTTTATTCCAAATTTCATCGAGATCCGTTCAGCCGTTTAGGCTGCAAACTGTAACAAACATCCATCCTAAACTTTCGCATTTATAATATTAGTAAGAAGTAAGATTATATCCCTCGTTATATCTTCTTTCTTGGAGTTATAAATTATGAATTATCATATTTGATTTAATAGTAATTAAACAGAGATAATAATTAATTAGAGACGTTCAGTTTGACTTTGACGGTCTGTAGCGGGCTTAATCAATGCTTAAAAAGGACTCGCAAATATACTTTAAAAATATTATTGCCGCATACAATCGCCATTTTCATTTTAGACAGATTCTTGATACATTGATGGTGTTTCAAGTTATGTTTTAATGGGCCCGGGCGCATTAATTTCACGACATCTCATCAAGGGTTAATGGGGGAGAATCGCGATCTGTTGCGCCACTGCCTTGTCTTTCCCACCCTCTCACACCCTACAACCCTCCACGAGATACGGTCAGTTCGCAATCAACCCCGTCGACGACGGACGCTTTCGACTGAAACTTTCCTGGACTTACCCGCGTTGTCAATTCTCCCGCCTTTTTCACTTTACACAAACTTTTTCGTAATAAAAAGTGATTTTAAACAAAATGTTAAATGATGTCTGTTTAAAATAAAATAAAAAGCCTTTCAACAAACTGTGTTTCATAACTTTAAAATGAATTTTCTAATTTTTCTTTTTATGGTTACAAATGGGGCGATTTGTGAGCGAATAGTTTATAACATTGGTGTACTAATGGCGTCTAGGTTAGACTCACCTTTCGACCTGGAGCGTTGTGGGCCAGCAGTGGACATCGCTTTGGACGTAATTAACGAGAAGTTTCTAGCGCATCACAATATCGAGCTGAAAAAGGTGCAAGGCAGGTAAGATCAAATGTTATTTATTCATTTATCAAAATTTAAATTAACAACCAAAATAATATAAAATCACTTAATATCCAGAAAATTAAAAGACATTTCTCGTGCTATTAATTAAACATAAGCATATATTTGTAATTTAATTTGTACTGTAAACTATATTAAAAACAATTAGGAATTATTTTTCTAAAGGTGGAAAATGTTGATATAACAACTAACTACCTATTTTATTGGAATAAAGCAATAAAATAAATCTATTACTTATTGGAAGCTCATTACAATTTACTATTGTACACAGAACCAAAATTTCCCATGTGGATTTTTGTTTGTTTCCGACTTGACCCGCGGCATTCCCTGAAGCACAAAATAAAAACTGTCGGACTCAAGAAGTACTTATCGAGAGTTCTTTAAAAAATAAAAAAATCCAATTAGTTACGTAAAATAAAAAACAAACATTTTTAAAAGATAAGACACAAAGTTTTCGACAGTCCTTTTTTTTATATTGACGAAAAATCTTACTAACATCATAAATGCGAAAGTTTGGTTGGATGGATGTTTAGAGTTTGTAGCCTAAACGGCTAAACAGATCTCGATGAAATTTGTCATAAACGTAGAGGATAGCCTGAAAGAACATATAGGCTACTTACTCACTTTGTTTTTTTAATTGCGATCGGGCGGAGTCGCGAGCGAAAGCTTGTATATAAATTATTGCAATATTGAATCGCACTTAATACGAGTAACATACAGTCGTAAATCAATAAACAAAAGAACAATACGGTAAAGTTTAAATAAGGCTGATTTAGTTAATATAGGTCAATGGGTTCGTGTGACGGGTTCATACCCTTTATCAGACGATATGTGACACCAAAGCCGTGTAACACTACGTAACTTTAGGGTAAAGTTATTTCAGGAGATTCTTAAGTTCCCTAGATTTATTCTTATCCGGTGAAATGAACTAATAGAATAATAGTTACTTACTCTAAAGTTACTTGGAGTTTTGAAACATTGCCCGTCATGCTTAAAATGTAACTTTATTCAAGTAATTTAAATTGTTTTCCGTACATAACAATTATAGAAACCATAGAAACGGGTATTTTGTAATGAATGAATAATATAAGAAAGCGTAAACACACACTACTTTGTGGCGTAGAATGTCAGCAATCACAGCATATTTTTGAATAATTCTTCCTTAAATAAAAAGCTCTACACTTACTACACACTTTAGGCTATATATTTTCAAGCTATCAAACTTAGGGGCTAAATAAATTGGAAAAAACCTTCATGTGGGAAAGGGTCCATAATCAACAAGCTGCCAACATTAAGGAAGCAAGGTTATTATGGTAACGGTAAAATGTAAGTAAAATGTAAACAATAAAATGAAGTTTTTATAATTTCATGCGGATAAAGCCGCACGGGAACAGCCAGTAGTGCAATAAAAGAGAATAAAATAGGTATCAGGCAACAGAAATAGGGCTATGATGCCATTTGCATATGTGCCTTCAAGCCGAATAAGATTTGGTAATTCATATGTCGGATTCCTTCGCGAAATCTAGTCCCAGATGTCCTAAATATTCATTAGAGATTAAGCTGCGTGAGACTTAAATAGGAATGTATAATTTATATTGAAACGTACGAGTTCTTTACGGCTTCACTGCCGTAATGAGAATTTTGCATACAAAAGATATTCTTTTTTGGCCTATTGTTATAGCTTGACCCCTGTTATATTTGGGATGTAATAAAAACGATTAATATCTAAATTACAATTTTGTTAAAAATTGATATGGACCTTATTTTAAATCAATTTTAGACGAATTAAAAATTATTCTTTATTTTAATACTTTAATGTAATAAAATTAAAATCCAGTATGATAATCTAGTGTTATTTGTTTATAGCTTTAATTTTGTGTTTCTTTTAATTTCTTTTGCATAAAACTACGAAACTCAAAAGCATAATTCTCAATGCAAGTGACGACACTTTCTTCTAAGACTAGTAACAATTTGTTTTCATTTTTATTCAGCTCAGAAAATATGACTTCAGTGATATAAATGTTATACTTTAGAAGCTTTCTGGAGTAATTTTCTCAAAGAATTTTCTCTGTAATTCTGGAGCTTTCAAATAGAAAGGGCTTATTTTATCTAAGAAACAGGAAATCAGGATGAGAAAACTTATTAAAGGTGAAAAATGTCTCAAAACAGAATAAGAATTTTCGCTTACACAGTTTATAGAACAAAAAAAATATTTTTTTTAGAATCAAATGTCTTTACAAAAAGTAAGATTTATTCAAAAGTATGACTCTACTGTCTACGTCGGTGGCTCAGTGGTTTAACCACTTAACTTGTAATCTACAGGTCTTGGGTTCGAATCCCGCCGCCATGTACCAATGTGATTTTCGATTTTTCAGATTTTCATATGTACATAATTTACCCGACGTTCGTACGGTGAAGGAAAACATCGTGATGCAACCTGCAAATATCGGCGAAGAAATTCAAAGATATGTGTGAAGTCAACCAACCCGCACTTGGCCAGCGTGGTTGACTATGGCCATGGCCTAGTCACCCTAACTTTAGGGTAGGCTCCGAGCCCCTCGGTGGGGACGTATAGTGAGCTGGTGATGATGATGACTCTACTGAACGAAAGCGAAACCTCAATTTATTAACTATCGTTTAAGAAAGTGTACAAAATCACTTTGTAAATTGTCATAATTCCTAATCCCGCTTTTTTTTAAAAAAAAAAAACAATTTTCTTGTATCGTTTGTGTCATGTATAGTCAACTATTATGCCAGTTACCCGTCGTGCTCCGGCGCTATCGCCCCGGGGCTTGCGGCGGACATGCACTTCAAAAATGACGTCATAGCATTCGTGGGCCCCGCCTGCGCCTTCGCCTTAGAGCCCGTCGCAAGACTTGCCGCCTACTGGAACACACCCATAATCACCGGCATGGGAGACCAGGTTAGTTTTACACGCCTTTCTACTATCGCCTCGACAAAGCCGAAAGGCCCTGCAGGTCTGTGAAATACACATTTACATGATAACCCACCTCGCAAAGCTAGTAAAAAGGGGGGCGCCGTATAAATCTCGCCCAGAGCGCTTTTAGTACTGAAACCGGAATTGCATCTCAAGAAATGATCGTACAAATTTAAGTTGCAACTAGAGTCGACTGGCTATTCGCTGTTGCTTATACTAATATTATAAAGTGGAAAGATTTGTATTTTTGTATGTATTGAAATAACTCAAAAATTCTTTCATCATTAGAAAGCTACGTTATCAGTAACATAGGCTATATTTTTAAATTTCACGTGGACGGAGCAACAGCTATTTGAAATAAAAGATGCGGCATAACTACTCTATTAGTAAAAACAAAGTCATCATCATCATCATCTCCCCTGCCTTATCCTACTCCCGTAGGGTCGGCGCGCCGGGTTTTCGTCCTCCAAATAACTCTATCATCCGTCATCTCAGTCATCACTCCCTTTTTGATCATGTCACCGTTCACGCAATCCATCCATCTCTTTCTAGGTCTACCTCTACCAGTGTACCTCTCCACATTCATAACTAACGTCCTTCTTGTTACATTCGATGCATCCCTTCTCATAATATGCCCATACCACGCTAACCTTTTAGTCCTTATTTTCTCAACCACTGGGGCTACTCTCAAACTTCCTCTAATAATAAGTAAAAACAAATTCATGTCTTATATTTCTAACTGCCTTTTCAGTAGTAATAATAGTAGTAATATTATAGTAATATCATATACTGGTAGTCACCAGTATATGGTATTACTTAGTACTGATGAATAAATGTAAATTAATCAAAGTATGTATATTTACGTGAGTAGAATTCTTTGGAATTAATTCTGATAGCGTCATTACATGCTAAGCGTCGGTTCGCATGTCTAATGAGAAGCAGCGGACACGCTATCAGCTATCTTTGCCATTGTCAAGGTCCATTTAAATGTTATTTACTTGTTTACGTGAAAATATCCATTAAACGAAGTCTCAGGAGTATTTCTAGGTAGTCTTGCTGAAAATAGCGTTCGGTGAGTACGTCTGGTATTTTTCATATTCAATGTTTTGGCAAAATTTAGTTTGATTATATTTATGTGGATGATTGAATATGTAAGAAAATATATGATCGATGTGGACTAGAAAGAAAAATTAGTCAAATCTGATGTCCTATTTTGTTCCTGTAAAACACACTAATAAGATAAGAGTAAATTCGAAAAAGATCAACATAATAGCGTCTTAAAAAATAAGAATTAGATTCTCACAAAAAGTAATCTAATCTTGTATAAAGTTTGTTACATTTTCCAGGATGATGAAAATTCGTAAACGGAATTGAAGTTCGTCGTAGCGGTATTGTATCTAAAAATAATCTCGTGTAGCTAAAAAAACAATTTAGTGAAGGTAAATTCAAAAGGATAGTAAACAAGACTTATTAAGGATAGCATTCGGGATATGAGATTTCATGTAAAAGAAAGTAAGGAAGGATGGTGTGAAAGCATATGATGTCCGTAGGGAAAAGTTCTTGTTTATGATGACGAGTTTAAAAGTTAAGACTACAGAAACTTTAAGACCTTTATAATGACCGTATTTGTATAACTTAACCTCACTTGATTTGAGTTTAACGAGTTTATAAAACAGTACAAACTTTTTACACCATAGCCACCGTCAGAAGGCGAGCTGGCGGCTCCAGCCAGCGTTGTCAGCCGGATGCACAGACTTAGGAACTTGCGAAAAGGGACACGGGTAAGTGAGCTTTTGTTTTGTCAGGAGTTTATTAAGCTCATCTGTTTAAATGTATTAATATTTGAAACTTTATCGCAGCCTCAGACATTGTTCAATGATAAAGGCAAGTACCCGACGTTGACGCGCATGTCGTATTGTCAATGTCGATTGCCGCGCGTCTTTACCAGCGTTTTCGACCGCTTCGGTTGGGCTCACGTCGCTCTGCTCCTAGACAAGTCTGATCTATTCTCACTTACTGTCGGTAAGTCTGTTTATTGGTATATTTTAATTACGAATCGTTTTGCAGTGTGAGGTGGTTCACACCGTGGCACAATCCAAAATAATGAAATCAAGAAATGCCGGGTGCCAAAAAACCTGTGTACCCCTACAGCACACTATGAATTAGGTGCCATTCCCAGTACCTGGCCATGCAATTATTGTTTAAATATATGCTTTTGTATTATAACAATTACGTCCTATCTTTTATATCCCCAAATAGGTAATGGCGAATCAAATTAAACGTGTTTACTAGATAATGAAGCGTTGATTATTCGGCGACCGCTCAGCCGTGAGATGTTACATCACTGTTTATTTAGGCAAGAGTTATTTTGAATAACCATTCGTTCTCAATATTATAGAGACAATATTTAGCCGATACAAAGTAGTGGTGATTTATTTTTCTTTTCAACATTTATCATTCATCTTACTTACTGAACTTTTATATTTGTAATACTCATGTCAATTTAGTTTCAATTTTATTCATATAGGTAAGAGTTTAGAATGGGGTCTCCGCAAGGAAGGTGTGCTGAAGGCTGTCCGGGAACTGGACGGCAACGAGAAGGAGTCGTGCGAGGCGCTGCTGCTTGATGTCAGCATGTACGCCAGAGGTACAAGCCTTAATCCTCTTTTCCACTAGAGCGACTAGCTCTTAAACATATATGTCATAAGTACGCTTATAACGCCAGCTTGTACAAAACAAAAAATAGCAGTCACTCGGCCAGAATCGAACGGCTAATGGTTCAGTGAAAAAGGGGTCTGATTGCAATCGTCTGAAAGCATTTACGTTTGCACAGTGTCTATAATGTTGTATTAAGGGGACTGGTTGCTTGCCTTTTAGGGTAATGAAATATGTTTCATTGAGTTCCTGTGTAATATTACTTAATAAAAGTTACGACTTAAAAAGTGTTGGTCAGTCCTTTATTGATTTTTTCAATCAGAATTGATCAGTAAAGATTGATGGAACTGTTAGATACTAGAGTTCCGTTAGATCTCGTATCCCTTGCATTCCCTGATTAAGCCATCTCTGCCAGTGCCCAGGGTGATAGTAGTAAGAATGTATTGTTGCAGTTGTGATCCTGAGCGTGCGCGGCTCTCTGGTGCGAGAGTTCCTGCTGGCTGCGCATGCGCTCGGCATGACGCGTGGTGACTGGGCCTTCCTCGATGTTGAGATATTTCAAGTAAGCACTTTTGCTACGATATAAAAACAATGGCTCGCAAAGCAAAGCCGTGTACAGCTGCAAGACTACAAGTAAACTAAACTAAGCTTATATGATCAGGGAGGGTACTGGGGCGAGACGGGTTGGGAGGCAGGTGACGAGCGCGATACGGCCGCGCGCGCCGCCTACGAGGCTCTGCTGCGGGTGTCCCTCAAGTTGCCCACAGGGGACCGCTTCGACGAGTTCGCGGACACCGTGCGCACACGAGCCAAGGACCACTACGATTACAGCTTCTCTGATGGAGAAGAGGTAGTATTATATACTACTACTATTATACTCTAAATCATGGGTTTCCGATGGTCATTCTGGAGTTCAAAGAAGACTTGTACGAGATGTACGACAGCGGGAAGAAATAATAGAGGGTCTGCAAGTTAAATAACAAAAGTGGCTGGTCGGGGTTTCACAGGAGCAGAGATGTTTTTTAATTTGAATTTAAATGGGTACACGACAATTTAGAACAAGCTGTAACATCACAACTGTCAAGGAGGCGGGTTGTGAGATAAAATGCGTAAATAAAACTGTTTCCAGGACATAAATATCTTAAGGAATAATTGTTATTGTACTTAGGTGAACTTCTTCATTGGTGCGTTTTACGACGGCGTGTACCTCCTTGGAATGGCGTTGAACGAAACTCTGACCGAAGGTGGGGATATAAGAGATGGCAGAAATATAACGCGTCGTATGTGGGGGAGAGATTTTCATGGTAAGATCAACATTAAAAAAAACTATAATTATGATAACATTAAAAATACTGTAAACAATCGATCCAGCATAGACGAATAGTATAGGCGGCTATACAATACGATTTTCAATTTAAAATCAATAAGATTTCAAAATGCTTCTTCATACAAATATATTTTTTTTATTGTGTAACTACTTATTGTTTGACACCTTCCTTTAAATACTATGTTTTAGCTATAAAATCTAAATTACAAATGAAGACATATAAAAAGGGTATTAAATACACTTTGCTAGAGAACTGTAGCTACTTAGAATGAAAACCGTTCTCACGTACTCGATCTGCACGGAGCTGAGATAAGGTGATTACGATTGTTCGGAATAAAATCGATTTTGTCCACTCGACTGGTACAACTTAGAATAGTCACAGTGCTTGTATGTTACTAACGAGCTACGTTCTTTCAAAGTGAACCTATTAAGGGCCAATACTCTTCGATAGTTTTAAGGTTACCGCTTAATAGAACTGCAAGATACCGTCTTGAGGCTGCGACTACGCATCTTTAACCCGTTAACTGCGCGTAGTCATAGAGTAAAAACCTTTAAAATATCTTAATTTCGTTCAGGTATCACGGGCCACGTTCGAATAGATCCCGTAGGAGACAGGGATGCAGACTACGCGATATTGGATTTGGATCCTGTCACGGGAAAATTTGAGGTTAATCTTTATTATTTCTTCAATAAAAAGATAATATTTTATTTTCATGCTAGCTCCGTATATTAAAATTTACTTTAGACTGACAACCAGATTAAATTTATCGACAGAAAATCAATATCTTAGTTTTAGTTAAAAATATTCCAAGTTATTCGATTTAAGATTAATATTTGTAAAACAAGGCTAATGTAACCAATGTTTTTGGTGGTTAGGTGGTAGCGTTCTACTACGGGTTGAACAGTAGCTATCGTCCAGTGGCTGGCAAGGCGATACACTGGCCTGGGGGCCGCCGCGCGCCGCCGCCCGACACACCGCGGTGCGGCTTCCTCGGCACTGACCCTATGTGTCAGGGAGGTTAGTATTGGTACCACTTATCTGATGATCTTACTAATATTATAAATGCGAAAGTTTAGATGGATAGATGGATGATTTTTAGAATTTGACATAGATTTTGAGGATTATCTGGAAGGAGACATAGGATAACTACTTACTTTCGTTTTTTATTTATTTAATTGCACTTGGACGGTGTCGCAGGCGAAAGAGATCTTATCTATTTTCGTCTTGTTTCGTAGTAATTTCTAGAATTATAGATTAATTTTTGGCTTACTTGGTGCACGAAAAGAAACTTATCTCTACGGTATCTTATTTTAATTGGTGAGCGATAAAAAAAATGTTTTTTAAAACCTCGTCGCCTAGTGTGACACTTACCTAATTCATTGAATTTTCTGAAAAAATATTTTCTTCAACTCCAACGTGACCGGTCACTATTTCTTTAAATGAATAAACATTTTGTTAAACCTGTTTAATGCAATGAGATAAAAGTTAAATAAGTTATCTCTAAGTGATTTCATTTATAAGGATTTAAGTAATAAATAAAACAAGATAAACTTAAGCTGGGAAATATTTTACTTATTAATTACATTAATTAAAATGAGGATGTTCTCAGCTTGGATACGAAACCTCATATAAAATGACGCTCCCAAAGGATTTATGTTTCGTTGTTTATAATATTGTGGAAATTAAATCTTAAGTAACGCCGGACGGCGGGCGTTATTTTCAATGGACTTTGTAAAGCAATTTGCATGAATTTTATGAGCAGAGTTATAATAAACTATGCAATCAAGGAAGCCTTAATGAATAAAGTCTTAACACATTTTGGCAATAAAGCTTATTATCGGAAACTTCCTTTTTTGGTTAAAGATGTCGTTGATACGTTTTAAATAATTGGAAATTTGGTGCCAGAATTGCATTTATATAACTAAAATTTTTCAAAATCTCTCACTTTTATCTTAGAGGTTCAAGAAGTAGAATACAAATAAAGTAATTATCAAAATTATATTCCATAACCAATTAATTAGTAAATTTTCATACATGGCGGCCATTACGCTATTGTGTATTTTTGTTGTAATTTTGTGGAAATTGTGATAGTGAAGTGAAATTGTACATGTGGATAGATTTGTAATAAAAATATTGCTGTTTTCTAGTTTTGGTATAAATGTGCTGTATTTCAATAAATACTAATTATAAATGAAAATGTCTTAGATCTGTAAATATTTGTATTTCCTTTTTGACCAACATCCCAAAAGGAGGTATAAATTTTGTATATGTATTTTCTTGGTTCCTTTATGATAATCCTAAATTTCTTTAACGTTATTTAATTTGGTATTATATAATGATAAAAACGTTTATATGTTTTCTAATTTGCACGCTGCTAGAAGCGCAAACAGTTATTATATACTGTTTTATCGGACTGGCGTTGTTTCTGATGTTCGCGGTAACAGCCGCGTGTATCGCATACAAGTAAGTTATGAGACATCTTAATTAAAATCTATGTTTCGCTTCTGGCGCAGCGAGGAAACATTCCCACAACACAATTCCGCGTTTCGTCTGATGAGTCTGCCGGAGAGCTAATTTTAGTCCCTTTCTCTTTCCACCCTTTTCTTAAGAGGAATGGATGGGAAGGAAAAGTGGATTTGACGGTGGAGGAGACGCATAGGAAGGGGAAATGTCCTCTTTATGTGCGTCTCCTCCTCCATCAATTAAGGGTTGGCAACGCATATGCAATTGCGGATTTTTATGGGCAGCGGTCGCTTCGCCATTTCGGCGGTTTCGGGTGGCCGCTTGCTCGTTTACCACCTTATATTATAAAAAAAAAATTCTACACGAATACGATATAATGGAAGACATTTCCTTGTTTTTGGTTTAACGTTTAACTCTGAAATTGTATAATTAAAATAATTATTTTAATGACAGTAACTGATTGTGTGTTGTAAAGCAGTGTACCTTTTAATACATACATTCTTAGAACCGCTTACCTACAACTGCCCTTAGCGTAGATTTAGTTATAAAAATATACTTCGTTTACTTAGTGATTAATTATGATGTTGATGCAGACAGGCGCGTATTGACGCAGAGATGAACAACATGGCGTGGCGCGTGCGGCCAGAGGAGGTGTTGTTAGAGGTGGGCGCGCTGGGCGCTAGTCCTGCTCTGCATAGTCTCAACGAGGTCCTTAAGGTAACACACAGAAGTACATAAGTTCCTACATACGCTAAACGGGCAAGAGACGATACAAGTCAACGGCGGATCCAGGGGGGAGCTTGACAAAATATATTTACATATTTTGCCAAGCTCTTGACTTGACCTCGACTATGTGACCCCCCCCTGGCGCCAAAGCTGCATCCTCCCTTGATACAAGTAGATGTTAACAGCAGGAATGAGCTCTAAGTTTTAATCTGGATGGGTGAGAGAAAGGTTGACTAGTTTAGTGACAGGACAAAACTCTGAGTCGTACCAGAATAATAACAGTGTGAAAGCTAAGGTTAAGGTTTTGAATCTGCTTTTACATTTGACTATTGTGGACCTGCTAACATAAGACATATTTTAATTCTTAAGAACTATTAATTATTTCAGTTTAATCAGTAATTTGCAGCCAAAATACTTTGTAAGTCTGTTGAATATCAAACAGAAAAGAATTTTCATTATAAAACCCCGCGAACAAAAGCGGTGCCTTTATCTAAAGTAAAAAAAGAAACAGTTCAGTATTTGTTTAGATACAAAACTACGTTTTTTACCTTGACATTGTTAGGAAATTCTATAAGTACGTAGTGAGACAAAGTCACCTTGGAAAGTTTGAGGCTACAATTTTGTTTTGCGAATTCATCTCGATGTTTGCTAAAAATAATAATCTAGGATACGACTTTTATTTTTAATATTTGTTTAGTTTAATTCTTGTTTAACCGATGGTTATCTATACTAATATTATAAAGAGGAAAGATTTGTATTTTTTGATTTTTGTATGTATTGAAATAACTCAAAAACTACTAAGCCGAAAAAAATCTTTCACCATTAAAAAGCTACGTTATCACTGAGTAACATAGGCTATATTTTTTCTAATTCCACGTGGACGAAGTCGCGAGCAACTGCTAGTGTTGTATAATTACAATTTTTAAGTTGTTTATTAAGAAAGAAGTATTAGTAATAAATTCAGGCCACGTATCAGTTTTCGGTAGTTATTGGTAGTATTAGGAGGATGACATTACAATCAAGAGCCGTTATCTTGAAATAATGGTAGCATTTTAAGGTTATTCTCTACCTGAACGCTTTCTAAATGTCTTTATCTTGTTTTATTAAACATAAAAAACTCAGATAGTTAATGTTTTCGTATTGATGTTTGTGCAGTGAAAACTCACTGTAAACAGAAACGAGATAAAACAAATAAAAACTTGTAAAGATATTATAAAGTAAATTATAACAACGCACGAGAGAGAAGTTATCGAGAATAAGTTATAACTTCCGTATCTTGTTATAACTTATGTGATACTGCGTATTTTATATGTACGAAACAAATAATAGCTTCAAGCTTTCAAAATTATTATCAACTAGCTTTCGCCCGCGATTTCATCCGCCCGGAATTAAAAAAACAAATGCAAGTAGCCTATATGTTCTTCCAGACTATCCTCTACATCTATGCCAAATTTCATCGAAATCCGTTCAGCCGTTTAGGCTACAAACTCTAACAAACATCCATCCATCCATCTAAACTTTCGCATTTATAATATTAGTAACTATGATTATTACGCATAATTAAGGGAATTGTCAATTTAATATTTAATGTAAAAATAGAACTGAAAGCAAAATAAACATACTAATCAAGTAAATAAGAATATCGTCTTAAAAACCTTTCTCATTGCTTAATTAGTTATATTATCAAAATGCAGTCTCTCATAAAACAGATGTCAGCACTCTTGTAAAATTTATGTAAAATGTCTGCTATTTTAATGCACAAAATTGTAATATTCCGTTTAATTTGTTACCGTGAGACAGACAGATGC
This sequence comes from Papilio protenor, assembly GCA_029286645.1. Classification (NCBI taxonomy): domain Eukaryota; kingdom Metazoa; phylum Arthropoda; class Insecta; order Lepidoptera; family Papilionidae; genus Papilio; species Papilio protenor. The sequence goes on along the minus strand of JAGSMZ010000007.1, from coordinate 6,237,211 downwards.
CGGCGACTGCTCGTAAGGTTCAACTTGTTACTATAACTTTTTCCAATCCTTTAACACATGTAGAATATTGTCATCCCTCTCTTCTCTTTGTAATGACAGAGACAACTATGTTTCGTAAAGGTGAAAACTTAATGTAAGTTATTCTCTTCTGCGGGCGTTCATTTCACTTATGGAATTTAATATCTCGAAGCTTGCAGTCTTATTAAATCGCGGTATTACCTTGTCACATTAAATTAACTCCCTCGTGATATCAATTTTGTAAGGTCTTTCTATGTAGTTTACTTTATTTAATTTAATAAGGTTACATGTTACATTCTGAAAATCTTTGTATGAGTTATTTTAAAATCATACTAATAATAATTATTATAAATGCGAAAGTTTAGATAGATGGATGGATGGATGGATGTTTGTTAGAGTTTGTAGCCTAAACGGCTGAACGGATTTCAAAGAAATTTAGTAGAGATATAGAGGATAGTCTGGAAGAACACATAGGCTACTTACTTTTGACTTTTTTTTAATTCCACGCGGACGAAGACGCGGGCGAAAGCTAGTAAAAAATAAAAAACAAAAGATTTAATAAGATTAATTAATTATATATTCCTATTTCAAGTTGATAATTGTTGTTAAGATAGCAAAAAGCAAGTTAGTTAATTTTTGAGTTATAAATTAGAGTTTAAGTTATAAATGACATGATTATCATAAAATAGGTCTCTAACAAAGTACTTGGTATTTGCATACTAATTAAGGGTATTTTTAAAGTGTATGTACGTCTTCAAGACATATTTAGTTGCTTTGCTGTTAATATCCTTCTAATTTATAACCTTAAAATTAACGAACTCGCTATCCTCGCCCTCTTGTTAATACTACCTTAATAAAATAGATTAAAAATAGATAAAATTTTCTATCCAGTTGTCATTAAGCTGGAGTCAAACAAATACGGTGCCATCAGTCGGCGGAGCTCCGCTAACCTTGTCTTCCTTCACCGTTGGCTTGTACAAGGGCAATAGAGTCGCTGTCAAGAAGATACATAGGAAAAAACTGGATTTGAACAAGAAGTTATTATGGGAAATCAAGCAGGTATACCCGAGTAACCTTATTTTTTATGGTGCGTAATTAATACGACAATATTTAACTAAGTAATCGTTGTTGAATTGTTTTAGATTTTCATATAATACTATTGTCTAACAAAACATTTAAGTCAACGAAGTAAAAAGATTACCGTTTTAAAGTTATTAATTTTTTTCTTAATAAATTATTAATTTCAGACGAGGTTAAAAACCTGTTGGTTATTTTAAATTAAATTAATTTATTTAATAAGTTTCATGCAGACATTAATTATGCCTGAGTTGAGAACATTTAGTTTGTTTAAGAACTAACGTATCGGAACTACGTTGTGATAACTTTCGCTTATATTTCCATTTCTACTGCATTATATTTTATCGAGTCGGTTAAAATAAAAGCAGCGGTTTCTCACAATTTCATAACCGATCCTAAAACAACAATGTTCCATTTAAAGCTTATTTAATGGATTGTTATAAAAACATTTACAATGCTATCGACTAACATTTACATTACAAGTGTATTGTTTATCGAAAAATACATACAACAGAAATAAATTGATTATATTAAAATTACTTCTTTGCAATGTTTTTAGCGATATTAAAGCTTGTTTACAGTAAAGAAGTTGTTACAATGTTTCTATTTTCCAAAGGCCCGTAACGTGTCCCACGAGAACACGGTACGGTTCATCGGCGCGTGCGTGGACTGTCCGCTGGTATTCGTGCTAACGGAGTACTGCCCCAAGGGCTCGCTGAAGGACGTCCTCGCCAACGAGGAGCTACAGCTCGATTGGAACTTTCGCACATCGTTGGTGCATGACATCGTACAGGTAAGATGACAAGCGGGCAAAAGGTTAAACTATGATGTATAAATGGACTAACGGACAAATATTGAAAGGACAATAAAATATGTAAAAGGCGTCTTATATGCTAAGCTCCAAATTCCAATAAAGTTTTGACCTCTGTCATATTTTAAGCGGCTCTAAAAAGCGATGTGTTTAAAAGTGCCGTTGTGAAATTTGTAAATGCCAATTAATTATTTCAGTGAGTAGCATCAAACGTGTTAAACTGGGTAATGCAATCACATGTACATTTGTGTCCAGGGCATGTGCTACTTGCACAGCGGGCTGGGCGCGCACGGCAAACTGCGCTCCTCCAACTGCCTCATCGACGGCCGCTTCGTCCTCAAAATCTCCGACTACGGTCTCAATACTCTCTGCACGCCCACAGACTTGATTAAGGGCGATCAATATTACTACAGTAATGACATCTTAAAATTTCTTTCCCTTTTATTATTATCAACTTGCCCCTACGGAAGGTCGGCACAGCATATGCTGCTCTTCGATACATTTCTATCTGCCGGTCTGCATTATAGTTTCTTTCCCTTTGGTAGCTTAAATTATCCACCTCCTCCATCCTCTAGCAAACATTCTGCGGTAACAGTTACATTAAAATTTGTAATTCATAGTGATATGTGTAGAGTTGCTATGGACGGCGCCGGAGCTGGTGGCGGGCAGCCTGTACCCGGGCGCGGTGGCCTCGCTGAAGGGCGACGTTTACAGTTTCGGCATCATCCTCGAGGAGATCGTGCGCCGCGCCGGGCCCTTCCACCATTACACGCCTACCATGTCATATAAAGGTTATCTCCTTAAAATTTGAATTATTAAAGGGCCTTTAAAAATGTAATCTTCATTTGTTTTAAGTAACTATTTTCTTTATTCATCGCTGTGTCGACTGATTGATTTGAAGAACGAACCTAATATAGAGAGGAACAAATACAGGAGGTAATTCACTGGCTGACCCTTCACTTGTCCATTGGTAATCAGAGATAGTACGTCGCGTGTGCGCGCGCGAGTCGCCGCCGTTCCGCCCGGTGGTGGGCGCGGGCGAAGCTGCCGGCAGCGGCGCGGCGGCCGAGCTGCTGGCGCTGGCTGAGCGCTGCTGGTGCGAAGCTCCCGACGACAGACCCTCCTTCGATGCTATCAATGCTACATACATTAAGTAAGAAACGTAAAGTTTGTCTAGTCTTTTGAGACACCTAGTCTTTACTGCTTTTTGGAGTCACATGACTATGTTTTACAATATACAAATCTAAGTATTTATTATAGCCTTGTAATGAAAGCAAACATTAAAAAGGAAAGAAAAACTCCTCAAAACATCAGTTGACTCCTGAAATTTGTCTAGTGGAGTTATAAGGATTGTTTTGCACAGAGGTTACTGTGATAACCTGATGGATGATCTACTGCGTCGCATGGAGCAGTACGCCAACAACTTGGAGTCGCTGGTGGAGGAGAAGACCGAGCAATTGTCAATGGAAAAGCGGCGCTCAGAGGAACTGCTTTACCAAGTGCTGCCAAGGTGCTATACTAAATTAACTAAGTCTTTAATGATCACTAAGGGAAACCTTTAGTGTAGATGTATTATGAGAATTGTACAGTATAGGACCGAAAGTATCTGTTAAACTAATCTGATAATTCTCAGAAATTGTTTAATAAAGTTGTAGTTAATATCAGTTGATTTCAAAATAATTGTATCAAAATATTACGGCATTTCTCTGTATTCAATAAAATATTTCTTGTCACGTAAAACTTAGATTATGAAAACTTTTATGAAAATAAGATTTTCCATTATTGCTCAAAAACTTTTTCCTATAGACCGAGTTTCTTGAAAACTTGATAGATAAATCCACGAATCGGAATAAGCGTGCCGTTCCGTTTATAATTACCCTTTTGTTTTTTAAAAAGTATGATATACAGTTTGTAACAAGATATAACTTAAATTAGTTATTATAATATTAGTAAGATAAAACAATTGTAAGCAGTACGCATACAACTTATACAGCCTACAATTTAAAAGAGTAAGGAAAAGAAGCAATCGAATGGATCATAATCATCAAATGTACTTCCATACGGGGTCAGCTCCACCCTGCACAATATGATCAGCCGATTTAAGATTCCCCTCATGTTTATCTAGGCCGGTTGCACAACAACTCATGGCTGGTGAAGTAGTCCAGCCGGAGAGCTTCGAATGTGTGACAGTTTACTTCAGCGATATTGTCGGCTTCACTGAGCTGTGCGCTGCTTCCACGCCGATGCAGGTCGTCGACCTTCTTAATGACCTGTACAGCACATTTGACAGGATCATCGGATACTATGATGTGTACAAGGTGAGACTGGACACGACTTAAATATACAGGAGTAAGTTTACTCTTGATTTATTATGTAATGAAAGAGCTTAGACATTATAAGATGAAATATCTAAATGTACCAATATCTCTAACGTACTCTAAGGCGTCAGATAAGTTCTGACAAATGTGTTAGGTTTGTGACATAGGAGGAGAAAGGACCCAAATAAGTAATCCTATTGTGTGACGTAGGTGGAGACGATAGGTGACGCGTACATGGTGGTGTCGGGCCTGCCGAAGCGCAACGGCGACATGCACGCGCGCGAGATCTGCCTCATGGCGCTCGCCGTCGTCGAGGCCGTGCGCACCTTCGCCGTCAGACATCGCCCCTCGCATCGCCTCGAAGTAATCATGATATTCTTTTCATTCGCCATTTTTGCTCCTACCTCACAAACTCCACTCTCTTCGCTAAAGTTACTTTACTCACTTCTCCCCCTTCAATAAAACTTTCTCGTCTTTAGGCACTTTCGTTTAAACTTCTATTATTTTTAAGTAATCATATTGTACTCGTATAAGGTGCGGGTGGGAGTGCATTCAGGGCCGGTTTGCGCGGGCGTGGTGGGAGTCAAGATGCCACACTACTGTCTGTTCGGTGACACCGTCAACACCGCCAGCCGCATGGAGTCCACTGGACAACGTGAGGACTTTAACATTATAAAAAAAGGTAGCGATGTTTATTCGAAAGAGATTGTCTAGTAATAAAAGTATTTATACTGTATGCTAATGACTTTAGAGAGAGAGAGAAAGAGAGAGAAAGAGAGATGACGCTGTTGTTTTTAATTTATTTTTATATAGCATGGCCACTGTTATTGTTATAATACAATTATTTGCTTAATTTATAAAAAAGCTCTCTAAGCGTATTATATACATTTCAGCTAAAGTGAACCTTACCTCATCTAGGGAAGATGGATTGGGAAAGAAAAGATGGGAAGTAAACCGACACATATATTTCTTTTGTTTATCTTAGATTCTAAAATCTTTGTTTACTATCTAAGCAGCGTTGAGGATCCACTTAAGTGAGAGTACGCGGGCGTTGCTGGAGCAGTGGGGCACGTTCACGGTGGAGCGGCGCGGCGAGGTGGAGCTGAAGGGGCGCGGGCGCATGCTGACGCACTGGCTGCTGCGCTGCTCGGAGCCCGCGCCGCACCAGGCCGGCCCGCCCGCCCCGCCGCCCCACTACCCCATACTGTTCCCCACGCTGCCGCAGCCGATAGCTTTACACACGCCCTACATTGTTGTCGAACAACCAACTATAGCGGGATAAAGATGCAGAACTAAAGAGACAGTGGACGTCGTGTTGATGACGGCGTAGTGGGCTTGTGTTTAATGATTGAGAACCTTAAACATCATATCCCTTGTTGTTCCCACTTTATACGAAAACAGTATTAGGTTTCGTCTTGATAGACGAAACCTAATACTGTCTTGATAGACGAAACCTAATACTGTTTTCGATCTATCAGTCGTACCCATCAGTTGTCATTGTCTTCAACGTATCATTTTTACCACAAAATATTATATCATGAAATTAACTAACTATTAAATAAATAACAAAGGTGTTGCCTTGTCGAGAAGCTAGCTACTCTTACTAATGACGCAAAGCCAAGACTTTAATTTGTAAAACTTATTAATGTCGTATAAATATATATAAAGGTATCGAGGCTAATATAAAATAACGCTTACTTAGAAAACACTATAAAGTTTTAGTGATGAGCGTAATCGAGTGTAATTAGTATTGAAAAGAACAGAGTTCAAAAACACAATATTCTTTGTTGCAAAATTGCGCAGTTTGAAGAAAAAGGTTCTTTTGTTTTTCAATTAATTACCGAAGTATATTCGAAAGAGATAGTCTAGAAATAAAAGTATTTATACTGTATGCTAATGACTTTAGAGAGAGAGAGAGAGAGATGACGCTGTTGTTTTTAATTTATTTTTATATAGCACGGCCTAAACTGTTATTGTTACAATGATTTGCTTAATTTATAAAAAAAGATAACGAAGTTTATTCGAAAGAGATTGTCTAGTAATAAAAGTATTTATACCGTATGCTAATGATTTTAGAGAGAGAGAGAGAGAGAAAGAGAGAGAAAGAGAGATGACGCTGTTGTTTTTAATTTATTTTTATATAGCATGGCCACTGTTATTGTTATAATACAATTATTTGCTTAATTTATAAAAAAAGGTAGCGATGTTTATTCGAAAGAGATTGTCTAGTAATAAAAGTATAACGCCCGGCAAACTTCTTGAACAAAAAGCGGCGTAGTGGGGGAAGGTTCGCGCACGTACACTTTGAGACAAAATAATTGACACATTTTAAGTATCTGTATTAATTGGGAAAAAAAAATAAAAATTATAACACATGCATAACACTTTTACTATTTTTTTATTTTACGACACTACATATGAAGTTAATAATTTTTGATAAACACCCACGGAACATTTATTTCATACCTATGTTTATAAAAATGATACACCTTCCATCAAACCAAAGCTAGTAGAAGCTGAACTGTTGCTCGGGGTTGGTTTATTACAAGCGTCGTTATTATCATCTTCGTCGCTATCATCGTCATCATCATAATAACTGTTTGAGTCGTTATCAGTATTATCACTTTCATCATCAGCGAAAATTATAAATTTATCAGTGACCGCATCTACCATATGATCAATTTTCATATATTCCTTCTCAGTATTCTTGACCTTTTCACACAGTTTGTGCCATTCACTTGCGCCCATTAATGCCTCCTTTTCTTTTACAAGTTCCATAACTTTTTCAACGTTCCAACTTACGTTTTTACTGCTGACATAGCCCTTGATTGCTGCCCATGCCATCTCTATTGGATTGAGGTCCGGGTGATAAGGAGGTATCCTGGGGGGGAAGAAAAAAAAAAAAGAGTAAATATGATTGTGATCGGACAATATTTTATCAATACAAAAATTTTTGTGATTGTTCTTGTGCATTTTTACTAAGTTATACAGCTGTGGCTTATACATATCTTTTTCATATTGTATCCCTTTATCTGCTAACCACTTGTGCATGTCCGCTTTTCTAGAGTTTGATGTTGGGGCGGGATCGTACTGCTTATTATGATACGATGCATTGTCTACTACTACAACAGAATTCGGTGGTAGGTTTGGTAGTAATTGACTAGACAACCATTTTTTATAATTAGCATAATTCATGTTGTCATGGTAGTCTCCCGATTTTACACCAGCTTTGAATAACAAAAGTGCATTAGGGACAAAGCCTGCTTCTGATCCCGCGTGGACGATGACCACTCGTTGGCCTTTTGACAGTGGTGTTTTAAGCCCTTTTGTAGACCCATCTGTCCAAGATGCCAAACTTGAGTGGGAAGAATCAACATATGATTCGTCCGTGTAAATAATCGGTCTTCCTTCTTGCCTATATCTTATTAGTTTTTGAAGGTATTCAATCCTCATTAATCGAATATTTGATTTCTCAATTAATAATTTTCGATTGTTTTCTGTTCTTTTCCACCGGAATCCCAACTCCTTTAAAATTCGACGAAGACTGCGTTCGGATCCATTGAATTGTATATCATCTTTTAACTTCATTTGGAGCTTAGCCACAGTAGGCAGTTCCTTTTCAGTAATGTGAAAATTGTGCACACATCTTTTAATCACCGATTTGTCGAAACTGTCGATCCCTGTGATATTATTTTTGCCAGACCTTTTTTTTCCTGGAGTTCTAAACACAGTAAGAAACTCAGACTCTTTACTTTGTTTAATTATCCGCCTGACGGTACTTACAGACGTTTTTGTAGCTTGTGCTGTTCTTTGTAATACATCAATTTCTTTAGATGATTCTTGTTTCATGAAACAATATACATCATATACCATTTTCCTGGCTTGTCTTTTTAGAACAACATAATTTTTTCGTGGCATTCTCAACACAAAAAGTCAAAACAATAACAATTAAATAAAACTTAACAATAATAAACAAATAAGACTCAACAATAACAACAACAGAAAAAAAACAATAAACAATTATCACCGAAAACAAGTAACAACAAAATAGGGTCAACAAAAGTGGAGATAAGTGTACTCGGGAGCAAGCGGAACGTGGGGTACGAAGCGGGACGCAGAGGCCGACTGATTAACCAATAGCAAGAGTGCGCGCGCTCGCGTCCCCCCTTGCCCCACCAAAGAGACCTTAAAATCGACTTCTGCGCAACTAAATGTATTGTTCAAGATGTTTGCCGGGCGCTATATTATGCTAATGATTTTAGAGAGAGAGAGATGACGATGTTGTTTTTAATTTAATTTATATAGCACGGCCTAAACTGTTATTGTTACAATGATTTGCGTAATTTATAATAAAAGGTTTACGTGCCAAATGGTGTTATTTATATTTAATAAGACCATTCTGTTTTAATGTGTACAGCTAAAACATATTTTTCTACAGACTTAAATTATATACTTAATATGATGTATGTATATACAGACACATATGTATACTCAGTCTATATGTACATAAATATCAATTATATATCTCATATCTGTCAATTAATGAATAAAGAATGTAACAAAAAGAAAATAAATAATGTAACAAAAAGAAAATAAATAATGTATTTAATGTTTATTAAATAAAATAATTCTTACTAAATTAATTTGTTGTTTTCTTTGCTTATTTTTATTGTCCTTGTAATGAGGGTAGATGTAAAACCGTTTAATTTGATTACGTACTTCCAAGCCATAAATATAATACAAACCACATTCATTAAAAAAAATGACTATCAAACTTATTTAAGTAAAGAAAATATGTATTACAAACACATAAGCAAAACTTAAATTTTCCTTACCTATAAATTCCTTTGGAAATAAGTTAACAAGACTTTCCCATTTGTCTGAAGAACTCCGCGGGGATCTGACGCTTTCAAATATAATGTTTGTAGCCTTTGGTCTGCCGTTTATATTTGAGTAAATATTTACATTACTCGTCACTAAAGTTTAGTACTGAAAAGCACGAAACTTCAACTATTTTGGTAATATAAAGTGAGAGATAATGTGATATTATTGATGATTGGCGATATTAATTTTGACAATCTAAGTACAAAAAGCAGGTATGATGCTTATACGTAATATTTTCTTAACTATTAAAGAAATAAAGTATCTAAAAAAAACTGCTTTATACGTTGTCATGTGTGCAAGGACTTTAAGAATTTGTCCCTTATTATGACAAGGATCCTTCGAGAAAATGTTATTGTTATTGGTGATCGAAACATGAGTCCCTATAGCTAAATGTAAAAAAGTATAGGTACGTCTTCTTTTAATAATTACATGTACAACCAGCTGTTGCCCGCGACATCGTCCAAGCAATATTAAGATAAAAAGTAGCCTATAATATGCCCGTCTTTGTCAGCTACCCTTCAGTGAAAGTCCGGCCGAAATCGGCCCAGCCGTTTCGAATATTGCCTGGAATAAACACGGCTTGCGGACAGACAGACAGACAAAAACATTTGAAATCAGATTTTAGTTATTAACAACGCAAATACATCTTGCCGAAAGCTGAAATTTTCCTTTTGATATTAAAAACAGACACTCCAATTTTATTATAGTTATGTAAAGAATATAGAATATCCTATTAATATGCTTGATATATTCGTTTACAGGTATTTTAAATTGTAGAGTTTATATAAGACCAAAATATCGTTTACAAAAGTATGTATCAAGACAGATTACGAGCGTTGTGTGGAGCGCGCTGAAGGGTGCAAACACATCAGTGGAGGGCGCGCGGAATGTTCTCGACATTGAACCTGAAATCGTTTCGACGGCATTGACATGTGATTGAATTGAAATGTAATCGAGCGAACAACAGACCTCTGAGTAAAGATACACTCAGCATAGTAACAATTCATTGTTCTTTCCAATCTCCGGTCTACTTAATCTTAGGTGAATATACGTTTTTATAGTTACTTTATTTAGTTTATTTTCAATATACTCGTAATTAGAAGAATATAACGTGAAAATATTTTGCTTTTTATCATATCTTAAAATTAGTAGTATACGTTTCTGTTGTTAAACGTGTAGTAATTAGAAGGTTTTTTGTATTTTTAAACTTAGCAAAAAATTACGTTAGTGATAGTGTTTTTTCACATAACAATGAGTAATTATTTCATCGATAGTCAAAATTTGCTTATTAATATAATTTCTGTACAGTGTACAGTATATTCACACAGGCGAAGCCGGGCTAGAGGCTAGTCAATATAAATCAAAACATAAAACAATGTCTTCAATTCGCATTTCACTTGGTACATTTTTGTTCAAGGGTGCCATCAAATCAGCGTGAAAGCCCTCGAGGTCGCAGCCTGTTGGCCTGAACCTGACATTGACGTCAAAAACTGATTAAAGTGAAACGTAAGTGAACGAAAACAAATCTTTGTCTTATCTTTTTCAATACAAAAACATTATCCAATGTGATAAAAGGTTAGATGAAAACAGACAATTTAAGAACCTCCTCCTTTTTGAGGTCGGTCAATCATTATTTGGGTTTATTTTCTAGAAACCACGAACGTAATGGTAATTGTTGGAGTTCATTTGTGGTTTCACGACAATGTTACACGGCCCTGTGGCGCAATGGATAACGCGTCTGACTACGGATCAGAAGATTCCAGGTTCGAATCCTGGCAGGGTCGAATTTTTTTGAACTAACACAGAGAAAAATGTTACCATAAACGCCTTGTGAATATTGTTTTTTGTTATATTGTTTTGTGGCACAACATTTGGTCTCCACGTGTTGCAGATTAATTGACAACCAAAAACTAATAATAGTATCTACTTAAATTCTTTTCTTTATAAAGTGTAAATTTTCAAAACAAAACATCAATAAGCTTAAAGTATACCCCGCTAATAAACAAAGAAAGCAGCTAAGAGTTTGGTTGCGCGTGAGAGGAGTTGGGTCCGAAGACGACTGAGAAGCCACCCGGATTACCGGTTTTGAATTAATATCAAGCAGACCGCTTTCTAAAAATCTTTGAAGCATCGTCGATATAATGTCCAAGAACGGCGAATTCTTCTTCATCCAAATCACTAAAGGTACTGTCATAATCGAATCTGATAGAACATGTCCACATTCTTCTTCCATAATCCCACGTGAAAGACAATAAGCCCAAGCATACTCTAAAGACGTCGCGAACACAAACTTTCTTTTACCCTGCAATACCTGATTAAACAACTCTTCGAAGCGAATTTCTGGTACGATTTCGAATTCCTCCAGTATCTGTGGATCATGTTCAAAATACAACAACATCCCAGCTCGGCCACCAAACTTATATCCATGTTCATAAGCATCTCGCAAACTTGCGTAGTTCCCAACCACCGTTTCCGTCTTCAATGCGCCTATTAACACGCTTTGGTAAGCGCTCCTGACAACAAAAGTGAACAATATCCATAATCCAACAATGTAGAAATCACGGAAACGCCTCGGATATACTTTTATAGGTTGCCCGACCATCACGCCCCACATTCTAAGAGCAACTCCTTTAACTGTATTTATCCCGATGAAATATCGACGGGAAAATTTCATAATCGACCTCATCTTCAATACACAAGAGATGGTTTTCAAAAGTAATATTAAAATCATAAGGATAAGCCACATATATCCATTTAATGGCGATAGTAATCTTAACCAGACGTGTCCAGGTCTCGTGGGAGGTGCCAACCAAACTATTCTCATTCTGAAATACGGAAAAGAGTAATCTAGCAAGCTTATTTTTTCAACTCCTACTGAAATACTACATGTTGAAATGTTAGTTACTCCTGTAATCACATCATCTAAGGACTCCGACCAGTTCTTATCTTGATTTGAATCGATGCCTAAGTAATCTTTAGTAGTTATTATTGGAGTAAAATTCATTGCTTCTTGCAACAGTTTTACCATAGCTTCTGTGACCTTCTGCAGTTGGATCTTACGGTTTGTAAGAGAATGGTAAAGTTTGTTTGTCGAAATATAAAACGGACATTCTTGCATGTTTTGCATTTTATCTGGATATATGTTTATATTGGAAATATTCTTTACTTTAACGGTACCAAGGAGAAACGGCTGTATGTTTTGACAGTCGGTATTATTTCTGTACGGATAATACGTGTATAGAGAAGTCGTCTTCTTCTTCTGCCTCATTAGTATAACTACATTTGTGACGTCATAACTCCATAGGATTCTAAAAATTTGTTCAAGTCTACGAGAACGATTCAAAAGGATTATAACAAATTTTGCTCTGCTGTGCAATAATGATTTGCCTTTAAGATCAGGTTTTAATATATCCAAGATATTGCGAAACGATTTCAAAGATTCTACGAATACAACAATTTGTTCCGGTGGTATGCCATCTTTTTTCACTTCAATTACAACTGTTCCTTTGAATCTTTTAAGAAAATTATCAACTAGAATTGCAGATACATCTTTCGATAGAATCACAGTTTGTAATCTATGATTGAAATTATCGTTTGCTAACTGCACTGCTGCATCTAAGATGTTAGTGAACGTGTTATTTTCTCTTTCTTCAATAAATGCAGAAGTTCCGAATTTTATTATTAACATCAATGAAAGAAATCTAGGAATAGACATTATTTCGTCAGTGGGTAGAGAAGACTAAAACTGAATTTGCATCAAACTTCGCAGTTTGTAATTATAATAAAACAAAAGAAGATGTTTCGTTCCATGTAAAGACTATAAATCACGATTTTGTAACAAAGCGTGAATTAACCGATCATTAATTAATCATTTTATCTATGTTTGCAAGCAATTTGACCCATTTTACGTAACCAACATAAATTCTGATCAACGTTAATACTAAACTTTTTTTTAAAAACTGATAATCTTACTAATATTATAAATGCGAAAGTTTAGATGGATCGATGGATGGATGGATGGATAGATGGATGTTTGTTAGAGTTTGTAGCCTAAACGGCTGAACGGATCTGGATGAAATTTGGCATGGATCTAGCATAGTCTGGAAGAACACATAGGCTACTTCCTTTTGTTTTTTTTTAATTCTACGCGGACGGAGTCGCGGGCGAAAGCTAGTTTTATCATAAAGTATAAGTCAAAATCTGAACTAATTATACACAGTAATTTATAAGTCGAATAACTACATAGTACAAAGCCAAGTCGCTTTCCGCTGTCTGTCTGTCCCCAAAAATGCCTACATCTTCAAAACTTTTTGTTGCACTTTTTTTAGTAGATAGAGTGATTAAAGAGGAAGTTTTACATTCATATTTATATAGTAGGGAAAACTGATAATTTTAGACGTTTCTGAAGTGATGTGACACATTTTTATTTCAGAATTTCACCCGTGATAAGCCGGGGTTGTCCGCTAGTATAATAAAACCTACGTTCTTTCGTATCTAGGCAACAGTTTTTACGTAAACAAATCGTTTTCACTTGACTTCTGTTGTTAACTATTGTCTTTTGTTTCTTCTTAAATTTTAGAATACAATTATGAATCAGTTTAACATTATTAGTATTATTTTAACTTCGATAGGCAGTTTGTTTGGGCTTCATTTGCCGAACTGCAGTAATGTGGAGTTTTTTGAAGTCAGTAGTTTTAATTGCCAGCCATGTCCTTACAATGGCTCTATGATTGCTTCAGTCGACGGTAAGAGAATAATTTTGAACATTAAAATAATTCAATATTTAATTTACTTAAATGGGCTTGAAATAATTCAATTTATCACGGGATTATTTTCTTATCAAACCGATTATTATGTTCTTATGATAATCATTATAAATGCGAAAGTTTAGATGGATTGTTAGAGTTTGTAACCTAAACGGCTATACGGATTTCGATGTTTGGTATAGATGTAGAGGATAGTCTGGAAGAAAACATAAGCTACTCACATTTGTTTTTTGTATTCCACGTGGACGGAATCGCCGGTGGAAGCCAGTTTATTAATATTTATTTCAGGTTTATCGTGCACTTGTGAGAGTCACAGTGTAATGACGAATTCGGGGCATTGCAGAGCGTGCAACGTGACAGAGGTTGTTTCCGCAGACGGGAACAGTTGCGTGCCCCGGAGATGTCAAGCCTCTGCGAGTAGGGTGGTCTGTAGGAAATGTCCGAAAGATTATATAGCAGGTACATAATTAGGATAACAGAGAGATTCTATATTAATGAATTATCAGAGATGAATATAAGATGGAATAGTTAATGTTAGAAGGGAGAAGTTCCAGTCTACTTCAAACTAACTAAGTTAATTGTGAATTCAGAAAACGATCGGATTAAATTCAAGGAATCAGTGTTTGCTTTCAATTATGTTATTGGTACTTTAGAAAGAAAAAAAAATATTTTTTTAAACACTTCATTGCATTAATCTCGTTGGATCACGATCGGCCATTAAGATTAATTAAAAAAAATGTTTGAACCAGTGACCCAAAATCATGATGGAACTCCTATGAAAGAGGTGCAGTGCGTGAAGTGTGGCCGAGGATACCGCCCACTGGCGGACACCTGCGTCAAGTGTGACGGCTGCGACTGCAAAAGACAAGAGGTACTTGTCCACGGCACATGTCTGCCCAAGAAATACGTCATCGAACGACCTAAATATGAAGAGAATCTATTACACCCGAGTGATCTACTTGATATCGTGAAGTATGAATACTTGTGTGTTGTAAGTACTCAGATTATTCAACATTAGTTTGTTTTTTAATTTAAGACTAAGATTAAAAGGCGCAATTCTGCCAGTGACTGTATTGTTTGTTGTTCATTCACGAAGGTGTAAAGCCTTCTCACCTTTAAATATTTTTTTTTTTCCTATCGTCACATTTCTTAATAACTGTCATTTAACAGCTCGCGTTGACTTTCAGCATTGTTTAAAGACATATAGTCCTCCATATATCCAATTCGTTAACGTTTCAGATCTACAACATATCAGCTTGTCGCTGGCTGGCTAACGCATGTGTGAGCAATTTTTACTCTTCGGATCCAGCGGGAGCTTGTAGATTATGGATTCATCCTAACTTAATCAGCCAAACTAGTAGGTACATTCGTTTTAAACAATCAACAAGGGTCATTTTCCTTTGAGTAGGAAAGAGGGTATTGGACTTCTATTTATCTATATTATATTTTCAGTTCTGCCAACACTGTCGACGAATAAATCAGAATCAGCTCTCATAAAGAACGAAATACATCTAACTAACGGGCAGGTAAATAATAGTTATAATTAATTTTGCTAATGTAACATCCTAGAGCAGGCGCACACCTTTGACCACACAATTGTGCGATTGTTGATTGTTTTGCAACTCATTCAACTGTTTAGTTGGACAACTAATAAACTCATAGGAATCAAAGCGAGACTAAACAGTTGTGCGATAGTCAAAGGTGTGCGCGCGTTCAAAGTGTGTGTTTCAATGTGATTTTACTTGCAGAATAAAATATTAATTAGTGCCATTAGTTACAAAAATGATGGAAGCTTTAAGCGTCTTTTGGATCCACGGAAAAGAATTGTTCCTTGTCTTCCACCTTTCACGATAACAATAGGCGAAGATTACTCGTAAGTACTTTTGACATTAACAAGTTTTGTACCAGAATTAGGATGAAAAAGCTAAAAAAATTACATATTTTCTTACAGGATGGATTGTCCAATCAATATATCAGAAGTACCTTTTTTAAACGACGAATTACATGCATTATACGCTAATGATAAAAGTAGGAAACCTGTATTTATATTAATAAGAAAACCAAATGGACAATATGTGAAGTTAAGTACCATGATGAAGGTTACACTTTGGATATGGACTAGATAAAAAAAATACTTAAGGGTTCACTTAAGTGACCATTAAAATGTTGCTGTGGTAGAGCAAAATTAAGTAAATAACCTAATGTCAATTTAAATAATTTAATTAATAACCTTTTGTTACAGAAAGGCTTGTGGCATTCAAATAAGTTTTCTAAATACTTCGTATTCCGTCGATCTCTATCTGCGACGTCTAATATTACCAATTTAATATATTTGAGTGCCATGCTGATACAAATCCGGTAAACAACATTTTGTTTTTCATAAGAGAGGGCGCACGACTTCGACTAAACTATCGTGCAACTGTTGTGCGATTGTCAATTGTTTCGCAGCTAATTCAACTGTTTAGTTGCACAACTAAAAATCGAGTAGTGTATCGCACCTCCAGATAAACTCACAGGAATCAAAGCGAGACTAAACAATGTGTGATAGTTTAGTTAAATTTGTGCGCGCGGTCAAAAAATAAAGTGGACTTTAATTTTTTTAGTAATATTTGCTGTTGGTTCAGGGCAAATTTATTAGTGTTTTATCGCAAAAACTTATTTGTGGAATTTAATAAATAACTAGCTGTTCGCGTGCGGATTCATCCGCGTGAAATTATAAAAACTTTATTTTATTGTTTACATTTGTCAAATTATCAATAGCAAATGTCAAAATGACATGACATGACAAACCTTCGCAATCTTTCTTTCTTGATGTTGGCAGCAACTTATGGTCTCTTTCCCACATTAGGGTTTTTATCCAAAATATTTACCCCCTAAGTTTAATGGCGTGAAAATACATAGCCTAAAGCATGACGTAAGTGTAGGGCTTTTTATTAAAAAAAGAATTATTCAAAAATATGCTGTAATTGCTGACATCTTAGGCAACAAAGAAGTGTGTGTTTACGCTTTATTATATTAGTATAGTATAAGTATATAGATATAGATTAGTAAAATAACGATAGAAACTTAATTAATTATCTTTCATGTAATTTTTAGTATCGAGAGAGGCCAGCGTAGCGCGGGGGCTTTAAAATTATATTTGAATGTGGAAGCTCATTACGATGTCAAATCTCCTGCATCTGGTACATTCTTGACGTCTCTGAGAGTGACTAATGATTTACCAAGCGCTGGAGTCGTACGCGGATTGGAGGTTAAATTATTGAATTTACTTATAAGTAACTAGCTGTTGCTCGCGACATCGCCCGCGTGAAAAAATATAGCCTATGTTACTCACAGATAAATTACCTTTCTAACGGTGAAAGAATTTTTAAAATCGGCCCAGTAGTATTTGATTTATTTCAATACATACAAAAATTCATAAATACAAATCTTTCCTATTTATAATATTAAACGAATTTCAGACAAGGTAGTTAATGGGTCCAAATCTAAATAATTTCTTATACTAAGTTGACTCGGTAAAATATCTCCAAGTATACCTATCTTTGTCTTTTGTGATTAGTTTTAAATTAATATTTGAATGTGGAAGCTCATTACGATGTCAAATCTCCTGCATCTGGTACATTCTTGACGTCTCTGAGAGTGACTAATGATTTACCAAGCGCTGGAGTCGTACGCGGATTGGAGGTTAAATTATTGAATTTACTTATAAGTAACTAGCTGTTGCTCGCGACATCGCCCGCGTGAAAAAATATAGCCTATGTTACTCACAGATAAATTACCTTTCTAACGGTGAAAGAATTTTTAAAATCGGCCCAGTAGTATTTGATTTATTTCAATACATACAAAAATCCAAAAATTCATAAATACAAATATTTCCTATTTATAATATTAGTATAGATTAATAGGAATTTTCTGCTACCAACGAATTTCAGACGAGGTAGTTAATGGGTCCAAATCTAAATAATTTCTTATACTAAGTATTGTTTGTTGACTCGGTAAAATATCTCCAAGTATACGGCTATCTTTGTCTTTTGTGATTAGTTTTAAATAATTATTTTTCATGTAATTTTTAGTATCGAGAGAGGCCAGCGTAGCGCGGGGGCTTTAAAATTATATTTGAATGTGGAAGCTCATTACGATGTCAAATCTCCTGCATCTGGTACATTCTTGACTTCTCTGAGAGTGATTAATGATTTACCAAGCGCTGGAGTTGTACGCGGATTGGAGGTTAAATTATTGAATTTACTCATAAGTAACTAGCTGTTGCTCGCGACATCGCCCGCGTGAAAAAATATAGCCTATGTTACTCACAGATAAATTACCTTTCTAACGGTGAAAGAATTTTTAAAATCGGCCCAGTAGTATTTGATTTATTTCAATACATACAAAAATTCATAAATACAAATCTTTCCTATTTATAATATTAGTATAGATTAATAGGAATTTTCTGCTACCAACGAATTTCAGACAAGGTAGTTAATGGGTCCAAATCTAAATAATTTCTTATACTAAGTATTGTTTGTTGACTCGGTAAAATATCTCCAAGTATACGGCTATCTTTGTCTTTTGTGATTAGTTTTAAATAATTAATGAATGTTTTTGCAGATATGGGGCAGTATCCTTTGTATTCTAATGGCAGGTTACGCGTTCCTGCAGTGGCGTGGCGTGTTGCGACGTGGAGGTCTGAAAGTCTCTCTACTGCCAATCTTAGCTGGATGTATCTCAGATGCAATCTATTTCGTACGTTTTATTTATATTTCAATATTGAAACTTATTTATTTTAAACTTATTCACAACTACATTTCGACGATTCCGTCTGCGTGGAATAAAAATAAAGAAAAACAAGTAGCCTATGAGTTCTTTCAGACTATTCTGTAAGTCCATGCCAAGTTTCATCAAAATTCGTTCAGTA
Source organism: Papilio protenor (assembly GCA_029286645.1). NCBI lineage: Eukaryota > Metazoa > Arthropoda > Insecta > Lepidoptera > Papilionidae > Papilio > Papilio protenor. The sequence goes on along the minus strand of JAGSMZ010000007.1, from coordinate 6,218,425 downwards.
GTATACGCTACAATCTCTAACAAACAGCCATCCATCCGTATGTCCATGCATTTATGTAAACTTTCGCATTTATAATATGAGTAAGCAGTAATAATAATAATAATAAGCCTTTATTTGTCATAACATATTACAATATTTTATATTTATGTGTTATACAAATAGCATAAAAAAAAAGAAAAAACCGACTTCCAAACAAAATACACTAAAAACAAAATCTTCTCAAAAAAACAGTACACTAAAAAGTAACGAAATAATTACTTGAAAATAGTAAACCTCCCTTATTGTAGCTGTAATGTCTATATTGTACAATTACTATTACTTTGATGTCGGTGATACTCCTTCTTTTGGGAAGTCGGTCAAAAAAAAGTAAATTATTGTTATGACCCCTGCCGGGTACAGGCCTCCTCCATTTGTTTCCACTTTTCCCTGTAGGCCTATGAGTAAGCAGTGAGATGAATTAATGACATTTTTAGTCTTTGCATTTAGTAATTGCGACTTCCGAATCGAGCAACTCTAGCCGCGCATGTCTGTTATTTTTAATTACAGCCTGCTAAAACAAATAGGTATAAGACTACACACGTATATATGCTACGATGTATTGATTTCAGACAACATGGACTACATTACTCCATGCATTGGCAGCGGAAGCTGGTACTCTTGGTCTGACATTACCACTGTCACAATACGAGGAGCAAGTGACGGCGACTATGATTTATACAATCCTTACTTTGAAGGTAATTTTTGATAATTATTCGATTATAGGAATTAAAAACAAAATAACTACCATGAATTCATCTGTACCAAACACATTGTCTCCGTTCATTCAAAGACCATAAAAGGGATGACATTAAGTTTTTGAACTACTTTTATAGTAGTGTAAATATCCGTAGATTAATAAAGTGATTTTTTTTTTAGGTTATAAAAGTAGCATACGTAAATTGGATATTGTCACGTTATGATATATTTTTTATCGACTGGTCTGAATACAATCCTTGTTTCAAAGGTAATTTACAACAATTATTTTTTTACATTATTTTATTATTATTATTCAGTATTATACTTTTTATTATACAGATACATTTTTATATGAACCAAATGGGAAGAAACATGGCATTTTAGCAAGAGAATGGATTGAAATGCAAACAAAAAGGAGAACGTCCCCTGCACTAATTGTTATATTAACACTTTTGAATTTACATGTACGCCTTTCTGTATTTTATTTAATCTGTGTAACATTTTGCACTTGAATATTAAAGTACCTTTTTAACTTTTTAAACTATCTCTGTTTAAAGTAAAACTTTGCTCTTAAATAATTACGGCCTTACTAATAAGACAAAGTTTAATTTGAAGACCCTTTTATGACTCATAAAGTTACATAAAAGTTATTAATAATTCTTCACTTTTCATCCTTTAGTTACTTTAATTTTTATTAAATACGAGCTTTCGCCAGCAACTCCAGCATCGTGGAATTAAAAAGAAAACAAAAGTAGGTAGTCTATGTCTTCTATGCCAAATTTCATCGATTTCCGTTCAGCCGTTTACGCGGCACACTCCTAACAAACGTCCATACATACATCTAAACTTTTGCACTTATAATATTAGTAAGATTACACAAAACGTATTCTATTCTGGTTTGCAGTTAATGAAGCCATGGCAATCTATTCTGCCCAAAAGTGAAGGATATAAATGGACCATCGCTATTATTGGCTGGTGGTCTTCTTATATAGTGGTTTTCTTGGTACAAATTATTGTAGAGAAGCTACGTGGATCTCCCCCAAATAAGCTTCAAAAGACTTGCACTGGTCTAGAAATTTCCATGTTGGTATTTCAAGAAGAATTATACGCTCATTACGTGCATGGACGGTAAGTTCTTTTTTGTCTAAATGGTGGCAACAAGGAAGCGATAGCGACTTCCTAGGTTCGAAATTCAAAAAAGATAGCAAAGTTACCGTTGCTCTGCCCATAGACATACGCAATAGGTTTAAAGGCCGCAGATTCGTAGCTTTTTATTATCAAGAATCTATGGTCTGGACTCTACTACTATTAAAATAATACTTTAGAGTCTAAAATATCAACTGAAGTAAGACACTTGCCTTTATTTTGTTGTCTAATTGTTTTGTTTTTAGCAATGACGAATCTTCTGACACGAAATATTTGTCGGGACCCTTAACGACTTGTCGGATATCGTGTGCACCGCAATTTAGGTAACTAATAATCTATTTGTTAAACTAAAAACTTTATTTAAAATAAATATTGATTTAAATGTTTTAAAGGGCCATCTGTAAACAACTACTTGTAACCGAGGAACGTAAGTAAATTGTTTTTTCAAATGTTTGTTGACTATAAGCTATAAAAACAAACTACACTAAAAACAAAATCTTCTCAAAAAAACAGTACACTAAAAAGTAACGAAATAATTTCTTGAAAATAGTAAACCTCCCTTATTGTAGCTGTTATGTCTGTATTGTACAATTATTATCACTTTGATGTCGGTGTCAGCCGAGGTATATGCAGTGATATTTCAACGTGAGGTTTTCTACATTTTTACCATAACAATTGACAATTGAAAGTATAGTAACGTTTTTAGTAATGACTGACACCGACTTCAAAGTAATAATAATTGTACAATATAGACATAACAGCTACAATAAGGGAGGTTTACTATTTTCAAGAAATTATTTCGTTACTTTTTAGTGTACTGTTTTTTTGAGAAGATTTTGTTTTTAGTGTATTTTGTTTTTAGTGTATTTTGTTTGGAAGTCGGTTTTGTTTTTTATCAAAAAGTTTATTTATTTCTCGATTTTTAGTGAATCTAGACATCGCAGTATGATAATCACTAGCTTTCAAACAAATAATGAGTTATCTAAATCGATTATCTAAGAAATTAAGTAAACAACTAATACATCGTTGCGATCATTCACTCATAATTCGGTGCGGCCGCGCGCCGTTGTTGCCCGTGAGTTTTAATATTTTGATAACTCCTAGAATCTTGCACAGAATTACATACTGTAAAAGGCAATTACGATCTACATATAATACTCTATCGTGAAAACATATTTATTTGGATAAGGATTCATACCAAATAAGAATAAAAGCGTTTTAAATAAAGTCGATTGCACTTATTTGACGGTTTTCTCGAAACAAACGGTTATTGTGCGACAACCTTAAGAGATAGATATATGCTATCGCAGACTTTAATTCAGCTAATTGAATGACCTACAATTCTTTCATACATCATTTTATGTAGGTCTTATAGTTTAGGCTACGTAAGCCAAGAAAGCAAACTTTGTTACACGTTGGTATTTTTTTCTGCGACTCGTAATTTGCTATTTATGATATCTCCTAAACTATTTATCGGAATTACACAGTTCCAAGGGTATTTATAATCTACATTAAATTCTCTTGATGATGGACACATTTATTTTGATAAGGATTCATACCGAACACGAGTAATAGCGTTGAAAGTGGGGTATAGATTTTGATCGAAATTTTAATGAAAAAAGTGGTTATTGTGCGACAACCTTAAGAGATAGATATATGCTATCGCTGACTTTTATTTAGCAAATTTAAAGGGCTACAATTCTTCCATACATAATTTTTGTGTAAGTCTTATAGTTTAGGCTACGTAAGCATAGAAAGCAAAAAAGACACCAAATTTCGTCACGCAATTTTGAGCTAAACTATTTAACTACGCCGTAGTCTTTGACTCCAAAAATCAAACAAAAAAATGGGACCCACCTGCAAGCACTACCTCTCGGATAAAAAAAGAATTTTCAAAATCGGTCTACCAGGGGCGGAGTTATGCCGTAACACACATAAAAAAAAAAAAACAAAAAAAAAAAAAAAAAAAAACATATGGACGAATTGAGTACCTCCTTCTTTTGGGAAGTCGGTCAAAAAGTTTAAAATAGCAAATTTTTACAGGTTCCTTAGAAAAATGTGAAAATAAACAAATTCTGTTATCAAAATTCTTAGCAGCTTTCTTTGAAAGAGTTAAGTATTTGTTTTTTATGGTTATTGAATTATTTACTCTACCTTAGTTTTTTTTTAAATTTGCAGGCATTAGATGGCCTCAGCTGGGTGGCTAGTGAAAGAACAGTTCTCGAAAAACTTTTAGATTTGGAAATTGTAACTAGAGAAGGTGGCAACACCAGTACATTACTCTATGAAACTGACAATTTAACGCCATCTTGTTTTGCTATAACTTGGTAAGCGTATTTGAATTATTTTACGATGTAACTCTAGGTTTTACTTAGATTTATAAATCATACGCTGCCATAGAATTTACCGATCATTAGCTTACCAAAATGTTACCGCAGGTGGGGTAACGAATGGACGCTGGCAACATTCGATTCCATAGTATTTAGTAGTGTACTATTTTTTACCAAGGAACCTTTGTATGCAGCCTTCGTTACTATAACAGTATGGCAGGTAATTGATATGAAGTAAATAAATATTGTAAGCAGAGGAAACCGATAAAAAATCAATTATTATTTCAGATAATGAAACAAACGATCACATGGCTAGCTAATAAGAATTTAAAAGAGAAAACCAATATAAAAAGTCTCTGAATCATAGATAAAAAAAATATTTAGACTATGTCTACTATAAAAAAAATATTTGTTTATTGTTACTTGTGCGAATTCTTGATTACAATACAGAGAAGTACAAAAATAACACAAAGTGGTTACACAAATTGCAAGAAATGTGTTTTAAAATGTTACTCATTTCATATAATTAAAGACATCAACAATTTAGATATACAAAGGACAAGGGACAATAAATACGTGCGTAGACTTCAAAATAAAGAATTGAGTAAATATTTTATTAGCGATGATGATTTGTATAATAAATATCTTAATTTATTTCTTAATAATAGCAAGGAACATGACAAAGATATGTCTGAGGATATTGCATCAGAATTATCAACGACATCACCAACCATTTCGCAAAAAGGTCCTTTTTATGATTTCATAGTAAGCTTGTGTAAAATCATAATAAATGATATGCCATTATCGAGGATTCATAAAATATTATTATTATTAAAGGTTAATTTCAGACACCTATGGTATGATGTACCTTTTCAACGTGCGTTGAGAATTTTCTCGAAAACAATCGATAGAATGGATATATTAAAAAGTGTAGCACTAAAACAGAGAGTTCGAGAATTTTTATCATTTTTCAGAAACAAAAATCCAAGAAAGAGAAACTTCATTATTATTCTGAATTCAATATACAATGTGTACGACAGTAATAAAATGGACGAATATCTTTACAATTTAAAGAAGTACGCCGCGAGAAAAATCCACAGAATTAGACGTAAAACAGAAAATGTCATACAAAAAGTAATTTTTCGTGGAATAAATAAACAACCGAAGTCAATAAAAAAGAAAATTAATGCTAAATTCAGATTAGCGTTGGTAGAATACTTGGAGGAACATAAAAGTTGAAACCGCGTTGATTAATTTTCAAGCAAACGTTAAATTGCGATGATTGTGTGAGGCTAAAACATGTGACCAACGTAACAATGAACAATGGGAAACAGATTTTTATTATTGCGTTTCTCGCGGTTATACTTAAAATTGTGTGTACAAAAGAAAATGTTATAATCATAAGTCGAAGAAACATAGATTCGTATAGATTCTTTTACGATTTTTTAAGTGATTACGTTAATTTATTGAGAACTTCATTTCCAGAAAAGAAACTTGTGGAATATTGTAGAATTGTAAGTTCATGTTTAAGTGGTCTGGACTATAAGTATGCTAGAAAGTTCCATAGGTATGTTAAAAGGTTATGTCGAAGCCCTGCTTACGATATAAAAGAAGAGGTGATATCCTATAGGTATGTTTTAGATCAAGAACTACCAAATCGAATCAGCTTCCTGTCAACAATGGACGAGCTGTTCACAATTGATGACAGAATTATGTTTAAAGATTATGTAAATGATTTAAAAGATTTCGGATATGGTGATAAATTATACATTTACAAGGAAACCCATAGAATCATATACGAAGTAATATTAGATAATATTCTTAACCGTAGTGAAAATCATCAAAACAAATTAGCTACAAAACTTAAAAGAGCTATCAAAGAATATAATCAATACACGTCTTAGTTTAATTTAAAGTTCAAATAAATTATAGTATTACGATTGTTTTACTTATTTATACCTTTGGAACCCAAAATAAATAGAATGATAGTTGTCACTTGTGCCTGTAACGCGGAGGGTACGCAATAACTATGGGTTTGTATTAGTAGACGGACATGTATGATGGACTGAAATCACCACCCCTCCTTCTGAGATTTCGAAAACTTTAAAGTCTTGAGGAGTTATTTGTCACATTGTTGAAAGTAAATTAAATTTAAACTTTTTAGGAATTCCCCTTAACTGTAAATCCCCTAGCAAAGATACCCTGGAATAAGTCCAGATAATATATTAAAAAAGAAATTACAGTATAGATAGCAAGCTGGACGGGTGTTTCTCGTTGGGGCAATCGGTGGATCGATTCAATAGAATTGTCAATTAATTTAATTATTATTAATTAATAAAGTTCGATATTTTTTATTTGATTAAACAGAATGTCGATAATTTATAGTTGTTCCTATGCGCTTATGTTCGTCACTATACCCATCTATTAGATATGGGATTTCCCTTCATACAAAGTTTTTTCGATACTTTATATGCGTTATTTACCATTCCACAACAACGACATAGTTCGATAAAAATATTAGTTAGTATTATAAAAACTTTGAATTTACATTATTGAATTAATATTTAAATATTGTAAAAAGTAGTTAAAACAGATAAAAAGCTGTTGAAAAAATAATTTTGTATCTATCAATCGTGTAAACTTGAATGTCATCTACATATTTTGTCAATAAACTAGCAACACTGCAGATATCGATAGGAACAAATGAAATACGGCAACGTCACGCACTTCTAAAGTGGAAAGAGACTATTCATTCGGCGTTTTGAAACTGTAAATTTACTATTATACATTAGATTTGTGTTAAAATGGCAGACAACAAGAGGTAAGTGCTTATTATTTCAAAATGCACATTTTTCAAACAGGATAACACAGTTGTATCATTGAAACCATGATTACTGTAAACTCAACTTCGAAATTTAGCTTGTCATCATGTCCAATTGCAATATTACAATACAAACGAATAATTTTCACATGTTGAATAAGTAACAATTATTGTTTTTTACTATTAAGTTTGTTCGTAAAACTTAATGGTGGTTTCGACATTACTTCCAACGTTAAACGACACTTGGCTTGATATGACTTGTAATGTAATCGATTATTTCGCAGCCCCGATGATTTATCCACCGCGATCCTCCGCCGCAAGGACAGGCCGAATCGTCTCATCGTGGAAGAAGCCGTCAGCGATGACAATTCCGTTGTGGCATTATCACAGGTAATTTCCTTTGTCTAATTAGTTACCCCCAGCAGTACTATGATTACTCATGACTAAGAACTTTGAGATGAAAATTACTTAGAAATAACTTTTTATACAATTGATGATTAAAAAAATGATGTTTGGTTTGGATGATGTAGGTCATAGTTTAGATGAAGTGTTGATATTGAGGTCATCAATAAAGATGTCTAAGTAGGAAGGGTGATATAAGTGCTAGTAATGTATATTCAAAACTACATTGTTATATTGTACTCCCTCTACATAGGAAAGTAATGGGTTCCAATAGGTAGTTTATATGATGTAGGCAGCTTTAAAGTACAAATTTTAAGTAAACACTTTGCAAATTACTTTCTCATCTGTAAAATTAAAAGTTATTGTTACTAGCTTATTTTGTTTTGAACCCTTTAACCACTTTGTGTAAAAAAATGTAAAAACTGTATAAACGGGTTTCCATTGCTGAAACAAACTTAGAAAAACCTGTTGATGTTCCTCTCCCTCTATTGAGACATAACAGAGATTTATTGTTCTGTACCTTTTAAGACTATTGTTATTATGTTTTATCTCATTCCAATGATTAGTATCTTCATAAAAATATAACTTAGAAGTAGTCTTTCATCTGTATACCAAATTTCATCCAGATCTATGGAGTCATTCTGGAGGTACCTTCTCATAAATATCCATCCATCTAAACTTTCATGTTATAATATTAGTAACATGCAAAAGTTTGCATGTATGGTTTTTTTTGCAATGCTGTGTGGATGAAGTTGCAATCTTGTTTAAATTAACTTGCAACAAAAATTAACTTAACTTGTTTAGTTAATTTTATTTAGTCTGTCTTTTTTGTAGCAAACATGAGAGCACAAATTTTTATCTAAACATTTTGGCTGTGTTAAGTCACATATACACAATAGAAATATTTATTTAACATAATTTTTTATCTTTTTGAATTTTATTGCTTACCCGGTAAAGCAGAGTAGAAAACAACAAGAATTTATTTCTAACCTTATAAAAAAAAATTCTCCAATAGTTTACAACAAAGTATCTAAATAAAATATCAGCCAATACTAGGTTAGGTCTAGGGAGGGGCAGCTACCTTAAATGTAGTCCTATTTGATGTAGATTATATGTATTTTACATTTTTCGTCCAAGGGAGCTGTCTTACTCACAACATTCTTCAACTGTACTAAAAACTTTAAAAAAAAGATTAACATAAGAGAAGTTGCATTCCATTATGTTTTTATGTAAATAACGATACTGGAGAAATTTGACACAAGCAAATCCACTGGCCTTCAATCATCATGTCAATCAATCAGTATCATCATCATCAGAAAATCAAAGGCTTTCTAACACCTCACTTTTGAGCTTCCAATGTTCTATCTAGATCTAGAGAAATCTATGGCCATTTTTGTATTCATCAAAATGTACTCTGAATGATATTTGTAATGGTAATATATTGTAATATAGTGTTGTGATGTTATAAATTCTAGATTATTATTTTATATTCTGTTACATTATAAATGAGATCCTGAAATAGGACTTTCAAATTTATGTATGTACTTTTCCATAGATTTTTAAATTTTATTCAAGGTTCTTCACAAATGGTTTATAAGGTTTTACAATGTAACATTTTATACAGGCAAAAATGGAGCAATTGCAGCTATTCAGAGGTGACACCGTTCTCCTGAAAGGCAAACGTAGGAAAGAAACTGTTTGCATTGTGCTCTCAGACGATAATTGTCCGGATGAGAAGATCCGTATGAACCGCGTAGTGCGGAACAACTTGCGCGTCAGGCTGTCGGATGTTGTATCCATCGCTCCGTGCCCATCGGTCAAATACGGCAAGAGAGTACACATCTTGCCCATCGATGATTCCGTTGAAGGGTTAACTGGGTGAGTGATGATAAAAAACTACCTACAATCAGTTACTAAATATAAAAATTACATAATGCTAAATGTACATGTTCATGTTTGTTGTTTGAATTTTACAGTGTTTTTTTACATAATGAAAATTCCTTTCTGTAATTTTCTGATCATAATTTTAAAAAAATATATAATTTTTTTTTTATTATATTTGTTTTGGCTTAATATTGTAAACTTTATTTAGTGTTTTTTTTTTATATAAATAGAAACCTGTTTGAAGTATACTTGAAGCCATACTTCATGGAGGCATACCGGCCCATCCACCGCGATGACACTTTCATGGTGCGCGGTGGCATGCGCGCTGTCGAGTTTAAGGTGGTTGAGACAGACCCCTCGCCGTACTGCATCGTGGCCCCCGATACCGTCATACATTGCGAGGGTGAACCCATCAAGCGTGAGGTCAGTGTTGTTTTGCTATTTTTCCCTAATAAGTATTGCACAATTATTTTTAGGGCTCCTGCACATGGAAGTAATTTCATTGTTGTAAAATATTATGCAATCAGTAAATTTTAAATAAATTTATGTTAAATATGGTGATCACATATCTATTATAGTTGAGTAACTTTTTTTCTTAATTTTGTATTAGTTTAGTTTGTCAGAAAATTTGATATTTTTAGTTTTCCATATTATTTGAAACAACTTTACTTTTATAATTGTTTTTTTTTTAAAAACATTCGATTCCGCCAGACTTTCTACATTTTTAAGTGTAATCGAAGTATGTGTTAATATTGTAACACTAGGAGGAGGAGGAGGCTCTGAACGCGGTGGGTTACGACGACATCGGCGGCTGCCGCAAGCAGCTGGCGCAGATCAAGGAGATGGTGGAGCTGCCGCTGCGGCACCCCTCGCTCTTCAAGGCTATCGGTGTGAAGCCTCCTCGTGGTATCCTGATGTACGGCCCGCCAGGTACCGGCAAGACCCTCATCGCTCGCGCTGTGGCTAATGAGACAGGTTAGTTTATCAAAATAATTTCAAATGAATGTAGATTATGTTATTTCAGAATTTTTTTTTAACTAAATTTTAATATAAAACATCGATTTTTCATAACTGAATTCGATTGTTTGAAGTCTGTATTGATTCGTTCTGATATGCTGTGCACAATTATTCGAAACTGTCAAAAATATGAATGCCTGTGGTTTTTTTTGTACCTTTTGTTAGAGAAATAACAATAAATGTAGAGAAACACGCTACACAAAGTATGTTGTGTAATTCTTGTTTATCTAAAAAAAACAAAAGCCTTTATGAGGATAATGATTTAAAAATTTGATTGGATAATCTCTATTGGCAAAAAAATTAAACATGCCTGGATTGATAATATTTGCATAACCTATGCTTGTCTACTTCATAATTAGTTAAAAAAGAGTATTTAAAAATAAATCTTTATATAGGTGCATTCTTCTTCCTGATCAACGGTCCGGAGATAATGTCAAAGTTGGCCGGAGAGTCGGAGTCCAACTTGCGCAAGGCGTTCGAGGAGGCGGACAAGAACTCTCCGGCGATCATCTTCATCGACGAGCTGGACGCCATCGCGCCCAAGCGCGAGAAGACGCACGGCGAGGTGGAGCGCCGCATCGTCTCCCAGCTGCTCACATTGATGGATGGTACGTTTTAAAAGTACAACTTTTAACATTTTCTACATTTATCTGAAAAATTAGAAGTCTATTGTTATTTGCTTGTCTTTGAGCCCTCTAACCGCAGTTTTGGGTGTAAAAACTGTATAAACAAGTTTCCATTGTTAACAAATTTAGAAAAAACTTATTGTCCCTATCACTATATTAGGACATAACAGATAAATATGTTCTGTACCTTAAGTAAGAGTGATCATGACTTCTTCTTGTTAAAATTTTAGAGATTATTGTCAATAACATGAATATTTGTGTTAAGTTCTATGAATTTTAATTGAAATTTCACGACTTATTTTTTTTTGTATATCACAATGTGTTTTAAATAAGAATATTCATGAAATTCGCGACTTGCTCTCAAATTACGTCATAGTTCTCTAATATAAATAAGACATATGACAGAAATTTCAAAATGTTCCCATTATTTTATTGTTAAGTATATTGCAAAAGTGCAGCTTAAAAATCTACAAAGTTTGATATACATTCATTACACAACATTATTTGAAAACGTACTATAAATTAATATTATTGTTTAATGTAATAACCCAATAATTGTATAGGTATGAAGAAATCATCCCACGTGATCGTGATGGCTGCGACGAACCGGCCGAACTCTATCGACCCCGCGCTGCGTCGCTTCGGCCGCTTCGACCGTGAGATCGACATCGGCATACCGGACGCCACCGGCCGCCTCGAGATACTGCGCATACATACTAAGAACATGAAGCTTGGTGATGACGTCGATCTTGAACAGGTATACCACGCCTAGGGGTTACAATTAACTACTTCTTACGGTGTCTTTTTAATGCTGAAGATTGGCTTTATCAATTACTAGCTGTTCGCGTGCGGATTCATCCGCGTGAAATTATAAAAACTTTATTTTATTTTTACATTTGTCAAATTATCAATAGCAAATGTCAAAATGACATGACATGACATGACAAACCTTAGCAATCTTTCTTTCTTGATGTTGGCAACAACTTATGGTCTCTTTCCCACATTAGGGTTTTTATCTAAAATATTTACCCCCTAAGTTTAATGGCGTGAAAATATATAGCCTAAAGCATGACGTAAGTGTAGGGCTTTTTATTAAAAAAAGAATTATTCAAAAATATGCTGTAATTGCTGAGATCTTCGGCAACAAAGAAGTGTGTGTTTACGCTTTATTATAATAGTATAGATAGAAACTTGTCCGCATCCGCACCGGGCGTTAGTCTATGCTAATATTATAAAGAGGAACGATTTGTATTTTTGTATGTATTGAAATAACTCAAAAACTACTAGGCCATTCTCTACCTTTTTATACTGACTCGTGGTATTAGACACAGAGTTATACCAACGTTTTATCGGATAAGTAGCGTTGCTAATATTATAAATGCAAAAGTTTTGATGGATGGATGTTTGTTAGAGTTTGTAGCTTAAACTGCTGCATGGATCTCGATGAAATTTGGCACAGATGAAGTACATAGTCTTGAAATCATATGTGCTCTACACATGATTTTTTTTTAATTCCACGCAGACGGTGTCGCGGGCAAAAGCTAACAGCATATTTTAACATAAATGTGTTGTCAGATCGCGGCGGAGTCTCACGGGCATGTGGGCGCGGATCTGGCTTCGCTATGCTCGGAGGCGGCGCTGCAGCAGATCAGGGAGAAGATGGACCTCATCGACCTCGAGGATGATCAGATCGACGCGGAAGTTCTCAACTCTCTCGCCGTCTCTATGGACAACTTCCGTGTAAGTTATCTATACTAATATTATAAAGAGGAAAACTTTGTATTTTTGTATTTTTGTATTTTTGTATTTTTGTATGTATTGAAATAACTCAAAAACTACTGCGCCGATTTTAAAAATTCTTTCACCATCAGAAAGGTAATTTATCTGTGAGTAACATAGGCTATATTTTATTATTACTAATGTTCAGGAACTATTAATAAACAGCGTGTTTCTGGACGCCGGCGTTAAAAACTCACTAAACTTTTACTTTTCTCGGCTTACGCTGCCTAAACCGTTAGAGGTATATAAAAATGATGTATGAAAGAATTGTAGATCTTAAAAAGTTCTACAGAAAAGTGCGCGACAGCATATATCTATCTTTAACGGTTTTCTTACAATAACCACTTTTGTGTTTACAAAATGAATTAAAAATCCAACGCTATTTGCAGCGTTCTTTTATTGGTTTCAATATTAATCCTTATCCAAATAAATGCGTTTGTTATCAGGAGAATTTAATGTAGAATAAAATTGTCATTAACAGTATTAAAATTGGACTAATAGTTTAGAAGATATCGCGAACACAAACAATAAGGGTAACCGAAAAATCAGCTTACAAGCTACCGGACTTAGAAATTTGGAATCTTGCATCGGTAGATTTCTGTTATTACGTAGATTACTACTAAGTTAATACTTTTGGTAATAGGTTGAAAAAAAGGGCGAACGTAATAGGTTATATTTGTAATTTCACGCGGGCGAAGTCGCGAGCAACGGCTCGTATTATATATTTTGTTATATTTCATGTGTTTAAAGAAATAAGTAATAGATTCGTAAAATTAAGTAAAGAGTATCTTGAAAGGAGCGTCGGTGGCTCAGTGGTTTAAGCACTTGACTTGTAATCTACAGGTCTTGGGTTCGAATCCCGTCGCCATGTACCAATGTGATTTTCGATTTTTCGAATTTACATATGTACATAATTTACCCGACGTTCTTGCGGTGAAGGAAAACATCGTGATGCAACCTGCACATATCAGCGATGAAATTCAAAGATATGTGTGAAGTCAACCAACCCGCACTTGGCCAGCGTGGTTGACTATGGCCTAGTCACCCTATGTTAGGATAGGCTCCGAGCCCCTCGGTGGGGACGTATAGTGAGCTGGTGATGATGATGATGATCTTGAAATTGTATAACCTTAAAGATTGTTTTTCAATTTTGATGTAAAGAAAAGGATTGGATTATTTTTCATATTAAATGTATATTTCGATAGTTTAAATGGATTATACTTAACAGTATTTAACATAGTATCAAATACTAAAATAAATCTAAAACATTTCTTAGTAAATGCCAGTTACAATCTGATAGTTATCTTTTGATTGAGGAGTTAGAAGTGAAAAGATGATAATATTTATGGAATTTGTAGTTCAAACATTAAAACGCTATTACATATAAATGTAATTTCAGTATCCTTCCGTATGTATATTAGCATGTATTGTGTGCAGTACGCGATGACGAAGTCGTCCCCGTCGGCGCTGCGCGAGACGGTGGTGGAAGTGCCGAACGTGACGTGGTCGGACATCGGCGGGCTGCAGAGCGTGAAGCGCGAGCTGCAGGAGCTGGTGCAGTACCCCGTGGAGCACCCCGACAAGTTCCTCAAGTTCGGCATGCAGCCCTCCCGCGGAGTGCTCTTCTATGGACCTCCGGGATGCGGTAATACAATACCATAACACAGCTTATATACAGGGTGACTTGGTTCTCGTTAAAATCTTACTAATATTATAAATGCGAAAGTTTAGATGGATGGATGTTAGTTAGAGTTTGTATCTAAACAGCTGAATGGATCTCTATAAAATTTGGTGGATGTAGAGGATAGTGTGGACGAACACATAGGCTACTCAATTTTGTTTTATTTTTTTATTACCGCGCGAACGGAGTCGTGGACGAAAGTTAGTCATGTAATAGAATTAGGGTTTTTTTTTTCCAATATCATACTTTTCATGGAAATGTGGCCATGCTTGCTTCTTATATGACCATGCGTTTTATTTATTCTTCAATGATTGGTTAAGTGTGCTTAGCAATCTTAGTAATATTATAAATGCGCAAGTTTAGATGGATGAATGGATGTATATTTGTTAGTTAAAATTTACAGGTTGGTCCAGAGAAACACATAGGCTGGTTACTTTTTTAATTCAGCATGTTTATGCTAGTTATTTAAGTATTTATTTTCTTATACAATCGCCAAATATCCAGTTCTTGAGGATCATTGTTGTCTCAAGAGTCACCCTGTATAGTTCGTTTCAAATATCTTATGGAAATCCTTTTAATAACTATTTTACGCTATGCTTCTTGTATGTTCAGGTAAGACTCTGCTGGCAAAGGCGATTGCCAATGAGTGTCAGGCCAACTTCATCTCGGTGAAGGGTCCGGAGCTGCTCACCATGTGGTTTGGTGAATCTGAGGCCAACGTGCGAGATATCTTCGACAAGGTATGTTATTATTATAGTTTAGCCGAAAAACATCAACATCAACAAGCCAATTTCAGGCTAAAATGGTTCTTATGGTGAAGGTACTTAAATTATCAACCATTATTAGACCATTACTAGATGATACTCTCGACTTCGTCCACGTGAAATTAAAAAAAAATTAGTAAAAAACGCAGAACTTATATTACTCACTGATAACGTAGCTTTTTAATGGTGAACGAATTTTCGAAATCGACCCAGTAGTTTTTAAGTTATTTCAATACATACAAGAATCCAAAAAAATACAAATCTTTCCTCTTTATTATAATAGTATAGATTATATTATTAAATTGTTGTTTTCAGGCTCGATCTGCGTCCCCGTGCGTGTTGTTCTTCGACGAGTTGGATTCTATCGCGAAGTCCCGCGGCGGCTCGGTGTCGGACGCGGGCGGAGCTGCGGACCGCGTCATCAACCAGATCCTCACAGAGATGGACGGCATGGGAGCCAAGAAGAACGTCTTCATTATTGGTATACTAACTTTCATATTTCTTAAGTTGTTTTTAACTTCGCGAGTTCCTGTAAAGAACACTTTTAGGTGTAGCCCTTAGGGTACTCCGAGCCCCTTAGTGGGGGGATGTATAGTGAGATAATGGAGGGAGGGCACTGCGTAACCCGTTGATGACACTGAGCGGGCAAAATAATTCAAAAATATCACACTGCTAAAATATTTATTATACCACAAGAAACTAAACAGTTGTGCGATATTTTAGTCAAAAGTGTACGCACTTTCATACAAATTGTATGATTTGATGGTGATTTACTTTTACAGTTTGTAATAATAGTAAGTTTGTGTTGTGTTGTTTAGGCGCGACCAATCGTCCGGACATAATCGACCCGGCGATCCTGCGGCCGGGCAGGCTCGACCAGCTCATCTACATCCCGCTGCCGGACGAGAAGTCGCGCGAGGCCATCCTGCGCTCCAACCTGCGCAAGTCGCCCATCGCCAAGGACGTCGACCTCTCCTACATCGCCAAGGTACAATACTTACATACATAATACATTCAGCCTCATCTATACATATAATAAAATTAAAGTGTCTGTATGTGAAATAAAAAAATCCAGATTTCGCAAAGATGATGTATATGCAGCGCTGATAACGAAAATCGCATTATTTTTGTCTGACTGTCCGTAAGGCCATGTTTATTCCGGGTAATGTCCGATATGGCTAGTTCGATTTTGATGACGTCAAATGCGGCAATGTTTTAGCCTACATTTTATTATTTTGCGTTATAAGTCGCGATAGACCGGATTATTCCCAACCGTCACCCCGCTCTGTCCCCACGTGAGAATAAAAGCTTCATCCGTTCCACCTTTTAGTCCCACTATCACTAATGAGGTGACAGATGGAACCGTTATGAAATAAAAAAAGTTCTAACCGTCCTCTCGTCGCAAAAGGTGGGACGGATGAAACTTATTCTCATCTGATCTCACGTGGGGATAGAGCTGGGTGACGGTTGGGAATAATCTGATTGACCGTTAGTTCTAAAACTACCTAACACAAATAGGATTGCCGATGACTTCTAGTAGATATTAGAACAATTTGTTCAGTATGATGTGTGATACAGGTGACGCAAGGGTTCAGCGGTGCAGACCTGACGGAGGTGTGCCAGCGCGCCTGCAAGCTGGCCATCCGGCAGGCCATCGAGGCTGAGATACAGCGGGAGCGCACCCGCCAGCAGCAGACGCCCGCCGCCGTCATGGACGTCAGTACACCTCGCATCTTACACTATCTCCACCTCCTTATGTCACTTATCATCAACCTGCCCTTGTTCTTCCCATCTTCCATATATTTCTATCTGAATTCACTTAATTATCCTATTTCACACAAACCATCCGTACTTTCTTTATATTTTCTTGTCTATGAGTTCATTTTGTAATCACCATTATACCAAGTGGGATATACAAAAAAAAATGTCTTTAACTGTAAAATCTAAGTAACAATGAAGACTAACATTATGTCGGTCGAATAAAAACTATATTTGAATATTTAAAAACACCAAATTTTGCTTCGTTCCGACTTACAATCATATGAGAAGAAAGATTTGTGCTTTAGTATGTATTGGAATAACTCAAAAACTATGCTGATTTTAAAAAATTCCTACACCATCAAAAAGCTATGGCTTCAGTAAGTAATATTATTAATGCTAAAGTTAGGATGAATAGATGTTTGTTAGAGTTTTTAGTCTAAATCTCGATAACATTTGTCTTTAGATGTAGAGGATAGTCTGGAAGAACATATAATTTACTTTTGTTTTTTAATTTCACGCGGACGGATTCGCGGGCAAAAGCTAATGTTTAATAATCTTTTCAGTAATAACACTTGGTATGTGTTGCAGATGGACGAGGAGGACCCTGTGCCGGAGATCAGCCGCGCCCACTTCGAGGAGGCGATGAAGTTCGCGCGGCGCTCCGTCTCCGACAACGACATCCGCAAGTACGAGATGTTCGCGCAGACGCTGCAGCAGAGCCGCGGCTTCGGCACCAACTTCAGGTCAGCGACACAAACACTTCACACAAAACACTCACAGCCTTACAAATAAACGCGGTATAAAGTTAAACTTAAGAATAAACTGAGTACAAGCAAATGTTAAAACAAATTTTGCTTATACTCAGTTTATTCCTAAGTTTAGCCCTTAAATGCACGATTTTTTTCTTTTTAAATACCATAAATTAAAACAAGGAGTAAATTGAACATAGTTTAAGGGGAAAAAAGAAAAAAAATGTTTTTCCAAATAGTCAGTTCATTTAAGGCTTTAGGCATACTAAGTTGATGCTTGTTGCTTTTATACATCTTTTGTGTACGTTAAGTTAATAAATATTGCATGTGCAGGTTCCCGAGCAGCGGCGGCGCGGCGGGCGGCACGGGCACGTCGGGCGGCGACCAGCCCACCTTCCAGGAGGAGGGCGGCGACGACGACCTCTACAGCTAAGCGGCGCGTCTCCTCGCGTAGCTTTACAACTACTTAAGAATTATCGGTTCAGTGATGTTTTGGTAGCGGGCTTTCAAACACTCTCCCCCCCCCACGTTTCTTCAATTTAAAACAATACAAATTTAAAAGTACCTTTTTCTTAAATCGAAATTTAATCTCATTTGAATTACATTGAAACTGAAAGCCCCGCTTGGGAATCAGATAGTGCACGTACTCCGGCGTCGGCTCGTCTGCGTCTTTTCATTGCCATGAGAGTATTTATTGATCGATTTAGTTCTGGTCCGCTTTAGTTTTCGCGCCGACCGTCGTTACCGCCGTCTGATAGTAGGATACGTCGCTCCGCCGACATGTGTAACGCAGTGATTTTTGAATAAATAAAAAGATTTTTATAGTCTATATGTTGGTTTTATTTTTAATGTAACCCTAACTCCGACTTTTGAAATCTGAAGCCATACAATTACATCTCTACCACCTTTCGACTAAACTTAGTAAAAAGGAGGTAAAACTTGAGTCTGTGGGTAAAGATGAATTGTTGTGTTTATCAAATCCCTATGTTGACAACTTTATTTTTAAGCATCGCATTTTTATTACTCACTTTTGGCATTTCACACTTATCACCGCCTTTTACTACCATTAAACTTTTTTCTAAACCTTCCATACTTGCAATATACAATCACAACTCGACCAACTGGCACGGAGAATCATTGAATACCTTATTTTATCAGTCTCGTGTAATACAAGCGTAAGTATATGGCGTGGATGGGCGTCCGTGCTGGCGCCTGACAGAAATGGGCGCCTCGACTCTAATTTTTACTCCCATAACCCTCTCGTCCCTAGACAAGGTAATAAAAGTTCCAAAACATCTCTCCCATTTTTTAATCAAACAAGAACTGAAAAACTACTGTTTTAAAACCCTAAGATTTACTTATTTATGTGCGATGTGCTCTTTTGTTTTTTAAATAACTCCTTCAGTTCCGGCGATTCTTTCATTAAATTGCTTATAGAAAGCGCTCGGCTCTTTACGAAAGACTCGACGGGCTGAATCAAGTAATCAGAAGGAAGAGAGCCGTCTATATGGAAACCCTTTTCTGGTTCCGTGTAAATTTCAACTGCTCTCATTATTTGATTCAAAATGGATCTTGCGTGCTTCGCATCGAAACAAGTGCATAAATATTCAAATTCTACATCGGAATATTGAGTTGCAACATCTCTCGTTTTGGATTCCGGAATGTCTGGAATCGCTACTGGTTTAACCTTCCCTTTTGCTTTTTTAACGATACTTTTTAAAGTTCTTAAAGAACAAGTCTCATAGTTCGGCAAATCAGGATAATCGAATGAGGACATGTTTCTCATATAAGGTGGTAAATGTTCTTGAAGAGTTTTCTTTGCAACTTTAGCGCATTGACATGATTTAGGTTTCATGAACTTAAAATAGCTCTCCCATTTAGGTTCTCGAATGTGAACTAATTCTTTATCTTTGGGTAATTCTTTTTGAAGGGCAACAGGTTTCGGCTTCTCGATCAGTTCAGTTTTGATTTCATCAACAAATGGTATCGGTTCCAAAGAATGGTGACAAAAGCAATGAGTTAATTTACACGGGCAGAGGCACTCAGTTCGGACGTTCTTTGTATTTGGCATATCTTTTTGCAATATTTGCATTATTGAACTCTGTTCCTTCAATTCTAGCAGCTGTTCCGATGGTCTATATTGAACAGGTACGTCGTAAGTGTAGTCGTGACTGTCTGTAAGATCCGGCTCTTTCGTACTTTCAACATCAAAAAAGTGTTCCATTTTATCAGCAAATTCTTCCAAGTTATCACAAGCGGCATAAATACATCTTTTGTTTACAACTACGACGGGTAAATGGGAGGAGCTGGAACGGTAAGGCTTTGGACAAATATTTCTCTCGAGCGATACTTTAGAACCGTCGTCGCCAAAAATATAGAAGGGTCGAATTTCAGGTACGGGAGTGTGGAATTCTTCTTTTTCTGGCACGAACAAGCTCTCTGCGTTTGGGTCTTCAAGAATTTCACTAATCTGTAATAACATGAGTTTTTCAATATTTAATAAGAAGTCAGCTTGTTCAGGTATCGTATGTAACGAGTAACTAATAAACTCATGGAACTTTTTAACCACATGGAACACTTTTTCTCGCCATATCTGTTGGAATCTCTCCCGCCTTTCCTCCTTTTCTATTTCTATTTTAATTTCCACATCTTTTCTTGCGATTTCTTTAGTTAATAGTTTAATTATTTTTTTATGTTCATATGTCGCTTGGCTCAGTAGTTTTTCATTTTCTTGCTTTTCTTTCATAGCGACGTAAATCTGACAAGCCAGGTTTTGACATTCTAGCAACTGCCGAAGTTTTTCTATAGTGATATGCTTTTCAATGTTAATATCATGCACTTTGTTTCCTAACTCCATACGCGATTGCTCCATTTTAGAGATGAACTGTTCTTTTAATTCGGTTTTCTTTTTTTCCAGTTTCTCTGTGTATCGGTCATAGAGCATTGTCGCTTGTTGTTTTAGCAAGGTCTTGTAATGATTCGACATCTTTGAAAACGCTATCTCTTTAACGCGTTCTATTTCAGCCATTGCAGAATTTAGCAACAAACTCTCGATCTTATTAATTGATGTCGTGTACAACATTGAAAATTCATGAAAAGCGTCCCTTATTTTGTCGGAATTTTTCTGAGCAGCTTTCTTAGAAAGTTCTTCGGTTTGTTGTTTACACAATTCTTCGATGTTCTTTTTCCATTGTGTGTCACTTTCCATCAGAGCTCTTTGTTTTTCCTCTTCTAACCTTTTAAAATGATATTGGAGTATAATTTCTCCATAATGTTCCAGTCCACTGTAACCTAGTCTTGTGAGAAATTCCTTTTTCAATGGCTTGAGTACAGTCCTTCCCTTTAGGAGATCTTCAGGAGGTGCATACCAGTCGTAACCTCCTCCTTTTAGGACCGGTTCCAAGCCCGCCAGTACCTTGTGTTTGTGTGTCATTGATTTGAAGAACACTTTCGCCAACGGCGGTGTCATCGTTTTCTTGATGACACTCTGTGTAGGCACTTGATTTGACTCGAGGTAGCATTTCCTAAAGTAATAATTATCGTTAAGTCTGTCCATTATAAAAATTAATGTAAATTCAGATACAATTTTAATAAAATATATACATTGTTTATCATGAATGACGTTTTTAAATCTAATTTATAGTTGTCAAATTGTTTCTATCCCAATAATTTTGTGCCAATATTTATAACGGCGAGTGTCTATTAAATTCAATTTTACGTTGTGTTTCAATTCAAAACTTTTACCTAAAAATTACATCACTTGTTTCTCAACTTAACTTCGATTTATTTGTATCAAAAAAGTAAATAAAACACCACATAATATAACTTTTATTTATTAAAATACTATTTCATTTATCAAAAAAATTACATTATTTCTGCTTATAAATAATAAAATTTCAGTCATAGTTAACTATGTGACTTCGCTCACCGCCATTTGTTGCAACAAGTTCATGACGTGGCAAAATCTTTCTTTTATCTCTGTTGCGGAGCGGTGCGGCAACAGCTGCCTTATCCGACCAAACACTTGTTCAGACCCGGCTTCTCCTTTTAGTACTTGCAACATTGTCTTATCTTCATCTCTCGTCCAACTTTTAGATTCAATCTTAACTGATGCCGTATCTATTTTTGCTTTGTGCATTGTGATTTTAACATCATCTCTTGTCAAAGTCTTATTTTCTAATTTAATTGCCGTGTCTATTTTTGTTTTAGGTACTACTACTACTACTACTACTACTACTACTACTACTACTACTACTACTACTACTACTACTACTACTACTACTACTACTACTACTACTACTACTACTACTACTACTACTACTACTACTACTACTACTACTACTACTACTACTACTACTACTACTACTACTACTACTACTACTACTACTACTACTACTACTACTACTACTACTACTACTACTACTACTACTACTACTACTACTACTACTACTACTACTACTACTACTACTACTACTACTACTACTACTACTACTACTACTACTACTACTACTACTACTACTACTACTACTACTACTACTACTACTACTACTACTACTACTACTACTACTACTACTACTACTACTACTACTACTACTACTACTACTACTACTACTACTACTACTACTACTACTACTACTACTACTACTACTACTACTACTACTACTACTACTACTACTACTACTACTACTACTACTACTACTACTACTACTACTACTACTACTACTACTACTACTACTACTACTACTACTACTACTACTACTACTACTACTACTACTACTACTACTACTACTACTACTACTACTACTACTACTACTACTACTACTACTACTACTACTACTACTACTACTACTACTACTACTACTACTACTACTACTACTACTACTACTACTACTACTACTACTACTACTACTACTACTACTACTACTACTACTACTACTACTACTACTACTACTACTACTACTACTACTACTACTACTACTACTACTACTACTACTACTACTACTACTACTACTACTACTACTACTACTACTACTACTACTACTACTACTACTACTACTACTACTACTACTACTACTACTACTACTACTACTACTACTACTACTACTACTACTACTACTACTACTACTACTACTACTACTACTACTACTACTACTACTACTACTACTACTACTACTACTACTACTACTACTACTACTACTACTACTACTACTACTACTACTACTACTACTACTACTACTACTACTACTACTACTACTACTACTACTACTACTACTACTACTACTACTACTACTACTACTACTACTACTACTACTACTACTACTACTACTACTACTACTACTACTACTACTACTACTACTACTACTACTACTACTACTACTACTACTACTACTACTACTACTACTACTACTACTACTACTACTACTACTACTACTACTACTACTACTACTACTACTACTACTACTACTACTACTACTACTACTACTACTACTACTACTACTACTACTACTACTACTACTACTACTACTACTACTACTACTACTACTACTACTACTACTACTACTACTACTACTACTACTACTACTACTACTACTACTACTACTACTACTACTACTACTACTACTACTACTACTACTACTACTACTACTACTACTACTACTACTACTACTACTACTACTACTACTACTACTACTACTACTACTACTACTACTACTACTACTACTACTACTACTACTACTACTACTACTACTACTACTACTACTACTACTACTACTACTACTACTACTACTACTACTACTACTACTACTACTACTACTACTACTACTACTACTACTACTACTACTACTACTACTACTACTACTACTACTACTACTACTACTACTACTACTACTACTACTACTACTACTACTACTACTACTACTACTACTACTACTACTACTACTACTACTACTACTACTACTACTACTACTACTACTACTACTACTACTACTACTACTACTACTACTACTACTACTACTACTACTACTACTACTACTACTACTACTACTACTACTACTACTACTACTACTACTACTACTACTACTACTACTACTACTACTACTACTACTACTACTACTACTACTACTACTACTACTACTACTACTACTACTACTACTACTACTACTACTACTACTACTACTACTACTACTACTACTACTACTACTACTACTACTACTACTACTACTACTACTACTACTACTACTACTACTACTACTACTACTACTACTACTACTACTACTACTACTACTACTACTACTACTACTACTACTACTACTACTACTACTACTACTACTACTACTACTACTACTACTACTACTACTACTACTACTACTACTACTACTACTACTACTACTACTACTACTACTACTACTACTACTACTACTACTACAACTCAGTACCATTATGCTCCTACTACTACTACAACTAAGTACTATTAAGCCCCTACTTCTACTATTAAGCCTTTACTATTACTACCATTATTATTATATTAAACCCATGCTACTACTGCTAAATATTATTAAGCCCATACTACTACTAAGTACTATTAAGTTCCTACTATTACTAAAGGTAATATCTATCATCATAAATCATAAACACACACATTATATAGTTAGTTAATAGGTCATATATACAGATTTTACAAATCAATTGCATGGAACTGATATATAAAAATACACACCTGTCTGGAGGTCTTTCATCGGGGAATAGTGATTTAAACATCTGTATTAATCGTGGATTTGAACGTAGATGTGGTAAGATACGAGTTTTCATACTCTCACTGGTACCACAGTTTACACGTTTGTCATCTCACGTAATATTTTACGAAGAACAGTAGGTTTTCTAGCTAATGTTATCTGGAACAGAAAACTACTGATGTCAAGAAATCAAGTTCACGTGCCATTACTTGGAAACTCGAATAGGAGGAATTTCGGTTATAAATATATACATACCCGTAATTCATTAATGAAATTAGTCATTTGTACCATCACAAAGTGATCCATGAACCTACCAACTTCAGCTGCCTGTCCTGGCTTTAAAAATAATAAAAACTCCTCAACAATATCTTTATGTTCATCACCGAATAACTGTTCCACTTGTCTGTACAAATCGACTGGACTTTCCTTCGTTGGGTCGAATTTTTTCAATAGTTCTTGAAATTGTGGAAACTTATTTGCTGGCGCGGAATTCGAGGTGAATCTTAACTGCACTTTTCTGTAATATGACCGTACTAGAGCTGAAAATACAAAAGTAGGTCAAGGGTTGTTTATCTTATCATATACATCAATGATAAATGTATTATTCTTGGATATTCCAGAAAATCAAGAGGTATGAAAAGAATTTTTAAATTAATGTGTTAACAGTGCATATCCATAGTTAAAAATAATGAAATGTTATTGTAGATAACATAATATAGGTCATTTTAAAACATAGTAAAAATGAAGATATAAACAAATTGCTTATATACAGCAATCCTGTCGAGATTAATATATTTTAGATACATAACTATTCAATATCAGATACTTATTGTTAATAGGAGTTCTTATACCTTTTTCCAATGCATTTTTATCTAATTTTGGTGGCTCATTCTTTTTGGTTGTGGTAGTTTCTTTTTGTTCTGAGTCCTTATTTATTGCCTTTACTTCCTTCTGGATAATCTTCTGTACAGGTGTCTAAAATTTCAAGGAATAGTTAAATGTTAAAATGAATAGTTGACTAAAGTAGGATGATTTTAAATAAATCTCAAATCCATACAATATCACAGTTTATACCAAAACTATATGAAATGCAATACTTCTAGAAACAATATCTAATAGTATAATTATTATTAGTGAAATGTAGTACAGTTATATAAAATAACAAAACACTCTGACTCACTTCTGGTATAATGGCGGTTTTCGAGACAGAACTTTGACCAAAAAAACAATTGCTCGGTTCGATTTTATTCCCAAATCCATCTCGACTTTCTCTCGTAAACAATATTGGCATAGACGGCAGCATCTAAACTCCTGGAGCTTTCTTTTAACTCTATTATACTCAACAAATACAACACTTAACAACACTATCTTCCACCTTTTAACTTCACAATTTACTGCTATTTATTTTCAAATAAAACATAGTCACATAATTTCTAAACGTTAAAACACTAACAATTATATTCTAGAATAAATTTCTTAAAACGCATTATATAAAATATCTATCTATAAAACATAAATACAAGCTAAAGTTATAGAAATAATAAAATATTTTTGTTTGACAGTGCTACGACGCGAAAGGAGCGAGAGCGCGGGCACGTTTCATTTTATGAACAAAGTAAAAAAAATTAAGGCATAAAATTAACCCACTTTTACAATAATTAAAGTCGTCATTAAATACTAGAACATACTAGTAATTAAAGCATAATAGATATAACTATTCAAATCTTTTAATAATACGAACAAAAATTATTTTAATGCAACGAAAGTTTTGAGTTTAGACTTTAACAAATGTTGGGTTAGCGCGTAAGTTTAAAACTTTCTTGTGATATTTTAATTAATGAATATTATAGATATATTGTAAGTAAATAATACTACAAATTCCGAATTCAATCCCGCATTATTTAATAGCTATAAAACTAGCCATTAATGTGAGTTTAGTTCAATATTTTCCAAAATTATGGAAGGACTGCTTTTCAAACTGCTTCTAAGAATCGTTGTTATTAAAAAGTCTTGAGTTCTTCAAAAAGCCCACGCACTCGGATCATTAATTAAAAAGATGAAAAGATATATCAAGGACTGTCTTTTTTTATCATCGTACTTATTTTAATATTTTTAGATATTTATGTAGGGTAAGGTCCATTAAAGCGAAGAATAGAGTTAAAAGGCATGGGAGTATTCTTCAGAACATATCTACCTTCATCTATCTTTACCTACCTAATTATTAATATTGTTGTGTCTAAACTCGTTGTCTGGAAACCATATCGATTTATTTATTAGTTGTTCGTGAAACTGAAGCTAATGCACATACGTTTATCCTCTCTGTGAATTTAAACCCGAACGGTAAAAGTATAAATATAATTCGAAAATGTTTTACAGACTAGTAGAACAAATGAAGCAAACTGGTTGTAAGATTTTTAAAATGTGGTAAATGCAACAGCTATATTTAAAACATATTGTTAACTTTGTACTTAAAAGTTAAAATGGCTTCAATTTTACCTGCGGGAATTGCAAATGGGGTGAGTAGTAAGTCACTTTTGTTTCCCAACACAAAAGCAAGAAATAAAAAAACTGGTTCTACTTGGATGTGGCAAATATAGAAAAAGAAGCTTATGCCCGCAAATTCATCAGTGCTGATTTAAAAAAAACGTAGTAACCAGCCTATGGAGATAATTTCGACCGTAGTCTATTTCTGTGTGCCTTATTCGGATTTGCTTAGCCGTTTAGGAATTACCTGCTAACCAAAATACATCCATCCATCTATCTATGTAAATATTCGTATTTATATTACTAGCAAAATAAATGAGATAATTTTGCTACTCTTTCGCTAGCTACAACCAATACTTTCGTAAACGCATTAAATTCGAATTTTGGCAACTATTCTTAAAAATTAGCTGGACTGACCTATGTCGCCGTTAAAATAGTTTTCTCCATTAATGACCAACTAGGTTGATAAACACGGGTGATGTTTCAATAAACATGAAAACGTGCCGTTTAGTTAAATTCAATCAATGACGTATTTAGTGAAGATATCGTTTCAATTGTTCGAAATTCAACTGACCTTGTCGACCGGAAGTGCAGGTTACAGCATGTTTTGTACACAGTTCAGTAAGAATTCGCCAACGATTTCGAAAGCACGAATATTTTTATCCGAGTGTTTATTTTTAATTAAGTGATAATGTCCGAAGATAAAGGGTGTAAGGAAGATATTGATACAGTTAAATTAGACGAGATAAATACGAAACTACAGGATGCTCCCACAGAAGTGTTTGATGAAGTAAACAAGTGTTTATTTTTTAATATAAATTAGCATATACTGTAGAACCTCGATAAGTTAAAGTCCAAGGGAAACACAAAATATTTTAAGTTATAAAGGTTTTAAGTTATCGAGGTTCTACTATACTTTATATTTTAAATTATCGTCTATCATGGTTTATTAATGTAGATTAATTATTATTATTATTTATAATTAATTAATTCATTAATTATTAAAATACTGTTTTGTTTTTCTTTAAAGCGCTTTTTACTGTATTTAGAAGATCACGGAAGATGTGATAGAATCGAGTTCTACAAAATTTCTAATCTCTGTTTACCCCTCTTTTGCGGACGTGAGCTTAATAAATACGTGTATCAATACTAAAATAAAATTTTCCGATTGCATCGTGTGTAAAATAAATTCAGTCCCGCTAGCAGAAACTTTACAATGGTAGTGTAGAGTCGCACTAGATGTTGTAGAAATGTTGCAATACCATGACTAGAAAAACAGAGACGGGAAATAGTAATAAAGCCTGATTACGTCTAATGAGTGTGTGCAATTCAAGTTTCCATTAGATAATTACTATCGTTTTTGCAGGTCAAAGGCCTCGACGCGAATCGCTATGCGACGAAGAAGACGGTCGCTCAGGGCATGCTGGACATCGCCCTGCTGACGTCAAATGCGTCGCAGCTCAAATACGTGCTGCAAGTAGGACAAAAGCACGAGTTTTATACGTTGTTAGTGATACTCATCAGCGTATCAATTGTCCTACAGGTGAGAAGATAAAAGTGTTTTCTACAGTTATACTTGTAACTGTCTCTGTTTTTCTTTTAAGTATGACAGAGATAGCAATATGATTTTATAAAAATTCTTTGATAAATCCATCGATACTTCAAGTCGACTTGGCAATGATTAATGGCGTCGCCAGGTGATGCTAGCCCTATGTTAGGTAGGCTAGGTGTAGATAAGCGGGTTGCCATTGGTAGTTTACATTTTTGGAGGCTCTAAGGGTTTGAAGCAGCTCCTCGTGCCCCTTGGTGACGCTTATGACTGCCTATATTAATGTTGTCTTTCGGCTGAACTCAAGATTACTATTAAGTAATAGGTTTCTTGCAGTCGATTTTCAATTTAGTATTATATTATCTAGTGAACGCTACGTTTATAAGTTAATCAAATAAGTTCAACAGCCAAGTCAGAATCGCATGATTGTTAAGTAAAATTAAATAATACATCCTTTGTACTTAAGTTAATTACCTTTGATGTACACAAAGGTCAACGGTTTCTTATAATTTAAATCAGAAACGAGAATCCTTTTCGATTGTAATAAATCTTTTTAAAAATTAACATGCAATAGTGTAATTAAGTTGATTAGTTCACACGTTTTTGCTGATTTTTGAGCTTGTGAATGCAGAGGGTACAGTCGTTTGACCTCAGTGACATCTTAGTTAATAAAGCAAGCATTAAATTAGTGTTATCAAATTCATATGAATTAAATGTCAAATTAGTCGAGTTATTTATTGAGCTTTTGAAAGATGAACGTGGTGTATTTTGGGCCGTTGAGTAAGATTTAAGTTCCTCTTTTGCATTAGGTTTCCTAACTAATCCCCGTAAATTAAAGGCAGATAAAATAACTGTAAATTAAATTGTCTCCTCTATAAATATAGATAGTTTACCTACTTAAATTGATTCACACATAAACTTTGTTTAGATCATCGTAATATAAGCGTGGTATGGGCATGTTATGAGAAGGGATGATGCATGTAACAATGGACGTTAGTAATGAATGTAGAGGTACACCGGTAGAGGTAGACCTAGAAAGAGATGGATGGATTGCGTAAAAGGTGACATGATAAAGAAGGGAGTGATAACAGAGATGACGGATGATAGAGTTATTTGGAGGACGAAAACCCGGCGCGCCGATCCTACTGGAGTAGGATAAGGTAGGGGAGATGATGATGATGACGGCGGTGTGTAGGTGGCGATGGGTTTGGTCCTGTTAACCCTCAACCTGCTACGCGACTGCCGCTTCCAGCAGCCGCGGCACCGCGCCTCCGCACTCAGTATCAACTACTTGACAACAGCAACTGCCTTCGTAGTAACCGTGTTGAATGTTCTCGTGTCCGCTTTCGACTCTTCTTTGGCTAGATATATGGAATTCGATGTTATTTAATACCTTCAGTGCCATTATCATCAAGTAAATATTATAGATGCATTGAACGTGTTAAATACAGCAAAATAAGTTACAATGTTAACATAGTTTTGTTACTAGTTACACGTTTGGGAATTTACAACAATACAATACAAGTGTTTTAGTCCTACTTGATTGGATAAGTCTTTAAAAACTTTAGATAAATAAGGGCTCTATAAAAATATTGTTTAATTGTTAAATTTCTTTAAGAAGCAATATATGAACGTTCTTATTTGTGAGTTATTTTCGATAACATTTGTACTATTCAAGGGTTTTTAATTTTGTAGCTGCTCGTTGGGCTGATGTTCGTTGTGATCGGCGGTCTGGACCTAAACGACCATCAAGACCAGCCGTCCGCCATTATCCTTAATGACGTCATCGTTATCTTCATTTTCACCATATCTGTTCTCAATATAGTAATCTCAGCGTTCGGAATCGAATACTCCAACAATCCTCTAGTATTAGAAAGATTAAAACTAATTAATAGTGAATATATGCGAAAATTGAATGCTACGGTTACATAAAATTAAGTTTTTTTTGTTTAGTTTTTTTTTTACTATTTTGTCAATCTTAAATATAAAGTTTATAATCTTCTTTTCAAGTATAGCGGGGCGTTTTCTAAAGTCTTGTTTTAACACAGGCAATTGCGGGAATACTGGCTCTTGTAATATCATCTTTGGACGACGAGCATAATCAAAAACGAAAGAAGATAGCTGATGGTCTTTACCACCTGTCAGTCGGACTGATGACAGGAGTGGTCTTCTGTGACGTCATCAAAATGACGTTCGGATTCGACCCAGCTCTCTCCGAACAAGATTATTATAGGAATAGTTAGAGATAACAACGGTTTAAGACAAACAATAGTTTATCTAAAAAAAACTAGCGACCTATTTCAGTTTAGGTCATAATGTACAAGTAAGATGATTGAAACCGAGAATTTTACCTTCTCATAACATCGGCCCAGAGATTACCCAAACCAAAGGAGGTCTTGAGCACAAACAGAATGTTTTTAATATCAATTTTCTTTCATAAAAATGCAAACACATGTTCGCAACCCAATCTTCTGTAAATATGAATATTTTGGTTGTCCAGCACTTTTCTTGGTCATTGTGAAAAATGCCCTTAAAGGCTTTGTTTTCTTTTTATTTATTTTTTGTGTTATGTGCCAGTGTTTATTTTACTAAGTTTTTTTTAATTTCGTTTTTTTTTCGTAGGCAGTTTCTGCGGTAGTCGCTGTTGTGCTGAGTTTAATTTTCAATATAAATCATGTTCGAGATCAACAAAAAGCAGAAATATTGAACAATACCAGTTTAATATTTAAAATAATAAGTATCACGTTAAATATTGTTATCAGTGTATTCTATTCAATGCATGTTGATGACTATTCGACAACGAACGTAAATGTCTAATTATTTTATTGTTACAATATTTTAAAGATTTTTTTAATGATATTCACTATTATTTAGGTATAGTTAGTACAATTTTACTCATGTATACTAAACTATAATCTCTTACATGAAAGTAATGTGTATTGTGTTTCGTACCTATTCGTAAACACCAAAAACAATGTCTGCAAATTAGGAATATATTAAATTATTTAACAAGTTAGTTACGTTACGTCCGACTCAATATTTGATATTATGATATAATATAATAAATAATTTACGCCTTATAACCTGCGTTTTATTTAAACACGTCAATGAAATCATTTTTTTATCAATAAAATTATTTAAATGCTGTTTTCTAAAATGTAAGAGAAATCACAAGTGGGACTTGTTAGCTAATTTTAGTTGAATTTGAAATAGCGCGCTCGTGCGAAAATTATCACAGTTCAGAAGTAAAATTACTAAAGCCTAAACATAAATCTGTTTAAATTAGCCAGCACCCAGTAACAGCAGAATGTGGCGATTTGATGGTAATGCGATGATGATGGCTGATGGCGTAGTCAAAAGTTTAAAAAAGCAAAAGCGCGATTTCTTGACACGTCCCATTCGACGTCATAACGTCAAATGTCAGCTGTAACTAGTCAAGTCTCACGAATAACTTAACTATAATTGATGACCTGCAGATCAGCTCACGGTTCCCATGTGTAAAGCAGATCAGTGGACTGGCTCGTAGCTCAGATTAATTATACCTGCGTAAGTTTTCTTTTCGTTTTAATTGAAGCTGCGAACTGCTAGTCACCTGTCAGATAGCCGATCGTCGGCTAACATAGTTTTAGTTCAACCGTTAAGTCCTGAGCTATCAATATAGTTGTTGAGTTGCAACTCAACGATTCAAGTATATGATCTGAACTTTTGAGCTAATTCCAAGCTGATCGGGTCCACTGTCACTATCGATTGACAGCTAATTACAGGGAGGGATTAAGAGGTTTTTATTTAGCTTATTTTAAATTTAATTTTGATGTTGGAAGGGTGTTGGAAGACTATAAAACAATTTGAAAATAATAGTGTTGATATTTATAAAATGTAGTGTAAACTGCTGTAGACGTATCGTACATACGTTTTGTTCGTGAAATTAAAAAGTCTGTATAGTAAGGTAATTTAGTATGTATTGAGGGTTGAAGAACAACAAGATACCAATAGTTTGAAAATAAAGGGAGCAAAAGGCGCTTTATTTGACGTAAATAAAAAAAAACCAACTACCGTGTGTCCACCCAGGACGTTACATTGCTAAACGTAAATAATTGACGTTTTAAAGTAATTAAATCGATGATTAAAAAAATAATGTGTATAATTTTTTTTCCGTAAAATAAGTCTTACTTTAAACAATACCAAAAATAAAATTATAAAATTCCTCTGCGCAAAGTTTGGCCCTGCGCACTAAGTATTGACCGGTTAGATATCAAGAACGAGAACTGTTGATTCATAAACATAAATACACTGAGTTCTTATCAGACTTTTCTCGTGTCTGAAAGCAGTTAAATAACAATTAATTTCATCGAACTTTAATAACCTTCGTGGTCATATGGTTATTTGTGTCATAGAATTTGATAAAAAGTGAGTGTCGAGGTTACCGCACGAGACAGACTGAGGCTAACTTAGCGCAGTACGTATCGTTTCAGCCCTACCCGATAACTTGATACTTGTTGCTTTATTGTAATATAGTTAGTAAGTTTTTAAACGCGGCTAAAGTAAGACGTGGCGATGGCGACCAGCAGAATTGTCGTTTACGGAGGACGCGGTGCTTTGGGGGCAGCATGTGTGAATCATTTTAAAAAAGCCAACTGTTGGGTGGCCAGCATCGATTTAAATCCGAACGAGAACGCGGACGTCAACATCACAGTTCCGAAAGACGCGTCGTGGTTGCAGCAAGAGGAGCATGTCGTGAAGGAACTCGGCACGGCGCTGCAAGGTCAGAAAGTGAATGCCGTGATATGTGTAGCCGGCGGTTGGGCTGGTGGAAATGCGGCCAAGGAATTAAGCAAGCAAGCGGATTTAATGTGGCGTCAGTCTGTATGGAGCTCTACTATTGCTGCTTCCCTTGCTGCTACATATTTAACTCCTGGAGGATTGTTGGCGTTGACCGGAGCTAAGGCTGCTTTGGAAGGTACTCCGGGCATGATTGGCTATGGTATGGCGAAGGCTGCAGTACATCAGCTAACAAAGTCACTTGGAAGTAAGGATTCTGGACTTCCAGAAAATTCCTTAGCGGTAGCTATTATGCCTGTGACATTGGATACAGAAATGAACAGGAAATGGATGCCTAAAGCTGACTTTGGTACCTGGACCCCGCTGACATTTGTAGCTCAGTTATTTGATAAGTGGATTAAGGGAGAGGAGCGTCCAGCCAGCGGAAGCTTGGTAGCGCTTGTCACAAAGGATAATGTCACAGAATTAATTGTTCAGTAAACATAAAATAATATAATATGTGCTATAACAATAAATGTTTTGTAGATCTTGCCTGTGCCACATAGCACAATTATTTCATACTTAAAAATATGTACTTGTACAAGTATAGATGTACCAAGTTATTAAATATTCAAAATTATATTTATCTCATGAATGTGACTTATATTTAAGAAAAGATGCTAGTAAACTACACAGAACTTTTGTGAAATTTTGATTGTATTATATACAAGGGAACAATCTTATTATTTTAAGCAGAAATATAATTTCTATTTAATAAATGTTGCTTGTAAATGTGTTTTGAATAAATGAGTATATGATGAAATAAATGTTCTTGATTTCTATTTTTTGCCTACTAAGTTGACCAAATCATTACTAGACATTGATGTCTAATGAAATTTTATGAGATCAGATAATGCAAGTTTATTTTTACTCTTAAATTTACATTTTTTTTAAAGAATAAAATTAATATTATAGTCATTAATTTTGATTTATATGAGTTAATTCTTGTATTTAATTATTTCCAAAACAGACTTTTCATTGTCACTAAGCAAACATTTTCAAACTTAAAATTTCTAATATTCTAATCAGTTTTTTTTAAATGTCTTCAATGGGTTAGAAATACCCATAGACTTTTTTGAAGTTGTAAATGTAAATACTTATGTATTTATGTCACTAATTTTCCTTATTTTATAGACTCCGCGTCACCTGTGGGTATTACCCCGTAGTTCATCCAAAGTGCCTGTCAGATACATTACAAGCAAAATAAGCGCTGATGGCGTTGCGGAAAACCATTTTGGCAAAAAACTTAATATGGTGGTTTTTTAGAATAAAATCGATATATTCGATATATAAAACATTGTCTCTCTGATACTTCATGAAAAAAGTAGGGATAATCATATCTTTTGTAACCTCAAAATTTTTAACCCAAACAAAACCAAGTGAAGGCATTTGGTTATGGTATTAGATTCAGATTCATAAGATTTTGCAGGTACACGTAGGTAATCGTACTTATCACTTATCAAGCAATATAAATATTTGTGCCAGAGGAATTAGTATCTTAAAACCGTATGTTGTCAGTCGACTACTTTCACCATCGTTTGAATTAGAAAGTAGATCGAGAGTAACTTTTTGAATTCTTTCATTTTAAACAAAAAAAAATAATAAAATAATAAAACCGACTTCCAAACAAAATACACTAAAAATAAAATATTCTTAAAAAAAACAGTATACTAAAAAGTAACGAAACAATTCCTTGAAAATAGTAAACCTCCCTTATTGTAGCTGTTATGTCTATATTGTACAATTATTATTACTTTGATGTCGGTGTCAGCCGAGGTATGCAGTGATATTTCTACGTAAGGCTTTTTACATTTTTACCATAACAATTGACAATTGAAAGTATAGCAACGTTTAAGTAATGAATCTACATTGACTGACACCGACATTGACTGACCAACAAGTCGACCAACCAGACGACCAACAAGTCGACCAACAAGTCGACCAACCAGACGACCAACAAGTCGACCAACAAGTCGACCAACCAGTCGACCAACAAGTCGACCAACCAGTCGACCAACCAGTCGACCAACCAGTCGACCAACCAGTCGACCAACCAACCAAGCAACAAATAAATAAATAAATAAATCTTACTAATATAATATTATAAATGCGAAAGTTTAGATGGATGGATGGATGGATGGATGGATAGATGGATGGATGGATGTTTGTTAGAGTTTGTAGCCTAAACGGCTGAACAGATCTCGATGAAATTTGGCATAGACGTAGAGGATAGCCTGGAAGAACACATAGGCTACTCACTTTTGTTTTTTTTTAATTCCACGCGGACGGAGTCGCGGGCGAAAGCTAGTTACATATAAAAATAATAAACAATGTGTCAGTGGGCGGAGCGCACCTCGCCGAACAAGATGCGCATCAGCGCGCATCTTCCATACATCATTTTTATTTGTCTATAGTTTAGGCTACATAAGCAAAGAAAGCAAAAAAGACCCCAAATTTCGTCGCGCGATTTTGAGCTAAACTATTTAAGTACGTCGTAGTCTTTGACTCCAAAAATCGAACAAAAAATGGGACACTATAGTACATTACATAATATTTTTTTTTACGTAATACGAATACATAAATATGAACGTACTAATCTAAAGTCAAGGGTCACCTGTTATCATTTTTGATAAACTTTTGTTAAAATAGTTAGTTTAAGTGCGTACAGTCGCGGAAATCCGCGGTTTTCTGTTTATGTTGATATGTGTCTAGTTCATTCCAACGGGATAAACTCCTACTCTTACAATTCTTACTAATATTATAAATGTAAATGTTAGATGGATGAATGGATGTTTGTTACAGTTTGTAGCCTAAACGGCTGAACGGATCTCGATGAAATTTAGCATAGACGTAGAGGATAGCCTGGACGAACACATAGGCTACTCGTTTTTGTTTTTTTTTATTCCACGCAAACGGACTCGCGGGCGAAAGCTAGGAACCAATAAAGTACATATTTCTTTGCGTATGTTTGCTTATTTCGCATAGCAAGAGAAAAACAGGAAAATCAAACAAAAAAAATTGCTTGTTTTAATTTATTAGGCGCTTACAAACTAAAACACTTAACACAATACATCACGTAAAAAATTATTACTTACGACTTAACACTACAATCTCTGATAACTTAAATTATTTACTTAATTATAAAAATAATGTGTCAATTCGGAAACAAACAACCTTTAGTAATTTCCTGGAAAAGCTGCAGAAGTGTGAAAATCCTTTGTACAATATGTATTTTAAATATATTCTTGTGATAATAACATCAATCGGGTTTTCTTTGACTAGATTTTTAAAAGAATTCTAAAGACATTAATTTCATTACCACAAATACATTTTTAACTTACAATGTATAGTATTTTGCCTGTAAAAAATATTTAATTTCTCGTATTCGTTTTATTTTGTGAAATCATGACAACTTGAAATACAAAGATTTTAAAATGAACTTAAATATAACAGAAAATGAAAATCCTATTATATATTTACAGCTAGATTTTGAGATTTACCGAGTAATTGATTTTTGAGAAAACAAATTTTGTAAACTTTTTATATTTTTCTTACGCTACTTGATGTACATCTTTGAGTAATCATTTAATAAATAATTTAAAGGCAAGGGCCATTCAGCGAAAGCATAGCAAACTAATAATAAAATAAATAGTTACGCTATCAATATAATTGCCAAAAATCTGATATAACACAGATTGTTTGGCTTTGATCGCGTTCAGCCAACGACAGCTCGTACGGTATTTTTCAAAATGTCTGCGACGAATTCGGTTGTACGAATAATTTTGTTGCCAATTTGATCGATGAAAGTGATAGCTGTTGTGTATGCCTCGTTGTTGTCGACGGGTCGGAATGTGAACATCGTCGGCATTGAATCATATCCCACAGCCGACCAATCCACTGGTGTTGGTCTGGAAAAAAAGTGTGCATTTTTGATATATTTTTAAGATATGCGTTTTAACAAACTCGATAAATGACATGAAGACATTTTTTCATTCATTGCATGTTATGAAATCTTAATTTGGTATACTTTTTTCTTCATGTATTAACTTTTTTTTTACTTTTTGACTAAACGATCGCATAACTGTTTAGTCGCGCTTTGATGCTATAAGCATATATGGAGGTGCGCCCACTACTCGATTTTTTGAGTTGTGCAACTAAGCAGTTGAATTTTCTGCGAAACAATCGTCAATCGCAACAGTTGTGCGATAGTTTAGTCAAAGGTATGCGTTCGCTCTTACTAAACATTGAAACAATAGCGCAAATGTCATCAATGATGGTTTAAAAACCACTAAGTATCTGATATATAATTGTAAGCAGTATACAATGAGCTACTATTATATGGGGCAATTAAACGAGAGTTAATAATTGGAATCCGTTAACGCATCCTATTGTTCTTGTAAACGACTAGCTTGCCCACGCGATTCCGTCCGCGCGGAATACAAAAACTTAGTTTGTGGTACAACGAAGTCAATTTAATCGACTTTTGGAGATACGTAACAAACATCCATCCATCCAAACTTAAATCTTACTAATATTGTAAATGCGAAAGTTTGGATGGATGTTTGTAGCTTATACTACTGAACGGATCTCGATGAAATTTGGCATAGATGTGGAACATAGACTGGAAGAACACGTAGGCAACTTACTTTTCTTTTTTTTAATTCCACGTGGACGGAGTCGCGGGCGAACTAGTAATATAATACAGATGTACCCACCGTTAATAGCATATTTAGATGGGTAAATAATCAAGGGACAAAAAATGCTGTTTAGATATGCAGTAATTCCAGACCATTTACACAAGCAGGGCAATGAGTTTCTCCACAATTACACAAGTGATCTTATATTTCACACTAATGACGTTTAACTCGAAGACCTGTTTTCTCGAATGTTAGATAAGATCTATGGAAAATTATGATCTTGATGGTCCGGAAGTAATTACAAATGTGAATTAACTATGCATTAAGAACATAATAATTGTACATGTGCATTGGAGCGTTAAAAAGGAAAATAACAACATTTAACATATTTCCAGTAACGTGTCTATAGAGATGTTTAAAGCTACCTTATTTTAACAGTCGAATTGTACAGTTAAAACGGATAAAAGCGTAATTTTAACAGTAATTTAAGTGTACAATTCGCAGGTTAGCTTACACGAAGATGTATAAGTAAATTTAATTATAGTACTGTTGTTTAATTAATGCAGCTGTCAATGTCAACTCAGCCTGCATATGTACATATACAATAAGATTATAAATATAGGCATTATCATGTACAATTACCGTTTGCATATGCATGTACAATAAGCGAAATCAATTCTATTTTAGCTGACATGTGTGATACCTAATAAAATTTTGCTATTTGTTAGTATAAATCTGTTTTGTTTTTTGGAAAGCTTTTAGTCGTTGTGTGTCAAAGATAAGTATGTGACATAAAATGTCGGTCAAGAGGACAACGATATGTAGTCGAAAAACAAACACGGAATTTGTTAGATTAATTTCCTCTAGCAAGAAACATTAATGAGTTCGCACTAACGAAACATACTCATAAAACATGTGATAAGAGGTTTGTTAGAGTGAGGAACAAAGACATGTTTCATGTGAATGTATCGGCAGTGTAAATGTAAACATATGAACAACTTTCTTTTTACATCGCTGCAAAAATTATCTCAACACACATTTATAGATTGCGCCTAATTTCGGCTGTCTATTTGAAATATCGTTGCAATTCTTTGCATAACCTCTGATCAATTTTATTGTTTGTAAAGATTAAATAAATGGCCACAGATTAAATCTAGGAATTCTTTTGTTTTTGATCATACAACCGTTATACGGGTTTATTAAATTAAAGAATTCGAAATTAGATTACGCATAACGGATTTCGTATGCCAACGTTCCAATTTTTTGTTTTAAATAACGGGTATTTGTTCAACTTTTTTTTTAATTATTAAAAGGCTGTAGTCGGCATCCTCGGGTAAAATTCAAACGCAAAATATAAATTAAATCTTATACCTTTTTGGGGCTAATGAAGCTTTTTCATTATTAGTAATGAAAATATTTTTTTAATAAATACAGCGAAAATGTTTATATAAATTTATTATCACAATACACTTCTCAAACTCTATTGTGTATAGGTGACATTTTAGCTTTAGTCCGCGACTCTGTCCGCGTTGAATTAAAAAAAGCAAAAGTAAGCAGCCTATGTGTTCTAGACTATCTTCCACATCTATGCCAAATTTCATCGGGATCCGTTAAGTAGTATAAGCTACAAACTCTAACAAACATCCATCCATCTAAACATTCGCATTTATAATATTAGTAAGATTAGTAAAATACCAAACGAAATTATACGAATTAAAAAATGTACCTTGTGCGCATTGTAGTGGGTGATCTGGAGATGATGGGTGGTGCAGTGGGCCTGGGGGTAGCCACTGCTGATGATGGACTACTCATCATCAGCTCTCCTTCATCTGAGAACCTGAAAACATTCCAATAAACATCACTATTTTAAATGAATATTCTTATAAAAAAATAATATCGCGTTAAAACTAATTGTGAGAGTAAATTACATAAACCCAGCTACACACGTTCAGTTTTAACTGCACAGTTAAAACCCAACGCATAGTGGGCATAAGACATATACAATTTTATTTTCAACCATACAACTTAAGATGTTTGATTTATAAAAAAAATGGTGAAGATCCATCTCATCTCAAGTGTCGAACGTAAATATTATAGTTAGGGTTTTTTTTATCAAAAAAACTGGGCAAAACCACTTTAAAAAAAAATTACAAGTTAATATCATGATGATCTTTGTCTTCACAGTATCATAATGAGATATTCAATAACTGTTACATTAAATAACGCAACGGTTATCAACGAGTTATTAGCGTTATCCATCCGTTACAGTCATTACACAACTAAATATATGAGAACAATGTACATTATCTAACGTAACCGTTGGTGTACACTCACACTAGTGTAAGAACACATTGTCATCTCGCTCATTTTCTTTGAAAAAAGTGAGACGGGAATAGTAATTTTTCACGAATGTAGCAGTAAGTCTACGGTAACCCTGGATTATTCCCACAGTCTTCATATGTGCTATTGACATACAGTCTTATGGAAGTTAATTTTCCTTCTATAAACTTCTATAAACCTAACCTAATTAGTCTATGCAAAAATCCAAAACGTAATCCATATCAATAGTTCTAAATTTCATACAGATCCAACCAGTTGTGGAATTACGTAACATCTTCCATCCATCCATACTTTGTCTATAAGATTAGTATTATAATACATTCTATCGATCAAATTTTGTATATCGAATCTGAATCCATTAAAATTAAGCAACCATTTTCCTGAGTCTATTATTTCATTAGAAAAAATAAACGTGTTTAATGGAAATTAACGTAATTCGAATTTTATTACAACACGCACGCGACCTAACCGATTACTTCAAAGCGATGTTAAAAACAAATTCTTAAATTCAAATAGATATAATTTGAATTTGAAGCTGCCAAGATAATTTGTGAAGTATTCTATAATCGTTAAGAGCGTCGGTGGCTTAGGTTTTTAAGCACTTGACTTGTAATCTACAGGTCTTGGGTTCGAATCCCGCCATGTACCAATGTGATTTTCGTTTTTTCGAATTATGTAGGTACAAAATTTACCCGATGTTTTTACGGCCAGCGTGTTTGCGTAAAGCCTAGTCACCCTAATCTTAGGGTAGGCTCCGAGCCCTCAGTCAGATGATTCTATAAATGGATAAATTAATAATGTTCAAATCAAATTATTTACTTATTAATAACTTACAATTACTAAGAAAATAAAATAAACCACACGTAATTACGTTCTTTGGACGCGATTTACCCCAAAAATAAAAACTAAATCTGATAAGACTGTCTAGGTATTGGTCGGGAACGATTAAGTTCTAGAAATATCGATATTGTAAACAATAATAATACCATAATACTCGTACTAGTTTTATTAAATGTGTTTTTTGTTTTTAAAATCAGTTTTTTTTTACGAATCTGCGCGTAAACACTGAACTTTAAATATTGTTTTTATAATCAAGTTTTTTAAGTACTTTAAGTGATCTGGGTATTTCCATAAGAAGACCAGTGTTTTTTTTCTTTGAAAATCCTTCTTTATAGGTTATAATAATATCAATTACTTGAATTTTTGTGCTTCCTCTATATGCTCTTTTTGGATTTGAATAATTAAATCTGGTATTTTTTGTGTTCATTAAAAACTCGTCTTATCGAACCTGGATATAATTTCTGTATTATTTTCTGTTGTCAGAAACTGAATAAAATAACCTATATAGGTATTTACAACAATTATATACAGTAATAATGACGTCGGTCTTTACTTTATTTCTTAATAATTTTTTTGCTCTGTTAGTACAAAAAAGTAAACTTATTTCATGTGTCGAACTATAACTTTTTTAGGATGGCTAAGGCAAAACGTCCCAAAAGCCGCTAGTAACCTAGTAATTAGTAGTTTTAGATTGTGTATCTCATAAAGATATTCGATAACTTAATTGATATAAACATATTCAATTTTGACTGCAAATTTAACAACTTTCAATTTGTACAGTTAGACCTAAGCAGGTGTGTACTTTATAACATACAAAATGTTTCTTTAATCTTACCTTTCTTCCTAATATTACAAATGCGAAAGTTTCGATGGATGGATGGATGGATGTTTGTTAGAATTTGTAGCCTAAACGGCTGAACCGATTTCGATGAAATTTGGTATAGATGTAGAGGATGGTCTGCAAGAACACATAGGCTACTCACTTTTGTTTTTTTTAATCCCACGCGGACGGAGTCGCGGGCGAAATCTAATTTCTTATACTTACTACATGTGTGATTTTTAACATAGCTTATCAATCATAATAAAAGTTAGAGTTTACCTGTTACGTAGTAAAGGTCTGGGTGGTGTTGCCGATGTTGGCGATGGAAAAGTGGTGGGGTTGGTGAGTGGCACCGCACGCGATGTGGCTGGCGTTGCTGGTAACACTGACAGCACATTAGGCTGCGGAGGCGGTTGCGGTGAAGGTGAACTCGGATTGTCATTAGCTGCAAAATTATCACATAACTTTCAGAACGCAGAGAGAGAGTCATCATCATCACCTTATCCTACTCCCGTAGGGTGGGCCAACAGGTTTTTGTCCTCCACGTAACTCTATCATACGTCATCTCAGTCATCACTCCCTTTTTGGTCATGTCACCTTTTACACAATCCATCCATCGCTTTAGAGTAAACGCAGACAGAGAGTAAAAAATTAAAAATATTTAAGGAAAATCATATAGGCAGTGATACATCACTAGTGATGACCTTTCCTAATCAGATGTCCAGATAAAACCTACATTATATGAAAGAGCACAATTTTGTAAACATGTAGCCGGGTTGCCTAACCCTGGCCTTTCAAGGCTATGTTTATGATCTCTGAACTGGTCAATTTTTGGAGGAGAAACCCTTCATCGATTTTCCTGAAAATGTCATCTATCGATAGTATGTAATAAATGATGTTATCATTCTTTTTCTTAATATAAATTGAACTTGACAATTGAAGGTCCATATTGACGGTCAAGGTGAGAGCAATGAAATCACAATTGAAATGACCTCGCGATGCTAATTTTCTTTCTATCCTCAATTCCTTAATTGTTTCATCACGTCCACATTTCTATTTAGAGACGTGTAACACGTCGGCAGTTTAGCCTACGAGGTCATGCTTTAATTGAACGGTTTAATTTTAACTTGACAGTGGAATATGATTCAATTGTAAAATTACTCGTACATACAAAAATTTAATCTTACTCGAATTTCCCTGCATGATTATTCAGTGAGTACTTCTCATGAATTAAAAAAGTCTGTATTTTTCTGAATTCGTTTAAAATATTGTTTTTTTTTTCATATATCTCAACAATAATTTTAATATGACAAATGATTCTTACATATATCATTACTTATTCAGTTAAAAATAAATCATCATCATCTTGTCTTTATCCCAATATATTTGGGGGTCGGCAAAAAAAAATAATAACAAAAACGTCTTACTATTTCCAGTTATTGTATTAAATTGTTCATTAGCCAAAAATACTTCGAAATATCTTGTGAAGTCACCAGTCGGATCCCATTTGGAAGCCAGCTTTGCCCATTCTTCTGGATACTCGGTCTTAAGTCTCTTGATTATTTTCACTGCTGTCCTCTTCTGCCTTTCTGTGCAGCGGACACATTTCGTTCTTAATGCTTCTGGAAGTAACCCTGTTGGAGAACAACTGGTATTAATTTTTAAGAAGCTGTAATAATTTTAATCTATCTATATATCTATGCTTACTAATATTACAAAGAGAAAATATTTGTATTTTTGTATGTATTGAAATAACTCAAAAACTACTGGGCCGATTTCAACATTTTTTACACGATTAAAAAGCTACGTTATCAGTGAGTAACATAGGCTATGTTTATTATTATTTTATTAATTTCACACGGACAAAGTCGCGAGCAACAGCTGTATTAACATGAAGCGAAAACTTTGTAACTCTTTTTAAGGATTGCGAGATATAATTGTTTCTATCATGACATGATTTGTCACAAAAATAAAACTATTTCAAAGATGTACGGATGATAAATAATGAAGAAATAAAAGGAAATTACAACATGTGTAGGTTGCTTGAGTAGGGTCAACTTATAAAAACCCCGCAACTAACAGGGGTTCGATCATGAAATATAA
Organism: Papilio protenor; assembly: GCA_029286645.1. Classification (NCBI taxonomy): domain Eukaryota; kingdom Metazoa; phylum Arthropoda; class Insecta; order Lepidoptera; family Papilionidae; genus Papilio; species Papilio protenor. The sequence goes on along the minus strand of JAGSMZ010000007.1, from coordinate 6,174,408 downwards.
CAACTTTTATGATGGGTATACTTTATCGTAATAAATTTATAATTAGCTTCACGATGGAGGGTTGCCTGAGATTTTTTTTTGGCAATGGTATTTTCGTTTTACGTATCGTCGAAAAATACTTTGTAAAAGTTCAAATTAATGGTAACTGCTTCTCCTCCTACTTAGGTCATCGGCTATTTAGACCCTAATAAATATTGACTTTGAAAGTAAATAACATCGATGTTTTTAAGCTAAATCGAATCGAAATCGTTTTGAATCGTGGTCAAGCGCTGAATAAAAAAAACTACATTTTTTATTTTTTTAAATTGTTGGACTTGGTATTAATACAAATTAAAACAGAAATTGTAGTACTAAATATCATAAATATTTTTTGAACATAAAATTGGTCCTAAATAAAATATTCGTGTGTTACCAACATTATTATTTTGGTAAAATTATTTTGGTTTATTAGGACCAGCTTTAAGTAGCTAATTTAAGAACATTATTATTTGGGTTTTATGATTTACCTCCGTCTCAACAAAAAACTAAATTATTGCTGGTTTCATTCCTTTTATTTGGATCATGAATAAATTATGGTTTATTTCTCTAACATAATAACGTAGATTCTGGTATATTATTTTTGTAAAATAAATATCGGCAAACATAACCAAAATTTTACATCACGGTATTCGGTGTTCGTGGGTCACTGTCTTTATGTGATTAAAATGTCAATATATTCGCTACCCAAAAAAGACTTCGCGATGTTATAAGCTATCCAAATATGCAAAAACGGATAAGCAAATAATTCATCTAGTATTTATCTGTAGATCATTAATTTAAATGCATGTGGGTTGACGAAATTACCTAATAAGTGTTAAGCTGATTTTAGAATAATTTAGATAGCTAGATTCAAGAAGATCTTGACCCAAATGTAAATTGTAACATCCATGTTAGTCATAAGATATGTTCAGGTTTAAATTATTGGAATCCATTTTTCAACAGTTAAACATACAGCGCCATTTTATCGCTCATGGCTCTAGGTAGAATCGTGTATATTGTAACAAAGGGTCTTAAAGTTTGAGGTTAACCATCCAATTTTCTGCGTTTCATTCAACTATTTTACTGTATAGATACATGTACATTTAGTAAATGGTTTTGTCAACTGTATCGGTCTGCAGAAGTCAAGATATGGCCTTCCAGTGGTTTTAAATATAGCGACAGACAGCCCAATGTATCGATAATTAGACAATTTCACAGAAGTTGCGAGCACGAAAAATTTGCAGTATAACATCAAGTGGAAAAATAATGAGAAAACGATTTTTTATGACTCATTTTAACATAATATCTCTGGTAACAAGAATAATATAAAATTGTTCCCTAATCAAAAAAGGTTGGAAACCCCTGATCTATACCGTTTTAAGTTGTTTGTTCAAATTAAGTTGCTCTTACCGCAAGTTTTAACTGTCGTAATAGACGTACATACATATGAGATCAGAGACAGAGGTCCAACAGAATGAGACTGATTTTTTGTTAGCCAAGACTTAAATGTTAGTAAGTGTTCTTGTTAAATATCTAAAAAAATACTTGGTAAAAAAAGTCACAATGATCTTGAACTCACGTCCTTAACATTTTATCCTTATCTGTAAACTTTTTTTGTCATAATTCAAAGATGCTACACAAAAACAGAACACGTGTTATGAATATGTAACATAAAGACTTAACTGAAGGCTTGTATTTGCAAGCTAAAACTCATATCAACATTTACGGACTTGGAAATGTGTTGTCTATATCTATATCTATACTAATATTATAAAGAGGAAAGATTTGCATTTTTGTATGTATTGAAATGACTCAAAAACTATTGGGCCGATTTCAAAAATTCTTTTGCAATTAGATAGGTAATTTATATGTGAGTAACATAGGCTGTACTTTTTATTATTTTTTAATTTTACGCGGGCGAGGTCGTGAGCAACAGCTAGTATATTTATATATTTCTGAGAAGGCTGCACATAATTTTATCCGCATGCGTTCATATTCTTTGAGTGGAAATAAACACTAATTATTACTATTTCAACTGACTTTAACCTTTACTTTATTTGCACTTATCCTTAAATTAAACCTTAATTAAGTTAGTTTAATTGTATTTTTTCGCAAAATTTTAGTATCTTCAAAATGATCTATTGTAAAACAAGTCAGTTGATATTCATTTAGCTTTTGATTTGAGGTTATCAAAAAAACTATAATAATTACAGTTAATTTAAAAACGGTAATCATCTTAATTACAGGCTTAAAACGAAATAAACGAGATCTTCCAACTATTTAAGACTAGATTTTACGATATGATATTCACACGTGTCTGCTATTGGTTAATTTTGAATTTTAATTGGTTCATTGTATTTTTAGTGCTTCATTTGAATATCGATGCTACAAATCGATATGTACCCCATGGGTTTACATGTAATGTAAACTCTAAAAATTAAATTCACACAAGTGGAAATAATTAGCAGAAAAAGCAACCTTTACGTGAACATGTCTATAGAGCGAACTTACCTTATTCGCTATTTTATCGCAAAACTATAACAAAATAAGAATCTTATTCATAAAGTATGTCCATTATTAAGGCAAGGCTTATTAAAAAAATAATAATCAGAGAGCGTCATAAAGTTTTGTATTATTTTCGCGGACAGATTGTCGACGTATGAAGAAATGATAACATGATTTATTTTATAACAGCCCCATCAATCATACAGACGCGTAAAAACTGGTCGAGGTCTGCGAAAACCAGGCCAGACAAGTTATACGAAATTTTCCTATATTCACACAGGTACAGTGCGAAAAATAAATAAAATATTATTCCTGCTGATATTATATTAACTATGTGTTAATATATAAATTGTGTGTTATCTATAACGTATTTCCCTAACAGCTCAATCCTCAAGTTTGCACCGATGTAGAGCATAGTTTGGAATTCTGGAAGAACACATAGGCTTACTGTTTGTTAATTCCGCGCGTACATAGTTGCGGGCAAAAACTAGCATTATCTAATTTAACAAAAAATAATATTAGTTACTTTTTTATTACCTAGTATATCAATGCAGTGGTTTTAAAGTTATTTTAAATGTCATCATTTAAATATCTTCGATACAATGGTTCTAAGCCTATACTTTTTTATGGCCTGTCCTACCACTGGCTGATAGAGGCTCAGATAGCTTAAAAATGACGTCACTATCAGATAAGGGAACAAAATCCTATATTTCCGTCACATATTTTACACGTTGGATTGTTATCAGACAATTTACAATTTGGTGGGGCAAGCCCTTAATCTCCTTGATTATTTAAAGTCGGCTATATTTACAATACATACGTAATCTGGGCTTATAGTTATTCTTGTGATGAGTTTGTACACGAGGCGAATTCTAACAATTTCCGTACATCTACAACAAAGAACTGTTTTGTTAAAGTAAAAGAGCGTCGGTGGCTCAGTGGTTTAAGCACTTGACTAGTAATCTACAGGTCTTGGGTTCGAATCCCGCCGCCATGTACCAATGTGATTTTCGATTTTTCGAATTTTCATATGTACATAATTTACCCGACGTTCTTACGGTGAAGGAAAACATCGTGATGCAACCTGCACATATCAGCGAAAAAATTCAAAGATATGTGTGAAGTCCACCAACCCGCACTGGGCCAGTGTGGTTGACTATGGCCTAGTTACCCTAACTTTAGGGTAGGCTCCGACCCCCTCGGTAGGGACGTATAGTGAGCTGGTGACGAATACTTTAATTGCATAATATAACAAAAGTTTTAATACACTATTATTTTCGGCGTCATTTTTAAGAAAAAATATCATTAAACCAGCTATAGACGTTTAGTTTTTACTCCACTGTCGACCTGGTCAGTTAATACTGTGCGTGTGTAGGCAAACCTTTAACTGACATTTGACCTAGTCAACTGAACAGCACTACTAGCGTCTGTAGCAGGCTTTATGGGGGCTCAAAGCCATTACTCCCCTCAGATATCAGTCGGACAAAGAGGTTTACCAATCCCTAACTATTAATTTAGGGTTGTACTTGACTTTTTATTATGCGTTAGGTATGTTTTGACTTAGATTAGATAGGTTTAGACAAATTTATAAATAAATTTTTCCGGGTCCTTTGATATTCAAACACAGTATAACGTTTCACACAATGAATCACTTTATTCGTAGTAAATGTAACTCATTGCGACTCCAAATGAATAATAATAGTGTTTACTATCACTATAGAATAGCGTATCAAAATAAAACAGAATATAAATTTTCAATAATCTGAATGTTAACATGCGTTTTGAATCCTGAGTTTTCAGGTTCACAAAAAACACACAGAAAACACAGTTTAAAATAGATTAAAAAAAAAAGTTATTGAACGTTATTAAAGATAATTCGTCTCGTAAAATAAATCACTTTCACGAGAATATCAATTTCTTTTTGTGGCATAGAAACACTTTAATAAACATTTAAATTAACGTTATCTATGCTTTGATTTTTTACACCAATGTTTTTCTTAAGTAACTGACCTTGTAACTTAAAGTCCGTGTAACTTTTATGATCAAGCTAAATATGACAATTGATCACGGACTTACGTGTCTCACAGCATTACTTGACGTAATACAACGTAAATCGACAAATTGCATAGTTTTTGAAACCATTTATATATTGTGATTTGAATATTATTATAATAGCTTTTCAAACAATGAAATAAGAATTGATATCTATTTAAGGTTATTTTACTAGTTTGTTTTTGGTTATTTAAATATTCTAAAAGTAGATTTGGAGCCCCTTACTAACATTTTAACCACTCTGACGATCGGTTTCCCAGCTACCTTTAACCATTCGTTAGTGTTTTTGGATCGACAACTTCATGAATTGTGTTTCCGAACTACGTAACTTGAGTATTACTCCGTTGAAATATAGGTCAAACTAATACTTACCAATCACTAGGTAATCATAAAATAAATGGAAACTTCAGAAACCCAGCATTAGTAATATGGTTATTGACTGAGGATTAAGAATAGATGTGTGGAGTTGTATCGGGCATGCGACAACTCGACTTTGTCATTGGTGGACGAAGAATATACGAGTAATGTTATTAGGTTACTTGACTAGGGAGTAAGACGAACGTAGTATTATTAACATATGTGTCTTTATTGATGTATGTGTTTGTTTTAATTAGTTAATTAATGTGTGAATGTATGGATAAACTATAACAGATTGGATCAATCGTATTTGCGCTCACAGTCAAGGCTGCAACACAATGGTAGCTTTGTTTATTGTCCCGCTGTCCTACGATTAATTAAATCGGATACCAGTGGCTTAGTTACACTAAGTACTACAATGTGTAAATGTACTTAGGGTCAATTCTGAGTTGATTTTTGCTAATTTTACTGATATTATTAATGTGAATGTTTAGATGATTGTTAGAGTTTGTAGCCTAAACGGCTGAACGGATCTCGATGAAATTTGGCATAGATGTAGAGGATAGTCTGGAAGAACATACAAGCTACTTTGTTGCGGTTCCCGTAGGATACTTTAATATAACTTCAATATTGTGCAAGTATTTAATGAGAAAAAAACTGACAATAAACTTGATAACACCCAGACGTCTGTTTGTATCTTTTTTTTTGTTTAGGCGTTGTATTCTGTTTCTGTTTGAAAAATTGTAATGTAAGAAAATATATTATTCAGCTTTTAAAATCATTTCTCGGTAAAAATAATACCTTTGTGAATAATATAATTATATAAAAAGTATTTTTATAATGAAAAAAAATTGTTTTTATGGTACATTAAATTAAAAACAATTTAAGCTGATTGTATTGTTAAAATACTTCCTTGTTGAATTAATCATGTCGTTGTCGCACACTAAAACTCGGAACATTTAAATATTCTTAAAGATTATTTTAAATAATAATTATTAATATTAGTTCATGTTCCAAGTAATCTATTATAGTTAAACTAAAATTAAAAAGAGGAAAGATTTGTATTTTTCGATTTTTGTATTTTTGTATCTATTGAAATAACTCAATAACTTCTGGGCCGTTTTTAAAAACGGCCCAGAAGTTATTGAGTTTTAAAGAATTTAGAGTTAGAGAGAGAAGTTATTGAGTTTTAGAGTTTTAAAAAAAAAATTAAAAATTCCTTCACCGTTAGAAAGGTAATTTATCTATGATTAACATAGGCTATATCTTTTTATTCACGCGGACGAAGTCGCGAGCAAAAGCTAGTAATGTATATTTTGCAATATCGAGTGCAAATCAAGTCTTAAATGTATTAAATCAATGATGATTGTCTAACTCCTACTATATTTCAATAATTTACGTATTTACATACATAAGAAGGTTGAAGTACTAAGAATTATGAATAATAGTTTAATTTCAATGCTTTTTGCGATTGCAGGAAGTTATGCTTATTATCAATGAAGGTTTGCTTTGTCGTGATATCGCAAGGCGAGCGACTTGCATTCATAGGATCTTTCATTATAAATGCATCCTTTAAAATTTGAAGGACAGTTAAAATTATAGATACGAGATTATTAAAATGGTGAAGAAACACAAGCTATTATTAAAAAATACTGGAAATAGAAAACTTAGTTTACTTGTATTTTAAGTTTTTGGACGTTCCAGGTATACCCGTCTACGGACGAGGCCAGGATGGTGTTTAAGAAAGAAATCGTGAAAATAATTGAGGTCGTTAGTTTTAGACTTATGGTGCGTTATAGTGGCTACAAAGCACCCTGTAAAAATAAATAAGAATAAAACATTTTTTGGACGTTAAAAATGTAATAACCTCGGTTCAATATTGCAGTGTAATAATTTTAGACTGGGCAAAAACTAAACGTAAATTAGCTCGAAGCTCATAACATTCTACTAATGTAAAACATTCTGAATTAGCCTCTGATTACATACCTTCTAGATTCGACGTTTTATACCAGCTTCTGCCCGTAGTTTCGCATGCTTTAGTATTTTGTTTTTCTCGTAACTTGTAATTAATTATACGTAATGGTTAATAGGCAAAAGTTTAAAATTGTCCCAATTAAATAATAAAAACAATAGAAATCGATATGATTTTTCAAGCAATTTAAACGTTTTTATTATTAGTAGTAGAATGTGCAGTGACAGACAATCTTACAATGATTACATTAGTTTGTGTTTTAAAACAGTTTTAAAACTTATAAAACGGCAACGACCTTAAGTTATTATCGTCAGACAAAGTCGTTATTTAGAATCAGTATTTTTTTAAAGTCCAGTTACATTCCATTAAAATTTGCATACGTATAAATAAATTTAATACGTGGTGTATAATTCGAAATTTACATATTGACAATAATACTTATAGATTCTAGAGTATACAATTATAATATACGTTATCAGTGTGTAACATAGGCAATATTTTTTTTTTATGAAATTAAATTCGCGGGCGAAGTAGCGAGGAACAGCTAGTATTAAATAAAACTATATTGTTAGTAAAAAAGAGCTCATCTTCTCATGAACCAGATGGCACTGTTGCTGATTGTACGTGTGATATGTTCTTGGAAATCACGAATAAACGTTGCTTTTGTTATGATAATCTTTATTATGTTATTCTACTGAATTCAGTTTTTTGACACAGTTCATGGCTAGTGTAAAATCAAGGACGAAATGTGAGACGGATAGAAACTTGAAAAGTAACATTCAACAATCTGAAAAAAGAAAAAACTTCATACTGGTATGCTTCTTTGGAAGAAATCATAATAATTTAAGTTCAATAACTATACATTGCGCGGTATACTCGCAGAATAAAAATTTGTTATTGAAGAGAAACGAATAAAACTAAATACAACAGATTTTGACCGACTTCTCAAAAGAAGGAGGTACTCAATTCATCTGTATGTTTTTATGTGTGTTACGGCATAATTCCGCCGCTAGTGGACCAATTTTGATAATTCTTTTTTTATCCGAAAGTTAGTGCTTGTAAGTGGATCCCATTTTTTGTTTCATTTTTTAATTGATTCTAATCGGACAGTTTTGATTGTAGATTTTCCGAATAATGTATTCTTATCAAACGTCATAGTTAGAGAATAAACGTTCGATGTGTGTTATTGTTTATTCAGATCTTGTTAGAGACAAAGCCATGCTGTACACGTTCCCCATATAAGTCGTTAATCGCATGCTCATACGCACGTTCATTATGCAAGCATGATCTTGTATGTGCGTCTATGTTTCCGTATTTTTTTTTAATTATAGTATTGAAAAAGGTTTGCTTTTGTCAATTCTATTGTTTTTTTCCTCAGGGATAGAATCCATACTTAACTACGTATCTAAATAGTGGTACGTCTAAAGCCTTTTCTAAAGCTTTTCTGTAACATGTGTAAAGCTGGTGTCTTTTAGCTTTTTAATCCATCCGTGAAATTTAGCTATGTTACTCGGCGATAACGCAGCTTTCTAATAGTAAATTTTTTGAAATCGGCCTAGTAGTTTTTGAGTCATTTCAATACATACAATACAATATTAGTATAGATGTCAATAGAGTACGCCTAAAAATCTAGCGTAATATTTTAATAAGTTTGAAATAATTGTTTGAATGGGGTTACGCAAGATATACTGTCAGTGCATTGTGTAGGGCTCAATATTATCAATCCCGTTGTGCAGGGATCAGTGTTCAACGCAAGCAGAATGCGTAATACCGCGGCCTTGCTAACTGTGTCGTGCAACGGTCCTCATACAGTGTACACTTCTGCTAGAATAAACAAAACCTGATTTTTGTCTAACCACAATTGGATTTATAGGTGACAGGATATGACGTAATGTTTGATGAATTTCTCTACTTTCTTTTGTTGCTTGTCACTTTTAAGTTATTATAAACTACGTGTTGCTCGAGAATTCGTCTGCGTAAAATAAAAAAAGAATTAAAACACACCCCATGTTACTCACTAATAACTTATCTTTGTAGTCGTGAAATTTTTTTTGAAATTGTTCCTGTAGTTTTTGAGTCATTTCAATACATATCGGCAATAAGTATCGGCAGAGTTCGACGTCCTAGGGCCACTGAATTCTCTTCACAACCATAGTACTAATTCTGCAAGGACGATTTTATTCATTATGTGTGCAGTGAAAAATTTTGTCGATAACTTAAGATTAAGGCTTGTTGTCACCAGAAAGTCTAAGTATAGTATAAAACAATCTTTACTACAAATGTTTAATGACAACTTAAGGAATTAGGGATGGTTTTAATGGTAACTTAACTGTCAACCGGAATAGACTGACGATTTTTTGTAAAGTCAAGTTCGTTTTTAATATCCAGAACTATGATTTTTGGAACATCTGTGTGTCTTTTTATTAACTATGTGTTCTATGCGAAGAATTTATTATTGCAAGTATATATGCCAGTTTAAATATAAGCAACATTTTGTATTAAGTGAGTTATCACTTTTATGAAAGTAAATAAGAAATTCAAGATTATGTTAAAACGAGCCGTTGCTCGCGACTTCGCCCGCGTGAAATTACAAATATAACCTATTACGTTCGCCCTTTTTTTCAACCTACTACGTAATAACAGAAATCTACCGATGCAAGATTCCAAATTTCTAAGTCCGGTAGCTTGTAAGCTGATTTTTCGGTTACCCTTATTGTTTGTGTTCGCGATATCTTCTAAACTATTAGTCCAATTTTAATACTGTAAATGACAATTTTATTCTACATTAAATTCTCCTGATAACAAATGCATTTATTTGGATAAGGATTAATATTGAAACCAATAAAAGAACGCTGCAAATAGCGTTGGATTTTTAATTCATTTGTAAACATAAAAGTGGTTATTGTAAGAAAACCGTTAAAGATAGATATATGCTGTCGCGCACTTTTCTGTAGAACTTTTTAAGATCTACAATTCTTTCATACATCATTTTTATATACCTCTAACGGTTTAGACAGCGTAAGCCGAGAAAAGTTAAAGTTTAGTGAGTTTTTAACGCCGGCGTCCAGAAACACGCTGTTTATTAATAGTTCCTGAACATTAGTAATAACAAAATATAGCCTATGTTACTCACAGATAATTACCTTTCTGATGGTGAAAGAATTTTTAAAATCGGCGCAGTAGTTTTTGAGTTATTTCAATACATACAATGATACAAAAATACAAAAATACAAAAATACAAAAATACAAAAATACAAAGTTTTTCTCTTTATAATATTAGTATAGATATAGAAGTATAGATATAGATATAGATTAAGTAATGTAAGTTACACAATCTCTCACTGCTATTAAAATTAAAGTTGAGTATTTCATACCGGAAGCTGTTTCGTTTATATTTTTTTAATACGTCAAACTAAACGGTTAAAGGAAATATTAGTAAACTGGCTTTTGCCCGCGACTCCGTCCGCGTGGAATTAAAAAAAACAAAACTGAGTAGCCTATGTGTTCTTCCAGACTATCCTCTACGTCTATGCCAAATATCATCGAAATCCGTTTAACCGTTTAGGCTACAAACTTTAACAAACATCCATCCATCCATCTAAACTTTCGCATTTATAATATTAGTATGATAGTATGATTAACAAAAACCTACTACTATTTAAAAAAAAAAAAAAAAAAACAATAAAAAGTCTTCAAGTTAAAATCTCGCTTACCCTAGTCTGTTAAAAATACTTTGAAAATTCAGTTCCGACATTAAAAAAATATGTAGATTATGCCCTTATTTTCATAGTAACTGATATTAACATATTAAGTATTGATACAAATGGAGTGGAACTATAATGAAATCACAGTAAGTATGGATAAACCTTATAAGGAACAATAAATATTATTTTAGTTAATTCATCCCAAACTAGTAATAAAATAATAATGTTGTTAACATTAATGATGTTAATGATTTTAACAGTGGTAGAGCCCGCTTTAACTTCTTCGCAAGAATAGGCTGGCACGCCCGGTGCAATACCACGACCACACAGAAGACAGGCGTGAAGTGGGAGCAATTCCGCGTTTCGTCTGATGAGTGTGGTGCCGGAGGCCTAATTTTAGTCCCTTTCCCTTTGCACCCTTTTCTTAAGAGGAGAGGATGGGAAGGAAAAGTGGATTTGACGGTGGAGGAGACGCATAAGAAGGGGGAATGTCCTCTTTATGTGCGTCTCCTTCTCCGTCAATTAAGGGTAGGCAACGCATCTGCAATTGCGGATGTCTATGGGCAGCGGTCGCTTTCCATTTCGGTGGGTTCAGGTGGCCGCTTGCTCGTTTGCCACCTAATAATATAAAAAAAAAAACACTGTTCTTAATTGGCTAATTATATTTTTTGTTCTGTCTAAATTAATTAACCATTTTTTGTGTTTTACGAATCATCTTAATATCCAAAAAAAAAAACTATAATTTTATCTTAAAAAATAACCTTAAGTTTTTATTTAGTTTTTAAGACTGTTTGTGTGTCTTTTCCTTATTTTAATTAGTGATAATTAGTTATTAATTGCTTAACATACGAAATTCCGTAATATTTACTAGCATCATAGAGTTCTATAAATTAATGATAATTCCCCAAAGGGGAACTAAAATCAGCCAAGGATTGACAAATTTAAAAACAGTGGAAGAACGCACACATTTCCTACGTCATAGTACATTCTAGTACATAAAGAGGATAGTTTTTTTTGTATGTATTGAAATAACTCAAAAACTACGTTATCACTGAGTTACACAGGCTATGTTTTTACTATTTTTTAATTCCACGCGGGTGAATGCAAGCAACACCTAGTAAAAAATAAAATTATAGGGACATTATTATAAAAAGTGGTAAAAACGTTTAAAAGTTCCATTTTCATTTTTACTTGTTTTCGTTTCTGTTACTCATTTTGAACCGATATAATTTTAAAATAAGTAGTAGTGCAGATAAAGAATTATTAATTAAGTGAAAAAGAAACGAGATTTAAACGTTATCAGTCTAAATAGTTGGAATAGTAAAACAGAAACAGATGCATTTAACCTTTAAACCGGTTCAAATCAAGTTCGGTTGCATTCGTTGCAATTTGCATCTAAATTAATGCAAGATCAAACACTTACGTTTTAAAGCTTTTCCTTCAGGAGTGCACCGTTGCGAATTTATTAAACAGTCCACATAGTTCCTCACTAATCTCTTGCTATTAAACAACGCATCAACATCCAAGTAATCATATCTAGCGTCGTATTTAGGCATGTTCATCATTGTGTTTACATCTTGACCATAAACAACGTTCCACGCACACACAAATAGAACTAGCACAAAAACATTTTGACACTTGAAAAAGAAACGATTCGAAATTCAAATTCACATAATATGAATGGCGCGAATTTTCCCGCGGAAAAATGGCGGCGACCGTCCGCGCGGCTCGGCGTTGCGTGTTGTTGTAATGCGCGCGAGAGCCGGTGTGTTAAAGTACATGTATGACGCTTTCTAGTCGGCCAGTGGCACAGCAAAAATGAGATATATTTCAAGGTTTATTTAAAAAAAAACTCTCTATCTTTCTATCATCTCTTTTAAAAATAAAGTGTCAAGTTGCAATTTACTTTTTGATAACCTTGCAAGATTTAGTTCAATTTAATTAACTTTATAAAGTTCACCAAAATACAATTATGCTCGGAGATTTAGCACATAATAATATTACTATTATAAACAGTTATTGCGGTGAATGCTAGTTATTTCTGGTTTCACTTATTCAATAAGTTAATTTTTTTATTACAATTATTTTTAGTTTTAATTTTTATTACTCAGGCAATACTCATTTGCATAACTGTACTTATGCAGGCAAATATTTTTATAAAATATCAGTATCCAGATTAAAAGATTTACTTTAAAGTTATTTACCTACATATAAAAAAAAGAACTTCGTATATAATTAGATGTCACTTGAAATTCCAATTTAACGGCAATACAGAGGAATGGCCATCATCATCATTAAAAAAGAAATCATTGAAAAAGTGTATGCGTACATGTATGTTTGTAGACGAAGCAAAAGAGGTGAGTACGGTGCGAAATGGAAGTCCTTTATCACTGCCAGTAGTGGCGTTAGAGTAGGCGCGAGGTGGGGTGACCGCACAGGGCGCTGGACAAGAGGCGTCACAGGTCACAGGCGACAAAGGGGCGCCCTATTTTCGTATATCGCAGTAGAAACCTTCGCAGGGATCACTGTCTATGGGCCGAGATCGTAAGATGACGAATGTTTTCGGCTGCCTAATATTAGATCGTATTGTTTTCATGTTACACATATTGTTATGTATGTCGACGACCTCAATGCCCACCCACTTGAAAGTTGTCGCCGAATCAAGTAGGAAGTGGCATATTCGTGTACAAGTAACACGATACGGTTATTATTGCCATAAAATTTTAGCGCCGAATTCATAAGATTTTTCAACTTACACGAAATGTAACCTATTCGATCATATTACAGTCGTGCCTTGGGAAATGCTGTCTATATTGTCATGTATTTTGTGAACTGTTTACTTTATTTATAAGACAATTTATTACCGGAAAATCGGAATAAAACACTTAAATATAAGAACTTCCTTTAACTTCTTATTTTCTGTCCTGTGTTTCGAAAAACCTCGGAAGATTTTGATGCAATAACTTTAATATGAGCTTTTAAAGGATTGTACAATTACAAATATTGTATTAGATGTTTACAACGAGGATAAATTGATATTTGTTTATGTTCAAATGTATGGTTATAACGTTTATCTTATAAACCATAAATAAACATTATTATAAAGTGCATGTTATTAACATTTATAATAATTGATAACCCTTCTACAACACATTAATTTAGATAACTATGAAATATCAAAATAAACGATTTTACACTATTATTTCTGTGTATAATATAATAATGCTCACGTCATCTAATTTATCTTCTGCACAACATAACTTTTTATACGTCTTCCAAAATAATTATTAAGAATAGAAAATTCCTTGACCGTGTTTAAAAAAAAAAATCGAGAATGTAAACTCTGAAGGGTATTGTTTTTCGAGTATTTTGTATATTATGTCTTTATGTCAATCCAATTGAGACCTCAAAAATTGATCCAATTATGACGAGTGAACATTCTTTGCATTCATATTCTTTGCCGGATTATTTAAAGATGGTTGTTTGCTTTGTTAAATTAATATTACAATATCTATACCTTTTCAAATTCCTATCAAACTTTTAGACAATAATTCTTTATATTAAAATATTTAGTAATACTGTTTATCATTTATTTATTTTCAATATGAACTTCGATACATGTTAAGTATAAACTCCCTTGCGTACAAAGGTACTTGTTCGCAGCCATTGTCTCTGGTTAGCCATTCGGAACAAAATGGCGGATAGCTCTTACATACATTATGTTGTCTTGCGACAGAACGACATATATCATGTTGAATGCTATTTAAGTATTTTGTGTTTTTGTTGGATATGGATGTAGAGATTATAGATTTAAGAAATTCTTCATATACGATGTCCATCCAACTAGTAAAACACGCTTAGATATTGGTAGATTTGAATATTACAGAGCTTTCTTATCGTGGTTCGCGTCTCTCTTGTTACCTAATCTTTGGATATATTGAACCATAATGAAATTCACAACTAACGATATATCAAATAAATTTAAATTAAACAAACTTGATTATTGTAAAATTAAATTAGTATAAATGCAAATTATTTGAAATCCATAAAAGGGTGATTGCTCTTTTATGTAATACTGAACGTTGCACATTAGTATGTAATATCTACATTATAAATGCGAAAGTTTAGATAGATGTTTGTTAGAGCTTGTAGCCTACACCGCTGAACGGATCTCGATGAAATTTGGTATAGATGTAGAGGCTAGTCGGGAAGAACACATAGGCTACTCACTTTTGATTTTTTTTAATTCTACGCGGAAGGGATCGCGGGTGAAAGCTAGTAGATCATAAAGTATGTCTACTAACAACTGTATGTAAAAAAGGAAAAAGAGAGAGTTTCCGTTCCTTTGAGTGCGGACATCCGGTAAACTTACGTCTATCTATACAAGATTGACTTAAAGCAAATAATAACTTTTCCTATATAACTAAATAAATTCCTTGATTTTCAATTGACGAAATAAATTTTTATTTTAAACGTAATATTAAAATGAATGAATGATACGGCTTTGTCCGCATTAAAATTATATGTAAATATATTTATTACCTTCAAGACCACTTCCGTATTTACCGTTCTTACATTAATTGTCCAAGTGCGACGACATTTTTACAGTTATTTAGCATTTACATAGTTATTTATAATGTCAATACTTTAGAAAGTTGCCGAATGTTTACACGAAAATCTTCAAGCGACCTAAAATGTTAAGTTGCTATCATATCAGTGCTAACGACTTTATAATAACTTGATTGGAACCGTTTTAATATCTCATGTTTGTAACCGTTTGCACTGCCACACATATATAAAACGTAAAACAAAATATCGCCATCCCTTTCATTGCTATTGAAAAATTAGAGAAAACAGTACGTTTTATACTCTGTTAGATATCGCTAGTAGAATCGTCAAAACCGTAGAATTGAATATTTTGTGCGATTTGCGACGATGCAAAACAATTGTGAATAGAAAGCTTTTGAATGTGTCGTTCAGTGGTACACGACTAATCATACTATCATACTAATATTATAAATGCGAAAGTTTAGATGGTTGGATGGATGTTTGTTAGAGTCTGTAGCCTAAAGGGCTGAACGGATTTCGATGAAATTTGGTATAGATGCAGATAGTCTGGAAGAACACATAGGCTACTCACTTTTGCTTTTTTTTTAATTCCACGCAGACGGAGTCGCGGCCGAATGCTAGTTTTATTATAATTTCATCGTTTGCTCTACTCACTGTTAACTATTGTTTATTCTTTAAGAATTTGCGGTGCCTCGTTGCAACTGGACTTTCTGTATGTAACTACCGCGAAGGGTCCTGACTGTACGATCCAAACATTTTAAATGACAATTTGCATAAATATTCGTGATCTATTCGCCCTTGGCCCTTGCCATATAGATTGACATCAGATAACTTCAGATTCTGTCAACCTATCAACGATGGTTAGTCGGGACGTTGAAGAAACAGTGTTTGTGAAATTATGTGACCAAAAAAGTGTTCCGATGTGAAAGTGCTTCATAATTCTATGACTTGATTAGAATCAGTATATTTAATTAAATAAAATATGAGGTGTTGAATTGTTCATTGAATACACGGCTATGTGATATTTTGATTTCAAATCCTTTACCTTTCTTTCTGAAGCGTAAGTTTTGAATTAAGTTATTTTCCTTTATTAATGCATACCATATTATACAAACCAACAACGAACAACTGTTCTTTATTATATGGATAATGGATAACTCTTTGCTTGGAAATGGAAATAGTATTTAGCTTGTTGCGTAAATGCTGCGACATTAGCTATTATTTTTTGATTGAGAGAGAACTTTTGTTATCTTTTTGACCGACTTCCCAAACGAAGGAGGTACTCAATTCGTCTGTATTTTTTTAGTGGTATAACTACTTTTGTTCAATGTATGTTTTATTTAGATTTGTTAATGTTCAACCTTAATTGTCACCGTGGAATTGATTTAAAACAATTTCGTTATAAATTGCTTGGGGTGTGATAGCGAAAATTTCCATAACTGTGCATTATAGGACCATCAATAAATCCGCGCTTGTAGAAAAACGATCATTTGTGTGTGCGTATTCAATTACTAGCTGTTCCCATGCGACTTCATCCACATAAAATTATGAAAATTTTATTTAATTGTTTACATGTGTCAAATTATCAAGTGCAAATGTCAAAATGACATGACATGATGACAACCTTGCTTCCTTGATGTTGGCAGTAAATTATGGTCTCTTTCCCACATTAGGGTTTTTATCCAAAATATTTACCCCCTAAGTTGGCGTGAAAATATATAGCCTAAAGCGTGACGTAAGTGTAGGGCTTTTTATTAAAAAGAATTATTCAAAAATATGCTGTAATTGCTGACATCTTAGGCAACAAAGAAGTGTGTGTTTACGCTTTATTAATAGTATAGATATAGAAGTATAGATTATTAAAATACTAGTTTTAAATAATTGTATTATTTCTCAACATTTTTATTGTTATTGCAAAATATCGATAACTTCTAAATAAATGGCAATATGACCTTTGAGACTTGATATTTCACATTCACTTTTCGTGCATCAAAATAAAAGATTGATTTAATTACTCCGTGTTAATTTAATAGCTTTAGGGGTTATTCGAATAATATTGTATTCTAAAGGAATTAACTATAACAGTTATAAATATGCATGTAAATGATTTATAAATCAGAATTTCTCAATTAGAACTTCTAAGGTATTACAAATGTCATTAAAAATCAGGGCTACTTACGATACGATATCCGCAGCACATTTCTAATGCTCTTTTGAATAGATTACTTTCTTTCTTTGTTATTTTTTCATTATTTACAATAACACAAATGGAAATAAAATTGTAATAAACTGGTGCTGACCACTTCGTCTGCATGAAATTAGAAATAAAATAAATTATAGCCAATGTTATACAGTGATAACGTAGCTTTTTAATGTTGAAAGAATTTCTAATAGCGGCCCAGTTGTTTTTGAGTTATGTCAAGACATACAGAAATCTATACTAATATTATAAAGAGGAAAACTTTGTATTTTTGTATGTATTGAAATAACTCAAAAACTACTGGGCCGATTTCAAAAATTCTTTCACCATTAGAAAGCCACGTTATCAGTGAGTGACATAGGCTATATTTTTTATTATATTTTTAATTTCACGCGGGCGAAGTCGCGAGCAACAGCTAGTATCTTATATGTCGTATCTGATTGCGTTATTGGGCTGTCGTCTCATCGCCTCGCTCAACTTTCTTCCCCTATCATTCACGCCCTCCACATGGCAGCAGGGTGAATCGGCACTTACTGAGCTAGCGCGCATATATGTAGATGCGAAGAATAGTCTTCGGCCGCGTCTTCACTTAGCTTAGGTGGAATCGTGGTCAAGCGCTGGTTTTTTTATTTAAAAAAATATATGCATTATATAAATCTTTCCTCTTTATAATATTAGTATTGATTTTTAAAGTTAATTATTAAAATGGCTAAAATGAGGATATTCTAGTTTATTACATACTATAAAATTAATGGAAAGAATGTGGTCTATAATTTATGGTAATAGTCATGAATTGTATTTCTGCAAATCGTTCGCGTAATAAGTCTATAATAAATATGACCATATGTAATCGTATAGTCTTCGAAGGAATGTACAGTGAGCTTCGTTGGCAATTGCCTCCTTAAAGAGATTATCGTTAGATCGATTTGCTTTTAAAAGATTTAGAGCCTGTCCCACCACTGGCTGATACTCAGATAGCTTAAAAATGACGTCACTGTCAGATAAAGTAACAAAATACGATGTTTCCATCACATTACACGTTGGATTGTTATCAGACAATTTACAATTTGGTGGGACAGTCCCTAAGTTCGAAGTAATTATTGTTGGGTATTGAGTAGGTAACGGATAGTGTTTTTGATTGATTAACCCTAATTTTAAGGTAAAAAAGGACGTAGTGTTTACCACTGCGAAAGGCGGCGACTGTACATAGATGCATGTAACTACATGACTGCTTGGTACAATTAAATTGCAACGAGATATAATAATAGGGGCACTATATTCCACATGTCTTTTACGGTTGCTTTGCAATTTATAGGGTTGTCAACACAACCGTTTATTAAAAATAAACATTGAATAAAATATATTAAAACGCAAAACTTATTTAGACTTGTCTCCAGTGTACGCGCTTTCTTAACACTTTTAAATATCTGAAATTTCGTAATGCACAAATGAAACTAAGACATACAAAGCCATACTTAGAAACAAATATGTTATTATGTTGAAAGTTATTAATTATGTTACGAATTCTGATAATAATGCGGTATTTGCCAACCCTGTCGGAAGATAGATGACCATAATAAGACAATATTATTACACGGTTATTTTCCAGAATTATCGTTTCTTCCACCGATCTTGTTTTGTTAATTTTCTTAATTTCGACTTTAAATGCTTAATAATACGATTTAAAACCAAAAAATATTAGGTATGTGCAAAACATCGTTGATTAAACATTGGAATCTGCACTGGTGTCTCCATTTTACAATTCTTTTTTTTAATAACCCATCTTTATGACAGATTCAAAATTACAGATTGCCAGTTTCAACAGTTCAATCATTTTTTTTAAATTTGGAATATTTTATACGCATAGTGTTGTATATCTTTATTTTCGTAACATCGTTAATCGATATTGTGCAACAAAATAAAATAATTGATTGATTGATTTTATTTTAATGTAACAAAACATCAAGAAGATGCTGCAACTCAGGAGAACGGACCTCAAAATAATTTGACTCGATAGAGTTTTACTAATCATATAATTAACATTAGCAGGGACAAAGACCTAGCACGAAAATTTGCGATAAAGTATTCATAACGTAATTATAAATGTGCTGTGCTCCTATACTGACAAATCTCATAAAAAATTTAACAATTACTTTATAAATATTTTCTCCCTTTTTGTGCTAACTAAATTTTCCTGCAAACATTTTCAAGTGTCAAAGAGTTGCGAGAAATAATTCTTATGATGGGATTAAAGTTTAAATTGTATCTTTCGGGAGACATTAACAAAAAATAATTAAGAACGGTGTAACATACGTAACTTTCATATGCCATAATTATTTTTTGGATAAAGCTTGCTGTAATAACACTAAGCACCAAAGCATCTTTGGAACAGTTTCAAGTGCAGAGTTCCGATTTCACACAGCTTTGAATTCCACCAACTATAACTTCGTATAAAAGTTTAAAATCTGTACCACAGAGTCACCTTACGCAAAATCCTTAATAGCTTTCGGATGTAGTTATACAATATGCATTTGAATATTCAGCATTGTTACGTCATATACGGAAGACACACTATTCTATACTATTTGTATTTTACGGGGCCTGTTAGAAAGTTTAATATTTAGAGCGTGCGCACACATGAAACTAAACCATCGCACAACTGTTTATTCTCGCTTTGATTCCTATGAGCTTATAAGGTGCGCACACAACTCGATTTTAAGTTGTGCAACTAAACAGTTGAATTGGCTGCGAAACAATCGACAATCGCAAAACGGTGCTATAATTTAGCCAAAGGTGCCTGCTCTATCAGGAGATTCCACAAAACACTTGTGTAAAATATTATTTCTTTTTGTATATAAGTTGGCAAACGTTGGACGATGTCAGGGTTATTTGCTAGTAATACAGATGTAAACGTTGTTATTATAAAAATAATCATTTTGCACTACAATTTGCAGTGCCATTAGATTGACATGTTAAACGTTTCCTCCAAGACGCATTATAAGTAGGGTTGCCGACTTTCAGTAAATGTAGACACGAACACTGGCAGCGATAAAAAACAAACCACATGTCAACTAAACAACACAAAAAAAATGCAATATACATTTGCTTGTTTCAAAACCGTAGCTCCGAATAAGCTTCGTGTAACCTCAAAGAGGTGGCAACCCTAACTATAAAAATTATAAACTTTATTTGCAAGACCCGCATTTAAAAAGAATTGTAACTCATCACATATTATCATTATTCTAGTCATATGTCTAGTTGATAATTTTATATTAAAGGAAAAATCGTGTGTTAAAACAGGAAACATTTTTTTTAAATCAATTTACTAGTTTTAGACTGATATTTTTCTTTAACGTGTTATTACACTCAATTGAGTTACATTCCTCTCTGCTTTATTCTACTATTTTTTTTTTATAAAATAAAATATTTTAATACAAATTTGTTACATATCCACATCTAATGGAAAACACGATAAAAAGCAAATGTAAAAAACCTAATTCCTTTTACTCAGCTTTCCAAATAACATGGTTACTATCATTGTATGTTAATTAATAAGTTGGTTGTATTTTTTTATTGTAAAACAATGACTTTTAAAAAATGTCAGTGTTGACCGATTTTAAAAGAGAAAGCCGGTGAAAGTGGCAAGGACCTTTCTCTGTGGTCTCTTGGCCAAATGCCACAACTGGATTTTATTTGCATTCAGCTATTGCTATCTCCTTATAAGCTTTATCATCTATACTTCTATATCTATATTAGTATAATAAAACGTAAACACACACTACTTCGTGGCGTAGGATGTCAGCAATCACAGCATATTTTTGAATAATTATTTCTTTAATAAAAAACAATACTCTTACGACACACTTAAGGCTATATATTTTCACGCTATTAAACTTAGGGGGGGTAAATAAATTGGAAGAAACCCTTAATTTGGGAAAAAGACCATAAACTACAAGCTGCCAATAATAAGGAAGCAAGGTTATTATGGTAACGGTAATTTTGACATTTGCAATTGAGAATTTAAGAAAATATTTTTTTTATAATTTCATGCGGATGAAGCTGCACGGGAACAGCTAGTTTTTAAATGATTCCAATGACATAGTGTGCTATTAAAAGATTCTTTACATTTTTACGTTCACAATCCATCTTTCGAAAACCATCAACATATAAAACAGCAAAAAATAATGTCAAAGAAAAGAAACAAAAAATTGTTTAACCGTGAATTTCCACTGTCGGAACGTTTGTGAAAAAGATATTCTCATCCCTATCACTGTATTAAAAACAAAGATAAAACTTCTCAATGGAAACCTACGTTTACAGATTCTTTGTAGGCTACAAGAAGATCCAGTTTGCAGAAAATAGCATTAAACAAGTCAACATTCTTTCGTGATTATTGCCGCGTAATTGTCTCACGTGTGTTTTTTTTATTTAACTATAATGATAAATAGTCAAAAGTACTTCCAGATAGTGTAAAATAATTAAATAATATGTAAAAGTCAAAAGCCGCGTTATATTCATTCAAATATTTCAAATTCAAATATACGTGGAATTAAAGATTTGGAATTGCCTAAATAAAATGTATTAAAGAGCTGAAAAAATACTTTAAAGAAGATATCTGTAAATGAATACTCTCTAACAATAAAAAGCTTAAGTACAGTTGTATCGAACGTATCAATTTCCTTAAAGATTCAACGTTTCCCGGTAAATAAGGTAGCTTTTTAAAACAACAATAGCAATTTCTTCAAAAATATCAAGGAAACAAAACATCTTTCCCGCTTTTTATTAATGAGTACATTTCTTTTTAACAGTTAATATAACTGCTCTTAACGACTGCAATAAAAAAAATCAATCTTAAAAAATAACTCAATCCCTTCTTCATTGATTTTCAATGAACCCGGAAAACGGCTTAAGAATTGTTTATTGTTAAATCCTTGGCATTTCCATACCATCACATTTCCTGTTAATAAGAGCATCCATGTTTGGGACTCTCTGTTTCCATTGATAAGTAATCTATACTTCTATACTATTATAATAAAGCGTAAACACACACTTCTTTGTTGCCTAAGATGTCAACTATTACAGCATATTTTTGAGTAATTATTTTTTTAATAAAAAGCCCTACACTTACGTCACGCTTTAGGCTATATATTTCACGCCATTAAACTTAGGGGGTAAATGTTTTGGATAAAAACCCTAATGTGGGAAAGAGACCATAAGTTGCTGCCAACATCAAGAAAGATTGCTAAGGTTTGTCATGTCATGTCATTTTGACATTTGCTACTGATAATTTGACAAATGTAAACGATAAAATAAAGTTTTTATAATTCCATGCGGATGAAACCGCACGGGAACAGCTAGTTATAAATGAAACAACAGCTCCTAGACTATAAAAGTCTAGGAGCGAAGGTTTTTCAAAGCCATCTTTTAATCACTTGCCTCCTTCACACTGAAATTGTTGAATAATCACAGTAAATGAACATTAAAACAGACAAAATAATTACAGTAACGGAAATAATAAAATGCATCGCACCGAGTCATTACTTTATTTAAAGCGAGTTATTTGAAGGGAAGGTCGGATGCAATAATTTGCTCTGCAAAGTATATCGTTAACAGACAAATTATCAAACACCTTTTTAAAAAAAAACCAAATATGTTATTTCCTCCAAAATATCTTTTTTTACAAGAATTTGTTCAGAGATATTTGGAAATATAGGATTGCTAAAACAGCTCTATTTTAATTTTAAGCGAATGTATGATTTTTATAAAGATTTAATCCTATCATTTGCAAGTATATAATGTACGCCCATTTGCTTGTCACAAAACAATGTATGCTATTGTATGTTGATTACATCTCTGTACATCAAATACCATTCAAGTCTAAGCTAGTTCACCTTCAATAAGATAAAAAATGTCCTCAGATTTAACACGCGTTCGTCACAAAGCTTAAAATCTCACGAATATATTGTACATTTGTTATTGTAATAAACATTACTATTAATAATAACAAATAACTAAATTGTATGTACGTATACTTCATTAATTAAAGGGGAAACATAAAATATAGTTTTAGTTGTGGCAAAAAAAAGCCAAAAATCTTTTAGGTTATGTCACGGTTTCTGTTAATTTTACTTTATTTTAGACATTTTACTAGCAATATGTTTTTCTTGTTAGATCAATGTGTTCTTCGATCATTTATGCGTACAATACAGTTGCGTTAGACGACAGTTAAAGGTTTAATGCCAATATTCTCGGCCATGCGGTGGTAAGAGTCTATTTGTCCTTGCGGGTATATTATAGTCCCTCTCTTTAGCGTCGCCTCTCTGTTGTTACGTTCTTTATCTCCAGGCGCGAGAACTGGTAAAGATGGGTCGAGCTACAAGAAAAAAGTCATTTGTTAATATACTTATTTTTCAGTAGTTTTGTATCTAAAAGTCGAAGTGAATTGTGTTACTTACAGGTTCCAAATTCCTCCAATGCATTAAACATTCAGCGACCCTCTGTCCAAAACCAGGCGCGAAGCAATCAGGGTCGATCGCTGCAAAGCATTGCCCCAAGTCTGGTGCAACGTCCTGGCTGAACGACCAACTAGGCACTTTGTAGGTCGGGTTTGAACCTAGATTATACAATTTATGTTAGATGATATGCGTTTAGATACTTCGTTTTGGTTTGTAAGTAAGCGAAAAATTAAACATGAATTAAATAGTTTTGTTACCTGAAAGTCCGCTACAGAATATTTCTACCATAGTATTGAGACAGTATCCTTTGTGTCCGCTTGTTTTTTCTAAACCTCCTAGTGGTAGTAATTTACCAGTGTCAAATGCCTAAACGGAATACAAACGTAAATTTTAATCATCTGGTTGTAGATTCACATGTTTGCTAATTTATTTTTAAAGGCGCTCGTATTTCCTAAGGAAATAAAAAACCGATAAATTAAACTTTAAAAACGAATTCCATGAATCTATAAAAACAGAATAAAGGAGTCCAATAACCTACTAAGTCTTATTATCTAGTAAATCGATATACCTATTTTTCAGTTGCTATTCCGTAGTAATATTAATAAGAAATTGTGTAATGATCGATCAAGCGGAAAATTGCTTCGATCGAAATCATACCATAGCGTAAATGACTCAATGTCACTTTAACTAGCCTGGATCTAATGCAAACTATGCTATAAGGAAGACGACGTTTATACCTTGAAAAACATATACCCTTCGAGTTGACATATACCGTGTTAATTATGACTATTGCATATTAATTTAAAAGTTATACGAGTATATAAGGTATCGTAAATATATTAATTGTGAAAGATTTAATGATACATTTATTGTTACGAGTGCTATATTATGTAAACATTGATTTAAATAACTGGTTAGTTATCTACATCTTATTATAATCTTTCTGTTCGATTATTAAGGTGTGTAAAAAACTTAAGAATGTGCAATTTAAAGGTACGAATTTCTAATTTACGGACTGAGGTATACATCTACGGTTTATTTTAATATGTACTTACTAGTGGAGCATTTGTAGTAGTTTTATTGTCTGGTCCCAACGCCCATCCTTCGGGTATCGGTTCGTTTTTGTGTATCTGCATCTCTATCTGAAAAATTAAAGAAATAACTTTTGTACCATTTAAATTTAACTATTAACTACAATTCAGAGTGTGTCGCTATGTTATATACATATCATTTAATATATCATTTTACCTTTCCCATAGCAGCTGTGGTTGTCGCCATATCAACAATCAGAGAGTCCCCGTTTAGTGCGGGAGCCGCTAACGCCAATGGATTTGTACCGCACGCACTCTATAATAAGATATACAGATTACGATAAACTGATTTTTAATTTAATTATGTACTAGCCGATCCATACTTCAATTACCTCTTTAGATCTCGTTGGTATCATTATAGGTGCTGAATTAGTGAACGCCAAGCCAATGAGACCCTCCTTCTCCGCTTTCATGGCCCAATATCCTGCCATGCCGAAGTGGTTTGTTCCTGTATGCAATAAAACAGAAAATAACTTAATAGACTTCCGTAATCAGTGCAAAAACCGTTACAATAGTGATTACTGCACGCGGTTCACTGTCCAAACCTGCACGTGATCCTAAACCTTTTAGGTTAGGAACGTAGCAAGATATCGTTTTGTACTCCTTCATCACAATTTAACAGTGAGCGAGTCACGTAAATATTATACTTATGGCTTGTTTGTCATCTTCCGTATATAAACTTGCAAATCTTTACTTACGTTTAGCAGACACCCAGCCTACACCACACCCCTTAGCTTTCTTGATAGCCAGGTCCATGCAGAAGTTAGCAGCAGTAGCACCCAGCGTGTCCATACCATCTACCCATGCTGTAGCGGGTGACTCCTTTAGGACTACTGGCTTAAGCTCGGGATGTGTCAATCCCCCTTTGATGTCGTTCACATATAACTCTAGGGAAATTTAACTTGATTTAATAGGATTCTATGCAGTTATTGTGGACTTTGATGTGGATTCGTGATCACGGTAGTGCAGTTGTTATGCCCTGGACTTGTAATCTATAGATCCTGGATCCGACCTCTATTATAGAATAATACGGAATTCATTTAAACATTTATCTTATGCTTTTAGGGTGAAGGATATGTTTGCGATGCAACCTGCACATCTTTGAAGATGTAATAGAGTAATCCAAACACCATCAGCGAGGTTGACTAGGGTCGTATCACCCAAGCACCACGGCTCTTCGATAGGTAACGTCTTGGTTACTAACCAAGTCTATTCAATCCATGACTGAAGTGTCCGACGGTGTCTGCATACAGCAGGAGGTCCGCGTGTGCCTCTGCTTCAGGCTTCGGCGCGCCAACCACGACCAGGCTATCCACCATGAACCTCCGCACTTCCTCCACTCGCACCTCAGGCATGGCTGCAACTGACTGTCTGAAACGCTTAGCCTTCTTACTTATATCTAAGTCCGTTACTCTCGATCTTTATAGCGAATTATACAGGCTGCTCTGTTAGTCCGAATAAACGATGATTTTAATCGAGCAAAACATCTTAAGAAATGTCTATTTGTTTATGTTTTAAGGTTATAAAATTACTAACTCAAATCTCTTGAAAATAGAAAATATGTTTGTTTCCGCCATCTTTGTTCGACTGCAAGTTACCTTGATAGACAAATATTTAATACACATTTTTATTCTATTTTCACTACTCTTAAAAGCTAATAATCCGCAATATAACATAATTATAACATAATACAAAGTGCCAAATATGACATTATTGATATTTCTTTATTATTCTTAATTATTTATTTATTATATAAACCTTATGTGGAAAGTAAGGTATAATAAAAAAATCCTATGATTACAGATTTAATTCTTGTTCTAAGTACGTAATTTCCTAATTACACAATTTAATTTAGCAATAAATTAATGTACGGCGAAATGTAATCTCTTATTGACAGAATAGATCATAAGAAATTATTTAAATTGCTTTTAAACTAGCTAACAATTTCCCAGGTTTTTGTTTAGTTTTTTACTTACCAAGGCGCTGTCGTTATTCTCTTGTTTGTTGAAATAAAAAACTGTCGTCTCGGCACCGCGATATTAAACTATTAACCGTGGGCTTTCAGTACTGAGATCTGTGAAAACATTGTTAAATATAGACCGATTGAGTTTTCTCACACGGTGGGTATAACACAAACTAGATAGCTCACTAGCGCCCTCCTGTAGTACTGTAGCTAACTTGCCCAGATATCCTTGTTCGGTTATACCTTTTTTTAAAGCGATTTGCAAGTTGACAATTCTTAACGCGAGTGTTTCGCCAATGGACTTCTACGGTTACACTATCAATTTTAACTTAAAATTATTTATGTTAGCCCGAACAGTAATTGCTGATAAAATGATAAGGTACAGTCGCGCAAATCCGCGGTGTACCATTTTAGTATTGCCTTGTTCATTACTAGACATACTCCGCCTCTTCCTACAAATAACAAATTAGATAGCAGTGAGTGCAAACGAGTGGAGTGTCGGTGGCTCAGTGGTTTAAGCACTTGACTTGTAATCTACAGGTCCTAGGTTCGAATAACGCCGTGTACCAACGTGGTTTTCGATTTTTCTAATATTCACATGTACATAAATTATAATACAAGAAATTCAAAGATATGTGTGAAGTCAACCAACCCGCAGTGCAGTGTGGTTGTCTATGGCCTAGTCGCCCTAACTTAGGGTAGGCTCCGAGCTGGTGGTGATGATGATGATGAGTGCAAACGAAGGGTTAATAATAAAAAGAAACTAGCTGTGCATTACCACCCTATTTTTTCGTATAGACACATTTATAAGCAGCGTTGTATTGATTTTTGTTCCTCGTGTCCATGTTCAAACGAATGTGGCTTTAAGGTGGAAACCGCCAGTTTTCCCGCCTGTACATCCACACCCACAAGTGTATTGTAACTTGCAGTACAAAAATTTACCATGAATTGAAAGATAACGCATTCGGGGTTTCGATTTTTTTTAAGGAAATTTAAACAAAGGTGTGTAAACAAGACTCGAAGTCGCGGGCGAAATTTACTTAAAATATAATCTTACTTATCATACTAATATTATAGTTAAATGCGAAAGTTTAGATGGATGGATGTATGTTTGTTAGAGTTTCTATCCTAAACGGCTGAACGGATTTAAATTAAATTTGGCATAGCAGTCTGGAAGAACACATAGGCTACACGCTTTTGTTTTTTTTTATTCCACGTGGACGAAGTCGCTGGCGACAGCTAGTTTGTAATATTTGTATTAAATGTCTTCTTCAGTGTACGTTTTTGTTAAGACAATGTTATCAGTTGTTGTTATTACTTCAACAATATAAAGATTTTATTTACAGTGTTATGTAAATTGTTTATACAATATTGTTATCTAAGAGTATATACTAATTACTTTATGACGTTAATTATAGCCGCCTCCATACACTATTATCACAGATTGGTAGAGAAAATGTTTTGATTTTTTATTATGATTGTCTTCTTCAAAATTCATTTTTAAATGAACGAAAACTGGCCAATTTGTATAATTAATTAAAAATTGCAAACTTAAAAACACTGGTAACAGTAAGCAACAATTTCAGTAATGTTTTATGCAGAACGGATAAGTATTTACAAAATTCTGATTTTCAACTAAATTTTAATTCTAAATTTTGTTACTTTCTTATCCTGGTATAAAGTACAAAGTTGTTACTTTGTACTTTATACAAGTAATAGATTAACTACTTAGAATTAAGTAATACAAGCATATTTCCTCAGAAATATTAAAATGATTGAGTTAGCTCATTCACCTTTCATTTGTCTTATCTAATAACGCTACCATATTTATTATTTACATTTGTGGCGCTAGGCGTCGCTGCGGGCGCCGCGACAGTAGCGCGCTCTAGCGGTCGTGGACGCACGTACGTCGTGCCGAATAAACTTTCTAATTTGTTTATTTTGTTCATAATTGTGTGCTGCATATTAATTGCGGTGTGGAATACAGAAAAAACCTATATTTTCACCTCTACTTTCCAACAAACAGGTAATTTCATTTCTTCAAACTAACCTAAATTAGGTTTCAAGGTTATAATGCTTGTTTATTTTGTTTATAACACCGATTAAAACTGACAATTCAAACCTTGTCTAACTTAGTTCCTAATTGCATATTCTGTTTATATTCGTCAGAAGTTTTGATTATTGATTTTTCTTATAAGAATTATCTATTTCTTATAAATGTAACATAGACTATAAATAAAATGAATTGGAGACAACTTTGTACGTTTTTACGCATAACAAAGTAGGAAATAAAAAACAAAACTATTTTAGGCGAACCAAAATTAAACCGGCACCCTACCTCATTTCTTATTTAAATTCAGACTCTATTGCTTTATGTTAAAGTTTATATTGACTCAACTTATGATGCATCAAAACACACCATTTGGTTTGATTTGGAGTGTCGACAATCAAACCAAGTTACATTCGTCCAGGAAAATATCTTGCTATTTTCTAACTATTTGAGAATATATTTTTTACAATTATGGTCTTATTAAAAAAAATCAATAAAATTTAAATTGCTAATTTTCGAAAAAATATTTACTGAAGTTAGTGTTATACACTCAGATAAAGGTTTTTCCACATGACATATTTCCAAGACAGGTTAAGTACTTAGGTCATTAACCTAATGTAAGTGATACGCCACAGTTCATTCCAACTTACAATCTCAAATTAGTAAACAATATTTATTACTTTCTACAAAGTACGTTTACTTTATAATTACATCGGAAATATTATTTTAAATTATGAAATGTAATTAAATTGGTTTAGCGCGAGTGTCAATTAGTTTAACCGGCTAGTTTATTTTTATTTTCCTTAAGGACAATGTTTTTTTTTTTAATGAAATGTTTCCTTTCAAAAACAATAACATGTGTCCACGGAAAATCTAGGCATAAAAATAATCGCTTGAGTAAGAAAATAATAAAGTATTCGAACCTCTAACCTATCATCATATCATATCATCGTCATATCATCATCATCCTATCGTAAATGTCGCCTATCATCAGCCCACCAAGTGCCTTGGCCGTGATTTCTACGAAGCCCAGTTTTTAAAAGCTATTAGAGAAGAGGACCCCCTTACGTTTAACAAACTTTTATTAAAAAGCAGTTATATATTTCAAGGTCGTAAGTGATTATGGGTAAAGTAGCGACATCAGAAGCATTGCGCTTCATGACGGACTGCCTGAAGGCGGTGGGCGCGGCGAGCAGGCCGGCGCAGCAGCAGGCTGAGTTGTTACTGCAGGCTGATCGACTTGGACATCCCAGCCATGGACTCAATAGACTTGGTAACTAAAGGGTAAACGAACAAAGTTTTTTGTCAAATATGTTCAAAAACGTAATATTTGACAAAAACTTTGATCGTTTAGGAAGACTTTAAATTGACCTGATATCACAACTTTGACTAAACTATCGCACAACTGTTGTGCGATTGTCGATTGTTTCGCAGCCACTTGAACTGTACTTGTACTACTAAAAATCGAGTAGTGTGCGCACCTCCATATAAGCTTATATGAATCAAAGCGCGACTAAACAGTTGTGCGGTAGTTTAAAGGTGCGCGCACTCTAAATGTTGAGGAAAGTACACCCATCAGTATTATTTTTTCATCTTTACGCATTTCGCTTTCAGAATATTACATAAACGATATCAAAACCGGCGCATGTTCTCCTAACAACGAGCCACGTGTGCTAAAAGAGAGCGCATCCACGGCGTGGGTGGACGCCAACAACGTGCTGGGAGCGACCGCGGGGCACTTCGCTATGGACCTCGCTATCAGCAAGGCGAAGGACACCGGCGTAGGCTGGGTTAGTGTGAAAGGTGAAAACTCTAAAATCGATATTCAATCCTTCAAATAGATTTCGATCACCTCTGAACATAGAGAACCAAATGATTTTAAATGTTAACTTATTCTTTATCTTATTGGATTATTCCCAACCGTCATCCCGCTCTGTCCCCACGTTGGGCCAGATGAGAATAATAAGTTTCATCCGTCCCACCTTTTAGTCCCACTATCACCAATAAGGTGAAAGAAAAAATAAGTTCCAACCGACCCTTCATCGCAAAAGGTAGGACGGATGAAACTTATTATTCTCATCTGTCCCCGCATGGGGACAGAGCGGGGTGACGGTTGGGGGTAATCCGTCTTATTGTGTTACTGTTAATTGTAGAAATGCTTTGAATGTTTGCATAAATGAATGAATGAATTGGTGTGCATTGTTTAAATCTTGGCATGACCTTTGTATTATAAGTAAATATCTAATAGGAAAAGTTTATATTGAATAGAGTAATCATTTATTATTTCTTAAGTTTATAAAAAAATATATTGCATACGTATTGCGTTGTATAACTTTATGACTAAATTTAAATCGTTTATTTTTATACGGTTTTTTGGTATTTGTTTTAGGATCTAATCACTTTGGCATAGCTGGCTGGTGGGCGCAGAAAGCTGCTGATAAAGGTCTGATAGGAATGGCATTTACTAACACTTCGCCATTACTAGCACCAACGAGGAGCAAACAGGTAAATACTTGGCAAGGATTACGTTAATTTCAATGCATACTAAACATTGTTTTGTTGGGTGCTAGCGTATTTTATTTATCTTCCACTAAGTTCTGTTCGTAAAGCCCACTGCACACGCTCAGTTTCAGATAGGTAAGTCTAACCTGTGTAAGCAAAACTGAGAACGGTTTTCAGTTTTGTTAGATTTATCTGGACGATCAGATCGTTCAGATAGAACTGTCAGATATAACTGGGCGTATGTAATCGGCTTTAGTTCTTGTGTAACTTTGTGACATCTAATCAAGCGAGGTGTCCTTAATTTGTGATTTAGAATAGCATTGGTTGCAACGGCGGATCCTGGGGGAGGGTTACGTGGGGCATGACCCCCTCCCCTTGAGCGGGTTGGTCAAGAGCTTGACTAAATATATTTACATATTTTGTCAAGCTCTTGACTTGACCACGACTATGTGACCCCCCCCTCCCTTGGGGCCAAAGCTGGATCCGCCCTTGATTGGTTGCATACTACTCTGTGTGTAAATGATTCAATCACAATTGACTTTAAATAGCTTATATAATTTGTTACACGTACAAATGTAATTATTACATTTTCGTTGTGATAAAATTACATTATAGTTTAACCGAATATATGAATCCTAGTCTTAAGGTGTATTAATAGGGTTTAACTAATTAAACTAAGTACTAATACTATATTTCTCGCAATGAGGCGAGGGGTTTTACATTCCTGGTCAGGGTTTAACAATTGTTTTTTATGTCTACAGTCGGCGCTGGGTACAAATCCTATAGCAGTGGTGGCTCCAGCAGAAAACGGTGAAAGTTTTTATTTGGATATGGCGACCTCAGCTGTTGCTGTGGGCAAGGTAAATTATCCTTAATAAAATAACTAGCTTTCGGCCGTGACTTCGTCTGCGTGAAATTAAAAAAGAATAAAAAAGTATAGCTTGTGTTACTTAATGATAACGTAGCTTTTTAATGGTGAAAGAATTTTTCAAATTGGCCCAGTAGTTTTTGAGTTAATCCAATTCATACAAAAATATAAATCTTTCCTCTTTATAATGTTAGTGTAGATATTAATTGCGTATGTTAAGTTATTATATTTTACTTCCTACTTACTAATGTTATAAATGTGACAGTTTGGATGTATGGATAGATGTTTCTTAGACTTTGTAGCCTGAACTATTGAACGGATCTCGATGAATCTATGTAGAGCATCGTCTAAAAGAACACAGGTTATTTAAGTTTTTTTTAATTCCACGCGGACGGAGTCGCGAGCGAAAGTTAGTTTTTCATGTTTCTTAGATGAGTGTGGCTTATAATCTGATTGACGGAAATAATGTTAATAATGTTTTTACAGATCGAAATGCAGCTACGTAAAGGCGAGTCGATACCGGCCGGCTGGGCGCAGGGACCTGACGGCGAGGAGACTAATGACGCTGCTTTAGTAAGTACACTTCAGATGGGTCCAATCCGCCTTATAGTTGACTAGCTGTTGCCGTACGGCTTCGACCACATGACATAAAAACTGTATTGCATCATAATATAAATGCGAAAGTTTAGATGGATGGATGGATGGATGTTAGAGTTGGTAGCCTAAACGGCTGAACGGATTTCGATGAAATTTGGCATAAATGTAGAGGATAGTCTGGAAGAACACAGGTTACTTAATTATTTGTTTTTTAATTCCACACGGACGGAGTCGCGGGCGAAAGCTAGTTGTTTATATTTCGTAAAACTTTCAATTCCAAATGTCGAAATTCAAATGTACAAATGACAACGAAGCTTGTTGTCCTTGGCTAACCGTCACCATAGCATTCTTGCTTCTTTAATGCTCTTGGCTTGTAGTTTTTGTCCATTTCCTCTGTGATCATTTTTTCCAATTCATTTACCCCCTAAGTTTAATAGTGTGAATTTATAGCCCAAAGCGTGTAGTAAGTGTAGGGTTCTTAAATAAAAAAAATAATTGTTCAAAAATATACCATGACTAGCATTCGCCCGCGAGTCCGTCCGCGTGGAATATTAAAAAATCTGAGTAGCCTATCTGTTCTTCCAGACTATCCTCTACGTCTATGCCAATTTTTATCGAAATACGTTCAGCCGTTTAGGCGACAAACTCTAAAAAACCTCCATCCATCCATCTAAACTTTCGGTGAGTTTACGCCTTATTATATTAAGTACTAGCTGTTCGCGTGCGGATTCATCCGCGTGAAATTATAAAAACTTTATTTTATTGTTTACATTTGTCAAATTATCAATAGCAAATGTCAAAATGACATGACATGACAAACCTTAGCAATCTTTCTTTCTTGATGTTGGCAGCAACTTATGGTCTCTTTCCGACATTAGTGTTTTTATCCAAAATATTTACCCCCTAAGTTTAATGGCGAGAAAATATTTAGCCTAAAGCATGACGTAAGTGTAGGGTTTTTTATTAAAAAAAGAATTATTCAAAAATATGCTGTAATTGCTGACATCTTAGGCAACAAAGAAGTGTGTGTTTACGCTTAATTATAATAGTATAGAGTATAGATAGATTGTGATCGTAATATTATTAATTGCAGGCGTACGAGACGCTGTGCCTGATGCCGCTGGGAGGCGGGGAGAATACCTCAGGGTACAAGGGCTTCGGCTTGTCCGCTATGGTGGAACTCTTCTGTGGCGTATTGTCAGGTAAGTGAACATTATACTAAGCCAAGAAGAAAAGAAAAAAAAACATTATACTATAATAGTCACATTGTAATAGGACACTATTACAATGTGACTACATACTATTACAATAGTAATAACTAAATAAAAGTAAATTGTAAATAATAGTATATAGTGTGTCTAAATAAGATAGATTAGATAAATGACGCATATGAAGTATCGAATTCAATTTGTATGAAGGCAAATGCCGTACTTAATAGACAGGTATCGTAGTGACGAAAAAAACACGCATAGCGAACAATTATGAACTATCGATATTCGGTCTAAATAAAATTTATCGAACTTAACTATTTTTTTTATATTCTTATTAAATAATTTAGAGGACAATTCTAGTATTAATTATATTGTAGAGAATTTAGCGATGACAATAATAATAGCAAAATCCAATTCGATTAGGTACGGATGTAGTAGTAATAAATATTTATTTACTTTCATTATTTGTAATGGTTCTGCAGATCATTATTAATTTGAGAAAACAGTGTTTTTTTTTATCCATAAGTTATAACTATGAATATATCGATTCTGACTTCTATAAGAATGAAAATCGAAAAGATTCATGCCTGGTCAAACTAATCAATCTTATTTAGACAAACTATAACAATAATAGTGTCCTATTACAGTGTGACTACTATTAATTACTATGAGAGAGAGAGAGAGAGAGAGAGAGAGAGAGAGAGAGAGAGAGAGAGAGAGAGAGAGAGAGAGAGTATATTTTAACATTATAAATGTAAATTGCAGGTTCCTTGTACGGGCACCACATAAGATCGTGGTCACACAGCGGCGCGGGCGGGGCCGCGGACCTCGGCCAGTGCTTCGTGGCGCTGGAGCCCGGCTGCTTCGCGCCCGGCTTCCCGCAGCGCCTCGCCGACTGTCTGCGACACTGGAGGCAGCTCGCACCCGTATTATCTCTTGTCTATTAAGTGACAACACAACAACACAACAACACAACAACACACAACACAATTCAAAACATGTTACACATTGATATTTACCAAGAGTAGGGTGCGCCAATACCTAGTATCTAATCAAAATAGATTGAGTCATACAATACTTGTGACCTCGCAAAATTATAAATATAAAAATTATAGTTCTTTATCCATACCTGTCTTTACTTCTATATCTTATCTTACTAATATTATAAATGCGAAAGTTTAGATGGATGGATGGATGGATGTTTGTTAGAGTTTGTAGCCTAAACGGCTGAACGGAATTCTAGAAATTTGGCATAGATGTGGAACATAGACTGGAAGAACACATAGGCTACTCAGTTTTGTTTTTTTTAATTCCACGCGGACGGAGTCGCGGGCGAAAGCTAGTCTATCTATACTTTATACTAATATAATAAAGCGTAAACACACACTACTTCGTGCGTAGGATGTCAGCAATCACAGCATATATTGGAATAATTCTTTCTTTAAAAAAAAGCACTACACTCACGACACGCTTTAGGCTATATATTTTCACAATAGTAAACTTAGAGGGTTAATAAATTGGAAAAAAAACCCTATATGTGAAAGGAACCTTAAACTACAAGCTGACAACATCAAGGAAGCAAGGTTGCCATCTGCGCATATGAATATAATAAAGAACTAGCTATTGCTCGCCACTTCGCCCGCGTGAAATTAAAAAATAATAAAAACGTCGCCAATGTTACTTACATATAAATTACCTTTATAACGGTAAAAAAAATTTAAAATCGGCCCAGTAGTTTTTTTAGTTAATTCAATATATACAAAAATATAAATATTTCCTCTTCATTTTTCTAATTTCATGCGGATGAAGCCGCAAGGTAACAGCTCTTATATTATAAGGCAAGCGGGTAGTGTATGTGTTATCAAGATTTAATCTCTGCAGACTGACCCGAGGCTGCCAGTGCTGGCGCCTGGTGACAAGGAGAAGAGTAGCGCAGCAGCCGCCGACAGCTGCGGCTGCGTCTCCTTCCTGCAGCAGCAGCTGGACTCCAGCGCTGCGCTCGCCGACAAACTCAATGTACAACCTATGCAAATCACCTCATAATTGTTAGTATACAAATCAACACATAAAACTTGTAAAACCCCGCAAATTTTTCGATAAATTATGTCGCTATCGCTGTCTTTTTACCGACTTCACAAAAGAAGGAGGTACTCAATTAGTCTATATTTTTTATGTGTGTTGTTAAAGAGATTTTTTTAAAGATGGCTACATATATCTGTGCAAATGTTACGGTAGAAACAATACTTACAAATGCTTTAAACTGCTTTGTAAAAACACAATTTCATTTTTAACAAACTCAAGCTGAGATGGGGATAGTTGACAATTTAAACATAGACTTATTTTCTTAATGTTTAAAGTCCATAACAAAATGTAATCTATAAATCATTTATAAAATTGTTTTTTTTTTATTAATAATAATTATGTTTAAATATTGAGACAATTACTGTACTTTCGTGATAACCAAGTAGATTTTAGATGTTGTTTTGAAGAAACTATTAGCCTAGTCTTTTATATTATTATTTAGTGTAAGTTACAACTATAAATTAAGAAAGGACACAAACAAGACAGAATTTAAATAATATGTTAATTATGTTTATGAAATAAAGATTTTGTTATCAAAACTGTGTTTTTTTAAATAATTTGTGTCATGTCGTTTTGGAGCCAAAAGCCAGAAATAAAGCTAAATCAATCGTTTGGATCACTAGTAATCAATACTTTAATAACATTGATCAATACTTGATCAATGTTATTAAAGTAATTCGCAAAAGATGATATTTATTCTGGCTGTACATCGTAAGTGCTGCTGCCATATATTTTTTCTTTAGTAGCTGTCCGTCATAATCACGTCAAAAACGACATTAGATGTCATGGTTTGACTGATATTGACACTTGCATTGACAAGAGCTCGTTTCCACTGTCCTATTTCGGCCGGGTCCGAGAAAATGCTCTACCACTGAATATTTAATATGATGCTAGTCATGTTTGTCCCAAACTTTTTTTTCGGAAACGCTAAGAAATATCAAGCGTTTTCCCAGTCCTTGTTTTTTGGATAAAAATCACGTCAGATGTTACTGTACGGTGTGTGAGTATGGAACTATCTACATTTATCGGATGTTCGCACCAACGATCTTCTTTTCGTTACTCTTAGCCCTGCCCAGCAGAGACATCGCAGTACGTCAACAGTACCTCACGTATACTATTGAAAATGGCTTTAGCTTCGTTTTATTAGCCGACTACGGTGTACAAAGGCGCTGCCATCCGATTGAAAATTATGACAATGGATACAACCTCTTCAGTGTTGCCCACGATTAAGCGATGATACCAGATTTAAATAACTTTGGATGTAAATTAAAAAAAAACGACAGGGTCTAAAAGAAGCTTGTGTATGTGGTAATTTACTTAAATATTTTGCGTACCAAAAATACCTGGTTCGAGTCCTCTTGATTTACAAAACCAGCTTCCTTATAAAAAATGGATATTCATTTAGAAAAATATAGAACCATAAAAATTATTCTGTCAAAAGAATTAATAAAAGTATCAAAGAGCATATAAGTAAGAGTCGGGACTTAGAACATAGAATGAATTCGGTCTGACACCTGCCAAACTCACTTCTCGTGGCAAAAAGTTACCAGGATAAAAATATTTAATTTCAATTTTTCCGACACAATGAAAAAACATGTGCACCAACCTAACAAAAATCATTAGTGAAGGGCTCTTATAATCGATACCTCGATATCGATATCGATTAAATGTGGGGTGATTGGGTGGCCCTTCTTAATACAATCTCATATTTCAAATAACTTTGCATTTAGGCTCAATGTAAAATTATTCGTAATGTAATTTTTCATTTACTGACATTGAACCTAAATTACCCAAAGGGAAGCAAATAAATAAAATAATCACCAAAATTACATTTATTTGTTTTATTTACAAGGCATCGCCAAGTAATATTTTAAGTATAATGAAAACAAAAAGAATTTTTTGTGAAATAATAATTGTCTAGGGTAACTGTCAAATAATAATTTTGTATACCTGGCTTCATTCCTAATAGACACATTAGAATTTACGATAAAACCTTTTCCTTCCTTCAAAAATTTTCAGGTAACAATTTCTATCCATCCACCCAGATTCCGGTATTTTACATTTTTTTCCTTTTAATTATACGTTGACCTGTATTTATATTCAAAATTTCAAGTTTGTGGGACTGCTAAAAGTACCTTAGAATTATGTCTACACGTGCGTTTCTGTAAAATGTGAAGGATTCAATTAACGATATATACATACATGTCTCTTTTTTTTTTTAAAGAGAGTGTAATTCGTTTTTGAAAATGTGAGGGATATTAATGTTTTATACAAGCATATCGACAGTGGAAACTCCCCATTACATTGAGAAACAAAAAATATCGATAATAAAATTACAATGACAACTGTAAACTAGATACATCACTAGCACAAAATAATTTTTTCAAATTTAACTTTATACAACTAATTAAAACTACCATGATAGCTTTACATTAACGTTTTTTAATAATTAAATTATTAATAAATGATTACCGGTTCTCATCCAATGGGAATTGCGCCGTAAAATCTCTTTTTTGTCCTATTTTATTAAAGGACCGTACACTACAAATTTCACATTTTATAAATCGTTTCATGGTCGACATTGCATATAAAATTTAAAAAACTTAACAGTTAAACGAACTATTCACAAATTCATCTAAAAATTATACATAATTAGTATTATATAATTACTTTGTCCGTAAGATAGATTTTGACGGACTTTGACAAAGACCTTCAACTGAAATGACACTTGTGGTAGAAAAGGAACTCTTGACGATAGAGTGAGAAAGCATGCTCATAATGACAACTTGACAAAATTTAATGTCATGACATTAAATTTTGTTAAGTTTGCCATCAAAAAGTCCGTTAAGCTATACAAAATATTTTTTGTTCGAAGTTTCGCTAGCCTGAAAAGTATAATTGTCATTCAAAATATTTGATTTTATTTTAGAATCTTTATTATTTAAAAACGTTTAATATTACCAAAAGATACCAATTATATTATTCGCAGGAGGAGAAATTAAAAATTAATTATTATAACAAATACAATAAGAAAGGTAAAAGTTTGTAAAGATAGGCGAAGATTGATCTATTGCTTATAATTTGTACTTGGTCACTATATTTAAAACCATAGGAGATTCGGACTGCTGCACTAAGGGTACCTACGTAGTCTTTTATTATGATTAATCTATATAAATTATAACACGGCTAAACTCACGTGATAACATTCGGTGTAGGCATTAGGTGTAGGTTATAATTTATATAATAAAATATCTCACGAAAGTTTTAATAAGTTAATGATTAATCTATAATAAAATATTGTTAAGGTTGTGACCCACTTGTAAATACAGCTTGTAATATGTCGTACATCCAGCACCGCCTCGCCTCTACACTCTCGGCATCAACTAGTGAATGCTTGGCCAATGTCTCGCGAACGCCAATAGCGCCAACTATAGTTAGGACCATTCTGTTTTGTGTTGTTATTGTAACCATAGGTTATCTTTTCCCCAAATCATTAGCACTCTGATGATTTGGTGTGCTGCTGCATGATAAATTGACTATTCTCTTGTTATATTTTTTTCTACCTAGAATTACACTGCCCTGTCCTAAGTAAATGTACAACTACTGTTATTTTTTATTCAGCGAAAATCAACCTTTAGAAGGGACCACATCTTAAACTCAATGTAATACATGTTGTAGAGTAGTTTCTGCAAGGCAATGGCGAAAGTGTCCGTGGAAGAAGTGATCCGTTTCAGTACGGATTGTTTCAAAGCGCTCGGTGTGAACGCGAAAGCCGCCTGCCAGCAAGCGGATATGCTGTACCAAGCGGACCGCATCGGATATTTCAGTCATGGATTGAATAGATTAGGTTTGATGTTTTAATTATTTTTACGAGACGAGGCATAAGAATGCGGTAATTGATTGTAATATCAGCAGTTACTTCCTGAAATTAAGTTGATTGCAGATAAATTAGCAACGTATAAAGTGTAAATGATCTTCCACTAAATAAGGACGTTGATTTCGTCGAATTTAAAGAGTTAAATAATAAGAAGCAAGTAATGATGTCTTGCTGATCATGCTAAAACTTATGAAAGCACAGGAATTTAATATACTAATAGCGAGAAAGGGTTTTTGATTATTTTTTTAGAATTCTACGTAAATGATGTTAAAAATGGCGCCTGTACACCGAATAAAGAACCCAAAGTGGAAAGAGAAACGGTATCGCTGGCGTGGGTGAACGCTAACAACGTTTTCGGCTCTACAGCCAGCCACTTCAGTATGGACTTGGCTATCGAGAAGGCAAAGAACAGTGGTGTCGGATGGGTTTGTGTAAAAGGTAAAAAAAACATGTTTACCAAATTTACCAGGTCGTGTACCAATGAATAGAATATAAATCAGAAATAATTGAAAGCTTCGCCATAGTCGCCGCGGTGCAGCGATGCTCACCGGCTCGATATTGTCGACTTTACTCGGTAGCGTAGCTTTCCGCAAGGCCCAGATCATATAATACCTTGTATAACATGAGTGAAGGTTAGCTGAGAACCTTATGTCTGTTGTCTGTCTGTTCTGTTCAAGAGTCTAATCACTACGGTATCGGTGGGTACTGGGCGATGAAGGCCGCCAAGCAGGGCCTAATGGCGTTCGCGCTCAGCAACAGTTCGCCGCTTCTCGTGCCCACAAGGAGCAAAAAGGTTTACATACATGCTTAGATATAACCTACAGATATTCCACACAAGTTTGACGTTTAACCGAGAGACCACAGATTCCTTGACAATTATCATTATCTAAGTGTTCAATATTTTGGCCTTTGTCTCTGACAACAAAGTTAAAGTATGGGATGAATTGCATGTTACAAGGAGAACGTTAGTTATGACAGTGAAGGTACGCCGGTAGAGGTAGACCTAGAAAGAGTTGGATGGATTGCGTGAAATGTGTCATGATCATCAAGGGAGTGTTGGCTGAGATGACGTATGATAGAGTTATGTGGAAGACAAAAACATGTTGCGCCGACCCTACGGGTAAGGAGGAAGATGATCACTTCGAATAAGACCATATCAATCATAGATAGACTTAGTTGGCCCGTCGGCTGACGACGCTCATGGTGTAATAACATAAAACAGTGTGTGATTTCAGGCAGTGCTTGGCACTAATCCAATAGCGTTTGTGGCTCCTGGGTGCGATGACGACTATTTCTACTTGGACTTTGCGACAACAGCCGTCTCTATGGGAAAGGTGAGACATCATTTAAACGATAAGTATGATGATATGAAGGTCTATGTTTATAATATTTACAGTTTAGTCAGCTATATGCTTAAAAATTCACTTGATACATGTCATGAAACTCAAGAATACCTGAAATGAAAAAGAGTGTGGCTTAGTGATGTACAGTAATAAACTTTTCTTTTCAAACATTTCATACATATTAAATTGCCGTAGATAGCGTACTACGCACGTAAAGCCCGGAGGCTGCCGGACGGCTGGGCTCTGGGCCCCGATGGCAAAATGACGAACGACGCCAAAGAGGTAACTATAAAAGAATTTTTTCACAATTTATTCAACATCGATCTGCACCACTTTCGCCTGTGTGGTGAATATACTTCTCATGTCTTTTCTATCATATCCACACCCTTCCCGGTAATGTCACGTTTATTATATGCTGTAATTTTTTAATAATAATAATAATATATATAAAAATATGTTTATATTATTTTATTTATTTATAAAAGCCAGCCAGATGGAGACAAAATAACTTAAAAAAAAAATAAAGATTCTTTATTGCATAATCATTGATTACAAGATCAATATCGCTTTGGCTCCTTAACTAGGAAATCAATCATATATATCTTATGTTTCTCAGTAATAAGGTAGGTTTCTAATATTTTCTAGTTTCCAAGCATATTCAATGCAAACAATTAAATCCAACCTCATTATTATATTAACGTAGACTAAAAGGGTTTGGTGTAGACCTTAAGATTATTGCTACCATTTGAAAAACTATATAAAACTGTAGTTTAATTCCCATTAATTTATGTTTTTATTACTAGGCAATGAAAGGGAGACAACTCATGCCGTTAGGAGGTACGGAGAGTTCATCAGGTTACAAAGGCTATGGGCTTGCAGCTATGGTTGAAGTATTATGTGGAATTACTGCAGGTTAATAAATGTCAGTATTCTAAGTTTATAGGCGCTCGACGTGATCTGAAATTGTATGGCTCCAGGTACAGGTGTAGGTAGAGGAACACGCGAACACTGGCAGGGCAAACAACGATTTTGCATCGTGTTATACGTAGCGTTTTGTGTTGTCTGGTGTTTTGAATGGCCCTATACTGATTGGACCCTTTCAATTATCTCAATATAAATTAAAAATATGCTTTCTTTTAAGGATCAAAATATGGACATCACATTCGGTCGTGGGTATTATCAAACAAAAGTGGTGGATCAGCCAATCTCGGTCATGCCTTCATAGTAATGGACCCCAATCAGTTCGCGCCCGGTTTCAAGGAACGCGTTTCCGAGTGTCTAAGTTACTGGAGGAGCATGGAACCGGTAATATGCGATTTTAGTTTAGCCTGCTTTTAATCTACAGGTCATGTGCTCGAATCCTGGCATCTAACAATGTGTTTTTCGATTTTTGAATTTCACATGTACGTAACTTACCCGACGTTCTTATGGTGAAGGATAACTTCTTAATGCAATCTGAACATACAATTAATTTTATTTAATAGGCGGATCCAAAGCTACCAGTGGTAGCGCCTGGTGACATGGAAAAGTTGGTTGGTGGAAAAACTGATCGCGAAGGTACCATTACATATATAAAAAGAATCCTTCAGCACAGTAAAAAAATAGCTAAAGACTTAAACGTTGAACCTTTGAAAGAAATTCCACTTAAATAATAAATCGAGCAAGACATAAATGATTTGAATAAATCTGATTTAATTTCTATATCATACGAAGAGTGAAAGAACGTTTCAAATAACGCATGTGAAACTGTGGCAGTCGTGTTTAGATTAAAATTTTCAGCTTAAAATCTACGCACTGTTGTTGATATTATATTATAATTTGAAAATAGTAACGTAAAACAACACTGAGTTATTATTTTTTGTGACTTTATATAATATTTTTTCAAGATTACGTTATTGTACTGTAAAGTTATATTACTTATGTTTTTGGATTTTTTTAAATAAAGCGATTTTTAATTATTTTTCTTTTAAATTTGCAATCGCTTTTCAAACTATAGATTTGGGGAGAGAATTATTAAAGTGTCTAATGAAGAGAAACAATAATTTTTCTTAAATAAAACCTTTTGCGTATATGCTTGGCTTTCGATGACCACTGAAACCATGTCAACAAGGTCATTGAAAATCACTTCAGAAAAGCTTCAGTTTAATTAAGAAGGCCAAGTTAATTCACGCTCTGACACGCTAGTATAATAATCCCATCTCTGAAATTAATACTTCTTTGTTCATTCACTCATTCATTTTTAGAGCTTTATAGTTTTTCTAATTTTAATTTAATTCACAACAAGGTATCTCATTATTTCAACAAAGTCAAGCCTTATTAGATGGTTATAATTCGTCACACATTAAATTTGGACAGTGGTGCTCAATAACTGGACTGACATTCACATGGTATTGTCTGAACACTAACTGGCGCCAGTGAGTCTAACTCCCCAACTGTACTGGCGAACCGTAAACCAGGCGACGAGAGCACTGAAATTGTTAATAGTTCAAAGTTGTGGGAATAAGTTTTGACTTATATCTACCCTGAGAAAAAAATGTTAAAACACTGTAGCCCGTGACAGAAGATTGTACGTTGCGTTTGATCTATTTGTGGTCGTTCAAACAATATAACAATAGCTACATTGTACTATCACAATCATTCAATAATGTTACGCAAAGCGTCGGATATAGTGACAATAGTGTCGTTTAATTAAAATTGATCACTTTTAACATAGAATCTGCTTCACACACAATAAATAGTCATAAATCATATTGTAAGTAGATTAAGGTCTAGCCCTTAAAATGTACCGA
This sequence comes from Papilio protenor, assembly GCA_029286645.1. Lineage (NCBI taxonomy): Eukaryota > Metazoa > Arthropoda > Insecta > Lepidoptera > Papilionidae > Papilio > Papilio protenor. Next base: position 6,130,203 of record JAGSMZ010000007.1, on the reverse strand, counting down.
GTTTATTTAAATTCAACGGCTCAGCTAATTAACGTAGTAGGTTAGCGATTCGTTTGCTAAGCTTTATGTAATTGGCTGTATGTTGTATGCTTTGCATTGGCCAGCGTCATTGTATGTTAGATTTCCGCAGCGTACGTGTGTCAGTTCGGTGATTGAAAATTGAAATAGGCTAGAAAGTAAAATCGCGATAAGAACGTTGACTTGACTGTTTCTTTTAGTAATCTGTGGTACGTTGACATATTACGTTATCTGTTTGGTTTTGTCATTGCAATATTCGTCGATTGTCGATTGTGTTACTTTCCTTTCGGTTAAATAAAATATTCACGCTTAACAACTTTGTTTTGGCATCAATGAAAATTAACAACATTTTTATTGTTTAAAAATAAGAATTTTATTTTCACTTATTCAAGCAAATCAAGTAGTGTCTGTGAATTATTCTCACAAGAGGTTAACCCGCTCTCTTGTCAATTGTCAAGTGTGTAGATGTTTTCAAGTTTTACTACTTTCAAGTTATTTTGTTTAAATAAATGCAATAAATAGATATGGATAAGAACATGCAACGCCAAATGTTAGTTTAGCTCGTATCTGTGTGCTTGTGGTAATTTAATTCGTTTTATCAGTGAACTACTAGTTAACAATACAGTGGCAAAAGTGATTAACTTGTTTTTATTACAATTGCAATAAAGCGTAATATCAGTTTATATCAATAGTGCAAAATTCAAGATCTTGGGAATATTTGAATCTTACATGTCAGGTCAGTAATATTTTTTTTTACATTTTGTAAAAAGGAGTGGTGAAAGTTTTTACAGTTGTTATAATGAAGAATGGTCTTTTATAAATTACATATTTAGCAGTTTTAGCTTGAATTTGTATGTTTTTAATATTATTTTATTCAGGAATTTGCATTACAATTTGACAATCACTTCTTAACCTTGTAACAAAATTTGTGATATGAAGACTAAGTAGTTTTAATTATTTAAAATATACTTCAAGTTACAGATTAAAAATTATAAAAAAAAACTTTTAACATGATAAAATTTATGAATAAAGAAAAACAGATTATTAAATTGAAATATTCCTTTCAGGAAGAAAGTAAGGTTTTACACAAGGAGTTATCGGTTATCATCATTAAAGTATTAATATTATATTATATTATATTTTATTCATTGCATAACAAATTATAATATCACTTTACTATAAGCATGACGATTATATAATTAGTAAATCAACAGGGGAGAGGATAAATTAAGAAAGGAAATAGTATTTTGAAATTTATTTCTATTCCATGAAGGTATCTTCACAGTATGACCTTATAGTTGTCTACATGTTATTGTTTAGTTAACATTATATGGTCTGCTTGTTTGTTAGTCCAGATTTTATATAAATATTTCATTTTATTGTTATTCAAGATTTAATAGTAGTTTGTTACAAAATAACATTTTATATTGAAGTATGAAGTAATAGAATTAAACTGCAATAGTTTACTTAAGAAAATAATACAAGAGTGAACTTGACCAACTTTAACCATAACCCAGCGTCCGAAACCTGTTATAAATAATATCTCATAAAAATACATATAAAAGATAATCTTATGTAAACAATATAAATTACATTTGCAGTTTAAAAAAAATCTGGGCTCTTTCAATTAGTATAAATTAATTAAATGATAAAAATGGCTCGGGATACAGAGGTACATAATTTTTTTTATCTATTTCACTTCTTTATCTATACATATTAATTTATAATATAGTATTAGTATTATGGAGTAATTGTACATTTTAAATTATTCATTTGTTGTATAATAGTGATTATTTTGTGAATCATAAATATATTTGTATGGAAATTTCCCTTGTAAAGTTCTTTGATTATAGTTGTAAATAAAACTCCATAATACTAATGTTTCCTGAAAGAGAATGTTGAATTCCACAGACTTCCTTTAAAATAAATGTTTGTGGGTAGTCAACTTGCATAGATACTTAAAAAGGCTCTATCAAAATTCCAAGAATTCAACATATGATAATTTGTAAAAACTTATTACAGAATCACCACAATACTTCACAATAATATACTGGAGGCCTGGTTTTAGTCCCCTTCCCTGTCCACCCTTTTCTTAAGTGGAAAGGATGGGAAGGAAAAGTGGATTTGACGTTGGAGAGGACGCATAGGAAGGGGAAATGTCCCCTTTGTGTGCGTCTCCTCCTCCGTCAATTAAGATGTTTATGGGTAGCGGTTGCTTTCCATTTCGGTGGATTCAGGTGGCCGCTTGCTTGTTTGCCACCTTATATTATAAAGAAAAAAAATTACTTGATATGTTTACGAAAGTTAGAATACTAAGTTGGTAGTTTAGTGAATTAATTAAATAAACACATGTAACTGTTGTGTGTAAAAAAATTGTGTTGAGAGCTAAAGATTTTACAAGTTTATTCTGGAGAATAATTATTAATCTCAAGATATGAGTTGGCCTTACGTCATCCTCCCATTTAAGGATCGCCTGGTTTATCCTACGCCAAATGTGTGAAGCATACGCCGCTGTGGGTATACTATTTGCATCCCTTTTATATTCTTTGAGAAAAACAGAGATACAATATCTCAGCAGTGGAAATTTACAGTATAACGTATATATCTTTGTCCACACAAACACGTACAAAATAATCACACACAATTAATGTCATATTCGTTATTTCGCAAGCTACAACAATGACGATGTTTTTTATAAATATTTTGGATAGAGACAAGTCGCGCGTGTTATGCGTGGCCAAAGTTACTAGATGTCTACTTGTATATTTCCGTCCTATTGGCACACTGGCCAAAATACATGCAAATATGAATTTCTGAACGTGCGATTTTGTTAGCGTTAATTTATATTATTGAGCGTCGGTGGCTCAGTGGTTTAAGCACTTGACTTGTAATCTACATGTCTTGGGTTCGAATCCCGCCATGTACCAATGTAATTTTCGATTTTTTCGAATTTTCATATGTACATAATTTACCCGACGTTCTTACAGTGAAGGAAAACATCTTGATGCAACCTGCACATATCGGCGAAGAAATTCAAAGATATGTGTGAAGTCAACCAACCCGCACTTGGCCAGCGTGGTTGACTATGGCCTAGTCACCCTATGTTAGGGTAGGCTCCGAGCCCCTCGGTGGGGACGTATAGTGAGCTGGTGATGATGATGATGATGAATTTATATTATAAGTTAGTGTGAACGCAGACTACATGATTAAAACACTGGAATTAATTCGAGAATACGATTCTAGTACTGCGAAAATATAAAGGCTGAACGTAACAGTAGTAACAGAAAAAGTTCTTGTTAAAATGCATTATACTTACCACAAGAAAAATAATGTGCAATTGACTACATCTCTTTGTAAAACTATCATAAGATTAGCTACGCGTTATCGAAAATTTTAAATCGTATGGCCTTGGATATTGAAAAGTTTTTTACATTGATAACAAATAACTCTTGATTTTAGTTCTTCTTTATTCACTACGATTATTGTTATGTTACAAAAATAACCAGTTTTTAATTAAAGGAAATCACTCTTAATCAACGTCACGTTTTGATTTTCGACAGGTGTGAAAAATTTTAAACTAGCTTTCGCTCGCGACTCCGTCCGCGTGGGATTAAAAAAAACAAAAGTGAGTAGCCTATGTGTTCTTCCAGATTATCCTCTACATCTTTACCAAATTTCATCGAAATCCGTTCAGTCGTTTAGGCTACAAACTCTAACAAACATCCATCCATCCATCTAAACTTTCGCATTTATAATATTAGTATGATATAATGCCACTAAAAAATTGATTCTTTTATTCTCAGTTTAAAGCTAAACCTAGTTTAAGCTTTAGTCTCGATTTATAAAACGAATTATAAATTTATTAAGGACAATTTAAAACAATTTTCGATAAGACGGTTAATACCGAATTACAAAAATGATAAGAGCGTAAATTACGCGTATGCACTAAATACAGGAAATAATCTCATTCGTTTTATTTACTAAAGATCGAATGGGGTTGTCGAGTAACCAGTTCATCATTCATCGTTTACTAGAAAAATTAAGTCAGAGTAAACGGTATGATTTAACGGATTAGTCGATCCGTTCAATTCGTACTTGACTTGTGAGACCTCTATAATACTAGATTATATCCAATTATCGGATAAATTATCCAATTATTGGATTGCTTTGGATTTGTATGTAATCCTACTCTAGACGATTATCTACACTAAGAGCGGGTGCACACCTTTGACTAAACTATCGCACAACTGTTGTGCGATTGCCGATTGTTTCGAAGCCAATTCAACTATATAGTTGCACAACTAAAAATCGAGTAATGTGCGCAACTCTTCGAGTATATAAGATCACAGGAATCAAACTGCGACTAAAGAGTTGTGCGATAGTTTAGTCAAAGATGTGCGCGTTGTAACTTTGGACGGCATTTACACTTGATTTCAAACGACTTAAAAAAATATTATTCAGCAAATGTATAAAATTAAAAATCCATGTGAAAATATAAATATGTAATACATATATTTCTTTCCTTGTTTACGAAACTTGAGGAAGGAAGAAATCTGTTTTCAGACAGAGTTCAGTCACAGTTCAGTCGGTTTTCCTCAAACGCAGGATTTATAAATATAGCTTTGTAATCTGCCTTTTTTCTTGGTGGAATCGTTCTATTTATGCAATAGCTATTACTGCATCTGCCAATTGTATATCTTGGCTTACAAAAACAATCACATAACATTGACAGCTGTGAAAACAGGATTGCTTTTTGTTTATTCTATTATCTCGCGATAGGCGAACTTCCTCCACGCGGATGTATGGCGGAGTTCAACGATCTGTAATTTAATTGGATGCAGTAGGAAAGCAATGCGTTAGTTGATATTCAAATCTGTTCGTTCTATTAGTATTTTCCCTCAACAGTAAATGTATTTAAAATTGTTACATAAAATACTTTTGTGTGATGATATTTTATTAGATTCAAAATACTAAATCTATACTAATATAAACCGGAAAGATTTGTATTTTTGTATTTTTGTTTGTATTGGAATAACTCAAAAACTACTGGGTCGATTTCAAATATTCTTTCACCATTAAAAAGCTACGCTATCAGTGAGCAACCTAGGCTGTTTTTTTTTCACGCAGACGAAGTCGCGCGCAACAGCTAGTACATTATAAAGAAATTCATAATTTCTCAATAGTCAATCCGTTGGCGCTATAAAATGTTAGTAAACTACATATTGATAAAATGACAATTGTCGAATTGTTTATGTGAACGAGAGAATTAAACTGGCTCCAGACGATACAAATGAAGTGTGCCAGCTGTATTGTGTAGCAATGCCACAATGGCCCGGCAATAATTTTACATAGCCGTGTTCAATCCATCAACGTTTTCTGGGGCAACGTACGTGCTTTACGTTTAATATGTTATTTCACGCATTACTTTTATATGTATGTTAAAAACCGTAAAAATAGCCTATATGTTTATCGCGGTAATAGATAAAAATATCGAGTTTACGCGACTTTTGTAAATTTTTTTATATCATGAGGCGGAAAACGAGCAAGTGACCACCTGAATCCGCCAAAATGGCGAGAGACCGCTGCCCATAGACATTCGCAATAGCGGAGCGTTGCCTACCCTTAATCAACGGAGGAGGAGACGCATATAAAGAGAATATTACCCTATGCGTCTCCTCCACTGTCAAATCCACGTTCCCTTCTCATCCTATTCTTATAAGAAAAAAGGGGGGAAGGAAATGGGACTAAAGTTGGGCCTCCGGCGCCACACTCATCAGACGAAACGCGGAATTGCTCCCACTTTACGCCTGTCTTCTGTGTGGTCGTGGTATTACACCGGACGAGCCGGCCCATTAGTACGAAGTTGTTAAAGCGGGTTCTACCACTGTTAGTTGTATATTTTAATGTCTAAATATTAGATCGCTTCAAATATGTAATGCTCTATCAAAGTAATGTAAATAATGCATAATTATTTGCCATTTTATATCCATAACAACTTTATAGTATTGTGATTTTATTTATGCTGATATCATCAGATGGTTTCAATGATAATATCATTATGTTGACATTACAAAAGAGCTCATGTTGGATGATTTTTATGACACTGTTTCATTGTTTATTGTCCTACATTAATTTTGCCGTTATTTTTAAAAAGATATGTAAAAATACACAAATTAATATTATAGTATAATTGTATTTATGAAAAAAAAATGTACATAAATAAAGGAACTCACTAGTGTTATAAGGATTACGCAACAAAAAAAGAAAAAGAAAAGTAAAACAAACTGCAAAAAAAAATACGGACCAAGAGTCTGTAGAAGTTGATTAAAAAAAAAACTACTTCGATAATTGTCGCAAACTTACCCTTATCATGTAAAACGCTGGTATGTAAAATTTATCGCGACTTAACGTCGTGAAGTAATTACCTGGTTGTAATTGCTTGTCGACGTCGTAAGTAGCTATTAGATTGGTTTATGGGCTTTTTTATGTTCCTGTGCTAAGGTTCACACACGACACTAAATACGATTATCGTATTAACAAATAATACGCACATTATAAAAAAGAATTTGTAAAATGTATGTAGTGTATGAGTTCACGTACGTCGTTGTATTAATCTTAGCGAATCTTAAACAATCTGACAAAAAAAAATCCATTTTAGAGTTTAGTACGTTATCTTGTAACACTGTTACATATTAGATTGTAGTTTCAGTATTCCGCTGCTAGCTACATATTGATAGAACCTTTTGCTGCATATGAACATAGATTCAATTGAACCGCTAATTAATGTAAAATTTCAAACAAATTTTGGCAACCTACTCAATGTAATTAGCACCGCTTCACGTTACTTGAACGTTCTGTATTTAAATCAGAGCAACAGTCTGTAATTGCGGAATGCCTGGCAAAGACTTTTTTCATTTGAATAAGTTCAGATTTTTTGCTTCAAGAGAACACATAGGCTACTTACTTTTCTTTGTATTTTTCCGCGTGGACGTAGTCGCGGCCAAAAGCTAGTCTACAATATTTAGTCACAAAAATTCCATAGTTTATATTGGGATAATATCGAGAAGATTTTGCACAGGTAACTGAAAATTGAGGTTAGAGAAAATTAACCAATCACTATATAGGATATTTATATTCTATTTGAGATTTGATACATCACTGGCTATGGTCCAATCTATTCGCATTATGGGCCAAGTCTTATGACGCAATGACAGTAATTAATCCTCTATAACACTGTGCGTATTACGTTAACTCGGTCGTTATAAAGTATGCGTGGTGGCAGAGAGGTGCCATTTCTTGTTCATGCATTCTATAGCCCAAGCGAGAACCGTTTTCATTAGTTGTAACTGCATGCGTTGGGCGATACTACGACGAGGGACGAGTCCCCGCACAACGTTTGCTACATCGGTCGTTAGCCCGTTTGCGGGGAATCCGCTTATGCTGTATAACGAGTTATCGGGTAAAAAAACTGCGCTCTTTTATAGCACTTTTTTTTGTTTTAAATATATTAGTAGATGTTGACTTTGTTGTTGTTTTAATATTGTTCAAGACAAAGAAATAATAATGACATAAAAATTACGTTTAATCATATGTGTACTTCTCTATGTACTTATTAAAGACTGTGCTCTGTAAATATAGAATTGTACGTTATTACTAAGGAATCATTAGCTTGTGTTGCATGCGATTTATTACATATACGCTTATTCATGATCTCTGATAATGTCATAATCTACTAAGAACAGGAAATAACTTGGAAGTTACGTCTAATAAAGTGATTATACTTTAACGAGATTACTATGTTACTATTGTGTTCTTAAGTATTAACTTATTGTGGTTTTAAGTATTAGATGAATTTGTATTTAAGTGGTTTATACATTCCTAATTATTACAATAGTTTGGTCGATAACTGCGAAGTATAACAAACAATATGTATATTATTTTGTTATTAACTGCCAGTAGTTTTCCTATTTCCGTATCATTTAGTAGCTTCATATCAATGAGGGATGTGGGTCACGTTCAGGGTTATACATTACATTAGCTAATAAGTTAACACATTTCGTGTAAATTTAGCTTTTGGTTATTTGGTAGTATTTTGAACGAGACAAGTAAATTGATATTTTTCTCTTAATGTTACAACATCTACGTATCTTTTAAACTGTTCTTTTCATATAATAGAATCTATACTATATCTATACTATACTATATACTATATACTATTTATATACTATTATACTATACTATATTTACTATATCTATACTTCTATACTATTATAATAAAGCGTAAACACACACTTCTTTGTTGCCTAAGATCTCAGCAATTACAGCATATTTTTTTGAATAATTCTTTTTTTAATAAAAATCCCTACACTTACGTCATGCTTTAGGCTATATATTTTCACGCCTATAAACTTAGGGGGTAAATATTTTGGATAAAAACCCTAATGTGGGAAAGAGACCATAAGTTGCTGCCAACATCAAGGAAGCAAGGTTGTCATAATGTCATGTCATTTTGACATTTGCAATTGATAATTTGACAAATGTAAACAACAAAATAAAATTTTCATAATTTTATGCGGATGAAGACGCATGGGAACAGCTAGTCATAGAATATTTAATAATAAGCGAGCAGGACTGGTAAAGCCTTAGGTTTTTCAGTTTATAAATATGTATCTTTAAATTTAAACTCGATATTTGGTACTACGAGTATTATGTCTTGTCATACCTGCAGAAGTATACAGAAAATGATGTCGTATAATTGCTTGTGCATTAATTAATGTCAAGTGGCGGTGTGGCCGACGACTAATTGCGTGCATTCATACCCGGACTGAGCTCTTACGAAATACCACGTACATGAAATACGTACGTATGAAAAAAACGACCTTAACGGCCATATAACATGTGTTCCGCTCTGCCGGTATAAAACAACTAATTTCAGTCTTATCGCAAAGTGATAAGGTTTATTTATCGACGGCTATGCAGTCGACCCTGATAAGGCTGCAAGCGTTTCGATAAAACTAACACCGAGTTACAGAATAAGACTTAGACTTTACACGAAAATCATACTTCATACTATCATACTTCATACTTGATACTAATATTATAAATGCGAAAATTTATATGGATGGATGTTTGTTAGAGTTTGTAGGCTGATGGCTGAACGGATTTCGATGAAATTTTGTACAGATGTAGAGTATAGTCTGGAAGAACACATAGGCTACTCACTTTTGTTTTATTTCCGCGTGGATGGAGTCGCGGGCGAAAGCTAGTGTAAAATGTTACATGTAGTTCCAGGAATTAGTTGATTATAAACAAAGGACTGAATTTGTGGACATGACGTGTTTTTAATAAACTTGTTTGCAGAAGGATTTGTCGAAGTCCAGTTAAACAAATCATGCTTGACGAATAGATAAGTGTACAAGACCGGTTCAGTTTTATATGTAAGACAAACTCGGTCTAGAAACGGCTAAAACAAATTGGTACTCTTGTATTTGTAAGTTGCTAATCAATGAAGCCCACCCAGACATTTCAACTGATCAGTTGAAATTGTGCGTACGTAGGTGAAACTTTATAGTCTGAGAGTTAACATTTTTATATTAAAACAGTCTGTTAGAATTGATCGTTTGTAACGGGGCTTAGTGATCAATATTAATTGAAATTGATGACTAATTTGAAATGGAAATCTATACTAATATGAAGAGGAAAGATTTGTATTTTTTATGCATTGAAATTACTTAAAAACTATTAGGCCGATTTAAATTCTTTAACCATTAGAAAGCTACGTTATCGCTGAATAACATTGGCTATATTTTTTAATTTCATGTAGACAAAGTCGCGAGCACCAGCTAGTCATTTAAAAAATCAGTTATCAGTTAAATAAGTTCGTTAGTACTCCTTACGCTGTAAGATAATTTTTGTTACGGTACGTTTAGTATTAGTAATTTAAAGCTATACATAAATGTGGACCGCTCGTAAAAAGTCCTTTTTATATAGGGGTCATTGATATTCTGTACGCGGATAAAAATGTAACCAAACGTTTAAATTTCAAAGGATATTCTCGTAATGACCTCTCATTCACATTGTGATGCGATTAAACTATTTTTACTCTCTTATCTTGTTCAAGACTCTTCAAGTGATTATTACGGTAAAAAATCTATGTATTATTTTAAAGTTTTTAACAAATTAAATTTGAAGTCTATCAACTAAAAGAATTGACGTATATTTAAGCCAAAATGTATTTGAAACATTGTCAAAGATTTATATGGCAAGGCCCCATGGGTTTTACTTTATACTTTTTCTCGCTACTCTCTTATGTAGTAGGTGTCCCATCACTGGAACAACAGTTTTACCTGCCATCCGGCTCGAAGGATCATGTTAGAATAAAAATAATAATAAATCAAGAGTATCGATTTGAATGCGAAACATTTAGAAAAAGCAGATAACAGATGGCCTTTATAAAGGAAGATTGCAGTTGTTTTATGTTCGGATACGTGTGCTGTTTTTAATCATGAACATTGAATAACATAGAGATGTATTAACATAGTTTCGGGACTTGTTATTAAGTTAGATAAAGCCTGCTGACCCTAGTTAAACGAGTGGTCCTACCTGAATAACGGTACGCAATCGTGATTGGACTGGCGCTAAGCGACTAACAGTCTGGCATTAAAATAAAGTTTATTAGTTGTTCAATTAGTGTAATTATACTTAACTTCGTACATGTACGAAGTTTAGCACAGAGTATCAGGTTTTTTTACAAACTTTAGGCTTTGAGTTTACCTGTCTATACTATCTATATCTATATCTATACTATGATAATAAAGCGTAAACACACACTTCTTTGTTGCCTAAGATGTCAGCAATTACAGCATATTTTTAAATAATTATTTTTTTAATAAAAAGCCCTACACTTACGTCACGCTTTAGGCTATATATTTTCTCGCCATTAAACTTAGGGGGTGGATATTTTGGATAAAAACCCTAATGTGGGAAAGAGACCATAAGTTGCTGCCAACATCAAGAAAGCAAGATTGCTAAGGTTTGTCATGTCATGTCATTTTGACATTTGTTATTGATAATTTGACAAATGTAAACTTCCACTGTCGTGACACTTGTATCACAACAATATTGCTATCTCTATATTAAAAAAAACTAGCTGTTCCTCGCGACTTCGGCCTCGTGAAATTAAAAAAAAATAGCCTATGTTACTCAGTCATAACGTAGCTTTTTAATGGTGAAAGTATTTTTGAAATCGTAGTAGCAGTTATTTTAAGTTACAAAAGTAAGGCTACAATAATACAAATCTTTCCCTCTTTATAATATTATATTATAGATTGATTGTTCGTTTTAATAGTTTAGTTGAAATAAGTTAATAAATAATAAGAGAAGTAATCAGAAATCTCTTATTTATAATTTTCCTACGGATATCAATAATAAGTCATTGCTTACGGTACTTATGAGTTTACAATCTAGCGAATGTTACCGCAGCGGTTGAAATCAAATACGATAGTATCGTTGTATTTATAGATTGAAGTACTTGGAAAGATTAAATGAAATATGTATGACTAGCTTTCGCCCGCGACTCCGTCTAGAATAAAAAAACAAAAGCAAGTAGCTTATGTGTTCTTCCAGACTATTCTCTATATCTATACCAAATTTAATTGCGATCCGTTCAATAGTTTAAGCTGCAAACTCTAACAAACATCCATCCATCCATCTAAATTTTCGAATTTATAATATTATATAATAATAATATACTAGCTTTCCCCCGCGACTCCGTCCGTCTGCAATAAAAATACAAAAGCAGGCAGCTTGTGTGTTCTTCCAGACTATCCTCTACATCTATGCCAAATTTCATCGAGATCCGTACAGTAGTTTAGGCTGCAAACTCTAACAATCATCTATCCATCTTAACTTTCGCATTTATTATATTAATGAGATTAGAAAGATTACTATTTCTTGACTTATTACCATTCACGTCGACGTAAAGTTTAAAGTGAACAGGTGCAAGTCTAATACTATGTTGGCTATTAGGTTTATTTATTTTATTTCTTGAAAATTTTGAGATAAAATAAAGCGAGGTTGTTAAATAAGGATACCTAATGTTATATATGATCATCATGATTTTATGATTATCATGTAAAAAAGGCATTTAACCTGTATTTTGCGATTTTAGAAGTTTCAGCGTAAATTGTAGTTTGTCTATGGTAAACCATTGGATTGAAATCTGATACTTATTTTGCATCTAAAAAGTAACTTATATACACGTCTTGAAGCTACACTCAAAGTTGTGTAATGGTCATTTAAGTAATACATTACAATAGTGGTTACCTATACTAATATAATAAAGCGTAAACACACACTTCTTTGTTGCCTAAGATGTCAGCAATTATGTACATCATATTTTTCAATAATTCTTTTTTTAATAAAAAGCCCTACGCTTACGTCACGCTTTAGGCTATATATTTTCACGCCATTAAACTTAGGGGTAAATATTTTGGATAAAAACCCTAACGTGGGAAAGAGACCATAAGTTGCTGCCAACATCAAGAAAGAAAGATTGCTAAGGTTTGTCATGTCATTTTCTGCAATTGAGAATTTGACAAATGTAAACAATAAAATAAAGTTTTTATAATTTCACGCGGATGAATCCGCACGCGAACAGCTAGTAAATAATAAATTATTTCGCAACTGTTTCCTGAACCGTGTCAGTTTTGTTCACATTCATCCACTCGTAATTAAGTAGCTGCTTAGAATCAAGGCTAAGTTTATTTTCGTCTAGGTCACTTTAGTACATAATAGAAAAGTTTGAGGCATTTTTCTTGACAAGTCTAGCAAAAAATTAAAAAAAAAAACCATCGTTAGAAAGGTAATTTATCTGTAACATAGGCTATATTTTATTATTACTAATTGTGGTGTACGAAACAAAACACGGGCGTTAGGTTATATACTACTAGCTTTCGCCCACGTGGAATTAAAAAATGACAAAAGTGAGTAGCCTATGTGCTCTTCTAGACTATCCTCCACATCTATACCAAATTTCATCGAAATCCATTCAGCCGTTTTGGCTACAATGTCTAACAAACAAACAGCCATCCAGCCATCCATCCATCTAAACTTTCGCATTTATAATATTAGTATGATATAGTAACAATCTCTATATACATACGTGTCAAATGAGTAAATGCTTTTATACAATTTTGTTACAAGGTTTTGTCCAGTCCAATCCAGTCAATAACGAGATCAGTAATCAATAAATGGCTTATGTACAAAGCATTCATTTGTAGTTTATTGCGTGTAGCCTATCGATTTAAGGCTTTGCTTTCTAGTTTAATTGGTATTTAAAGTTGACTTGTATTTTCTTTTGCATTGCACCAGCTTAAAGGTTGCATGAAGAAAGGTAGCCTTGGATTACCGCAGCTATGAAACTTTTTTATGAGGTGGTAAACGAGCTACCGGCCACTTATTAGGTTAAGGTAGCAGTCACCGCTAACTGTTTACATCTGAAAGCTTATCAAGAATATTTGTGAGAACGTTTTCGTAACCATCGACATTTGTATTTGTTTTGTACAGCGCCCCTACCGGGCGTAAAGTACATCAACTAACCTCATAACAAATGCCGACGTTACGAATACATTCTCGTAAGCATGACAGTTAAGCAAATGTTCGAGATATACCTCTACAGTAAGTTAAAGAAATGCTTGTTTTAAATTTTGTGGAAACTGTTATCTCATAAAACATTACTGTAAAAAATTGTACTATTTCTCATTTTTCATTTCTGTATTGCTTTCGAAAAAGCGCCATCTATGTCCTAACATCTGAAACGAGTGGCGTAGCGGTTCAGGAAAAACGTACATCCCCATGTTCGTAAGGGAAATTCACAAAGTTGGCATTAAGTGAAACTAGGTGGCGCTAATGTATAAAGCTAATTATGCATTTTATGTCTATGATTTGATTTTTATTAGGATAACATCATTATAGCCAAAGCAAAAAAAAGCTTATCTAAAGGGCGCCAGATTTTCTTTTAAAATCACCTTTTACTTCGACGCAAAATAAAAGAGATTAGTTCTCTACTTTTCCGCACTACGGCGAGGTTTATTACTGGTCACCTTTTTATTGCTATATTTGAATGAAATATACTAATAGGATTGTTCAGATGAACAATCCTATTAGTATATTATCTATAGATATAGATTTATAGATTTGTTGTACCATTCCATATTGTAATATTAATTTACTGTATGTCGAAGTCATATTACGTTGAAAAATGCGTTTGTAATATTTGTAATGGTAAAGATATCTCACGAAGCTCGCTTCGCTAAGTTTGTCTCGATGAGAATGCGACGGTGGGGATTTGTTAGACGACCCATATGCTAGCATGTTCCGGCTCCTATTTATATGTACTGTCAGGGTATCTAGCGGTATTACACTTTTAAAATGACAATCATTTGAACGTTTCATACATATTGAGATGGCAACGCGCAAGACGCAGCTTTTAAATTTATCTGTACGAAAAACAAGTTGGTTTTACATGACTAGTTGTTTTTGACCGACTTCCCAAGAGAAGGAGGTACTCAATTCGTCTGTATGTTTTTTTTTATTATTACGCCGATGAGCTCAGAAGTGAGCACCTTTTCAGTTATTTGTAAGAAGACACGGAGTACCTCTCATTGCTAGTACATAGTTTTTTTTTTTAAGTGGAACACCGGGGATTTCCTTAACTGTACTTACGAGGAAAATATAATTCTAGGATTCTTATTTCTTAGTACAGTAATACGCTTGAGGGGGTACAGTCAGTCATTTATTGCGAATGGAAAATATTCCACATTAATACTATTTCGCCTGTATTGTTAGGCGTGACTGAATTTAAATAAAATGACTTGTACAAGTTTTTTTTTGTTGCATTATAATGTAACAGCGAGGTTTCACTGCCAGATTCACAATGTTTTTGTACAAGCTTTTAACTAGTAGAAATTTACGGTTAATGGTAATAGCATTTTAATTTAATGAAATGTAAAACCGAGAATCGTTCTCTGTTTATGTTTTAGTTTTTAGTTTTTTACTTAGTATTTAAATGCTTATATTTTTAATTTAATGTTACGAAAAAGGAGAGACGTTAAAAGAAAAAATAATTATAATAATTACAAGAGTGCAGTGTAATTGCAGGCAGCAGTGGGTTGTTTGACTAATTAAAATTAACTGCGACGTAGTCTTATATTAAAGGGGTAATTAGATATATTGCAGCATGAAAATTGCATCTAGTTTTGCTACTCTCTTCAGTTTTGTCGTCGAGTGGACAAACAAAATTATATAAATTATGTTTAATATTACAATCTTGAAATATCGCATTTGTAGATTTTGTTTCGGGAAGTTAGATGTTACTTGATTACGGAGTAAAGTTATATAAAAACTTTTTGTTGATTTTTCTGGACAATCTGTGAACTGAATATGTATGTTTCTTATGTGACTGTTTGAGCAGATCAAAGTGATAGTTATGTATAGAACATGAAGATTAAGCTAGGTCTAGGGGGGCAGTTACCATCAAAATGGTCATATTCGTAGTAGTTTTTTATCTGTTTCACATTTATGGAGTATTTAGGGGGGACAACTGCATCTTGTGGGGGGAGCAGATTTTTTTTTTAATGGACAGCTGACCATGATATAGCACAAACATGATGATTTGGTTCCGTTCTTTTTACTTCATTCAGTGTTTCCGAATATTATTTGCTACTTGTAAATAAAAGAGGCATGCAGACTTATTCCTCATACATCTATTTTATTTATCTTTAATATTTAATATTGAGCTTAAATTCATATATAAACATATTAAAATGTACCGTATGTGTCTAGGAATTGGATTAATATTTCGATTTATTACCGCTCGTGTTTAATATCCGGTGGCTTGGGGATCGCAAATACGTCTCGTCAAATATAATAAATACGTATACGATCGTCGCCTCCCCACGTTTTATCACCGCACGTTATAATTATTAAATTTTAATAAAATGTGTAATAACACAATATTTTTAAAAATACTTATAAATATGCCTGTAATTGATAGTTCTAAATAATAAAATATGTATAGTTTTACATAGTGAAAGGAAAAATATTGCTATCAAAATGTAGGTCTTGTTATTAAGACAAAAGAAGATAACATTTTTGTCGGGTGTTGTGACAATGGAAACACGATAAGCAATTACTGAAAAGGCGAGTTTTTTTGCTACTAGCCACAGTAATAGCCATATAGACAGTTTTTGATTGATTTGGATTTTTTAACGAACTTTTAGAGTGTTTCGTTTCAAGTACATATTCGAAGATTAATTGGCTGTATTCAGGGAGTAAACCCCTGGATACACGCACTCCAATAATCCGCTCAATGTACACCGAGTTTTGGACAATAAACCGAATTTAATTGCGCCCTTGATGCAATCGCCGCGTCACTCCTGTCTGTCTGTTGCGGTTGTCCGTCTGCTTCATATAGATGTAGACATACGTAGTTTATTCTGGTATTAATGCTGGTTTATTTTAATATTTTTCTCTTTGTTTATCTATACTTCTATACTACTATTATAAAGAGAAAAGATTTGTGTTTTTGTATTTTTGTATGTATTGAAATAACTCAAAAACTACTGGGCCGATTTTAAAAAATATTTCACCGTTAGAAAGGTAATTTATCTGTGAGTAACATAGGCTACATTTTTTATTATTTTATAATTTTACGCGGGCGAAGTCGTGAGCAACAGCTAGTTTCTTATATGATGTAGTATTAATCAAAATAATTAAATGACAAAAATGTAAAGGTTTTTGAATACTCAATTCTTAGTGGATCTTGGTAATTGATAGAAAATATATTTCATATATTTTGCAATCCAACTAGCTTTGACTCAGGAAGGTAAGGTAAGAAACACAAAATAAGTATTTAGCTACAAAACCACTTTAATATTAGTGAAACGGTGCGAATACGTAGGAGGTTCTACATCTTAAATATAGAATGATGTTTGTTTATAAATTGTTTAGAAAGTTCATACGCGGGATTTTAATCCGCGCCTAAACTTCATAAAGTGATTAAAGCCCGGGCGAGTTTTAATTATATCCGGATTAAAGACACGAAACCTATTACCTTCGTCCTCTGGAAGGGGTGGGATGTACTGCTATCGCATGATTGGACATTAATTAAGATATCCTGTTAATTTCCCGGATCATTTTAAACTTTGTATCCGAAATTTTAAAAAGATGTGATGATATATAACGTGTGTCAGGAATGTGGATCAGAATAGCGAGAATGAGTGGAAAAGGTTGGAAGAGACCTTTGCCGATGGCAAACAGATCTGCAGAAAATAAGCAAAAAACGAATATTAGAAGACTAACTTGTAAATTTTAACTTTTAATTTTCTGTTTTAAATTTAAAACGATACGGTAATTATTTCTATTTACTTTTAACTTGGATGCAGAACTGAATTAAAGGTTACTTTATGATTTATTTATCCAAAATTCAAGCCATATAAGTCACATAAGTAGTAGGTGTACAGTCAGCTGCATAAATAAGAATAAATACACTAGCTTTTGCCCGCCACTCCGTCCGCGTGAAATTTAAAAATAATAATAAAGAAATGAAAAAATATAGCCTATGTTACTCACAGATAAATTTCCTTTCTAATGGTGAAAGAATTTTTAAAATCGGCCCAGTAGTTTTTGCGTGAATCAAATACATATAAAAATACAAATCTTGCCTCTTTATAATATTAGTATAGAAGTATAGATATAGATTTACATTAAACATTTGTGTAGGCTTTCGGTTTCAGTAATATGTATTCATGGTTGGAATCATACGGACAAACAAGCAAATATGTACATGTTTTTAAAATCGAAAACGTATAGAAATTGCTGTAGCTTGGTAAATATAGAAATATATTTTCAGCCGACTGTACTTGTGTGGAAGCTCAATTTAATATGTAGATGACAGTATTTTATTTTTTTACTAACAGTAAAATGTTTCTTAACATAGATTTTAGTGGTCCTGCTGTGTAGTAATTTGACGTCGTATAATTTGGACAAAAATTGCCTCGTATTTTTATGTATGTCAAATACATAATTGAGAATACAATTGTATGTGACAAAGTAACAAGTTGTTACAAAATGTTTTCTATAACATTGTAGAGAAAATATGATAAGTGACAAATAGTGTGCCTTCGTCGTAAATCATGGCCGACCTTTCCGCCTCGCAGGAAACACTAATAAGATTGCAACATTTCCCATTTCCGAAAAAAAGCAAGGAAGAATACAATTAAGTGACTGATAAATTGGTGTAAAGGTTCAACCTTTTTAGAAGCTGACTAAATGCAAAGATTTTTTACTCTGCAATTTTATTCGATACTAGCTTTCGGCCGCGACTCCGTCCGCGTGAAATTAAAAAAACAAAAGTACATAGCCTATGTGTTCTTCCAGACTATCCTGTACATCTATGCCAAATTTCATTGAAATCCGTTCAGCAGTTTAGCCTACAAACTCTAACAAACATCCATCCATCCATCCATCTAAACTTTCGCATTTATAATATTAGTAAGAAGTAAGATATTTGTGTTGCAATTAAATTATTTTTATCTGCAATAAATATGACTTTTTTGCCTTAATAAGTGATGATAAGTTGATAAAAGCGCCCCGAGGTCAAGGTTTTTATATTCTTGTACTGTACACGTATACTCCGTACAGTTCTTTTTGTAGATATAATGAAAACCTATATTGTAATCAGCTGTGTCTTAGCAATGTTTACTTAGGACCGAATATCACTTTATAGAATAACACACGTTACAAGATTGTACGGGTCTGATTAAATATCAACATTACTTTGTTTCAGTTTATTTAAATGGTATAAGAAAATATTAAACATGTTTTTACATATGAAATTATCTTGGCTATCGAAAATGTAATGTACAATATTTTGGTAATAAAATAAAATGTTAAGCGCCAATAGCCTAATGGTTTGTGGTACGACCGATCTTACGGTCGAGGATTCGAATCCCGCCATTCGACTATTGTGAACCATATCCTAGCACAAGCCTAGAGCTTAGTTGGAATGGTTAAAGGAAATATTGGTAAATCAACAAATAACTACTAGTATTTAAAAAAAAAAACTTCACATTCACATTTTCTCATTTTCTTTTCTCAAACGAAAAAAACTTACAGACGAATTGAGAACCGCCTTCTATTGAAGTGGGATAAAACTTAGTAAATTATGATTCCTGTTTATAAGTGTCCAAATATTGGATAAAAAAGAGACTAACGTAATCAAATATGATTTACAATTTAATAGAATTTGATATGTATAGGTGTAGTATTAGATATACTTTGCCACAAAGGCCGTGTTGAAGGTGAACTTAAAGGTCAAACCATATGTCAAAAGGCGCGCCGCTACGAGTAGGGTAATGAGCTTTCTGGTTTATATTGTTGGCACTCCATTTTACACAAGTATACATGTATTAAATACTTTTATCTTTTGTGAAGAGCGTCGGTGGCTCAGTGGTTTAAGCACTTGACTTGTTATCTACAGGTCTTGGGTTCGAATCCCGAAATGTACCAATGTGATTTTCGATTTTTCGAAGTATCATATGTACATAATTTACCCGACGTTCTTACGGTGAAGGAAAACATCGTGAGGAAACCTGCACATATCAGCGAAGAAATACAAAGATATGTGTGAAGTTAACCAACCCGCACTTGGCCAGCGTGGTTGACTATGGCCTAGTCACACTATCTTAGGGTAGGCTCCGATGATGATGATGATGATGATGATGATCTTTTGTGATACGGGCCATTTAGTACGTTACCCAGTAAAAAAGATTGTTTTATTTTATCAGATGCTCTGATATTGCCAATGGCTTGTCTTGTATTTTCTGTAAATATTAATTTTATAAAAAGGTAAATTTAATTATAGCCAAAGTATGTCAATGGGTAGTGATAGTGGCTGCGTCTCTCCGATGTGATTTGTTAATTTGTTACGACGCAGATTTATATCAGACAGATGGATGAAGCAAGTTTACAATTTAATTAATACGAATAACTTTATAATATTTACGTATTAACATTTATAGATGTTACATACAGAGTACCTATTCATATGAAAATCTAAGCCGACGAAAGTGTAATTAAAAAAATCAAACAAAAAAATGGGACCCACCTGCAAGCATTATCCTTCGGATAAAAAAAGAATTATCAAAATCGGTCCACTTGGGGCGGAGTTATGCCGTAACACACATAAAAAAACATACAGACGAATTGAGTACCTCCTTCTTTCGGGAAGTCGATCAAAATGGACACATTACTTACATATTTTACATTAAGAAGTAAGACTTAATTCCATATTATTCACCGTGGAATCATTAGTTAACGTATTTTATTTATTTTAGAATAGGTATACCCGCATCATTGACTAAATCTAGATGCCAAATAGAGCATTAACTATCGTCACCGCACTCGGAAACTCCGCGACTAGCGGGGTTGTACTAATTCGCAGATTGCGCCAACAACTAATAGATTTTACACAAGATGTCCTTTTTGCGTATTGGTACCTCCATTTAAATACACATTAGAAGTGGATTTACCCAATGAGAGGATGGATAGGATAATTATCCTCTATTAATTACATGTTCTACTCTGCCTTCCTAGACAAAGTTACTTTCGATTAGCGATATCGGTAGTAGAATCGACAAAATTGTCAAAAATTACAAGAATGAATACGTGACAAGCACGTGACTTATCGAATGTTATTGTCAGTTCCATACATTTTTGACTTCGATCAGCGATAGTGATAATGGAATGTTACTCTGTCTAAGGAGGCTGTTCTATAAAGAGCAACAGATTTTATTGTAGAAAGATGCCCATGAATAAGGGGTCATTTAATCAACTGTCTCCTTATTTAATAATTTCCATTAATTATTATTCAAAGGTATGCAGTTTGTATCAAAATAACAGTCCTCTAGTTTCGCTGCAACGTTGCTGAATATTTATTTAGTCTGGGAGCTCGGCGACAAGCTAATTAATGTTCTGGCTATACCGCGCAAACTGTTGGCACAGTTTAATCGAAATTTGCTTATAGACAATTATTAATTCGCTAACTAAAACTGCATGATGACAATAGCATCAAACTATAATTATTTCGTTATACTTTATGATAGTAGCAATAACACTTTATTGTTCAAAAATTTAAAATATTACAATGATTTTACCATGATGTTGAACAAGGGTCGGGTCGCCTTATCACTTTTAGCAATATTTTGCCGGCAACCCTTAGTGTAATGTAACTGATCATCAATGTATTGATTGAAGTTGATGAAGGTTTTCCTTTGTTTTTAAAAATGCTAAAGAGGTAGATTTAAAAAAGACGTTTGTTGTAGGATACATGAAGTTAGTTGAAATCTTTTTAAACTTACCGTTTTATATTGTAACTCTTTGTGGCTTTGATGTCTAGTTATAAATTTATTAGAATTCAATATTAGTAATAAACTAATAGGTTTATAAATTATCGCATGCGAACTTGTTTGTCAGCGAAAGTCTATATTAAGTTGGTTAAAAGTTTAATGGTTAATTTAAGTGACGGCAACTTGAGGGCCGCGCGAGTAGAATTTACGACGCCGTTTCCTGTTCGCGCTGTAATTCACTTAGATCAGCGACGTTTAGATTAAAATAGATATGAAGTTAGCTCACTTCAGATGTATTTCTATTCCGATTTTATTTTAATTTATGGCAAAAATGAGACCTAGCTTACTAAGTCCTAGATTTTGTGTTAAGTCTTGTATAAGTTTATGTGATTTATCAAACAACAACAATGTTTCTAGTAATTTTTCTGTCTCGATAGTGGCTTTTTCATAAAGTACAGTCAACTGCATAAATTGTAGACATTAAAAATACTTAAGAAACTTGTAAACGCGTTGACTTTTAAATATACACGCATTTGTTAATAGCTTGAATTAGAGGTCGGAAGCATACGGATGAGGGCATAAATATTTTTGAAACCGAAACCGTACATGAGTTTCCGAATCTTTGTAAATGTCAACATATTTGTGCAGCTGACTGTACATTTAGTTTTTGCCCTACGTTTGGCAGATCCCAAATGTCTGATCAAGTGCAATAAATATACTAGAAACGTATATCGTACGTCGTAATTTTGTTAAGTTTACGACTCGCCAGTTACCGAAACGACTGCTATTTTACTATTACTTTAAAACGTGTTTTATTTCTACTCGATGCATCTATACATGATTCCTCGAAGTCCAAGAAAATTATAAGAGTGTAATAATTGTTTTACCAAATGAAGTCATTTCTCAATTTAATGAAATTTTAATCAAATTATATTTCATTCAGTCAAGGAAACCTAATTTTAGTCCCTTTCCCTTTCCACCCTTTTCTTAAGAGGAAAGGATGGGAAGGAAAAGTGGATTTGACGGTCGAGGAGACGCATAGGAAGGGGAAATATCCTCTTTATGTGCGTCTCCTCCTCCGTCAGTTAAGGGTTGGCAACCCATCTGCAATTGCGGATGGTTATGGGCAGCGGTCGCTTTCCATTTCGGTGGATTCAGGTGACCGCTTGCTCGTTTGCCACCTTGTAATATAAAAAAAATCTTTATTTTTTCTATTTCGCTTATTCTTTCAAATTTTATGTTATCAAAGCTATTTGTTAAATGAGATAAGATTGGTACTAACCTTATACTATGGGGATTATTGTAATTTTATATCCCATATAATTAAATAACATTTGCTGCAACAATTCATACCATTGTGTTTATGGATGTCAATTTTGGAAAGCGCTTTATTGAAGATAGTCTCATCGCAAGTCATAATTATTCAAGACTTGGCCAACCATTTCGCTGAAACAATTCGCTAATTGCCTCAGTGAAATGCTCGTCCACGAAGTAGCGAGCTAACTATTACATATTTAACAGTAATTATAACCTATCTTATACCGAAGTAGAATTCATTATCGTTGTTCCCTTTACGATATACGTCATCTTCTCTACCTTATCCTGCTCCCGTAGGGTCAACGTACCGGGTTTTAGGTCGCCAGATAACTATCATCCATCATCTCAGTCACCACCTTCTACATCATATCTCTTTCCACGCAATCCATCCATCTCTTTCTACGTCTACCTCTACCGGTATACCCTTACAGAACACAATATTAAAGATGGTTTTATTTTTGGGACTTGGCACTGCATCCGGCAGTAAACAGACAAGTTTAAGCACATTCATTGAGAATCCTATTACAACATTCTATTAGGTTTGTCAATCAACGGCGGATCCAGGGGAGGGGGTCTTGGGGGGTCATGACCCACCCCCCTGAGCTGGTTGGTCAAGAGCTTGACAAAATATGTAAATATATTTTGACTACGACCATGTGACCCACCCCCCCCTGGCGCCAAAGCTGGATCCGCCCTTGTCAATATAGTCTGACCAGATATACAAACGCCATTCTTCTGAATAATGGCAAATTGGCCACAAAAGAATACAATGAACATAATTATAAATTTCCTTTGGTAATAAATACGCTATCGAATTTTATTACGCTCGAAAATTATTTCTTTGTTCGACAACAAGACTGAAAATGAAATATGATTGAATTGGATTATAGTCGCTGGCGAAATATAACAACGCAAATATCCTTTTTTTTTGTTTTATTTTCGTACATTTTAATATCGTTGCAAATAATTTGGTATCCGTGCACTTGAATATGAGGTATGACGTGCACTTGAATGGATATCGACTCAAACTCGAGGTATTTCCTACTGATGCTGCTATAACTATTGGGTAGCGATTAATGCAAGTATGCTCATGTTTCCAGTAGAATGAATAACATTTATCTTTGAAATTTTCGTCAATCGAAACGCGGAATAATTTAGCCAGCATTTATTTTATAACCAAATGTTTTTAATTATCTGTGTGTTAATGAATTTATTAGGATTCGATCAAAGTTTGATATAATTATATGGAGATGAAACAAAACATTCAAAATTGTATGCATTTACATTGTGGTTAATTTAAACAGTTGTTTACGATCAATTATTCAAAAATATGCCAACAACAATGATTGGAAAAGCTTGCGCGCCGGTTTGTTAATTTTATTAAGTTATTTTGTACAATTAAGTTGAAATTCTGCTGAATATTAATATTTATAACTACAAAATATTATGTAATTACTAGCTTTCTCCCGCGACTCCGTCCGCGTGGGAATAAAAAAAACAACTGAGTAGCCTATGTGTTCTTCCAGACTATCCTCTACGTTTATGCCAAATTTCATCGAAATCCGTTCAGCCGTTTAGGCTACAAACTCTAACAAACATCCATCCATCCATCTAAACTTTCGCATTTATAATATTAGTATAAAGTATAATATTAGTATGATTAAAATCTCTTTAAATGTGTTATTCTGTAAAGTACATTCAAAATAAAAATCACTAAAGCTTGTTTAATTTTGGAGCGTTTCTGTTTTTGTAAAATCCAATTGAATTAAAATAAAAGATTTGAAAGCATAAATACGTTAATTACGTTTAACTCGCAATGTAAACGGACATCGAGCAGGCTCCGGCGAAAGAATGAAGTAGAAAGAGGAATTCTAGGAAATATTTATTTAGGCTCTCAGAGAGCTAACGATGTGTACAAGGAGCGTTTCCTTAATGCAGAATTACTCCGTAGACAGTAGTTGATAATACTTTAGTTTTAAACTTTTAAGATCGCCATTTAAATAATCTTACTTCTTACTAATATTATAAATGCGAAAGTTTAGATGGATGGATGGATGTTTGTTAGAGTTTGTAGCCTAAACGGCTGAAGGGATCTCGATGAAATTTGGCATAGATGTAGAGGATAGTCTGGAAGAACACATAGGCTACTTGCTTTTGTTTTTTTTATTCCGCGCGGACGGAGTCGCGTGCGAAAGCTAGTAACATCATAAAGGTTTTATACATAAAAATTCGATGACATATGTATATCCTGATGTAAGATATGTAGATCTAGTGGTTATTGTTTATTTTATTATCTCTTATTGCCTCTTCAAACTTTAAAGTTGTCTGCTAACTTAGGGAGTATATTCCGTATTAGTTCCTATAAATGCTTTAAACTAACTATCTATACTAATATAATAAAGCATAAACACACACTATTTCGTGGCGTAGGATGTCAACAATCACAGCATATTTTTAAATTATTTCTTTCTTTAATCAAAAGCCCTACAATTACGACACGCTTTAGGCTTTATATTTTCACGCTATTAAACTTAAGGGGTAAATAAATTGGAAAAAATCTTCATGTGAGAAAAGACCATAAACTATAAGCTGCCATAATTAAGGAAGCAAGGTTATTGGTAACGGTAATTTTGACATTTGCAATTGAGAATTCGGCAAATGTAAACAATAAAATAAAGTTTTTATAATTTGATGCGGATGAAGTCGTAGGAGAACAGCTAGTATTCTAATAAAAATCTGAATTTGATAAGACATTTCTTAAAATTTTCCAGCAGTTAATGGCTGAAATAATAATGCTAGATTTCTAAAATGCTATTTTTGGGTCATATGTCATCACGGAAAGTGCATTTCTTAACTGGGAATTGTCAGAAGCGGCCTACCTTGTTTATAAGATTACCCAGTGGAGTTTAGACTCGTAGTTCAACTTCAAGGCCCCTCGGAGATGTTTCGACTTTACTTACCTTACCCCAGTATTGTTCCGTAACATGCAAGATACTCCAACGAAGTAGGTTGGGAAATATACTCGTATATTCTTAATTCGCAATTTTTTAATATATCTAAGTTTTATTTCAATTGCGAGTACTCTGATTTTGAAAAGAATTCGAAACAAGAAACACTGTGATAAAATTATTTATTTACGCACTAAAAATCGTTAATTAATCAATAATCACCTTTGTGATTTATCGCATTAAATTTACACTAAAAAAGAGAAGGATCCTAGTAATTAGTATGATTTTCTAATACGATAATAAATGTAAAATAATGTGCTTATTTCGGTTCAATGTCGGTATATCCATATTTAACTTTATCATTGCTATATTATCCAAAATACATTACCACTAATGGATTCCCGATACAGGGCGCTAATTACCAGATGTAATGAGCAAGTCTGCAATCGGAGCCAGAAACGAAGGTTAATCATCCACTAGAACAAAATATGAATTCATATTTCAAGTTTTTACTAAATTATAATAAAACTAATTGATTGACTTACGGAAATTAATATCGAAAAGTAATTAAGTTGGATTTGACATTTCTAATGTCGATTATTGAAGGGAGGCTCTACAGAGGTAGAGCCCGCTTTAACATCATCACACTGTAGGGCCGGCTCGCCCGGTGCAATACCACAACCACGCAGAAGACAGGCTTCAAGTGGGAGCAATTCTGCGTTTCGTCTGATGAGTGTGGTGCCGGAGGCCCACCTTTAGTCCCTTTTCCTTTCTACCCTTTTTCTTATAAGAAAAGGATGAACATCTCCGTCGATTAAGGGTAGGCAATGCATCCGCTATTGAGAATGTCTATGGGCAGCGGTCGTTTCGCTATTTCGGCGGATTCAGGTGGTCGCTTGCTCGTTTTCCACCTTTTGATATAAAAAAGGCGATTTAGTTTTTTACAAATTGTTAAATAGCTACATTTAAATAATAATAACAAACAAACACCAACATATAGTAGTTGCATTTTAGCTATGAATTTTCCTCCGATGAAATAACTATAGAATTACACGAGACAACAATTTATTATGTTTCCTGTTAGAAACAAGCAATCTTTCGCCACTTCGCCGGATCCGGGAACGTAGGAAATTCTATGAAATGTACTTGATAAACGGAAATATGAACGGAAGTGTACAATCTATTTTTCTAAGTGTTTTTCAAAGACAACGCTTGACTAGTCTTAACTTCTAAATCGAATAAAGAACGAGACAAAAGAATAGGAGATGTCTAATTTTCCTTGATGTATACTATACCAATCTGTGTAAGAATTAACTTGACCACTGATATATTTAAAAAAAATATAAATACGAACTTAATTGTACATTTACATTTTAGCAATCGTCAATGTTTGTTCAAGTTTTAATATTAAGCAAGTTAGTTGAGTCTAAACAGGCGTTTGCGATACGCTCTGTCCTCATTCACAAATTCGTATGCAAATGTCAGGAAGCTGAACACTTTGCTGCGCTTCACTGCTTGAGATCCTAACTTCCACTACAACTACTGTCTATAAAAGCGCATTGCGTATAATCTAGTACTACAGTTTATTACTATTAGAATCTTACTGTAATATGCTCACAGTAGCATTCACAATTGCCATTGTAAAAAATACAGTAAAGAACAAAGTGAAAAACAGTAAGAATACGATGAACATCGCCATCGCCACCCATTATTTATTTTATTACTAGCTTTCGCCTGCAACTCCGATCGCGTGGAATTAAATTAAAAAACAAAAGTAAGTAGCCAGACGAACAGATTATCATCTACATCTATGCCAAAGATTTCTCGTCCAAACATTTTCTCTAAAGAGAATGTTGTAAACAACATGAAAAACAATGACAATAATTCTAGTTCTGTTCTACGTCTAATAGAAGTGAATGTGTTGATCTTTAAAACACTTGTGCAAATGTGTTTTCAACAGTCTAGACCACAGTAATTTACACATACTCAATTATGTTATTTACAAATCTCGTAAATCACTCATCCTATATTTTGTAGTTAAGACAATAGCCAATGTCGTACATCAGTTGTAAATTATCTCACTTGTCAATAGACAGAATTGAAACCAATGTAATTTAGCGCGTACTAATTACTGACATGTCCCAGTGATGCTCTCGTCTGTATGTATGCTATACAATTTCAACGTACTAGACAAGCTTACAATATGCACTGAGTAAAATCCTAGAAAATACGTAAATACTCGTACAGTCAAAGAATTTAATTCCCTTGGAACTTGGATGGAGTATCGTATAGCAATCGGAATTGATTCTCTCGCACCATAAAATGTGTAAACAGGTTCTTAAAACTTTTATTTAAATTTATGAAAATTACAGAAAATTACTGCCAATTTGATGGCGTTTGAGTAATCAATTCGGATGATTACCAAGTTAATTTATTACTTCATGCACTTAAACTACTTTAATTGACATTTCGATCATAGATTAAAACAATAAAAAAACTATAAATTACAAATAATAGGTGGAATTGGCGATTATATTTTAAAGTTAAAATAGTTAATTGCGAACATTAAACTATCTTGAAACCCTCTGAACTTTTCAATATTATTAAACACTAGCTTTCGCCCGCGATTCCTTCCGCGTGTAATTAAATAAAAAAACAAAAGCTTATGTGTCTTTCCAGACTATCATCTACATCTATACCAAGTTTCATCGAAATCCGTTAAGCCGTTTAGGCTACAAACTCTAACAAACATCCATCTATCCATCCATCCATCCATCTAAACTTTCGCATTTATAATATTATATTAGTATGATTTTTTAAGTTTGTATGTTTTTAGACATAATTTATTGGTCAACATTAACTAACAGTTTATAATATTATTCTAAAACTTTTGGTTATTGGACGCCTTTGGAGTTTTCATTACAAATATTCGTATTATTTGTGTATTGCACAAAGACATTAAATTCCGTAGTGCGAATTCTTGCGAGGCTTTGTAAAGGTGCGCTTGTGAAGATGCGACGTCTCGACGATAAACGCTCGCTTGGATATAATCAAAGAACATTCCACGTTTAGTTCACAAAAAATATGAAATCCAAAGCCTGCCTTTGATATTATAGAATACAGAGGAAAACGAACGCTCACCCTGATATGTGACCGCTACCCACGGGAGAGAAGATAGACGATTAAAAGTAAATAAATAATGCTTTAACGTACCTACTCTTAAAAACGCATAAGCAATAACGAAGGAATCCTATTTGCGGAAGTCAAATATATAGAAGCAAATATAAAGACATCCTTTATTGCATTTCCTATCTATTTCCGCCTTCATGTGCGTTGTTTCTTCGTTTCTTCGTATTTATATTTTACGTGTATTATTAAATTATTAAATAAAGTAAATTATGATATTTTCAATGATACGTGAATCGTACTATTTAATAAAGCAATATGTTGAGTTTTTTTTAAGTTTTAATTAGGGTCACTTATCTAAGAATTTTGTATCGCATCATCTTGACAATAATTTCGGTTGCGTCATATAATTTTGTCAAGTTCGAAACTTCTGCAATTTCATACTTCTTCTATTTGAAACTTTGTTCAAATGGCGGTTGACTCACAGTCGAGTTCGCGGACCGGAGATTGAATATTATTTACTTTAACTTATTGCAAATACTATGAAAACGTAGATGTTTTTTAATTTATTAAAATACAGGAAAAGGAAGAATTAAATACAATGTCATATTAATCTATACTATTAGAAAGAGGAAAGATTTGTATTTTTGTATGTATTGTAATAACTCAAAAACTATTATACTTGGCTGATTTTAAAAATTCATTGACCTTTAGAAAGGTAATTTATCTGTGAGTAATATGTAGATTTTGCTAAAATTAATTTAATAGTAAATAAAGTACATTAACATACTTTAATTACCTAGGCTAGTTTACACGAACATTTCATCAAATCAAACACTAACTGAGCATCCGTGTTGGCCGTACAAAGTAAACCCTCGCGGAGTTTCACTAATTCCTGATACGCTTCAAACATCCCGTTAATTAGCGGTAGTCATTGATGCCCAACTTATTGTTTACTCTGTTGGTAGTTACTGCAACCGCAGATATAAAAGCCCGTACATACTAAACGAGAAGATGCCCGCGAGTGCTATTTTTATAAGCAACTAGCTGTTGTTCGTGACTTCGTCCACGTGGAATTAAAAAACAGAAAATAAACGTAGTCTTTGTTACTCACTGATAACGTAGCTTTTTAATGGTCAAAAATTTTTTGAAATCTGCCCAGTAGTTTTTGAGTTATTTCAATACATACAAAAAAAACAAATCTTTCCTCTTTATATTGGTATAGATTAGTCACGATCGCATTTCGCAAGCCACGCATAATATTTAAGTTATCACGATTTGTGAAAAAATTACAGTGCCGCACATATAAAAATAAACTTGATATGGTTTTATTGATGAATCGTGAATACCTTTACTGCGCTCGTGTTTGGTTTTGAATAGCGCTTTTTAATCTACCGAATGAACATTCGATGCTACTCCGTACTCCGTCTGAAGTGTTCCGAACGGAAGTAGGGGATGGCAATCCTCATATATCTTGAATGTAAAATTTGTTTTCATAAATAAAACATCCTTTATTCTTTTAACAAACTCGAACAATACAATATTATAAATAAACTATTTAACTACCTTTCCGAAAAAAAGTTAATTTTCAAAATCGGTCCACTAGCGGCGGAGTTATGCCGTAACACACATACGAGTACAATAAACATACAGACGAATTGAGTACCTCCTTTTTTTGGGAAGTCGGTCAATAAATATGTATACAGTGTTTAAAATCAATTCCATTGGTATCAGAAATATAACTCAAAATTAGCCGAAAATATTAACTTCTTGTAAATATAATGATTAATATGTTGTTTCATTTTAAGGCTTTAGTATCTAGTACGATTTTGGAGAGATTTGAATATAATATGGCGTCTGTTTCTGACGATACGCCGCACATGAGTTTCCTTACGACTGCTTGTGGGCTCTTAGTGCGATGTAATCCGTTCTTGTGCCCGTTAAGGCAGAGGCATTTCCTTACATAACAATATAAAGTTATAGTTCTGTAGGATTATTAAATACCAATATTTTAATTTATTTGTCACGATGATTTAAATGATAATTATAAAAACTAGCTGTTCCCGTGCGGCTTCATCCGCATGAAATTATGAAAATTTTATTTTACTGTTTACATTCGTCAAATTCTCAATTGCCAATATCAAAATTGCCGTTATCATAATAACCTTGCTTCCTTAATGTTGGCAGCTTGTAGTTTACGGTCTCTTTCCCCCATTGAGGGTTTTTTCAATTTATTTATCCCCTAAGTTTAATAGCGTGAAAACATACATATAGCCTAAAGCGTGTCGTAAATGTGGGGCATTTTATTAAAGAAAGGATTATTCAAAAATATTCTGTGATTGCTGACATCCAACGCCACAAAGTAGTGTGTGTTTACTCTTTGTTATATTAGTATAGATTATATATGACTTTCTGATAAATTTAAACTGGAATTATAATCCAACACTAACATCTGTGGTAACCCTACGCAGGGCACTCTATTTATTCACTATTCAAAAACTAGGAACCGCATACGATGTATTGGCGCATCCCTGTCGGTTTTTACGAAGGCACGGTTGTTATTCTTTCAGCAGCCTCTGATAAATATGAAAGCATAGCAAATGGTTAACATTTACGTCGTATCAACTCCAGTTTCGTTTAAAAATTCGGAAAGAAGTTTCACACAAATATTGACAATTCGAAATGGTTTTAATCACGAAATAATAAATGAAGTTGGATATAATTGTAATAGAAAACAATATGGATACCTAATAATGTGTCAAATTTGCACCTAGTCTAGTTTGCAATTTCAACACATTTATGTAGAAACAAGTTTGTAAGCGT
This sequence comes from Papilio protenor, assembly GCA_029286645.1. Classification (NCBI taxonomy): domain Eukaryota; kingdom Metazoa; phylum Arthropoda; class Insecta; order Lepidoptera; family Papilionidae; genus Papilio; species Papilio protenor. Next base: position 6,098,564 of record JAGSMZ010000007.1, on the reverse strand, counting down.
AATGCAATCGTTTTAAGCTCACACACTAGAGCACAGACACGAAACCGTGAGTTAATATTGGCAACATATTGTAGATCAAAATACCGTCCGCTTCCTTAGTAAAATTGGTACGGGTCAGGGACACAGTAGACAAATCACATAGACGTCAATGTTTCTAGCGTTTCATTCCGAGGTCGGACTTCAATCGGGAAAGTTATTTGTCTATCAAACGCCACTTTGTGCGCTTGAATGCTCGCTGTATTACTCTCTACACGCTGATAGGCAATTTTATGTGTCTCGTAACGAACTGTCGATTTCCACTGCTAAAACATCTCTATAAAATTTGATTGAACCATTGATTAAAAAAAAACAGAAGTAACATATTTGTTTGTGTGTTGGTATTAGTAAAATTGATTAGACGGACTACCATGGAGTTTTAAAGCTATATTAAGATGAAGAAATGAACCAGAGGTAATATTTTTCAAATAAACTGATGAATCTTGACATAAGACGCTCCTTAATATACTATTGTCAGACGCGTTGTAAAATTTATATTCGTTTCAGGATCATGTGAGAACTCAAACATAGATTTAGGATCTCATTCAATGTTCATCTTTCATCCTGCCAGAATAAACAACGTTGATGCCGTACGACGGCATTGACAGAAAAAAATAGCCGTTGCAGTCATCCATCAATCTGGTCTGCAAACGCGTCAATTTTGTAATCACTTAGTATTTTATCAATATTTATATTAAAAATGCGAATGTTTAGATGGATGGATGGATGTTTGTTAGAGTTTGTAACCTAAACGGCTGAACGGATTTCGATAAAATTTGGCATAGATGTAGAGGATAGTCTGGAAGAACACATAGGCTACCTACATTTGTTTTTTTTTAGTTCTGCGCGGACGGAGTCGCCTGTGAAAGCTTGTTTATTAATAAATATTACACTACAATAATTGTTGCATTTAAATCAGTTTTTTTTAGTTAAAATAAGCTTCTTACAACATTCATTTTATTGGAAAATTTAATTTAAAAATCCTTGTAAAAATAGCGCCTGATGAAAAATCGTTAGCGATAAATTTGGGCTGAGGAATTTTTATGTCCATTAATCAAAGGGCACGTAATTTTTCTTAATGACCGGCACAAAGAACGGTGATCAAGGTATACAATTTATTGTTCCTTATACCTCGTTTTCCCTTCGCTTTCATATTGAAATGTGATTGATAGTGGCTCCCAATTCAATGTAGGAAATGACGAAGCTGTCTAGAACTTTCCATAGTTCATTATTACTATATCTATACTTCTATACTATTATAATAAAGCGTAAACACACACTTCTTTGTTGCCTAAGATGTCAGCTATTACAGCATATTTTTGAGTAATTATTTTTTTAATAAGCCCTACACTCATGACATGCTTTAGGCTATATATATTCACGCCATTAAACTTAGGGGGTAAATATTTTGGATAAAACCCTAATGTGGGAAAGAGACCATAAGTTGCTGCCAACATCAAGAAAGAAAGATTGCTAAGGTTTGTCATGTCATGTCATGTCTTTTTGACATTTGCTATTGATAATTTGATAAATATAAACAATAAAATAAAGTTTTTATAATTTCACGCGGATGAATCCGCACGCGAACAGCTAGTAGTGAAAAATTGTGATGAAATATTACTATTTTGGATTACGTTGTTGGCTCCCATATTAGATAATACTTTGGCTTCTAGAACTGTAGAGCATCTTTCATTCTTACTCTGGTTGTTTTGAATCTGATTCCGTAGTATAATTGTTACACCACTTTTTTCTTTTGTTAAAATTGTCTATTTTGCTTGTTTCAGATTTTAACTACTCGATGTTTTGGTAACCATGAAATAATGGACTTAAATCGTAAGTTTCATATTAAGTTTTAAATTACAGTGAAACTGAAACACCTGTATTGTGACATGTTTTATACTGGTCAGTGGAAACTCACAGCAAAGCAAAAATACTGCCACAAATAGTAACCGCTTTAAAATCGAACATTACAAAAAATAGAACGTAGTAAAGAGTTTCTTATTTCCATAAAACAATAGAAGGTAAAAGAAAAAGTTAAATGTAGCCATAGAGCAATTGGTCGTCGACTTGTAACAAAACGGCCTAAGCAATTACATACTGGTACTAACGAAATGCCTTTTATTTTAGACACTATTTACATCGAAGAATGTTTGCGTAAAACTAGGTTAAGAAGACCCAGATCTGTTTTAAAATAGCAAGGTATTTTTTATGTACATAATTATACAAAAAGTAGGGATTTGAATCATCGTCACTAAGGCTTTATGAATACTTAGGGAACAATACGGAGTGGGGAGTGAGAGAAAATCACTTGAGAGTTCCTCCAATGAACAATAAAAATCGAGTGGGAACTTCAATTTGTGAATAATTAATAAAACAGTATTGACTTAAGTCTGATTGTATGGAAGATAATATTTTTGCATTTTTGAATGTATGAACCTTCCGCTGTAATTTCCCTTAACTTATGGCCGGTTTCCCAGATACGTTTAACCATTTGTTAGTGTTTTTTTGGTTCTATAGTTACATGAAATGCCTTTTCCGAACTTCGTAACTTGAGTTTCACTCCGTTGAGGCTAAGGTGAATATAACACTAATAAATCACTAGGTAATGATGAAATAAATGGATACTTCAGAAACCCAGTATTAATACAACGGACAACTAACAAAAATTGAATTGTCATTCAATTTGAATTGGAGTGTTGTTGGGTTATTAGATTTTTTAGGGAATTATTGTTTTTTTTTAATATAAATCCTTCTTATGCTTCGAATGATTGGTTATTTTAGTTTACGTAACATTCATTAGTAACCTTGTTGATCAACTATAATGAAATAATAATTAAGATTTGAAAGCTAAATTAGACTCAGCTCTGGGAAAGCAAACATGTTTACTCATTCCGAGTTAAATCGTATTAACTTGCTCCATTTTATTTTACTTTAGTTTACTGTATTCTCCAAAGTTAATTCATTAAAATATATATTAACGATTTCTAAAAAAAAATAATGACAAAAATGTTTTAAAAATGATTTCTATCTTATATTTTATAGCGTTCTGGACACCAAACATTAGTTTCCTCCGTCGACATTTATATTAAACCATACTGTTATTTTTTTAAAGAACTAGATGTTACGTTTTTATATGTTTCAGCCGTGAAAACCCACGGTTACACTTAATACAGTAGTGATGAACATCTGACATTAAATGTAAATAAAACTAAATTGGTTAAGCCATATCTCGTGGCATAATCTAAAGATTCTGTACAAGAATAAGATAAGAAAATCTAAATATAAAACAAACATCAGATATTTCCAGAAGCAGTGTTCTCTAACGACATTGATAAGTTCCCTTTACAGTCGCGAATTCTCTCGAAACTGCGCTCTTCGTGCTGAAATGTTAAAAATGCTGAAATGATAAAATGTTACCAATATAGAAGTAAAATCAACTTTTTATATATTTACAAAACGTAATGTTTTCTACCTCAGCTTACCATCTAAAGTATGTAAGAAACGTAATATACATGTATTTAAATCCTTTTTTTCCCTATTAAAAAGTAAAGAAAAAAAAAAAACCTTTTTGATAAATCATGCGAAATAAAAATTAAAGTGAATCTACGTAGTTAAATATTTACTTTCCTAATTCCTACAACTTAATTCTTAAAGTAGCGGTGAACGAATTCACCTCTTAATTACATACTTATTTTGTTTTCTGTCATTAATGAAGAATACTTTCCCGGAAAATTTTCTGGCTATTTAGTAATATCCCTTAAATAAAAGCCTTATTTAAATATTCAAATTGTTTTTATATAATTATGTCCCACGCTATTTATATATTTACAAATGCTTTTTAGTACAAACTTGATACTATCATTGCGTTCTCTTTGGAGGGAATATTCAAACGTATCCATCACTATTTTTCTTTGTTAGTTGGCGCCATTTTCGTTCGTCATTCCGCTTCTCGTTCTCGTTTCCAAATCCCGAAAATAGGAAAACATACGTTTATGGTGGAATAAACAGACGTACAAAGATGTCAACGTGAAAACTTACAAGATTCTTTTGAGTTTAATAATACTGCGAAATAATATGAAGTTAAATAAGTCAAAAATATGTTTACTTTATAAGGGCTCGGAATAATATATTTTTATCGCTTAAATAAATCTATCGTCATTGGAATTAGAATAGATAATTATGAAATTAGTTATAAATTCCTTGTAATCAATGTTATACCCAATAATTCAAATAATGGTATGAGTATTTCTCATTACCTTTAGTAAATTATTGAATAATCTAATCGAATCCGTTGGCACAACAAACGAAATCGTAATTAATGTTACATTTGTTTTGCTTAACCGTTTGATTAAATTTTCGTTCTCTAAACAATGAGTGCTATAAAACGTAATATTATGCAGTCTGAACTGATTTAAAAAAAAAAATTACTTGTAGAAATTTAAGAGTAGTACTAAACTGGATTGAGTAAAATGTTGAGATTGAGGGGAATGAATGAAAAACTTTTTAATAAAAAACAAAACCGACTTCCAAACAAAATACACTAAAAACAAAATCTTCTCAAAAAAACAGTACACTAAAAAGTAACGAAATAATTACTTGAAAATAGTAAACCTCCCTTATTGTAGCTGTTATGTCTATATTGTACAATTATCATTACTTTGAAGTCGGTCCTCCTTTTGTGCAGACTCAAATAGAGTAAGATAAGAACAAGGGTAACATTAGTATAAGTTTAGACCTATAACAGGTGTATTAATAGTAAAATAGCGAGTTAAAAGGTATAACCACTTTATAGGTGGAGAGCGTGTCAAGAAGTTTGGCGGGAACAATGCTGAGCACCATGCATGACGTCACTTCCAATAATCTTGCAGGCTTTGTTACAAACTATTGTTTGTCTAGTTTGGTGAAACTTATTTTTTCTATAATATATTTAATGGAAATAAGGAAATAAAAGTAGACGTAGTAGAAGTAGATGTTAAAGTAAAGCAAACATTTCGCGTGTTTTACAAGGTATTGGATGTTGGTAAAATTCTTTGAGATATGAGAAATCTTCCTAGAAGATAGGTTCTACTAAGGCTCTACTTTCAATACTGTTGGACAGACGCCACTGACGTGATACATACCAGATATAAAAAACTTTATTTTTTAAAAACTGTAAGCGTTTTTCAGTTTCCTCATTTAAATTTAATTAATTCTCGTGCGCTTACATAGAATTATTCATAATGCAAGTGCGGGGTGACAATTTATGTAGCTGTTTAAAAAGCACTAAGTTTTGCACGTTCCTGGGCGTTTAAATGGACCACTTTGGGGTGCGTGCGTTGAATGCTAAACAGTTCCTACGCGCTGATGCTTCTAATGTAGCTGTCATGGATAGGATTTATGAAAAAAATCGCCTAGATTAAGAGATATTCATATGTTCCATAATAGAACTTTGTACGTTTTTAAACCTTAAACACTTATAAAAAAAAAACAAAGTGGTAAGGTTATCTTTGGTTTAGAATTAAAGGTAAGTTTACAATGAAAATAAAGGTCCCGTAATTGTTTGAAATCTCAACAGCCAATTTAATTTACTTAGCCTATGATATTATCATTAAAAATTCGTTTACCTGACGTTCTAGCACTGGTTTTACCTAGTTTTGAGATCGGCAATATAACTTCCATTCGTTTCGGTAAACTTGTTGATGAGATTAATTAAATGGTAATAAGTTCATGAAACTTTATTGTTATGTTTGTTCCGAAGATATTTAAAATACTAAAATAACATTTTCTTTATCAATAAACGAAATAGATGAACTTATTTAAATGTGTTCATTTATAGAAAGTACCAGGAGCTCATAAGTCTGCAAGAGCATTCGACGAACTTTTATGTAATTCAAATGTTAGTATGGCGTGCGGAGTATCATTTAGCTTGGCGACGCGGGTTCGCACTTAATGTGACGATTTACGATGCCGGTCATTGAGGTGAGCTTTAAACGTTTCTACATTATCCACGTGGTTAATATGTGATACGGATCTTACAAAAGATTATTAAAATTAATTGTAGAAACAAGATATTGCAGTGCATAATTTCATGGTACAAACTATATGAATTGTACTTCTCAGAAACAGCTGGACTGCTTTAGACGGGATTTTTACTGAAATATAGCTAATGTAGGGGGTGTAACTATAGGCTTTTTAATGTCACACTGATAAACATGGGAGAAACTGCTAATCATACTAATATTATAAATGCGAATGTTTAGATGGATGAATGGATGTTTGTTAGAGTTTATACCCTAAACTGCTGAACGGATCTTGATGAAATTTGGCATATATGTAGAGGATAGTCTGGAAGAACACATAGGCTACTCACTTTTGTTTCTTATTTATTCCACCTGCACGGAGTCGCGGGCCAAAGCTAGTTAGTAGATAAAAGTTTCATGTCTAACATTATATACATAAATATGATATCTATAACTGCATACAAAATTAATAACATAGAGAAGTGATGTTTTGAATTAGCTCACGAATATATTAAGTTTTGCTAACATACATTACCTTGATCCTTTCATATCTAAAGTGTGGCCTACAATGGTCGTTGTTTATCCTACCTGTCTACAATGTGATTCGACCTCATATAGACGCTCAAAACGCTCGCAATATCCGAACCGTATCCGTACTTAACGAACTCACTTCAAATAGGCTTTTACATTTAACACCCAACTTTAGAATACCTTCATTTGAACCTTCCTAATAGTTGGTTCACCTATTTTGCATTGTTTTTTTTTTGTTGTCTAGGGGAATGCCTTTATGCACTGTACCGTCCGTGCTGCGGAGGCAGCAGGGACAGTTTCGTATGGGGCTCCCGGCCTACCTATTTTGCATTGCTACTATTACAACTACCCAGTGTTATTTGTACATAGAATATCGCTATACTACTAACATTAGAATTAAATGAAAAACGCAATAATTGTGAATTTTCTTTATTAATTTACACCACCACTTTATAGCCTAGTCATAAGAATAGGTCAGTAAATAACTGACTATATATCAGTTCATTTATCTACAGCGCAGCGTGGTCATACAGTACATATTTAATATATAACAAAGCGTATAAATATTACACTTATATTGTTACAAACTAGAGCAGACCGATGTCATAGAAACAAAGCAAATAAACAATTCATTCTAAAATGGTTAACTTAGATGTAACTTTAGGTAATGATACATAAGTTATGTATGTTGCTTTGAATGATTGAAACATATTTTCAAGCTTAAAATAATGTAATACTTAAATATGTAGAATTCTACAAAAGAAGTAGCAAAAAAGCAGTTTTATTAGCGATGTTCGTGCAATGAGTGTCCTTAAACTGAAAGTCGTGTTGTATTCATTAATTAAAGCATAATTATTTAAAATGTGTTATTTTCTTGAAATAAACATTGAAGTACATAAACTAAATTATTCTTTTATTTCAATTGCAAGATTAACGTGATGAAATAGTCAGAAGCTACGTAACATAAATGACGTAGAACACGCGCTACGAAATTGCTACGTGTTTATGCTACGTATTACCAATATCATCTTTACAACTGAGTGATATGACCGGAAGTCAAATCACGTATCTTACAGTAACAACTCTTCTTTAAATCAACGGCTCAGAATCCCATGATAAATATCGATAGAATCGTACAAGTATCGTATAAAATTTTAAATCGTACACAATTGATCAGATTCTGAACATAAAACGAATAAAAAGGTCCTATAAATATGACAAACGTTTTATTCGTGTTTTATCGTGAATACTAAAATTCTCCGTGTTTTATTTTACTTATTCTTTAGAAGAATTTTGCTTTAGTATAATCTTCCTAATAAAATAGTAACTTTGTTAATGAAAAAAAAATTCAACATAATAGTGAGTTAATATTTAATTATTAGTCAATACACTCTAGCAAGCCCGCCTGTGTTGAGGCCAGACTTGTATTAAATTACGCGGTTTTTCGCAAAACGACTAAACTTCACACGACACCCCCTCGCCTGCCAACTAATGACGTTCGCGTACAGTATAATTAATTGTTGTGGAAACTTTGCACGCCAATGTAGACCTATTCCCATCTATATAACGAACAAATTCCAATGAACACTTGCGATGGATATAATTTATGCTTCTCATTCAAATCTCGCGTTATAAGCTTGATAAATTCACCCCTATATTTAAATAAACAAAACGAACGGTTAACATTCTGTTAATTACACCTGCACGACAGTGCGATTATGATTTCTATTGCATTGTGTTAAAGATAAAATTACACGTCTAGAAATTGTATTGAAAATTATAATTTCAGGTGCACGCGGAAGTAAACGAGTGAAGGTGACTCTCAGTATTATGATTAAAATTTAAATCAACACTGTTTTAGTTTTCTTCCTCCAAGTTTTAATTCTTTCTTTAAAGAAATCTGTTGCAATATTTTTCGTAGTAAGCAAGATTGAAATACTTAGCTCTGCTCTTAAGTAATAAAATACATTTCATTGTAATCACAATTATACTTAGATTTTTCGTACAACTTTCGCGTACTTCACATGTCCAATACTAAATATAATTTATCTAACCTAAAACACGTATCAATTCTACATTTACATTAATATGTGCGATTATACATGTATACATGATCCGAGGATCTATAAAGCATATTATAACTTAGTGTCGCGGAGTAACACCGCTGCCTCGTACGAGGGTAGGCCATCGACGCGACCTGTCTGGCAGCGAGAACAACGCTCTGTTATCACCTCCTGGAAGTACAAAGATACAAGCTTAATACACATTTTAAACACATTTTACCTAATCTTAATATCCTATCTATACTAACATTATAAATATAAAACATTTGACATTTGTATGTAACGAAGAAACGTAACTACTGGATTTTAAAACATTATTTTCCAAATTGAAAGCAACGTTATGTGAACATAGGACATTACTACTAGTAAGTTTTTTTTTTAATACGCGAAGACGAAATCGCGGGCAAAAGCTGGTAACAAATAAATCATCCGAACCTACACGTCCGATACTACGTGTCAACCAAAATAGCAAAACTCAGCGTAGATGATAGCGTAGACAAGATCAAAAGTACATAAGTTTACGTACTTACTAGATGTCTCAGGTATATGGAAACATAATTTACATATTTACCTGTAACGTGTTACACGGCTTATGATCGGTCGTGCCGTCGACGACGGTCTCGTAAGCCGGCGGCGGGCCAGGCAGCTCCTCCTGAACCTACGGACAGAGTAAACACCTCAGGAATGCGTCTAAAGCTATTAAACAAACACAAATCCCGACAATAGCTTATTTTAAATTAAATCGCAAAGGTTAACTGAATCGTTTTCTCTCTTAAGTCGATCATAATTGTGTAAAGTCAATTACACTTCTCAATGTTGTATTAGATATGCAGCATCAATCGAAACAGCTTAAAGAATTGGAACCAATAATCTTACTTCTTAATAATCTTATCTAACTAATATTATAAATGTGAAAGTTTGATTGGATGGATGTTTGTTAGAGTCTAGCTTAAAGTACTGAACTGATCTCGACGAAATTTGGCATAGATATAGATGTTAGTCTGGAAGATACTTACTTTTGTTTAATTCCACGCGGACGGAATAACGGGGGAAAGCTAGTTAACAATAAATGGTACATTTTATGTTGTATATCTCTATTAATAGTACAAGATATAGCGCGTTGTTTACAACAAAATGTGTTAGAGCTCTTTATAGTACGCGCGTCCCCTTGAGACGTAACGTCTTACGTCTCGTCAGCCACTCTCTAACTGCGACGCACTTCAAACTGAAACGCAGTAATTTCTGCACTACAGCTAGCGACCCAGCCGAGCGGATACGTATTTAAATGACTATCACAAAGTACGGTGGTAATTAAATAAGAAGGAATTAGATGGTAATATGTACCGAGTGAGACTGGTAATAAAAAATTAAGTCACACACAAATGTAAAAATATATTGAAAATATGTTTTTAGCAATATCAGAAACTATTTCTGAAAGCGAAAGTTAACGGAATATGTTTGGTGTCTATTAAATTATTTATCTTTAACTTAAAAAAATACAATGTTTTATTTATATCTCGCGTAAATAAAATTATTTATCAGACTTTTGACTAAGGTACCCTGAGTGATAATTAAATGGAAAGTCTCGTCGATAAAAGTTCAATGTAAAAATAGCATCCTATTATTGAGTTATCGTAGACGACTGCTGCTTTATTAAATTACGATTGCCGTCCATAGAAATGATACGATAAAAGCATTGTTAAGTTCTGCATTCTTATAATATCGAACTTAAAATCTTCAGCTTTTTTATCGTTAATTTTAAGTACCCCACGTGGATAAGAACTTGTTGTCTCTATTTTTTACAAAGAAAATGAGAGAGATGGATACAACAGTAGACAAATGATATTTTTGGTTTCGAATTTGTGCAAATGAATCAATCAATGTCGAGTGGTTTGATAATACGACCCCTAATCTGTAAATCGTCAGATCTAATCGAGATGCCGTGAATATATCGCAATTATGGAAATTATGTTCACTAGTGTTTTAAGCAAACTAATGATATTTGATTGTAAAAGGTTTTAATGTGCTGTTAGCCCTTATTTGTACTGTATAAAATGTATGAATTAACATAGTATTTAGTATCTGAAAGTTTATCGTAACAGTACTTTCTATTAAATTCCGATTACATTTATGGATTTAAATACTACTTGTTTTTATATTAACTAGTAATTCAATATTAACTTTATTTTTCTTATTTCAGATGCCCATCAGAAGTGAAAGACTATAGCCAGATCTAATAAATACATTATATCTGTAATGGTAAGTTAAATATAATGGAAAATCTTTTAAAGTTAATACTAACTTAAATTCCATACCAATCTAATTTGTATAAGAATTAATCTTCAAACTGAATCTTTCAAATATGAAAGGTATAGAATATTATCCATATTTGAAAAGGATATTACTTAAAAATAGCATGGTATGGGCAAGTTATGAAGAGCGATGAATCTGTAACAAGGAGGACGTTATGAGTGTGGAGGTACACCGATAGAGGTAGACCAGGAAAAAGATGTATGGATTGCGTGAAAGGTGACATGATCAACAAGGGAGTGATGACTGAGATGACGTATGATAGAGTTATGTGCAGGACGAAAACGATAAGGAAAAAGATCATAATATCTTAAAAATAATTAACCTTTGTTGCAAAGTACATATAACAGTTCTATTGAATATAGCAGGATTCACTTAGCCCCATTGTTTACTCCGAAGATAAACAACAGCACACATTAAGGCTGAAAGAACGACACAACAAACGGTAATGGATAAAGACTTGAAATACGATACTGGTGTTGAACAATGAATTATTACCTCGTGGGCAAATGTCCATGTCAATTTGTTATCGAAATGTCAAGGGAAAGATAAAAGGCGCCGGTATTGTGAGCTTTGAAAGTCATCGAAGACAGCTTTTATAAAATTAACTTTAGAAAACTTTCATAGTCTATTATCGTCAATATAATCAATGTCTCTGATATTATTATTTTTTTTTCATATTATTAACAAACAACATTAACTTCAGTACTATATAAAATTAATGTTCGTTAGACACGAGACGATATTCGAATGATTAGAACATGAAATAAATATTTTATGTGTAGTGAATATACGATGAGGTGTACCACGCGGTACAACATGCGAGGAAATATCGATTTTATTAATCGAATTGAAGATTAGTACTCGCGGCACGAGTTAGTAATTTCCAACGTTCTCTAGCCATAAATCATTGCCTTATGATTATAGCAATTTAGTATTCTCTGAGGTCTTAATGTGCCTTCATTTAATATGATAGCAGTAATCGTATGAACTAAACTTAATACGTGAATTTTAAAAAATATATTGAATTTCTTTTTTTTCTCTTACATGTATTTGTCACGATTATTTATATTCTATTGTAATTGCATTATATAGTTAAAAAGTTAAACCTTAAAAAATAAATCTTTCACACGAAAACCTGCAATTTAACCACACGAGTAAAATTGTACGTTTTAGTAACTTTTATCGCATTGAGCGAGTTAAGCCGTTAATTCTTCGCCTTTTTAATTCGTTTGAACAGGAAACTCCTGGGATGTAGGAGTTGCAAGCGGTAAGACCACTTTTACACTAAGGACGACCATACACGGATTGCATCGGCGGGCGACGTTTGGACAGCGATATGGCAAAAGTAATTTTTGCGCCGAAATTACGAATTATTAAAAACTGAATATACTGAGTGTATGATACTATTTAGCCCCACGAGACTGTTTGTACGTGCAATTGCGGCCGCACCGGTGGAAATAGTACATACGTTCCTCGTTGGAATAATATACGCTAGTGGAAAAGCGGTGTAAACCACCTTCAGGAGGCAGACGATCACTTATTTAGTTGTTGGAGCATGTGCCCGGGGGGAGTCGCCGAGCGGAAACCAATTATCGCAAATGCGATTTTTATTTCGAGCCAGCGAACACCGCTCGTTAAATCTGGCGAATACGTATCTTTAACCTCACGAGATTCTCAATGCATCCCGCTAACCGGAATGTATAGATATCGATGTATTATTGTTTAAATAAATAAAGCAATATATTTTTTTTTATAAATTAAAAAAGATATCAATAAAATTCAGGTATGAAAACATGACTACTTCTCAATTTCAAACGTAATTTTCGACAAAAATCCGATGACTTTAAACAATGTATGCGTGTTTAAATGAAAATACATTATCTATACTTCTATACTAATATAATAAAGCGGAAACACATACTTCTTTGTTGCCTAAGATGTCAGCAATTACAGCATATTTTTAAATAACTCTTTTTTTAATAAAAAGCCCTACACTTACGTCACGTTTTAGGCTATATATTTTCACGCAATTAAACTTAAGGGTAAATATTTTGGATAAAAACCCTAATGTGGGAAAGAGACAATAAGTTGCTGCCAACATCAAGGAAGTAAGATTGCCATAGTTTGTCATTATGTCATGTCATTTTGACATTTGCTATTGATAATTTGACAAATGTAAACAATAAAATGAAATTTTTATATATTTATGCGGATGAAGTCGCAAGGGAACAGCTAGTCACATTATATTTGACATAGAGGTATAATGTATTGGTACTACACTAACCTTATTTACTGGTCATCAACATTTCCCATATTCGTTTCGATGTTGTTTTTTATTACTCTATAGTCTTGCATACTTAGCACCAACGAAAGGATTTACCAAGCGAGCCACTTAAGCTATGGAAGACTATGCAAATTTTTAAACAGTTAAGTGGATGTCGGCGACTGCCTGAAGTCAGGAGCTTTTATCGTCTTATGGAATTTGTTTAAAGTTGAACAAGCCACTGCGAAGACTTGTTTTTAATTTAAAATTACTATTACCTTTTTCTTAAGTAAAACGTAGAATAGATGAGAAGCTATTTCTTCGTAAAAAACTAGCGTCCCGACCCGGCTTCTTTATTATATTGAATGTTACTCAGGGATAGCATTAATACGAGTAGTACAATTATTTTTTGTTTTTGTTCTAGTAATTTTTAACTATATTTGTTTATTATTTAATACTAGCTGTTGCTCGCGACTTCGTGGAATTAAAATGGAATTAAAAAAAAAAACTATAAAAGCCTATGTTGCTCAGCGATAACGTAGCTTTCTAACGGTGAAAGAATTTTTAAAATCGGCCCAATAGTTTTTGAGTTATTTCAATGCATACAAAAATGCAAAAATCCAAAAATACAAATCTTTCCTCTTCATAATATTGGTATAGATTAGTGAAGTGTGGTGTAAATTGAGAAAATCATAGATGCTGTCGCGTTATATTATTTATTCAATTAATATCTGACTCCTAAAATATGTAACATCTTAATCAGCTAAGAACACATTAAGGCGATATTTACTGAACTATATCGAAAGTATTATTAGTCTCATTATTATTTCATACCAGAAGGTCTCCGATACATTTCCCGAGTCGACGGCCGCGGCAACTATCATAGCTTTTATCGCACTTTCTACTGAATTAAGTTACTGGCAACGTAGAAAAAAAAACATAAAAATGTTAATGACGGTTTTTGTTGTATTATCTGTTACTGCTGTTTCAAGAGTTCTTGGAGTTTTCTTAGCTGTATATTTAGTAAAGGAATTTAACTGTAACTAAGTGTTATTGTCTTTTTTTAACTGCCAGATTTGCTTGGAAAAGATTGATTCGTCTGAATTAATCCAGCTTAAATTAATTACTAACTAGATTACTTGTCCAAAAAAACAACAAAACCTTATTTAAACTTTACGACTCCGAGAGCGATAAAACGGATTGTTTTGTAATACGATTCAAGTATAAATGTAAATGTGGCTTTTCTGTCAATGCTTTATACAGGGAAGATCGCTAGATATTAATCGACTCTTTATACAGCAGCTCCTAAGAGACACTTGAAAGATAATAATCTGTCGGTAAAGGATGTCGGCGACTAGATTTTTTTATTTAAAATATTTTAATATTAATAAATGATAATGAATTCTTGAAGCTAGCTTTACAACTACCGGTACTTGTAAACTCGAAGGTTCATTTTTGTATATTCCTCGAAGGCAATGGGCATATTTCCAGCAGACAAAGGTTGATATTGAAGTATTTTTCTATATAAGTGAACTTTGACGAATAATGACCGTCAAAAACATGACGTTTGTGTCAATTATAATGACAAAATTACACCAAATAAGAGCTTATTAGAGTAATCAATACGCGTAGGCGTGTGTTAATCTATCACTAAAATGAAATCATTGTTTCGTTTTCACAATCTTAATAAAAATCTAAAAATAACATGAAACAGTCTGTGACGGCTATTCCGGTGATTCTATTTCCATTCCGAGGTCTGACGCGAACTTGACCCACATCTGATCAAATACGATTGCGATCCTCCCGGACACACGGTCGAATTAGCAGTCTGTTTATTTCGACATACGAATCTTTATTTAACATAGCTCGAAAATTAAGTTATCGAGTGACTGATGACTTCTATATCCTATTAGTCGCGTATTTGCTATTGCTTAATTTGAAAAAAAAATGTGGGTAAGGAAGCTGGACTTTTTTTAGTTTAAAAACCTTTTAGAATCCGTGAAACAATTACTAAAAGTCTAACAGCCTTACAAATAAACGAGGTGTAAAATTAAACTTAGGAATAAACCGAGTATAAGCAAATTACAAATTTTGCTTGTACTTAGTTTATTCCTAAGTTTAACTACACCGCGTTTATATGTAAGGCTGTAATACATTACATAAAAAATACGCTCTTATATTTATTAAATTAAAATTAATTATATCCCCCATCAAGGTCACTTGGATCACGTGGCTATCGATATCGACAACACGAGGCGACGCAACTTCATGTGACACGTTTAGTTCATGAACGTTTCTCAACACGTTTTATTACAATTACGTTTACAAAGAGTTATACAAAAAAAATTAGCATCAAACTTGCTTTATCACAGGGTTTTATTATTGAAAATTATTTGAATCATAGTTAACATTAGCTTGATGTTACTTAACTATTTGATTTAAAAATGATACCACAACAGGAGCTGAGTTATGAAGTAATCTATACTAATATTATAAAAAGGTTTGTATTTTTATATGTATTGAAATAGCTCAAAAACTAGTGGACCAATTTCAAAAATTCTTTCACCATGAAAAATCTATGTTAGCACTGAGTAACATAGGCTGTTTTTTTTATTATTTTTTTTTTGTTTCACGCGGGCGAAGTCGCCATCAACAGCTAGCCAATATAAATAGTAGTATACAGACGAATTGAGAATCTTTTCCTTTTTGGAAGTCGGTTAAAAACGTTTCATTTTCAGCACACATTTACGCGGCGAGCGAAGACTGAATATTAAAATATTTGAATGTTTTAACCGCAGACCGAGTCCACAGAAAACGACTTGTTACTTAAAAATGTCCCAGCTTTTTACAGCTTTTGTTAGGAAGTGGCGGAATTTTAAAATTTTACACTCAACATCTTCTGCTTCTTAGTGAGAAGTAAAACGTTTTAATTCACGAAAGCTCAATTCAAAAGCTTCAATTGTATTAAAAACACTATAACAGGAACTTAAATACGTTTCTTGTTGTTAATAGATTCTTTTATTATTTGTTACTTATTAGTAGCCTAGTTACTTAGTACTTAAGAATTGTTTTGTTAAAAATAACCGCATAGATTTGAAAACTGTCTTATTTATTTCGCTGAGATATCTGAATACAAAATATCAATTTGAATAAAACATTTCCGTAACTCATTACAAAAAAATAGTATTAAGCGTTTCCTTGCATTTAGACCACTACAAGGTCTCGCATTTGAAATTCAATTTGCACTGTTATTCATTTATGTGTCCTAAGAATTTATTAATGAAAATGATGTTGTAGTAAACACCTTCGATAGATTAACACATAACGACCACAATAAACAAAACACTGTCACCCTCCTCCCACCTCCAACACAACATCGCGTTAAACCAATATATACAAAGGTGTAAAACGTTGAACATTTGTTTAAAGTGACCGTCCGATCATAAAAAGCCAAGCTCGTTACATTACGGCGAGGGATTAACGATGTCATGACTCGCTGTAGGATTTATGTCGACACAAGGGGACAATGAAAAATCAATTTAACTGAAACAACGGAGTAGTACACGGTACACGGTGTCCATGCCACAAGCGATGTCCCGATAACAACCTATGAAATATCGCTAACGAGAATACATATGTTTCTAACTTAATAGTCCCCCGAAATAATGCACACAAAAGTATGTTACCGATTTCAAAATTAAGCACGTGTCACTAAACATAATGTGATCTTTATAACCAATGGTATGAAGACCATTTTTCATCGATTTAAAGCCAAAAGTAGATTTAAGGTAAGGGTAAGTTTATATTTTAACCTAAATACGGTCAAGTTACAAAAACACTATCCCTATATCACAACGCACCTGAAGGCTGTAGTTAAGTATGAAACAAAATACACCAATCAAAAATATCCTCAATATATTAGTGTTTACTAGTCCATAAAGTCGTATATCGCTTGGCTTGTCGCTCTAGAACGTGGGGCGGAACTACAATCCCGCGCCGGAAGTGCCCCAGACTAACCGCGTTAGCTCCCAGCCGCCGCTCGTTAGCGATAATACCGCCTCGTAAATAGCTTTCGAGTCAACAACGACTAAGAAATGCTACAAGATGCTATTATTGAGGCTTTGAGACAGGTATTACCTGTTATAAAGTGTTTTTTAAAGTTAAATTGAAGATATATATTTAGTCGAACTATGTACAGAACAAAGCATTGAAAATAAAGTTCAAATAGACCGGATCAACTGAATAGAAACAACATCATAATTGTAGTCTAAGTATTTACTACGCCAAAGTATAGGTCTACGTAGGTAAAAAATAAAAGAGTTTAATTGCTGAAAACTAGTTAATCTATGCTGAATAATATACTGAAAAAGTTATTCAGTATATTATAGATACCAATAATGCTCCTGTAACCAAAACAATCGATATTACGGGGTGCTACGATGATAAATATTGCGTAGCGCTTCGTAGCTATAGCGTAGCATATTGTAGACCAGGGTAATCTTCAGTTTTATGCCATTGATCATGTAAATATTCTTAAAAGTGTTACTTAATTAGTTTTTTTAATTAAAATGAATTTTTATTTAATTAATTAACTGTCAATTCTTTTAAAAGATTAATTTAAATCGGATGATAGGAATTGCTTCATATAACTTAATAACGGAATAAATTGGAAAAGTTTATGTTGAAACTGCTCAGTGGCGGCCATAACGGATCTAAATGCACTGCAATTTGAATTATATTGGAATAATATTACTCCCGACATTGAGTTAATCCGAAAAGGTTATTAACTTCTGATTAACAAAAATAATAGACTTATGTAATACTATCGAATTATAATTTAGACATTTTGATAACTCAAAAACTATTGAACATTTTTTAAAAGAGAGTAACGAAAGTAAATGAGGGTGGTTGTTACAGGTATAACTTATATAGGCTGGTTAAAATCTATTTTAATATCTGTGGAAACGGCTCGTGAACGACTCTCATATGCGCAATATAACGCGGTAAAAAGTGTTGAAAACACAAACAAAAACATAACATTTTAAGTGCACTACAGTTGTTTATTGTCACATTCGTGAGTTTTATATGAAAATAAACTAATTGTGTAACTTTTACAATAAATATGCATTATGTAGTGTAACACTTTGATATATTATAAATAAATACGCAGTATTAAAGAAAAAGCGTTCGCCATACTGTACGCACTGTAGCCATTAAATTTCTTTAAAAAAATATTGTCAATATTTTCTATTGTATACCTTGAATAATAATAACTTACAATCTTTTTACATAAGAGCCTCTAAGGACCGAGCACATATGATCACTACTACATACCACCACCCATGCCCCCCCCCTACCCCAGGTCTTACGAACCGAATCTCGGGAGAGCACACACGGTCTGACCGCATGTACCTTCTTAACTCCCTACAAGTTATATTGTCTATGAATTTGGCACAAATGATCGTCTGCACGTTAATTACATGCGCATGAAAGCATGCGAGTTACCTGTAATCGTGCGTCCGCGCTGACGGTGTAGACGCCGCGACAATCGCGTGCATCTTCAGGCTTATCTGCAGGCGCGCGTCGCCAGCACGCCGCGCACACCGCAACCAGCACGCCGCACAGCGTAGCACTGGTAACAAACTACGTATGAATTTCTACTGATATAATACATGTAAAAAGACACTAGCTTTTCCTCGCGACTTCGTCCATATCAAATTTAAAAATAGCCTATGTTACTTAGCGATAACGTAGCCTTCTAGTGGTGAAAGAATTTTCGAAATCGGCCCAGTAGTTTTTAAGTTATTCCAATCCAAAAATGCAAATCTTTCTTCTATATAATATTAGTATAGATTGTTGTCTCTATGTTTTAATCCTTAAATGCATGATTTTTTAAACCTTAAAAAAATATTTTCGGTATTATGATAAAGAGAAAAAACTATATTATTATGCATATATTTTTCATTATAAAAATAGTGCATTATTAAGATATTATTAAATAATGTCTAGATGTCCTAAGTTTTCTACTTAGTGTTATTTATTTATATTTTAATTTATACGGTACAGTACAGCGACAATGTTCGCATCACATGCCTGCTTCATAAACTTTTATAGGTTCAAGTTTTCTTTTGTAAGTCACTAGCAAATTTAAAACTACATGCTTTTATTATCTACGTAACACTTTATAAAACTACTTTGTAATGTGTTCTACAAATTCAAGAAATGAATCTACATAAGTAGATACGCGTATATTTTTAAAATCTCAGTTAGGAAGCAGTGGGTTTCCATTGTCGAAACATTTACAGAAAATATAGATAATTATATGTTCAAGTGTTTTGGCAGTGTAAACTTTGTGGTACTTATGTGTGTAAACATTACAATGCGTTTTGCTTTGTATCGTTGTTCAGTGATAAGCTTGATAACCACTTCCGCTTGTAAAGCGCTAATATCGCTTAATTCGAGGACTTAGCGTTGCGTGCTACGCCGCCAGAATTAATTAAATGTTAACCCCCTTTCACTACGCGACTTATTTACAACCGTAAATTATTCGCTCTCTTATATGTTTGTTGTTTATAAACGTGAAGATTATAAATTATTTGTACAGTTGGTCGATACGAGTAAAAGCTGTTTCCACGTAGCTTCCTCGAAGCTTTGACGTTCATACGAGCTTTGAACGTATTCAGCTTTGGTAGAAACTTAATTAGTCAATATTATATTGGCTTCATTACATTTATCTTCTGAGCTTTAAGAGCTTTTTAATGTAATTTCTTTTAATCACCTAAATTGGAAATTTCATTAAAATTTTAAATTTTACTTCTTAACACAGGTCAAAAAGGTTTCTTCAACGTGTTTGATATGTTTTCCTTGCAAACAAATACAATGAAAATTGAAATAATAAATAAGTAATCAAAGGATTAAAAATAATCATTTCCTCGTTAGAAATGGTAATATACAGTCGCACACTGTGACCTCAATGAAATTTAACTTACTTTCGTATATTTTTAAAAGCTTTGAAGTTAAAATGAACCAACAACACGCAAATCTTAATCTTTCAAATGGTTTTTTAACATTCGTACTAGTATACAAATTAATTAAATGCTAAACATTACTTTTACCTATTTTAATTAGCCTAATTAAACGAATGACATAATTTAATTAAATAAGAGAAATTGCAAAAAATAGTAAAAACAAATTTGTGTTAATTCTAGAATTAAAACCTTCGGATATTAACCAGTAAAGTTTAGTAACTTTTTATCTAAAATAATGATAGATATTGTTATTACGGTAAATTGTTTAATAACCGTGGAAATAGTAAGACAACAGACAACAAACAGTATGATGCGATATTATTATTGTTCCGAAATAAAATAAATACTGTCTACAAAAGTAACGAGTGATTCAACAAAAGCTTTCCACCAATATGTACCGAGTGATAGCAATATCCATTTGCACAATGCAAAATTTATACGCTAGTTCGCGGCACTATGGCAACACTCATTGTGGTATTCGTCCAATTAGCGAACACTGTTAGGCTCCGTACAGACCAGGACGGAGAGAACAGATTTTTATTGCAAATAAAATCCTCCTTACCCTCCGGCAGCTAGGTTACCCTTTTACGAATAACTTATACGAAGCTATGACGGTTAAAACTCGTGCAATTTAAAAAATGTTAGCTATTAACTCCTCCAGGATATTTACAAAATTTTCCGTTAAAAATTGATATGTAATTAAAATCTGCTACTTCTAGATTGTTAATCAAAAAAGTAACTAATCCACTCTCATAGTATAAAAAGTGTTTTAATTGATTTTTAATGAATACCGTATCTTCGTAATACGTTTACGTGATTAACTGAAAGGGAAAACAGATTTTTATCGGCTTTGTGAAGCTCGTCGATCGACGATTGAATAGTTCTCGCTTTATAGGATTAAGAAAGCTTTTGAAAAGCTCTAAGCCACGGGCAAAACTATAGCTTAGGGGCAATATAAACATATTACCTAACGAATTTGTTAAACACGGCATGCTACTGCCACACTCACTTAATGCTCACTTAAGGTTTGCTTAGTGATGATTTCTCCAATTAAATCTATACTAAGAGACCTGTCGTGACCATTAAACTCTACAGCGGTTAGAAAAACTGTTATTAAAAATTACGTTAATCTCCTTCAAAGTAAATCCAGCTATTTACTTGAATTAACTTACCTTGATAACACTTAACTTACTTTCACTCATGTTTTATCTGACGATCTAGGAATATTACTATTCGTTTTGCTCACAACTTAATCTAGTTGTCCTCTATCTCAATTCCTAAGATGGAATAAGTCCAATTACAGTTGTGGAACTTATTTCTTTGACAGAAATTTGCGACAAGAGATATTCTTTACCTCTGAACACCATTTGTCGTTAATATACAAACAACATAATATTTTAAGATTGAATAACACTAGTAAGTTATATTCATTCCAATTACTTATGTCTTTTAGACTAAGAGCGGGCGCACACCTTTGACTAAACTGTCGCACAACTGTTGTGCGATTGTCGATTGTATCGCAGCCAATTCATATGTTTAGTTTCACAACTAAAAATCTAGTGTGCGCACCTCCTTATAAGCAAATAGGAATCAAAACGAGACTAAACAGTTGTACATTAATATAGTTTCAGGTGTGCGCACTCTCTAAAAATAATAACATTTGTCTCTAGGTGGTTGTTTATTTTGCTAATTTTCTGTTTTTAGTCTTATCTTCATTTGTTTCCTAGCTTCTGAGAATATTCTCTTTGCTCTAATGATGCTACAAATCGTAACATGATTTAAATGCAATCAATTACGTTGTTTGCTTCGGATGTCAGATTAAGATTGGGTCGTGGGTATAAACTTAGTACGGCGACCGCGGTCCAAGTTTGGACGTTAATGGATTCACTTGTATCTTTTAGTTTCCTATCTATTAGTATATATAATAGCTTATGAAACCCTTGCATAGGTTAGGTAGTCGACGTAAGTGACTTTGCTACTAGGAATGTATAAATTCAGATCATTTCTTGAGTACCTAATCTACCAGCTGCTAGATGGTAGTATGATTTATTACCTGACTAACATAAACTGCATTTATCTCCAAACGTATCGAAATCCATAAATTCTGATCTCATTCGCATTAAGTATTTTGCACCCATTGCCTTACTTTTAGCTGACAGACATATTTTCCCGTAAAACGGAGAGGCTGTCACCTTTTACGGTGTTAATAAAAAAGCAATAACATCAAATTCTACGGAATTTTTATTTCTTGTATATAATTTTATAGATTATTTATTTAAAACATTACTTTTCAATATATTTTAGTATGCAAAGTAACTTAAAAAATTCGATATTCCACGTAAATATTGATGAGTCGAATATAATTTATATATTGGAAGCTAAGATATTCCTTCTCGATACTTGTATAAGTCCAAATTATTTTAGTAGACTTCGTCGTTTTTAACGTCGACGTAATAAATGCTAGAATTCAGTTACTTGCCATTTAATCAAAGATCAACTCCCTAAAGATGGTCTATTGACAGTGACGCCTGGACGTAAAGTAATTAGGCTTTATGCATTAAGGGAAATCAAGCTTTCCTGCTAATAATTTTCCCATAGAGAGGTAATAAAGCACGAGTGGGGACTGTCCGGGAGATTTATAGCACTATAAACTGACAACGAGCATGACCAGTCATTTTCCCGGATTTCCAGTTTTTCGCTCTGATATTACGCTCCTTCATAAAGTTTGATAACGGCACTTTTATGTATTAAATGTAATATCTACACGGATATGCGTTTGCGAAATCGTTTAACATATTTTATGTTATTGAATTTATACAAAACAGATGTTCTAGTTTGTCTATTTTATATTAGAGATATGTAAAGTATTTTTTTAAAATTGTAAATATTTCCGGTCGTGTTAGTTTCCGGTGTACAAAACTAAAGGATGGTGTACGTTGTACGTCTTAACAGAGAAAACAAAAATCTTGACTAAATCAAAACAAGTAAATAAAATGAAGACCAACCTTACAAAGAACACGTTGACATTATAATGCGCGGGCTCCGTCTGTGTGATAGTCGGCTGAGTGTGGTTGTAGTAGTGCTTGGCGTGGGATATGGCCGCGGCCGCTGCCAGCCGCTGCGAGCTGCCCATGGCCCAGCCGAGCGGGCTGCGCTGCGCACTCGCCGCGCCCACCGCGCCCACGCTCACCGCACACCACCGGCGCCAGCGAGCCACCACCGCACCAAGCGGCGCCGCCTGCGCGACTGCCGACTGTCGCCACCAAACTTTTTTTTTAATTTATAATTAACAACTGTTTTTGTATCCAGCCAGTATAGAACTATTTTTAACAAATCTGTCAACTAGCTTTCTTATTCCGTCTGCTAAAGCACATCTGAAACAAGATACATAAGTCATATTTAATTATTCAGTCGATTTTCTTTGTAAGTTTATTCATAAAGTTAGGAGTCTATTAAAGAAGTTCTGTTAGAATTAATTGGATTCGGATGTCGTTGTTGTACAGCAATGTAAAATAATGGTGTTGTTTGAATTTGAAAGAAAATTGAAATTCTCAACACGATGTAAAAGTATTGGAGAGTTGAAGCACTCTTACTTATTAATGATCCTAACTTTAATTATTTAGACATTTTACAAATTATGGTATTGACGAACTACTTTGTATTCCTAAGTAGACACTATTATCAGTCTCTTTTAATGGTTAAATAACAGTACTATTTGGTCAAAGAAATTAAATTTTCTTCTGCAACAATTATATTCAAGAGTCAAGAGATTGTCAAAGCTAATTACTTAATAATATTGAAGTCAGATTGATAATTAAAAAAAAATAACGTGACTTTGAGATAGCCTAAAATTATTTTACTTAGTCATATAACATTTTGCTAAAGTTATCTTAATGTTATCTACGACTATCACAGAGTTTGATAAAAAAATTAAAAGGGAAGCGCGAAAACAATTTTATAGACAAATAGTTAAAACCGGATTTAAAATAAACAAAAGGTTTGTGAGGCCGCATAAAACTAAATTGAATATGTGAGATTCGTTTGTGTTCCAACTTTAAGAACTGAACTATTTTTGTCGTCCCTTAATACCAATTGGTTTTTAGATTATATCGCGAATTTATTTCTACTAATTCAAAAGTCATAAATGTCAAGTTATATTTTGTAGATTAACACAACATTTTTGTTATCAAAAAAACTAAAAATAACCTAATTGACACTTAAAAATGTAATAAAAAGTTACCTTAAAATGGTACACTAAATCAAGTTTGCACTTTTCGCGGCACAAGTTCGCACGAGTTCGTCGGGCGATGACGCGACCTGCGCCCCCGGAGCGTCACACTCGAGTGCCGGAAACAACCCCCAAGTCCCAACTACGACCAACACCGAGCAAACATCGGCTATATGGCCAAACATTGGAGCCAACATTCGCGATACATTGAAGTACCTTTAATATACGTGAGTGATTTAAAAATAGAATTTCACGAGCGACATCTATTTATTTGAGCGGTTTTTGTTTTAGCTTTTCAGTTGAAGTGTTAGCTTTTCTGTGTTAAGTTCAGTTGTTTTCTTAAATGTTTTATAATGACGCATTCGTAACATTAATTAATGTGACATTTATAAATAGACTTAACTAAAGTGAAAAGTATTATTGTTTTGTTTTATTTACTGACGCACACAGTTATGTGATGGTTACTTAAGTAGTCCCTTAGATTTTATACTAAAACTTTGCACTACTCCGGCTATGTCGTCATAAAGTAGTAAATGCAAAAATTTATTTAATTTAATGAATAAGCAATTTAAAATTATTTCAGCACATTTTAAAAGGCAATTTTAGCAAACCTTTTTAATATCGCGTCACTTAATCGACTTTTAAAACAATTACCTCATAAATTTTATTTACGGCCACATTACATTGTGATGGCAACAACACTAACAAAAAAAGTAAATTGAAAAATTGTCATCACAATAAAGAATATAAAAATAAAAGGGATTTTCACACACAAGATTTTTTCTTGCATATTGTTTTAAATCAGTTTTATCTTTTTTATTATCTGTTGTCTGCGACTTCGCGTGGATTATAAACAAACACATATTCAATTACAGACTAAACGATCTCTATTACAAATTACTTGACAACTTACATCCTTTAATCCATCTAAACTTACACATTTATAATAGACTAGCTGTGACACGCGATTTCGTCCGCGTGAAATTAGAAAAATATTTAAAAAAGCAACCAGTAACCACTGATAACGTAGCTTTTTAATGGTGTACGAATTGAAATTGGCCAAGGAGTTTTGAGTTGTTTCAATACATATAAAAATATTCATTAATGTATAAATTTACTTCTTATTGGCCTTTCCGAAAGACGGAAGAATTTTAAACGAACTTTAGCAAGTTTGCATTAAATTGAAAGCTTCATTATACATTCATTTAGAATACTTTGATGCTTTGGCGTTAATAGTTCACTGAATAGTTAGATGACCTAAGTCTATGAAGCGTCTAACTTAGATTGAATTAGGCTTGCAAATAGCAAACCGTGGAATGTATACGGAATAGTTCCTGCAAGCAACTGTAAAGTAATAATAACTTAAGGCATGTTAACTGTTTAACTATATTGTTAATGAAATAATTCTCATAAATAAGTTTTATAATCTTTTAACTTTAAATGATGGCTCTAAAGACCACGCCAGAATACTGAAAAAATCTCGAATTCTTCGCTTCTTAAGCGTTGTTACAATGTCAGTCGAAATTGTAACTTTAAGCGTGCCCCTTTAACCCCAATTCGATAATGTCCAGTGTTACGAACAACTAATTTAAAAAATCTATTACATTCATATCATCACATTCATGTTTCATATCCAATAGACTACTAAAAAAACAGTTTTTTTGCTTTAATAAAACTAGTAAAACATCGTATTAAGGGTTTATAAGCACATTACAGACAAAAAAATAAACATATCTAACACAATAAGCTCTACCAATTTCTATCAAATACTTGGTCTTATAGATTTTATAAATCATAGCCATACCAAAGTGATTCTGGTGCCAACATTTGGGCCAACATCAGTGTAGCCAATGTCTGTATGTTGTCACTCCCTCGCTCGTGGCCGTCCAGTCACGCCGCAAGGTACGTTCGTTAATGTTTTGTTTTGCTTTGCCAAGGTATTCTGCACCTTATAGATACCTTATAGCGAGGCTTCGCGACTTATTGTGTTAAAATAGAATTTCCCGTGTACAGTGGGAAACTTTAATTTTCATATTGCTTCCGTTTTATATATAGTTTAGAATCACTTACGGACACATACTGTAGCTCCGTTTTCATAATAGCAGACGTCAAAATTTGTAAGAAATTTGGAAATAAAGCGTGGCCTTATCATTTAAAACGCTGTTATGTTTAAATAACGTTTCAGTTGGCCTTTAGTGTTTGTTTTAGTTAGTTATGTATTGTTAAGGTTTGTTCGAAATATGTTTCGGAAATGGCAGTTTAAATGCTTTAGCGAAGTATGCATCCATACAATTTAAATTTAGATGCATAATTAAATGGAGAGATGTAAATGTGTATAGTCAACTTAGAGTTATTCGCCTCGACCTCTATTAGTGTTTGTCGGTCCGTCTGTCTGGCTGAGAGTGTTCGATTTACTGTGTCTGACGCGAGATCCCGCGGGAGCCTGTTGGGAACACAGGACGCCCGTCGTAATTAATTTACGTTCGATGTCCGTTATGAGTAACACTTTGATTTGACGTAATATTTTGTGACGTCTAAGTTAGTTAAGTAATGAATGTCCCGAAAGCAATTATTTATTGTTACTTTTAAATCGATTGTTAATTATAATGATGAAAGTATGATTTAAATTGGAATTTTATATGACGTTTTCAATTGATTTTATTGTTTTGTTAAGTATATTTTAATAATCAACATTTTTTTTCGTATATTCTGTGTTTTAATTATTTCTCATCTTGGTATATTTGCTACTCTAGGTATTTCTCTAACGAAACTATCAGAGCAATGTATGCGTGAAATTATCTGAGATTCCGCGTCAAATCAATTAATGAGCCCATCAGTGGTGTTTCCATTTCAATTAAGTTTTAATGCAAATATCACATTTAGTTAATTATCGCATAAATATGTTCTGTATGTTGTGTTTATTTTTAAAGAAAAGATGTTTCCGATTTTAGTTAATAAACAAACTACTAACCTTTTTAAAATCCATCTATAGCCTATATTTGTTATAATTAATGTCTATTTTATAGCCGTTTTTCTATGGCGTTTATAAAGAAAATCTTGATGCGAAAACTTAATGGAAAATTAAAACAAGTGAACTTTTTATCGTCTACGGAATGCCTAATGAAAATTCAAAGTTTGCTGTTTTTCAATTTGTCAAGAGTTTTCCTACAATTCTAAAGCACTGATAAGAAAAGGTCAAAATGGAAAGTCTTCTAAGTTTTATAAATCCGTAGTTTTTTTATTCATAATTCTAGCTTCATTACTACGTTAGTAATTGTGTTTCAGTAGTAAATAAAGTAGACTACTTATTTTTAACAGAAAATTAGAGAAAACATATTGGTAGTAAGAAGCGTGCCTACAATTTCCTCAAAAGCCGTAAACGCATCTGTAGTTCCTCTAGTGTTGGGGATGTCCATGGGCGTCGTTGACCACCTCGGTGTTCTCGCCGCTCGTTTGCCCCCTTCTCTTATAAAAAAAAATAATTGAAAAACACGGCAAACTTTTTCTTAAAAGTTGTTTATACGTTATGTTTATGAATCCGAATACTTTATAGCTTAAATTCTTTCAATCGTGTATCTATACATTTAGAATTTCATAACACCCTTAATAATACAAAATATATTCAATTGACGTAGTCGACTAGAAACTTGGTTAGGTCTGTGCACCACAGTCCTTTAGTTCTGTCTGACTTGATTCCCCTGTCGTCTGGATTTCGTTAATGGTTTTTGTTCTATATTAATGAAACGGAAATCTCCAAAATTGAATACATCACGCCTATAGCTGGTTGAGATGAAACATTGGAACATAATTTGTTTACCTATATTACTATTTATAATACGTACGTATAAAAAAGTTATGAAAACCGCAGCCTATGCTACAGTTTAACAATTGTAACTCAAACGAATTTATATCAGAATAAAAGTAGTATGTACCAACCCCTTTTTATCTCTAACTTCTTAATGGTTAGGCAATTTTGGAAAGATTAGTCTAATTTCTCATATCTTGATCATGTGCTTAAAATTGTTCCTTACATATTCATCATCATCATCAACTTGCCCTTATCCCTTATGGGGGGTCGGCACAGTATGTGCTGCTCTTCCATACATCTCTATCAGCCGTCATATCTGAATCCACTCCTTTCTTAAGCATATCCTCTTTCACACAATCCACCCATACTTTTGTTTTATTGTTCCTTACATATTATAGTAAACAATATATTATTTGTTATTACGATATTATGTGGACGTTGTTTCACATCTACAGTACTAAACTGCGTACTTTTATTGTACAAGGCTAATGTAATTGAATCCATACTTTATTAAAATAGTGATAGAAGCACCACCACCGGTGAAGAGAATATCAGATAATTAAAGAAAACTAATATAATACTTACAATATACAGGAACTAAGAATACGTTTAACTAAGCCAGGAATAAGACTTTGCACGGCGTTCGGAAACGCATTTTAGAAAGTTATCGAACCAATAACATTATCGAATGGATAAACAGTCAATGAATGGACTTCAGTGACCGGCATAGGTACTTAATGCAAATGGTTATTTAATATTCTCTTTATTGTGATTTCACACTTGTTAAGGGTTTCCTTGAAACCGGTTACTCAGAGTGTAAACAATTAGAAAAGGTCTGGTTTAAGTTCGTTGTGCGAATAGTAATCTTAATAATCTTACTTCTTACTAATATTATAAATGCGAAAGTTTAGATGGATGGATGTATGGATGGATGGATGTTTGTTAGAGTTTGTAGCCTAAACGGCTGAACGGATCTGAATGAAATTTGGCATAGATCTAGAGCATAGTCTGGAATAACACATAGCCTACTTGCTTTTGTTTTTTTTAAATTCCACGCGGACGGAGTCGCGGGCGAAAGCTAGTATCAAATAATATCTAGCCTTTACGAGCGTTGCCGGCCACTATCGTATTTCCAGACTTATCATAATTCCACATTTCACTTGCCTTAGTTCATTTTCGAGGTAACGTGGCGGTTCAAAATCCGGATACTTAGAGGACCTAAAAACCCTTTGTAGTGCGGTATAAAGTGGATGCCATCAACGTGAAGATAGCAAATGAGGGTACACATCAAACGGTTCATAACTGATACCCTCGTAGGAACTAAAATATATATTTTTATATGGGGGCTAGTAGCAGAAACACTAGTTAGATTAATACAGCCATTTACAAGTGCAAAAACAGATTAAAGTATAATAGTTTAAGAGCGGGCGCATACCTTTGACTTAACTATCGCACAACTGTTGTGCTATTGTCAATTGTTTCGCAGCCAATTAAATCTAAACATCGAGTAGTGTGCGCACCTCCATTTAAGCTCAACAATCAAAGCGAAACTAAACAGTTGTGCGATAGTTTAGTCAAAGATGTGCGCGCGTTCTTAATATACGTTTCTAGAATAAATAACATATCGGATATGTCTCGTAATATTTCGTCCGAACGACTTTGTGTAATCAATGTATCTTTCCTGATTTAGTACATGCGATACAAATTTCTATGTGTTGTTGTTACGAGTCTCCATTGTTGTAAAACTTGTATAAACATTTTGGCATTATCGTTATCTCATTTTACCTTTAATTGAAAACGGGTTGTTAAGGTTTAAATGTTTTTATCAAATTAAAAATTATTTAAACTTTACTGTGGGTTTTTACAGTCGTGACAAATATATTGCCATCTCTGTCGCTCCCTTTAAAGAAAACAGAGACAGTATAAAGATAAAAATAATGAAGATAATTAATAACAGATAAGTTACAAGTTGATTTATCTTTTTTACGACAAATTATTTAAGAACTAATTAAAGTAAACAACAGGACAGCGCCAAGTGTTTTTTTTAATTTTTGTTCTTTTATGTAATATCAAGTGAAGTTTACTCTATAGGTAAGTCATTGATAAGTTACTAATATACTTCGATGTAATATCCAGTTGTTCATAACGTTGCATGAAAAAACTCCCAACAATATCTCGATTCGTTTAGTTGGTGCAGTCACAACTTTTTTAATTTTTTGTTGTTTTATGTAATATCAAGTGAAGTTTACTCTTTACGTAAGTCATTGATAAGTTACTAATATACTTCGATGTAATATCCAGTTGTTCATAACGTTGCATGAAAAAACTCCCAACAATATCTCGATTCGTTTAGTTGGTGCAGTCACAACTTTTTTAATTTTGTTCAACACAACTTGCATCGAACATTTTTACGGGGTACAAAAAGTTTTTCTCTCTTTTTTTATTTTTTGTAACTACATTTAGATGATATAAAGAAGTCCGCAACAATTACCTAATGAAAATGCTTTCATGATACAAAATAAAATGTTTTAAGATTAATGACATTTTTAAATATTGAATTGCCTTAAAAAATACTGGGCTAATTTTAATGAAAATGGTACAATATTCAAACTATCCCTATCTCCCCCATGGTATTTGATCCCCTACTTCAAAAGTTTACTAATCGTGAAGGCATATGAGGAGGTAATGCTACTTTCACACATGAGCAGAACAGTAAGCCAGTCGTAAATGCAGTATTACTATTGTCTGTACTGCACTACCTCACTGTTCTGCTTTCATGTGAAACAAGCATTAGTTTGTAGCTGTTCTGAAGATGGCCTTTGATGGGTTCAGATCGATTGCGGTGAATAATGAAAGAGAGAGCGCGGGGCCGCGGCACGTAACGACCCCGCTGCGCCTCCGTCACGCCTGCCCAACGTCGTCCGACGATGTACGATCGGGTGACCATATGCTCAAAAAATTATTGTATTTTTTTCTGATCGTCTACAACTATATCAACTCTACACGAATGTTTTTACAGTAAGGATGTTAAATTAAATGTATCTAGGCTTACGTTCGCTACTTTAGAGAAATATATTTGATTCTTGAAAGGAACTGGGGTTTTGAGTTTTTTAAATACTACAATTTGCAATAAAAGTTTCTTCTGGAACTAGTGTTCGGTTAAAATAGAGTTCCACATAAATGTCTTTAGTGTGTGTGGAAATTTTGTTCTGACCTCAGAAATCCGCACTATTTAAGTACGGTAAGTTTCCATCGGGACAGAATCATTAAACTATCAATTTGTGGTCACCATAACCAAAGCCGCAGCTCGACCAATATGTCTTATGTACTACCTGAAAATTACGAAAGTCAGGTGAGCTACATTTTATATACAGATAATAAAAATGTCTGTAAATAAACTAGAACGTAATATGACGAATTATTTATAGTTTTTGCTCTTATTTTAATAAATCGTCTGTGTTTTAAACACTTTGCTTGTAGTAGAAAAAAACTTTTGTACCTACTTAACATTGGATGTTTTTTGCCACATCTTGAAATAAATATTTTATGTTTTGCACAAAGTCCAGGTTCTTCCTGTACATTCGTGTTATTCAAACTTTTTTTTTGTTAGACGTTTGCGTCTACAATTTCAGATAAGTATGATTCTAAGATTATAGCAATAGGAAGTTATTTTAATTGGAGATAAAATAATATATGCATAATTATAAGTACTTAAGGTAGAAAGATAAATAAATAAATCAACATATACGATTATACTTATTATTATCCCAAAACTGTGAAAAAAAGGAATGACGGTTTAATCTAAAAGAAGACAAGTTAAACAGAATAAGAAAATTATCATGTTTTTCAAAAACTATAATAAATATAGTTCTACAAAAATACTCTGACGCTATACAACTGAATATTTTAACACGACGATAATAAAAGAAAAGTTGCTGGCTTTTCACAACGTTTGAGTCGTGATGGCAGGTGGTGGTTCCCCAGAGAACCGCAACCTGCTACGTCAATCTAATACAAGCGATATACACACTACTTCATGGAGTGCCACGTCAGCACTCCCAGATTATCATGTTAGCCTGGTACTTTAATACTTGTCTTCTTCTCTGTTTAATAT
Organism: Papilio protenor; assembly: GCA_029286645.1. Lineage (NCBI taxonomy): Eukaryota > Metazoa > Arthropoda > Insecta > Lepidoptera > Papilionidae > Papilio > Papilio protenor. The sequence goes on along the minus strand of JAGSMZ010000007.1, from coordinate 6,066,181 downwards.
ATTAAGAACGTTACAACAGTAGCTGTCGTACTCAGAGTCGTTAACGGTCACTAAATGTAACCCTCAGTGAGGATTATGTACGAGAAATCTACAATAAAGAATTGCTAAGTGGAAATTGTAATCGGTGTGCGACACAGTGGAAACTCACTTTTAAATCTGGCCGGATGAACAAGGCACTGCTAACGCGGTCAGTTCTATTAGGAAATATGTAAATACTACATAGATTACTGTGTCTATCTAGATTTTAACGGTACTAACACGTAGCTCCTACATTGTAGCGTTTCAATTTCCATACCCTCGTGTCATACTTTTTAATATCCCGTTACGATACTTTGGTGTCACCTTCAATAATTTATGTTATCCGTGTAATGTCAGGCCGCGAGGTGGCGCGCTAGCGTGTCTCAAGAACTTGAAATTCTGATCAATATTGCATCTACATAGCCATACTACGGAACTTTCGGCCCGCTATTGCTGCATACTTTATGCTCGCCTGGTAAGTGAAACTAGCGCGGGATAAAAACTACATGATCCATTGTTGGTAGTTTCACGTACCTTAACTTATTTTTTATTGATACACTTGAAATTTTAATATAACTGCCTTTTTGTGGTTTGATTGTTACTGAGGGAAATGTTACTTTTACAGAAATAATTATTACTTGTGTCTAAAAATATCAACCTAATAACACCTTAAACGTGAAAACGACCCTATATTAAAATAAATGTTTGTGTTTGAGAATCATTGAAAAGCATATGTCTTTATTTGTTGACTTTTTATAAAATAGAAATTCACTTTTGTGCCTCGACTTCTTAAATATTTGATGTGACAGTTTACAAGTTGTCCGCTTCGGTTCCAATGGACAATAAGCATACTAGAGTATGCAACAACTCTATTTATACAAATAAATATATGACACTACAGACAAGGCAAAATATTGTTATATTTTGCAAGCATGTTCATATACATTTGTATTTACTTTTGACCACAATATGCTCTTAAATTGATCATTTTATTGTGAAAGGGTGTTTTTCTAATCAAGCCTTCTAAGATTTTAGTGTTGTGTATTTTGTTATAAATTAATATTTCTCTTTTTACTTTCCATTGTAATGTTTACCGCGTTTGCCTTGGGTCTATCATGAATGTTTCGAGACTGCTATGAAAATCTATTTGTAACATCACCGACAAAAATGAGATTTGTTGTACATGATAGACGCTGCAGAAATGCAATGCGAATTTTATCGATGACGTTACGAAAATATTCTCACGAATATTTGTGGTAAGTCCTCAAATAACATTAACACTCAATTATTGCGATGCACAAGAAACCAAGTGATAATTGAGTCATTAATTTGGCCTTTGCGTTTTTATTGCTTTTGTTACTGATAAAAACACGTTTTGATAGTAAAGTATTTATCTTACGTTCGTTATATCATTAATTAATCATTTGCTTGCAAGCAGTAGATTATCAGTATGTGCGGGAATACGTCGTCGCAACGTCGATTGTGTAAATTCATTATATTTTTTTTGTTCTTTTATACAAACGCAGGTGGTTCGAGTAAGTGCAAATATCTCGTTATAATAATCGTTTGCAATGTAATTGTTATGTGAATGATTGTCATGTCTTTCACTTTAGTATTATTAAAGACTAGTTTTTCTAGTGATTGTGTCCGCGCGGAATTAAAATAAAATCTAGTAATAAATATAGCCTATGTTAGTCAGTGATAATGTAGCTTTCTGATGGTGTCAATTTTAAAATCGTCTCAAAAGTTTTTCAATTTACACATTACATATAAAAATACAGTTCTTTCATCTTTATAATTAGTGTAGAAAGAAAAGTAGTGCCCTGAATAGAATTTTCAAAGAAAGAAAAATACTTTTAAAATACCTGCTATATAAAAAATAATAGAAACTTCTTAATACGTGTTCGAATTTTGCTTTGTCTTTTGAAGAGTTGTTAATATAAATATGGTACTTACGTACTTGTGTAAGTATTATACATTTGATAAGCAGTAATTATTGAGATAATTTTCACTTTTAATTACTTAATTACATATATTTCTGTTTAGTTTTTATTGTAGGAAGCTATTCCTGAAGCAAGACAGAACCTACGAATACGTTGTCTCGATGTTAAAAGCGTTTATAAATACACTTTCTGACGTTTAGCTTTCTGACAGGTCTAGCTTTAGAATCTTAGACCACTTGAGGTTAAATATAACAACGGAATTTCATTTATAAATCCAAAAACAAACAAACCTATTAGCAACTTAGTAACTTTTTGGTGTAAAGCACGTGTTAAGTTGTATTCCGTATCGCAAACACGTATTCCCGAAAACGCAACCTCAACGCGAATATCATACAGAGAGTGTTCTAAAAGCATCCGTGTTACAAATACAAGAATGTCCCGGAACGAAAGTACATTAACTTTGAACGTTCTCGCCATAACATGTTTCAAACTGTATACTGACAGCACTTCATAAATAACATTAATATAGAAAATATAGAGTACATTTACCTGAAAAAGGTCCACAGTCTTATAATGTGTATAGAAATATGGAAATACTATACATAACTTTTAAGAGTAAAAGTAAAATAGGCAATAAAAAAAGAGAGATAAGTAAACATTATTTGTTTACGGTCTGTTGTCGATTGTGTTTCATGTGATATTGTCATCCCTCACATTCTGTTTGAAAACACAAAGACAATACTAAGTTTCAATACAACGATTGAAATTTTTGTCTTTGCAGGAAGTGGGGTCAAGTTGGTGAGATGAAGTATTGCGGAGAGACTGGCGCGCGCGGCGTGCGGGGCGCGCGCGGCGGAGCTGCGTACTGTGCGCGCGTGGCGCGGCTGCGGCGCGCGTTGCTCCTGCTGGCCGCCGCCGCCTGCACCGCCGCCGCGTTACTGTACTGGCGCCAACAAACCGACAGCAGTGCCACACGACCTCTGCACAATGTCTTCTCGTAAGTATCACGTAATATTCTGCCCTTCATCTGATCATTGCGGATGGCCACTTAGTGTTGGGGATGGCCGTTAAAGTGACGACGCAAGGTTATAAAAGTACAATTACTATTTTCAGTGGTGCGGAGCCGGAATGGACATGGCTGTGCCGTAACGAGCGGTGCGAGCGGCTGCCGGCGGCGGAGATGTCCTCTCTGCAGTCGCTGCCCACCTGCAACATGCTATGCGCCTCCACGCAGTTATGGCCGCAGCCCACCGGGCCTGTCAGCCTCGCCACCGCCGCCGTGCCCGTAGCCGCCGCCGGCTTCACGCTAGAGGTCGTCGCCGTGCCCTCGCACGACGTCGCCGACCACCTCGAGGACGCCTTCAACATCCTCCGTGAGGACCTAAGAACGCTGGAGCGACAGATCGGCGATACCAAGCGTGGCGACATCGGGCCCGCACACGAGGTCGTCGTGCGGGTGGCAGTGAACGGTAGCCAAGACGTCCGCATGCGGATCGACACCGACGAGAGCTACAAGTTATCAATGAGACCGGAGGGGTCGACCCTCATGGCGCACATCACGGCGCATTCCTTCTGCGGAGCGCGCCACGGCCTCGAGACCCTCTCGCAGCTAGTCTGGCTCGACCCGTATGCGGGCTCCCTACTTATTCTGGAAGCGGCCACGGTCGACGACGCCCCGCGGTTCCGCTACAGAGGCCTGCTGCTAGACACCGCTCGGAACTACTTCCCCGTCGGAGAGATCATGCGCACCATCGACGCCATGGCCGCCTGCAAACTCAACACGTTCCACTGGCACGTCAGCGACTCGCAGTCGTTCCCTCTGAGGTTGAAGAGCGCCCCGCAGCTGGCCCAGCACGGCGCATACGGGCCCGGCGCAGTTTACACCACGGAGGAGGTACAGGCGGTGGTGCGGCGCGCGCGGCTGCGCGGCATTCGTGTCCTGCTCGAGGTGGACGCGCCGGCGCACGTCGGCCGCGCCTGGGCCTGGGGCCCGCAGGCCGGTCTAGGCAACCTCGCGTTCTGCGTCGAAGTCGAGCCGTGGAGCGCGTACTGCGGAGAGCCGCCGTGTGGACAGCTCAACCCGCGCAATCCTCACGTCTACGAAATATTGGAGCGAATTTACGCCGAGATCATCGAACTGACCGGCGTCGATGACATATTCCACCTGGGCGGCGACGAGGTCTCCGAGCGCTGCTGGTCGCAGTACTTTAACGACACGGATCCGATGGATCTCTGGCTGGACTTCACTCGGCGCGCGATGCGAGCGCTCGAGCGGGCGAACGGCGGCAAGGTGCCGGAGATGACGCTGCTGTGGTCGTCGCGGCTAACGCGCTCGCCGTACTTGGAGCGGTTGGACATAAAGAAGTACGGCATCCAGGTGTGGGGCGCGTCGCGCTGGCCCGAGTCCCGCGCGGTGCTGGACGCCGGCTTCCGCTCGGTGATATCGCACGTGGACGCCTGGTACCTGGACTGCGGCTTCGGCTCGTGGCGTGACAGCTCGGACGGTCACTGCGGCCCGTACCGCTCCTGGCAGCAGATCTACGAGCACCGGCCCTGGGTGGAGGAGTCCGGCGGCGGGCCGGGCGTGGGCATGACGGGCGAGAGCTGGCGCATCGAGGGCGGCGAGGCGTGCCAGTGGAGCGAGCAGCTGGCGGCGGGCGGGCTGGACGCGCGCGTGTGGCCGCGCACCGCCGCGCTGGCCGAGCGGCTGTGGTCGGACCGCGCGGAGGGCGCCGCCGCCGACGTCTACCTGCGCCTGGACACGCAGCGCGCGCGGCTGCGGGCCCGCGGCGTGCGCCCCGCGCCGCTCTGGCCGCGCTGGTGCACGCACAACCCCCACGCCTGCCTCTAACGACCCCCTACTCAGCAGCACCCCCCACGCTACACAAACTTGTCTATGTCATTGTCCAAATGACCTAGTCATTTCTTCTTAATTATACTTATGAAGTATGGATTTAATTTAGAGGATGCAACAACAATCTTTATGACAAATCGTTATGTTTAGTTAAAATAAACCACGATACATATGTAACTGCACTAAACCGGATGTTGACATAGTATCTGTCAACTAGAACTATTAGAACACTTCAAACCTATTAATGAGTGATTCATTGTGACGAGTTTTCACTTGGAATGGTAGGAACACTTTACTGGGAAAGCTTTATGGAATTAGATATTTAAAGCATGTCACATAAGACTAAGAGAAAAATGAATAATAAGTGACGGATTAGATGATTATTTACTGGTTGATGAAGTGACAACTCACGACGTTCGTTTCCTACAGCGAGAATTGTTAGTACTTGCCAGAGAATCTCCTTGTTTAAAACATTTTAAACATTATACTACAATTGTATTGTAATAGTAATGTATACTCATTTATGTTACGTGTATATTTTTTTTATTTATTGTCTTACAGCTTTAGCAGGCTTCAGATTTTTTTATAGACATGCATTTATTATATAATCAAATTTTTTTTAATTTACAACTTTTGAGTTTTGGGGGCTAAGTTACTTTTACTGTGATTTTTTTAATTGAGCTTTTAAAATGACACTATCACCCACTATCCTATAAAATTATATTTCTGTGGCAATAAAATGTTCGTTTTGTATCAAGTCGCATATAAAAAAACGCCAAATTCATATAAAAATTTTTGACAATCGAAACTAGTCCTTGTACTTTTAAAACACAAACATCACAAAAGCACATTCGTTTATAGGTGAATTTAAACTTTTTATTTTTATAATATATAAGGTGGCAAACGAGCAAGCGGCCACCTGAATCCTCCGAAATGGAAAGCGACCGCTGCCCATAAACATCCGCAATTGCAGATGCGTTGGCTACCCTTAATTGACGGAGGAGGAGACGCACATAAAAAGGACATTTCCCCTTCCTATGCGTCTGCTCCACCGTCAAATCCCCTTTTCCTTCCCATCCTTTTCTCTTAAGAAAAGGGTGGAAAGGGAAAGACTCAAATTGGGCCTCCGGTGTCCAATTTCTTGTGTGTTAGAGTCTAAAATGCGATATACTCAACATGTACATATATGCTGATAGTTAATATAATTATTTAAACATGTATGTTTGTCGTGTAATTAAAATAGATATAAGCGTACAATATATTGATATATAAACCAGATTAAATAAGACTTGTTTATATATAGGTATATTATGCAATGTTTTTTTTTTCAAAGTAATTTAAAGACTATTAGATATTATTCATAATTGCTACAAATCCAATGCAATTATTAGATTTACATCACAAAAGGATTTGATTTAGAAATTAAGATAGTAATTAATTTGTGTAAATTGTTATTTTCTTATTTTTTTATTATATTATTTTAATACTTTATTTATTTTGAAACAATTATTATTATTTTATCAACTAATTGCTTTAAAATTGTCAATAAATGTAGTTATTTTTTATTATTAGGGAATATTGTTTCCGCTAATCTTTAAAATAATCACAAGCGACGAATCATATTTAAAAATGTTGAGGACCTGTCCCACCAAATTGTAAATTGTCTGATAACAATCCAAGGTGTAAAATATGTGATGGAAATATCGGATTTTGTTCCCTTATCTGACAGTGACGTCATTTTTAAGCTATCTGAACGCTATCAGCCAGTGGTGGTACAGGCCCTGAATAATTATATAATTTGTATATATATTAGAATCACATTTATACATGTATAAATTACTACATAACGATGGTGAAAGCTTTGAAGTAAAAATAAAATCATTCATTTAGCGTTAAATTTCACGCACTTTGTTAGACCTCACTATGAAATTTTTAATCGTATTTAGATGTAATTCATGATGATGATGATGATGATGATGATGAAATGTAACTAATTAGTTGTAATTTAAATACAAAATTGTGCATATTTTTTTGACTACAATTTAACGTTTTATGAGGTTTTTCTTATTTATATGATCGTTAATAGAGTTACTGTATGTTTATGGCGGTTTATTTTTATTTTGTAAATATAGATATTGTATTGTTAAATTATATAAGCAATTGACATTATTTATTACATTATCTGTATCTAGCAAATTCACTTTGTACAGAGTTTGTGTCAGACTTAGACGGTTTTTTAGTGTTTTTTTTACAAAGTACAGCAGACAAATGTTGCTTTTGTATGAGTTTTTCGCCTTGTGTTGTGTGAACAGAAACTAGTGCTGGAAATTTACAATCAAATGGCAATATTTCTAAAAGCAATTAAAGGTTATTATAACCAATTTATATATTATATGTAAATTACAACTTATCTTAGAATATTATGCTTTATTGTTAGTAGGAAAACCTAAATGTTAAAAGTACAGATTTTATAAAACAAAAGACTTATCATGAATATTCGTGAAATAGTTTTTGTAACGTCATCGAAATTCGTACACTAACAAATCTTTTACAAATTTTATCGACGTTACGAATACGTTTTCCCAACTGTGACGCAAATATTCGTGATAGGTCCTCAAGTGACATGTCATTAGTTTCATCAACTGTCCAATTAAGTTTCCTATAAAAAAGCTTGTTTATAATACAATATAAATATACTGCAATTTTATGATTATTTGCCAAGAGCATGTAATACAGTGGGCTCCAATATTTAATTCCTTAACATACAAGCTATTTGCGGCAAGTTGCGGAGAGAATCTAGTAGGTTTTGTTTGACATTTTTAGTTTTTACAATGACCGAAATGCATTAACCGTGGGCTCACACTGTTGTATTATTAATAAAAATTATCATAATTTTATTCTCAATGAATAAAAGATAATTTGTTAAAACTTCAGTAGTTACATTTTTAAACGTAAAATTTCATATACGCATTTACTGTTTTCAACGTTTATTTGTCATATTCCATAGATGTTTGTTTCTGTCGAGGTTGGTGTGAACGGCGAAAAGCACAATTTTGTACATTTTGTAAGTAATGTTTGGTGCTAAAGTGATTTTGTGGTGTAATACATTATCCAATAAAATGAGATTCAATAAGATTGTATTATTTACCCTTCCTTTAACCTCTAGTTTTTTGCAGTAAAAAATATTAAATGTTACCAACACATTACAATCAAAGTCTTACGTAATTTTTTATAAACTAGTTCGGTATTTTTTTAAATTAGTTGTTCGTCACACTGGACACTATCGAATTAAAGGCTAAAAATTAATAAAACAGAAATAAAAGCAACTGAAATTTATTAAATAAATAGGTATAATTTAATTAACCAATAACATTAGGGACAAGACGGTGGGAATGATGAATCTTGACTATTTTTTCCTGAAGAAATTACTCAATCTTCTGCTACGGGGGGTGCCCTGAAACAGAAAGATTAATAAGATTACTGCTTGTTAAAATCAGCAAAAATAATAAGCAAATGTATATCTATATTATTAATAATATATTACAAAATAACTAACATCAGGGGCGTCGCTTCTGTTGGAGGTGAAAAGCGCTCGCAGCCGCGAGGGCGTGGCCGTGCGCCGCCCCGCCCCCTGCCCTGCCCCCGCGCCCGCAGGCTCCGCCTCCACGCGCAGCGACTCCCGCAGCTCGCAGTCCTGTCACACCGCGTATTGACAATCTTACAACTGAATTATTAACGATTCTTTTGGAAAGACTCGTCACCAGCTTGTGCCATCATATGGTGATCCACTGCTGGCGGTAGGCCCCTCCCACCGATTGCCATGATCCTCGGTCTTATGCTACCCGCATCAAGTGCACTTTCACCACCTTGACGAGGTCACTGGCGCATCTTGCGGCCCACCTACGGTGCGTCCTGGCCGTGGCCACCACTCAAGGATTTTAAGTTAAGTCTCGCTAAACCATAGACATGGCACGGTCAGGAATAAAAGCAGATATTAAAGTGAAAATTAATAAAAATCACAATCAAGCAGAAGAAAACTCTCATATCAGATTGGTGAATATTTGACACAGAAGTTGCATCAGCAGAGGTAAGAGTGCAGTGCCGAGGGCGGGTACGTACGGTGGCGGAGAGGCGGCCGGCCTGCTTGCTGGGCGTGGGCGGGCCCGGCTTCTTGTACGCCGTGATGCCCACCTCCTTGCGCTGCTGCCGCCCGCCGACTGACGCGTTGGCGGGGACAGCCTGCGGTACATAAAGGTTACTTTAACCTTAATTACAAAACGATCAATCTTAGTTAGATTAATGTAAAACTCATTCATGAGAAGGGTTAAACGAGCGCAGGGATTACTGAAGTTAAATCAATGATTGGTTTAACAATAATTGATTAAACTAAATAGGAAAGTATGAGGAAAATAGTGTGTCATACCTTGATGTCATCTTCATGTGCGGCTACAAACTGCGTCTCTGCGGGGTAGGAGCTCTTGAGATGGGGTAGACAGAGCGAGTTGCGCCAGCGCAGCTCGGACAGGCGCAGCGCGGGGTCACCGCGCGCCGCGCCCGGGGACCGCAGCTCGCGCAGGTAGCGGTTGTCGAACACCTCGCCCTCCTCGTCCGACATGTGCAAGCCGCGACCCTCTGAGATACATAAAACTTCACGTTCAAATAAATCATATAAGCTAGCTGTTGCTCGCCACTTCGCACGCGGAGATATTGCATGATTACAAAATAGCCTATGTTACTCTCAGATAAATTACCTTTGTAATGGTGATGGTTGATTTTTTAAAATCGGCCCAGTATTTTTCGCGTTAATCAAATACATACCAAAATCAAAATATATAAATCTTTCTTCCCAATAATTAAAAAATATTAGTAAAGATAAGCAAATGATATGATAAGTAAATAATTAGAAATTTTACCTTTTTTCTTGTTATTAATATTAACAGGTAGAGACCGTAACGAATGCGTGTCGGAAGCTCGGCTCTGGTCCTCCGTGTGAGCCGCTGTACCAGACTGGAAAATAACATTCGTAGATTACTATGAAAACTTAAGGTAGTTTTTAATAATTGCGTTTTAATAAAAGTGAGTTTGTTATACCGATGTGACCTGCTGCAGGGAGAGCAGCGAGGGTGCGCGGGGTGCGCGGGGGCGGTCCTCGCCGCGCTCCACGAGGCGCTCGCCGAGCCGCCACAGCTCACTGGTGAGGCCGCGGATGTGGTCCTCGTACGCGGCGCTGGTCTCCGCCAGCTGCGCGCGCGCCGCCGCCACCTCGCGCTCCAGCGCCGCCGCCTCGCGCCGCTGCCGCTCGCGGAACACCTCCATCTCTTGACTGTACAACTCTTTCTGCAAACATATCACACGGTTATATATCAATACAATATAGAGAAGCGAAGCGACACAAACACACCGTGCACTCATGCTGCATGCATCAAAACAAAGTTCGTTACCTCGTCTTAAGTGCCGATGTTCTGAAATATGTTTTACTACATTTAGCCTGAAATTCGCAACTACACTACCGACCACACCTATGTTTTAATGAACACTCCCAAAAGCTTATACTGAAAAATATCGAGATATCAAAAAAAATAAAACAAAAAGCATCCATTAAAACATAACTTTATTCAATAAATAAATTGACTTTACAAGTCAAGGAGTCGTTAAAAAATTTAAAAAGAGCCAGCAATCAGTGATCCATGAGCAGATAGAACCACCACACCACCTGATATATGAATATCAAGGACAGTACGGGGAGGATACTGACCATTTTTGCCTTCATCCGGGTGAGCTTGTCCTCGTACTCGGCGCGCACCTCGGCCACGGTGCCGCCGCCCCCCGCGCCGCGCCGCACGCCGTCGCCCTTCAGCGCGCGGGCCACCTCCTCCAGCACCTTCTGGAAGGAGCTCTCCAACTCGTCTATTTGTGCCTCGAGGGCGGAGCTCTGGAAGGTGGTGGGCGCGAGGGAGGCGCGGTCGAGGTCGCTCATGAAGGCCTGCTTCATCTTGTCGGAGGAGATGGCGCGCGCGACGCAGCGCTCCACCCAGCGCTCCAGGTTCAGCACGCACTCCACCAGGTCCTGCATGACGGCCGCGTACGTGCGCTCCAGCCGGCACCGCGCCTCCTCGCACAGCCGCTCCTCCACCTTCAGTATCTCTCGCCTCACCGTCCTTTGCAGCAGAATCACCCTACTCAGCTTTTGCGAGTACATCTCCTTGTAGGAATTGAACGTCTTCACGCTGACGGAGAGCTCGGTGAGGAACTTCTTTATGTTGATAACGTCCGACTCGTTTATCCTGTTGACCTCTAGCAGTCTGTCGCGCTCCTTCTGCAGCGCGGCGCGTCTCTCGGCGCAGTGCCGCAGGTGCCGGTCGGTGGTCTCCAGGAAATTCTCGAGGTCCTCCATCGTGATGGAGCCCGAGTTCAGGCTGCGCTTGAGGTCGCAGTTGGCGGCGTTGCCGAAGTTCGTCAACTCCTTTAGCGCGGTGTCGGATTTAATTTCAGCGATTCTTTTTTGTATGATCTCCTGGTACCGGGCGGACACCTTGATGATCTGCGAGGCGCGGTTCTCCGTGAGACTCATCTTCGTGATCTGCTTTTTCAGATCCATTATTTCCTCATTCTTTTGGTGGACGATTTTCTTGAGCTGTAGCGAGAGCTGCTGGCAGTTCTCTCTGCTCAACTCTAGCTCCTTGTTCTTGTCCAGCACCTCGCTTTCCGACTCGGCCATCAACGACTTCAAATAGGTTATATCACTGTTAAGATTACTTATGGTCCTATTTTTGTCATTCAGTATTCTCTCTAGATCAGAAATGATTTTGTTCTTCTCCATGGCAGAATGGGTGATGTCGGATGAAGAGCTATGTACCTGAGTGTCGGGGCCGTGCTGCAGCGCAGAGCCGCGCGTCTCGGCCTCCTCACACTTTTCTATTCTGTTGGCGTCATCTGCAATGATTTACGTAAGTTTAATAAAATTACAATATCCTTTAAAACCTGCAACTTACCATGATGTTACTTACTTGATTCGATTTGGTTATTTCGGTCGACATCATTTTTCAACTGGCTCAATTGTTTCTCCAACTCACTGATATCGTTTTCGTGTAACTGCACTTGTTTTTGATATTCGACATTAAGTACTTTTTCTTTAGCCAATTCCTCATTGATTTTCAAAATAAAATCGTCCTTTTCTTCTAACATCTTTGTTAACATTTCATTCTTTTCTTTCAAGTCAATTTCACGAGCTTTCGCGTCCGACGTCACAATTTTAATTTCCTCTTTTAGTATATTTATTTTTGTTCTTCTTTGTTCCAATACTTGTTGTATCGTTTTGTTATATTCTTGTAAAACTGTACATTTGTCAATAATATCTAATTTATCAATATTTTCTTCAAATAGATTATCATTTAGTTCCATTTCTTTACGGATTATCCTTTCCAAAGTCATAATCTCTGAAAAACATATATTAACTTATTGTTACACATTCAAAACACGTTTATTGATGTACAAAAAATAATAAACTAACCTGATTCATATTTTGCTGCAGTATTTTTTAATTGGAAGTTATCTTCTTTAATTTGAGTCAATTCATTTTGTAAAACATCAAATTCTTTCTGTAGGTCATTTAATTTTGCAATATTGTCATTATTCTCTTGAATTATTAAATTATTGTCGCTTATAATTTTTTCATTTTCATATTTGATGTCGTTAAATTCTTTTCTTAATTCTGTAATTTCATTATCAGAAATTTGTAATTTGTCACTAAGCGTTTTTGATTGTTGAATTGTCAGTTCAAGATCTTTTGCTAATATTTCATTGTTATTAACTTGTGTTTGTAGTTCATTTTGTAGAGTTTTCTTTTCATCTTTAAATTCAACTTCCAAGGCATCCATTTTGATTTTCCATTCGTTATTCTCGTTCCTTAATAAAGCATATTCTAGAAGAGTAAAAATTATATCAAATAGTGAATCTTAAAATATTTAGTTACAAAACAAAAAAGCACAAGAAAGGCAAAGATAATTAAAATTAATTGAAATCTTTGGTCTATTAAGGGTTTAAAAGACTTCGAACATATTCACCTTCATCTTTTTTCTTAAGAGTTTCCGTAAAATGCAATTTTTCGTTTTGTAAAACTTCTCTATTCTCAGTTTCAGCCATATTCAGTCTTTGTTTAAGTTCTAAGATTCTAATATCCTTGCTTTGAAGTTCTTGTTGACATCGTGATATGGTCGCTTTTCCTTCTTTCAATTCTTCTATCAGTTCACGTATTTTAACATCTTTTTCTTCATATTGTTCAAGTAATGTTTTATTATTTTCTTGTAATTCAATTTCACGTTGTTTTGCTTCTGATATAAATATTTCTAGTTCTTTTCTTAGTTCATTAATTTCGGTATTTCGTTGACCAAGATCCAATATGGCTTGTTTTAGATTTTCCTCCAAAAGTTGACATTTATTTGTAAGAGTCGCTTTATCTACGTCATAATTTTGACACAGTTTATCATTTTGTTCAGATGTGTCTTTTAATAGGTTCTCTAAGTTTGTTATAACTGTAAAAAAAAGTACATTAGATTCTCCGTCTATAGAAACAAACATTTCGTACATAGCATAAAATAAAATGTGAAGTAATAGTGTTTTTGTAAAAAGAACAATGACAATATATTATAAAATATATTACCAGTTTTATCTTCTTCAGTTAATCTAGTCAATCGTAAATTGTCTTCCTTCAATTTCGGCAACTCTTCATTTTCTAATACCCGGTTTTTATTTTCAACTTCCGCTATTTTTGTTATAATGCAATCTCTCTCCTTAATAAGATCATCATTTTCAATTTCCAATTTTTCTTTTTCCTGTTTTAATACCATCAAGGTTATTTCCTTTAGATTATCAGACTCTTCTAATTTACATATTTTGTCATTTTTATTGTTTATCTCATATTTTAATGAGTTAATTTCGGATTCTTTCTCTTCTAATTTCAAAAGGTCATCGTTACTTTTATCCTGAAGTAGTTTATAATCATCTAAGAGTTTTGTTCTCTTCTTAAGGGTCTCCCACATTTCATCTTTAATCTCTAACTCATTCTGGTATTCCTCTTCCAATTCTTTTAGATCTGAAAAATAATTACTTATTACTACAACTATTACTTATACAATTTTATATTAATAATAATAAACTACAAAATAAATTAAAATTGTAAGCCATTATAAACATACCTATCTTAGTTCTTTTCAGTTCATTGATCATTTCAGTTTTTTCTTCTTCAAGTAAGACCAAGTTGTTTTTCACTTCGTCAAAGTTAGTTTTTAATTTAATTAAGTTGGATTCCAAGTTATTTCTCCCTTCGAACAACTCCTTAATCTCACTTTCTAATTTTCTATTCTTACTCATCAAGTTGTCTTTGTCTTTTTCTAATTCAACTAATAATGCTTTGTAAAGAGACTTTTCTTTCTCCAAAGTTGCAATTTCATTAATACATACTTTTAATTCTTCTTCTAAATTATCTGCTTTAAGTGACTTTTCTTTTAACTCTTCGCACAATTCTTCTGTTTTATTGTTTAGTTCTTCTACTGTATTTAATATTTCTTCCTTTTCTTTTTTCAAATTGTCAACCATAAGATCTTTTTTACATTTCCATTCGTTATTTGCATCTCGCAAAATGGTTAGTTCTAAAAAACAAAAAAAAACATTTATTCATCAAAAAAAATAAACTTATGCCAACATGTCGAAGACAATAATAAATTAAATAAACACCTTTTTCTCGCTCTGCAACCAATGAAGACAGTGAGATATTTTTCATGTTTAATTCATTAATACTTGTGTCTTTTAATGCAATTTCGTTTCGCTTCTTATTATTTGCATCTTCTAGAATTTGACATTTATTTTGGTAATCTTTTTCTGTTTTCTCATATTTCATATTTATTTCTTTCAAGTTCTTTTCCAATTTGCCTATTTCTTTTAGACTACTGTCGTATTTACCTTTTAAAGTAAATATGTCGCCGTTTAATGATTGTATTTGTAATTCCTGATTTTCTATAATCGTATTCGATTTTGATTTAATATCCTTGAAAGTTTTTTCAGTGTCACTCAACTTTGCCATAAGTTTTGATATTTCAGTACCGAAATTATTTTCGATTTCCATAAAACCTAACATTTTGTCTTGCAACTTTTGCTCCAAACCATTAATCGCTATAATAATAAAATAAAAATATAAGAATATATGATAATATTACCTTTAATCCATGCAAAATAATATTTTAAAACTTACTTGCGCCTTTCTCTTCCATTTTTCTTGATAGAGATTCACGTTCCGACTCCAATTCCGATATAATGTTCGATTTTTCATTAACAATTTTAATCAAACTATTTTTTTCATCATTTAATGATATTATAGTTTTATGTAGACTTTCTTTCTCGGCGTTAACAGACTTTAAGTCCTCATTAATTGATGTGATTATATCCGTATTTTTATTTATTTCGTCCTGAAAACATTTATTAAGATGTCGTAATTCATTTTCACATTTTTGTATTATTTTGTCTTTCTCCTCAGTATCAATACTTAGTTGTTCCATGTCTTTATTGAGTTTGTCAAAGTCTTGTTTAAGTTTTGTATACATTTCCTTTTCTGTTTGTAAAAGTAAACCTGTTTCTTTGATGATTGCATCTTTTTCTTGCGTTATTAATTGAATGGAGTCCTGAAGTTTTTGGATTTCTATATTGGCAATAGTCAAATCTTGGTTGAGAGTATCATTTTTTTCTGTATAATTAGAAATCTTCGTTTTACAATAATCATTTAGGTTTGTCAGTTTTTCTTCATGTTCTTTTAACAGAGTATCTTTTATTGCCAGTTCTTTAGATACCATAATCAAATCTTTTTTAATATTATCATCATCCTCTTTTAATTTGTTGTACATTTCCTTTTCTTTACGCAAAATGTGATCTTTTTCTATGGTGATTTTATTTTTCTCATCTGTAAGTGATTTTATTATGTCTTGAAGACTTTGCTTTTCTGCATTTACTGTAGCCAAATCTTTATTCAGTGAATCAATAATTTCATTGGTTGTTGTAACTTGATTCTGCAAAGACGTATTTAATTGTTCTAGATTATTATTACATTCTTGTATTACTTTGTCTTTCAAGATTAATTCACTGGAAACTTTGTCCAAATTAATTTTAAGACCGTCACACTCCTTTTTAAGTACTTCATGTTCTGCTTTTATTTGATGCAGAAGTAAATCTTTTTGTTCTATAATTTTATCTGTTTCATTTCTTAATGAATGTACGAAAGTTTGCAGGCTATCGTATTCTTTTTTAAGTACACTGTGTGTTTCTTTTTCTTTATGCAAAAGTATATCCGTCTCTTTTATTAATCTATCTTTTTCATTTTTCAATGATTCGACAAAAGAATGTAGACTATCACACTCCTTCTTAAGTACTTCATGTGTTTCCTTTTCCTTGCGTAAAAGTAAATCTTTTTCTTTTATTATTTCATCTTTTTTATTCTTTAATGATTCGATAGAAGTATGCAGACTATCACAATCCTTTTTAAGTACTTCATATTCTTCTTTTTCTTTATGCAAAAGTAAATCCTTTTCTTTTATAACATTATCTTTTTCATTCTTTAATGATTCCACAAAAGTTTGCAAATTATCATACTCTTTTTTGAGTACTTCATGAGTTTCCTTTTCTTCGTGTATTAGTAAGTCCTTCTCATTAATAATTTTGTCCTTTTCAATATTTAATGATTCTACAAAAAGTTGTAGAGCATCATACTCCTTTTTAAGTACTTCATGTATTTCCTTTTCTTTATGTAAAAGTAAATCCTTGCCGTTTATGACTGTGTCTTTTTCATGCCTCAATGATGTAAGGGAAGTTTGCAAACTTAACTTTTCATCATTGATATTCGCCAACTCTGTATGAAGTGTTCTAATTTGTTCATTATTTTTTGCGATTTCTACCTGCAACGATTCATTCAATGTTTCATTTTCCTTTATTATTTGACTCTTTTGTAAAACCTCATTCGAGACTTTTTCAATATTAACCTTAAGCTCGTCAAAGTCTCGTTTTAAATTTATACACTTCTCTCGTTCTTCTTGTAGAGTTAAATCATTAGTCTTGATAATTTCATCTTTAGCTTGCATTTTTGCGACAGTTTCTGCCAATTCAGTGTTCAGTTTTGTGTTGGTGTTTGATAATTTTGTGATAACACCCTGTGTCTTTTCCAACTCATGTTGCAATCCTAACTTAAAGTCGATCTCATTTTGCAATTGAGTTTGAAGTGATTTCACCATAGCGCACATTTCGTCAACTTTGCACCCAAGTTTATCCTTCTCTTCAATGTGCAACTGTCTCAAATTATCCAGTTCTTTGCGCATTTTATCAGCACTGACTTGTCCATTTTGAACGTCGTCTAGTAAAGATTGTTTAGCTTCTTCTAAAGTTTTACATTCTTCTTTCAAATTAGTTGCAAATGTTTTAAAAGAATCAAGTTCTTTGCTCAAATTATCAATGGAAATCTCATGTTTGTGTATTTCATCTATTAATTTTGTAATATCTAAACATTTGTCCTGTAAGTCCTTTTCTATTTTAAGTTTTTGTACATTCAAAACTGCAAAATCATTTGTAAGTTCGATAATTTTAGCGTTATTAGATTCCTTCTCTTTGCGAAGTTCCAAACTTAATTGTTCAATGATTTCACCTTTCTGTAAAATCTTATTTTGCAACTCCACCAATTCATTATTTCTATTTAATACTTTTTCTTTTAATTTCATAACATGATTTTCATAATCATCTCTCATGTTAATTTTAGAAGTTTTCTCTTTGTCTAATTCCTCTTTTAATTCCTTTGTTTGTATATCTGACTTTCTGGCTTGATCTGATAAACTTTGTATGAGAGACATTTTCTCATCTTGTAATGTTCGAACTTCGTGTACATGTTTCTCGTTAATCATTTTACATTGCTCGCTTTGAGATTTAAGTTTTTGTTCTAACTCATTAACAACATTGTTCAGTTTTGTAATTTCATTGTCCAAAAAAGACTTTAAATCATTTTTGTCCTCAATTTCCTCATTAATGCGATGTTTTAGGTTAAAAATTTCATTCTCTTTATCTAAAATAATCTGCTTGAATGTGTTGACATTTTGTTGATGCTCATTACATTCATCCTACAAAAAAAATCCAAAATAAAGTTTGTAAATTGCAAAATTACATATCTATGAAAACAAAATTATTACCTGCAACAAGTTTATTTGTTGTTTGAGTGCTTCAATTTTTGCTCTTTCTTCGCCTAACTGGACTTCCACTACATTGGCACAAACATCGTTACATACGGCTGTAATCGGGAAAATATCATAAAGCAATCATTATTTTGGTTTATATCTTAGATGTCACATCGATAGACATAGTCTAAGATTTAATGTATTATGTAGACATGTGCTAATGTTTTCATATAATGAATCTTACTGAAACTCCGTTGTAAGGAGAGCAGACTGGTATCAGGGTCATCACACTCCATGCTGGCGTCGAGCCTGTTGCGCTGGTTGTGCTGGCGGAGCTCCGCCACCAGCTCGCGCAGGCTCTGGCTGAGCCGCCTCTCGTTCTCCAACTCCTCGGACAGCTGAGAGGCCTGAGAGCTCTCTTGTTGGTTCAACACTATCAATCTGTCGCATTCACCTTTCAAGTTGTCCAACTGAAATTTGTTTATTGAAGATTAAAATTAAAATTCAAAGAGATGCTTTCTTTAATTTTAAAGCCGAAATAAAGTAGCAAATAGAATGATAAACTCCATTTAGGGGACTATTAGGCCTATGTTACTTCACTTTTTCATGTTATTACGTGAGTAAAATTTTACAGGAATTATTGTTGGGTCACAGACTGTAAGCATTGTACACAAGTGGTAAATATACTTAAAATCTGCATTAAAACATGATGTAATTTCTATGTAATACAGACCTTTGTCTTCAAATTGTCCCTTTCGTGTATGACCTCATCCAGTTCTTCCTGCACGTCGACAAGGCGCTGCTCCATCTGTTGCAGTTGTCTCGTCAGCTTGCTTGTCTCGCTGCTGTCCGCCTCCCCGCCGCGCGCCTCCGCCTCCCCACCACAGCACATTGACATCTTTGCCTTCAGATTCACTATATCTATCTTGTATTGTTCTTTGTCTTTCTCTAAAATATTTGACTATTATAAAGCATTTCAGTTAATATATGACACATAAGTACACAAGATGGGAAGAGGGAGTGTGAAACCGGTGACTGGCCACTCTCAGAAGTAGCTGTCGACAGAAAAAAATCACAGGAGACTACCTAATAGAAGAGTCCTTCTATGCTAATATAATGTTTGTTTTACAATGACTATTTAAAAATTACTTTACCTAACTTATCTAGCTTCAAATTGGTTCTAGCAAGCTCATCCTGCAGATAATTCCTGTCGAAACGCTCCGCGTCGAGCGCGGCCTTCAGACGGCGGACTTCGCCGTGCAGCGAGCGCAACGCAGGCGGAGTCTCCGCCACCAGGGAGCGCCCACAACTCTCGCCAGTCGACATCTCGGGACCGCACGCTTCTGTAAAGTCAGTGTTATAACTATTTTTTTAGTACAATGTGTCTAACGTGCAAGCGATGACCGGAATTCGCAAAATAGAGAAGCCTTTAATCAATAGAAGAGACAGAGAAAGAGCAAGCTTTCCCCTTAAAAATCCACTTCCCCTTTGCATACTTTCCTTGTACAAAAAGGGGAAAAGGACTAAACTAAGGGACTAGGAACATTTAATAAAAGGTGTCAAAAGGCTTCTTCAGTGTGATGGATAACTATATCATTTAGTAAGAGAGATCATAAATAGACAAATAGTTTTCAATTGTTTTTGTTAGAATAACCATAAAGACCTGCCTAATATGTGGAGTGGAGTATTTATTATATTGCTTTGATTATCACAGGCAAAGAAATAAATATAAGATATGTAGCCAGTATATCCTTGTTACAAATCCATTTCTCAGGAAACATATATAAACTTGTATATCATAAGCCAATTACATTGTCAACATAATCATGTAAAAGCAATGTTATACTTAGGAAGCACTATTACTGCATTGAAACCAATGCACTCTGCAGAGGTGAAGAAATCTCATAGTTTAATGTAATTCTACTAAATAAACTAGCTGTTGCTCGCGACTTTCTCTGTGTGAAATTAAAATACAATTAAAAATATCGCCTTTGTTACTCACAAATAACATAACTTTTTAATGGTGATTTTTTTAAATCGGTCCAGTAATTTTTGAGTTGTTTCAATACATACGAAAATACAAATATTTCCTCTTTATAATATTATTATAGAAGTATAGACTACTCTAATATAATATAACTTATATTACAAGTAAAACATTTGAATATTAAGAGAAAAAAAATTGAATGGGCATGAAAAACACTTAAAGAGATGAAAAACTAAAAAATATATAAAGAAGATATATCAATATAGAATGATATTTCACAGAAGACTAAATTAAATGATCTGAGATAGCTTTTTCTTACTTTGTACAAAGATATAAAAAATTAACAGGAAAAATCAATCATTTTCAAAACATTTTAAATCAGACATTTAGCAATAAGATAAACAAAAACATAAGAAATTTACAATAAAAAAATTGCACAATAATGTCTATAGTAAGTAAAGATATAATAAAAGTTACCTTATATACTGTCAACTAGTAACCACAATTTAAAATAAATATTTGAACTATTAAATTTGCTAATTCAGGAAACAGATGGTTATTCAACCTTTCAACATCTGCCAGCTGCTCTTTTGAACAGCTGGGACATTTGCTTGTGTGAAAAAAATTCACCCCTCTTATTATACAACTTGTGTTGCTAATAAAAACTAGGAGTTAAGCTAAATGCCAAGTCATGTTTATAATTTAATTGTCCATTGTCTTGTTACACATATAAAATATTTGATATACAAATAGTACATTATATTAAATTTGCTTTGTTTAAAATTTGCAATAATGATTTGCTAATTGTAAACAAATAAAAGAATAGCTTACTGACCTGTTATAGCAGCAACTACATCAAGAGATGATATCTTTGGACATTCCATTAGAGTTTTACTAAACTTTAAAATAATTTCTTGATCGCTTGCGCTGAGTTTACTGCACATGGCACTTTTTATGTTTACATCTTTTGAGTTAACGCAAACGAAGAAAAGCAAAAGAGAAGCTGCTATGAATATATCGTCTTCTGTTATGGCTTGAAGTGTACCATTTTCAAATAAAAATCCTGGGAACTTTTCAGCAATAAATTCTTCTAATGTCTGTCCACTGAAAATTGATGACTTCGACTCGTCCAAATTAAAATTTTGACGAAGATGATTGATAATATTAAGTAGCAACTCTTGATTAACTTGCGGCTCATGTTTGTTATTGTTATCATAAAAGTAACAGTTAATCTGAAATAAACAGACAGCATTAAAAAAAGCTCGTTAAAAAATACGTAAACCCATGAAGCTTCTATTCATACCCAATTTGAAATAATACACTTCCATTTCTGTTGCATGATGAACTTATTTTATGACTATGCAGTATTAAGGCAAAGATTTCATTACGGAACAATTTAACAATTAAATTCACGCTCTACAATAAAAACGAAATAAACCAATTCACCGTTGCAGTTTGAAATCTTTGTTTTGTCAGTTTGGTTTCCGTCATAACGTTTCTTAAACTTTTGAAAACTAAAAAAAGCTGAAACAGAAACACCTGTCAATTTAGTGTTGCCAAATAATAAACAAAATCAATCGAAAATGGAAAATTGAGTCACGATACTTTATTTCTCTGGTCTTTGACTCTGATATTATGTTAATAGTCCAGTTTATCATTTATGTACTAATTATACTGTTGTTTACTTACTTTTTCATTCAAAAATATATTCTCATTAATAATTAACCCAATTATAGTCTAGCAACTCTATTTTAACAAACTAGTAGCCATCATTATATGCTCTTTGGTAGCCATGTCCACTAAAATTGATGATCTGCAAATCAGTTGCAGACCAATAAACCGGATCTCAGATCAGGTATATGATTTGCGTCAATTGCGAGTTACCAGACAATTTGCGGCTTATCGGTTTACATAGTTGTATTCTTGTAGTCATGGATGTACTGTATGATATTACTTCCATGCTGGTAGTACATCGCGTTGAGCTGTGAGCTTTTATTTTACTGTTGAGCCGCAGCTCAAAGGTTCAAATCATTGTGAGCGGGTCTGATCTGTTCAACTAAAATTTACATACGTCAAAATTAGTGATCTAAAAATTTTTTTCGTTTCTTCAAAGAAATGTTATTATGAAGGAAAGTCAAAGGAGCTGTTTAAAGTGCGGTAAATCACCAGCTCACAATCTTGATACAAAATTGTATCGTTTTCCTAAACCAGGAAAATCGAATTTGATCCGGTAAGTCATATTAAATTTTCTTTATACTAGCAGCTCCCGTGCGGCTTCATTCGCATGAAATTCCATAACACTAAGTAAAAATTTCTAAATGTTTATAAAAACTTTACTTTGTGTCATCATTTATGCCATAGCATCTGTTATTTATTTGTTCCATTTGTAAGGATCTAAGTGTGACTGTGATATTTCTGTTTATAGCTTTCATAGTACATATATGTAATAGGTGTAGTTATGGAAAATTATTAGTAATTTCTTTGATTTTTAAAAAAATATATGAGAATAAAATATACCTCTAATTTTAAAAATAGTTTGTCAATGGAAATTTAGGAGCGAAAGACATTGCAGTTTTTTTAATTTTGCAAAATTTAGTATGAATAGTGAGTGAGTAGATAGCAATATTAGCAGGCTTTCACAGAAAACTTGTTTCAATTTCTACAACTATATCTCTTGACATCTCTACTCTCCCCATGCCTTTATATTTTCCATATAAATTCCTTTATTAAAAAGATTTAAAAAATTTACAAGCAGATAAAGGTTTCTTACTTACATTTGTGTAATTCTGCGTAATTTTGAGGTGAAAGTCAGACAGTTTAAATTTCATTTTTTTATATTAATTTGTACTTAACTATCCCATAGTTTTATAGTTCTGATTATTTAGAGTCTAAAATTTTCTAACACACTTCATTCCATATAAATATCTTCTTTTTAGGTGTGAATCATGGGCAAAATACTGTTACCCCAAACGTCAACAATGGTCTTCTGTGGAGTTTCATAAAAAATTACATTCAAATCACAAAATGCTATGTGACAAACATTTTAATGAGTCAGCATTTATTAGCCCGGTTACTAAACAGCTTCATAGATTTGCTGTCCCGGGAGATCAATGTGGCAATGTAAGTTTATGTGTGCGTGAATGTTGACATTTGCATGTGACAATCTTACTAATATTATAAATGCGAAAGTTTAGATGGATGGATGTTTGTTTGAGTTTGTAGCCTAAACGGCTGAATGGATTTCAATGAAATTTGGTATAGATATGGAGGATAGTCTGGAAGAATATAAGCTATATAGGCTACTCACTTTTTTTAACTCCACGCGGACGGAGTCGCGGGCGAAAGCTAGTAATCAATAATGAACACATCACTATAATTTGAATAAAATCCTGTATCTTTACCAAATTGAATGTGATTAGTTTTATGTAAGTAGCATCTATTGCCTCAAGTAATCATTCAACATTAAGATGCAAAAAAAAAGTTATCTAAATTAAAATACACTTAAGTTATCTTAAATTAATAAAAGAGTTACTTTAAAAAGATTAATTTATAAAAATCATTCACATTTCAGAGACGGAAAAAGCCACGTACTATTCTATTAAAAAAGGATGTTACAATTAAAATGGCAGAAGAGCCTTGCACTTCACAGAAAAATATTACCAATAGTGCAAATTTATCTGAACCAGAAACATGTACAAATGTGTCACCTATATCTCCCAAGGAATTTGCAACAAAGAAAGAAGATTCACAATATGATGAATGGATAAAACAAGTTCAACAAATTTGTCAATTGAAACATCAAATTAGCCATTTAAATACAACAATGCAAATAAAGAAAATTTGTGACAATGAAAATGTCCACAAATTATTAAATCTCAAGAATTCTTCTAGATTTTCTTTAACACTAAAAGAAGAAACGAAGAACTCTCAAAGAAAAACTCAACCAAAAAGATGGAGTTTGAACCAAAAAATTATGTCTCTATGCATATATAAGAGATCACCAACATGCTATAGACTTTTAAGAAGATTTTTTAGTCTACCAGGCCCTAGATTATTAAGAAATTTACTGACTCGATTTGAACTTGACGTGGGCTGTAATGAAAAGCTATTTTACTTATTAAAAACCCATGCAAAAGAACAAAAATTATCCGACAATCAGTATATATTACTTTTTGGTCATATGTCTATTCGAAATCATTTTGAATATGATACCAAAAATGACAGAATTGATGGTGTCCAAGACCATGGAATCCAAGGAAGATCTGTCCGTGCAGCATCCCACGCATCAATCTTCATGATAGCTGGCATACAGCAACAGATAAAACAACCTGTTGCTTTTTATTTCTCTGGGACAACAATCAACGCAGATCGTCTCTGTACTCTGCTGGTAGAAGTGAGTTTATCAATTACTTTTAAATGCAATCTAAAGGAGCTGCCAAGTCTGATGAAAAATGTTATTATATGTTGCACCTTAACTTGCCAATTTTTTCTTTAAAAGAAAAGACAATCCCATAGTGCCATACTCTCGGTTTATGAACCAAGCTGCCATAAACATACAGTCACATCTAACTTTCCTTTTCCTCACCCAAGTAAAACTGTATATAGAATTGCTTCTTGTAAATCATACTTCATACTAAAATTATAAATGCGAAAGTTTAGATGGATGGATGTTAGCAGGTATATCCGGACAGCTCAATGGATCTGGATGTAATTTAGTGATGTAGGATATACTTGGGAAGAAGACAACAAATTGTTTTTAATACCATGCGGAAGGAGTAACAAGCAAAAGTTAGTTAATTATTTATTTTTAAATTACAGGTTATGCATCACTGTTTTGCCGCAGGATTGAATATTGTAGCAACAGTTTGTCATATGGATGATGTTAATAAAAAAACATTAGGTTTATTCGGTGCTTCCAAAGATCAACCACAGATCACTGTAGAAGGTCGCGAGGTTATTACACTCTTTGACCCACCACAGTTATTCAAATGCTTCAGAAACTTATTTATAAAGCACGACATAGTATGTCCTTCTGATATAATACCGAGAAAAACTAAGCATGATGGTAAATAAACTATGTTTTATAAAACAAGCTCATGTAGTAATTAGGAACAATGGTAGAGCCCGCTTTAACATCTTCGCACGAATAGGCCCGCTCGCCCGGTGTAATACCACGACCACACAGAAGACAGACGTGAAGTGGAAGCAATTCCGCGTTTCGTCTGATGAGTGTGGTGCCGGAGGCCTAATTTTAGTCCCTTTCCCTTTCCACCCTTTTCTGAAGAGGAAAGGATGGGAAGGAAAAGTGGATTTGACGGTGGAAGAGACGCATAGAAAGGGGAAATGTCCTCTTCATGTGCGTCTCCTTGTCCGTCGATTATGGGTAGGCAACACATCTGCAATTGCGGATGTTTATGGGCAGCGGTCGCTTTCCATTTCGGTGGATTCAGGTGGCCGCTTGCTCGTTTGCCACCTTATATTATAAAAAAAAAAGGATTTTAAATAACAATTGACTAATGTTAAAATACGAAAGCCTATATTGATGTTAGAGTTTGTAGCCGAAACTGCTGAATGGATCTTGATGAAATTTAACATAGATGTTGAGCAAAGTCTAGAAGAACATAGGCTACTTACTTTTTTTTTTAGTTCCATGCGGACAGAGTCGCGGGCGAAAGCTAGTAATTGATAATGTTAAAGTTTCATTAGTTTATTCATGCTTCCAAATAATAAATTTTGTGTTTATTTCTGTTGTTAATTTAACATCGAATGTTATTTTTAATGGTAAAATATTGTTGTAGGTATTGCTAGATGGTCTCATATAGAATGGTTTTACGAGAAGGACAATAATAATCCTCACTTTGTTTATGCACCAAAATTGAGAGAAAAGCATATTAACCCCAATTCGAAGCAAAAAATGAAGTTACGACTCGCTACCCAAATATTAAGTAATACAGTAGCAGTTGGAATGTTTGCTAAGGTAGCTCGAGGTTTGTATTTTCTTTTTTTAATAAAATATGATAAACCACAGACACAATTGTCAATTGAAACAGTAATTGATTTATTTTTCGTTACAGGAGAACTTCCTGTAGGAACTGCTGTGACAGCCAACGTTGTAAAAAACATGGACGAATTATTCGACAGTTTAAATAGCGATAGAGAATATTTAGAAGGAGGGAAGAAACTATTAATCAACCTTACTGAAAATTCACCACATATCGATCATTTAAAAAAAATGACTAGATTTTTTCAAAATATCTTATTCATAGGGTTCGGGCGCCCACTTCCTATACAGGAAGGGTGGGTGTGGACTCTTACAGGGGTCCAAATGTTGTGGAATAATATGAACAAAAAATATAACATGAAATATTTAAGCACTAGACGACTTCAAATGTATCCACTAGAAGATATGTTTAACTGTATAAGAGAGTATTGCGGCGTCAAACATAATCCAACGACGGCTCAGTTTATAGCAGGATATAAAACTGCACTTGTCAGTAAATTGACTCGCCCCGGAGCTGATCAAGATGACATTAATAATTTAATTATAAAGGATTATGACATTCTAATAAAGCCTCCTTGTATATCCGGGGAGTCCATAGAAAATTCTATCTATAATGAATTACGGAATAGAAAATTTAAAGAAAGATTAAATACTGGGAGTGTGGAAATGGAAGCTTGTTCTTTTGTAAGCGAGCTTATATTTAAAAATACCCTAATTAAAGACTGCGAGATATGTAAGATGTGTCTATTTTCCCGGAATATTCAAAGAACAGATATGTATGTTGAATTTATAGATTACTCGAATCCAAAGCATTCAGTTACATATACATCGGAAAATTTAATTCATGCAATTGAAGCCTCTGCTGATCAAATGAATGTTTATTTAAATGATAATTACTCTAAACGGAATTTAAAAAATGGTATATCAAAGTCATTAGAGGTTTTTGAATTTCTAAAACAATGCACAAATCACTATGAGACAAATGTAAAAAATATACTTGATGGAACTTGGCACATTTGTGTAGAAAGATTTTGTGTTGATAGAAATAGGATGTTTGCTGAAGAGGCACCAAAAGTTCAAAAGGAAAAAATACTGAATCTGTAAATATATTTAGAAGTAAATTGTTAGTTTAGTGATTATTATGTGAGTTGTACAATTGTATATATTTGTAGTTATAAATGTATTAAATAATGATATATTTAAGTCTAGCTTCGCCTGTCCCGTTGGGTTGCCTGTAAGTTATCACTCATAGTGATAAGGCCGCCCTTGCACAAATCTTGTAGTTGATAAACTTTACTTTTAGTATACCTTTTGTAATGCTTGTGCATAAGTGTTAAATCAATTGAGAATGTGATTTAAAAAATCAATTTCTTGTTTAAGGTTCTCTCTTACTGGATTGGGATTTTTAATCCTGTTTAATTTTTTTTCATTGGTAAGGCAATTGTATTTGACAAACACAGGCTATGATAGTGTTAGAAAATCTTGTTTGTATCTAACGATACATGTTAGCTTTAAGTATAGGTCGCGTCATGTGAAAAAAATTAAAAAATGTTAATTGGAACTTCACAGAGATAACTAAACTAATAAAAAAGTTAATTTAATGAGAACCATAGAATGGGCAAAATTATGGACGAAAGTAAAGGAAATAGAGATCGATTGGTGTAAAAGCGATGATGTGGGTGACTTTGCAATAGAAACATTTGTTATTCGTGTAAGGGATGATGATTCTCACTCAGATGATGGTGACCACCTCTAGTACAAACACCGCTTCCAATAGTGTTTTCACGTCACGATCGGTTTTTTATGTAGGAGCATCGATTATACTACGATGTATGCATTCGATTGACGTCAGTCTTTTTTTGTTTGATGCGGAATAGCTGCCATTTGGTCCCATTTTTTTTAATTCATACACTATGTTGTAGTTTTTGATTTTTTCTGAAAAAAGCATATCAAAAGAGGGAAGTTTGTGTAAATATTAATTGTTGTCGGCGCAATTCTACACAATTGCAAACGTATCAAAATAAAATAAAAATTAATTTATTGAAACTTAACACTTTTGTTTCATTCACATATACTAAAAATACTTTAAAAAGTAAATTAAAGGTTTACTAATCTACAACATTTATATTAATGTTTTTGTTTGTTTTATTGGATACAGCAGCAGTATTGAAACATAAAATAATCATTTAATTAAAAATATTCTACATTGGTGCAAGTAAAGGAAAATCATTTTTTTTTTTTAATTTATTTCAACGAAAACATTTTTACATAATGGTGTTAACACAGCTTGGTGCCATTAAACATACAATGTTTATATTGGCACTGCACAGTTCACATTTATATTAAAAGTTAGTTATTATTTGGAATAAATATATTAGTTCTGCCCGCATTTTTTAACAATAGAAGTAACCCCTAGATGGCGCTGGGAACAAAAATCGTCCACAGTAAATAAGCAACCATAGATAATACAAATATCATCCTCGCATGATGGAAAACTAAACAACTAACATTTTGGTGCAAATGCGTTTTTGTCTTATTATCTTATCGAAAAAAAATTACACATATTCTGGTTGAGCTGTATCTTGTTCAATCCAATTTACAAAATTCAGCCAAGTTCCAGAAATATAGACATTTTTGAGTTCCTTCTGGAAAAATACCTTCATAGTAAGACTACACAGTAGAAAGAAAAGTACATAATCGATTTAAAAAAAAACAACTTTAACGAATGGACCCAAAACAATTTTAGGCAATAAAATTAATTACCATTCTTAAACTAACCTAACTTAACCCCCCCAAAAAAAAAACAGTATATCGCGTTTTTTCGAAACTATGATTTTTGGAGTTGTATAGTTTTCCAGTTTCCACCTACATTGTGTTCTGTTGTGTGATTTTATTGACTTGTAATTAAATAATTAAATTATCAAATATGTAAAAAATAAACTTGATTACATTTTTATTGTTCTTACTAAGTTTCCAGCGCAATTTTTATAATGTCACTAACCAGTGCAGCTGGGTTAGTGATATTTCGCTACACAAATAAAGTAATACAATTTCTTCTATTACAAACTTCATACGGCCAACATCATTGGACGCCACCGAAGGGTAAATTAAAAACTTAATATCCTTAATCCTTAGTGAAATTCATTAAAACTCATTCATAAACTTCATTAAACAACACATAAAATAAATTCTTTCCTATGCCTAGGTCATGTTGATCCCGGTGAATCCAATTGGGTAACAGCATTAAGAGAAACTAAGGAAGAAGCCGGATATGCAGAGAACGATTTAGAAGTAAGTTAGAAACATGAAATAATCTTTTCTGTACCAAATGTTGGGATTAAGTGTAACATTATAAAAAAAAATTCTTGATGTAGTTTTTGTTCTCTTGGCAGTGGATTTAAATATGAAATCCATTTATATAGATCACTTTTGTAATACATGTTAAGTGTAATTTATGTTGTTATTTTTGTTTCCAGATCTTTAAAGAGGTATCTTACACACTTAACTATCAAGTTAATCAAAAACCTAAATGTGTTATATACTGGTTAGCTAAGCTGAAAAACCCAGAGCAAAGTGTGACATTGTCTGATGAACATCAAGACTACAAGTGGCTGCCATTACAACAGGCCCAGGACTTATCAGGATTTGATGACATGAAACTCTTGCTTGCAGAGTTTCATGAAAAAGCAATCAAGCTTGTGTAAAATTAAATAAACAATAATCATTATGTTAATGTTAAGAATTAAACAATAAAATAATTGTTTTTGTTAGTAGTTATTAGTTATTTGTTTTTATATATTTCGATTTATTTCCTATTGTATTAGATTTTTAACTTAAATTACCATATCTGAAACTAAATCAGCTTTAAAAAAAAAGTTTGACACCAAACCAAAGTACAACTATAAGGTGTTATAACATATTACTCTTATAAATTCTATCGCAACTGTATGCAATTAACATTTCTTTAATTTTGGGCCTTTCAAGGTTATTGTGAGAAAATCTCTCTGCGTTTTAATCGCTGAAGTTAAAATCAAGTCATTGTTAATCATGGATCTAGTTATGTGGGTTGTTTTGAGACAACACAAGGCCGTATGAAGACATTTATGGCCTGTTTAGAACCCGTATCGCCTTAAAAGAGTTATATGTAAAATCCATATCAATTTGTTTCGTTTTTCTTAACAATAGAAGGAATTATTTTTTAAATATATTAATGATATTATTTTTACTGGACTTCCTTAAAGTTTTTGAACGTAAAATGTCAAATCAAAGAAACGCTAGTTTGACATTGACAGTTGACATAATTCAATGTCTGAATCTGAAGTTAAAGTCCGTTTCTTTTGCACAAATCCCCTTTTTAATTGCGAGTTTTATTGATGTGCTTTCTTTTTATTCAAGATATCCAGTAGTAGAATATTTGCCTGATTACAACAATAATTAAATAGTGTATTTCCTAATAGTTCTTATCGCATAAACTACTTTAGAGACGGAAGAATATTTCCATCACAGTTTGTTTTTCTGTTAATTTTTGTAAATTATTTGAAGTTATGGTTAAAAACTCAATTAAACTCTGTAGTATTCACTCTGCGAATACAATTTAATCTTTCTAGAAGAAGAATATATTCGATTAAAAGTTTACAAATATGAGTGAAGCAGAAAATAACGTTCGTAGTTCAGATAATTCATCCGAATCTGATAAATCTCCGAAAATATCAGAAAATGTCACCAAATCTAATGTAAGAACAAGACTTCGGAAACGAAAGCGGTGAGTTATATTTTTTTTACTTTTGCAATCAGAGGTAGTGGCACATTAATATTAGTACACTAGGTGTTGCTCGCGACTTCGCGCTCGTGAAATTAAAAAATATAGCCTATGTTACTCACAGATAAATTACCTTTGTAACGGTGAATTAATTTTTAAAATCGGCCCAGTAGTTTTTGAGTTATTTCAATACATACAAAAATACAAATGTTTCCTCTTTATAATATTAGTATAGATTAAAAAGTGATGTTTAATAATTTTTTCTTTAACATTTCTAGGCTGGAGTCGAGCAGTTCTGAAGGTGATGATAGTGTGCTGGCAGAGAATTCATTCCAAATGGAAAAGAATGTTCATGCCTCAGCTATCAAAAATAATCTAGATGATGTTAGTGTTAAGAAAATACTTAAGGTATGTTTGATGCAACAAAAAATTGTTGTGTAATGTAACACATTTAATGCCACTATAAATTTTGTGTATGAAAATGACCAGGAGAAGTGTTTATTATTACAATGGTATATATTGTAATTATATATTTTCTTGCTTTACAGAAAGTGGTCACAAATGATCATGTTTTGGCTCTTGTAAAATTAAGGGAAGAAGAAGAATCTGTAATGGAAGAAAAATTCAGACCTAAATTAACTAGAGCCAAAGTTAAGTATGTAATTTCATTTTATTTATAATTATCACCATTATGTTGGGTAACATAAATAACCATAGTAAATACAATAACTGACATGAATTATTTACTATTGGTTATCAAAAAAATTATTAAAACTATAAATAAACTATAGATATCATACATTTTTTTTTATTTTTCTCACCAGATTTATTATTTTTTTATAGAGAACTGATGAAGGATTTACCGAAATCATCCGGATGGAATTTGGAGAATTTGGAATTAACACCAATCAAACATATTCCTGTGAAGACACGACCTGAAGTGAAGGCTCTCATAGCCCAGGAGTTGCCGGAGGATGAAGATGATGATGAGTATCAACCCAATCATGATGATGTCCAGGTATGTTGAGCATTATAACAACATAAACCCGTAACCCAGAGGGGTAGACAGATACCATGGATCTTTCAATTCTTCTACATTTATCCATCTATGTTTACATCTTTTCTTTAGTATTTCATCAATCTGGATTGTTGATATATAAAAAAATGATTACTTTGTTATTTATTGTGATAAATAAATTTATTTTTATTTTTCAAATTAAAAATCACACATGTTGTTTACAATTATCTGTTATTGAGACTTCCTTTTAAATAAAAATAGAGATAATCGAGGAATATAATTGAGATCAATATTAAATTGTGAAATGTGTTTTATTCTGGTTCTCCTAAGTTTTTAAGTTTATGTAAATCACAATTTTTTTTTGTAAATGTACTTTTGAGAACAATTTGTAATCCTAATTTTAGAGTGATGATGAACATACAGTGGAATCAAGTAGTGATGTAGACTCGCTGCCAAGAACACCTGCAACTCCTAAATCACAGAGTCTTGTGTCTCCGAAAGTTGTTAAAGATGGTCCATTCAAAGTACCACAAGTAAGTTGGATTTACTGCTACTGTCTAAGTTATGTACAAAGATATAAAAAAGTAGGATTATTAAAAAGTATAAGAAACAAGTTTAACTCAGCTATATTTTGGTTCTGAGGTACTACTAAGTATTGCTTTTGACTACCAAATTTTATTTCACTTCTTAAGAAACTCCGAACATGAAGAAATATCAAGATAAAGATTATTCCCAACCGTCACCCCGCTCTGTCCCTACGTGAGAATAAAAAGTTTCATCCGGCCCACCTTTTTATTCCACTATCATCAATAAGGTGACAGATGGAACCGTTATGAAATAAAATAAGTTCCATCCGTCCCCTCGTCGCAAAAGGTGGGACGGATGAAACTTTTATTTCTCATTTGTCTCCACCTGGGACAGAGCGGGGTGACGGTTGGGAATTATCCCAAGATAACTATTGTGTTAACATTTCTGAAACAGTTGGTAAATTAGAAAATTCAAATTTAAAATTAATAACGTTATTTGTAATTACCAGAACAAACTAACACCAACGCGTCGCAAATTAAACTTGGAAGAGAAAGCAACAATCGCTCTCAGAACTCGATCCAAGTTAAGTTTATCTGCAACACCAATAGAGCACATAGAGAGTTCGTTCATCCCACCTGATGATGTACCGACAGTGGATGTGGACGATCCTGTGTGGAACGAGTTCTTAGAGGAATGCCTCAACCCTGCCTCAGCGCTGGTGAAGAACGAAGATGATGATGAAGCAGATCCAGAGTATAATGTTGCTGCTGATCCTGATATACGTAAGTCACGAGGCATGCATTAAGATAAAAACTGTTAAAACCTATAAAATCAGATTAAAACATGAATTTTATATGTTATCTGCAATAACTGGAAACGTTTTTCACACATCTACTTTTATTATAATATACTTATTGAATAATTAGCCTACATAAGCCAAGGAAACAAATCAAGTCTCTGATTTTGTCATGTACCTTAGAGGTAAAATTTAAAACTTTGTGGTAGTTTTACTTCAAAAATTTAACAAAATAATTGGACCCACCTGCAAGCACTACCTTTCAGATAAAAAAGGATAGCCAAAATAGGTCCACTAAGACCGGAGATATGTGATATTTGGGAAGTCTGTTAAAAAAGCTTTATGGTAAATGCATTTTTGAAATCAGCTCAGTAGTTTTTAAGTTCCAATACAATTAAATATACAAATCTTTCCTCTTTATAATATTAGTATAAAAAATGTTCTAGAGTATAAATATTTCCATATACAGATGATGATGACGAAGAAGTGTTAGACAACAGTATAATAAAGATTTCAAAGAAGGAACTGAACGATCTGATGACAGAACTGTTCAATATCATGCCGGAGCCATCTGCTGAGGAAATCGCTAGTAAGGTTGCTGGAAAACATACTTTAGAGGTAAGAGTATATTTATATGCATTTAATTCTTAAATCTTATTATTATTATAAATGCGAAAGTTTGAATGGATGGATGTTTGTTAGAGTTTATAGCCTAAACTGCTAAACAGATCTCAATGAAATTTGGCATAGTTCTGTAGTTTGGAAGAACACATAGGTTACTTAATTTTTTTTAAAACCCACACGGACGGATTCGCGGTTAAAAGCTGGTATTAAAATACATTTTTATTGTTGGTCATATTTATGTTTTTAAAATTAATTTAGTTGTTAACATCTTTTGTACAGACTGGTGTTTGGGAGGGTAAGCAAGAACCGAAATCTGATGAAGAAAATGCACCAATCAATACAATAAACAGCAGTACGCGTTTCTCTATAGGTAAAAGTGAACCACAAGATATAGAAAGAGAAAGCAATGCAGATGAAAAAAGAGAGGGAGAGAGCAAGAAAGAGATAGAAAACCAAGTAACCATGGTAACGACAGCTAATGATGGTCAAACATGGAATACATTACCAGTAACAATAATAGGAGAACCTATATCAGTAGCTACGCTCATTCCTGCGTAAGAATACATATTTTTTTTTTTTTATAGCTCTTGCCCTAATATTATAAATGCGAAAGTTTAGATGGATGGATGTTTGCTAGAGTTTGTAGCCTAAACTGCTGCACGGATCTCGATGAAATTTGGAATTGATGTAGAGGATAATCTGGAAGAACATATGGACTACTCACTTTTTTTTAAATTCCACGCGAACGGAGTCGCGGCGAAAACTAGTGATCAATAGTATAGTAATCACTTGTAATAACTAGTAATCTAGTCTAGTACTATGTAAAAACTAGTAGTAACTAGTCTATAGTAATCTTATAAAGAGGAAAGATTTATATTTTATATGTATTGAAATAACTCAAAAACTACTGGGACGATTTCTAAAATTCTTTAACTAAGCTACGTTATCCTTTTTGACTAAATTATCGCACAACTGTTGTGCGATTGTCGATTGTTCCGCAGCCAATTCAACTGTTTAGTTGCACAACTAAAAATCAAGTAGTCTGCACCTCGATATAAGCTCATAGGAATCAAAGCGCGACTAAACAGTTGTGTGATAGTTTAGTTTCGGGTGTGCGCACGCTCTTATAGTGTTGTACTGTCAGGTCGAACGTGGTAGTGGTTGTGGAGGAGGGTGTGGAGGAGCAGGGTCGTGCGCTGTCCCCGCAGCCGCCGCACGTGCTGCAAGCCGCGAACGCTGACCAGCCGCTAGTTATAGTGCAGCTCTCCGCTGAACCCTCGGTGAGTTACACACACGTATGCACGCACGTACGCACGCACGTACGTACGCATGCACGCACGTACGTACGCACGCACGCACCAAAGAGATTAACAACATATATACAGAAGGCATATATGACACTTCACTTGAAACAGTTTTCACATAATCTTATCACGTACAATCACACATTATAAAGAGTAAATTCATTGTTTGTGTTAGATAAACGTAAAAACCACTGTAATTATATTTTTTTATACTACGATTTGTTTTGAACTACCTATAAGCAAATGTGCAGTTGAATGATAGTTAAAATTCTTTTATCAATAGAAAATTTTATTAACTTCTTTGCATATAATTTATAATATTTTAAAATCAAGATCCGTTTGATAGTTTATCACAATAATCTTTACATTATTTTCAGGTTTTACCAGAACAGATTTTGATAATCGAGCAACAAATTCGCCAACATATTCAGTTGGCGACATCAAACTTCCTGCAGCTGTTCACACATCCCACCTACTGGTCGTATGCACCTAAATACAAAGAATATTTGGTAAGTTTATAATGCGATATATTCATCTGACCCGTTGTACTAAAAGCTTTTTATATGTCAAGATATTTTCTGTTGCGTAAGGACATTTACTCTTTCAGGGAAAAGTTTGAAAGAATTCTCCTAGCGAGCTGTTATATTTTTTAATTTGATTTACTACATTTATTAATCGATTTTTCACCCAAGAAATTAATATTTGCTAGCTGTCACACATTACTCAGTCAGTTTGGAATTGAAAGGAAACTCAAATTGCATGTTATGTGTTCTACATTTATGCCTTTCAACAAGATTCGTTAAGCCGTTCATCTAAACTTTTGTATAACTGTTTAGTTTATCTGTACTCTATACTAATATTATAAAGAGGAAAGATTTGTATTTTTGTATCTCTGTATGAATTGAAATAACTCAAAAACTACTGGGCCGATTTCAAAAATTCTTTCGCCATTAGAAAGGAAATTTATCTGTGAGTAACATAGGCTATCATCATCATCATCATCATCATCATCATCATCTCCTTATCCTAGTCCCGTAGAGTCAGCGTAACAGGTTTGTGTCCTCCACATAAGGCTATATTTTGTATTATTTTTTTAATTTGACGCGGGCGAAGTCGCGAGCAACGGCTAGTTTTATAATAAAAGATGGTGCTTGTTATAATTTTGTTATATGTTTTATTACATGTCAATACAGACACAAGGTGGCACTAAACTTGACAACTGATATACCTTTCAGAGAAAGTTCCGGTGAAACTTTTTTGTTCAGTATTCCATGTCTATTTTTTAAATGTCTTATTAGTAAGATTGTTATTGTATGTGATTTTTAACAGGAAACATTAAACAATGTGGCCACTACCAACCGCAAGTCCGTAGTGAACGTGTGCAACTTGAAGCCAGCTGTGGAGCTCGTCTGCAGCTGGGAGAACACCGTCTCCGAAGTCACCCCGGAGAACACTGCCATGGTTGAGTAAGTAATCTCTAATAATAAGAAATTAACGTTTTGTAAACAAATTTCACTTTTATAGAAGACTAGCTTTCGCCCGCGTGGAATTAAATAATAACAAAAGTGCGTAGCCTATGTGTTCTTCCAGACTATCCTCTACATCTTTGTCAAATTTCGTGAAGATCTGTTCATCTGTTTAGGCTACAAACCATAACAAACATCCATCCATCCATCTAAACTTTCGCACTTATGATATTAGTATGATATTCAATTTTGTAGCATGAAAAGCACCAAATAATGATGTACTTTTCTTGTTTCAGACATATCAAAAAAGAAGTTCAAAGAAGGTGAGTAAAAAACAATTATTATCTATTACGATTTTCATGTTTGAGTGAACTAGCTGTCGTCCGCGACTCTGTTCGCGTGGAATTAAAAAAAAAACAAATGCGTTCTTCCAGAATATCATCTACATCTTTGTCAAATTTCATCAAGATCTGTTCATCTGTTTAGTTTACTAAATCTAAGAAACATCCATCCATCTAAACTTTCGCATTTTCTATTGGGAATTGCATATGTTACTTCTACACGAACCCTATTGCTATCTCTGTTTTATCATAGAGAAAGAATGAGTAGCAGTATTGCAATCCAGGTGTTACGATATTTTTATTTACAACTAGCTGTTGCCGGCCACTTCTTCCATACAATATTAAGATTAAATAATAATAATAATGATATGTTTTATTTTATTTTTATACAAATCTTGTAAAATGTATTATATAGAAAATAAGAAATAAAGATATATGTGAATAATAATAAAAACATACAGACGAATTGAGTACCTCCTTCCTTTGGGAAGTCGGTCAAAAAATAGCCTATAATATGCTCGTCTATGTCAGCTGCCCTTCAGTGAAAGTCCGGTCGAAATCGGCCCAGCCGTTTCCCGATTACCCGGAATAAACACGGCTTGTGGACAGATAGACAGACAGACAGACAGACAATAACATTTTAAATGCGATTTTCGTTATCAGCAACGCAAAAACATCATCTTTCCGAAGTCTGGATTTTTTATTTTGATATGACAAACAGACACTCCAATTTTTTATATGTATAGATAGTGGAGATATGTCGTTATTTTAATAGTTCTAATCTACGTAAGACGGAGTCTTCTCTGGTTGATAAATCTGTATAATAATGAAGAAGAGTCTATATGTAGTATTTGTATTCCAGTCGCAACCGCAGCGCGGCGTGTTCGCTGCACGTGGGCGACTTCCACGACACGCTGAAGGACGTGGTGTCCAACAGCTGCGTCTTCCTCTACCCGCACCTGCTGCCGCCCATGATGTACCGCCCCGACTCCCTCAAGAGGTCCAAGTTCCTGCCGCCGGAAGATAGGTACGTTATTTCTTATATAGGGCAATACTAAAACATAGGCATATACGTTCCGTCCCTGACAGCTGTCAATGTCATTTAGACGTATTGGAATAGCGCGCCATTCTGGGGATCAGTAGCTCTAAGTGTTTAAGTTCATTACGTTAATACAATTATTTATAAAATTATTTACTTTTTTGTACCCCCACCCAACTACCGTTATTATAACTTTGTGATGGTGGTCTAAACAATCGTGCTTTTCCTTTTTTTTTATCATATATAAACCAGCGCTTGACCACTATCCCACCTAGACCAAAGTGAAGATGTGGTCGAAGGATGGTACGCGCTAGTTCAGTAAGTACCGATTCACACTGCTCTTGAACTTATCTGTTATAACTTAACGGGAACACTGACGCCGGCAACTTATTCCATTCCTTTGCTGTGTGCACGAGAAACGATGTCTCTCTTCTCGCTCCTTAGTCAAAATATTCAGTAATCGGCCATTATTTTGTATAGATTGATAGCTCTTGGTCTGGACGAGTTCTGGTCGTACGTGGAGGAGAACCCGCAGCAGTACCCGCTGCGCAGCGGGGGCGGTGCGGGGGGCGCGCGCGCGGGGCTGAAGGCGGCCGTGCGGCTGCTGTGCCGCTACATGCTGACCTGGCTGGCGCCGCACACGCTGCTGCACCACGTGCGCTACGTGCGCCGCAACGATAAGGACAACCCCATATGTGTGAGAGAGATAGCATTATATACACTGCGTGTATGCAAGAGAGATAGCATGATATGCTCAATGCGTCTTTGAAGCTGTAACGAATGTCTATGCCTAAGAGAGATAGCATGTTATACACAGTGTATATGTAAGAGAGATAGGATGATATGCAGAGTGCGTCTATGAAGGTAACGAATATTTATGCGTAAGAGGGATAGCATGTTATACACAGCGTATATGCAAGAGAGATAGCATGTTATGCTCAATGCGTCTTTGAAGCTGTAACGAATGTCTATGCCTAAGAGAGATAGGATGATATGCAGAGTGCGTCTATGAAGGTAACGAATATTTATGCGTAAGAGGGATAGCATGTTATACACAGCGTATATGCAAGAGAGATAGCATGTTATACACAGCGTATATGCAAGAGAGATAGCATGTTATACACAGCGTATATGCAAGAGAGATAGCATGTTATACACAGCGTATATGCAAGAGAGATAGCATGTTATACACAGCGTATATGCAAGAGAGATAGCATGTTATACACAGCGTATATGCAAGAGAGATAGCATGTTATACACAGCGTATATGCAAGAGAGATAGCATGTTATACACAGCGTATATGCAAGAGAGATAGCATGTTATACACAGCGTATATGCAAGAGAGATAGCATGTTATACACAGCGTATATGCAAGAGAGATAGCATGTTATACACAGCGTATATGCAAGAGAGATAGCATGTTATACACAGCGTATATGCAAGAGAGATAGCATGTTATACACAGCGTATATGCAAGAGAGATAGCATGTTATACACAGCGTATATGCAAGAGAGATAGCATGTTATACACAGCGTATATGCAAGAGAGATAGCATGTTATACACAGCGTATATGCAAGAGAGATAGCATGTTATACACAGCGTATATGCAAGAGAGATAGCATGTTATACACAGCGTATATGCAAGAGAGATAGCATGTTATACACAGCGTATATGTAAGAGAGATAGAATTATATACTCAATGTGTCTTTGAAGTTGTAACGAATGCCTATGTGTAAAAGAGATAGCGTGACTTTTTTAATATAATAAGGTGCGAACGAGCAAGCGACCAACTAATTTTGCAGATATAGCGAAGTGATTTGATCATAGACATCTGCTAATCTAAATACTTTTATCGACATAGCACGCACTGAATGAGAATATTACCCCTTCCCTTTGACAAAAGTACAAAAGAGAATTTAATTGTTTACTTTCTCTTTTCTTTTCATACTTTATATACTTCTATATGATATGAGAATATTGCTGTACACAAACGATAGTTATTAATTTTACAGGAAATTTCAAATAAAATAAATGTTATCTGTTATGTTCAATAATCTATACTATCAATGTAAAGAAGAAAGATTTGAATTTTTGATGTATTCAAATAACTCAAAAACTAGGCCGATTTCAAAAATGCGCATCGTTGTCGATCTGTCAAAATTGATAAGAAATTATTACTGAATATTATAATTTGAACTCAAATTCCATTAACAATTGATTTATGAATTAAATATATATTTTCAGGACCATCTGTACGGTCGTAA
Organism: Papilio protenor; assembly: GCA_029286645.1. Classification (NCBI taxonomy): domain Eukaryota; kingdom Metazoa; phylum Arthropoda; class Insecta; order Lepidoptera; family Papilionidae; genus Papilio; species Papilio protenor. Next base: position 6,026,039 of record JAGSMZ010000007.1, on the reverse strand, counting down.
CAAAACATCCGCGGTGATACCGAGAGGAGTTGAGATAGCGCTCGGGAAACAAGTAACGCCAGAAACAAAGAAACCTTTGCCTAATGATTTCTTAAAAACGAAGAAAAAACCAATCAGATACATAACACCCGAGACTACAGAACAAAGTGATACACAAATTATTTATATAGATAAAACAAATACAACTGATGTCCGAAATAACAATGAAACTGTGACAGTTAATTCTGTCTCACAACCGATTTGCAGTACATCAGAAACATATAACAATTCAGTTAATATAACAAACATACAAAATATTAACGAACAAAGCAAAGAAAACAAAAAAATCAATGAAAAACGAAATATTTCACAAAAATTACATTGCAGTTGTTGTGTTTTATTAAGAAAAATATGCAAACAAAGACAAACGCTGATCACAGAGTTTATAAAAACGAAAAACAATAAAGTAATTAAATGTCCTTGCAAAAGTAAACAACGGATAAGAATAACAAACAAATTGAGGATGTTATTAAGATTTTTCAAACATCGTTCAATGTATGTACATAAAGATATGTCACAGCAACTATCGCTATGTATGGATAAAAATGGTTTCAGTACAAATGTAAAAGATAGTATTTTTGAGATTGAAGATATTTCAGATCCTAATGATTTAGGTAAGGCACTATTTATCATTTCAACCAAAATATATTCTAAAGAAATGTTAGTTTTGGAAACCATTTTGTATTTTTATTGGTGCTTTATCTAGTACTTGCTTTCACCCGCGACTCCGTCCGCGTGGAATTAAAAAAGAAATGAGTAGCCCATGTGTTCTTCCAGACTATCCTCTACGTCTATTCCAAATTTCAACGAGATCCGTTCAACCGTTTAGGCTACAAACTCTAACAAACATCCATCTAAACTTTCGCATTTATAATATTAGTAAGATTTATAACTAAGAGTACAATGGGCTTTTACATGCATTCAAGTTTTCCCTTTTAGTCGGCTCCTAATTGTCGTAGCGTGATATTAAATAGTCTATAACCTTCCTTAACAATAATCCTACCTAAAGCAAAAGGATTTAATCATACAATTTTTGTAATTCCTGAGATTAACGTTCACAAACAAACCCATTTTTTCTATAGACACAAGTACAATATTTATTTTTCAGCATTTGCAACGACATTACAAATGAAAATGTTGATCAGATTATCATTAACAAGGAATCCATTAATAAAGAAAAACGCTTATATGACTTTGTCTAAATTCGATCCTAAAACGGACGATCCCGCTAAATTAGCGAATGTGTTGGAGAAGATTTTCGATGTGGAACTCGTGGATATATTTAAAGAATTCCTGCGATGTCTGACGCCGGAGCAGGCGGAGAAAATAAACAGATTTAAAGATTATTTCACACAAGCTTGTGCTCCGGATCTGGTCAAAAGGATATCGGTAAAGTATATTCTATTTATTTTATTAATATTATAAACTAGCTTTCGCCCGCGACTCCGTCTGAGTGGAATTAAAATTAAACAAAAGCAAGTAATCTATGTGTTCTTCCAGACTATCCTCTAGATCTATGCCAAATTTCATCCTGATCCGTTCAGCCTTTTTGGCTACAAACTCTAGCAAACATCCATTCAAACTTTCGCATTTATGATAGTAAGATGAGAAAGTCATGTTCGGATGGATGTTTGTTAGAAGGTATCTCCATGATTTTTTCAATTCCGCACGGACGGAGCATATAAAGATAAAACTGTTTAGATTGCTTTGTTATAATTTCTCAATTCTATTGAATTCAACTGTAGACAATTCCTATTCAGCTACTACTAGTGGCGTTCATGAATAGACCGATTAGCCTACTATTAGATTACTACTATACTCAAAAAAGCTTAATTATCACTTATGCTGGACTGCTGAAGTCTCTATTTCATAATTACCTTATTCAGTGTTAAGTTGTCCTGAGTTTCAGTGGAGTAAAATTTAAGTTAATTAGTTCAGAAACGCATTCCATGAAGTTATCGAACTAAAAGCACTAAAAAATAGTTAAATGTAGCTGGGGTAGCCATTAAACAGTTCTTTAACCATTGAATAAATTGTAATATTTTTAGGAAGAAGTAACAGATAAGAATAAGAGACATGCGTTACTGTCTCGCTTGATTCTATCGTTTACGGATAATAAGGCGTCCTCGTGTGAAATCTGCACCGATCTGTTGACACATATGGAAGGACACGCGCATCTCGCTACGTATACCTTCAATCTTTTCCCACATAAAAGGTATAGCAGGTAAACATGCTTGATTTTTTTTGAAATCGCTATTTTAATGCAACCTAACAGATTTTTGTTATCGCTTTTTAAACAACTTCAAGGAAGTTCGTGATTTATTTGGCTTTTTATGTATGTAAAACGATTACGCAGCAATTTATGATACGGAATATCTGCTTTTTAGTCCCGCTTTTTTTCAAAATTAAAAACTATGTAGTAGTTTTTGAGTTTTTGTTCAAAAAAGTACCGAAAGTAGGAAATTTTTGTCTTGACGTACGGTTTAGTTTTTTGTGAAAGTAAAATTTGTATAATCATTGTTTATATCTACTTTTTAAATTAATGATTAACTTTTGCAGTAAACGTGAATCTGTACCATTTAACACCGATGTGCCTGACGAGACCAGTTTAAACCAAAAAGATGGTAGTGGCATTGAACCACTTAAAGCAACTACCCGCACGGAATCTGAACCAATACAAACTTCCAGTAGTATGGTACCTGAGGCAGAATCTGAAATTATCCATACCGAAACACCAATACTAACTTCCACTAGTATGGTGCTGAAGCCAGTTGAATCTATAACTACCTGCATTGAATCAACAATACAAAATTCCACTTGCAAGGAACCCGAGCTAGTACAATCTGTAACTACACGCACGGAATCGCCAATAGAAAATTCCACTTGTAAGATGCCCGAGCCAATAGAATCTGTAACTACCCGCTCAGAATCGCCAAAACAAAATTCCACTTGTAAGATACCCGAGCCAATAGAATCTGTAACTACCCGCACAGAATCGCTAATACAAAATTCCACTTGTAAGGTACTCGAGCCAGTAGAATCTGTAACTACCCGCACGGAATTTGAAGCAGTAACCACCTGCAGTATGAGCAAAGCTAACATGCCATCTGTTGGACAAGATGAACAGACTAACGCCCATCGCCGAGATTCAGACCAAGAGGGCAAATTGACCATATGTGAACAGACGGAAACTATGGACTGTGATGATCAACCCCCAAGGTTTGTACATTATTATGAAAAAAATATACTTTAGATATTACTTTGACCAGAAATATAGCCTCAGAGCAACTAAATAAAAAATATGATAATTTAATATGATTTTGTACTTGTCGAAAATAGTTTATTACAACTTTTTTTTTAATAAATCCGTAGCCCTGTTGTTCACACAAATAATAAAGATGTAAATACCAATGGTATAGAAAATCAACAGTCAGAGAGAGAAATTTATGAAGAAAAATACATTCCAATTGAAGCATATACAGAAGAGGTTAGTACTATATAAATTAAAAAATTACAAATATTAATGTAATTTAAGTAAAATGTATAAAAGTAACGATCTATAAAAAAAGCTTTTGTATGCTTTATTAAATTGACATTTATTAAATAAGCTTTGTGTATTTTTTTTTGTTTCGCAGGATATTTCAGATGGTAACAAATTGAATGTTAGTGACATTAAGATTGAGTTGATCATGTCTGATGATGATACAATAAAATCAGAGCCCCCTGAGTGGCAGAGGTCTGAAGATAGATTAATTCTGGAAGTACTAAAGCAATCTTTTACCCGCGAGGAGCGCAAAAATAAAACTATTATTGATATTGTTGAAGAAATGGACGTTTTACAAATAATAACGGACAGTTTACCTCATAAGTCTATTAAAGATGTTACAGATCGTGTAATGTATTTATTAGATTTGTTAGTTATAAGTGAAAACTAATTGTTTTTCATATTTATTTATTGAAATAAACTCATTTTTAAACAAAATTGTTTTTTTGTATTTCAAATCTGGTTGTTCCATGAATCCCAAAAACAAATTATAGAGTTAGTCAGACCATCAGAAATGCGTTTCTCATGGTTTATTGGTTTATACTTTATACTATGGCCTAAGGGGTGATTCCTTGGGTTATATTTCTATTATTCTTGTTTATCAAGCCATAACTGTATTTCTATACAAACTTTACCATCCACCATATTTTAAAACCTATGAAAACAACCAGTTTAATAACCACATAAATAGAGACTAAAACATTTCTTTTATTATACAATTTGATAAAAAGAATCATTTACAACTTGAATAAGTAACCAAAATTCAAGATTTTAAAAGCTATCTTTAACAAAAGTGATAAGAAACTAAAAAAAATTATTCAGCTTCGTGCCTGTTACAAAAAGATCACCCGGTGGCTCTTTAAATTAACATGTTCTATTGGTAATTTAGATGTGATATGTTAGCACATTAGTTGAAGAATATATTTCAGTAGTTGACTTTCTCCAATATTATGCTCCAAATATTATGGTTTTTTTCATATGTGGGCCGTAACTCCTCCTGAACCGAAACTGTCTAATCCACTCTATTACTTTTAAAAGTTTTAACATTCACTGTATGCTTATCTATGCTTTGGTTAACAATTTGACAGGCATTATATGCTCTTTGCAGGCTAGCGAAACTTCGAACAAAAAATATTTTGTATGGCTTAACGGACTTTTTGATGGCAAACTTAACAAAATTTAATGTCATGACATTAAATTTTGTCAAGTTGTCATTATGAGCATGCTTTCTCACTCTATCGTCAAGAGTTCCTTTTCTACCACAAGTGTCATTTCAGTTGAAGGTCTTTGTCAAAGTCCGTCAAAATCTATCTTACGGACAAACTAATTATATAGTACTAATTATGTATAATTTTTAGATGAATTTGTGAATAATTCGTTTAACTGTTAAGTTTTTTAAATTTTATATACAATGTCGATCATGAAACGATTTATAAAATGTGAAATTTGTAGTGTACGGTCCTTTAATAAAATAGGACAAAAAAGAGATTTTACGGCGCAATTCCCATTGGATGAGAACCGGTAATCATTTATTAATAATTTAATTATTAAAAAACGTAAATGTAAAGCTATCATGGTAGTTTTAATTAGTTGCATAAAGTTAAATTTGAAAAATTTATTTTGTGCTAGTGATGTATCTAGTTTACAGTTGTCATTGTAATTTTATTATCGATATTTTTTGTTTCTCAATGTAATGAGTTTCCACTGTCGATATGCTTGTATAAAACATTAATATCCCTCACATTTTCAAAAACGAATTACACTCTCTTTAAAAAAAAATGAGACATGTATGTATATACCGTTAATTGAATCCTTCACATTTTACAGAAACGCACGTGTAAACATAATTCTAAGGTACTTTTAGCAGTCCCACAAACTTGAAATTTTGAATATAAATACAGGTCAACGTATAATTAAAAGGAAAAAAATGTAAAATACCGGAATCTGGGTGGATGGATAGAAATTGTTACCTGTAAATTTTTGAAGGAAGGAAAAGGTTTTATCGTAAATTCTAATGTGTCTATTAGGAATGAAGCCAGGTATACAAAATTATTATTTGACAGTTACCCTAGACAATTATTATTTCACAAAAATTTCTTTTTGTTTTCATTATACTTAAAATATTACTTGGCGATGCCTTGTAAATAAAACAAATAAATGTAATTTTGGTGATTATTTTATTTATTTGCTTCCCTTTGGGTAATTTAGGTTCAATGTCAGTAAATGAAAATTTACATTACGAATAATTTTACATTGAGCCTAAATGCAAAGTTATTTGAAATATGAGATTGTATTAAGAAGGGCCACCCAATCACCCCACATTTAATCGATATCGATATCGAGGTATCGATTATAAGAGCCCTTCACTAATGATTTTTGTTAGGTTGGTGCACATGTTTTTTCATTGTGTCGGAAAAATTGAAATTAAATATTTTATCCTGGTAACTTTTTGCCACGAGAAGTGAGTTTGGCAGGTGTCAGACCGAATTCATTCTTTGTTCTAAGTCCCGACTCTTACTTATATGCTCTTTGTGACAGGCTTGCATCGAAATCGATCGATTGCTTCGTCGGTTCGTCCCTTAAGTTGCCATTTTCATTTGAGCTTTGCTTGAATTTTATCAGCGGGTAGACAGATAAATATCTTTACGATGACGAAAGATGATTATACTGGTTTGTCTGAAGACATTTTGATGGCTTACAAGGATTACGACAAGGGCGCCGATGGAATCGATGGAATCATTGATCCTAATTCAGAAGATAACGATAATATTGCGGTTATGACTACTTTACAGCTTGTAAGTTGTAAAAAGTATTTTTTTTATTATTTATAATAATAATTACAATAATAACGATTCAAATGCAGAAAGCGGTGCTTCTGGACGCCGCCCGAATTGTCGGTCGGTTTCTCTCCCTTTCACCCTAACCCTCGGCAGTTTGCTCACCCCTGCCGAGAGAATCCCGTCTGGCTGGTATTATTTAATGTATTTATATATATATATATATATATATATATATATATATATATATATATATATATATATATATATATATATATATATATATATATATATACAGGTATACTTATATGTTTATTTTATTTATATATAAAAGCCAGCCAGACGGAGACAAAATAACGATCATAAAAGAAATGAGACAATATGTACTTATTAATTTACAAATATTTTCTTCTAGAACTTGCTGCAAGAGATGTATAGAGTTTTTGACGAACGCAGCACTGAAGTGGGATCTGAGTTTTTGATGTTACTAAAACAATTCAGTAATTGTTTGATCACGGAATGTAGTCAGCGGGCATCAAAAATGGCTGTACAAGAGGGTGATAATGTACTTACATGTGAACATATTCTAAAGAGTATGGACCAAATAGTGAGTATCTTTATGTCTATGATTCTATCCACACATAAAATTGCTTATAGAGTATATATAACATACATAATACTTTTTTTTACTAATATTTAGTAACAGTGAAAGTAATAATAATCTTAATGTGAGTTAAAAATATCTCTAGAAATGTTGCAGTAAAAAATATAAAGTTTATTTAACATTAAGAGTAAAAAAAAATAGTAATGGATTTGTAATATTTATTGTTTCAGAAGTCGGAAACGCCACTGTAAAGCAGATGTTCATATTTGCAAACATCAACATGTAGATGTTCTCTTTTATTTTAACCTGAATCAAAAAGATCTCCAATGCTTGTGATATTTTATTTGCAAAATACATTTAGTGAAAACAATTTGTTTCTTTTCATATAATAAAACATATATTAAACTACATATATTAGTTTTAATTATTAAAAAACCTTAAGCATTTTTTTACCCCCTAAAAGCTTTTCATAAATAGCAGTACACAATAAATAAGATGCTAGAAGCAAATTTTGAAACTATCCATGAGTAAGAAATCAACAGAGACAATATTCATTCTTTAGTACTTTTGTAAAGAATCTAACTAACCTTATGTAGTACATCTTCACAAAAAAATGTGGTCAGTGAATAAGGTGATGGCATAAGCAATAGTTATTCAAATGTCATGCTCTTATGAACACCCTGCAAAAGGCATAGTCAATGACAACCAGGGGGCTGTCTGAGGGGAGAATGAATTAATGTTCATCAAACACATAAAATTATATAGTGCAACTTTATCTGGACTGGTTAGACTTAACTTTGTCCATTTGTATCAAATATCTAACAGAATATAAATGGTATATCCAGTATATCCTTTTTGACATTTAATTTATTATATATCTATACATATAATATTATTTAATTCATACTCCCAAGTAGGGTTGGCCGGCCGCAAAAATAAGTAAGCCAAAACAACAAGGTAAGGGTTTTAATAAAGCACCAAATTTGTAGTAGTGGTTGAGAAAATAAGGAATAAAAGGTTAGCGTGGTATGGGCATGTTATGAGAAGGGATGAATCGCATGTAACAAGAAGGACGTTAGTTATGAATGTGGAGGGGTACACCGGTAGAGGTAGACCTAGAAAGAGATGGATGGATTACGTGAAAGGTGACATGATCAAAAAGGGGGTGATGACTGTGATGACGGATGATAGTTATTTGGAGGACGAAAACCAGGTGCGCCGACCCTACGGGAGTAGGATAAGGCAGGGGAGATGATGATATATCTATATCTATACTCTATACTATACTTACTATACTATTATAATAAAGCGTAAACACACACTTCTTTGTTGCCTAAGATGTCAATTCCAGCATATTTTTTTTTAATAAAAAGCCCTACACTTACGTCATGCTTTAGGCTATATATTTTCACGCCATTAAACTTAGGGGGTAAATATTTTGGATAAAAACCCTAATGTGGGAAAGAGACCATAAGTTGCTGCCAACATCAAGAAAGATTGCTAAGGTTTGTCATGTCATGTCATGTCATTTTGACATTTACTATTGAAAATTTGACAAATGTAAACAATAAAATAAAGTTTTTATAATTTCACGCGGATGAATCCGCACGCGAACAGCTAGTATATACATATAATAAAATTGGAGTGTCTGTGATATCAAAGGAAAAATTCCAGATTTCGGGAAGATCATGTATTGGCGTTGCTGATAGCGAAAATCGCATTTAATTTTTTTGTCTGTCCGCAATCCGCGTTTGTTCTGGGTAATCTTCGAAACGGCTGGGCTGATTTCGACGGGACTTCACTGGATGGTAGCTGACATGGATAGGCATATTATAGGCTACTTATTTTTTTTAAATTCCGCGCCGTTAAAATGGCGTAACGGGTGGTCTAAAGCGCTAACGAAGTTTCCGGCGACAGCTCGTTTTTAATAATATATTATTATCTAAAGGTTTGCCACTGTAGCGATATATTTTGGAGGAAATTGGCATAGGATTAAAACAGGCGAATCAATGGTAGTAAAAATATGTTTTTTTTAAAATGTTTATTATACAAATACTCCAGAGTTTGTCTAATAACATTCCTCGCACTGATCACACAATTCTATGAAAACTCACAATTCGTAAATCTTTCTTGTTGTAAAAATACGTAACTCTGGACTCTCAACAATAGTATTTTTACACTTTCACAATAAATTACTAATTAGACGATATTTTAATGGTAGGAGTATACATGAGAGGAAAACCTAAATAATAAAAATATTTATTGTCTACAAATACAGCTAATTTTACAGCCCAAATACTCAGAACCATAGACAATGATTATATTTATAAAAATAATTTTATAGGCGGATGTGAACATCATAATGCCCATGCTAGTCTCTACATGAAATTGTGTTGAGAACTAAAAAAATATATATTTTAAAACAAGTCTTATATGTGATGGCAAAAGTTAAATACAGATGAATTAGAAAACCTTTTTGGAAGTTGGTTAAAAATAAAAACAGCTGCACTTTATTTAAAAAACCAATGAACCCAACTGAATATTCTTGAATTTAAATACAAGAGCTGCTTGTCTTAATGAATATGAAAAAAGATACCTGCTTGTTAGTTGGGCCAAAACACAATAACTTTATTATCAAGTAAAAATGCAGGGCCGGCATAGGTTAGGTCGCGGTTGGGCGACCGCCCAGGGCGCTGAACATAATGGAGACGCCCATCGCACAGTCTTGAAACATAATTCTGTGATTTAAAACATAATTCCATCCAAAATTGCTAAAAAGGGAAGAATTCACGCCCAGTGATCTAAAGCCAATATTGTAAAAATATTAACATTGGCAACTTTGTTTCGTTTTTTACTCAAATTATGAGTATAACATTAAGAGCAGATGCACGCCTTTGATTAAACTATAGCACAACTGTTGTGCGATTGTTGATTGTGTCGCAGCCAATTCATCTGTTTAGTTGCGCAACTAAAAATCGAGTAGTGTGCACACCTCCATATAAGTTCATAGGAATCGAAGTGAGACTAAATAGTTGTTCGATAGTTTAGTCCAACGTGTGCAAGCACTCTAAATGTCCACAATTTTTATAATACATGTACATTTATAATCCCACATATGGGTACAATTTCGTTAAATCCTTGTTAGGCTATCTTATTTGGGAATATAGTCAAGTAATAGACATCTATTACTTTAACTGGAAAATATATCAAATTTACATATTGTAAATTAGAGTTTTGTCTACTAAATGTTTCTATTTTATTTACTTTCGTTTTCTACATTTCAAAAAGTCTGGCAGTGCATTCATAGTTTTGTTGTAGACATTCATTTAACATCAGATGTGGACTGTTGCCTGACAACTGCTACTAAAGCTCTTTTTAAATATATTTCATAGCTCAAAAATTACATAATATTTAAACTGTCTATACCTAGTAACCATGTCACATTATTTTGAAATCGACATTTCCTCATGTTAATAACAATGAAACATTACTCTCGATAGTTCCAAGCGTAGGCCAAAATTCCAAATGCCTGCACCAACTAGATCTCTGTCCATGCACAATGAAATATTTGATCAAATCATTGTGAGCACCCAATAACAATTCAAAGTAACAATACATATAAAATTCTTAATTATAGACACCACACTCGTTTACGGTTCTAACCATAAAACATAATGCCCATGGTAAATTATAAACTCACAGATATTCACTTTGAGGCAATTCAATCACCAATAATGTTCTCAGAATAAATCCATTTCTTCGTTGCACATAACTTCTAAGAAGTCGTCGTCGTCTTCGTACGCGTGCAGTTGCCGCGGGTCCGTGTGCCTCCTGTCGGGCAGACAGTCGGGCAGGGTGGCGCGCGGCCGGGAGGGCGACTGCGGCGCGTCCGTGTCGCTCGAACACTCGCGCGCGTCTGTCGCCGGCGATGGCGGCGGGTTGGAGCCGTGCTCAGTTTGCACGGTCGCCTCGCCCCGGGATAACAGTGAGGGTAGTTCAGAATCTGAAATAAATAAATTGAATCTATAGTCGAATTTAATGTAAATAAGATATTTTATTTAAAACATTTCACTCACTCACAATATCATTTATTGTCTATGAACTGATTTTAGTAGATTTTTAGTGTTTAAATTGATGACACAATAATACTTAAGCCTCTGATTAGATGCTTGTAAAGGTAAAATTGTTTAGAAAGGTTTGTTATAATTTCTCATTTCAATTGAAATCAACCATTAACATCTTATAAAAGACATTTCTTGTACTCTGTTAGGCTTGTATGTAAACCATAAAACAGATTAAAAGATGGTCTTTCTGATCATGAAGGTCCCTTTTTTTCAGATGGTGTGTGTATAATACATTTTAACAAAAGTTTTTTTAACATTAACAAACAGCATATTTCTGAACTTTTTAAAATTTACCTTTATTGGCTCACGTTAACGCGTTATTTATTAAAAAATGATGTACTAAAATTTTAGATTTCAATAATACCCTTAATGGATTTGAGTTCTCCCTATAAAAGTACTGAACTCTAACAAAAAAAGTAGTAAAACATAAATGTATTACCTGTTAAGCTCTGTTTTAATTCCTCCATAATTTTCTGCCGATTCTTTGCGAGTGCCTTTTTGACTTTGCGCGCTGATGTCTTCCGATCTTCAGTAAATATCTGATTGATCATAGCCTGTGATATATCTTCATCATGTTTTAAGAGGAAGAAATATATGCCACCAGACGTCCTGCGCCGAGTACCATTCTGTAGAAAAAGTTATTTAGTCTACTTGAGTAGCCAGTTCAAACAGTTTAAGTATACTACTATCGGACTAGAGTGTACCATACATCTATTATTACTATGGTTGAACAATGTTGCTCTGATCTTCAGTCTGCTTTCATGAATCTTGGGATTAAACATCAGATAAATGTTGTTTTATTGAAATATAATAATACTACAAACTAAGTTTTAACAGTGGTAGTGCCCGCTTTAACATCTTAGCACGAATGGGCCGGCACGCCCGGTGTAATACCACGACCACACAGAAGACAGGCGTGAAATGGAAGCAATTCCTTGTTTCGTCTGATGAGTGTGGTGCCGGAGGCCTAAGTTAAGTCCCTTTCTCTTTAACACCCTTTTCTTATAAGGAGAGGATGGGAAGGGGAAGTGGATTTGATGGTGGAGGAGATGCATAGGAAGGGGAAGTGTCCTCTTTATGTGCGTCTCCTCCTCCGTCGGATAAGGGTCGGCAACGCATCTGCAATTGCGGATGTCTATGGGTAGCGGTCGCTTCGCCATTTTGACGGATTCAGGTGGCCGGTTGCTCGTTTGCCACCTTATGTTATAAAAAAAAAAAAAAAAGTGATTTATGAAGAGATAGCTGTTTATCTTGGCTTTGCCTAAGTGGAATTTAAAAAGAAACAGCCTATGTATGGTGAACGAATATTTGAAATCTGGCCAGTAGTTTTTGAGTTATTCCAATACATACAAAAATACAAATCTTTACTCTTTATAATATTAGTACAGATTAAGAATGAAAATGATATAGATAGCATTTTTATATTCTCAGTTGTATTAACTGTTTATAGCCTAACCAAGCTTGGCCTGGGGTCTTCAATTTGATTCCTTATTATATTACTTTGCAATAAACTAAGAATTAAAATCAGACAGCACATTTTTCCACAATATGGCAAAGATTTTTTAATTTCTCCACAGGCACACTAATTTACCAATCTCAGAATTTTATACTAACCATTACAAGCATGCCACCATCAGCTTCTAATCTTTGTGTTTCTTTGTATAATTCTATAGCTTTGCTCGCACCAACCACTTGAAGAATTCTTACTGCAACAAGACACATGTTCAATTTAACATACTCAATACCAATACAATTTTCATAGAATAAAATGGCATTAAATGAGTGAAAATCTTTAAGAGGTAAGTAATAATTGGTTATTTCTATGGATCAAGTATAAATAATACTTGGAAAAAAACATTTTGGCTCAGAATGTATAGAAAACTTGGTAAACAATTAGAAAAGATTTTAAAGTACTTATTTAAGAATAATGACATACCAACTAGTTCCTTCTTTGATTCAGTTAATTTTTCTGCAATTTCCTCTGCAATACTCTCTATTGGATCTTCTGTAGTCATTGTTAAGTTAGGTAAATACCTTGGCTTTTGTTTGTCTTCTCTGGGCTGATTACAATTAACTCTTTTGCCAAGTCTTAATTTTACATTTGTCCTATCAGTGTGCCTCCTTTTATTACTTGTATTGTCTCTGTTGTGTAATTGATCATTTGAAAAAACTTTTTTCGATACATAATTATCATCTAACCTATACTTAATTGTATAATCATAAGATTCAACACCATAATCACTTTTTTTTGTCACATCTATACTTCCCATATCCTCTGTTAAGAGATCCTCCTGTAAAAAGATATTATCAGTATTGTTCACTAAGGTCTAATAACCTTTAACTTAAGCGTAACTTACATTTAAGTTATTTAGTGATTTTTGTAGTGTTTTACCTGCACTGTTTTGCACCATACATTATATTTATCTCGTTTATTTTGTGGTTGCTGTTGCTGATGAGATCTTCGTAAGCGTAACTTGGTCCGCTTGGCCCTGCGGCGGGGCTCCTCGTCCGACTCAGAGCCTGATGACTCTTCATGGGAGGGTTCATCACTTAACTCGTCCTGTATTTGCATGTTTACTAAGGACGGCGGGTTAAAGGTCTCTGGCCGTGCTAGGGGAATATATGTGCCTTCTTCAACGTCAGATTCCTCTAACTGCAACAAAAAAATACAATCAGGTATCCCATTACGTACATCGATACGTCAAACTTTTTATTTTATAATCACAAGCTCCACTACACAGTTTTAGACGATCTATTGATAGTGAAGCTTTTTTATTCCTTTGCTACATACTTTTTTACACAATTAAGTTGACTCTTACAACAATACACAGTAATATATTTAAGAGAAACTATAAAAACTATTGTTTTCTAACCTCGCCTTCCTCCAGTTCATGGGACACTTCGACATCCAAATCTCCTTCTGTTGTCGACATTATAGTTTTTTAATGTAATCAGTATAGAAAAATACCACACCATCAAAGTATTTTAGAAATTACAATTATTCCGCCTTATACTGCCATATAAGTTTCAGGCAGCTGACAGCTGTCTCTTTTACGTTCCCCTCCCCCGTACCAGAGACAAAAACTACATTTAATTACAATTTTGTTTACGGCCAACAAAGATAAAAATATCACGCAGCCACATATTTTTTTCTGATTCGTCTTGTTTACAGTGATTTACAGCGTTGACTTCGGTTTTCCAACAACATTTAACCCTTATCTTACAAAATCTAATTGCCTGGTGGAGTTCTACCTAATATTAAAAACTGTAAATAGCATTATAACTTTGCTACAGACAACAGATTGCTACTTGTCTTATACAAAACGTTTCAATCTTTCGTGGTGTTTCTTTTTTAGCCTCTAAGTAGTCCCTGTAATCTTAGAGTCTAAAAGTTTAGAATCCAAGATCTGTATCAGAACAGAATATTATGTTTCATAACTCTTATTTATGTCTTAATGAAAGCTTGTCAATATACACAACTTATGTCAACATCAAAGAAAGATACATTCACAAATTAAACAAAGATTACCTTATGATGTAGATTTATTGCAAATTGTAACAAAAATCCAGTTTAAGATGTTTTCGATGTGTTTTAATTTAAACAGGTGATGTGTCATTCCATGGCGCATCATTTAAATAAGTTTTTCCTTTTCTTAATAATAGTTTTACAGATAAAAGCTTTTCGGCGTTTGTAAGTTTACATTTTACAAGTTTACAACAAGTACTTTTTCTTATTTTAATTACCTGCGTCTTATGTTAATGAAATATATTTTACAGCAATCAGCCTTTATGGACTTGGGATTGTGTAAATGGAAAATGTTTGCCTGTTAAAGCCACAATTTCTGGAAGACTTCAGTCTCTTATTACATGTAATATGTTATGTACTACAATTCAACTTTGGCCACAACCAACTGGATCCGTTAGTTTGTCTACTACAGCTGTCCCCGTGCGAGCCGACCTATTCCATTTACAAGTGTTGGACTTTACATCGCAACCAGTTCTGGAACATTTACAAAATGCTTTTGACATTTTTCGCCAAGAATTAAGTTTCACTGAAGAACAGTTACGTGGATTCGACGAATGGTATAAAGTTGTAGTTCGAGTTAGGATTAACGGAAGTGGCGATCCTCGCATGCGACTCGACACGGATGAGAGTTATGCGCTGTCCGTGCAGCCGGAAGTCGGCAGCGTCGGTACCATGGCAGTGTACATTATTGCAAATTCTTTTTGCGGCGCAAGGCATGCTCTCGAAACTCTCACGCAGCTGATATGGCTAGACCCTTATGCTGGCTCCCTATTAATGTTGGAAGCGGCTTCCATTCAAGACGCGCCTCGCTTTCGATATCGAGGTCTAATGATCGACACCGTACATAATTACTTCCCTGTTGAAGAACTTTTACGTACTATCGACGCTATGGCTACCTGTAAATTGAATACTTTTCATTGGCACGCAACTGGCGCTCAAGCGTTTTCGATAATGCTCAATAGTGTACCGCAGTTGGCGAAGTTTAATGCTTACGGCAATACCACCATATATTCTCCCGATGACGTACGTACTATAGCCCGATATGCACGATTTCGAGGTATAAGAGTACTTTTGGAGATCAACGTCCCGGCGCAAATCGGACAAGCGTGGGATTGGGGTCCTGTGCTTGGTCTCGGACACTTAGCTTATTGTTCTAACTTGGAGCCCTGGTATTTGTATTGCGATGAACCTCCATGCGGCCAGCTCAATCCCCGTAACGATCATATATACAACATACTTGAGCGATTGTTTCACGAAGTCACCCAGTTGACGGGAGTAGACGATCTGTATCACATCGGCGGGGATGGGATGTCTGATCGATGTTGGACACAATATTTTAACAATACGGAACCCATGGATCTCTGGATAAATTTTACTCGTAAAACGTTACATAGTTTACAAAAAGTCAATGGCAATTTACCAAAACTGACATTAATTTGGTCTTCGCAGTTGTGCGAGAAAATTAAAACAGATTTAAAAGAATACGTGAATTTTATAGGATTACAGGCACGTAACGTTGCTTGGAATGAACATTTTGTAAGCGGCTTGAGAACTGTTCTATCAAACGAAGACGTTTGGGATTTGAACAGTGGAATGGGGGCATGGCACGAGGACGCCGAGGGTGCGCCATACAACTCGTGGGAGAAGATATACGAGTATCGGCCGTGGGCGAGCAGTAGCCTGGGCTTGCTGGAGGGCGGCGAAGCGACAGTGTGGTCGGCAACGCTGAGTTCTGGTGGACTAGAGCAGCGAGTGTGGCCCCGCGCCGCCGCGCTGGCTGAGCGCCTGTGGTCGGACCGGCCCGAGGGCGCCACGCGGCCGGTGCAGGCGCGCCTCGACGTCTACCGCATGAGGCTGAACACACGGTACAATGTTAAGGCCGAGCCTATTTGGTCCATGTGGTGCACCCATAACACATACACGTGCCTTTAAATTAATAAAAAAGTATGTATCTATTTTAAGATGAAAAGTAATGATTGATGATTGTTTTCAATTGGTAGTATTGGTACAATATGCTAAAACATTTGATTAAAGCCAAATAAGACAACAAGTGCAATACTAATACTAATCAACGTACTTTACACTACACTCGTGTTTTTGCGAGACATGTTTCAAAGATGATGTATTCTTTCGCTTTCGATGACTTTCAGTTTTCCCCCAATTTTATCTATAACATTGTTTGTTTGATACTATTTTTAAAGTAACAATTCCATACAAAAATTAGAGTAGATTTTTTATTTCTTTAAATTATTGGTGCTGTTTACTGGATGGTCTTTATCGTAACTGTGATATAAAAATGACAAAAGATGGCATTTGGCGTCTGACTACAAGTGTGTTGTATTTGCGTTTTCTGTTGTTGTTTTGAATATATTTTAATGATGATCTTTCAGTTTTTGTTTTTAATTTTAAAATAAATGAGTTGCCTGTATAGGTTAGCGGCACCGCACGATCTTTATGTTACAGAAGCAATATAATATTTATTATATTTACACAAATTATAGGAAATACCCGAGCAAATAACGTTATTTTCACATTTAGTATTATTGAAGTTGTTTGATTAATAACGAGCTTTGAATATTCGAAAGCTTTTCATGTTTTTTACAATTCATGCTTTTAATAACATTTACATTAAGTTACTTTAAGTAACACATATCAGACCTGTTGTAAAATTTTTGTTTGACGTGCGAGAAACTGCCGTGCGTTTCCTCCGCCGAAACATGTTGATTCAACATAACTTAACTAACGTTTAAGTCTATGGTTTAAGTATACTTAAATATAGACATGTTTGTGTAAATTGAATCGAAATCGTCATTTGTTTATATGGTTGTGATTCGATTAACTTGAATTATATTAAAATTATTCAAATACATATATTTTTACTTAAAAAAAAACGAATTAATGGATCAGCACTGCTTACGAGTATATTAAGTTAATTAGTAGAAACTCGATTATCCGGAAAGTATTACATACCACAACCGATTAATATCACAGATAACCGAAAAGCAGGAAATTACAACAATTCTTACATCTCTAAGGCCTAGGAATACCTGTACCTGTGTACCCTTCTACACTCGTAATTAAATTGCTTGTCACAATCGACTCTCCCTTCCTTATGTCTATGCCATGCTATCCTTCTACTACTTAATTCTCTATCGCTGGTTCTACTTTCATATTTCGTCTGATATGCTTACTTCGTATCTTATTACCCATATTACCCCACATATCCAACTTAGTATTTAACTTCCTCAATATGTACTCTCGTCAACGGCGGATCCAGGGGGGGGCATGAGGGTCATGACCCCCCTGAGCTGGTTGGTCAAAAGCTTGACAAAATATATTTACACTAGCTTTCGCCCGCGACTCCGTCCGCGTGGAATTAAAAAAAACAAACTGAGTAGCCTATGTGTTCTTCCAGATTATCCTCTACGTCTATGCCAAATTTCATCGAAATCTGTTCAGCCGTTTAAGCTACAAACTCTAACAAACATCCATCCATCCATCCATCCATCTAAACTTTCGCGTTTATAATATTAGTATGATGTTTTGTCAAGCTCTTGAATTGACCACGACTATGTGACGGGCCAAAGCTGGATCCGCAATTAACTCTCGTATGATCCGTTCCTAAGTACATACATTATTTGTTTCAAAATGTGTCTCTTAATAAAAATAACATTATGTGACACATGTAAACAACCCGTTTTTTATCACTCATTCCATTAACTCTAACTACAATTAGTACGGTTAATCGAGCTTTTAACTGTACTTGTATTCCTAAACCGTAAGTTTTCACTGCCGTAACACCTGTACGGAAACATCAAAGTATTGTCTTTTTTTAACAAAATGATAAGTTTTTCAATATGTTTTTGTACTTCCAAGTGTTTTAGTAGTGGAAACTTATATCATATTATCTTTATGAATTCAAAAGCAAGTGGTAGACGTTATAATATAGTCGTGTTAGTTCATTTACAACGTTTCAGGGTGACGCGTTATCTTTCAGGAATAGCGGTTCAAAGTACACATATGTACCTTAAGTTAAAGTAAATAGGCCTGATGGTAATAAGCCTTGATTTTGTCGTTAATTTGGTTCCCAGATGCTTATATTACTGCTACAAAGTATTATGTAAAACCTTTACATATAACAGATGATATTAAATAGAGAAACAGACTAAAAAATAATTTAGATTTAATTATGTTCAACCCTATTGGGTAATGTTCAACCCTAAATTCGAGGAAAAGGATATGACGCACGAATTTGTTTATGCTTTTATTCCTTCTGCAGTGTGTAACTACCTTTACAATAAATCGTTTTAACGTATTTTAATAGCATGATTCTCTAATAAAATATTACAAACAAGTAGATATACTAATCATCGATCATAATTAGATTTATTCATGAAACTCTAATTGAAGAATACGAAAAAAAAATGAACCGATGTAACTTGGGTGTGACAGTAAAGCTTGGAACACATTAGCTTAACAATATGTTGTCTATGCGAAACCAATGTGGCGCCTGGATCAGAAGCGTCAAGTTATGGTGTTTTGCATTAGACATTCGTAAATAGTTTTTGTACTTTTAACTAAATGTCAGTGGATTTTTTGACTTAAATTGAATATGAGTAGATATTACGATTTTGGTAATGCGATATCATGGTAAGTAAATTTTATTTAGCTCTTCGACATCCATATTGTTTGAAGTTGTGTACGTTTGTACCAGACAGAATATGAAACTTTGATTGTTTTTAACTGTCTTACATACATCAATCTTAACATTGCACAATAACAACATTACTAATATTAATATATTTACATTAACTGGTGCTTACAAAGTATTGACTACCCCTGTCTGGTCTGAACGTGGCCGTTGCATCTCAGCATGGTCTTTCAAAAATATTCGATGTTACAGTTTGGTCAAACAAGTTATATTATAAAATCAAGGTTATACTGTACAATGTTTTTCTTATTTTTTTTTTCTTCAATTAAATGTATATCCTATATATTTATGTAGCATTTGTCAATTTATAGTTAATGTCAAAATTTACTTACATATAAACAAGTGTAATATCAGGGACATTACGTTTATAAAAGTATGTTTACGCAGATTATTGAAAATCACAATTTCAGAATTTTATGCTGAAAGAAAAATATATATGTGACAAATTGTTTTATTAAATTTGTGATATCTTTGCTATATAAATATAGATACATATATTAAATGTAGCTTATAGAAATTAAAAATAAAGATATGTGTTACTGGTAATTTAACGGATCTCTTGATAATTATCAAAGTAACATCTCACCCAGATCTACTCTTTGGTAGACAAATAAATAGCTTATATTCAATAAATAATAGACTTTTTAAAATTGTAGTAATAAAATATATTGTCAGTATTGATTTAGCTGTTACTGTAAAAGAAATATATTATAAACACATACATTATAAAATTACTAGCTTTTGCCCTCGACTATGGTCCATGTAGAATTTAAAAAAAGTTTGTAAGTAGCAGTAGTAGTATCTTCTACATCTATGCTAAATTTCATTGAGATTCATTCAGCTGTTTAGGGTAAAAACTCTAAGGGACTGTCCCACCACTGGCTGATAGTCTCAGATAGCTTAAAAAGTCAGATAAGGGAACAAAATCCGATAATTCCATCACATATTTTACATGTTGGATTGTTATCAGACAATGTACAATTTGGTGGCACAGGCCCTAAATGTCACATATATTTTAAACATCTCAACTTTTTACATTGGCTAGGGACATGATATAAACATAATATATATTTATGTGTAAATAATTGAAAATAAATGAATATAAACATAGTTAAACTTTGGTTAAACCTTTCTATATTTTATTTAAACTAACAATAGTTCATATGGTTTATTTATGTTTAAAAACAAAAAAATAATATGGTGATAAGTTACATATTAGCATAACATTAAATAATAATATTCATTTTAATATCACTGAAACATTTTTTAACAATGACAATTTTATTATGTATTGTATAAATAAGGAAGTTAGTACAGTTAACGTAAAGTTATTGAATTTATATCATTGTAGATATTTTTGAAATTACTATTAAAACAAAATTTGTGTTATAGTTATGGTGGTCCTAAACCCTTTTATAATGTAAATATCTTGTGAAAACAAGAGGAGGTTGAAAAGTTCTGATTCTAGGGTATATCTAAAGCATTTTAATCTAAAACCAGGATTAAAAATTTTTTAGATACTTATTTAATACTTTGAAAATCTATGAATTACTTGAAGGTTGCAAATATCTTTGTTTTTGCTATGTGCCTTGTTGAATTATTTCCCCAAGGATCTTTAGATAATCCAAATCTATAAATGCTTCTGAAAACAGACCCTTATATGGTAGTCCTCTTCAACTAATTTATAATTTTATAGCTATCTATTTTTCTCATGCTGTTTATTTACCTTTTTTATTTTTTTTTTAACTTAATGTATCAGAGCCAAAAGATAACATTACTTCTACCATTCTTTGCTCTCTTTTACATATTTAAGTTCTTTAAAAAATTTTGGCCAGTGTTAATAAGAAGCTTAGATCAGCAATTATCTCCAACAAACACTAAATACTCCTATGAGATCTTATTTGAAGTTTGAAAGTGGTAGATTATAGCACAGATTCAGTATTCAATAATTTCTAGAAAGATACTTAGCCCATCATGCTTTAACCCTTAAATGCATATTGTTGCTAAAAGTCTACAAACAAAAATATATTTTATAATAGTTTTTATGGAAACCAAGATTTTTTTAATTATTCTTTCCTTAATCTATGACTCAAAATCTATACTGAAATATTTATTTCATAATTAAATAAAAAATCGTGCATTTAAGGGTTAAGTTAATTAAATGCATAAGCTGATTTTTTATACTGATTTAAAACTAAAACTAAATTGTTCCTAAAAAGTGTCTTTAAGTGGTAGATTAAATATTAGTTTTGATATTAGTACAGAACTCACAGCGGTACATGTAGCTTAGGTTCAGAACTTTTCAGTCAATCCCTGAAAAGCCCTTTAAAATAACTCGTTGCCCTACAATTTTCTGGAAAATTTCCTTGACAGGATAGACAACTTATTTCTCTTACAATTCAGTTCCTGTCACATGCGGCGCTCTCGGTTGCCAGCCATCCCATAATTGTTAATATATTGTTTTCTCCCTAGCAATGCTGCTTCACAGTTGCAGTGGAATTATTTGCTTTTAATACAAAAAGGACCGCCAACTTCTAAATTGATTATGGGTTTAGGAATAGTGGTTTGTAGATATTAAAAGCTGTAAGATATGTTTTAACCATTGAAGACTAAGTAGAATTATTAGATTACAGTAATAGTCTCGCACCTCCATTCCCCATACTTGCATTTCACAGTTGTAGTAAGAGAAATAAGTTTGCTCCCGATGTCCATCTTTGTTTTGCTGATTGTTGAAGAAATTTTCCAGAAAAAACCTCTTGATTTTGTTTTTTATGATAGCCGATATCTGTCCGTTTTCGGACTCCTTTTCAGTTGAGATGAAAGTGTCGGTCGTCAACAATGGTTAAAACACGATCTTCAGCGCGAGTAGTTAACGCGGCACCGAGCGCGTCCGCTGAGAACGGCAATGGCTCCGAACTTAGGACGCGCCTCAAAACCAATGAAAAAGGACACCGCGCGCAAAAGAACTTACCATTTAGGCAAGTTTACTATTGCTTTTGCTCGCTCATTCTCTCTGAATATAGGTTGGTAGGGTGAAATCGATCGGTTTGTGCTAAAACTACTGTAATAATTTTTAATGCATGTAGAGAAAAGTGGATATGAGAATAGTATTTACACTGATGCTAATGTGTGAGTTTTTGGCAGTAAAGTTTAAACGTCATCTTCCCTGTTTTATAATAAAAAGAGTGTAATAGCATGTATAAATGCTATGAAATGGATAAAATAAAAGAATATAAATCATTGAGATGTATTGCTATTAAGTTATAATGGAAGTGTTGATGGGACTACATCGTGAATTTGCATGGGCTTTGGGTTGGAGGTAGACAATACGACTTACTAAAATGACACAGCATCTAACAGTGAAATGTGCATGTTTTAAATATGTGTGGGGTTCGTGTTGAACAGTGTATGTTTTGCAGGAATAATCAGGCGCTGCCGTCGAGCGGCGTGGGCCCCGGAGGCGGGCAGGGCAAGGACCCACTGGCGCCCGCGCTGCCCGGCTCCCGCAACATGTACCAGCACCCCGCCGTCACCGGGTACAACCCGCAAGACTCTCGAGCACAGACACTCTCTGTCACGGTATGATGCAGTATAAACATGGACTGTATTGTGCGTGTCATTCTTTTTAGCGGTTCAAGGTCAACAGAATAGTGCACAGTTCCCCTCCCCCGCATCCCTTTAAAGCAGCCAAGCTAAAATTGTTTTCTGCGTAACGACTCGCGCGATCTTTCGATCTCGATAACTCGTTATGTCGAATTTTTTAGTGTTTATGAAATAAATTACCATTCCCTCTTGTTCACCTAAAATTACGGTTTACTTGGTTCATAGAATTAGCAATAACATCAAAAATGTCTTGATGCACAAACGGTCCCATATAAGTGTGTGTGAAGTGCTTGTAGTTTGTAAATGCATCATAAGTGTATATGAGCAGGCGCGCACTGCGCAGGCGCGGCAGAGCCCGATGTACGCGAGCGGCATGTACCACGGGTACGGCGGCGCGGCGGGCGCGGCGCTGGCCCCCATGGCCGCACCCTCGCCTACTACCACCCTGCCGCCCTTCCCCGTCTACCCCGATGTAAAGTTCAAAAGGTAGGAGTACCTCTGTAAACATTCTGTCTGAGACCTAATCAGTCTTAACATTAATGTAGAAGGTACTTAACCCTTAGATGCATGATGATGCATTTATACATCAGTCTTCTTTTCCACACCCAATAGTTTATTTAAAAAAAATTTTTTTTCTTTATTTTCCCTTGATCTATGTTCAATTTACTACCCGTTTCAATTTAGGATATTTAAAAAGAAAAAATCATGCATTTAAAGGTTAATAAGTGAAATAGATTTGGCATGGGAAGAGATACCTATGTATTGGAAGTATCTTTCTGTGTGTCTTTCTGTGCGCCCACTCTTTTGTTGATTAAAGATAGAATACTCATCTGCAAATGTGAATATCTATTGGTTTTCACTTAGCTATTTTGAAGGATTCCAGGGGTCTTGCTCATTTGGCATCTTATATTGTAAAAAAGGCTTATTATAACCAGTTGTTGCAAAGAAATACTTAGTACCAAATTAGTTTTGTTTAAAGGTAACTTTTTTTCCAGATTACCATTCTATGATGTGATGGCTGAATTAATGAAGCCATCCACAATGATGCCGATGCAGACCGGCCGCCTGCAGGAGGGCACCTACGTGTTCCACCTCACACCGCAGCAGGCCACTGAGATTGCCTCCGGAAAGGATATTGTTGGCACCAGTAACAAACTTGATTATGTTATACAGGTGATTGGATAATTTAATTATTTGTTAAAGCTTATACTTAAAGTCCTTTAAGAGATTTTATTGTAGTTAATTGTAAAAAAATACTGATTTTCTTTTTTTCTTGATGTTTGTTATCATTTTTAGGCCCAATTGAGGTTCTGCCTGTTAGAGACATCTTGTGAACAAGAAGATTATTTCCCACCTAGTGTTTCAGTTAAAGTAAACAACAAATTATGCCCCTTACCAGTGAGTATTATATTTTAATTAATCTTATTAATTTGTACTTAATTTAGAATGTTCATGTTAACAAAAATTATCTATTTTTAGTGTGTAATAATCTATACTAATATTATAAAGAGGAATAATTTATATTTTTGGATTTTAGTATGTATTGAAATAACTCAAAAATTACTGGATCGATTTCAAAAATTCTTTCACCATCAAGCTACATTATCAGTTTGTTGTATATGTAGACGCATATTCTATGCGCGTTAAAGAACGGCTGCTGCGCCAGCTGTCAGTGTGACACGAATGTCAATAAAGCAGTCTGCACTAAGCTAGCGGTCGTATCATTACTCCCTATACCTAACAGTGGCGACGAGGATTCGAAATACCCTCTTAATGCGAATTAAAAATGGCAGTGTCGTATTTCGGTGTTTTATCGTCTTTCGATCATAATGTACAATCATGGAAAGTGTACAAAAGTCGCATAACGTTGTGGTTTATTGCAAACACTATAATCACGTATCTGATGCGGCGGGAGTGAAGCGACGCGCCTTACTGCTTAGTGCGCTCAGCGAGGGTACATACAAGTTGGCAACTGATTTGGCGTTGCCAAAGGAGGTGCAAGATGTACCCTATGAAGACATCCTGACTCTCCTCGACGCGCATTTTACTCCGAGGCACATCGGGTTCAGCGCGCGGCATAAGTTTTACGCAGCGGTACAACAACCTGCAGAGTCGCACACGCAATGGGCGGCGCGACTGCGAGGGCTGACGGCTAACTGTGGCTTCAGTAACTTGGAGGAAGCCGTAAGGGACCGCTTCGTTATGGGAATGTTGCCGGGGCATCGAAAAGGAGGAGATATATGGCAAGGATCTGGCCAACCTCCCTTGTCATAATGCGGTGATTCTTCTGCTGAGAACATCCAGTGCGCGCGGGCGATAGCCGCCCTGCGCACGGCCGCGTCCAGCGTCGGCGCCATTGCGCCCACGGACGCTTCAGTTAATATCGGACAACATTGCAAGCAAAGTGCCGGTGTAATAAGTAGTGAAAAAGTGAAGTTTTCTTCATGTGGTAACTTTGACTATAAGAGTCCGGAGTGTCATCGTTCAGACTATAGTGGTAAGAAAGTGAACCTGGTGGTGTCAGCCGAGACGGACGAGAGCGACGACGGTGAGTTGTATCATATCCGATCTTTTACCGGGGAACCTATGGTGGAGTATATTGAGTTAAATGGTGTTAATTTAAAATTCGAAATCGACAGCGGCTCGGCCGTGACAGTTATTTCGGAAATTGGCTATAGACGGCATTACAATAAGATATCTTTATCTCCTTCGAAAAAAAATTGTTTGGGTTATACAGGCGAAAAGATACATTGTTTGGGGGTTATGTCTCAGTCGCAGATTTCATATGGGGGGGTCACCCTCCGCCATAGACGTGTATGTAGTACGCGGCCGGGGCCCGGCACTACTCGGTAGGGATTTTATTTCAAAATTCAATCTGGAACTTGCACCCGTTAAATTTTGTAAGTCATCTATTTCAGTAGAACAACTCCAGGCTCAGTATGCAAAGACATTTTCCGAGACGTTAGGAACATTTAAAAATATCAAATTAAATTTTTTTTAAAAGAAAATTCAAAACCGATATTCTTTAAAGCCCGGCCTATAGCTTTCGCTCTTCGTGAAAAGGTTACCCAAGAGATTGATAGGTTAGTCGATTTAGGGGTTCCTAAGACCTATAGATCACTCAGATTACGTTCGTCTCCCATCGTGCCGGTCCTTAAGCGAAACGGTTCCGTTAGGATATGTGCCGACTACGCCGTGACGATAAACAAACAACTCGTCGTCGAGCAATATCCCTGCCCACGGTAAACGAAACTGTTTCGAAGTTACACGGCGGCGAACAGTTTACCAAGTTAGATTTGTCGAGCGCGTACAACCAACTTTGTCTCGACGAGGAGTCGCAGAAGTTGACTTGCATAAACACGCACCGGGGGCTGTAACCAGTATACGCGGCTCGTTTCGGTCTGGCATCGGCCCCCGGCAATCTTCCAGCGCGCCATGGAGACGCGTTTTGTCGGGCATTGTGCGGAGGTTTTGTGTTCTTCCCTCGACGACATACTCGTTTACCCCAAAGTGGTCGGAATAGGGAGCGACATTTGAGTCGCCTAGTGCTGTATTTCGCAGTGCTCGAGGAAGCCGGACTTACTTTACAAAAAGAAAAGTGCGAATTTTTTCAAAACGAAATTAGTTACCTGGGTTATGTGATTAACAGGCATGGCTTAAATAATCGCCGGAAAGGTTTAACGAACGGCAATAATGGATTCACCTAGAAGGGCGACTCTAGGTCAACTGCGTCGTTTTTTTAGGTTTGTAACTATTATAGAAATTTTGTACCGGGCGCGTCCACTATCTTAAGTCACTTGTAAACTAACTATTGAAAAAAAAATAGCAAATGGGAATGGGGCAAGGTTATTCAGACGCGTTCTT
This sequence comes from Papilio protenor, assembly GCA_029286645.1. Taxonomy (NCBI): domain Eukaryota; kingdom Metazoa; phylum Arthropoda; class Insecta; order Lepidoptera; family Papilionidae; genus Papilio; species Papilio protenor. Next base: position 5,999,247 of record JAGSMZ010000007.1, on the reverse strand, counting down.
TCTATAAAAAAATGTTTAGCATCGGATTCGGTACTGGCTCACTTTGATCAAAAGGCTAAACTCATTTTGACAGTAGATAAATGCACCCCGACCGGCTTGGGGCGATATTATCGCAAGTAGAAGGGGAATGGCCGGAGCGGGCGCGGTCTCGTACGCGTCGCCCACGGCTCACCGTTCATCGTAGAAACGCTACTCGCAAATTCAAAAAGAAGCGACGGCGATCATTTTCGGAGTACGCTCGTTTCCAATCATTATTTGTACGGTCGATCGGACCCGTTTGTCTTACGAACTGAGCATAAGCCCTATTTACAAACATATTTGGCCCACATAAGGCTTTCCTGAGGTCGGCTAAAGGCTGCAACGGTACGCATTGTTTCTTAGCGCTTACAATTTTAATATAGAATAGTTCGCACGCAGATAATAATGGCCGGATTATCGTCGCGGCGCGCGAACCTGGTGGGGGTGACGACAGCGTGCGCGGGGCCGCGGAGGCTGGGTCGTGCGTCGTGCGCAGGACGACCGCCGCGGTGCGCTATGCGACAGGGCCGCGTATGGTTTTTGTTTTCGTGGTGGACGGACCGCTGCCGATAACAGTTAACGAACTGCGCCACGAAACATCTAAACGTATATTGTGCCGCGTCCGTTAATTAGTTTTAAAACGGCTTGGCCTAATAAAGTAGCTGATTAAATTAAGCCATTTTTTTTTTTTGTTCTAACCAGCTATCGGCCGAAAACGGCTGTCTAAGGAGAGGACATAAAGTCGGCTTTCCTAGTTGCGTTACGCAGTCGATCTGAGCGAGTTGCATTCTTCTCATTCGGCCATTGTACAGACGCAATGCCGAAGCTAAGGGAGATTTTGGTTCCCGGGCGTCGATGGACTCAAATAGAAAAATTATAGGGATGTGTGAGGTGTGTAACCAGTAAGGCCGTCACCCAAGGGCTAAAATGTCGCCTTGGGAATTTCCTCCCCGACCATTCTATCTACCGGGTACACATTGATTTTCCTGGGTCCCTAATGTGCGTACATACCTCTGGTGTAGACGCGTATACAAAATGGGTTAGGTAATTCGATATTTAATGAACACCAGCACGAGTTTTCTAATTCGGTGATCGAACGGTACACGAATATATGCGCGGTTCGGATTAACCAAAAACGATTGTCAGCGACAACGAACCTCATTGCTTCAGCAAGAATTTTCGATCTTCTGTGTAAGTAATTGGTATACGACGCACCTGACGGGTCGCCGGCGTATCATCCCCTAAGCATGGCCGCTGAGAGTTTAGTTAAGTGGTAAAAAGGCATTAAAAGTAGTGTCTAAGTACCGTACGCAACGAAAAAACTAAGTTATTAAAATTTTTGTTCGATACCGAACTCTGTACACTCCACACGGGTTTCTCTCCGGCTGAGCTGTGTCGGACGGAAGTCAGGTCCGCGGTTTGGACTTAATGAAGTCCCCAGACACCGCCGTCGTCCTTCGCGCCGGCCTCGCAGATTTGTTAACACGAAACACAACTCTTCAAGTCAAGCGCACGGTGGAAAAATTTACGTTTTTTTTTTCCCCGGCGGAACCAGGTTTTGTACAAAAAGTTGTAGTAATAGCAAATTACGTGTAAGGGAACAATAGTACTGAGACTGGGGAATGTATTGTATTTAATTACAGACAATACTCTCTGTGTAGTGGTCAAAAAACCTAAAAAATCAATTATGTTATGTCAGACACATAATCCAAATATTTTGGGAACTTAACGGACTCGTAGAAGTGTAGACGTCGGTAGCCTGTACGCAGACTTCCTCTCAGCAGGCAGGTGTCGCACAGGACATTGCTGTCAGGGGGTTGAGGTTCAGGGGGAGGGTGATAGGCATGCTCGCCTCCGGCCCACGCCGCCTCTTATCATCCCATTACCCTGACTAGAGGGTTAGGCGCCCTTGGCCATTGGATGAGGAAGCGTTCATTATGTTTTTACATTTCTGAGTGTTAATAGTTTTAAGTAAGAAAATGTTTCCTGTATTGTTTAATGTTTGTGTTGTTGAATGTTGTTAGTTATAAAGTTTGATCAAAAGGCTAAACTCATTTTGACAGTAGATGCATCCCCGACCGGTCTTGGGGCGATATTATCGCAAGTAGAAGGGGATGGCACGGAGCGGCCGGTCTCGTACGCGTCTCGCACGCTCACGCCAGCGGAGAAACGCTACTCGCAAATTCAAAAAGAAGCGACGGCGATCATTTTCGGAGTACGCCGTTTCCATCAGTATTTGTACGGTCGATCGGACCCGTTTTGTCTTACGAACTGATCATAAGCCACTAATTACAATATTTGGCCCACATAAAGGCATTCCTGAGGTATCGCTAATAGGCTGCAACGGTACGCATTGTTTCTTAGCGCTTACAATTTTAATATAGAATATGTTCGCAGCGCAGATAATAATGCGGATTATCTGTCGCGCGCGAGCCTGGTGGGGGTGAGCGAGCGCGGCGCGGGGGCCGCGGAGGCGGGGCGTGCGTCGTGCGCAGACGCCGCCGCGGCGCTATGCGACAGGGCCGCGTATGTTTGTTTCGTGGTGGACGGAACGCTGCCGATAACAGTTAACGAACTGCGCCACGAAACATCTAAAGACGTAATATTGTGCCGCGTCGTTAATTATGTTTTAAACGGCTGGCTAATAAAGTAGCTGATTTAAAATTAAAGCCATTTTTTTTGTGTCGTAACCAGCTATCGGCCGAAAACGGCTGTCTAATGAGAGGACATAAAGTCGTCATTCCTAGTGCGTTACGCAGTCGAGTACTGAGCGAGTTGCATTCTTCTCATTTAGGCATTGTAAAGACCAAGGCCGAAGCTAGGGCGAGATTGGTTCCCGGGCGTCGATGACGCAATAGAAAATTAATAGGGATGTGTGAGGTGTGTAACCAGTTAAGGCCGTCACCACCAAGGGCTAAAATGTGCCTTGGGAATTTCCTCCCCGCATTCTACCGGGGTACCATTGATTTTTGGGTCCCACTTTTTTTAAATGGGCGTAACATACCTCGTGGTGGTAGACGCGTATACAAAATGGGTTGAGGTATGCGATATGAACACCAGCACGAGTTCTAATGCGGTGATCGAACGGTTACACGAATATATCGCGCGGTTCGGATTACCAAAAACGATTGTCAGCGACAACGGAACCTCATTTGCTTCACAAGAATTTTCGAGCTTCTGTGTAAGTAATGGTATTACGCACCTGACGTCGCCGGCGTATCATCCCGCTAGCAATGGCCAGGCTGAGAGTTTAGTTAAAGTGGTAAAAAGGGGCATTAAAAGTAGTGTATTAAGTAGCCGTACGGCAAAGAAACAAAACTAAGGTTATTAAAATTTTTGTTCGATTACCGTAACTCTGTACACTCCACCACGGGTTTCTCTCCGGCTGAGCTGGTGTTCGGACGGAAGCTCAGGTCGCGGTTGGACTTAATGAGTCCCAGAACACCGCCGTCGTCGTTCGCCGGCCTCGCAGATATTGTTAAAACGAAACAGCGCTTGCAAGTAAAAGCGCACGGTGGAAAAAATTTACGTTTTTTTCCCCGGGCGACCAGGTTTTGTACAAAAAAGTTGTAGGTAATAGCAAATTTACGTGGCTAAAGGGAACAATAGTACAGAGACTGGGGAAGGTATTGTATTTAGTACAAGACAATACCTCTCTGTGTAGTGTCAAAAAGCATAAAAATCAATTAATGTTATGTAAGACAAATAATCCAAATAGTTGGGACTACGACATCGTAGAGATGTAGACGTCGGTAGCCTGTAGCGCAGACTTCCTCTCAGCAGCCAGGTGTCGCACAGGACATTGCTGTCGGGGGTGAGGTTCAGGGGGAGGGTGAAGAGGCATGCTCGCCTCCGGCCACGCCGCCTCTGTATCATCCCAATGTCACCCTGACTAGAGGGGTTAGGCGCCCTGTGCCATTGGATGAGGAAAGCTGAGTTCATTATGTTTTTACCAATTTCTGTAGTGTTAAGTAGTTTTAAGAAATGTTCCTGTATTGTTTAATGTTTGTGTTGTTGATGTTGTTAGTTTATAAGTTGTAGTTAATAATGTGTGTATCATCATCTATGGGGGAGGGATGTTGTATATGTAGACGCATATTCTATGCGCGTTAAAGAACGGCTGCTGCGCCAGCTGTCAGTGTGACACGAATGTCAATAAACCAGTCTGCACTAAGCTAGCGGTCGTATCATTACTCCCTATACCTAACACAGTTAGTAACAGGCTATGTTTTTAATTTAATTTTACGCAGGCAAAGTCGCGATTAACAGCTAGCTACGTTATAAAAATTATATTTGTTCAGAGCCCGTTACCCACCAACAAGCCGACGCCGGAGCCGAAGCGTCCTCCGCGGCCGGTTAACATCTCTTCCCTGGTGAAGCTGTCCCCTACCGTGGCCAACACCATCCACGTGACGTGGGCGGCGGACTTCACGCGCGCGTACGTGCTCAGCGTGTTCCTCGTGCGCAAGCTCACCTCCGCGGAGCTGCTGCAGCGGCTCAAGAACAAGGGCACCAAGAATGCGGACTACACGCGCTCCCTAAGTCAGTATTAGCACTACTTATGTCATGCCAGTAAGACAGTTGGACTGGCTTGGTTTGGAAATTTAGCTCATTACCAGCAATTAGCATCTTCATTATGCAAGCGCTTATTACTGTCTAACTAGTATATTGTACGCCAAGCATTAAAGATGAAAAGTAATATAGAGATATTGAAATGTTACGTGATGCCAATTAGTGATATGTATTAGACTCATAGAAACAAAATTCCTTTTTTTTTTAATAATACTATTTTATATTATAAGGTCGCAAATTATTAAGTTGTAGCTTGAATTCTTTGAAAATCGCAACTTGTAATTGCTTATGCGTTACCTATCTTTGATTTACAGAAGGGACGCCTAGAAAGAAGTTATTAAGTATTACTTCTAATATAATAAAGAGGAAATTTGTATTTTTTTTATGTATTGCAATAACTCAAAAACTAATGGGCCGATGTCAAAAATTCTTTCACCATTAAAAAGCCACGTTATGAGTAACATATTTTTAATTTCACGCGGACGAATGCGAGCATCAGCTAGTGATGATATAAAACAAGAGCATTGTTGCTTAACTTTATTATCATTCCAGTTAAAGAGAAGCTGTCGGAGGACTACGACAACGAGATAGCGACGACGTCGCTGCGCGTGTCGCTGATGTGCCCGCTGGGCAAGATGCGCATGTCGAGCCCGTGCCGGCCCGCCGCCTGCCCGCACCTGCAGTGCTTCGACGCCTCGCTCTTCCTGCAGATGAACGAACGCAAGCCCACCTGGCTCTGCCCTGTCTGCGACCGCCCTGCGCCATATGATTCTCTAGTTGTTGATGGGTTAGTATTATATGGCCACTTTGCCCAGCTACGGCTGCCATTCGGTAGTATAGTAGTGTTTGTGGTTCGATACTTTCATGAAATGCCTTTCTAAACTACTTAACTTCAGTTTTAATCTGTAGAAACTTAGGACAACCTAACACTTACGTGGTAACGATAAAATAAATGAAAATTACAGCAACATTACTTATGTTTTATATGCAAAACTTTAATTGGATGGATGGATGGATGTTTATTTCAAGGTATATCCTTAACGGCTAAATTCCGTCAGCGCGGAAATAAAAAAATAAGTTTAATTAATAGCCTATGTGTTCTTCTAGATTGTTCAACATTTAAGCCAAATTTGAGGTATATCAGTTGATTCTGGAGATGTGTAATAGTAAACATCCATCTTACTATTATAAATGCGAAAGTTTGGATGGATGGATGTTTGTTTGAGTTTGTAGCCTAAACTGCTAAACGGATCTTGATGAAATTTGGCACAGATGTAGAGGATAGATTGGAAGAATACAGGATTCTTGCTTTTTTTAACTACACGCAGATGGAGTCGCGGGCGAAAGCTAATTAATATGAATAGTATAGATGTGATATAGTAACATTCGTGATGTTCAGGTACTTCCTGGAGGTGCTGACGTCAGCGCGGCTGTCGGGCGAGTGCAATGAGATCCAGCTGCACGCGGACGGCAGCTGGTCGGCGCACAACCCGCCGCCGCGCGCGCCGCTGCCCGCCGCGCCGCTGCCCGAGCCAGTCACACTCATACCTGACGACCTAGGTACACGATACTAATGGAACACAAGAGAAAAAACAATTTACTAATGACCCGGTTCAGGCCAATACAGTAAGACAGTAGTTCAACTGGACTGACTTTCAATTGACAATGTAAACACTAACTGGTGCTAATGCTAATCTATATTTTGCCTGCGTTACTGTCTAACTGTACTGGATAAATGTGTACCAGGCATTATGCTAAGTATATGTTTTAGTGTAGTGCAGTTTTCTATTTTTTTTTTAAATGCAGACAATATTAACTTTTGTGTGCAGTTATTTAGTATGCAAAGTTTTCATTCAGTATAACTTATAAGTATTTATACATACTGAATGAAAAGTGTTAACAGAATACCTGCAACTATACTGAAGTATGCAGGTGTAAGTTGGACAAAAATGTTAAATTGAATCCTTTTCCAGAAATAATCCCAGTAGAGGGCACAGGAGGAGGGAAGCGGCAGGCGGTGGGGGAGGGCCGCACGCCGAAGCCCGTGGAGACCCTCGTCGACCTCACCTCGGACTCGGACGACGAGGTGCCGCTCAAGAGGAAGGTGCTCCAGCCCAAGCACACGCCGCCCGCTGACATCAAGGCGGATGACTACTCATCTAATGGTGAGACAAGTTATTTTACATCGCCACAACTTGATTTATTGCGCCTTGAATAAAGAAACGATTCGTTTCGTAAGTACTGTTTAGAATCTAATCAATATTCAATATCTAGTCAAATTTTTAATAGAATTTGGTGTATAAACATCATTTAGACACTTAATTCAATTGTTTCAGTATTTGGTTTCTCTCATGATAGTCTAAAGTCTATGTTATAAACAAAAAATACACGTTAAACTCACAAATAGGCGCGTTTGTGTGTCCTCTTCTCTGTCGATGGAAGGTACGCAATAAATCGGCTTGGCGGATATCTATAAGCATATCGCTTGGATATTTCGGCGAATTCAAGTGACCCCTTGCTCGTTTGCTTTATAATGGTATAAACTAATTCTTTTTGGTCATTGGTTAATATTGAATGATTGTATTATAACAGCGGAGGCGGTGTCTTCGAGCGGGTACCGGTCGCCGGGCGCGTTGCCGCCCGCGTGCGGCGTCATCTCGCTGGACAGCCCCTCGCCGCCCTCCGCGCACTCCCCGCCCGCGCACCCCGCACACGCCCCGCACCCCGCGCACGCGCCCCACGCCCCCCACAACCCCCACGACGACGCCTCGCCGCAAGACTGTGAGTACTACACGCCATGTGTGCGCATCTTACTTCATACTATCATACTTCATACTATCATACTTCATGCTATCATACTTCATACTATCATACTTCATACTATCATACATCATGCTATCATACTTCATACTATCATACTATCATACTATCATGCTATCATACTTCATACTATCATACTTCATGCTATCATACTTCATACTATCATACTTCATGCTATCATATTTCATCTAACTCCTAAAGTTGTGTGGATCCGAAATTGATGTTTGTTAAATTAGGCCTATCGGATCTCAGTGAAATTTGTCACCGATCTAGAGCACTTAGGGCCTGTCCCACAACTGGCTGATAGAGACTCAAATAGCTTAAAAATGACGTCATTGTTAGATAAGGGAACAAAATCAGATATTTCCATCATGTATTTTACAGGTTCGATTGTTACCAGACAATTTACAATTTGGTGGGACAGGCCCTTAGACTAATATGTTGTTGTTGAATTTTGCGCGGAAAATGTCGCTTACAAAAGCTAGTAGTATAGAAAGTAAATATTCAATTTCTCATAAATACTCCCATAAGTAGTAACCGGAAGGTTACTTCTCAGCCTTATGTAAAAGATTTTCTTTCTTAGGCAGTCCTTAGCAGCGATTATCTTACAGTTAAGTGAATATAATGACTCATGCTGTTAATCATAGAAATTAATTAATATTTCCATCAAAGGTACAAGCAACAATTCGGATCGCGAAGTAAATGAGTCTGCGCCGTCGCATTGGGCGCCCTACGCCGACGCCGAGCGGGACAATCATGACGTTTATCGGAGGTATAATAGAGAAAACCATATATTTCAATGTTACATACAATTTTATTAGGTTAAAGTTATTAAATCGGATCATTCCCAACTGGCACCTCGCTCTGTCCCCACGTGAGAATAAAAAGTTTCATCCATCCCACCTTTTAGTCTCATTATCACCAATAAGGTGACAGATAGATCTGTTATAAAATAAAATAAGTTCCAACCGTCCCCTCGTCGCTAAAGGTGAGACGGATGAAACTTTTTATTCTCACCTGTCTCCACGTGGGGACAGAGCGGGGTGATGGTTGGGAATAATCCACTAAATCGATATTTTTGTACAGGTACTGACTGAGGGAGAAGAGTGGCCGCACGTCTTATGGCAGCGACCATTCTTCTGAAGATGAACAAAAACCATTCTTCGCTGAAGTGCCCCTCCAGACACAACACAACTAGTGTCTGGTGTGGTCTCAGTTGGGCTAGTGGTCTGGAACCAGTCCAACAAGTGTCCAGTCTGGACATAGTTGAACTAGTGATGGTCTAAAACCAGTTCAACTAGTGTCCGGTCTGGACTCAGATTAGCTGGTCCGGTCTGGACTAATCAATTGTGTCCGGTCTAGACCGAATATGTGTGTCACTGGCGATTGAGTGTCGAAGATATCTCGGCTCTTCTAAAAAGATATTTCAGCTTTTTGGTTCAATTTCCTAAAGCTGAATCTAATTTATAAATACTATAATTTATTAAGACAAATTTATGGAATACCGCCTCACGTCGTTCATATATATGTATTTTTTATTATCATTCTATGACTTGACAAAATTCATATATCATAAGACATCCAGACAGGGAATATTAATTAAATGCTGCTTTTTTTTAGGTTTTTTCTCAGAAATTAATGTGCACAAATTATAGATTTCTACATCAAAGACATTACTTTCCACGGAACGAAAATAGTTATATTAAAAAAAGTTACAATATTTATAAAACATCTTGCACGATCATTTTGTAATTTAAATTTCCTTTCTAATTCTACCTCAGATGGTGTTATTTGTAAGCTCTTTGGGTGTCAGCATTTAAATGTACAAATTAATCAACATGTAGAAATGCTCGTTCTTGTACAACTCTTGTTTAACGTTGGTTTCCACTGGCGAAAAATCGATGAAAAACATTTATCGATGAGAGTGAGTGAGATAGGAATATGTTATTGTGTATCCGTTTCATCAGAGATCTCGTCACAGAAAACTTCTAGAATAAATAGGATCATATTTTTAACCGACTTCAAAAAGGATATCCTCAATTTTTTGTTTTCGTTAATTTTTCTTCCTGATCTATCATAATTAAGTTTTGAAATGATTAAAGGTGATTTTTTTACAATTATTTGCTAATGAAAAGTTCTGCTTAGTGATTTTTTTTTGAAAAAAAGAGTAACAAAAAATCGAGAGTTTCTGGAAGGGTACAAAGTCCATATTTAACAGAAATCGATATATGAAGGTTAAGAAATACTGATAATGCTTATACGAGCAAAACTAGCTGATTGGGAGCTAAACACTTATAATTAAGGGTAAAACCCCCTAAATAAGGAAACCCCTAAGTTAATGCAACAGATAAAGTTGTAAAGTTTTGTGTGACACGGGATTTGTTGATATCGCTATTTGTACCATTATAATTTATTATTAATTTAATTATCTTGTGGATTACTATAAAATCTCGAAATAATGGGAGTATGTTCGGCTGTGTTCTGAAGCTTGCGCTGTGAATAGCAAATCGTCATTGTGTTACGACTGCTGAAGAAAAGGGTTACATCTATTGCGATACCGACTCGTGGAATTTAAATAATAGTTATAAATATAGCCTATGTTACTCAGTGATAACATAGCTTTTTATTGGTGGAAGAATTTTTGATATCGGTCCAGTAGTTTTTGAGTTATTTCAATACACAAAAATACAAATCTTTCATATTATAAATGCGAAAGTTTAGATGGATGGATGTTTGTTAGAGTTTGTAGCCTAAACTGCTGATAGGATTTCAATGAAATTTGGTATAGATGTTGAGGATAGTCTGGAAGAACACATAGGCTACTGACTTTTGTTTTTTTTAATTCCACGCGGACGGAGTCGTGGGCGAAGGCTATTTATAATATTAGTATAGATGTAACTCTTTTTGTTAGATGTGTCGTTTTGTTTTATGTTGACATCCACTCTGATTTATTGTAATATCTTTCCATTTTATGTAATTAAATTCTTAAGTTACTTGTTCACCTTAGAAATTTTAATAGTTTAAATCCATAATGACGTGTAAAATTATTGTATAAAAAATCAAAGATAAATATATGGTAGTTGTCTATATTTCCCAGAACAAGCTTTTTTTATATATCTAAGGTATATGTAATATTTGTATAAAACGAGTGAAGTAGTGACGATCTATATGTGAAATAATTTTGGACATGAATTTTGACATGTACGTGAAAGAAAATATTTTTCTAACCATACCATCATTCTTATTAAATTTGAAGCAAATTGAAAATCTTTGAAATGTAAGTAGTTTTGTCTTGACTCGTTAAATTGATTGCTGTTTAAGATATTCCAACAATATGTGTAAAAACAAAGTTTTGAACTGAAACACTTTTAAATCAATCAGTAAAAATCAATAATTTGTTTTGGGAATTAAAAAATTAAGACATATAGTTACGGAAATCTATGTTATTTTTGTATATAGATATTCTAATTTCTAAAGTATAAGTCATAGTCATTATGGACTTAAATTGAAATTTAATCTTTGGTGGTGTAAGTTGTGAGAGAGGTTAGGTTGTATGCGAATGACAAACATTTTGTATTTATTGTCGTTTTGTTAAGATATAGCATATTCCATTCTAAGTGTTATTATAAGGAGTGTCACGTCGCCGCGGCCGCTGGACCTCGTGCCACACTTCCAAATTGTAATACTAAAGAGTAAAATAATGTAGAAATAAATGTAAATATTGTGCTCATGTCTTGTTTATTTCGTGCCCACTCGCGTTCAATAAACCTATTATGCAATATTCTTATGGCCATTGCGAATATAATTTAAATGCAAAATTATTTAACACATTAATAGACCAGAGGATCTATCATGATTTACGTGACGGTTGCGAGAATTTATTCGTAACGTTTTCGACGTGTCTGCACAAATCTTATTGTTCTCACGGATATTCGTGATAAGACCTTTGATATGGTTCGGGCGAATCTCGAATGTTTAGGCGCATCAAACTAATCGGAGCGTCTTAACCATATAGAAATGTCTGACTATTATAGTTTTATGATTCAACAATATCACTAGCAGTGCAATGTGACAGGCAAGCGGTTTACTAGCCGATCGCATCGGCCGGTACCTGCGGAATCTCTGCAACGAGACAGCCAAATTAAATGTAGTTAGCCAAGGCCGGATGCGCGCGGCAGTTCGATTGCCGCGGTCGAACGTGTCGCGTGCCTATTCGTTACTTGCCGAATACTGATCGGCTTAGTCGGCCGCTGGCGCGCTCTACAGAAGGTTGGTTCGCGCGGCAATTAGAATGGACAACGATAAATGCCGCAAACTTATACAATTATATGGGGCTAATGAGTTGATGTGGAACAGCAAATTACCTCAATACCACAATAAGTTGTTGCGGCTTCAGATTTGGAGGGAAATAAGTAAAAAATTGAACGTTCCTATACCTGAATTAAAAAAGAAAATGACCATACTTTTGGCTTCATATAGAAGGGAAAAGTGTAGAATAACGAAAAGTCTTTCGTCTGGTGAGCATGTTTATGTTGGATTTTGACCTTTGAGTAAAAAATGATGGCATAGTTAAAATTTAAATTTTGTTACAGGTAAAGGTGAAGTTTATGTTTCCAAGTGGTATGGTTTCGAAGACTTTAAATTTATGAAGGACAAAGAAATATCATATGAAACGTTAGACCCAATGGTTTATAACGTAAGTATAATTTTTACACTTATTGGTCGCTGCCTCAATGAAAACGACAAACAGGACTTCTACAAAAATGGCGCGTTAACTGGAAGGGTGAAGTGTACTCACCCAGTGTTTTATATCATGTTTTCCACCCTTGGAGTTCATCGAATAAGAAATTTATTGCTTAGAATGATTTATGTAATTTTAATAACAATACGGCACTTGTTGAGTGGATATTGATATTGTCGTCTCTAAAACCTTTTTGCTAATTCTGATATATTCAACAGATATCTAAGCGTTAATGCATTGCAAATAATAATACTGATTTCATAATTTTTTAGACACATAATGACGCGGAAACTTTAGCTCCGGAAGAAAAACGAGGAGAAACAGAACCTCCAGATCCTCAAAGAAAAGAGAATATCGAATATGTTTTTCCTATCCTTAGAGAACATCTGACACAGAGAAAAAGAAAAAGATTGAACTCAGATGATTCCTCTGAGCAAAAAAAATCATTTCACGATGTACCCGAAGCCACAACATCGACTGATTTATATTTCTCTTACGGGCAATACATTGCCAACGAACTCCGTAAATATGATCAACACACTTTAAGTTATGTGAAACAAGCCATAAACAATGTGATATTTGAAGCTGATATAGGGAAATATTCAAAATATGTATGTGACCAAAATGAAGAAATATATTACAATACGACAGCGTCCACGTCCCCTCAGCCTACATCCTCTCCACACTCCCCAGACCCAATTTACACACCTAAACTTGAACCGAAACCATCCTCTACATTTAACGAAGACTTTTAAACAATAAATATTATTATTCAGAGAAAATTATTTATTTTTGTGTCAATCACGGAATAACTAGTATGTACTTTTCTTACGTCTCTATCAGCACATGAGGATTAGGAGATATGACTCTTAGTTGCAGATATTTAGCCTACTGACCTGATATGTCATATTTTATTTTTATTTAACGATAAACAATTAAAACAACCAGACAAGGTCAACTGTTATTGCACTTGTTCAATTAAAACATTGTTGTTCTTATAACAAAATATTTAACGTATTTAGTTCACGTGGTACTTCAAGGTTGATAAGGTAAATTGATATTTCACATTGACCCACAACCGACGTACTCAGTACTCACTAATAAATAAGTTAGCATTCCAATTCTGCTTACCTTAGTTTTGTTATATACCGCCTTTGCCCAGCGATTTCAGTACTGCATTGGTTCTATAATCATGCCTAGGCAATAAATAGTTTAAGTATGAAAAGTGCACCAGACGTTAAAAAAAATAACTGGCAGAGATTACAATTACAAAAAATAGGAATAGGTTTATTAAATGAAAAGACTCGATGTATAATACATAAATACGAATTGACTCTGCGACTAAAGTGTGAATTTTTAAAACAATTACTTAGATGAGGATGTAGAAGCACGGGTCTGTCATCCCACTCGCGAGGCATTGACCTCTGGCGAAGTCCTTTATTGACATGTATCTCTTATTTGACATAATGAATGCAGAGCCGACTCGATCCGTCTCAAAGAGGTGTCAATCATTATCTATTTGTTTGGCGAATAAATCTGTGATATACTGACGAGCGATGTCGCCAGTGTAATCAGTTTGCGCCCTTCTCACATTTTTCTGAACAAGCTCCAACATCTCTTTCGCTCGAAGTCAACGTCCCGTAGTGCGTCCTGCTCGCACGCGGGGGACGCGTCTCGCCCCACGCTCCCCGCGCCCGCGCTCGCAGAGTGCCGCGGTCGTCCGCCGACTCGACGCGGCGCTGACGTGCGATACGCTGAACTAGTGTTTCCACCGTGAAATCACCACTGTTATTTGTTTATACCTACTTCGGATTTGATTACATGGCTTCAAGAATCTACTGTCGATCTTGTGGTGTACTGTACCTTTACACGTGAAGTTTGAAACGACTTATATTGTGAATCGGGTCAGCCGTGCTCGTTTATGTGCTGAATGGTGATTAAAAGTAATTTACTTCGCTTTTACGGTACGGAGGGTCGGTCGGTTCGTATCGATCGCTTATCGAAACAAAGCGCTGGATTGTTTTGGCCGCGTGAAAGAGGCCGGTGCAGCTAGGTAAGATTTTTATGTATGGAGTAATAATGTATATAAAATATAAGTGAACATGTACATATCGATTGCATGTGGTAAAGAGAAGGTAATTGCCCGCTCGTGAAGCTTCATAATACAATTTTAAGTTGTCTGGCATGTTTGAATTTATTGTAAGAACACGTTTCTCGTCCTCGCGACTTAACAGTAAATTTTTCTGATCGGTATCCTCACTATACGTATAACGAAGCGTAGGCTCGCCTGCGATCGTTGGGCTAATAGCTTCACATTCTGTGAGTAATGCCCTTCCCTAATGGGATAATGGCTCTCGGCCGCCGCGCTCGAAATATTTATAAAGCGGTGGAAGCGCTCCATGTCAACACGCGGTGGCTTGTTTGCCTTCCCATTTAGACTATGAGGAAGCCGATAAGGCGAGGTCTCAAGAGCCGACACTCGCAAATGCTTGTTTTCAGCTTTTGACTTCAAACCGCATCTAGTTTACTATTATCTTTATAATTTTCATAATAATATCATCATTATTTAATAGCTTTTAATTACAATAATTTTAATAGTATAACTTCATATGACATTTTGTAAGTCGTAAAAATTACTTGGAAAGATAAAAATGTCTATAAAGACTGATAAATGTCAGGTCAAGCTAATAAATCGTATAGAAAAATAATTGTAACTTAAAACTAGCGATGATAAAGCATTAAAATGTGAAGGCTGCTAAGCTGACGGATCATTATACCGCACTTGAAGTAATATGACTAAATAACCGGGATTCTAAATCCTGTAATCCTAATAAAACCTTTTTGCGCGGAAGCTCCAACTTGTAAACCGCCATAAATCCTTGCGGGCTAATGAATGTGTGCAAAAATGATCGTGTCGCTTTATTTTTACCTTTATAGGTTAAAATTTAAAGTTCATTTTAAAAAATCGGCTATTTTTGCTTAGATGTTCGTAATTAAATGAATCATCATAACGTAATGTGCTGGTCGGTATTTTGGTATGATATGGATGCCACGTTCAAATTGTTTTAAAGCTAATAGTTTCTTAGACGGCAAACAAAAAAAACATAGATGCGAACCTAGTACATGTCATATAATAATTTAAAAAGGAAATAGTAACTAACCGTCCCTTTAAAATACGAATAACAAAGCATTGGAACAGAACATCTTACACTTTTAATTAAAAAGAAATGACGATGCAAATACCAGGGCATCATAAGCTTGACGCAGTCAACATCTTCCTCAGTACTTTCCAGAATGTTCGGTCAATAGTTTCCGTAATTACGAGACATCGGTACAAAGAAAGGCGCTCCACGCTTGACATACGTCGCTTTCATTCCAAGACTTTCTAAATCTAGGAAAAAGATGACGTTAAGGCAAAAAAGACTGCATTTGCATGTACGTCAATCTAATTAAAGTAATACGATTATTATAGATTGTGTTTACTGCAGGTGTGTACAATAATGGATTACGTACAGAGTTCCACGTCGCTTGCAAACATTGTTGCATACTTTACATGTAAATAATGGCCATCATTTTCAACCGTAGGATTTTCTTTTAATATGACGCAATCCGATGTATCCTATTTTGAATTTGGAACACGATTTAAATGATTCTATACTTCTACGGCTTCATTTGTTTCAATTTTTAAATACAGACAAAAACGAAACTCAAAATGTGACGTATAAAAAATAATTGTAACTTAAAACTAGCGATGATAAAGCATTAAAATGTGAAGGCTGCTAAGCTGACGGATCATTATACCGCACTTGAAGTAATATGACTAAATAACCGGGATTCTAAATCCTGTAATCCTAATAAAACCCTTTTGCGCGGAAGCTCCAACTTGTAAACCGCCATAAATCCTTGCGGGCTAATGAATGTGTGCGAAAATGATCGTGTCGCTTTATTTATACCTTTATAGGCTAAAATTTAAAGTTCATTTTAAAATATCGGCTATTTTTGCTTAGATGTTCGTAATTAAACGAATCATAATAACGTAATGCGCTGGTCGGTATTTTGGTATGATATGGATGCCACGTTCAAATTTGTCTACATTTAATAATGTAAATCTTTTAATAGGTTGTATATTCGTAAGAGTACCATCCAAGATAACCAATTAAGACAAAACTAATTACGACTCTCATTAACTTCGTCTGCTTACGCGCAGACAAATATGTTTCAAATTAACTCTTATTGACAATTAATCTATATCTATACTATTATAATAAAGCGTAAACACACATTTCTTTGTTGCCTAAGATGTCAGCAATTACAGCATGTTTTTGAATAATTCTTTTTTTTTTTTTTTTAGTAAGAATCGAAATAAAACATTGATTTTTATAATACTTTGCGCAAAACAATTTGTCTACATTTAATAATGTAAATCTTTTAATAGGTTGTATATTCGTAAGAGTACCATCCAAGATAACCAATTAAGACAAAACTAATTACGACTCTCATTAACTTCGTCTGCTTACGCGCAGACAAATATGTTTCAAATTAACTCTTATTGACAATTAATCTATATCTATACTATTATAATAAAGCGTAAACACACATTTCTTTGTTGCCTAAGATGTCAGCAATTACAGCATGTTTTTGAATAATTCTTTTTTTTTTTTTTAGTAAGAATCGAAATGAAACATTGATTTTTATAATTCTTTGCACAATTCAATTTGTCTACATTTAATAATGTAAATCTTCTAATAGGTCGTATATTCGTAAGAGTACCATCCAAGATAACCAATTAAGACAAAACTAATTACGACTCTCATTAACTTCGTCTGCTTACGCGCAGACAAATATGTTTCAAATTAACTCTTATTGACAATTAATCTATATCTATACTATTATAATAAAGCGTAAACACACATTTCTTTGTTGCCTAAGATGTCAGCAATTACTGCATGTTTTTGAATAATTATTTTTTTTTTTTTAATAAAAAGCCCTACACTTACGTTATGCTTTAGGCTATATATTTCACGCCATTAAACTTAGGGGGTAAATGTTTTGGATAAAAACCCTAATGTGGGAAAGAGACCATAAGTTGCTGCCAACATCAAGAAAGCAAGATTGCTAAGGTTTGTCATGTCATGTCATTTTGACATTTGCTATTGATAATTTGACAAATGTAAACAATAAAATAAAATTTTCATAAATTCATGCGGATGAAGCCGCACGAGATCAGCTAGTTTAATAATGTTAACTCTATTTTTCCATCCATTTTATTTACAAGTTTGTTAACAAAAAAGGTAAAGAAATATATATTGAATACTGTAGCCAAATTTGGTTTGGTGCAACCTTGTATCTCGCTCGACGGGGAGGCGGTGCTAAAAGGTTAATTGATGACACGAGTAAAGTCAATTTGCACGGACTTGTAGCGGAAAGTGGCTAGCCTCTTGCTTTAAACGATATATTAGAGAGTTTAGGAATTAAATGATGTAAACCCATGATTTAGTTTCATATTTTACGTTTTATTACTTTTTAATACATCTTTAGACACGACTAGCTGTTGCTCGCGACTTCGCCCGCGTGGAATTAAAAAATATAGCCTATGTTACTCACAGATAAATTACCTTTCTAACGGTGAAAGAATTTTTAAAATCGGCCCAGTAGTTTTTGAGTTATTTCAATACATACAAAAATACAAATGTTTCCTCTTTATAATCTTTAGAAAAGACTAGGATAATTAACCGTAATTATGGTCAAAAATTGCTTATCAAGTTATCGTTAGTTCTAAATTGAAGACTATAAATCATACTATAATATTATAAATGTGAAAGTTTAGATGGATGGATGGATGTTTGTTAGAGTTTGTAGCCTAAACTGCTGAACGAATTTCCACTTGGTATAGACGTGGTGGATAGTCTGGACGAACACATAGGATACTCGCTTTTGATTTTTTTTAATTCCACGCGGACGAAGTCGCGGGCTAAAGCTAGTAACTCATATATTTGATCAATAACGTTGAGAATGTCAGGCTACCAAAGATGTTTTGTCTATAATTGTCTTTTCCTTTAAAGTGATGAAGACTCATTTGTAATCTTTGTATATGTAATCTCTTTGTTTATTATCCTTTTAAATATTTAAGTTATCTTGTGAATTTATTCCGTGCAAATTACTTCTTTTAGGAGCGTCGGTGGCTCAGTGGTTTAAGCACTTGACTTGTAATCTACAGGTCTTGGGTTCGAATCCCGCCGCCATGTACCAATGTGATTTTCGATTTTTCGAATTTTCATATATACATAATTTACCCGACGTTCTTACGGTGAAGGAAAACATCGTGATGCAACCTGCACATATCAGCGAAGAATTTCAAAAGATATGTGTGAAGTCAACCAACCCGCACTTGGCCAGCGTGGTTGACTATGGCCTAGTCACCCTAACTTTAGGGTAGGCTCCGAGCCCCTCGGTGGGGACGTATAGTGAGTTTGTGATGATGTGATGATGAAATTACTTCTTTTACACCACTTTTATGTTCACGTTTGATTAAATTTGTAACGAGTGCGGGGGAATTTGGTCTTTCACTTCAACTTTGTCCGTGCTATGAAAAGACGAACCAACTTTTAGGTTATGTTTAACTGTTTCAAGACTTAAATAATTATTGATGTCTATAAGTTTTAGTTTGTTTTATTTGATGTAAATATAAATATCTTTACGATAATAGAAATATAATTAAAAAGATAAATCTTTTATATTATCACGTGAATGCTGTTTTTTTATGAGATAACTAGCTTTCGCCAGCGATTCCGATTAAAAAAAAACAAAAGCAAGTAGCCTATGTGTTCTTCCAGACTGTCGTCTTCATCTATCTCAATATTTATTTAGGTCCGTTAAACCGTTTAGGTTACAAACTCTAACAAACATCCATCCATCTAAACTTTCGCATTCATAATATTAATAAGATTAAAACAAAAAACAATAAACGTAATATCAGATTTGAATAAACCATTGTTGGTATAAGTTGAATTATAAGGCTTTCATTAATGATATTATTCCTAGAAATGGCATTCAGTAGTATTAAAAGCGTAGTAAAGCGTTGAACCTTGTTTGTTCTTTTTTAATCGTTCTGAGAACGTTTTAGCTTTCTTAAGATTCTTTAAGTCGATCGTAATCTTGTACTTTTTATTACGGGTACGTTTTTATTCCTTTCATTGTTAATATAATTTGTAGACTTCGGTGAAATGTTTTTACGGATTAAATTTGAATTTTATTACATTCGTTTCTATCATGGAATTACATACTAGGTCTAATCTAGAGACTGATGTTTAAATTTTAGACGCCCTAGATTTTAGGCTTCCTAAAACTAAATTCTTTTGATTTGAGATTCATGTCTTCTAACATAACATAAATCGATCGATAAGTAATCTACTTATTAATAATCATCTAAACTTAAACTTATTAAAACATCCATCCATCTAAAAAAACTTTAGATGGATGGATGTTTGTTTCTATATATCTCCAGAACAAATCAACGGATCTCGCTGAAAGGCACTCATAGAACATAGCCTCTAAGAACACATAGGCTACTTTAAAATTACGTTTTTTTTTCGTGTAGACGGAGCCATGGGTGACAGCTAGTATAATGTTTATGGAAAAATACGCATACATACAAATGACCTCTATTGGCGATACGAGGAAACTAACGTTATCTGTATTCTATCGGTTCATTAGCACTTTGTTCATTGTCTTTTTATTAGTTAAAGCAATATTGAAAAAACATTTAAACCACCTCTTATATTTGGTATCTTTATTATAAAGCTGCTATCAATACATTAATTTATGTGTCCGTCGGTAGATAATAATTTTATGTGTCGCCGTCCCAAATCTATAATGACTTCAATTCTGTTTCGTAACTAAAATTCGTTGAACACATCCTAAAAGGTTATTGGAATAACATATGTTGCTCTTCGTCTTACTAATCTTACTAATATTATAAATGCGAAAGTTTAGATGGATAGTTGGATGTTTGTTAGAGTTTGTAGCCTACACGGCTTAAGGGATCTCGATGAAATTTGACATAGATGTAGAGGATAGTCTGGAAGAACACATAAGCTACTTGCTTTTGTTTTTTTTCATTACCCGCGAATGGAGTCGCGGGCGAAAGCTAGTATTATAAATACGAAGGTTTAGATGGATGTTTGTTAGAATTTGTAGCTTAAACTGCTAAACGGATCTCTATGAAATTTGACATAGATGTAGAGGATATTCTGGAAGAACACAAAGGCTATTGTTTTTGTTTTTTTTTAATTACACGCCGACGGAATCGCAGGCGAAAGTTGGTTTATCATATTTTTGTTGTCACTTAACAATAGTATATTTTTAAATATAAAGTTACAAGTCTATTCAACATCATATTTAAAAAGAGGTATAATTAGGAATTACTTTTAGAATTTCATGAAAAAAAAATTATTATTGTTAGCAGTTTGGCATCTTGTTTAACTTTATAAAAGGCTTTTTTACCGAAGACCGAATTACGCACGTTTTGTAGGACAAGTGCGTTGTGAATATCAACTTTAAGCTGGATGGAATAAAGTGTATATTCGCTTAATATCCATTCGACCGTATCTGCTGCACTCAAAATATTTAACATGTTATTTCTTCTTATTAAGCCGAGCTCGTTGTATATTTAAATTTGAACCTGAACGTTTTAATGGCCGTGCCGGATGCTACTGGCGATGTGATGCGCATTTATTTTAATTATATTC
The DNA here is from genome assembly GCA_029286645.1 of Papilio protenor. Lineage (NCBI taxonomy): Eukaryota > Metazoa > Arthropoda > Insecta > Lepidoptera > Papilionidae > Papilio > Papilio protenor. Next base: position 5,978,349 of record JAGSMZ010000007.1, on the reverse strand, counting down.
AAACTATTAAATAAAAGATATTCAATTGTTTATGACATTATGACGCATTCTGTCTTAATTTTAACTCCATTGATAAGCATACAAATTATGACTCCGAATACGTTAGAGAAACGTATGAATGTTTTTATTAGAGATTAGCTGTTTCTCGTGACTTTGTTTGCGTTAAAATAAAAAAATGTAGCCTATACTTACCGATAACGTTACTTTTTAATGGTGAAACAATTTTTGAAATCGTCCCAATAGTTTTTGAGTTATTTCAATACAAAAATACAAATCTTTCCTCTTTATAATATTAGCATCGACTAGTATGAAAGAAGGGGGCAGACGAGCAGCGGGGACTCCGAGGTGATCGACGACGACCAACATCAATATCAGAGAAACTACGAGTTGTCCGCCTTTGAGACGGTGGTATGCTCGCTTTTTGAAAAAGTCGTAGTGGATTGGAAACTTAAGATGACTTTTATCTTAAGTTATGGTTAACCTATATTCAATGTTTCCATTTATTAGATGACAAATGAGGTTTTTCGAGTACAATATTAAAAATATATAATTTACGAAACTTAAACTGTTGAATAAAATTGTTTTCAATCATTGTTTATTCTTTATCTAAGGCCGATGTTACTAATAGAAAAATCATTATATTCGTGAGACGAATTTAATTTATGCTCATAATATTAATTTGTACGCTTTAACGCGTAGAGAGAAATATAAAATTGTTTACGATTTTTATAACCTCGACTAATAGAAATTACAACTATGATATTGAATCTGTGAAGATTTTTATTACGATTAAGCTAATTGAAAACAATTTGCTACAAAACTGGATTTTTTTAGATAAAGCAAAAACATATAGTAATTTGCGCAGTTTTTAAAAAAACTTCTAGGAATAAAGTTGGTGTGAAAAACAATAATTATATCTTCTCAAAGTTAGAGAGAGAAATTTTATTTTAAGAAAATTTTCAATGGTTTTTTATTTCTTTCTCGTGTGAGTTATTCCAAAAAGGGGATAACGGTACGAAAGCTCAATTATTTGGCTCGTTCAAAAAAAAATACCGCTGTAAACACATTGTTTTAGACGAACAAACAGTTAGCCGGAAGTCTGATTTTTACGATTTTTTCACAAAACCTTAATAACTTTAAAACTATAGAAAATCGGGCAACATACTTCGCGCTTAAACGATAGCTATTGAGGTCCTCTAACTACACAAAGCCGTTGATCCGTCCGTTAAGAATCACCCTGTATATCGATTATTCTCACATATTGTGTGTATTTTGATACATTAACAGAAAACTATTCTGTATGTATAATTTAATAGTGTTAAAGTTTTTTTAACTTACATTAAGATAAAAGTGACGTATAGAAACATTTATAGCTCAATTATACGTATATAATGCAAATTAATAGATCATTTAAGATAAATATCATGGCGATATGCTACAAATTCCTTAACCGCCACGAATTTAAATATATTTACATTTAGTTTATTGAATTAACGGATCAAATGATATCACAATAATTTTTCAAGCGCCAATAGCCTAATGGTTTGGGGTAGGGACTACCGATCGTGAGGTCGAGGGTTCGAATCCCGCCATTCTACTATTGTGAACCATATCCAAGCACAAGCCTAGAGCTTAGTGGTAATGGTTAAAGGAAATATTAGTAAATTAACAAAAATCTACTAATATTAAAAAAAAATTATACATGCTTATTTTGTTTTTAGCTATAACTAAAGCTTACAGTTTATATTATAAAATAAACATTTAATATTACGAAAGCTCAGGAAATTATGGATTAATTAAACAATTCTTTTTTTAACAAAATTTAACACCGTATCGAAATAAATCACGATTCATGTCGAAATTAATCCCTTGATAAAAATCCGTCGTTAAAGATAGGCGTTTAATATTTTATTTTTATTATACTATACAACACAATAATACCTAACCAAAACCCTCCGAGGTACTGGCAACTTGACACCGCATAAAACCTTTATGCTAGTTACACACGGGAGAAGGCAATAGGAGCTGCAGTACAGCTTCTCTTTGAATAGCTGTTATGTCTGTACTGTACAATTATTATTACTTTGAAGGTGTCAGTCAAGGTAGATTCATTACTTAAACGTTACTATACTTTCAATTGTCAATTGTTATGGTAAAAATGTAGAAAGTCTTACGTAGAAATATCACTGCTTACTTCGGCTGACACCGACATCAAAGTAATAATAAATGTACAATATAGACATAACAGCTACAATAAGAAAGGTTTATGTAATTCAAGGATTTATTTCGTTACTTTTTAGTGTAATGTTTTATGAGAATCATTTGTTTTTATTTTGTTTGGAAGGCGGTTTTGTTTTTTATTTTTAACGATTCTACCGGTGATATCATTAATCGAATATCACTTTGTCTACACTGTGACGTGTGAGTTTAATATCAGTACTGCAATACCCACTACACTACCTCACTCTTCTACCCTTGTGTGAAACTATCATAGATCTCAGGAGCGAGTAGTCTCACAAAGGATTTATTGAAGAGCGCCGAGTGCCGTAAACTGCGCCGTCGAACTGAATGGCACTTGGAATTGATAAGTAGGCGTGCCCCGTCCGCCTCGCACGGCACAGCTCGCTACAAACTAGTTGTACAACAAACAGACTTGTTATACTACACTACTACACGTTTCTTGATAACATACTATTGATTTATTTAAAACGAAAAACTACTTAACATGTTCTAGTCTCCTGGTATTTTAAGATTTGTGATTAAAGTTTATTTGCCCCTTTATTACACACAGTAACTTCAAGTTATTTGCGGATGCCAATGTTTTTTCTCGTATTATCTATATTCGTAAAAATGTTTTATTTTAGCATCATCCAAAGTAAAAAGGCTAAGTACTCCTCCGCTAGTATCAGTGTTACAAGTTTTTTTAATTAAATAAATGTTTACTTTCTTTTATTAATTCTAATTAAACTAGTATAAGCAGTAACCGGTGTCAATTATATTCCAAATTAACATTTCGGACATCGTTTAGATATTTAATTGGAACTAATTAAGGTTTCATAGTACAGATTTCACAAGAAATTAATGTTGGGTTCGCTTTTCATTATTTAATTTATGAATTTCTCAATTTAAATCTTACTGACGACGTTTCGTTATTTAGTACTCTATTAATTTTAAAGTCAACAAAAGCAACATTTAATTAGATCTTGTTATTATCTGTTTTTGTATTTGTATCTGTATTTGTTTACTATCTGTTGTTTTGTATTCTTAGAATTTCATCTTCGTTCACATGTTTCTTTTATAATATACAGGATGATTCTTAACGGATGGATCAACGGTTTTGTGGAGGTAGAGGATTGAGGTGAGCTATCGTTTAAGCGCAATCTTTCAATAATTTTTATTTAGTTAGTTCTCGTGTGTCATTCCGGTACGATAACGGTACGAAAACCATAATTAGGCTTGTTAAAAATAAAAAATATGACCACTGTAAACACAGTGTTTTGGACGTACGGGTAAATTTTCGTCGGAAGTCTGATTTTTCAATTCTAAAAATTAATATCTTAAAAAATATAGAAAATAGGGTAACATACTTTGCGCTTATACGATAGCTATTGAGGTCCTCTAGCAGCACAAAACCGTTGATCCGTCCCTTAAGAATCACCCTGTATAACACAGAGGTTATCAGAAACATTATTCTTGAATCTTCTGTTATATATACATAAGTTAGAGGAAACTTTAGCTTATACTGTAATCCAATCAATCTGAGATGTTCGACATTTTCCTAATCTTCAGTTTTGTAACTCAATTTCTTATGTTCATAAGATTATCTATTATTTTAATACATCAGTGAAACACTGTCGTAAAGTTTTAACACAGCTTTCGCCCGCGACTCCGTCCGAATGGAATTAAAAAAAATCAAAAGTGAGCAGCCTGTGTTCTTCCAGACTATCTTCTACATCTATACCAAATTTCATCGAAATCCGTTTATCCGTTTAAGCTATAAACTCTATCAATCTATTCATCCATCTAAACTTTCGCTTTTATAATATCAGTAAGAATCTGTTTTGTTATAGAATAAAACTGATGTAAATATATTTTATAAAAATATTTAATCAGTGGAACACCACAGTAAACGCATATTAAATGTAATATACATGTAATATGTATGTAGCTCTGAAAGCCTTCAATAAACGAATCCGGCATAGTAATTGACTATTTGGCTTTGAATAGTGAACGTTATAAAGTGAATTAAAGAGTACCAAATGAACGGCCAACTTTATTGGCCAATGTACTGCTAATTGAGTTGATATATTTGTGAATCGTTTATTAACAATTTACCGATGAATTGGTTGTGTAATTACTTTATAAATGCCATAAATAATATATCATACTAATATTAAAAATGAGAAAGTTTGTATAGATGGATGTTTGTTAGAGTTTGTAACATAAACTGCTGAACGGATCTCGATGAAATTTGGCACATGTGTAGAATCTGAAAGAACACATATGCTACTATGTTTTTTTTTCTTATATCTCGCGAACAAAGTCGCGGGCGAAAGCTAGTCAATAAATGTTTATTACTATCCAACAGTAAATTTTCTTAATAAAGGTTCACTACAAAAACATTATGAAATTACAAAATCAAGAAACAATTACAAGTGCTGGAAAATAAAACAATACCTGTCTGCTATAGAAAAAGTCAAATTGCCAAAATTCTATTGAATTGCAATTAAAGAAGGCATTTAATATAAGAATTGTTATTAAATGGCATTTGTATTGTGTTGCCTTTGAATCGATACATCTAAATTATAAGACAAATTGATGTTCAGCGCCTTCTGAGAAGGCATTTAGTTACCGGCCGAGACAAAACCGGATCCCACGCGACCGCAAAATCACATCTTACAAGTTCCACTGCAACACTTGTATTACGTATTGCCATCCCTTTTCATTCTCATTGACAGGATAGAGACTACAACATTTAACAGTGCAGTCGAAATTCGACCACTTCGACACTAGTTTCGGAACATATTGTTCTCTCTCTTTTATCAAAGACAATCACAGGAACAGTAATAGAAGTTGTCGATTTCTTTAATATTTCTTAAATTAAACTGCAAAAGGAATATAGTCTTAATAGTCTCGTACTTTGTAACGAATTAACTTAAAATCTACTGGACTGATTTCGGAAATACTTTTACCGTTAAAAAGCTATGTTCCTGAGGAAAATACTATATTTATTGTTAATATTAAATAAATGTTAGTTTTTAATTTTAGCGACAAAATTGCAACCGATAACACGCGTTGGCAACTTAACTAAGTCAAATTTAGTATTGTAACTGGTATTGTATTTATAAATAAGCTACTAATAATAACTATACTTTATTTCTATAAACTTTTAAATATCGTATGTATATTTGTAGTTTTATATCTAACACATTACAAATTCTCACGAAAAATGTTTTCTTAATTCTATAAATGTATAAGAGCTCAACATACTTATGTCGAGATTCTAAAAGCTCTTCGCATTTTCTTATTTTAAATATATTCCAAGATTTCATGATATGAAAAGAGGTATTACGTTATAAAAAGAGTTCTCTTTATTCACGGCAGCTTTAGACGTCTTTTATCTTCATTTTTTTTCCATCCCAGACGCGCTCCGCAAAATACCTTCATAAACGGCTTTTATTCCGATACATGTTTTTATTACTTTATCATGTTATTGTATTATCTTGGTTTTTTAAGAAAGAATTTTATAACACATATTTTTAAACGTAACAAACATAACGTCAATAAGTTAACGGAATTTTAAATTTTGCAAATTGATTCAATCTCCCTTCATGTTAAAATTTAAATGATTAATTTTATTTCTGTTCAATATTTTTTTAATCTTTGCAAGACGCTCGACAACGGAAATGATTGTCATTTTATTTATGTAAAGGTTGTTCCGTTACACGCATGGTATAATAGTCATTCGTGCAGGTACTGCTTTTTTTTTTCTAGATTATCGGAGCTGACACTTGATAACGTCTCAGTGCGGATTAATTGAAAGCCCTGTCGCATGTGAAACACGCCTACCAAGCTCCACAAATCTTTTTTGTTCTTCCATTGTCTGATTCTCTCTTTGTTTTTAATTTTTTTCTTTTGTGGCCTTTTCATATCCTCCCGTTTTCCGCTTGGATTAGTTTTAATATTTCACCAAAGACTTGTTAGGAATATCCTACGTTGCAATACGAATCCGAAGAATTTTTATCATAGACAAGTTGAACTTTTTTCGCTAAATCTCGAAACAATGTTTCCAATAAAACACTTGTTTGCACATAACATTAGATACCTTTATTTTAAAATATCACTTCTTTATCTCACAAAATAACTAAAAATGTGAAACATAATGGCCGCCATGGATGATATTTGACGTTCCTTTGTTTATTTTCGACGTTAAGTCGAGATTTAGTTATGGAGAAACATAAAATCGTTTCTTTTAGTGGGAGTTGGATGTTCGTGTTAGGGTCTGAGGGGTCGCGGGTCCGCCCACGAGCAATTTGCCTCCGGGCCGTGGCCCTCGCCTCTCCCGCCAGACTTGTTCTCTAAACGCTATGCTAATGTAATGAGGCTACACTTAACAGCCTACGGGCGATTTCAAATTTTCAATGAGCCATTTATGTCGGCGAATCTATAAGATAATTTGATTGTTTATTGACTTTTAATTTCGGAATGTTTATGCTAATGTGATATATTATAATATTATTTATGTTTATAGCAGTTACGTAATATTTGACTAAACAGCTTTTTGAGATTTAAAGTCATCAATTAGGATATCAAAACAGTATTGAATGTTGGTTGATTAGCTACAGTCTTAGTTCTTATTAGCATTAGCCTATTCTTAGGTAAGTGTTGTTCTATTCCGTAGTGTAAAAGGTAATGTAGATAACGTTAACTTAATGTACGTAAGGCGTAGCTTTTTGCGGTGAGAACAATACAGCATTAGTGTTATGAGGATTTCATGTGAAGTTACGTCACACGGCCTCAGTAATGTCGCTGAGAAAGAGGCGGGAAATGGCAAAACAAATGTGAGAGCTGTTATCTACGCATCAACTGAGCGCAGTGATTTACGACGCGGCTGTTTCGCACATGCGGTAACGGTACTGGCGAAATGACGTGTCGTGTTCAATATGTTAAATGTTAAACATGTGTACAAATTAAACAGCGTCGCCTAACGGATGAACAATGGATACTTCTTTGATAGCGGATACTGTAGCGTGTATTGATATTTCTACTAATAGATAAGACAAGCTAGTATCTAATACTCACATGTGTTATAGAGAACCTTGCCTTTTAACATACTCACTGCGTAACAGGCCGATATAGGCCTGACGCGGTTCTTAAGCTAGTGTAGACGTAGAAAACTATGTCCCACTCGCTAGTGCGAAACGATTATCTCAAGTGCATACATTACATTACGTAAAATGTCTAGGTACATTATGTTTCCACAAAGTTATAGCAATTTAATCCTAGTGCTGGTTAGTCTAAAAAGACCTGCCATGCACTGGCCGAAATATCATTGGGGGCGCATTTCGGCCCGCCGCCGCACCAGATGAAGAATTATGATTTTACTTGTCGTAGTAAACGTGATAATATAACATTTGCACTATTCTAACAAAGGCTAATCTTTGAGAAGATAATGTACAGACTAATTCTAAGTCTGACAGGAATGAGTACTCTATATTGAATTATTTGTTAATCAGTTAAGATGAGAGCGTATGAGTGAATTAAACGGGCATGCCAGTTCACTAATCGCTCCAATACATCAGCATAGCTCCGAACTGCGCCAACGTGGTTTAATTAAAGCCAATTACATATCGCGATTACACCGTCCCGGTTCACGTTTAGTCAATAATGGGCTCGTTCACACTGTTACGTGCTGCTGGCAATATAATTATCGAAAGCGTTATAATTTATTATATGTTAGTGTAGAGTTATTGATATTATAGACTAGCCATTGCGTGACTAAAATTAACGCTATTTTTTTAATTCTAGTCTGTCATAGACTAAAATTCATCAAAATTTATCATAACACAGAAGAAACTTCAGTAAAAGATTAAGTCTCGGAACTCGGAAATTTAAGTTACTCGAACTAAGTTTCTTAGCAGTTAAATCGTTTTATGTTTGAAAGTGATAAATTCACTGTTTCTTTTCGTTGTATAGTGTAGAGATGGTAAAGGCTCGGTTTCGATCGAGCCGATATACGCCCACATAGAAAACACAATGTGGATATAAATCGAGTTAGTAAGCCGGAACGTTTTTATAAGCATTGTAAGACATTTTTGTAGTACAGTTCATGCCCAGAGGCGGTTAGCTGAGATATTAATATGCTTGTAGGTGTTTAATATGAAAATGAGAACAATGGTTTGACATTATAATACTATAATTATCGGTTATAACTTGTAGATTTTACAAGATGTAGAAAATAGCAATAACATGTAAACATCTTAAGGTTTGATGTTAGTGTTTTAGTTCAAGGTTCTCTATAACACAATAATTGGAATGCGGGTCTGATTTCACAAGAATTCAAATGTAACATTAACAATTTCGTATTAACTTATCGCTTTCACGTTGTAATGTTGGTTATAAATAAAATAAAGTTTGTGTACGAGCAAAAACAATATATGGGTAATATTAATTACAGCGCTTTATCAAATTGTCAGTAACGATAACCCGTTGATTACGGTCATGTAAGAAATTCCATTATGTCTAATAGACTAATCAATAACCAAGTGTTAAATGGAAAGTTTCTGCTACGACATTTGTGCAGCTATGTTTTTTTTACTTGCCTAGTTAATTTTAATTTATTTCGTACCGGGACATTAACAGACTAAAAAAAAGGATGAAAATAAAATATTATCATAACTATTATGTGACATCTTTGAGTTTTTTTTTAATTTAATGGAAAACCAATCAGCCGTAGCGATCGAATGTACCAGGGAGGCATGAGCGCGCAAGCAGCGAGACACGAAGGTCGCCGGCGGAACCAGTTTGCCGGGACGAGGCAAGGTGCCGCCGGCCGGGTTAAGTTCACCATATTAGCATCATCGCCCGCCCTTTTATGTCCTCTTATCTCCCAGTCTAGGCAATTTAAATGGGCCTTTTCAATTGTAAACCAGCGCCCCCTGGCGCCTTGTATCTGATTCCAGAGATTTTTTTACCTTTTACGATACATAATTAATTAGTAAACTACTATTTTTTGTAGAATCCGGTAAAACAAAATTGTTAGTAATAGTTTGTTCTCTGTATGTCCTGAATAGGTTAGTCGTCGTTATATGTACAGTACCGAAAATGTGCGTTACAAAATATCGCACAAGCAGTGTCGTATTCGTGTTTTACTGCCAAATTGACGGAAAATATAAATATTCCGTTGGCCGGTTTTATGTTAGCCGATAATTGATGCAGCAAATAATAAAACCGTGACATTAATTTTAATATTTTCACACATTTAATTAAATTCCGGTTTCTTACTTATTTCCTTCTACTATTTACTAAATTCATTATATTTTTAACCTTACTAATTCTCAAACCTTACTTTGTTTTTGAAGTTTATTTTTTATTCTTGAAAATTTTACCGACTTTACTTATATGATCCAATAATATGTTGATTTTTTCTCGAGAAATGATAGTGTCCTGTTACATTGTCTATAAGTGTAAACAGTTGATTACATTAATAAATAAAAAAGCGTATGTAATTTAAAAAGAAAAAATATGGTACGTATTCAGTTGGTGTAGGTCGATGTTATTTGTCACATGCGAGCGGGGCGTGTGTGGAAGCGCGTATTTATAAATATTTTACATATTTCATGTGACTGCACTCAAAACGGGAATTATTTAATTTTCAGCGACCGACGTTGTAAATTCGAACGTGATTATTAGTTCGAAAAACGTGTCTTTTTGCTTTTCATTGACCGACTTCTTTTTATCTAATATTAACGATTGCTGTTATAATTATTACTTTTGAAAATGAACGATATTTTATTTAAAAATTTCAGATAAAAATGTTTCCTCCTTACAAAACCTTTTTTTGTTATACTGTGACAAAATAATTGATAAGAAATACTAAAGTCTATATATAAAGTATCGTAGTTTAAGCCACAGCTACGAGCAAGTTATTTAATAAACTAAACCAGCTGATGAGTCGGCCGCCATATTGGATAATACACGCTGTGACGTCATCAGCCGGCTCTTCGCTCTTAACAAGATAATAGCGAATACCGATAGAGATTTCTTTAAAGACATACCACAAATATCTCTCAAGATATTAGGTTAGGTTAGAATTAAAAAGAATAATCTTCTATTTAATTTAACTATATTTGTGTGTCACTTTAATTAAAACCGACGGTTTTTACGGTTACAAAAACATGTATTCAAAATGCAGGGAATTATTGATTTACTAGGGTTTTCCAATACCAATGTAAAACATAGAAAAGTTATTTATAACACGGTAAAGCATAGAAACCGAGAATCAAATTAAAATAACGTTGTTAACTAACATTATTGAGCTAACTTAGTACAAAGTAAAATACATGAGCATTATTAAATTCTCTAAAGAAAGGACTAAGTAAACATACGGCGAACAAAATTGGCACTTAGCGAATGTTACGAGAAATGAATGTTAAAGTGGAAATACTACGACTAGCTTTCCGACTTCTTGCTTTACGACTGGCGAAATGTTTTGTGACCTAATAAATTCTCTTTCTAGAATATTTATACATATTCTTCGTATATCATAGTACTTATTTTGAGTTTTTGATGTCTTACTGCCTACCTCATAGTTATGTATGTGTTTTAATTTCAATTAAAATGTCAATGAACTTCTGTTAGTAACTTAGTAACAAAAGCGTGTCTGATTACGTAAATCATGTTCAAAATCACATTTGCGCGCAAATATAAGTAAAAAATGAAGTAAGAAATAGAACAAAAACCAATTTATCGCTATTCCCAATCTTGGTGTTCGTTTCGAAATCTTTTTATATATTTAACTGTACTGATTGCCGGATGAATTTGGAGGCGTTAGGCTTTTTTGTTTGATTCAATCAAAGAAATAAAGAAAAAAGCAACAAGATTCCGAGGAGAAGTTTCCAACAAACACATTTATTACAGGGCCGCTCCATTCATTCGGTATGATTGATTAAACGGCCCAGCACTCGCAAGCCCTTTCATAACTTCGTAGTAATAAGTAGGCGTAGATAACCGGCATTCACCAACATTATCATTACATAAATCAGCTCCATTAAACTCCGGGAGCACCTGAAAATGATATCGGTGATCCTCTTTGTTTAATTTAGTGGGACGAGCGACGAAATCTGGAGGCGAGTACGGCTTCCGTTGCTATGACAACACGCGCTCGGTGCTGCCGCGCGGGGCGCCCCCTCCCGCACTCCGCGCACCCCCGCGCTTTATCGATCCCAGCGTGTTCCGCTCGCTGCCCCCTCCCGCCGCGCCATCCCGCGCCACCCCGCGCCACCCGCAACACTCCAAATCAAATTACAAGAGCGGAGCGAGCTAGCTGCGACCGTACTACCAGTGTTACCGTCTTCCGATTTTTCCCGCTGAATTTAATGTAAAACTGCGGGGACGTGTTGTTTTTACTTTTATTAACTTCCTTACGGCTGTAGATTAACGTTGGCGGAGTTTGCTCATGACTACATTTACATTTAAATTACCTTAATTAATTTATTACGTTGTTAGTATGTCATTATAATATTTTTTGTTATAAAAATTAACAAGACTAACTAATAACTTTTTTAATATTTTTTATTTCAATCGAGTGTTGCCAGTAATTGATGTGGGCACAGTGGAACCGGGCGTTAACGAACGCAGCTCTCCCCCGTCCCCGACTCAATCAAGTTTGTATTGGCGTAATAGTATTTTGATTCTATTGCGCGCTTTTGACTGCGGGCCCGTAATAGCTTGTTTGCAAATTAGTTCCACGTAATAATGTCGCCTACTGAATTGCCTTATTTGTTCTATCTGTCAAGCGGTTTAATTTAATTTCTCTATTAATTATAAATCATTACATAAATAGTAATTAACTTAATGTTTATTTTATAACAGTATTTTGTTTGCATTTTTCTTCAATACTTTACTAAAAAAGCGTTTATATAAAATTACGTTAGCAAACACAGTAAAATAACTATGCAATTCACATTTAATTTCTTACAACAACGTTCTAAAGATTATAATCTCAAAGTGCTTGTCAATTAAAGTCATTAAAGTGAATGAATGAACGAATGAAAACATTTGTATTTAGAACATAGTGCAGCACTCGAGTACGGCACAGAGTAAATAACTCGAAAGCGTTCGCAGACTGCTTAATCATCGTGGCGGGAACGCAATTTGTTCTAGCACAGATAATGTCGATTGTCAGTTTGAATCACTTTATTCTTTATGGCAAACAACGATTATTTATCTATACTGATGTTATTTTATAATTAAAAAGCACGTTTTGCTTTTTAATTTTCACATTTGATCTCGCATTTTAGCGATTGTAATTACGTTAGTGCCAGTCTGTAAAGTTTTGTGTCCACGTTATTACTTATGTATGTACTTAAAGTATTATATCTTTTGGGTTACTTTATATTTTCTTCTTTAACTTAACAGTCTAAATATTACAAATAACTTACATATTACACTTTTAATACGCCTCAGGGCCTCTAAATACAAATATCCAAACACTGTTTTGTGTATAATATCATCGCTTGCGGACTTTTTACTAAATTCGGATTACTATAGTAAAGCGTAATAATGTTTGATTTTGAACTCTTCGCCTTGACATTGTGAGCCGAACGCTAAGTGCGTCACAAATACGTTCGTCAATTATCTGAACACATCCGCATGTTACGAGTTATATTTCTAATCGTTGTGTATATTTGCTGAGAGGTTGTTCGACGACGCGAGAACGCGTGGAATCATATTTCATATTTGAAGTTAAACGGCGCTCGGAATGTGGAAAGTTATATTTACATACGTAACGTATGGAACTGCTTTGCCGCGTCAATTTGTTCCGCTTTTGTGAGACGCCTAAGCTGCCAAGAAATTAGAACCGCTGTTCACATTCAGCGGAAAATGTTCGCCGTGTTGAAATAACACGGTGATCGATTCGTGTCGCGGAATGTGACGCCGCTAAAAACATAACAACGAACGCCCTTATCGTTTATTTAATAGCGATCAGCGATAAAATCGATTATCGTATCGAATCGCGCGGCGAGCGACGGGCGATGGGACAAAAGCCGCTCGGGAACGTTTTAATGAGGGAACTCCGTGACGGCGGTCCGGATAAATCGACGGCATTTGTCTCTCTCGAATCTCGAATAAAGTGAAGCCGAAAGCGCATTCATCAAAACCACCGCAACAAGATACTCTGTTACCGACACGTTATTTCACAAATCGTAAAACAAGTCAGAAAAAATATTTGTTTCGCGAAATACTCTCGCACGTCTGAGATATCACGAGCTGATCTCTGCGAATGTAACACACGATGTCGCAAGCTGTCTCTCCGACACAACGCATACGCTTACGGCCGATGTCATGAAGTCAACATAGATATTTTCTGGTACATTGCGGATTTCTCGACGAATGATATTTGTTTGTTTTGCTATTATGACGAGCGTTGCTCTGGAACTTCGCCAATACCGTTCAGACACGTCAGCGCAACCGAGTACCTGACTCGCTCGACAATCGAAATTTATTTATCTTTTGTTACACCACTTTATTACTTTAAACGTTTGTCAAATGTAGTAATTGTAGAGAACAGTCAACAATGCGGACGGAGCGAAACTTTCAGCTTAATTCGTTCCCGCTGTGTACTAAATCTGAAATGTAAGTGACGTTGGATTACGGCCAAATGTGAGTTTGTTTCCAAGTAGGCGGGCGTTCATAACGCCGTAATAGAAACTCTGTTTCTTTATCTGTTCGAGCTTGGGTAATTGGATGTTTCGTTTCACTGAGAGCTGATTAATTTATTAGGGCTGTATGTAAGGTTGCGGTCGCGCTAGCACGTGGAGCGCACGTCGAGAATTCGAGATTAGCGGAACGATATCGGGTGACCTCGTGGGGTCGTGACTCGGCCGTTCGGCCGCTCGCTCGCACCCAGTACCTACAAACACATGTCGTAACTAACTAGCGGCCGCTAATAAACACCTCCGACGCCACGCACGTACGGAGCCACTTCGTGCGGACACAAATTGCTTTTGTTCGCATCGAGCGCGGCGTGATAGCGAGCCGCTGCAATTATTTCCCTCTCGCTGCGGCTGCGGCCGGCGGCCGAAGGCTGGCGTGTGATGGATTCACAATGAACCTCTTCACTTATGTAATTACTCGAGCTTCGAGCTTTCTTTGTCGCATTGTGTGCACTCGCCGACTATTCAAACGACGACTTCGTAATAGTCGTGGCATTAAGTGTCGTTAGTAAATATCAGACGATGGTCTCTATCTATTATTGGTTTCGAAACAGACGGGGATAAAATGTGTTTATAAGTCGGAATAGTAACTAAATAAAATGTGTATAGAATAGCTGTTCTATAAATAATCGTGACATAGTTTATCTGTTACGAGCTGCTGTAAACATAAAAAGAAGATAAGATGCGAGTGCGAGCCCTTTGTAAGCGGCATATCTAATCTTATTAAAAAACAAAAACATGAAAGTTGAAGAAAAGTGTATATCAAACACAGGAGGTATTTCTATTAATTTACTTTATCTCTGCGAGAGAGGGAGATAAAGATATTTATGAGCTTTATCTGCGCACCGCCATCGCATCTATTAGGTCGGTACCAGGCAAGCATAAAACTAAAGAGAACGATTTGGCTTAATAATGTCGTTCTCGGAGTCTGTATGCGTGGGTGCACCTGATATTCATATGGACTCATCTTATCGAGCGATCGCGCTTTTTTGTTACAATGTTTCGCTTTGTAAATTACCCCTTATTTTAATAAATTACAGTATTTTATACTTAGAACGTTTTGTCGCTAGCTAAAGATAAAAGTAAAAGAATCTTCGAGATATTGAACTCGGTTAAACTTACAGTTGATCGTTTAATTTTACGATCTTGTTTTCATCTTGTACTTAGAATTTATCAAACTAAATGAACATTATTGATAACAATAAACATTCAGTCTTTAGTTATTATATTTGTTTCATTAACCAACAATACAAGAAAGTTATATTAGTTTTAGACAGTTTTTTTTATGTCATCTTTTATTGTTGTTTGCAATTTCATTTCACCGGGTTTTTAGAAAACTCTCGCTGAAAAGTTTTTAGTAGATATTATAACACTTTAAGTATGGTTTAAGTGTAGGGTAAAATGGCTCTTCAATTCGAGCTAATTAATCATGAGTTTTGCGGTTTCGAAGTTTTAAAGCTCACGAAGTATTCAAACGCGTAGTTTATGGTTTTACTGAACACACAATGATACAATCTTACATCTTACTAATCGTACTAATATTATAAATGTAAAAGTTTAGATGGATAGATGGATGGATGTTTGTTAGAGTTTGTAGCCTAAACTACTGAACGGATCTCAATGAAATTTGGCATAGATGTAGAGGATAGCCTGGAAGAAGACATAGGCTACTTGGTTTTGTTTTTTTTTATTACCACACGGACGGAGTCGCGGGCGAAAGCTGGTCGTTTTATAAACACGAACACGTTTAAGCTGCGAGGCTTACGTTCGCCAGAATTTGGAATCGTAAAACTTAATTAAAATGGAATTGGAATTGGAAAAGAATTTTATAAACCCGTATGGAGAATTCTTTTGTTTTAACTAGTTTTTATATTTCACTCATGCTTGTTAGTGCAGATTATTAAATTAACACGCTTTACTTATTTGTTTCGGTAAAAGAAGGATAATTTGGTTGTTCAGTATTCTTTTTATTTTTCCTTTTGAGCATTTAATTTTATTTTTATCGGCATTTGACATTAATTATGCGTCTAAAACAAACATCTTTTATCTCGCGTCGTAACATTTAAATGTTGGTAATGACTTATAATAATAACGTGTTACCATCATTAATTATATTATCCGGTTATAACCGGTTTAACGAAAAGACGCGGCAAAGGCTTAACACGTTCAGTGCTACCGTGCTCATTTATGTACATAATACGTTAAAGTATAAATAAAATAAACCACCATAAATGCTATAATTTAACGCATATGTTATATTAAACACCAATAGCCTAATGGTTTGGGGTACGGATGCCGATCTTGCGGTCGAGGGTTCGAATCCCGCTATTCGACTATTCTGAACCATATCCTAGCACAAGCCTAGAGGTTAGTTGGAATGGTTAAAGGAAATATTAGTGAATTAACCAAGAATCTACTAATATCCTACTAATATTATAAATGCGAAAATTCAGATGGATGGATGGATGTTTGTTAGAGTTTGTAACCTTAACAGCTGAACGGATCTCGATGAAATTTGGCATAGACGTAGAGGATAGTCTGGAAGAACACATAGGCTACTCACTTTTGTTTTTTTTAATTCCATGCGGACGGAGTCGCGGGCGAAAGCTAGTTTAAAATAAAAAAAAATTGTAATGAGTTTCTCAAATGAAATTTTTCCGAATGGATAGGAAATAAACGTCTTTGATTGCAATATCGAAGTGACATTGAATGTGTTAACGCTGACAATTCCCACGCGGACGTAAGCCACATGCGAGGGTCGAAAACATGGACTACAGTCGTGTATGAAATAAGATTAAGACCGAAGTTTAATAGAATTCCTGATTATTCAGATGTTCGCAAACCGGTATTCCTCCCTCGCTTTGGGATTACCTAAAGTCCCAATGCGTTCTCATATTTCCTCCCGTTCCAAATGTGTTTCGCTTCAATAGCCAAAAAGTGAGGTTATTTCGCTTTCGAAGTATGAATTTCGATTTTTTTATGTTTGAGAGTCTACAACAATGAGAAATATATTAATTTATTGTTAATTTAGTAGCACGTATTAATTAACATAACTTTAGATTAGAAAAGAAATAAAGATTTTTATCTAAATTACGTAAAACTACAACTCACTAAAATATATATTTAAACGCGGTTTCTAATTTAAATTATGAGTTTCTTCTACACTTCTCTATACTAATATTATAAAGAGTATTTTTGTATGTATTGAAATAACTCAAAAACTACTGAGCCGATTTCAAAAGTCTTTTACCATTAAAAGCTACGTTATCAGTGTGTAACATAGGCATAGTTTTTAATATGTTTTAATTTCACGAAGACAAAGTCGTGAGCAAACAGCTATGACGTATAAATTATAAAGTACTATCTGTTGCTCGCGACTTCGCCCGCGTAATAATTAACAACATAATAAAAAGTATAGCTACGCTATTAGTGAGTAGTATAGCCTATATTACTCACTAATAACGTAGCTTTCTAGTGGTGAAAGAATTTTTGAAATCTTCCCAGTAGTTTTTGAGTTATTTAAATACATACAAAAATACAAATCTTTCCTCTTTATAATATTAGTATAGATAGAAGTACAAACATAACACTATATTACTATTAAATATGAATAGTGCGTGTATAAAAGTAGGAATATCAAACGGTTTGAAAGCGAAGCATTTCGCGGAGGGTTGTTACTATGAAACCTTTGTAAGTCCCCACGTCGTGGCGAAGGGTAGTCCGGATATATCATAATGTTACGTGAATACCAAATACTCTTTACATAATGCGGGGTTGGTATGAGATACGTCTTTACTACGTTGTTAATATGCCGTGTTTATTAAGGTTGTATTAATATTTGACTGTCTTCGGGAACATCGAAAGATCTATGAAGCCTATTGTTAATGTTTAGGCGGAATCGTAATAGAGCTGGGATGCCTGTAAATAATTATATTTCAATTTATATTATTTGTTATTATTGTAATGTTTTTTTACGATTTAAAAAAATGTTATTGATATCTAAATATTAATTTTAATAGATATTTATAACTTTATTTTTATTAGAATCTTACTAATATTATAAATGCGAAAGTTTAGATGGATAGATGTTTGTTAGAGTTTATTACCTGAACGGATGAACTGATCTCGATGAAATTTGATATAGATGTAGAGGATAGTCTGGATGAACACATAGACTACTTGCTTTGTTTTTTTTTTAATTCTATGCGAACGGAGTGGTGCGCGAAAGCCAGTCTTATTATAAATCCACCGAAAACAATTCGGATAAACAAATGAATTCTGTCGTAAAATATTTGTCAATTGCGTAAAAAGAATAAAACAAAACACATACGACATCTAAAAACTACAAGCATTTAAAATCTCGACGTTGAAAAATGTAAAACAATCCGTTTTTTATCTCTTTGTATATTTATAAGGCAGCGTTTTGAGTGTTACAAATGTGTTTTGTGTTAAGATTTGGGAGAGCTGTGGGACTGAGGCGAAGGGACACTGCACCAAATGTATTCGAGCTACTTGCAAAGTGGCAATAATTGTTCACTCCCCATACTCTTGTTAAATTGCATTTGTTGCATTTATGCTCCATAATTAAAAACTAGCTATCGTTTTAAGTAACAGTTACCAGAAACTAACATGTAACGTCTAAAAAGCATAATTAAATTTGTAGTATAAAAGTCACTTTTATCCACAAACAAATAAAAATCACTAGTTTAGACATTAATTAACAATATACACGTAAAACATATTTAAACAACAAAATTTTGTACTTAATTTAAACGCCAACCGCGTTGTTCAAGCTAAAATTGTATTTGTATGTTGTAAATTAGAAACAAGACAAGCGCGATAATCATGCCTTTGTTTATTGAATCGATTAGCTCATGTTCATGCGTTCCCAGTTACCTCGTAACTTGTTTATAGATAAATCTTATAGATAATGAATCTCTATTTAATAATACGAATTATAAAATCTTTTAAACCAGATAGCGATACTAAAATTATATATCGATTTGTTTTTAAACTATTATGTTATGTCTAATCTGAATTAGAAATAATTAAAATTAATAATTCATGTATATTTAAAGAAATAGAAATAATACTTTCCCATAAATTGCAATATTTCTGTACCAACAGTAAAAATAACTTTATTTTCGGACACTTTTTATAACACTGGTATGTTTTCTATTACAAGTTTCAATGCCATTTTGATAGTTAATTGAGATTTGTAAACGTCTAATTACGAAGTGAAAACCAAACATTATACTTAAGGTGACGAAAGTCGGATATTTGTGTTAGAACATTGTAAATAACTTGCAACATCACAATTTAATGCAAATGACATGAGGCATCGGCGATAATGCAAAAGTGACAGCGCGCCATCAATCAGGTCGGCAGTGGGCCGGCGCGCGGTGTCGGCTTGCATCGCACTTGCGGTTATACTCCACAAATTGCTGTCGCCCTGGTGATTAACAATGTATCCTTGCTGAATTTAAAGCTACGATTTTTTTAACAACACTACAAAGTCAAAGCTATTTAAAATTGGAATTATAACAACGTAGGTTTATTTAATTAACGTTAATATTTAGAACGGTTTAATTTAAACAGAACCAAGCAAAATTTAATGAAATAAACGCGTGAATAGATTGGGGGATTACGAAGTTAATTAAAATTCAAGTAGCGTAATCTTCATTTAGATGGCAATGGAATCTGATTTAGATTTAACTTCAAATTAACTGTACCGTTTTTAATGAAATTTCTACTCTCAAATACTCGATTTATACTTCAAATATTATTATTAAATTTAATACGTATGGTTTCAGCAGACTCGAGTTTGTAAAACTGGTGCACATAATGCCTTACAATATTAAATACTTTTATCGTGGTCACTTGTAATCGAAGTACAATTTCAAAGTTGTCAAAGATAAGATATCGGGCTAAAGGATTATTACTTTTGTACGTTTAAAAATAATCCCATGTTGATTATAGTTTCCGGTATCTCTTACGCTCCATTGTGTGCATTGTGTTCGTTAAGCCTGTGAAAGCGCTGCCTCATGCCATGCGCTGTAAGGTCGCTTCTCGGAAAGCCGGCTGCTATTCCCCTCTCCGGCTCGCCGTCTCGCCGCCGAGCTTAGATTACAATGTCAATAGACGATTCGGCTATTCAATTGCTTGTCTAGTTGGGAATGAGTGTTCTTTTTTTTTCGTTCGTCGACCAAACGACTTACCAGGGCTACAGCGATCATGTGGAGGTGTTATTAAAACTTTATTCGAACTTCGAACGGTTTCCATAGACATTCTATGTTATAAATTACCACAGATTAACGTTATTAAAGAACTTACAAAGCGGTCGCAGTGATCCCAACAAAGGAATACGAGAAATATCTGCTCCCCTACAATGCGGAGCGTATTGCGACTTGAAATATATCGGAAAATATTTCTTGCTTCTCAAACATCTAATACATAGTTAAAAGCTCTGCGAGCGTTTTATCAAAAGGAAAAGCAAAAAGTGTTAAAGTAGACAAATATGTTTATTGAAGAGTCGTAAAAGATTCTTTGTTTTATGAGAATTTATGAATTACATTATTAAAGAGTACAACACTGAGTAATAAAACAATACTTATGTTTCTTTTATGGAGTGGTTGCAAGTTTGTTTTTTTTATTCATGACTTTGACATATTATGTTAATTGAGCATATTGTTGTCTTTTATTGGACATTTATCATCTTCATTCGTATCTTACTCTCTAAAGGACACCCTTAGTGTGGATTAAATATGCAAAATCTATCTATTTTTTTAATCTCTGACTACCACTTTAGAAATAACTTTTTAGTTAATCGCTTCACATAACAAGCGGGTTAGGGTTAACTACCTGGCTTTTTGCTTTAGTTTTAACTATGACTCATTATTGTAGCCGACTTTACTTCCTTTGTTACTTAGATCACTTAACTTTTTCACATTATTTATGTTGGCAAATTTTAAGAAAGTTATTTTACATTCATATCGATGGGTGAAAGGCTATTTGTTTTAAGCGCCATTAGGTTGAATGTTCAGGAGAGCCATTTAAAGTTTTCATTTTTAGAAAAAAAAAACACATAAAAGCAAATCCTAAAAAAAATTTCAATTGAAAGATTTTCAGACTGGTTCTTGATTAAAATTACTATAATTCTGCATACTTCATTATTTATTTCATATTTAAAATTCGCTGATTCTGAATCATACTAATATTATAAATGCGAATGTTTAGATGGATGGATGGATGGATGGATGGATGTTTGTTAGAGTTTGTAGCCTAAACGGCTGAACGGATCTCGATGAAATTTGGCATAGACGTAGAGGATACTCTGGAAGAACACATAGGCTACTCACTTTTGTTTTTTTTAATTCCACGCGGACGGAGTCGCGGGCGCCAGCTAGTAAATATATAAGTCAATATCGCCTAAAATGGCGGTTGAAACAAATAGCCTTTCATCCGTCGATGTTATGACTAAAATTACTTTAATAAGACTCTCTCCGGATCGTTTCCTCATTCCTGAGGGTGGCGACCACTCTTACAATCTCTCGAAGGGTGTTTCTCCACTCTGAGATTCTCTGCTCTGATCTCTCTTGATGAGACTAGCAGTATACTAATATAAAAGTCGATTTCGTAATAGTAATTATTATGTTATTGTAGTATCTTAAATTTCTTTGACAATCTGACTACTCACCATGACCTTAACAGATTATTTTTTATTATTTCAATCAATGAATAGAATACTAAGAATTGAACAATTAAATTGATATCAATCACTACGTAGATAGATCGTGATTAATGACTTTTCAGCGTCTAGAATTAATTATTACTTAGCTTTATTAGTTTTATTTTAGTTTGTTAATTAAAATTGACGAAGTCTCGTAAAATGTAGAATTGACTGCATGGTGCTTTAAGGACTTTTAGTAGTCTTTGTAAATAAACGATGTATTTTTTATTTTGTAATCTATACATTTTTTAAAATATCATTGGCCCATGATTACTCTAAACGGATTAACCGCAATCCTTTAATTTTATTAACCAGTTTGATTAGATTATATACTCGTATTAAGTTTATAATACTTTCAATTCTCCGAAATCCATTGGAGTTGTTTAATATCATTTAAATGTTAATATATCATACTAATATTATAAATGAGAGTTTAGATGGATGGATGGATGTTTTTTAAAGTTTGTAGCCTAGACGGCTGAACGGATTTTGATGAAATTTAGCATACATGCAGAGGATAGTCTGGAAGAACACAAAGGCTACTTTTTTAAATTCCACGCGGACGGAGTCGCGGGAGAAAGCTAGTTTCATATAAATTTATCATCGCAGCGATGCGCGGCGACCGTCTATAAAACTCCATGTAATTATCCGTTTGTTCAAAGAATGTATTACAAAAATAAACTTTACGAGTCGAACGCTTAAACATAACTTTTTTTATTATCTCACATGTTTTCTTCGACTCGCACATGGAAGAAATAGTTCTTATCAACGCTCACTGATCTTTGTATGCGGCAGCATGCTGCTATTAAATAATTTGCAATTAATCTTAAATCAAGCATACTGTTATGAAGTAGACAGTTTTGCAAGCATTTTTACGCATAGCTTGTGAACAGTCTAAAGCTGACAGTTTAATTGTGGCTGCAAACTGAGGATATGCATATATGAATGTTGGCATTTAAAAGTGTTTCCATTAGTATAAATGCGATGGCGTGGTATTATTTGCGTGTAATTTTACACTTTACTCTTCCACTTAGTGGAGCGTGAAATGATCGTGGTTGGGTAGCATCGGGCATTCGGGTAAGCGGTTTGAATTCCGTTTCTGGGGACGGCCGCGCGACGCGAGCGCGCTGGCATGAGCGCGAGGTAGCAGCCGCGACCGGCTCAGTGCCCGCGCGGCGTGCTTTAGTGACGCGCGTTCCTACGTTCGGTTATACTCGCACTTTGTACCCTGTGAGCATAAATTAGTCGCGCAGTGCTGTGTGCTGATGTTGGCTTTTGTTTGTCCGTAGGTGTCCGTTGCGAGGATTGGGATGCGAGTGTTGTGATGGTTCATCGGTCGTGCCAGTAACGCCGCAGTGTAAGTGTACCAGTATAGTGTCCATAAGTGTTGAATGGATTGTGTCATTTTGGGATTGCCGTCAAAAGTCATCGGGAGATCAAGTTGGGAACGGTAAGGGTTAACTTGTATGTTAAATAATATTACTTTATGTATTCAGCTTTATTTGTTGTCTGCTTGTTATGTTATATTTGCTCAGCATATCTTGTTTGCACATTTTATTTTATCTACATTCTGCTTGTTATCTGATCATATCTACATAACTTTACAACTATGAATTGCATTTTTGAGCTATTAATACGCCTTTTAAGATGTAGGGATTTCAAAAGTTAATTTTATTAACTAATTTAAAAATAATTCCAAATAGCTTGAAAATAGTCCGCACTATTAGATAATTCAAAGGGCCACGTCATTATCGTTATACCGGATTCGAACTCTCGACCTTATCAGATTATATCAAACTACTGGGCCATTAACAGAATGATAACTCGCATAAAAATATAATAATATATAACTTAATAACTTGCATAAAAATCATAAGGTGAATATGAAACTATTAGAACTTATTATATCAACATTAAGTCATAAATTACTTTATAAGTTCTGGATACGCAACTTACCTAATATTGCGAGGACAAAAGTAAAAAGAAACTTTAATTCTTACGTCAATAATTATCACAGCTAATACAAGTAATAATTCTGAGAATTTGATAAGCTCATTCACCTTTGACGACGGTAAAATTATAGTATTCGTAGTTGGTTTCCGAGAATTACTCTTGAATTAAATTGTCGAACACAAAACAATACTTTAATTCATAAATGTTACCGCAATATTTATGAATTAAATTTATATTAAATTTCCAGTTGTAAAGAAAATGTTCTGCGAATCGTTCTGAACGTACCCTGTAGCCCGCATCAAAGCTATGCAATTTGTATGAAGGGACACCAATATTTGCAGGTGGTAAGAGTAAAAGAGACAAAACATACCTCTTAACGCTCGGGTAGAAAGGGGATAGCGTGCACGCCAGTCATCATAACGAATTTCAGACAAAGAAACCGTTGTACTAGGAATACATAAGTCGGTACAAACTTTTAACAGGCAGTCAGTTGAAGTCTTTAATTAAAAATTAATAACATATTTTTTCTTTGCTACAAAACATTTTATTAGCCGAGAATACTATCAATTATTTTTTAATCAAATACAACTATTCTATAGATTATTTACAAATAGTTTTGTCCTTATAATAAACATATTACAATTAAAATAAAATTTGAGTTGTTGGTAATTACTTATTAACATATATTGGTGCGTATATCTTGTTTACTTTACATTTTATGCAAAACTAACTGTATTTAATACCTAAAGGAAAAACAATAGAAACTTTTATATACTAAAGTAATACCCGGTTCCTATTTTTACGGACTAAATTATTTTTCTCATTTTTACTGCCGTAGTCATAGTTGTTGGAAAAGGTCAATAGAAACTACCTGCTCTAAAGCACTTATTGAAGATCTTGTGAAATCGACACTAAGATACTTTAAAAGTAACAATTAGACTACTCTGAGAATGTAATAAAAAATTCTTATTTGTGACATTTGTTAATTAAACGAAGTGTTCGTAATTAAAATATTAAAATGAAGCCCCTACCTTGCGTTAGTGAATAGGGTTGGCGTTTGAGAATCCGGTACAAAAAATGTTGTCAACTACGGAATTAATGAGCACGGAGGCCAGACATAATTTTTTGTCTGTACGTTGTGAGTGGAGTCGACTGTACTTTTAAAAAGTTGCCGAATGATTTAGTTGAGTTTGCGATGGCTCTTGTGATATGTTTTTGTTATCTCTGACGTCTGCTCGTTTACTTTCTCGAGTGGTTCTTTTCAATGTTCTTTTTTTGTACGATTAAGGTTAGTTTTTTTAAATACAAACGGCGGTTACGTTTAATTTTATAGATCTTTGCCTTATTTTTCGCTGGAAGATTGATTTTGCGTTATTTTTATTAAAAAGTTGTTTTAGACAAAAATTATTATTTTTATCAATATTTATGTCTAGATTTAATAGGCTATATGTACATTATTATATATTAATAATAATTGATGTGCTAATCGGGGTAGGACCGCTAGTATAACATGAAATTCTAAATATACGTATAACAATAAAAATACTGCTACCATGTTTTATCAAAAAAACGTTACATAGCGTAGCTTTCAACGCTTGGTTTAATCTTAGTATCCTTTTAAAAGATGACAGGGCAGGCCTCCGCCGCGCCGTACCCATCCAAATCAATTTACCTTCATTGCCTTTTACAAAGAAAATATTACCTCCAACCTCAAAGGGATGACAATAGGATAACCATTATTTTAAAACTTTCGTATACTTTTGGTCCTTTTTATAAGTAAGTGAAAATACATTGAACGTTTTCAATAAACCAATCCTCAATTTACTTTGATTTACGGAATGGAAAGATTTTACTTGTTATATTATTTAGAGAGATTACTTAGGTAATCTTCAAAAGTATTTTTGAAACAAGGATTATCCTACAAAAATGACATATGTGGTTAACAGAACACATTTTAATGGTTCACGTAAGCATGTTCTCTCTCACTCACGTCTAAATCCTTTGGAGCGACAAGGATATGTATATTTTAGTGTATCTCGGCTCACAAGATGGTGTACGCTTGAGAAGCGTCAGACATTAATCCACGTACGCTATGTTCTAGATTACGTGGTCGTTTATTATATTAGTTTAGATGATATCATGATTTATTTCTAATGTAATTTGCCAGACAAGAAATAAATTAATTCAATAATCAAATAAAGTTTGAAATCTATACTATTATCTATACTAATATAATAAAGCGTAAACACTTCTTTGTTGCCTAAGATGTCAGCAATCACAGCATATTTTCGAATAATTCTTTTTTTAATAAAAAGCCCTACACTTAGGTCACGCTTTAGGCTATATATTTTCACGCCATTAAACTTAGGGGGTAAATATTTTGGATAAAAACCCTAATGTAGGAAAGAGACCATAAGTTGCTGCCAACATCAAGAAAGAAAGATTGCTAAGGTTTGTTATGTCAATTTGACATTTGCTATTGATAATTTGACAAATGTAAACAACAAAATAAAGTTTTTATAATTTCACGCGGATGAATCCGCACGCGAACAGCTAGTCTGTAAGTAAATTTAATAAACAATTTTACAAATCAGTCCGTGTTCAAAGGCCGCTACTTTATAGTACGAATACGAAATATCCGTTTAAAAACATAATAGTAAATATAATTAAGTGGTTCGCTGGATCACTTACAAGTCTGCGAGTTGTCGGGCCGCACGCCAGAATCGCGCGATATGCTTAATAATATCATTTACGGCTTTAAAATGTTGAACACGACACGATAATGCTAGTCGACCATTACGAGGCTCATTATAGTTATACAAAGTGCCGCAACTCGGCCGAGATACGTTGCTCTCTAACGGATAGTTACATCATTAGAGTGAGCGTGAGATAATCTATGTGGGCATTATCGCTACCTCTACTACTGACAGGTCAATTTGTTAATTTCCCTGTCGTCGGATAACAAATGGTTTTTATTACAAGTCAGCGGATAAACCGGGATTTTATTTACAACTGTTGTAA
Source organism: Papilio protenor (assembly GCA_029286645.1). Classification (NCBI taxonomy): domain Eukaryota; kingdom Metazoa; phylum Arthropoda; class Insecta; order Lepidoptera; family Papilionidae; genus Papilio; species Papilio protenor. Next base: position 5,951,709 of record JAGSMZ010000007.1, on the reverse strand, counting down.
TGCCCTTGATGTATTTATTGTAAAGATTCATGTTTAAATGCCGTACTTCGTGAATATGAATTACGCAACGCGACTTGATTTATATAGAGTATCGTTTTGTTGAATTAAAATAATGTTCAAATTGAAAAAAAAAGATCTTATTTTTTTATTACATTGTCTCAATTTTTAGGTTTTAATTTATTTTAAAAAATCCCATCTCGTCTCAAGCAGAATTTTTTACTTAATGTGAAACATTCTTATAGTAAAAAAAATACGAAGATGTAACACTGAATATGACTTTTTTATGTTAATTAGTATGCGAAGTAAAATGAAACGTTATTTTTCATTGTCTGTCTAGTTTATTCATAGAAGTATGATAAAAAATATGATTGTATATTTTTGAAATACATTTTCGCGTGAGAGTTATTTTTCTATTAAAACAAAATGCAACTCTGGCGAGGTAGAGTTCGATGCTCGGGCAAGCAGCCAAGTAGCGCGGCCGGTTCGTAAATCACGGACGGGTACCAGGCTCGCAGCGCATCGAGGAGCCCCAATCAGCCGCCTTATTGACAAACATACGATCCGGCCATAATGGATTTGGGAGTTGCGATTTATCTGCCGCTCTCAGCTTTGTGTTTTCATTTCGTGTTAAATCTAGCGTTATTTAATATGAAAAGTTTTATTAATATAAATATCATTACTGTTGTTTTTGTGCAGGATTATGTGATCGTAAATATTATTGTGGAAATACCAGTAACAGCTAAGTAGTTAAGCGTCCGATCAGCTTCTAATCTTATCGTTAACACCCGACACCTCACTATTGTTATCATTTCCGGTCTTGTCGGGTTTTCGAAGTCCATGGACAAGCAGTTTTGTAGCGATAATTTAGGGTAAAAAAACTTAAATTATGGACTCATGAGTTGCTTTTACTTTCATATAAAAATAACAGAAATTATATAAAACACTTATGTTTTTGTAATAAAAGCAGCTAGAATGTCCGCAATCATGATTTAATCTACAACTGGGCAGTAAATGCCGGAAATATCCCGCTAATGTCGTCCGACAGTTGGGAAAGTTCTCAGGGAACGGCTTGCGTTATAGGGGATTATTATTAAACAACTAGCGTTCGCTCGCGACTCCGTCCGCGTGGAATTAAAAAAACAAAAGTGAGTAGCCTATGTGTTCTTCCCGACTATCCTCTACATCTATGCCAAATTTCATCGAAATCCGTTCAGCCGTTTACGCTACAAACTCCATCCATCCATCCATCCATCCATCCATCTAAAGTTTCATATTTATAATATTATTAAGATTTATAATGTTTTTGTTCTAATAATTTCAATATATAACCCTATTGAAATACGTTTACTGAAAATCAAGTAAGGAAGCAAAAGCATAAAACTAAAAAACATTTTTAGTTGTAAACATTTAAAACTATCGCATTAATAACTTCAAATATTGATATACTACACGATAAATAGGAGGTTTTGCGAAATTAAATCAAAAAAAAAAAAAGGAAAAACTCCTTTAGGATTTTAAAAAGAACATTCTAGAATTAGAAAAGAAACTTAGGTATCAAGATAATATTGTATTCGCGAAGCTAAAAAATGTTAAACGATTGATTATAACGATATGTATGTAATATTTTTTTATTAGCTTATCTAGCAAGAAATCACTGTCAAATGAATATTGTGTTGCAATCACAAAGTGTTATTTCCAAACATTTGAGGTCAAGAATGTAATGACAACTCAACATAATTGATTCACCTTAGTCAATTTTAATAAAGTACTAGCTTTTGCCCGCGACTCCGATCACGCGGAATTTAAAAAAAACAAATGCAAGTAGCCTATGTGTTCTTCCAGACTATCCTCTACATCTATGCCTTTCATTGAAATCCGTTCAGCCGTTTAGGCAACAAACTCTAACAAACGTCCATCCATCCATCTAAACATTCGCATTTATAATTTTAGTATGATTACTAATATTTTGTACTATTATATAATTTCTTAAAAAAACTTGTATAAGCCTGCGATTACGTCCGTGCGGAAAAAAAAGGTCTCTACGTATTCATTGATATCAGTTAAGCCGATTTAGAGACATGTAACAAACATCCATCCAAATTTCCCATTAATTATGATAGTGTTATTAGATTTGCTTAAAATCGCTAATGATATAAGAAATTATCTAATCGAATTAAATTCACTATTCATTAAAAACCTTATCAATACAGTAGGAAGTAAATTAATTTGGTTTGATTAAAGTAAGGAAACATTAAGTTCGCTATGCAGAGACAAGATGACTTAGCAATCTCTGCCTACCCCACTGCATTGTGAGCGTACATTATCTTTTAACGCAGTCATATTATTTGCTCACTATGTTTGTATTGACACACTTAAAACAACATGTGTTATCTTGTCTCTTTATTATTACGTTTATTATTTAATTAAGATACCTTTACGTCAGAAGTAAACACTTAACAATAATGTATTCATAGATATGCTTTGATTTACACTTTTATGTAATTACAAGCTTTCGCCCGCGGCTCCGGCTGCGTGGAATTAAAAAAAACAAAAGTAAGTAGCCTATGTGTTCTTCCAGACTATGCTCAATATTTATACCAAATTTCATCGAAATCCGTTCAGCCATTTAGGCTATAAACTGTAACAAACATCCATCCATCTAAACTTTCGCATTTATAATATTAGTATGATGTTCCAACTTTTAATTTGGCACGTCGGGAATAAGAGTACTCATTTACTCGACGTGCCAACTCAAACTGCGGTCACCATAATGTAATTACAGTTCTAAAAACGTAGTGAATTCAAAAAGATAATCTCGTAATTTTTTTTACCTCAAAACTGTTTTACAAATGTTATTAACCATTTATATCGAGTTTAATTATTAGTATTTTATTTAACAAAATACTCGCGCTGCACGCAAAATTTACATTGTCATAACGATAACGAGAAAACATGACTCGTTTTCATGTTTAGACGTAGTTAAATTTTAAAATAAAACCATTTGCTTTATTTACGTGTTGGGTGATAGTGTTTGCGTAAATTATTTATTGTAATGCGCAATATATTTATTTATACAATGAAATCCATAGCTTATTTGAAACAATACAGATAAAATTATATTAAATTATAAGATTTATATTTATGCTTTACATATACGTGTTTTTATACGATTTTATATAACATTTTCACAAACTTACCCAATTAACCTATAGGTAAATCATTACACGAATCCCTGTCATTAGATTTATTTATTTATCTTAATGTTCCTCGTCAAAAGTTTAACAAAATTCAAAATATAGTGGCGGTATTTTATCTCTGATTTACATTTTAAACCGGATTGAATTTCACTGTCAACATAATTTGTAATTTACATTTTGTTTGAGTAGCAGTCGTTTGTAATGAATAAATTATACCGGGACGATGTACAGACGCGGAATTAAATTTGGTTCCCATTTTCAATCGAATATCGTATCGTAACTTACTGACGATGAAATGTCAACGACGCGTGGCTGTGTACCTCTGTACTATATTTCGTAAGTTGCTTTGCGACAAAAGTCGCCGGATTTCGACAATATACGAAGTGTACGAAGGCCCTCCAAAAAATTTAGCAATTATGTATGTTGCGGTGACAATTTTTCGACTTTATAGCATTGCAAGCGTCAAATAACATTCATCCTAAATGAGTTGGAAGTAAACGATGTCGACTGTACTAAATGGATTCAGTCGATGCCACAGACTCTTCTTTCGTTTAAACGAGAGTACTCGTAAACCGCAATACCGCTGCGACACTCATGAATATGAACGTAGTACTTCCTCGCTCGTGGATAACGAAATACTCTGTTCAGATAAAAATTGTTGGATGGTAGGGTAGGGACTAGTATAAAGTACAGTAGTCTTTAATTTAAACTTTGATATTTTTTTATCCTATACATTTTAAATGGTTTGGAAAAGAAGTAAAAATAATTGAGCAACCGAGTGATGAAAACAAAGAAACAAAATCGTAAAGCGTTTTAAAGGCAGTACCAGGCCGGCATAAGCGCGCACGTCATAAAAAAGTTACGAGGAGTTATCAAAAAGGCGCAGTAAACCCAGCCTCGTCGCCGCCGCCTAATAACCTGCTCGTTGAAGTGATCGTATCCTTGTTGCTCTGTTATCCTAGTACTGCAGGAATATTCCGCTCGCCATGTTGGAAATATGGTTTCCGTTCACTGTCTGTTTTTATTAAAATTAATTCTTATTTCATGACAGTTTTAAAAATCCCAAACAAACGAAAAAACTTAAAATAAAAAATATTTACCAAAAACGTTATTTTATTAATTTAGTAATAAAAACAAAAACAATACAATTTTATTGTAAAAAAAAAAACAAATCTTGCAAATGTTTAATAAAATATAGCGTTAAAGAATTAATTAAAACAAAAATGCAATTTTTCCGACGACGAGCATGTTGAATTTAGCATTCAAGGTTTTTAAATTGTAATAAATATGCATAGCTTTGGCACTAAGTATGCGTCTAGGTTCATATCGAGCTGCGCGCTGGTACTCCGGCCTTATCTCCGAGATTTTATGACTATTTTACGATTATTGCCTCTCCGAATCGGTAATAACTCCTTACGATATGAAATTTCTATAAAGGAATCGTTTCAAATGGATATGTTCATTTAAGTCTTTTTATAAGCCCCGAGTTAATTTTTATTATAACCAATCGTACTTGTTATATCGAAGTGTGAAAAGGAAATGGTTATTAATAACAACCATTTTCGTTAACGCCAGTCGTAATTAAATAGTGGATCAGAATTCGACAAGTTTTTGATTTGAAACTTGTTGAATATGATTAACATTTATTGTAATGACTTCGTTTGACTATTTTTTATTTATGATACGCTATAACGCTAGCATAGTATATGGCGATGGCCTTTACCTAGGTGTTTCTGCCTTTTTATAATAGTTTTGTGGATTCTCATGACATACCTCTTTAGAGAAAAGTAGTCTGCGTCACAACGTCCGTGCAATGTAATATTTGATATAGCATGTTGTGATTTTGATGCTTTGTTGTTGTAGAGCACTTTTGTCCGAGAGAATTGTATATTTGTGGTGTCTATGCGCAATATGTGTGAGCGTGTCGTGTTGGTGTTGCAGGGCTACAATGGTGTGTGCGCGTGCGGCGCTGCGGGGGGCGGGCGCGGCGAGCCGGCGCGCATGGCGGCGCCAATGAGGGAGGGCGCGCCGGCCGGCGGAGCTCGCCCCGCGCCCCTAGCGCCCCATGCGCACCCCGCACACCCCGCCAACTTCGAGTACGATGACAACGAATGGGACATTGGCATCGGCGACCTTATCATAGACCTCGATGCCGACATAGAGAAGACGGACGAGGCGGGCGGCATGGCGGCGCGCGCCGAACCCGACGCGCAGCGCACCGCGCTAAAGATGAAGATCAAGCGCACCAAGCCCGGCACCAAAAGCTCCGAGGCCAAGCACGAGATCGTCAAATCGAACGAAATGAACGGCGAGCCGAAGACCGCAGCGGCGGCGGCGGCTGCGGCTGCTGCCGCGGCAGCCGCGGTACCTGCGATCGCCAAGCGGGGCTCTGGGGGTCACCGGCGCGACAAGGCGCGAGAAAAGCATCACCATCCTCACCCACCCCACGACGTGAACGGAGTAGCGCGAGTGCCGCCGCCGCCTAACGCGCCCGGACCTCCTGCACCCACCGCGCCCTCCCAGCCGCCGGCGCCCGCGCCCCCCACTAAGCAGGAGTCGCGCCCGCCAGCGCCGCGCCCCGAACCCAAACCTGCCGCGCCGGCCGCGACGCCCGCGTCTCCCGCGAGTGCGCCCACGCCCGCGCCGCATACACCCATACCTCCCCCGACACATGCGAACCATGCATCGCACGCGCCTCATACACCTCACACGCCGCATACGACCCACGCGTCGCATGCGCCTCATACGCCTCACGCGCCCTCGCCCGCTGCCAAACCAGAACCGGACGACTCGCGGCAAGAGGCGAACACCGCGCAGCCACCTACCAAGAAACAGAAAACTGAACCTAAGGTGAGTTATCTCTCTAGTATGTGAACTCATGGTTTATGAAATGAACACGCTCTTTGCATGACAGACGAATAAAATCGGCAGTTTATTAGCAAGAAACCCGCGCTTGCTCCATGCGTCCTCTGAACTTGTTTTCAATAAAAGTCTATTTAATTCTAAGAAGCTAGCAACTATGATGAACGTTATCACTTCTTCCTAAATTGGGTCCATATCCCAAGATACAAAACTTGACTGCGTGATGACATTACTAAAGGCTGTCTATAAATACTGTAATAAGATAAATGTGAACAACTAACAGAGCCATCAGTAGTTGTAAAAGATAAATCTCATATTACATTGCGCTGCATGTTGTTACATCGTGTTGTATTAATGTAATCATTGACGTCTTCTATCGTAACGTACACTTATCGAGAGACCTTGATCTAGATGTTGATTAGTAAACAAGCGACTCGTCTGACACACGAGCACGAGGGCATTTCAATCAATGCTACTTTATCGATAACAATTTAATCGAACACTAATTGTCTCGATTGCTCTTATCGGCCGTGTATCCGATTGTTTTGGACTAGTGTATTTAATTGCCGGGGCTTAGGGCTGTTTGCGAGCTTGATTGAGTGCAAACTCTCGTGGGGTGTAATCCGCGCCTGTCGCCCGCCGCCCGCCGCATCGGTTCATTAAATCGACCGAACCCCCCGCTACCCTCGGCCCTCCCCTAGCCACCTCGCTCGCAGCGAACGCTCGGCCGTAACAATAGCCGTCGTCGTATACAAATTAATGCTATTGTGGTTTCTGTGGCTAATAATAATAAACTTTGTCTGTTACGTCTATGCAAATGCATGCAAACTATTCGGATAAATGGACGTGTATCTAAACAGAATGTGTTTGATATATTACACTATATTAATATCATGTTTTATGCCCTTTGTTGTTTCTATGAATGCATTATGTCCGTAATTATGATTTACGAGTATTACAACTGACTACATTTAACATTTTTTAATATCTGCTGAAACATCCTATACAATCTGATGATAGATAAATTGTTCCATGATTCATCCAAATATGATATTTAACTAGCTCTTTATTTATTCTATTTAATTAAAACATTAAGGGCTTGTCCCACCACCGGCTGATACAGGTTCAGATAGCTTTAAAATGGCGTCACTGTCAGATAGGGTAACATCATCATCATCATCATCATCTCCCCTGCCTTATCCTACTCCCGTAGGGTCGGCGCACCAGGTTTTCGTCCTCCAAAGCACTCTATCATCCGTCATCTCAGTCATCACTCCCTTCTTGATCATGTCACCTTTCACGCAATCCATCCATCTCTTTCTAGGTCTACCTCTACCGGTGTACCCCTCCACATTCATAACTAACGTCCGTCTTGTTACATGCGATTCATCCCTTCTCATAACATGCCCATACCACTCTAACCTTTTACTCCTTATTTTCTCAACCACTGGGGCTACTCTCAAACTTCCTCTAATATAACTGTCAGATAGGGTAACAAAATCCGATATTCCCATCACATATTTTATACGTTGAATTATCAGACAATTTACAATTTGGTGGGACAGGCCCTAATGATTATAAAGCTGGATTAATGATTTCAACACGAATCATGTATTAAATTTTTATCTTTATCATTAACCATAATAAAGTATTGAAAGAGATGTCACAAATCTTTGCGAAGGATGATTATTGCGATATATCACGACTATTGAATCTGCGTAGGGTGAAACTTAAATTGACGAAAACGTAAGATAGAGGGTTCTCACCCTCTTACTTGGTATCATTTTATAAGGGGAACGAAGCACAACAGCCTTCTAAAGTTATTTCATTTATCACTGTCGAGTGCTTTATAGAATTCCAAAATGCTTACGAAATCAATTTCATTTTTAAGTGCTGAAGTTTTTTAAAACATTTATGATTTCAATACATCGTATCCTTTTAAGAATTTTTGTCGTACCCTTAGATGATTCGATGTTTCGAAAAAAATACCCTTGTTGAAATATTATCATTGTCCGATTGTGTTAAAACTATCGTATTGCTTATTATTACAAATGCTTCCGATAGGGGTCGCACCCTTGTCAATAAAATGTTTTTCGATTATAAATGGTGACTACTTAATCCCGCAAAACGAATGAAAGCAAATTCGTTCTATTAATTTGTGGTTGTTGGCAGTGAATCTAGTTTAGAAATGGAACTGGCGTTATGAAATGTGAAATATTAATTTCTATTTTGCTTTATGGTGTCCTATTTAAAGAGATCTTACTAATATTATAAATTTGAAAGTTTAAATGGATGGATTTTAGAGTTTGTAGCGAGAATTGCTGAACGAATCTTGAATGAAAGGCATATGTAGATATGTAGAGGATAGTCTGGAAGAACACTGGATACCTACCTTTTTTAAATTTTCTGCGGACGGAGTGGCTGGTGAAAGCTAGTATTGTATATAACAGAGTTCTGCTGTCAGCAATTGGCTGTTTTTGTTTTACTTTAATCGTTGCTAAAAGAATTAATTATTCCTTTCTTGATAAATATTAGCATATAACATTGTTTCAGAAAAGCTTGTAGTTAAAGGAAACAATTTGAATTACCTTCGTGTATTTAGCAGAAAAAAAAAACTTTAAAATTGTAATGTTATATTCAGTAACCAATTACTTATTCAATGTTAAAAGTTCAACCTATGTTAATTGATTTCAACACGCTCGACCTTTTCGTGTTATGCCGGTTTGAATTTATTTTAACAGCCCTAATGACCTTTTTTATATTTCGATGAAATTAAAAAAAAAAACTGTTCTATTTTCAAAAAAGGTGTGAGACGATCGTGCGTTCGAAGTTTTATGTATAACATGTTCACATCATCTCGAACGAGGTTAATAGCGCCCACCGCCGATTATACTGATCGCCGTGAATAAATTTCCATGTTAATAGGACTGGTGATCAGAACTTAGGGCTGTCAACTGTCTATAAACTTAGACCTAAAATTACTCTGAGAAAAAAAAATGATCATTGAATATCTTGCCTTGAGTTCTTGGACCACGAATAAAAAGGAAATGCGGTCTTTCCTTTTCGTATACTTTGACCTAATCATGTATATTATGCTCCGTGGAAATACGAAGAGGGTGTTAGTGCCAGCCCTGTCAATTCCTACTAGCCCGTATCGATGTATCAACCTATCACGCATCGAAAGTGCTCTTAGCTAATTGAATTAAGTATTCATGTTGATTTTAATAGCTTCCATGAATATTCAAAACATATTTTTTCCTTATAAACGATTTATGTGAAACATAAGACTGGCTTTTGAAGTTTTTTTAGAGATATGACATATTTTGTTAATCGCATTACTGAGTATAAAAAAATGTAATATTTATAAATATTGTCTTTACTAATTGGATTTAAAAGGAACTGTATATTGTGCAGTGAAATTAGCGACTTTTATTACAAAATATTTCCTTCTGTACTCTAGGTTTCCAGTGTTGTGTCAATTATTGCTGTCTTTTATTTTAAAGAAGGTAGCGATGGTATTTTGTATCTATATAAGCGTTTTTGCAGTCATACGCAAAATATTAATACATTAATGTTAAAATGTTAATAGTTTTTTATTCTTCACGGTTAAATTCTCATAAATGTGATGGAAAGATATGTTATGATGTAAAAGCATGAGATATTAGTTTCTCGTCGACGTGTTTTATAAATTTAGTTGAATTTTTCGCTCCGACGAGTATATTTACATCGGAGAGCGGATGTATCAAGTTACCGCCTCGAGCATCATTCATTTTACGAAACGAAAACGACCGCTGGAGCACCAAATTAAAAATATTTTAATTTAGTATATTCTCTGTAATTGATAAGATAAATCGAGACTTGAATATCTCCCCTCGTAGGGATGTGGCAATCGAAACAATAATTGAACAAATACCCCTCGATAATTATTATTTTAAGCCTATCCAATTTTGTATCAGGGGTGAAAATACGAAATCTACTTTCGGTTTTAAAAACAAAATTAAGATCGTAGTAACTATAAAAGTTTTAAAATTCGTTATAAAAGTTATATTATAAACTTAATCGTTATTAATCGTATTAAGTTGTTTAATTGATCATTAATTACTAACATTTATTGAAGCACTCGCAAAATAAAAAACAGGTTTAGTAATAGAAATATAAAATAGTTTATCTAATAATTCATTTTTAATTAACCTTTCAATCGATCGACAATAAAATAACATCATAAAATGATAACGTGGACAATAAAATAAATAAAACATAATTAATTATTATTTATGGTAAAGTTATTAATAAATAATCGTATATGATAAATGGCGTGGTACCAGGGCAGCAGAAGGTGCAAGGAAATGGCACTCAGCTGCGGAGTACTGTGCACGTAATTACCAACGTAATTAGGATATGAGTCTGAACGGCCCGTGGCCCGCGGCGCAGACAGCCCACGTTATAACAAAATGCCATTATTATTTCCGTTTCTCATTATACTAGTTTCACACGAAGACAGAACTCCGAAGAGAGTAGAACAGTTTTGTACTGAACGGATACCGTCCATCAGAGCGTTTAAATAATAGCAGTACTGGGCTGTGTTCCTGCCTTATTCATTGTATTCACTGTCTTCGTGTGAAATAATTATAGTCCGCAGCGTGTTACTGGCCTCGTTTATTATGTCAGTAACAATTGTTATGATAATAAATATTCATTCCTCGGCTGCAAATTGATTTCATGTTAATTGTACTAGATATAATACTGCGGGCTATCTCGTGTCTCGCCCGACCACGTTTATTTAAGACGCTCGTTTTTATAGTTGTTTGTTTGACGATGTGTTTATTATGTATATTCAAGTAACAATGCTTTGTTGTAAGGAATTAATAAAATGCATAATTACTTATCTGTCTGTGAGAACTGCTATAAACATAATTAACTAATGTTATTTGAATTGAATTTGCATAGGTTATCGTATACGTGTTTTTACTAATTTATTTAATGAAAAACTTCTTTTTTTATGTACCAAGCTTAGTATCTTTGTTCATTGAATATCAATGAGAATGTATTTTCATTAATTCTTTTCGTATCAACGTAATGAAACTGTTCTCGCATAAATATCAATCAAAGTCAAACGAAACACAGAGGTTCGCAAATTAAATTCATTATATCAAGATTGCATGTCGATACGAACGTGTTCACTCGACGCTTTAAAATCGTGTTTCGATCACTCACTCACTGAATACATATTTCTGAAGCGTATTTATTATAAAGCCATTTAAGTAGCGGCCCGGTCCCCAGGCGCAGTTGTGGATCGAGTCGGATCGTGGTTCTGACCGACCGAGTCGATCGATCAGTCTGTTCACTCTAACGACAGTCATACCGATCGATCTAATCGGGCATTGAGTCGGTCGTTCAGTCGGTCCCGCAAGTAATCCGCAGCTGTCGTATACCTGGCCGTGTCTTTGTTCGAGTGGAAAGTTTCGCAGCCAAACGTTGTCCGAATTGGATTTGTCGCAGTCGATGTTGTGATCACACATTTGTATGCGTATGGGAATTAGTTCTGTTTGCCTGGTAATTGCTTTTATGCTCACTGGTGTAATTTAGTCTCCATTTAAGTCGTTCACGATTTAAATTATTTTACAGACGATTTGTTTTTGTTCGTTTATGTACGCGTGTACATTTTGTGTTTGTAAAGGAGGTAATGGTAGACAGTTGTTTCTAATTCCTAAAGCACCGATGAATTACCTTATTAAAAAAAATACATCTAGCACTTCTTAGTACATTTTCTCTTAGCATTTACCAATAAAATAAAACAATTTGTTAAAAAATTTCAAGTCGTCAAAAAGGATAAATACGGCTTTTGTCGGTGCTCAGTAGCCCTAAATCTAATAACGGTCTCACAAAATAAGTTCAATGTTGTCAGAAAAGTAAAGCTGGAAGGAATGGTCGACGGATTAAGTCGAGCAACCAATCCGCGGACTAATAAAACCTTCTCAAATGCAATATAGGGGAGCCGGGGATCAAAAGCCGATTTTTTGTAACATTTTTTCTTATAAGCCGCTATTTTGCCCTCTTTTGTGCCCGTGTTGTTTACTAATGGGTTCTGTTGGGTTCGACTTAAGATAATAACTCGAGGTTTTTTCTCGCCCATGTGTCGGCTGGAGTTTTTGCCGCCGGAAACCCGAGAATGCTGTTCACGAAGATTAAAATTAATGTATTTGTTGATCTTTGTGCTTAATCTGTAAAATGTCGGGGTGTACTCGGAGCGAGCGTGTTTTTATAACTGCAAAGTATATATTTGTCTTTACGATTCTAATTTGCTCTCACTTTACGTGCGGCGCGTCGGTTCTTGTTTGTTATGTAAATAGCTTCCGTCGCATTTAATTACCGGTCTGTGAGCGTTATCACGACCTGCAGCGGTCGGTAACAATTTTTCATCCCTCGAGCGGCAACATCGGACGGGTATAATAGTTATCGCCGGATAATCAATCAACGCTCTCGTTTAATTCCCCAATATCCTGCGGTGGAACTAACAATTACATGTGGAGGGTCCCGTATCGCCGGCGTCCAGTACGGCGCCAATAACATAAATTGTCACGGCTCCGAAGGGCGCCCCCCACCCACTGCCCCTCGTCCCCCTCTGCCGCCTTGCCGCTGAGATTGCTGTAGACTCGACAATCGATATTCAATCTCTTTGACGCTACGCTCTGCCTACTTTCCTTACTTTGTGTCGACGTTTAAAGCAGATTATTGAGATGGAGCAAGCGACGCTTGAAAATTCAACACCTTATTTTTTATTGTTTGTATTTATTTAATCTGTGGAGCTTCGTTCTTATAAAAATATAATCATTCAATCTTTTTCGTTTCTTTATTATTCTATTAAGATGTATAATGTATTTTGTGATTTATTTTATTTGTTTATTTATCTTTCGACAAATAACACATTTACTGTGTGGTCATGAGATATCATTTAAATTTATTTTATATTAAGAATCTAAATAGATATAATTTTGTTTCTGGGTCTCTTATCTATTAGACTTATTTGGACTTTATTAAATATTCTCTAAACGACATTTAAGAGCTAAGTTTTAGAGTCAGTCCTACCAAATTACAGTGACGTCATTTTTGAAGGTATCTGAGCCTCTATCAGCCAGTGGTGGGACACGCCTTTAGACTTTATAATCTGTACATGGATTTAAAACACCGGCTGCACGAAAAAGGAATAAAAAAGTGCCAAATTTCTGGTGCATATGCCATTTGTATTTTTAATATTCTTTTGGATAACAATTTAATGTTGAATATGTAACCAGTTTTTATTAAGTATTTGATATCTCATCTGCATATACCCAGAAGGCATGCATGGAGCTGGTTATTAGGTGTGCATACGTAATTTGTTTGTTAAAGACGACGGCACGCAGTTATACCCGCGCTCTGAATTATTTAAATTCTACCCTCGTCGAGATTCAGGGCGGCGAACCCATCCCCCCATTTTGTGCTCGGATGAATTTCGTGGTGTGCGTTCGTATTTTATTGCGCCTGTGTGTACGTTTGTGACTACCACTTCGTTCTGAGTTCCTGGTACAAGCGAGCTTTGGATTCTTTGTTCCGAAATCTTTGGAAGTAATATGAAATTTAAAATGGATGTTTCCACTACTGAATAAAGAAATATACTTATTCTTTTCTTTAGAGAAAAGATAACAATTTGTTTTTATTGGAGTTATACTTTGTGGTTAAATAGACTGTTATAAAGTTAATATTTATAAGTAATTTCCATTTTCAATCATGAAATATCAATTGATGTTAAATTTATTCATAGCGGTGGCCAAGTCGCTTTTGTAATGCCGTTTTCATTTCATTGATTGCTTTTGAAACACGGAATAATAACAATCGAATTAATGTGCGGTTATTTCAGATATTACAAAAGGGCCTTCTTCATTCCTTCAAGTCGTGCGGTCGGATGGATTAATACATTTTAAAGGCCTTCGACGTTTTGAATGAGATTATATTTCAAAGATATTGTAAAGGGGTCTCAAAGCCCTGTGGGAACTAAATACACAATTTCTCTACGTTTTATGAATGTTTGTACAATTTCACTTGAACAAATTCGATATCAACTAATTACGAACATAGAGTATAAATATCGTAGAAAGGTTAAATGGCTATCATCTCTTGGTTTGTCTAAAAAATGTGGACGCTGTCACTGTCATTATAAATCTTACACTTAAATACGAGCATTTATAAGTCATTATTTATAAATATCTGTAATATGTATTATACATTATTTAAAATTTACGTAAATGAAATCCTCGGCCGTCTCATTTGTCTTTCAATAAAATGGAACGGGCGTGCTTGACGGAATATATTTCCAAACGTTTATTCAGAATTAAAACGTACACACGAGCTGAGGCAAGCCGAGCGCCGAGCGCCGAGCTCTGCGGTTGTAAATTAAGCAACACGTCACAGACTAAACATCGCCGAATCGAAATATTACCGGAATAAACATTGGACGAAAGAAAATTTTAGCCAGCAATTTGGACGTGACTCCGGTGGCTACGAATGTTTATAGCCGGTAATATTTTGATGCGGCCCGCCACCCACGTAACCGCATTCGTCTATTTAAAGACGGCCCCTCAAAGAAACCTCGGCGGCCACTCCACTTCTATTTGTATCGCCTTAAATTACGCCTCGCTAAATCAAAAACGAGATATTTTAATGACAAGCTTATATTTCAAGCCAAGATCAATTACTATTTTCTTTTAATCCGACTTTTATAACTTAGATGCGATTCTTTTATTTCTTTACTAAACTTTAAATGTAAAGGAATTTTTATTTGCTAGTATTCCTTGAGCATTTTAAATTCTATTTCAGCTGGTTTTAGTGTTTTGCCCTTGGTTTATGAATTTTGTTTTATTAAATTTATAATTTATCACCGTTATTTCACATCAGGTAAATATTTTCCCTTATTATCTTGTGTTTACACCCTTTGTTGTAAACACCTTAATACCTTTGTATTAAATAATAAAGCGAATTTTCCTTCGTTACTTAACAAGTTAATCAAACAGACGTGTCATTAGACATTAAGTACCGTGTTTCAATCTATCTCGCTCGAATTGATAATAACAGGGTTGCATAAGCTCGCGCAGCTACTGGCAGCTGTTGCTAATTAGTCCAACCGCGCGTTAATTATTATTTAGTCTGTGTTAATGCTAATGTCTGCTCTGTTTATGTCTTGCTCTATGCCCGCCAAGGAATAGGACAACTAAATTACATGTATCCAGTACATAAATAACTAGCTGTTGCTCACGACTTCGCCCGCGTAAAATTAAAAAAATAATAAAAATATAGCATATGTTACGCACAGATAAGTCAGTACCTTACTACCTTTCTAACAGTGGAAGAATTTTTAAAATCGGCCCAGTAGTTTTTGAATTATTTCAATACATACAAAAATACAAAATCTTTCCTCTTTATAATATTAGTATAGATTACAGAAATACCATGGTATAGTGACTTAATTATAGAAATAAATTTTAATTTGATATGATGGAAACCCGTTCATGAAATTTTAATATCAATTGTGGTTAAATTTAAAAATACAAAACACAATTTGTGGTTAAAACATTCCCGTGTTTTTGTCAACGGTAGTGTATAAATATTACTCATTTACATAGTTTTCAGCTTAATATTATTCGTTCACGCTAATCTCTTATAATCATGAAATATTCCAATTACTTTGGGAATACAGTTCTGTCAACTACGTCTTTTTATCTCGACACGAAACGTTCTTATCAAAAAGATAGAGAAATATTCATAAAACGTGAACGCGTTTGCTACAAATTAGTTTTCGTGGGTGTGTTACATCGGAATACAATATCTTTATCACAATAATGTTTGTTATTTTATCAGAAAACCTCTTGTTTGTTTGATATAACGTTTTACGTAGCTTCCTTTAGTATGTTTTAGATGAAAACATCGAAATTAATAAAGAAGGTTAAGGATTTATCCTTATCTGTATAAAATTTTTAAGACTTACAAAGATTTGATAAACAGATATTGTGGATAAAGTATATATTAAATTGTTTAAATAAATTCATACACTTATAGAACATTATGTGATTTTGTCTTAAAATATGGCAATTTTATTACATTACTTAAAAGGATTACAGATTAAATCTAAACATTATCTGTAATTTAAAGATGTGCATTTCCTTTTTGTTTAATCTTTATTATAATGGTGTGTGAATAAATTGAAATGTTATTTTCGTTTTGTTACGTTTCCAGCGAGCGCTGCTACGTTTTACAAAGAACATAAGTAACATTTTGTAGCCCGTAAATATGTTTAAACAGAACTCACGCTGTGCATCTTTCGTGTCGGAATGTTGTTTCTGAAATGTGTTTACAATGTTTTAGTTTACTTTGTGTAATCGTTTTATGCAATGTACGCTACAACAATGTCAACAAAGTCCTTAAAAAGTTTGTTTTTCTAAACCTTTCATTGGCACAAAGTAATTAACCTCAATGGATACCATTTGTAAAAAATCATAATCTTAATAACTTTATAATGAAAATTGTATTAACCCTCTCAAACATAAGATCGCGGAGTTCTATTATTAAAATTAAACGAAGAATAACTAAACTAACTGTAGCAGTTAAAGTTCGTTTCTTTTGTTTCGAAAGAAGTTAACAGTAATAACTGTCGTGTACCAGGAGTACATGAAGTGCGAGTAGTCGAGCGTCGCAAATGAAGCGGAATTCGTGGCTGGGTATAATTTCCTCGAGTCAGTCGTTTGAGCGCGGCGGCGAGCGCTGCGAGGGGCGCCGTCACTCGACAACGGATTAAATAAAGTTTCGTAGCGCGTTAATTGCCACCAGGGGCTCGCTGCCGAGCGCTTGCCGTGTCTATAATGAGACGGCTTCTTTAATGAAAATACCGAGACCATACTCCCTCCCCATACTTGTGCGAGCGATTCACACGGTTATGACTGCAACCAATCTTCATTGTTGAAATAAATTACTTTTATATTTCTTCTAAATAGTCAGTTTACCGGTCGCTAGTCACGATTTTAGACCACACGTGTTTTAACTTCAGTTTTTATTACGCTTAAGTAACTTTTATTGTACGAAGATGCTTTTTACACTACATTCATTAGTGAATTACAGTTGGATGTTGATAGCTAGTGATTTTATATCATAAGCAATTGACCACGATCACGGCTATCGATCGTGCAAAGCAGCGGGTATGATAGTAACAATTACACAGATTGGTGTAGAGATAATTGAAATCGCATGAATTCGAGATGTACAACGGGCCGCCGGTGTACACGTCAGATCGCGTGACCGTAATGATTAAGGTCCCAAAAAAACTAGGTAAAGTATATCGGGATATTCCGTTCTTGGAATCAGAGGGTCTGACGTGCCGTGCGCGTTGTCGCGTTCGAGTTTGTTCGTACGGTTATCATGACATAAATATAATGTTATTTTTAGTGACCACTTTTCGTTTTAAAAACAATTTTAATTAGAAATAAATTGAGATTAGAAAAATAAATAATTTGAATGATTTCTGGACGACTTTCATTTGATATGAAAAATTTAGTTACTAGGAATGCATAATAAATCTTACTTTGAGATTTATAAAAATAAAAAATCAAGAGCGCAAGTAATAATAAATTACCTTTTTATTTATACAAAATGTAAGCGAACGTTTAAATAAAAACAGATATAAAACTTTAACATTCAGGCAGATCGCGATGGTCGTAAATATGTATTTTTAGCAGATGATTGAAATAAAATACTTTTCGTGCAAACAAAATCACTTTGATGTTCGGTTGAATGTGTAATTACGTTTTATTTTCGAATTAATTTATATCTGGGGACAGAAATATTTATTTGGCAGAGGAATACTTAAGTCATGTTTGCTTAGTGGTTTTGTGGCCAGCTTCCAGATCTGAATAACACAGATCAACTCCGTGTGGAGAAATTAATCAAGAGTTATGACTCTAATTAATTAAGATGTGTGTGTTTGCTGCTTTATAAATACTTTTTAATGCTCCTGAATATAGATCGTTATGTGACACTAGCTGTTAATGGCGTGAAAATATATAGCCTAAAGCATGTCGTAAGTGTAGGGCTTTTTATTAAAAAAAGAATTATTCAAAAATATGCTGTGATTGCTGACATCTTAGGCAACAAAGAAGTGTGTGTTTACGCTTTATTATATAATAATAATAATAATAATAATTTATTTAATTCATGTAACATATATAATAGTATAGATTAGAATTTTTTAACGTTGATGAAGTGTGGTATGTCACAGAATAATATAATAGGTGTATGGTAATTGGAGATTTATGTAACCACATTTGTGACTCATTAATGCGGCAATGTTTGTAGAACGGTCATAGTGTTTTAATAAAGGTTTTTTTTTATCCGATGCTCATTCTGTTCACGAATGGCGACCGTACCAACACCGCCTTGTAAATTATTCCCAAGACGACTTTACGTCGAAGCTGAGGCGTTCTTTATTTTTTATTATAGAACCAGTTCGCATCGTTAATTTTTAAATTAAGCACTTAATTACGAGCCGACATCCATTTACGCCCGCAGGGAAGCTTATAAAAACTAAATAACGTGTAGTTGCATCGATAATTATAGGTAATTAACTTTTAAATGCCGGGCATCGGAGCATCACTAAAATATGCGATTATTGAAACATCGATATTCCGATTATTCTTCTCGATTAGAGATTGAATAATTGATGTATGAACACAAAAACAATTTGATGATTTATTTTATGGGTAATGTTACAATTAGTTACACACCATTGTAAAACATATGTGTTAACATTTCGTGGATGATTAATGATTTTTCACTAATGAAGCGATCGATCGTTTTGACATAATCAAATTAACATTTTTATATCTAAAACAGGAAATAGCAGTGTTATAAACAGCACTATATAGCACTGTTATAAATAGTCGTTTTTTATGTTTCTATTAATTAGTGCTATTTTGACTTGTTTAAACAACTAATTACCCTGTCAGTCTTGCCAAATAACCGCTCGACTCAATAACGGTGTAGCTCCACTGATTGATGAACATTTGCCAGCTCAACAAATTGTGAGGACTTTCCCCCTCCTAAAGATTTAGTCGTCATGATGAATTACATCATTATACGCCCGCTCTTATATGAAAAAAACTGCTGCGTAATTAATAGGGGAGATCACCTACCAGTATAACATGAATTGCCAACGGTTTAAAATGAATGTGAATAGAGAGCTCACAGATATACAACGAACCATGAGCGGATTTCATCCGACGCGAGGCATTTAAACAATGTGAAGGCATCGCGCGGACATTATATCGTACTCGTAAATCAGTGTTGACGCGCAGCTGTAATTGGCGCGCTGCGGCCGGCCGCCTCCCAGTTCACCGCTACTCTATTCATGCTCTCCTGGTGGTCCTAGATACAAATGCAATGGACGATGTATTGATTAATTTTATTTATTCAAATAATAATTAAAATAAAATAAAACAAAATAGTTAACTTTTTTTTATGTTTGTTAGTGGCCATATTCCTTTTTTAAATAATATTTGACATACATAAATAAATTAATAAAGTAAAAACACATAAATTAATACTAAATTAATCATAATGTACAATTTAATTTAATATTGCGAATTCAGCTATACCTGACCGTTGGATAATAAATTAATCTGCTATCTGACATGTGCTCGTAAATCATTATAAATTGTATTTGCTACATTGAAAGCGCATGTATGTAGTAAGATAAAAATTGCGAATAATAATTGTGTTGCTGATCAGTTAGTGAAAGTTTATGAATAGACACTTGGAAAAAGATAATATTTGCATACATATGTTTCAACAAAAAATAGTTTAAAAAATAAACGTAAATCTACAAAACAACAGTTTAGACCTTATTGGGAATGCCAATAAAACGATACTATCTAATCGAATTTCTTTGATAACAAATAAACAGGAAGTTTGATAAAATATTTACATGTTAATTAATCATGCTTATATTATTAAAATTAAATCTAAATTATATGTATTATAAAATAATCTTGTTACATTTAATCTATACAAAATAGTAGATATCATTTTTTAATTTGTTTCGCGGAGGTTTATTTTGTTTTGAGTTGTTGAATGGCGGCCTGTTCAATTGACTGGCAATAAATGGCTGACAACAAACCGGTCAATTGAAAAAAAAGTTGTTCGATACGATATTTAATAATTGAAAACAATTAAGAATTAAACGATCATTTATTTGTAATAACCCCAAATACTTTTATTGATAGCCAAGAAATAAGTTTTACTTTCTTGATATCCGTTTTCAATATTTATCCGTTGCTATTGTAATAGTTTATGTCGTTAAATATATTTTATATACTTGGTATATTAGTGAAACGCAAATGTTGGAGACGTCAACCCTTAATTAGTTTATAGGTAGGAAAGACTATCATTTATATTAAAACTATCTCAAACCACGTGTAGAAGTTTAACCATAACAGGCTGTTTAAAAATGAGAAAAGTCAGTCAATAAATACATGTCGGTTTAAACACGGCCAGTATAAATAACATTCGATTGTCAATTCAAGCCCCAGACAATCGAGTGCCAGCCCTTTAGCGTCACTATTTGTCATAGACATTCGGTAGCGCGGGATACAATAGGAATGCACAAGCCACGGCCCGCTCGCCAGCACCAACGTTTGCGACCCGTTTTTATTTTCTACGTTAGAAGCCACGCGAATCGAGCTCCCCGTATACTGTGCACACTCGCCGTTTTAGATTGCTCACGCTCCAGTACACGAATACAAAGTCTGTTCACAGCGGACAGACAATTTATATTCTTGTTCAACTCGTTTTAGGGTTCAATTCACAATGACAGACGATCGACAAATAAATCCAAATGCACGATTCAAACCCGAGTGCCCGTTTGATTTGATTTCGAACATGACTCTGAGAAAATGTTGAATTAAATTCGATTTTATAATTTAATAGGTGCAAAGTTGATGTTACATTTTAAAAGTGTTTTTATTGTAGTTTTTATTAGTCAATTTATTTTAAGAACTACATATAAAACGTAGCATTAATTTATTTAAATTTAAGGTACAAGAGTATGAGATGTTTAGCCAATATTTCTTTTATATCGTTGTTTATTGCAACATCTAATATCAAAACGGAGGTCACAAAGGTCGATTTACAGCATTAATGTAGTTCTTTTTTTAATATAATCGATTTCGTTATGCCTTATGGTAAACAAATGTATTTCGAAATTCAAACACGAGCTTCAAATAACAGTTTTTTATTATTTTCAGGTAAGCGCGAACTGGCTGGACAGGTGAGGGTTTTGTTCTGTTTGCGGTCTGCGCGGGATGTGTGAACTTTATTACGGCCGGTTTTATTGTTAGCCGCCGCGGCGCTGCGGTCGCTACATCAGCCATCGCAAACGCATTAACGTACATCATGCGCATTAGACACGTATGTTCTTTGCTGTTTATTTCTGTATACAAGCTTTTTAATGTTCAACATTATATTAGCCCGTTGCTTTCAATAACGCGATAAATCTACTAAATTACCTAATGATTGGCACAGATAAGCGTTATATCAATCTTAATGTTTGTGCTTGCAAAGAAATTAGACAAAGGGACTAAATTCCCTTACAATAACGACGAAAGTACCTTAGCAAATAAAAAAACTAGTACTAAATTATTGTGTACCATCTCTGGTATGAAATTTTTTTTTTTAAGTCCTACTAATGTATTCTTTAATAAAAAATGTATAAAATGGCATTCCGTTCCTCATTTCTTGGAGTAAATGTTCTTATCTGTCAACACAAATTTGCCATAAATTACAAGGTGCGAACGTTGAAAAAATTACAATAATCTCTTTGTTTGCGAAGTCGGCGTGTGAATTTGAACGTTAGGAATGATTGTTGTTGGAGTGCGGCTAAACGAGTTACATCAGCCTATTGAAGTGTGAGACCGAGCATTAGGGACCGCATTAAGGCCAACATCACGTTCAATAACGTGTGCGGCGAATTGCGATTTATAGCTGCTATTTTAAAACGGCATTAAGTTACACGTCTGGTTTAGCCCTTATCTGTGTAACTTTATTAACCTATTCATCTCAACGGTTATAGCTCGATGTGAATTGTTTATGAACGCACAGATGTGTCGTTAAAGGATCATGATTATCTTCAGTTCCGATGCGAATAAGCGATAAAGACGATGGCAAGTTTGACGGCTGATTGATTCATTCCAGTGTAGATAAAGGCGCGTCGCCGTCGGCTGTGGGGTTTATTGCCGTCGCTTTATTGTCTCCGAGCGCACATGAACAGCCGAGAGACAGTCGACGCGGCGACATAAACCTGCTCTGTAATAGCTTTTCGTTGTTTATAACTGCGATTCGAGATGTTTTTGGTGGAAAATGAATTGTTAAATACACATTGTAAGGAAAACATTTTATTTTTAATAGTTTACATACCTGACTTACTTTATTAGAAGTATCATTAACGTATTACTTGCTTCCTATTTTTTTTATTCAATAGATTAACTTTCGTCCACGACTGCGTCCGCGTGGAATTAAAAAAACAAAACTGAGTAGCCTATGTGTTCTTTACTATCCTCTACGTCTATGCCAAATGGCATCGAAATCCGTTCACCCGTTTAGGCTACAAACTCTAACAAACATCCATCCAGCCATCCATCTAAACTTTCGCATTTATAATATTAGTATGATATGATTGAAGTTATTTCTGTTTCGACACTGTAAGTACTATGCGAGCAAAAAACTAAGGATGTTGTTCCGCTAGATGAGGCTATTTGCATTACAGTGTGCCCAGGAAATTGCGAGGGAACGATGCACACAGTGGGGATGCAAAATACCCGGTGATTGCACACGGCTGCGACTGCTAACTGTATGTTCCACTCCACTGGGAGTATAACCTCGATGTAATTTATATTTGAAGCAACGCAGAGCTACACGCGCTCCGACATAACGCTATGTTTCCAGAAATAATCTTGCACTTAATGCCCTAAAAAGGAGGGGAGAATGAACCTGATTTGGGGTAATCGCGCCTTTTGTTGATCTTACGTCAAATTATAGTAATAACCAGATGAATTTTAATTGCTAAATCGTATATCTTTCTAACTTTGATATCATAATATCACTTTAAGTATAACTATGTTTTACAATGTTATATTTCATGTGATATCGAGAAAAATTAATACCGTTGTTGGCTACCTACAAAATGTTCAACAGCGGGTGGTCTTGCGGGTAAAAATAAATTACGAGGTTTGTGGAACAATGGCAGAGCGCGTCTGTTTCATAATAACTTCAACGTTTAAAGTCTTAAAGAACAAAAATATAAATGTAATTTTAAATACATTTTATAAAAACTTCCTTTTATAATAGTTGAAGGGTTATTGTTTAGTGATTTCCATTTAGTAACTTTTACAAAACGTTATGTGTAATTTATGTACTGGCCAGTTGCACTACAACATACATCTTTATTTTTTATCAGTGATAAAATCATGAAATAAACATGGCGCCTTTAATGCGCACCTGTCATTACGATTTTGCTCTTTGTTGTTGCGATAAAGAATACTTTCGATACAAAATCAAGATAATGCTGGTCGAATGAAAACATAGATACAAAACGCAATTAGTATATCGCCGCAGATAAAATCCATCTCATCTATTAGCTGTTGTTATCTTAGAAAACAATCTGCTCAGAGCGCCCGACGCTTACCCGAAGCTTGCCCGACGCGACGGCCTCCTTTACGTAATTACTTCTTTATATTTCATTGGCATTACGGAGTTTCGCTATTCGTATCGATACAAATCAGCTTTTAATGCTTAAGTGTTTTATAGTTTATTTATTTTCACCGTAATCAGTGACTTTATTTGCATCATAAACATAGTCATTTTGACCACACTAATTGATATTATAAATCGGTCCAAATACTTCCAAAAATATTTTATTATTCCGTTAGTTATTTATTGTGTAGAATTGGAAATAGACAAACAATGTGTGTTAACAATATTTACATTTCCATAGTGACTTTAATACGTGGAATAGAGCACAAAGGCGTACAAACAAACAGAAATAGATTAACAATTATTCAGTGTTTCGATTCGGCAACAAGGGTCGGTTATTGTTTGAAACGTGGAAACGCTTGGAGGCGAACGTTTCGCTCTACAAATGTTTTACGAACCGTCCGTGCATTAAAACTAGCAAACACAAAGCAACGGCGAGCGTAACTCCGGTTTTAAATTTTTAAAACCGCACTTCGCGGGCCATGAAGCGTTCGCTACATTACTGTTGCAATATTTTACTTCTTTCCTGTTATGTAATCCTGGTACTCCAACCCAAGACGCGTCGAGTAACGTTAAAAAAGTAAAACTACCTTTTTTAAAAATGCCACGTATCATTAAATTAATTTGATATTAAAGTATGAACATTCAATTAAAGTCAGTCTTGATTTTACTGCTAACTATAATGAATTTCTTGAAGGTTAAACATAACCGTTAATTAAACTAATTCGAAAACCTGTGAGACACATTAATTTAATATGGTTTCATAATGACACTAAGAGGAAAAGGATCCAAAGGAAATCAAAATAAGTTTTAGATTAATCACAAACGTTTTACAATAATTTAACCTTGAGAGAGCATTTATAAATGACAATATCAAATCTTTAATTTATTCATATGATTTGTCATCAAATATAATAAATAGGGTGTGTAGTATTTAATTATTGAATGTTGTAACGCATACCAGGCGGGCAGCCCGGGGCTAGCCCGCTAATTGCACAGCCCCACTTTGTGAACTAATCGCCTCCTTGTGCAAACTAATAGCGTGCCCCGTTTTTATTACGACTCCATTTATTTGTGCCGTGTACTCTGAATAATTAAACACGACTACAATTCTTTGTTTTAACTATTTTATTACTTGGTTTACGTTTACATTTTTTTCATTAAATGGTTGTTTTATGTTAGTGATATATGAAGGGCAATTGGTTTTGTTAATGTAAAGTGAATGAAATTAAATTAATAAAAAGAAAGGAATGCAAAAATAATAAGACAATAACAGTCCTCTTAAAGTGACTTCTTAGTTAATTAATAATTGTATAAACATGAGTAGTATTAAATCAAAGTACTAAGATATCAGGACTTGTCTGTCTCAAGGATCTATTATGGAATCTGATAGGTGTTCAAAAAGATATGTTACTAAAGAACAACGTGATTTCAAGGCAATTACAAACTTTTTATACTTCAAAGTGCTCTATTCTTTATAAAAATTACATTTATCCATTTTGACGTTGCCTTTTATGTTTTTGAAAAGCAAGACTTTAAAAGTTTTCCATTTAATCTCCATCCTGCGAGCTCAAACAATTACAGTATATTTAATAAGGTCCCGTTCGGGTTGCGCCGCCGGCCTTTATCTCTGTATTTTATGAGATGAATTTTCTTCGACGACGTAATCGTTTCGAAGAACAAGAGTTTCGCGAGTGATTCTTTGCTAAATGAATAAAACTTTTAATTGAATCGGTTTGGTAGTGATTTTGATGGTTTCAAATCTTTAGTTATTTCGATTTATGAGAAAATTCAGCATTGTAATATTAACAAACAAAGACTAAATCTAAATAAGATTTCGCATTTTTATAAACTTTCGCATTTATAAAAATGCGAAAGTTTAGATGGATGGATGAAATTTGGCATAGACGTAGAGGATAGTGCGGAAGAACACATAGGCTACTTTCTTTTGTTTTTATTAATACAACACAAATGGAGTCGCGGGCGAAAGCTAGTTTTATATAATTTATTAAACAAGTTAATAAAAAAGTATTCCATAGTAGTTATGAAGAGTTTTATTCTCACAAGAATATAAAGGTAGGGATGTAATGTAGTAAGTTATTGTAACTTTTCTGGTCACGTATACGTAATCCCTTTGGGCGTATATAAATTTCGCAATTCGTCACGATGGGTATCTCAAAACGTACCGAGGAGAATTTCACGCCACATTTTCAACATAACTATCATTTACAATGTTAGATAATACGTGTACATTTCTTTTACTTTATAAAGATTGCAGTCGAGATGAGAGTTTATGATGAATTGATTCTACCAATTCTCATGTAAGGAATGAAACATAGTTAACTGAATTAGAGTGGTTTAATTGTTACTTAAGTAATCCTTTAGCGTAGATTTCTTCTAAAAATAGTCTAATCGAAATCTTTAGTAACTACCTAGTACGGAAGTAAGTTGTACAGACTTAAAATAATTTAATAAATATATTACTAAACCAGTGATAGCGATATTACGGGAAATAAGTCGCGAAGTACTAAGCATTGGTTTGCTCGAGCGCTTGTAAGGCGCGACGGTAAATCAGCGCTAAAGCTTTCTTTACTTCCCCTGATTTATAGCGCGAGGGGCGATGCTCGCTTCCCCTCTTTGTGCACATACTTTATATCCGTAATTTCATATATTATTAATGGACTACCATTTGCTTGAATTTAAGCTGTAAGCTTTATAAGCTTAATTTTAGTAACATTTAGTTCTATAATAAATTATGTTATACTATCTAGTATGAAACGGTATTCAAATTAGTGACTTATCTTTGTGTTTTACGCGTCAGGTTAAAATATTAAGTTGTTTGTAATTCAGTAACTCAAAATAAAAAAGTTACAGTTACTAAAAACAAGCTTGTAATGTCACAAAGAGCATAAAAGATTTCGATTATGACAGAAACGAAGGAGATATCTCGTAGTTGAATAACAAGGCCGTGGGGAAGGCGATCGATCAAACAGAACTCGTATGAATCGCAACATTTATATAGATCTCGTCCTATCCCGCTTTTATCCCGGGCAAAGATTTATTTACGTGCGCGACACCTCTTGGCCCTTTGAAGTTGCTAGATGGGAGAAATAAATTTCTCGCCCGCGCGCCGCCATTGTTTTTAATTAAAGCGGCATTAACTCGCCAACTTTATTATTATTAGGAAGTAAAGTGAAACTTCTTTAAGGTTTACGGTTTGTTTTAGCGTTTATTAATAAAGAACTTGTACTGCTTCATGTTTTTTATTTATGCTAAAAAGATAGACAGGATGTTTGTTTATCAATTTAGATAGGGCGATAGATGTTTTCGATTTGTAAAAAGATTATTTGGCCAAATCGGCACTAAATTTTACACATTAATTTTGCACTATTTGTGTCAAGATCAAGTTAAATTCATAAAATTATCAAACATTTATATCAACAATAAAAATGGAAATTACTTAATGTATGTGTGCCGAAGTTCAATTCGTTAAGCGTGTGTGTGGGAAAGGAAACTATTTACTAAATATTGTGTGCAAAAATTACAAGGAAGCCGTGAACATGAGTGTGATCTCCACTTAATCCGTAGGACCAGGATAACAGAGCTAACAATGTGATAAAGCCACGAACACATCGGACTCACTAGCAATAACTATAAACTATCGGCCGCAAACGTCTGCCATCTTGTAGCCAGACGCGCTGAAATATTCACCTCTCACTCACACCCCTAGGGTGGGCGCGTGCCTCTCCCTCTCGCACCCTCACGCTCACACATGAGCCAGGGTGCGCTATCTCAACGGATGTGGAACGTATGTCCCGACGGGCCTTTTCGTGGTATATCAGTTTATTCTGACTATGAAGCTAATACATAGCAATTACTATCTAAACAAATTTAGATAGAGTAAACTCGTGTAATAATTTTGAAATTACCAAATCATGAAATTGATAATTTATCAATTGAAAGAGAAATTCACACCTCTAGGATTATAAGCTTTGTTCTCCTGGTATTCGAGTTGAGATTACACGAATTAATCCGGGCGAACGACTACGCGGAGGGATGAAGTTGCGCTTGGTTTCACCCGCGTGGTTATTTCCTTAAGTGAGCGCCTTTCGCTATGTTGATATGTTTTTTTATTTCTCTCTCTAGAATGGTCCGTTGAGTAAAGGCGTGCGGTGCAATTTTATTGCACATGTGTTCACTTGTGATTTGCCTTGTCTACTTTTAATATATGTTTGTATTTAACATATGAAACATCTGACATTGTTCTAAAAGAAACTTTGAAACTGTGTACATATATGTTGTCAAAATTCACAGTATGTTGAGAATCGAATAGTTTATACTCTTTTAAAATGAAATCTATGCAAGCGTAAGGTTCCACGAGGTTTTTGTAATGGAACTTTTGTGTATTAATTGTTATGGGGATCACAAAGTACTCTCTCAATGGCACGATGCGGTTTGAATAATGTATGTTGCGTTGCACGAGGGAACGCTTCTTGCGCCCTCGCCTATTGTTGTCGATGAGTGTTTTTACTATTTACACAATATAATCGCATTGTGTATACGTGTTATACTTTGCTATATTGTTATTTTCTTTTTGATGAATTATTGCATTAAAACGATGAAAAGATACGTGTCTTGCCTTTACACGTAACTCCATCTATTGGTTGTTGTCCAAAAACTTTTTACATTCTATTTTTATTTTCCTAATTCAAAAATTATTTATAACAATGGCCATAATATTGTTATTATTCTAAGTTATTATTCATGACGCAATTCCAATGTTATTAGGATTAAAATAATCCAAACGACTGGTACCTTGTTTTTTTAATCGCACTGATTACCTGCGTCCGGTACCAGGGCAATATAGATGTATGAAGATTGAAGATGATGCGAGGACCCTCGGAGTGGGTCGACTCGCTGTCGGGCGCGACCGCGTCCTCTCATACTGTTAATCAATTACTCACGCTGCTGGGCGAAGCGCTTTTTCCGCCGTGTAATGGATACCGCACGTATCCAGTAATATGTGCACGGCTGCATGCGCCCGGCGCGCCGGCTGCACGCCTCACTGCACACAAGCACGACCCTAAGCCGCGCTACACGCCGACACGCTTGTCTGCCTCCGTTTTTTATTCACGCATGTGTGGCCCTACCTTTATGCTCCCCTTTTACCCTATTTGTTGATATAGCGGTTATGACATTAAATACAGTTTTCAAAATGAAAATTGCCACCGAACTTTCATTTTTAATAACGCAACCGTTTTCGCATTTTGTTAAATTTTATCGTATTTATTATCAATGCATATAAGTTGATTTTATGCTATCATAGTTTTCTTTCATCCTCCTGTAAGTACACTTGATTTGATGTAACAACTTTTATTGTCTGATAACCCTAGACCTTCGCAGAAGTAATTGAGATAAAGCATCGATAAAACTCGTTTAGATGTGTCGTTAATTGACTCTTAGTACAAGGGCAGTCTTGTATTGTTACTTGTTAGTGACGAGGTATCGCGTGCTCAGCCGGCCATTTGCCGCGAGCGCGTCTCTCAGAGGCTCAGCTTGCGTGCCCCGTAGCGTGGCGTCGTTTTTGCGCTCTCTTTGTTTTATTGTTTTCGTTTGCTCGTATAAAAATGAGCGGCGCGTCCGTCATTGTTCGCTCGCCTCTCGTCTTCGGTTTGTTAAACGCCTCGGGCGGTTTCTCGGAGCCGATTCCGTTGCATTATAATAGCATTATTAAACGCTACGGTAATAGACTACGTTTTTTGCCTTGTTAGCGGGTCTATTCAGACTTTTTTTAGGCGAGCATCGTAAACATCTGCGTTAATTGTCGGCGATGAAAGATAGTCGGTACTGAAGTAAATCATTCATTCTACAATGGAAGCGAATAAAGATTGCGTCTATCGGTAAAACAAGGGTTCGTATTAGCATAAGGACGCGGTGGCTCAAGTCCGCGGCCCAAATAAAGACGGAAAGTAATTTACATATGCAAATGGCGTGTCGTTCCCATGCAAATACGTGCTCGGTTTATTACAAACGGCTTAATGATGGCCGGGATCCAGGCCGGCGCTGTGCTGCAGAGTCGCCGCTATTTGTCTTCCAATCACGACGAAATGAGGCTAATATTTAATCTTCATCCTCTGCGATGTTATAACAATTTGTAGGCTCCTTGAAAATTTACCTCTTTTAACGAGGGACGTTGGCCAGTCTTAAAATTGTATGAGAAATTCAATCCGGGTAGCTATAAAACTATCTAGTTAATGATGACAAACAGTTATAAAATAGGAGACAAACTTTTTATATAAAAACATTGAATGATTTAAGCTAGACATAAACTGAGATTTGATCCGTATAGTTACGGACCACCAAGGTTATTGTTATATTTATATCTAGTTAACATCTAAAAGTTATAAAACCATTGACTTCTAGAAGGATAGGTTTCTTGGAAATTATAGTTAAGTTTCCAAACCACGCGCAAATTTTACCGTAAAAATGACAAAAATCAAATAAACACGAAATAATACTCTTTCGCCTGTCCATTTATAGAGGTCAGTGTATAAAATATTCCAAAGAGTAAAAAGAATCATTTTGTAAATATTTCATCATTTTTAAAAGTAATCTAGAAATCTCAAAAAGCATGGCAATATATCTCTCAGTCTGATAAGATCTGTTATTGCGTCATATGAATATTTTTTTGACTCATAAAAACATGTCTAAAGAATTTTGACAACGTTACAAAATTAATTCGTTGCCACCGAATTTTAATATTCTACCGAATTTCGAATTAAAGTGATTATTTATATTAAATTGTCTTAAAATATACAATAATAATATTTAACATTTGCACATATTTGGCATGAAAGTCGACGCATTCTTTGTGTTTTTTTGCCTTAATTAAACTTAAGGCGCTGGTCATATAAGGTAAACGCATCTTTTAAGTTGTCAGATAAATAGCAGATGGTTAACTTTAACGAGCACAATAATAGTGCCGATTGACAGGTGTATATAGTTTCTCAAACAACTAGCAATTATGAGTTTCCACGTAATTTTAATTCGATTTTTTCGACAAGAATTAACGAAATGTATATTTTTTTGCACATGGGTTGCGGTGTTGGAAATCCACGGTAAGAACGTGGAAGAAAGACGAATAACACATGAAAATGACCATTTAAGTTAGTTGAATGTATTGAAAACATGTGTCTTAGGAGAGACGTTATCCATACAAACGCTAACATAATATACAGGAAAAAAAGAAAAAAACACATTTTTTTTCCTTACTTTACTTAAAAGAAACAATTGAAACTTGTTCAAAATTTGTTTATCAGATGCGATTAGTTTGGAGAACATATTCCGAACCATTTGGCAATACAACTTTAACTAAACAGTTATGGCAATACTCCAAGAACAAAGTTTTCTATATTACGTTGAAATGGTTACTGTTTATTGTTAGTTAGTATTTTACACATTTATTGACGCTGTACCAGCTTTTATATTCTCGAGGAAACAAACAGTTGCGCAAGTAATGTATGTATGCTTATTTACATTGTAAATGAAGGTTTTATCTCCGTAGATGTTTTACAACTCTCAAGCCGTGCACGTTTTCTTGCATATATTCACACTTTGTTTTTTTTGTTGATTTTTATCTTCATATTAATGGCCAGTTATGAAGGAGCATGACCATATTAGCATATTAAGGGCCTCTCCCACCACTGGCTGATAGAGGCTCAGATAGCTAAAAAATGACGTAAGGTAAAATTCGATATTTCCATCACGTATTTTCACGTTGGATTGTTATCAAACAATTTAAGCGCCAATAGCCTAATGGTTTGGGGTACGGACTACCGATCGTGAGGTCGAGGGTTCGAATCCCGCCATTCGACTATTGTCGTGAACCATATCCTAGCACAAGCCTTAGAGCTTAGTTGGAATGGTTAAAGGAAATATTAGTAAACTAGCTATCGCCCGCGACTCCGTCCGCGTGGAATTTAAAAAAAACAAAAGTGAGTAGCCTATGTGTTCTTCCAGACTATCCTCTACATCTATACAAAATTTCATCGAAATCCGTTCAGCCGTTTAAGCTACAAACTCTTAACAAACATCCATCCATCCATCTAAACTTTCGCAATTATAATATTAGTAAGATTAACAAAAATCTACTAATATTTTCAGAAAAAAGAATTTGGTAGGACTAACACTAAGTTTGATATTGCGAAAAGTAATTTTTTTGTTACCAGGTTAAAAATAAATCATTTGTATTACAGTCACACGTGTGGTATTTATAATTCCAATCTGCATTTCTCGCTCCGAAGCATCTTTAAAAACTTCTTAAAATATTCAAAAGAATTTTTGGTACATCGTTATTAAGTTTTCAAATAGCTCTGGTGAGAAAAAATGTACAAATATTAAATACGAACAACAATTTTAATAAATGATTATGCATGAGACGTTCGAGTTAAATTAATAGGATTCATTTGCATTCATTAGCTTTATAACCAACGCGCTTGCTAATCTTTATTTTGACGTTATGTGCGCCTGGTTATAACACATTTTGTAACGGACAAGAATTCTCTCGCTCGTTCGATTTGATAGCTATCGGACAAATTAAAAAAAGTCATTCCAAATGAAATGAGCCGCGTAAAGGCATTAAGTGACAAATTAAACAATTTACATGTAAATGTTTGGTTCATTACAATTTTATTACATAATTATGCTAATATATTATGAATGTAACATTATTAATAAAAGAAACATTGATATGACGACAGTTTCGTATGGAAGTAAAAATTTGCGACCAGTACTTAAAAAAAGAATGGAAAGAAAAAAAGTTTGTTGGTTTATCGCTTGTTTTTAATTTTAACCCGTGAATTTTTTTTAAAAAAATATTGGGACACGCCTAGTGACCGCGCCACGACAATTAGGAGCGCATAAAACAGGTTAACACGAAGTCTCATTAACATGAATAAGTTTCTCATAAAATCTTTTTAATATTAAAGAAGTTTCAAGACTTCGCGCTCTGCTCGGGATGATTTTAATGAAAAAACTCGGAGCGTCTCGGTCGGTTAAAAATTGTTACTCAGTTTCATTTCAAAGGGAAATTAATTTATAATTCAAGACATACGAATAAGATAATATCTCTTGGCTATTTCATAAGCAAATTGGTACATTTAATGCAAATGTGAATTATTAAAACATTGATAACTTATAACCTCAAAGTTAACCTTTAAGTTGCTTTATTAATTTATATGTCCATAAACATGACAGACGAGATATTTCTGAGATGCAATAATATACTGCAAAACTAACTTTATCAAGGTACGAGTATTTGATCGAACTTAGTTCAGAAACGAACCTCACTTGAGAAACTCCTTTATTTTCACACTAGCTGTTCGCGTGCGGATTCATCTGCGTGTAATTATAAAAACTTTATTTTATTGTTTACATTTGTCAAATTATCAATAGCAAATGTCAAAATGACATGACATGACATGACAAACCTTAGCAATCTTTCTTTCTTGATGTTGGCAGCAACTTATGGTCTCTTTTCCACATTAGGGTTTTTATCCAAAATATTTACCCCTAAGTTTAACGGCATGAAAATATATAGCCTAAAGCGTGACCAAGTGTAAGGCTTTTTATTAAAAAAATAATTATTCAAAAATATGCTGTAATTGCTGACATCTTAGGCAACAAAGAAGTGTGCGTTTACGCTTTATTATACAGTATAGATATAGATTTAGGTCAAAATTTTAAAATTATATTATTAATTAAACAATTTTATTAAAATTAAAAATCTCGAGAAGTCAGACAGTGCACTAGTTATAGTTTTTAACTATTATTGCAAAGAAACAAGAGTAGACAAATAATTTTGCGAAGTTGGCGCTCATAGTACAAGAGAATAATTAAAATGAACTACATATACAATAGCTGGAAGGAAAAGGAATTCGTGTTCCTTGTAAAACGTCTGGAATTAAATATTCGAAGAACGGATATTCTATTTGTTAAACTAACTAATGCTAAAGGAGACTGTAGTACAGATTTATCATACTAAATCTACACAAAGGAGGATCACTTAACGTCTATGAGTGCGGCTGTAAATTCTATATACTGAGGCTTTCTTCGTTAAAACGAAATATTAGACTTAAATTGATAGTGTTTAATAAATATTGAACATACAATTTTTATTGTCTGTGCAATCTTAGTAATTTAAGATTTTTGTATCATGGCAACACTTTTATGTTAACTCACTTCCTTTTTTCAAACACGTTCCTTCTTGTCTAACTAAAAATGTGATTGTATCTAATTTTCATGGTATTTAATTTCATTATCTTACTAATATTATAAATGCGAAAGTTTAGATGGATGGATGTTTGTTAGAGTTTGTAGCCTGAATGGCTGAACGGATTTCGATGATATTTGGTATAGATGTAGAGGATAGTCTGGAAGAACACATAGGCTACTCACTTTTGTTTTTTTTTAATACCACGCGGACGCAGTCGCGGGCGAAAGCTTGTTAGAAATAAATATGTAAAATATAACTCTCTGCTTTCATTTAATGACCAGTTAGAATAATTCGTTTGCGTGTTTGGTGTCATATTGTGGTTACCAGAGAGCATTATCATCAGGAGGGAGTCCACCCGATACCCAGCTTACCCTATCCGCTGATAACATCTCAGTACAAATAGCGTTGTTACCTGTTAACCTTAACACCGTAGCACGTTTTAGGGTTGCCAGTATTGAATTAACAATTAAATACAGTAATTGGTCACTTAAGAACACTAAGATGTAAATATAAGACTCAGTACATGAGCCTTGGATGATTCCAAATTTAATAAATAATTTAATATTATTGGAGTAGTGTGAAATGATTAAAATTAAGCGAATACGATAATTAAATGTGCAGTACTAGCTTTCGCCCGCGACTCCATCCGCGTGGAATTAAAAAAAAAAAGAGTTACCTCTGTGGTCTTCCGGACTATCCTCTGCATCTATGCCAAATTTCATCGAAATCCGTTCAGCCGTTTAGGCTTTCAAACTCTAACAAACATCCATCCATCCATCCATACATCTAAACTTTCGCATTTATAATATTAGTATGATTAGAGATAAATGTATATTTGGTTTGATGAATCTGTTCTTAATTACTGTATAGAAACTATTAACTTTCGTAGAATATAAATCAATTTGATTTTATTAACTAGCAACGTTTTTATTTATTTTCGATCAGATATTACTACTTTTATATGAATAAGAATATTGTTTTCGTATAGACTCGGAGAAAGGATTTTCCTTATTGATCTTTTGTTTAAAACTTGAATGTTCAGTACAATCAATGAACAAAACAATCTGAACTCCTTTTCTATTCACAAACGCATTCATTTTATTGTTTAGAAAATAATTACAATGGAAGATCGTTACAATAACAACGTTTGTACTAAAAAAAACCTTTTTATATAAAACGACACAAAAAAATATATTTATAAGAGTCACAAGTAACAAAAAGTAAATCCAAGTTTATGTACCTTTACAAATAAATATTAGATGGTTTCGTGTGTAGACATGCGAAAGTTCAAATAATATTATTCCAGGTCAAATATTACGGGTCAATACTTATTTGGCAACCCTGGAGTGTCCCTTTCTTACTCGTTTATTTTTCTATATACTATCTCACTCGCACTCACGTTGGGCGAGCAGTCGATGAATTAAGATAGGTATACATCGGTCTTCTGTAAAAGTTATACACTTCGTGAGCATTAGCCCTTATTTATTGCGAACATTAAATCCCATTGAAGCATTCTATCATTTGGAATACACCTTTTTTGTTGAAAGCAATGTTATAATTGTATTAAGATATTTCAATTGTTCTGATGGAATGGAATTTTATTAAACGTATTGAACTGTGAAAAGAGAAATATTTCAGATTCAACATTCACCTCTCTTTGTGATGAAAACGAATAGATTTGAGTTGAATGCGTTTAGTTTTAAAACATTTGTTCGTTATTGATTATGTATATTTTGAAGTTGTTAGTATTTAATTTACAGCACTTTATGGTAATATCAAAAATCCTCCTACAATTTTTTATTGAAAGTTCATCGTAAAACTATATTTATTTCATTAGTAATCCTTTAATCAATTAAAATAATGAATCGTAATCAATAAAATTAATGCAATTTGTTTAAATACAATTTTCTCTAGAACTCGTTTAAAAATTTAAATAAAACGCTGGCATTACCGTTTCAATATAATCGACAGGCGAGTTAACTTAATAGAAAGTAATTAACGTCAGTTTACTTAATTCGACGACTTCCAAGTTAAGGCAGTTGATAACCGACTTTCTAGTCCCCGCAAGTACTTTACATATGTACCTGTGTACACATACTTTAAAAGGTCTTTCACAAGAAGCCAACGGTATTTAAAACTACCAATCTTAGAACGAAAAATCTTATTTATTACTGTATAAATGCGATAGTTTGGATGGCTGTATAAGAGCGTGCGCACACCTGAAACTAAACGATCGCACATGTGTTTATTCTCGATTTGATTCCCATGGGCTTATATAGAGGTGCGCACACTATTTTTGGGGGTGCAACTAAACAGTTGAATAGGCTGCGGAACAATCGACAATCGCAGAACAGTTTTGTGATACTTTGGTTTAAGGTGTGCGCCCGCTCTAAATGTTGTGCACAGAGGCTAAACGGATCTAAATGAAATTTAGAAAAGAGATAGATAGTCTGGAATACCAAATAGGCTACCATTTATCCCGAAAAATGTAATTCCGCAACGAAAGTAAGATTCAATTTTGATCCCACACGGACGTACACGGGCAACAACTAGTATAGAACACAAAAATATTTTAACAATGTTACTTCTGAATGGATTAAAAACATTTTTTTACACATATAAATATCGGAATTGGCGCCAAAATACATGATAATTGACAGCATGTTAACGGAGTGACGGGCCGCCATTTTGATACCGATGCTATCGGTGGGGAATAGGGCTGTCAACTACCTGATGTCGACTTTTAACTATGGACGACACAAAAATTGACACCCGTGACTTATTTCAGACCTCTGACCCGGACACATTCAGAACCCCTTAGCCAGAATGTTTCGGGTTAAATCAGTCCATCATTTAGGGGGCCTCTTTCACTTGATTTTTAAATTGGTACTGCGACAACCCTAGTTGGGAGGCTTTAAATTGAATTGCGGTCATTGTTAAATCGACACCGAAGGCTGCCATTGTTTTATATTTCATTGCACATCGTTATTGTTTTATTGGATTGTATTTACAAAGCTTTACTGGCTTTATTCATATAAATGTGTTAATTTTTAATCCGGTTTGTCGGTACAATTAAGTTATTTTAATTTGAAATGTATAACCGAGTATTGGAAATTTCGACAGCAAACTAGTGTTATAGTATAAAAGTATTTTAAAGGATACTATTATATTTTAATGAAATGTTTCATAAATAATATTTGGTTGCAAGCATGTTTAGAGGAGACGCAAAATGATTTATCAAAAGTTGATAAACATCGCTAGGAACCCTGTTTTGTGCAAATATTAGCGGACCATAAAAGTTTATCGACCGTAAATTTGCCAGCTCTTCAGCCGACTGTGTTTATTTAACAAACACTTTGCTACAAAACTATTCGCGTTCTTGTACCAAATCTGCGATCGTTTTATCTTCAAACAAAGCCTACGGTAATTGTAAACTGCTTACTGCCAACAAATTTATTCATCTCTATTACTGGATCGTGTTATTTCAACGGTATGCTAGTTTCACACGAGGGTAGAACAACTGCAGGACTGCGGTATTGCTATTTAAAAAACGTACCAACATACAGTTTTGACAGTGAAAAAGCGTTCAAAAAGTGTACTGACCTTGTGTGAAACTAACATAATGTATTCAAAACGAAATACGTAAGCCACGTCGATATTGGCAATCAAAAAGGGAATGTTTTCGATAAAAGAATTCGCTTATGTTCG
Source organism: Papilio protenor (assembly GCA_029286645.1). NCBI lineage: Eukaryota > Metazoa > Arthropoda > Insecta > Lepidoptera > Papilionidae > Papilio > Papilio protenor. The sequence goes on along the minus strand of JAGSMZ010000007.1, from coordinate 5,913,849 downwards.
TACACGTAGCAATATGATTTGTAAGCAAACACGTTTCAACATAAAACGAATTTGTATATATTATGTTATGTCCTCATTTTGCATGATACGCCTTTCTGTGCCACAGGTAAAAATGTTTATATTTTTATTATAAAGAGTTTCGTAGAACCCGAGTTATTTTTATTTACTTTCTGTTGTTTACTTTCCCTTATAATGTTATTTATTATCGCTCCTTTTATTTTTAATCTAACTTTATTACCGTTAAAAAAGTACGACTTAGGGTCCTTCAAGAAGCGAGCCTAACATTTCCTCAAAGGCCGGCAACGCATCTGTAGTTCTCATAATCGTTTATGTATACAACAGTTTTGGATTTAATATCATTTTCGGTATCTTTCGTTTCATAATTTTATTCATATTTAATACTGCTAGAACCTAAGTAAACAATCCAATTTTAAATGAGTTCAAACTACAACAATATTAACACAGTTGCTATAAAGTATGTCGTTTTACAGACAAATCGAATGCAAGTTGCTTAATAAGTGACTGGTTATAATTTTCTATCATAAAAACTAGACAAATCAAATTGAACGACTAACGAAAAAGACTTCTCAGAGTCGTGAAGTTGCCACTAAGGAAGTCCCTTAGTGATTTACAGTCATTAACAAGTCGTTTTGGTAACTAAGAAAGACAGTATGAAGAATGTAGACAAGAAAATGTTTGAGTTGAATAAAGTTTTAATGCTTTAATCAATCCCTTATTTGCGTTGTGTTCACACTACACAAACACATTATACAAACAGTACACATTGTACATATCGTACACACAGGACGTAATATGTAGGACTAGTTCAATTTTGTAGTTGATCTAGTCCAATTAAACCGCTTGCTCTGGCCTCTACGTTAATTAAACTCTGCCAATGCTTGTATATTGTATGAATTTATGTACTGTTCGAAACTTGTATTGTCTTTGAACCATATTTGTTATTAAGTTGCTTACAATTTAATAATTTTACTATACATGTATAAAAAGATGCCATTTTCAATATGGTAATCGAGATAGGTTATGCGGCAGATATGTTATTTAGGATTGTTATCGGGAGAACATAAAGCACGGGAGGCGTCGCGGGAGTAATACAGCGAGGCGGGATAGTACGAATAATGTTAGACTACAAGCATTGCAGTGTACATTTATGCTATGTAAGAAAGAACAAAGGAAGAGTTTTTATTATGTTCATGTTTTTGTTTTAACGTTGAGCAGTTTGTTAGTTGTTAGTTTTATTATAGAAACAAAATTTTAATATAATAATCAACGAAGCTTCTTTTGGTTTTCGTTATTTTGAAATCAATCACCAGGATCGCATAACAGACGTTGATTTAATATAACTGTACGACTGTATGTGGGTGAAGACCATTAAAACGGATCACGTAGGCGCAGTGGCTCGCTGCCTGTCATGCGTTGGTCATGCATACAAATACGCTCAGTGAGAACCAACGGGGAAATAGCTCGATATGTTTCCATTACTTCAGTTTTCCTTGATCGCTTATGTGTCCGTGAAACGATCTTTATTTTTATTTAACATTTCAAATATAGACAAAAGCATTTATGTCGAATCCTAATAAAATTTCACAAGAAAGATCGTTTACGTGCTTTAGAAATAGTGGTCACAATATTTAAAATTATTATAATATATTTTGAAAGTCGAGGCAATTTATATAAATAATAACATAATTGAATTTGGAACATCCATCAGATCTATGCAATATGGCGTCATTAATCAATCGGTATGTACTAGGCACGCATACATGCAGGCGAGTCACAACATCAAAGCGTCTTCAATTTAATTATAGATTTGATTGGATCCATTATTAATGGCTAGCTATGTTCTCACAACAATTAATAATTAATGTCCTTCCACGCTTTATCATTAAATGTAATCAGCTTTAATTAATGATAATCTCATTCTTATGTTATAAAGATAAAGTTGTTATCTCGCGTGAGTTTTATAGTCGTTTTTAAATTAGTATTGTATTTCGAAAATTACTCATACATATTAATCAAAGATATCGATGCAATACAAAGATTTATAGATTTGATATCAACTTCACCAGTCATTAGAAAAATTTTGCTTATACAAATTTGTTCAATACTGTCTTTGTAATAGACGGCTTTAGAATAAGCGGTTTAAATTCATATCTACATACATTTTTACTTAAATTACAGCGTAGTAAAAATTTTTATTCATTCTTCGTAATGCAATTGCTTGGCTTAATGTATGCCAAGCTCTTTTAACAGCGCTATTCCAGTAACGACTTTCGAAATAAACCGAGCAAAAACAATAAAAGCTATACGGAAACTAGAAATGTACAAGAGGTTTGTGTCATGCGCGCTTTCTTTGCACGCGCCACGCTCATAATTACATTTTCCTTGCCGGGATATAACGCGAGGCAGCCAGGCTCATTTCATAACCCATAATGTGTTCGCCTCGTCTCCTTCGTTTCGCACGCGAACGAGCAGGACGGGGCTAGTCGTAAAATTTGTCCCCATCGAAGTTTCAACTGTATTGCGTCGGAGATAGGTGCCGAATTTGTTTGTGGGAGGTGTTATGATGTCTTCCGCTTTCCAAACGGCGTACCGTACGACTCTGGAAGTTTTCTGCTTCATTTATTAGCGAGCGATGTGGACCGGGAGCCAATAAAGCGGCGACCACTCAGCACGCGCCTTGCCACCGCCGCGCCATCGCCATCGCCACCCTCTCTAGACGATTTATGACCGAAACTCCAACTAATTCCACTAACAGCCTCGCGACTCATTTGAATGTTAATTTTTCCAACAATTTAAAACCATTCACCGACACGTCTGGATGCCATTCTGGTAATTATTATTTGTGACAGCGTCTAAAAACTTATTTGGTTATTGCTCATATTAAGGCTTTAATGTAAAGTACGTAATAATCTTTATGTCTTTGTGAATTGACTTGTTTAAGATTGTAAATGTTTGTAGTATTATTATATTTTTAGTACGTAATAAAATTTCGTATGTAGCACGATGCGAGGGTATTATATTTGTTTCTATATCTCCCACGCGCTGCTCGTAAATTGTATCTCACAGTAATTCTTCGCAAATATAACTTTTGTTACACTCCATTTTATATTATGTGAAAGATATCTTTTATCGGTACATTTTTATGTACCTATTTAATTATCTTATAACTATTTCAGAACATAAGTCAGTTTATTTTAATGATTAGGGAGATACAAATTGTAATTATAATTAATCATCATGTCTGTCGATCGCATAACAAAAGTTTTTGTTCTTTACTATGTGTTTGGTTCTATTTTCATAATAACAAAATACATTTGTCATTTGTTAGTAGTTTGTTTATAACAAGAATTACTGTTTATGTTAGTTTTTTTATTTTTCCAGGTAAGTTCGAGATAAAAATAACAAACGCACACCTGTAATCTACCAAGAACTCATAACTTCGGTGGTAAGTCTCTATTAAAACTGAATCTTTACGAAGTACTAGGAGCTAAGCTGTAAAATCACAGTAAATAAACAGTTGAACACAGCATTTAATAGTTCAATGGTTAATAAATCAATGAATTTACTATATTTGTAATTTTATTAGTCTATTGTTAATGAAATGGCTAATAATAAAGGTGAAATCCTGGCGGGCAGTATTTAACGGCAACATATTGAGCCGAAGCCCGGTGTCAATATTGTCTCATAACGGCTAGTGTAAGCGGCAGCAAATACCGAAATCCCCCGCGGCGGCGTCGTTTTATTTGCGCGAGGGGAATTTTCGTGCTTTGATCTCACTCCTGCCGACATTTTCTTATGGCCCGCGCTTTAATTATTTCGCCTTTGAGCTTCTCCCTCCCGAGTTGAGCTCGTGAAGTGAATTTTAAGAGGTTGTCGCAAAATGGACTCTTAATTACGAACCTCCGACTTCTATTTGCAATCGTTAATGTCTTTTTATTTAAATATACTTTGTTACTTTTGAGCGATGAACGAGAAATTTGTTTAATTGGTGTTTACGCTTTGAAATGAATACACTGGTGTGGTGACCTTTTCATATCATTACAAAGGGATAAAAGGTATTTATGGAAAGGGTTGACAATTTTATTACCCGAAAATCGTTCTAGTTATGAGGTTCTTTATAGATAAAATGTTTAAAGTATGGTAATGTTATAGTAATTTATGATGCTTTTAGAAACGACTCTCAGAGTGCCACATAATCACGCGATAATTAAATAAAACCTAGAAATAAAACTAAGGGATATTACGTGTTAAAACAGTTTTTTAATCTGTAGTAAAACGATTCAAATTGCAATCGAAACGAGTTTGTTGAGCGTTTATTACATATTTTTAAAGCTACATTCATACCCGAGGTATATCGCAGACTATTACTTTATTGAGGAAGTTGGCTCGGGTCGCTCGTTAAACGCCGACTGCGGCGATCAAGTTAATCCATTACCATTTTATACTGTCGTAAACGTTTCACGACTCCCGCCAACTGTTCAAAGTTTATCCGCCATTATGATATCTAATAATAATTGTTTACAATTGGGACGATCGCGCGACGGCCGTTACATTGCAAGCGACGCATCATGTTAAACCAAGTATGTAAACATTTTGTTATTTAAATATTATAAAAATGATCACTCAATATCTGTTAAAATTTGTCTCGAATTTAAGTCGTAAAGTCAAGACGATATTATATTGTATTGTGACCGTATTATTAATTAGAAGTTTATTACAATGATCTGCGAATCTTGGCGCCGAGCCAGACATTGTTAACAATCATGCAAATTGTAATCTTTTAGATCAGATTGGTTTCTCATTTATAATAATTATTTCCGTATTATTCTGCTATCAAAGTCTTTTATGAGTTCCAATTTATCAAACACGCTTCATTGACTATTTATTTTATTAAAACTATTTTAACTAACATAATAATAGTTATTAAATCAATTAATTTCTTGCACATAATATAAAGAAACTGTTCTCTCTCTCTCTCCTGTATTTACTTAGATTGATTTCTCTTTGTACCAGGAGAGTATTATCGAACAGGAGTTTGCTTTGCGGGAGGAAGTTTGTGTGCAAACTGGCCGGTAACAAGGCGAGTGGTTCGAGGTAATCCTGTTATCGGTTAGAAAGATATCCGAAGTGTAGATAGAATGTGTTTGCTCGCTGAACCGATTCACAACTTTACGACTTATACTGTACACACCCTACTTTAATATTTAACGGATTAATTTACACGTGTACCAGTATGTAACGACTAACGATATGTATAACAATGTAATGAGATATAGGTACTAAATGTTTGCTGTAATAGTAATTTTTATATGCATCTCAATTAATTTTTACATACTTTAATAGTACTATAAAATAACGTACATTGTTAAGACCACGTTTTGCGGTGCTGAGTATCGTGGCAATTTGTTTTTCTCAGTATGTAGAACAAAGGAAAGCTCGGAAAACCTTGTTAACTTTTTAAAGCATTCGCGTTGTCGCCTCTCATGAATTATTCAAAGATGGCGGACGACGCTTGTTTGGTATAAACGCATCCGCAGTGTATTTGTTACGGCCGTTACATGTGTCCGCTACCAGGGCGACATACTTGAGTGGTAGTACTTCGCGCACAATTGAAATTTAGCTCGGCCCGAAAGTCCTTTGTTATGTCGGATGGATTTCAATGGAAACGAGGCTAAAATTGGTCAGTCCCCGACGGCGCGGCTACAATAAAAAAAGTGATTTCATTACGGGCCCATTGTTGCGCTTCGATTTTCACGGTCCATTTTCTTTTCGAGAATCGTTAAATGAGAGAGGTTACGGTTTGTTTTTATATTTGTTAGGTTCGTCGTCTCGTCTTAAGAGGGTTTTAATTTTTTATTGCGCTGGTAGAAAACAAAGGAGAGATTTGTTTGTTGGCGTTATTCGCTTGCTTTTAAGCAATTAAAAATAATTTGAAATAATAGGGCCCCAACAAAGACGAAGAGTCGCGTCGGGAATAATTTAAAAGCTTGGCGTAAGCCTCGCGGAGTTAGCATCTTGTTTCATTAACGCGCTCGACTGTCTCGAGTAATATTTATATGAGTTCTCGAATCATGAATATTCAAGCTGCGAACTTGGCTTCAAACAGCTAATTTGAACTATATTTACGTTATATTGCGAGAGTACAAACGTCCTGAGTAATTTTGTTTAATTTGACGAACACATGTTAAAAATAGCGATGAGAATTAGTAATCAAACTCTATAAAAACTTCCCCTCTATAATTTTTTGTTAACTTTAAATATGGAACGAGTGTTAACTGTAATATAAATAATAAAAAACTGTCTGTAGTCGCACGAGGGAATAAAAAAGGTACGAGTTTGGTTGGGATAAGGGACACAGGGGTTCGTATTTTTCTCGCTGAGCATTTAGCCGGGATAAATAACACGTCGGCGTTGTCGGGGGAAGGGAAGGGAGGGAGAGGATGGGGAGGGAGACCGACGAGGGTCCGATGTCGAAATGTTGAAGTGACCCAAGTGCCAAAATTGGATTACGTCAAATTCTTTTCAAGGATCGCAGGCACTTTGAATGAAAACAAATTATTATTAATTTAATAATGCGACCATATACTTATTCATAAATTCAAAATAGACAATTTAGTATTTGTATTGCTCCGTTTTTGTTACGCGTAAGCTCCGAATACGAAATAAATTTTATAATAGCAAATACTACTAAGTTGGTATTGAAACCATACAGCAATTTTCCCCCGCTTTACCTCCACAATGTTGGTATATTAGATGCGAGCGAATTTTACCTACATTTTATGTAAGCCAACTTTCAGTCTGGGAATTGAAAATTTTATGAAGTAGCTACAGCAATTTTTCCTTTGAACATCTTAAAATTGTAAAAGTATGATAGAAGCTTTGGAAATCTTTTTGTTTATTTCTTTACGAATAAATACTGGTTTATTATTGTAAATAAGAATAAAACGAACTATGTATATTCGCTATTAGTAATGTTACTTGTATACGCAGTTTTTCTACATTTTTTTTACGTTTATAAAATCAGGAAAGTGTGTTTAGTATAAGAAGCATTAAGTTAAATACTTTCTCTTGTTGATGAAACTCGAGTAGTTAATAGTAACAAGCCAAAGGTAAACTCGCTAATTTAAATTTTAACGTTAAAATATTCATTTTAAAAACTAGCTAACAACTCGTAATAAAGCGAGGTCTATAAAAGTGATTACAATGCATTGGTAATTGAAATGCTTGCAAATTACCGTGGTTTTTGATATTTGTGTTTGTGTAGCTTGTTTCGCTGTATTTTTAACGTTAATGGTTAAAGAGTCGAGTTGTTTAGCAAATACGGCTTTTGAATTATTCGGGCGTCTGCCGACGGTCGTTCACATTGTGAAAAATCTATTTCTAGTTTTTTTGCACTCGTAGAATTGAGTAGGTATGAATAATTTAATTCTTTAATCTCATCCTGTCCTTTTATATTAATAAATTACTTGTTTATTTTAAATTGAAACACTTTTTTCAGATCTGATAATAATCTTATTAGTGCTAAATAGATGTTTTAAAATATGAATTTGAAATATAAATTATATTTACGTGTCATTGAATATTTTAACTTAAACCGGCTTTTGATGTTTATCAATTATTAAATGTAAATCTCTCAGACAAATGGCTTCGCCGGATTGTAATCGTTTAAAAGGAGATTGCCTTTTTTATTGGCAAAAGCAGCTTTTAAATAAATCTTTTTCGCTTTTTACATTTTTCTAAAAATCGTTTTTTATTAAACTAAGTTGTTTCTTTCGAATTGCTTTCTAATTCGGTTTTATCTAGATTTATTATATTTTGGTGGTGTCTGAACATTTTATTGGAATATTTATAGGTCCCTTTGTGAGTAGAAAATAACGTTTGGTTGAATTATTGAATATGAAAAATGTTCTTCGATTTTCACAAATACTAATGTTTCAATTTTTTTATCGGTGGTATAAATTTTTTATTTGGCAGATGTCCACTATTCGATAAATCCAAGCACACAACTTACACGAGTTTTTAGGTGGCCCAGCGCCAAGCAAGCTTAGCGTGAGTGACTTTAAGAGAAACTTGGCTCACTTAACAGATTACTGAAACCTTCCCACATTTATTTCCATACTCAGAATAGTTAAATAGTCACTTATATGGTTTACTCAGTTTTTAATATATTTATTATATCAATACTTAGGGAATCATTAGTGGTAGTTTGACATAAGTTTCAACGTAGTAAAACTCAAGTTACGTAGTTCGGAAACGCATTTTATGAAGTTACTAGCTGTTGTTCGCGACTTCGTTCACATTGTGAAAAATCTTTGTTTCTAGTTTTTTTGCACTCGTAGAATTGAGTAGGTATGAATAATTAAATTCTTTAATCTCATCCTGTCTTTTTATATTAATAAATTACTTGTTTATTTTAAATTGAAACACTTTTTTCAGATCTGATAATAATCTTATTTTTAAAATATTATATAAATTTGAAATATAAATTATATTTACGTGTCATTGAATATTTTAACTTAAACCGGCTTTTGATGTTTATCAATTATTAAATGTAAATCTCTCAGACAAATGGCTTCGCCGGATTGTAATCGTTTAAAAGGAGATTGCCTTTTTTATTGGCAAAAGCAGCTTTTAAATAAATCTTTTTCGCTCTTTGCATTTTTCTAAAAATCGTTTTTTATTCAACTTAGTTGTTTCTTTCGAATTGCTTTCTAATTCGGTTTTATCTAGATTTATTATATTTTGGTGGTGTCTGAACATTTTATTGGAATATTTATAGGTCCCTTTGTGAGCAGAAAATAACGTTTGGTTGAATTATTGAATATGAAAAATGTTCTTCGATTTTCACAAATACTAATGTTTCAATTTTTTTATCAGTGGTATAAATTTTTTATTTGGCAGATGTCCACTATTCGATAAATCCAAGCACACAACTTACACGAGTTTTTAGGTGGCCCAGCGCCAAGCAAGCTTAGCGTGAGTGACTTTAAGAGAAACTTGGCTCACTTAACAGATTACTGAAACCTTCCCACATTTATTTCCATACTCAGAATAGTTAAATAGTCACTTATATGGTTTATTCAGTTTTTAATATATTTATTATATCAATACTTAGGGAATCATTAGTGGTAGTTTGACAGTAGTTCAACGTAGTAAAACTGAAGTTACGTAGTTCGGAAACGCATTTTATGAAGTTACTAGCTGTTGTTCGCGACTTCGTCCACATGAAATTAAAATATAGGAAAATACGCTAGCTATAAAATATAAATAGCCTATGTTACTCACTAATAACGTAGCTTTTTAATGATGAATTTTTGAAATCGGCCCAGTAGTTTTTGAGTTATTACAATATATACAAAAATCCGAAAATACAAATCTTTCCTCTTTATAACATTAGTATAGATAGATTGAAACAAAAACAGCAACAAATAATTTAATGTAGCTGAGAAACCGATCATAAATCGTTTAATCTTACGGTAGAGAATATATTATTCTGTTAGGAGATAATCTCAGTTATCTTAATAAAAATTTCATTGTAAACTTTAAAAAAGCAATAGTTATTCTCAGAGAACGAGCTGCATTCATACAATATAAATGCTCGTTTTTCGTTCGTCTTTAGATTGAAACTTCCCCTTTTGAAGAGCTACGTTCAACAGAGTCGTGTATATTAAAAAATATTTTGCTAGGAATTTTATTCGCTCGAGAATTTTCAATATTTGCTCGCGTAAAGAAGCCGGCCAAGTATTTGCATAGTAAAGGAATTTAAAGCGTTTGCTGAACTATATGGCTTGCCGCACTTTCTTTTTACTTAACGGTTATGTTATGCGGTGGTTTTAACATTATGCATTTTTATTCATACTAATGCGATGCTAACTTCGTTTTGAAATAACTACGTTCTAAGATAAAAAGGGACATTTGTAATGCTTTTTTTCCATATTCGTATATAAAAATTATAGTGATTTATTGATTTTAGCTCATGTAAAACTATTTTGTTGAGAAAAAAATGCTTTTTTTTTTTTAATTTTCGAGTTTTAGGATTGATGATGTGGTCTTTCATACTAGGATATCCTAGATTTATATAAAATTATTTAATGACCACATAATGCTTGTCTTGTAAAGTGAAATGTGATGTAAAAATTTAAACAGTAATTGTACTTCTCGTCGCCAGTATTTTAAAGTTAAAGCATCTTTAGAATTCCCAATTACACGTCATACCGCTCAGTGCTATTTACATGAGAGTCAAAATGTCAACCGTATGCGGTCTGTAATTAAAAAGGCAATTAAAGGATTTGAAAAGGCAACGCCGTTGGGCCAGAGGTGCTCAACTCTGACTCCGAAAACTTTAATGCGACATAAATTATTATTTTAAACATCATCATTCGGCCCCAATTACAATTGAATGTTTACGGTCGTTACATTTATTTCTCTTTTAATTACTTCTCGCTGTTCCCGGAATGGGATTTTATTTTTAATTAATATTTGAGTTCGGAACGAGGGTCTGTTGCCGTAAATGGCTTTTATCCTTGTTTTATTTCGTTTTCTTTACGTTCATTAAATAAATGTTTTTGAACGTTGTTAAATACTCTTTCCAGTTTTTACAATTACCCATTTACTTAGTAATTTCATACACTTAATGAACACAACTACGAAAATTTATTTTTTCGAAGTAAATTTTAGTCATTGATAGGGATAAAAATTAGGTTTTTATAAAACACGTACGGCAAAGTGTCCACGAATACGTTCAGAAATAAAAAAGTAATAAATCCGTATGGGTTTTTGTTGTACTTTAAGGACTTATAATTTATAGCGTAACTTTATTTAATGTTTCGTCATTACCTCATTTGTTATTTTAAAACCTTAATGTTCCGTACATAATAAGACGTGGATACTCGAATATTTATTTGTCCCTTGACGTTTTTATTACGGTCCATTGGTAATATTTGTCCGCGATAAGAAGTTGGGAATAAGCGAATATTAAACGGTTACGAGCGACCAAATCGAATTGTACAAAGTTAATTAGTTTGGGAGCGAGTTGAGTAGGGTCCCTCCCGCCCCGGCTCTGTTGCCCTGGTGAGATTGCGCCGTTTGAGCGTTATAATTACATTATAACTGCTATTTAACTTAACTTATAGATGTTTTTAGTATTGACCAATTCGTTATTAAAAACAAGGTACGTTGTAAGTAAATGATAATATTAAAACTATAGTTAAGTAATAACAAGTATCACCGGTAATGATGACAGCCGCATAAAAATATTTTTAGTTGATTATTTTTCATCGAGCATTTCATTTAATCGCAGATATAAAAGTTAAAAACCTTGCTTGCTTATTTATTCTTGAATGCGGTTAATTAAATTAATGTTAAAATAATTATCAACCAATTACTTTAAAACTCAAGTACATTTTCTTAAAAGCAACTTTAATTGCTAAATAATATTTTATTAAAAATATAATGGTTACCTTACTGACCTTATTTTTTCAACCCTTTTTTGATTTTTTATTAAAATATCCGCAAGGAATTACTTAATAAGACTGTTAATTCCTTTTTATTCGTCACGGACGATTATCCATACATGCCTTATACCGTATGTAAATGATAATTACTTCCGATATGATCTTCACACCCATTTTAATATATTGAAACATTGTTAGGAAATAACAGGAAGCCGCAGTTCATTATTCAAATGTATTTAAATTTTCTGAATGCGGAATGCGAAGGAGCTGAGCTAATATTCGTAACGTTTTTCCTTTGAATTTTATAGCGCTTACATTCTAAGAGATTTTATAGTAATTTTATTTCACTTTATAAGAAGTACGGTTGAGATAAACGGTTTCTTTTCTTTTACCGAACTGAAGTTTTATTTGAAGCTTTTTAATTGTTTACTAGTTAACACAGTGTTTTTGTCTATTCATTTACTTTCTAGGTTGCTTTATCTAAAGCAAATTGAATAACTTATTTCTATAAACAGTGAATTGAGTGGGTTTTTGTTTGGTTTATCAATTTAATTTATTTTGTTAATATTAAACCCGTGTAGCACGACATGCGACAGCAAACAGCTTGTAACCAGGCTACCATAAACGTAAGCAACGTTCCATTTACTCGAAATTATCAAAATGATGTATGGCCGTTCGTTTTATTGTTGATTATAATTCGGTTACACTGTCGGAAATTGTTACCCGTGCGGCGGGTACGTTGCCAAATGCCCCGAGATATTGAGCTGCGATTTATAACGGGCCGCGACCAAATTGCTTCTTGTCAGAGTGAATAGAGACAAATCGCGTGTGAGTCACGACAACGACGAGTCGTGTAGAGGAGACATTGTTTCATAATCATTAGGCATGTGGGCGTCCGGCTGTCAGTCATCAATGCGCTTTCCTTTTGCGGTACACGTTGATGTTGTCAAATATAGACGCTTCGCTTTTGAAATACCTTTGAACCTTTAGCGACATAAACTCAGGGTGCTCATAACATTACATAGTTACATTTCTTCACGTACTCATTTGTTCGTGCCGGTGTGATTTGAATACTTTTGTATTTCGCCGTCAATTTCTATTTAATTTAAATTGAGTGTTTTCAGAAATAGTTTCTAATAGCTGGTAAAAAGAGCACTTTAGTGCCAAAAAATATTTATTTTGTGTTGGATAAGATAAACAAGATGAACTGTAATCCCATGTCAGTTCCACTTCTGAACACATGACCGTATAACACGGTCTCGATAGCTTTTGTTTATTAAAAAAAAAGTATCGACAGCTGTTGGCCTCCCCTAGCGTTTCTAATGTGTCCGACCAGGCGCGCATAAGTTACTGGACCCCTCGTGTTACATACTGAGCTCTGCGTGTAATTCCCGCGCGATAAGGGATCTAATAGCGACATGGCGTGTCAAAATATTAATACTCTCAACCCAACGTATAATTCCGCATTGTCCGTAGCGCACGCGTGGGCGTGGGCTTGCGCATTTGTCATCAGTGTAACAATATAGCATTTAATGTTATTTATAAAGTACGCGTGTGGGTGTTGATGTCATCGATTCTTTATCGCTTTAAAGTATTGACTCGACTTTGTCTTGTTAATACATTAACATAAGAGTAAAATATTCTCGAGTGTACGTGATGTTTGATTTGCTAAATGCATCCTAATACCAATATGGTTAGTACAGACTTTGTTGTATATTAATTTTGGTACTTTATATCCAAAACCAAATAAAGTGCTTACATAATTTACATATCTTTGTAGTTTTGAAAGGCTTATTAAGAAATATATACTTTAATTAAACTTGTACTTCATGTATATGTTGATGTAATTAACTCGGCTTAATTAATTAAGCTGAATGGTTAAAAATGTCATCCAATTAAAAAGCAGTCGGAATTTTTTTAAGTTATGAGACAATCGCATGTCGAAATACTTTGCTATGAAAGTTTCAGAATAATCTTTTTTATTACAACAGTGGGATAGTGTGACCAAACTCGTATATTTCATTCCGATTTACTAAAAACACAATCGGTACCTATCGAATGGAAAAATCTACCAGTAACTACATTCTTTTCCGGGTTTTTACTTTGTAAGAGAGTGAATTCACATAAAATTTTGTTATTTTTCCGATAGTATAATGCTTTGGCAGACATATCTACGGATTCAGTGAATTGCTTGTCCATAATTTGCGAGGCTGTTAGCAGTGCGCGAGAACGAGACGTAACGATATCGTCGCATCCCTCGCACGTATCGCCGTCTGAATGTAAATGGCTTCATTTGATTATGTTCCGAGTCGTAAACGTTCTTTGCATTTATGAAATCCCAATGAGTACCGAGACTACTTTAACGGTTTTCGAGAATTCTTTTCAAAATAAATTTCCATTTAAAAAAAAAGAATTAGTATAATAAAAACATTACCATTAATAGTTTTTTTAAAGTAAAATTGTTAATATTATAAAAATATTATTTCATAGATTCATGTAAAATAGACCTTATTTCATCTATCGTCTGCATGCAATTAGATCCCTTGGCTTTCGTAAACTTGGGATTTAGGGCATGTCATGTGGATTTAACAAGCAACAACTTCGAGTTATTTAATGATTCTGCTACGACTTTGGCGGAATCGTTATTGCACGCGATAGCTTTTATGTTTTCTTTTCACGAAATGTATGAATTGTAACACACATGAAAAAAAGGCAGAAACAGAGTTTTTTTACCTAACAAAATACGTCAAACGTACGTAAGATTAAAAGGTCTTCTTTAACGTTGTTGATTATAAATTAATATCTACTTAATACACTATCTGTACATTGTAATATCAGAGTTCTCGTTATTTATCATTTCAATATGGATAGTAAGTGCTTTGTTTACATTAACAGTCTCGTTAAGTGATATTGATTATTTTTATTATTCACAGGAAACTGCCGAAGTATGTGTGGGCACGTCAGTCGGTACGATCACGGAGCCCGACTGCCTCGGCCCCTGCGAGCCTGGTACCTCGGTCACGTTGGAGGGCATCGTGTGGCACGAAACGGAAGGTGGTGAGTTGTTACTAGCGCACGAACGCAACGCACCGTAGCGCTCTCGCCTCATACTCACAGCACGCTTATGCACGCCTAGTACATTGTATCGGCTTCGCGATCCATACATTGCGTTTTTTTTTCTCATTTCATACAAACATTATTAAATTAAAAATCATTAATTAAAGAAGGGCCAATTAGAAGATATTAATAATGATAAAATACATATTTGATGAGCTTATTTAGATATTCCAGTATAAATAAATCAATTTACTAATAAGGTGGAAATCATTCAACATTATGTTTAAGTTTACTGCTAACTGTTATACTCAGAGTCGTCTAACGAAGGCTCAGAGTCAGTTAATGGTTATTTAACCGGCCGCTGTCCAAATTAGTAAAAGCAACTTCATGAAAAATGTTAATTTTATATTTCAATTTTACCGACGCGCACTTAAATCAACTGAGTGACTTCAATGATATAGGTATCACAAGTAAATGAATGGGCGACAATTAAAATACCTTCCATAACGTTTAATTTAAAATTAAAGAAAAACGGTTATAAGAAAAATATTTATAACTTAAGAAACAACCTTAACTTTTTATAAATGGTCTTCATGACCTTAAAAAAGACTTTCGTAATAACTACAATTACAACGACCATTATAAAAGGGGCAATAATAATTTAATTTACAACACCTGGCTTAAAGCGATAACGGAACGCGTTCCAAACCTTTTTTGTCGTCGTTCGCGTTTCATGGCGGTCATAACCATCTTCTTTCTCCCTCTCACGTTCATGATATTTACAGCTTACAATCCGTGAGGTACGATTTATATTAATATATTCATGGCGCACATAAAACAGCGGAGTCAACGAGAGTCTCCATATAATTAAAGCTTGCTTATTAGTGGTAGATAACATCGCGGAATATTAATAACCCTCACTAACCACGCTACATGCGGGAAAAGGAGAGAGCTAACCTTTAATGTAACTCCGTATGAAATACATAGTGGTAAAAATTAAATGATTAAAATAATCGCTTCAGTTTTAATTTTCAAATTATTCTCACCTGCCAGTTTTATCATTTGTGTTTTATCATAACCTTATAAGTCGACGCTTCTTGTCGACGATCTCATGAAATATGTATGGCCCTTCGTTACATTTTAATGGGCATATAAACAGTAGAAGGTGTCAAATAATGGCAACTGCTTTCTTTATGCATATTTTAATTAAAACGTCTCACATCATAAACAACTATGTTAATTTTATCTATGTAATTAACAACGCGTTTATATGCAATAATAATTTGTAACAATATTTCCAAAATGCAGCATTGGCTAAAATCAATTTGATTTGAAATAAACGTGATTGTGTGATTATCTGTGGTAAAGTTGAACGCTTTGTTTGCTAGGGCCGGCGGGCACCGGGCACGCACAGCGCCCTCTTTACGCAACGCGTAATTATTATAAAACGATAATAAATCAACATCTGGCTTCTGTTTCTACAAAATCCGGCCGCATCACGCCCTTCACAATTTATTTACGTCTGATTTTTAAAACGTGCTCTGTTTGCCTACAAATTAAGCCAGCCGTAAATGCGTCAACTGTTAGCTCTAAATAAAACTTTTAGGTATTAACAAAGAGTGATGTTGAGTAATTTAAAGACGAAAATAAACTTTGTTTTGTGTAAAGTGTGCTTTAAATTGTGAATTAATTTTCGACGAGAAAAGTAAATGATGGGTTAGGTTTCGTAACATAGCTTAAATTTACTATTTATTTACTAAAACAGTTTAATTTTATAACAACTCTCCTGTTTCAATTTTAGATTATGCTCAACGGTAATTAAAGCATCTGTTTTAGTAAAGCATTTTAAGTATTCTCGCAACATATCGAAAGCATGTGTAAAAATTAGTCAATACAGTGTCTCATGCCAATGTGCTAATTGGCAACCTTTAATTGTTTCTACCAATACTTTTGTAACATACATAGTTACTAACTAATAACATCAATAAAGTAATTTTAAAAAACGAAGGAAAATAAATCTAAAAAAAAATAATGAAGAAAAAAAGAATGCCGAATAATTTTACCAAACGTGCTAATAACTCAAGTCAGATCGTACAAGAGACACTAAAGCTAAGGGCACTTACAACCAGACCTCTCCAATGAAGCTATAAACGCCGCTAGCAAACAATTAATGATCAGGCATAGACGAATCTAGACGTTTTTAAAACCACGCACTCGGCACGTGCGAGATACCGATTTACTTATGAGCTTGTGCTAAGCACATAGTTATTTCAGATTGTAACCACCAAACTTATTGTACATTCAGTTAATTGCTCATTAAAACAGCCACTTAGTGTAGAATTTGCATACTAAATCTGTACTTTACCAGCTGTTAAAACAACTAAGACCCATTCGCGTTTTAAAGGACAAATGTACATGTTTTAGTGTCAGTAAACGAAGTCTGTTTCGTGTCCGTTAGTGAATTATTCACACGCTAATTAACGTCCATTTTGTGTTGGGCTTTTAAGAGTGTAAACTTTGGTCAGACGGAGCGATGTTGGGATGTAAATGAAATCCCCCGGACGTTGTTTGCTCTGGTGAGAAACAAAGCCCAGCGCTGATTAGATCTAACAAAGCTTGCTGGAATGTCGGACTGTTGGACTGCCGCTCGGTGGCTCACGTATTCCCTTTATGTTTTTATTTATCGTACTTTACCAAGGTATTTTGACAAGAATCAATTGCAGTCTAACAGACTTCTGCGATACGATTTGTTATTATGTGTCCTTATTCAAGAATTAATTATAAAATCAATAGAAGGGTGAATCGGCACTTATTGAGCTAGCGCGCTCTATCCTTCGGCCGCGTCTTCACTTAACTTAGGCGAAGTCGTGGTCAAGGGCTGGTTTATTTATGTTTAAAAAAAATCAGGAAACAGTCTAATATATTCAAATCATCATCATCATCATCCCCCTCCTTATCCTACTCCCGTAGGGTCGGCGCACCAGGTTTTTGTCCTCCACATAACTCTATCATACGTCATCTCGGTCATCACTCCTTTTTTGATCATGTCACCTTTCACGTAATCCATCCATCTCTTTCTAGGACTACCTCTACTGGTGTACCCTTCCAGTCTAATATATTTAAATACCAAGCATTATGATTTGTTATTTTCTCATACAGAATTATCCGAATGAAAAAAAGTTATCTCACTACTTTATAACAATATGTGTTTGTAATTTTTCGATAGAATAGCGAGTTATACAATTATGTGAACTATTTGAACAAGTCTTTCAGAAACCGAGCATAAGTGAAAGAAAAATTAAAACTTAATTCTGTATTTAATAGTTTATTTGTATATTTAAGACGTTTTTAAGCCACTGTAAACACAGAAGCGAGGAAATTGTAAGGGTGGCGATTTGGCGGGGTACAGGGTAGGGGAATGTCAGCCATTAGTCCTGTGATTGCCCGGGGTGTAATTAGCGCCGCCCAAATGAACCTATTGCCTTGTTATTCCCTTACCTAATTGCCGATGAACTAATCACTTCAATATTGAAGCTCTTTTATAGAATTGAAAGGGAATTAAAGAATATAAAGAAACAAAAATATGATTTTTTTAAAACTGAATTCATATTAAATCGAAATCTTTTGAAAAATGCTGCCTGATTTTTGAAGTATTACATTCATAGATAGTTAATAGTTACTTAAACAGTCCCTCAGTGTAGATTTCACTCATTGAATCTATTTAATCACTAAGAGTAGCAGTAATTCGTTTATTTTGTGCAACTGTTACTATAATTACGTTCTGAATCGTATCGTCAACGCCATCTAGTTTACAAATAAACAAACTTTAATTACCTTAGGGCTTCACGACTTCTCGAAACAATAAATAAATTATCATTTTATACTTCTTTACATACAATTATATAGAAGTTTCTAGATAATAATCTGTGACATTGATTTTTATCTGCAATGAATCTCTTTGAAGCGGTCGTTCATTTTATGTTAAGCTTATAGAGAAATGCTTTATGTGTTCATTGTTTCGTGAAACAATAAATAATGGGGGAGTTATTGAGATATAGCTCGCGGCGCGGCCCCGGCCGTCTGCCGTTGCCTCCGCTGCACTTACATTTATTATTTCACGAGACACGACGGCTTTATACGTATATAGTCTTTTTACCATGTCCGTTTTCACTAACCAGATTATTTAATATCTTTCACAGATTACTATGATTATTTTTGTAAAAGATGGTATATGAAGCATATGCTTTAATGAAAACGTTCATGAAAATCTGTTGTAGAATAGAAGTTTATTAAATAGTTTTTATCAACAATTTAAGTAGTTCGTATATTTAGTAGTTATTTGTCTTCTTTAATAAATATTTCATCTTTAACTACTAAAAATATTTAGATCGGTTTACAAACAATTAAAAAACAGTTAGATCTAAAATCGCTTTATTAAAAAATGATCACATTTAATCTTTTTTATATTATAGACTATTAATTTTAAACTAACATAATCCCAATCCTGTATTCATAACATCAAACTTTACAGTTATTGTATTAACGTTTTTACGATAAGCAAAATATGTTGATACAATTTTATGGTTATGAAGGAGCATCACGCTCCAACATAGTGGGGTAAAATTGATTAATTAAATTTGCATAAGTTACCACGCTAGCGCGATAAGCAGGGGTGCTTTGGTGTAGCGCGGGTGTTTCTAAATATGCGGCTAAAGTCACGTTCGTGCCTCGCCCCCTCCCATCCCCCGAGCGCCCCCGGCCGCTCCGCGCCGCCCCTCTCTATGCAAATGAGTGCTCCCGTGACAAATTGGATCGGAACCGCTCTCGCCGACACCAATAAACCGCGCTGCATTCCGTGTTCGCCCCGAGCCGCAACTCTTACAAAAACTTATCCCGTCCTCGCGCTATTTATATCCATATAAAGCCACGTCTACGTGTGGACGCGCATAACGATCCCCTTTGTGTTGTTTCAGGTGTCTTAGTAGTCAATGTTACCTGGCGGGGGAAGACCTATGTGGGCACATTACTGGACTGCACGCGACATGACTGGGCGCCGCCGCGGTTAGTGACCTTCATTTGTTATCTGTTTTGTAAAACTAACTTTTTGTTAATTTCGAACTATTTTTTCTTTAAAGGTTTTGTGACTCCCCGACGGAGGAGTTAGACTCGAGGACGCCGAAAGGTCGAGCGAAACGCGGCCGAGGCGCAGCGCCAACTGACATGACCAACTTCACGGAGACACGTTCGTCCGTGCATAGCAAGCTGCGTAACGGCGGTGCCAAAGGACGGCGCGCGTTGCCCTCGCCCACACCGTTCACGCCGCCCCGGCCAGACTCCAAGAGGAAGCGCAACTCCGAGGCGGAGGAACGGCCGCCCACGCCTAAAGCCAAGCGACCCCCGCCCACACCCACCTCTCCCCCGCCTGACCCCGTCCTGCTAGAGTGTCCGGAGCCCAACTGCTCAAAGAAGTACAAACACGTGAACGGCCTGAAGTATCACCGATCGCACGCACATGGTTCGCCAGATGACGAAGACAAGGACGGCTCCAGCTCGGAGCTGGAGGAGCCAACGGGAGAACCGGCATCCCCGGTCTGTCCCCCATCGGAGCCTGCAACCCCCGCCACTCCTGTGAAATCTCCCACGCCTGCGAAGTCTCCCGACGTGAAGAGCGACAAATCCCCCGAGAAATCGCCGGAGAAATCAGAACCGGTTGAGGTGTCCCCACAACCCAGGTTCCCAGAAGAGTTCGCGTCCACACCTGAGCCTACACCGCAACCCGAGCGAACACCAACACCACCGGCGCCCTCGACGCCCCCGCCTGAAACCCTCCCTCCGCTACAGTCTATACAGCCCACGCAATTCAAGGTACGGTGGCATTTAAGTTATGAACTAGAGTAAAAGATGGAGATCGACTTATTTTGTTTTCAAATGAATGTTACTAAGTTCTCAGAAAATGAAAGAGTATATTTTTTTTAGGTGAAACCTCGGTCAGCATTGATGCCATCGGAGGAGCGTAAATCAACAGAGTCCCCGGCGGAGGAGTCGCCAGGCAAGCGGAGAGCGCGGCGCTCGCCCACGCCCGGCGTGCGCTCGCCCGCGTACTCCGACATCTCGGACGACGCCGCGCCGCCGGAGGGCGCGCCTGATGCCGAGCCCAGCCATCGACCCTTCCCCGTTTACCATCAGGTTTGTACATTCAGAATCAAACTTCCTAGTATTAACATTGATTACTATTTGTATCAAAACTTAACCGACGATTCCACTGCTAAAAAACAAAGAAAACAATACGATATTCTTAACCTAGGTGATGCATTAATGAAAAGTGATGATTTAGCACAATCTAATCTACAGTATACTTTACAATTACTAGAAATGAACGTAGAATTCTTAAAGTTCTATTTTATAGCGCAATTACTCTTCTCCATAATTAAAGAAATAAACCCTAAGTAATTCGAGCAATTTAAAGTTAAACCATTAAAAGTTTATTTCGCAATAGATAACTTCGGTGCGGTCGGGCCGTAATAGCACTTAAAATCAACATCATTACTATCTGGTAGCAAAAGCTAGTTAATTATCAAGTTGGCTCGCCATTAAGCTAAATGGAGCGATAATGTTCAGCAATATTTTACAATTGACAGTTCTACGGGCAGCCGCAGTACTTGCAGCCCACGCACCCGCCCGCCGCGCCTCCGCCCGCTCAAGATAAGGGCAAGGAAGACCTCAGTAAAGGCGACCCTAAGGCTGATCTCAAGGTAATTTTACACTACTATTTTGTTAAATTATTGGTAATAAAATAGAAAGCTATTTTAGATTATCGCATTATTATTATTATCGTTACTTATGAGTGTGGAAGGGTACACCGGTAGAGGTAGACCTAGAAAGAGATGGATGGATTGCGTGAAAGGTGACATGATCAAGAAGGGAGTGATGACTGAGATGACGGATGATAGAGTGCTTTGGAGGACGAAAACCTGGTGCGCCGACCCTACGGGAGTAGGATAAGGCAGGGGAGATGATGATGATGATGATGATGATGATGATGATGATGATGATGATGATGATGATGATGATGATGATGATGATGATGATGATGATGATGATGATGATGATGATGATGATGATGATGATGATGATGATGATGATGATGATGATGATGATGATGATGATGATGATGATGATGATGATGATGATGATGATGATGATGATGATGATGATGATGATGATGATGATGATGATGATGATGATGATGATGATGATGATGATGATGATGATGATGATGATGATGATGATGATGATGATGATGATGATGATGATGATGATGATGATGATGATGATGATGATGATGATGATGATGATGATGATGATGATGATGATGATGATGATGATGATGATGATGATGATGATGATGATGATGATGATGATGATGATGATGATGATGATGATGATGATGATGATGATGATGATGATGATGATGATGATGATGATGATGATGATGATGATGATGATGATGATGATGATGATGATGATGATGATGATGATGATGATGATGATGATGATGATGATGATGATGATGATGATGATGATGATGATGATGATGATGATGATGATGATGATGATGATGATGATGATGATGATGATGATGATGATGATGATGATGATGATGATGATGATGATGATGATGATGATGATGATGATGATGATGATGATGATGATGATGATGATGATGATGATGATGATGATGATGATGATGATGATGATGATGATGATGATGATGATGATGATGATGATGATGATGATGATGATGATGATGATGATGATGATGATGATGATGATGATGATGATGATGATGATGATGATGATGATGATGATGATGATGATGATGATGATGATGATGATGATGATGATGATGATGATGATGATGATGATGATGATGATGATGATGATGATGATGATGATGATGATGATGATGATGATGATGATGATGATGATGATGATGATGATGATGATGATGATGATGATGATGATGATGATGATGATGATGATGATGATGATGATTTTAGATTATCGCAAGATTTCAAAACAGATTTAAGTATGATAAATGTTATGATCATTTTAAATCCTTATCAATAAAATGTATCTAGAAATCGAACATTTTACGTTTGTCTGGAATAAACCTGATTTCAATGTGTTATTTCAGATATAAAAAGCCTAGGTTTTTTAACATGATTTATCACTTTTGTGTAAGAAAATACGATATATATTACTATTTAGCTTTTGCTAAATACAATCAATTGGATTGTTGTGTTGTTGAAGTAATTTATAAAACATGGCGATTGAAACCATAAACATTTTCAATTACAGGACAACAAACCAGAAAGCGGTCCACAGAAAGTCCTACCGCAGCATTTCTACCCGTACAATTATGTTCAAAATTTTCCCTACAACGTGGAATCTGGTGCGCCGCCGGGAACACCACTGGAAGAGAAGAGCAAGTCCCACGGTGACGGCGACAGGGCCAAGACGACTCCCAGCCCATTGGACAAGAGCAAACAGCAGCGACCTCCAGACGGCAAAGAGAACCCGGCGCGACCCAACGAGAACCATCAGATACTCAAAGAAAGCATAGAAATGAAGGCACAGATGGGTTCCTACGCATTCCAACGACCGCCACATACCAGGGAAGAAGAATTGAGAAGGTAGGTCACAATAATTATATGAACTTAATTGAGTTTAACGCTTTTCATGTCTCAAATTCTAATACGTAAAATGTACACTATTAATTTCTTCTAAAACTCTCAGTCAAATTGGCCAATAGAAAGTCTTGGTTATTGGTTTCTTAAACAAGGCACATTAGTTTTCTTATAACGCAAAAATTAATAACAGATTGTATATTTCCAGGTACTACATGAGTTTAGAGCAAAGACGCAAAGAGGGCGGTGATGTGAAGGGCGGCGGTCCCCCGGGCATGGCGGGCGCGGCGGGCGGGCCGGGGGGCGGGGGCAGCGCCGGCCCGCCGCGCACCCCGCAGCCCGCGCACAAACCCCCGCCCAAAGACAAGGACGATAAGCCCAAGGAGGAGGTCAAGGTGAGTTATGCTTTCCTAGTACTAAAGATACTCGGAACAAAGCGGTGACACCTAATTTTTTTTATTCTTGCTTTAATAAAAACTTTATTTTTAATTCCAGGTTAAGCAAGAAGGTCAGAAACCTACAACAGAAACTCAAGGACCACCTCCTCCTCCGACCTCACAGTACTACCTCCCACCTTATATGCAGCCTCCTCACTATGGGGCACTTCCATTCGACCCTGTATACCGAGCCCCCTTGAGCCCTATGCTGGTGAGCGGGTACGGCCCCGGGTGGTCGGTACCAAGGTATCATGCCCCCGAGGACCTATCCCGTCCCGGGGCACCGGGGAAACTGGAGTTATTGCCCCCGGGGCAGTATTACGGGGGGCATGGTGGACACGGGGCACACGGAGCACATAAAATCCACGAGCTGCAGGAGCACGCTAAGTCGCCAGTGGGGAAGGCGCCGCGTGCTGAGGCGCCCAAAGAAGGCGCGCGTTCTCCGCCGCCGCAGCGCCACGTGCACACACACCATCACACGCACGTCGGCCTCGGGTACCCGCTCTATCCCCCGCCATACCCAGGTCCGTAAACAACGCATTTTATATTAAAATTTACTGATATTCACCATATAATTAGTTGTATACTCCGCACTATTAAACTCTTGGTACAAAATATTAAAGATTCATACCAATTATTAACGCTAATAAAATGTATATTAGCTTTAATATGTTTGGATCTTTTATTCAATAAAAACCATATCTTCATAGGTGTTATATACCGTTACCATAGTTTACTTTTAGGATTAATTTTAGGGACACATTTCTATTTGTTACAATTTCTGACATGCAACTTTATTACCTTCGTGATAAAGTGCCATTAATATTATAACTAGTGAAGACTGACGAAGGACATAATCTATTTAATAACATCGTTATGAAAATAATGCAAGTTTTATTGCGTTACATAGAACGATGGATTCATAATTTATTCCGTAATTCATGATAACTTTACAGTTCTTAATATAGGATGGTGTTATAAGTGGCCAGTATAAACATAATAGTTATTCGGTCTAGTAGTAATAATAATTCGGTGTATTAGTTAGAATATATAAGAAATGTAATTTGATAAGGTGTAACATGCTTGGTTGCAGGGGCGCGATAGCATTCGGCAGATAAGCGGCCGAGCCCCGCGCAGCCCGTATAGCAAATGTACAGAGAGCATTTACAATGAGAGAGATGAGAGAGGACGAGGCATTAATGGAGGATTGTGTGTTTGCAGCGGCTGCGGTATTAGCGAGCACGCAAGCGGTGGTCAACTCCTTCCCTACGCCGCCCAAATGAAACGAATAGCCCCACAATAAGGACCTACTTATACGGGCGCGCGGTCGCGGGCCTCCGCCCCGCGGACGTGTAGCGCCCCCGAAGTTTAACTCACCGATAGTGACATAGTGCAAGTGCCGTGAAGTGACCGAGAACTGACATGGACACTCCGGTCGACAATTCGTAGCCATAATTAAACTCTGTGATTTCGCGTAATTCAAACACGAGTGTAGATGTGACGTGCGCTTTGAATGTTAGGTGTGTGAACCGATAGTTACCTGAAGTATAGTGTTGTGTGGACTTCCTGGACATTGGTTATGTTAATGGACGCAGTTGGACGTTTCTCACTCGCTGCCCACTGGAACCTGTTTTTATATGTTAACTAGTGAAAGCACAAACTAGTTTTGTACATATTAGTTTTATGTGTAAATTCCCTTACATAGTTCAATGCAGTAATTGTAATATAAACATCGAATTATATTCCCCCCTCTCGGGCATCGTACTGATTGCAAGCTCGCTGTTAGATGTCTCAATGATCTGTTGCAGTGAGATTTTCTAAATGATAGCATTCCACAAGATAACAAAAGCAAGCTTAGTTTTTAATTGTAATGTTAATTGATATAGTTAAGGTAGTGTAAGTTTGAAGGCGTCAATGTGATCAATGAGTAGTGTGCACAAATCGTACTCTGTCTCGATTATGATGAGGAACGACTATTTATATAACGTAGAGCATCCTATAGAATCGTGGAGTGTTTGAATATCGCTGTGCGTAATGTATGTCTGGCTTATAATAATTGTAAACGAAATTATATTCCGATATTCTGATAGACTCCAGCCCGCACTGAAGCACGCTAGGTAAGGCCGGATTTACTATTTAATGTTTGTGTTAGGACTTCCTTTATCCCCTTCTCTATTGTGTGGGTGTAACATTTCATACAAAGTCTTCCTGTCGACAAGTTCATACGACTCTTGCAATATTTTATGTCTACATTTTGTATTCACTTTGAATAATATTGAACTAAAAAGCCGTAACTAATGCGTATTTTCACCCTGTAAAAGTATATTTTATGGGATTGTAAAAAAAAATAAGTAGTGAAAAACTTCAATTTAGATCAACAAATAATTTGTAGAGATATTTTCTATAATTTAATTTCATTCTATTAAATGTACGAACGTACCTGTTTGATAACAAAACCGATATTTACAGAAGGGCCTAAGTTATATAAAAATTATTCATTCTGACAACTGGAAACCAGTGAAATTTTGTGTTACTATTGTACATTTATTTAATTATTAAAAATGTAATGTTTTATCCAAAGCAATCGTGCGACTGCCTTCACTATGTTTATATAAAAATCGAAACAGTTAGAGCTTCTTCAGTACAAACTGTTATCCTAAGCTAAGTCGAAATTATAATTTGGTCAAAAAATGATCGGCCATTTTAAATCTTATTGTGTAAGCATTAAGAATTATAATTGCTAAACCGAGACTTAACTTTCAGCTCTATTTTTTAGTCGATGCGAGAAAATGATTTTAAATATTTTGTGATACAGTAAATTTTATTTAGATGCAGGCGGCTCTCTGTTTTTATTTATTGTAAAGTTTTAATTGAATTGTACAATTTCTCGCAATTTCTACTTATTTTGTTGTTCAATAATTGAACTAAAATAGATTATGTAAAAAGTACCTTCAAAGAATGGTATAATTTTGTGTGTAATGTCTTTCATGGAGCATAGACAAAAATGTCCTTTAATTGGCCGGTTTAAATGCCTTTTAATTGACTTTATATAACTTTTTTTTAATGAAACTGTCTTTTTTTATGATTTTTAAAATCAGCACTTGACCACGATTCCACCTAAGTGGTAACGTGGTCGAAGGATGTTACGCGCTGATTTTAATTATTTTAATTTTAATTGTCTTTCTCATATTAGTTCCTGTTTTCATTCATTAAGATTCACAATGTGATAATAGCTGGATATTTGTTCAACTAACACTGGCATTTTTATTTCATCAAAAAAACCGAGAGTTCGAAAGTTGATGAAAGACTTATCACAAGGAAGTGTTTTTAGTTATCTTACTTCTCCATCGTTACTTTATATATTTTCTTGTCAATTCTTATATCAAGGACAAAAAGTGAACTTTTATCATCAGTATAAAACAAGTGAAAGATTTAACGTGGTTTTTAATATGTTTTTGTGTATGCTCCGTGAATACCGCACTTTAATATTGTACTAATGTTGTATGAATGTTGTGGGAGCGTGTATGACTAACATGATCTCACGCAGCGCTCGTCTATCCTCGACGGAATATAAACATAGACTGATCGTTTTCTTTTTACTCATTGGATGCGAACCTGACGCGTCAGGCGTGTGTCGCTGGTACACGGCTTGTCGCGACAGGCGTGTAACACTGACATACAGCTTGTCACGACAGGCGTGTAACACTGACATACAGCTTGTCGCGACAGGCGTGTCGCTAGCACACAGCTTGTCGTGATTGGTCTGTGTTAGCACAGAGCTTGTCGTGACAGGTGTGTGTCGCTGTCACCAGCTTATCGCGACAGGCGTGTGTGGCTATCGTACAGCTTGTCGTGTCGCCTCTTCGTCGTCTTGTATCTATTGTGTATATCAAATTTGTGTATTGTTTTGATGTAACTAAAATCAGTTTGATTTTCTTAGAAGAGAATTGGAGACGTTAAAAAACGAAATAAAAATAAATTATTTCTTAGCATTGTGTTTTATTTTCGTAAATACCTTATACATAATTTTGGACGCTTATAACTATATCGTTATTAAGTTACGCGCTAAAATTAGTAAGTTTAGTAAAATTGACTAGGTAATAATAATGTTAAAATTCATTTGTTTTATGGTAACTTAAAATTACTGGAGACAGTTTATAAATAAAGTTAAAGCTTAAAATTAAAGTCAAAAGACGAACACTAAGTAAAAATACAAATATTGGTAAAATTCAGTGCAAGCTTTAATAAAAGGATACAATATCTTTGGCTGTATATACAGAAATGCTTCCAAATTAAACTAAAAATAGTATGAAAAGAAGACAGGTACCAAATTATCATTAGTATCAAATAAAACACATTAAAATTACGGCAAGTTCGTAACCTAAACAAAATAATACTGTATCTTTATTATACAAAATATATATTTAAAATAAATAGTCAGTCTATATCGTCCGGTCTCAATTGCCTTTCTCCCTCTGTGAGGAATATTTGCATAGCCTTGTACAAGAGGTAAAGACCGAGCATCTTTCGTTCTTTTAAAGGCCAGGAAGCTGTAACTCCGTAGTAATTCCCACTCTTTATATTCTTCAAGTTCTGCAAGCCTAGTACATCGATCATTGCAGCTTCGTAAGTAAATGCCTCAGCGGGGATCACATTTTGGAATATATGAAGGCAAATCACACCAACTTTGTCCGACCAAATGTCTAAAATCTGCTGAACTTTTTTGTCATTGGATGTTTTAAAATCTCTCTTCCATAGTGTTAGTGCTTGATATAAATGTGAGTATGGTCTTGAACGTTTACCTGCAATGTTAAGAATGTATTACTAGCTTTCGCCCGTGACCCCGTCCGCGTGGTATTAAAAAAAACAATTAGCAGTGTTCTTCCAGACTATCCTCTACGTTTATGCCAAATTTCATTGAGATCCGTTTAGCAGTTTAGGCTACAAACTCTAACAAACATCCATCCATCCATCTACAAATTTCACATTTATAACATTAAGTATGAAGTATGATTTCAACCCTTTATAAGTTAGAGGCGATATTTTCACCACCATGATTTTTTTTACGTTAATTTTTTTCAGTGATTTTCGATGTAAAAAATAACTTGTACTACTATTTTTGCAATAAATAAAAACTTCAGTTTTATAATAAATATGAAAAACTTGATTTTCGCAAAGTTTTTATTTGAAATGCTACCAAAAATAAATTATTGTATATAATTACAGTAATAGAATAGGTTGGGCGCGTGAAGAGCATACAATAGAGAATAGAATCTGCCTGGTAGAGGGAATATATTTCCCACCATAGAAACTCCTTGTGACAGTTAAAGAGATAAGCCTTTCTTCCTTACATAATAGATTATTTTGAAAAAAAAAATATTTTTTCTTTATTTTCCCTTAATCTATGTTCAATTTATGGTATTTAAAAAGAAAAAATCGTGCATTTAAGGGTTAAAAATGCAAACTCAAGCTTCTGGTATCCTGGTACTTTTTTTATGTTATTTACTTAAAAAAAAAATCATTACTAACCTTTTCCAACATAAAATATAGAATTGACAAAAGTTCCCCATAATTCATGAGAATTTTGTTTATTAGCTTTAAGTGGTAAGTTATCAGTAAGTCTTGGGTCCAATAGGAGGTAAGTGAAGGAGGTTTTCGTTGTGCCTTCACGCCATTTCTTACTGGGGTTGGCGAAATCCGCTCGAGCCTTTTTCTCCAACTCAATGTATGGAGATAAATCATTCAACCAATCCACGGATTTAATAGATTTTTGTAATTCCACACTGTAAGCTGCAAATAAATGTTATATAAATTATATAATTTTAACATACGTTTAAATCTATACTAATATTATAAAGAGGAAAGATTTGTATATTTTTGGACGTATTGAAATAACTCAAAAACTACTGGGCCTATTTTAAAAAATCTTTCACCGTTAGAAAGTTAATTTATCTGCGTGTAACAAGGGCTATATTTTTTTAATTTCACGTGGACGAAGTCGCGAGCAACAGCTAGTTATAAATAATTTTAAGACCTCTTAAATTGTATCTTCCAAATGGTACTGCAAATTTTATGGTACGTAAAAGCATTCTAAAAGAAATAATTATCTAAAATAAAACTAAAGTAAACAAATTATAAAATCTATAAATCAAATATGACAGGAATTTTGACAAGTAAAATAAAAAAAAAAGTTTTTATGACTTACTTTTCCCCTCTTTGGTGAGAACGGTCGGTGTTTTTTTTAGTGTTTGTAACTTTTTGAGATACAATGTTTTAGTGCTTTCGTGTATAGGTCCTGGAGTGAAGCCTAGCTTCATCAGCTCGGACCTGAGAGTGTTGACGTCATAGTCCATTGTGGACGGCAGAGAGGATGCAACCGACATAATGGTTTGGTCTGGGGTCGTCATTTCTGCTTCATCGACCGGCAAACTGTATAAAATCATACTAATATTATAAATGCGAAAGTTTGGATGGATGGATGGATGTTTGTTAGAGTTTGTAGTCTAAACTGTTGAATAGATCTTGATGAAATTTGGCATAGATGTAGAAGATAGTCTGGAAGCACACATATGCTATTTGCTTTTGTTTTTTTAATTCCACGCGGACGAAGTCGCGGGCAAAAGCTAGTAAGTCAAATGTTACTCCTGTACTTTATATGTGTAAGTAGAGTTTAGAAATAAACAGCGTGATTATAGTACACTTTAATTTCTTTCTAAATTCATACTTGTACTGCCTTTCTTTACCGTGGGTGTTTACTGTCGAAACAATTTCATTTGACCAGAGGCAGAGGATGTCCCCCTAGTTTTAATAATATAATTTACGAGGCTTATTTATTTGAGAAAACCATATTTATTAAAAGATGAAATATTTTTTTAACTATTTTCGATTAATTAAAAAGTTCATTCATTCCCACATTTACGGTTTACTTGTAAACAAGTTCGTAAGATTATGCAAATTGAACGACAACAGGATGCAAGGTAGTTGCAAAAGTGAAGGAAATGATTGCAGTAATTTATGATTTATGTGAGAATCAAAACTGGATTATGACATACTTTCTCATTCATAAAGTTCTCACCATTTGAGAATTTTAATCAACACCTATACGAAAAATAGGATTTTTTAAAATGTAAAACTAAAATCATTCAATGAAAATGCTATTTAAAGACGAACTTAAGCAATATTTTATAGCTTTCGCCCGCGACTCTGTCCGCGTGGAATAAAATAAAAACCAAAAATAAGTAGCCTATGTGTTCTTCCTGACTATCCTCTAACTATGTCAAATTTCATCGAGATCCGTTTAGCAGTTTAGGCTTCAAACTCTAACAAACATCCATCCATCTAAACTTTCACATTTATAATATAAATAATATGATTATGAAATATGAAAAATGAAATACTAGCTTTCGCCTGCGACTCCGTCCGCGTGGAATTAAAATAAACCAAGGAGAGTAGCACATGCGTTTTTCCAGACTATCCTCTACATCTACACCAAATTTAATCGAAATCCCTTCAGCCGTTTAGGCTACAAACTCTAACAAACATCCATCCATCTAAACTTTCGCATTTACAATATTATATAAATGAAGTATGATTATTTGTGACGGTGAAGCTGCGGTAATAAAAAATATACTCACACAACCGGCGACAGAAGTAATCGTTTCTCAATCAAGATGACACCTTCATCTTTGTCTTCATATTTGTACTCTTCATGTACATTAGCTATAACTATATTTCCTCCAGAATAATTACTACTGACACCACTGCTGGCTGATGATCTCCTGGTATTACATGCTCTGGTCTCCAACACATCGCTACAACTTGATAACCATTCGTTAGTCCTATTCTGGACTACCGCCATAGCCTTATCTAACACAGAAGCGTCATCTGTTAAACTATTCGAGTCCAATGTTAAATTCTGCATTCTATTACAAAGTTCATCGTTTCTTTTAGATTTCTTTAAACACGTCTTTGTATTATAATTCTTGTGTGTAATGCACTTCGGTGATCCGGGAAGGGAAAAGTTCTCGTAAACGCTGTATCTTTGTTTTGTTTGTGTGCTTGTTTTGTCGATTGTTCGCTCCAAACGTTGGATACCGCTTATTTCTACGTCATTCGATAAACATGTTTTGAAACTGCAATTCGTTTCGTTTGTCTGTTTATGTTCTTTACTGAGATCGATCGTCAGATTTGTTGCGTCTATATTCCATGGTTCGGATTCGTTTTCTAATAAACTATAAGTTTCACTGAATATCGTTGGATAGAGTTTGTTCATAACCAGGCTCGTTTTCTCGCACCATTCTCTCACTAAGTCAGATTTTCTTATCGTAGTATTATTTTGGTTGTCATTGGTTGGTTTGTATTCTGCGACCATTTGGTCTGTTGTCACTAATACCCTATCTGGAAAGAGATAGATTTTTTTTATTTACGAGAGAAACTTTTAATATAAATGCGTTTATAATTATTTTATGTATTTCGTAACTGGTACAATTAAAAAACAGTTTTATCGACTTATTAGATAATTAAATATCATTGAAGTATTTTTTTACATCCTTTTAAAAAAATTTAATCATACGATTTGGTTATAAGACAAAACAAAACAGTTTCAATGAATATAATTAGCTATATTACGTCAAAATTCGAACTGCAAACAGTCCGATAGTAACCTGGAGTCTAACCCCTAGGCCTTAAGCATACAAATTACGAACGCAAATTTTTCCATAGCATATGAGACTTAAAAAACCATGGCAAAATGTATTTGCACCTGCTTTGCCTCGCAAGCTTGCGCAACAGGTTTTCAACTGGCAGATGTTACAATTTTTTGTATTACTCATGTATGGGCATTATGAATGTATTATACGCCTCTGAAAGATCACGAACTTTGTCAGTTTGTGATCTTACTAGACTGTCAAATTGTGAACTGAAACACTGGACATATGTGTACAAAAATATATAAAGTACTAGTTTTCGTCCGCGACTCCATCTACGTTGAATTAAAATAAAACAGAAGTAAGTAGCCTTTGTGGTAATCCAGATTATCCTCTACATCTATTCCAAATTTCATCAAGATCCCTTCAGAAGTTTACACTACATACTCTATCAATAAACTGTGAATTTTGTTTGCGTTTACTTTAAAATTAGAAAAGTAGATTTTCTATAAGTCTAAAAAGACTTTATTATACAACAAAAAAATTGTTACAATCCGTACTTATAAAAACAAAATTTTAATGCGAATAAACGTTACGCTGACACTAATATCTAGACAGATCACAAATTGTTGAAGTTCACAACAAGACGGCGACAGACAAACAAAGGCCTATCTAAAATGTCGTTAAATAATCTCTTGAGCAGATTTACGAGTATGTAATTATATACTTAATGCAATTGAAGTATGACTCATGGATTCCAATCTTAATATTGAATTAGCCTTTATAGGTCAATTGTATGATGCACCTGCCATGGCCGGTGTCACTGTACGCCACTGTAGGCCACTTAAGATATCACAAATTGTTATTGATCTTAACAACTCCAAATTGTTTTAATTTGTGATAAGATTGTGTTTGAAATTGGGATAATTGGTATGGATTGTCACTGTAACAAGTGGGATAATTATCTAGATTTCTATATGGTGCAAAAAATAAATTAACACTTTCGTAAAAATGTTAATAAAAGATGTAACAAGTAACTTCTTTTCAATGAGTTGTACAAATAGTACGCATTGTAAGTAACAAAACAAAGCAGATAGAAAAAAATTAGAGAATAATATCTTTCTATAAGTTAGTTACTTTAAAACAAAATCGAGTGAAACTTTTAAAAAGCATAAAAATATTTGATTTCAAAAGTAGCTCTTTTATATAACAAGATTAATTAAACGAAACTAAAAATTTCAATTTCTTGATATTATATTTGTGGTAAATATCATTTAATACTTTAAACATCTTACTACCTTACTTTAGTAACAGTTTACAAGTTCCTAATATACCAAATAAATATATAAAAGACTTACCTAAATCTAATGAATAAGCGCAGGAAGACATTATCGAGTCATCTAAGTGGTCCTCTACATTATGTAGATAGTCATACACTTCCCATTGCTGTTCTCTAACTGCATAATCAAATGCAGATAGACCGTCCAAGTCTCGCAGTGAAGGTTCACCTCCGCAGCCAATCAGCAGCTTCAGGTTATCCAGTCTACCCCATATTGCAGCAATATGCACCGGAGTGATGCCATCTTCATTGCTATAAATTTAAAAATAATTGAATGTTACACATTATTAGAATTTCAAAAGACTGTATTCAAAAGGAAAATATTCTGTAGATCTAGATTTGTATTTTTGTATGTATTGAAATAACTCAAAAACAACTGGGCCAATTTTAATTTCTTATTATAATGAAATATTTAATTTCAATAAGACAAAAAAATCAACACAGACACAAACACAATAACAAATATAATTCTGTTAAATACACCATCAATCAAATCAGATATGGAGATTTAACATTTTAAAGTCGCCCACACATAATAATTTGCATTTAAGAAAATTTAGTATACCCACACAAATTGTGATTGTGTAGGCTTACAAAAACCTTAATTATGTTTATGGTTAACAAAATAGTCTGACCAGAAACATAAAATACAATGTAGAATATATGAAACTAATTCCTTTGTGTCTAATGAATCTCATTGAAGCAATCGGGCCAATATTTTTACATTCCTGCTTAAGCTATTGGACAGTGACAGTTGTGTTTAAAACGAAATTATGATGCAACAAAATTGTATTAAGCCTGATCACTTGTTTCCTGTTTCTTGCTAAATAATTGCACAAGAGGAAATTAAGTATTAGCTGACTTAATGTGGGTCAATTGACCTTTCCTGCTAGCATTGTATGATTTAATCATAGATGGAATTTAAATACATATTATCAAATTATATAACTATTATTAAATATGAATGTTTGGATGGATGGATGATGCTATGCATGCATATAGAAGGTACATGAAGAACTATAGACTACTTAGTAAGTTTATTTTTATTTCATCATACAAAGCCGTGGGCGAAAGCTAGTACTTTATATAACCACTATTAAGTGACAACAAATAACATATTTTTGCTAACATCATGTAGGAACCGAAGTTTCCAGAATTGTGGGCAATTTGGTATCTTATTTATACTTCGAAGGTGTCTAAAATTTCTTTTTTAATTAAATAATACATGGTATAGATTGATTACATAATGGGAAATTCCCAAATATAAAATATCTGTACTATAAAAAATATTATTGTTGTTTTCCTCTTATTTAAATGAGGCTGATCTACCAATTTGCTAATGTTTTTAACACTTAGAGCTAATTAGGCCCAAGCTAGATATGTGTAAATCAGCTCTGAACTGGTCCAAAAGATCAGATCACATAGCTTTCAATTGGTGAGCTGCGGCTGAACAACTAAATTAGCAGCTCATGGCTCTATGCAATGTACTACTGCTATAGGAACTGACACACTGGGAACAGCTTGATGATTCACAATTCATGCGAATCATACCTCTATGAAGGTACAAATCAAGCTGATCTGAGAGCCGGTTCACTAAATCAATCATATGAACTGTGAGCTGACTGACATGGTCTTAATTTTATTTGATTTACTCATGACTAGATCAAGTCCCTCGGTGGGGGGCATTTATTTTTAGAGCTTAAATTAGATTTGGTTAAAAATTGATATCAATGTGTTAATCTGTTACAATAGACTATTAAATAGTTGCATAAAAGTTTTGCCAAGGACTATCGAAAATAAATACACATATATTATTTTATTATACTAGAGAAATGTAAGATTTTTATATGATTACATGAGAGCATCATATTTGGTCACTGTATGTAGGAGAAATATTAAATTGAAAAATTATACACAACACTGAATTTGTGACAGTATGGATTCTAATAGTAAACCGATTTAAGATTAATTTGAGATTAAAATGAAATTGTAATAGTTGTTCATTATTCCCCTTAGACATTCAGAGTAAAAAAAAAATAGAAAAATAGGGTACTTTTCGTTTTATTATTGTGTAATAATTAAATACCTGTGTGCAGTATGTGCAGTATTTTGTTTTTATTAATTATATCTTTATAATGTATTAGATCATATTCCAATAGGAGAAAAAAATGTCAGTGTGAATAATGTTTATTTAAAATAATAATAAAATTCTTACCACAAATTCGGATTTCCTCCATATTTTAATATTATTTCCGTGCACTCTTTAGATTTTTCCACAGGATCTATTCCTACAGCTAAGTGTAGAATCCCTATACCTTTACATGGTAAAATATCGTTAATTTCTATGGATTCATTTTCTAGAAACTGTTTAATTGTTCTGCAAAAAAAAATTTCAAATAACTACATTATAAACCAGGTAATTAAAGTTTATTGTTAAGTTTTTACAAAAAATAATACGCGAAGGCGTTTCGAAATCTGCTCCTACGCACGTATTGTTTTAAAGGATAGTTGTGCAATCTCCAAAAAGCATAATTTTCAATTAAATATTAAGTAAGACTGTACCTAATATCACCACTTTGAATTAAATCGTATAATTTAAACAACTGCTTATACGTTGCACCCATGGTCCTCCTCAAAGCGAACTACATTAGAAATCACCGGGTGTGCGAATCGTCGGTCCCCATTTCCTGTAGGACTTCCGTTGGCAATATCACAGTTATTTTTAGATTATGAAAGTTCTTATTATCACTATATAAGGTAACGTATCAATAATTAAAACTAACACCACTCTCAGTTAGAACTTCACTTGTTTTTTATGTAAATTTTCAAATTAACGTCACGCTTATGATTTTCTTTGTTTACGTTTGGCGCGGCTACGTTCCGTTTCACGGACAACTGTGGCGCATAACGCTAAAGCAACTGTTGCTTTTATGCGTTTACTTTAGTTAATATAGTCTGAGCGTGTTTACAATAAGTTGTGAAATAGTTTTGCCGGTATTTCATGGATTAAATCTTTAATGAATATACATTTTTTTTACTTTTATTTTTATCTAAGAAATATTTTTAATTTATTGTGTTTTATTGTAATGACGAATGCTACTTCGAAAACTTACCTATGAGATCAGTCATTATTGTAATGTAAATGCAGGAAAACAGGAATTGTTGATTCAAAATACTTTAAAAATCTTTACTTTTTAAAAAAAATAATTAAAAGGACAAAAGTAGTTCCAGTTACGTTATAGCCTTTATTTTACAAAAACAACTTCTGGTACTAGCCTCAGCAGAACAGAGGTTTAAAAACAGTTAAATCATAATTTTTCTTACGATAAATATTGAAAAGTTATAATTAAAAATATTGAAGTAAGGTTTTATGTCAAGTATTTAGGCTATTTGGCGCCATGCGCCCCCATATTTCCTGCGCCTTAGGCGATATTTCCGTTATCATGTTATGAAATAGTGTACTAGGAAAGCCTACGCAAATTAATAGTTAATAGTAGTGTAGGCGATCAAATAGTTTTATTATAATATATCGAGATCGATTATTTGAATAAATTAATGAGAAATTCCGAAATACGAGCTGTATGTTCTCTTCGGAACAAGGAAAATGTAAAAAAAAACATTTACCTTAACATCCAATTTAAACATATATTAAAAAGAAAAAAACACTAAAATATAGTATTCAACCGTTTAAGGAAGTTTCCTCAACATTTTTTTAGAATGGAGCGTAAACTTTATATAAGCAATCTTAAATAACATTGTGTTAATATAATGTGATGCAAGATTTGACTCATCAGCATTGTTTTTTTTTCGATGCAGTACCAGTAAAAAAATATTGCGAATGGTAAAACTCAGGTTGTCTGGACAGGTTTTGTATTGTAACTGTTCTGTGAAGGTGACTTTTAGTTGATTGGAATATCACATCTGCTTCGAACTGCCGAGAATAAGCACCTGCTTTCTTGGTTTTAAACTTTGAAAATTGTTATGATATATAGTTTAACCAATAATATAACAACAACGCTTCAATCGGCTTTTCTATTACATCACTTTCGAATGATTGCAAAGAAATTAGTTCTGCGAATGTTTTGATATTTCTGCTCAGTAAGATTAATTTTTGTGTTAGATTTCGAAATACTTCTATAAAAATGTATACCTATAGCAATTAAAACTGTAATAACAAAATATTTGTGTCATATTATTACATGATGTGCTTTATTTATTTTTGACCGACTTCCCAAAAGAAGGAGGTACTCAATTCGTCCGTATGTTTTTTTTTTTTTTTTTTTTTTAATCTGTCATAACGACGGTTTCCATTGCCGAAAACCCTTAAAAAAAGAAACAAATTCCCTCTTTAAAACTAGAGACAGCACTGTTTTTTATATACATATTCAATGATATCCA
Source organism: Papilio protenor (assembly GCA_029286645.1). Lineage (NCBI taxonomy): Eukaryota > Metazoa > Arthropoda > Insecta > Lepidoptera > Papilionidae > Papilio > Papilio protenor. The sequence continues at coordinate 5,875,809 of JAGSMZ010000007.1, read as the reverse complement.
GACCAGATTCGAACTTTATTGTTTGATTGTAATCCTAACGCCCACACCACTCTTACCGCTTTGCCACAGCTTTGGCGCCGGTAATTTGAAAGTCAAAAACTCTTTAGTAATTGTGACATGTTAATACGAAATTTTTAAATAACAATAGTTAAAATCAAATTGCCGACATCCATTGAATTAAGACGTGGGTAGTCTTTAAAGAAGAAGTATAAAGTAAGATAGGATATTTACGCAATATTTTTGACAAGTTCTGATATAAATTGACCTTAGAGTAAGGTTAAACTAAAGTTACACGTAAGTGATAAAGTCATGTCACCACTTCTACCACAGTGTTTTAGAAAAACTGTTTAACCGGTTTTAAAATATCTTAACAGTCAAACTATTCTGTTCAGTTAAATCTGTCAGTTATAACTGAGTAGTCTGTGGTGGGCTTTATTTATAAAAGTAATATTGTTCCATAAAAATCAACTAAAACCCGCGGTACAATGTTACACCCTGCAACGTTTACAAAAACCTAATCATACTAATATTATAAATGGGAAAGATTAGATCCATGGATGTTTGTTAGAGTTTGTAGCCTAAACTACAAAACGGTTCTTGATTAAATTTGGCATAGACGTAGAGGATACTCTGGAAGAACACATAGGCTATTTGCTTTTTTTTATTTCCACGCGGACGAAGTCACGGGTGAAAGTTAGTGCAACATAAAATTTTGAAACCATACATAACATTTATATTGTAAATAGATTCGCATGTACTAGTTAAATTAAGTGCTTAGGATATGCTCCAGCGAACTGAAAGTTCCTTAAACATTATTGAAATTGAAATTTATGGTAATAGAATGGTTTTGTCACCTACCTGTGGTGTTCAGTAATCAATGACATCCCCACGCTATGGGGGCTCAGGGATGAACAAAATACATTAGATAAATATATTTTTGAACGAATATTTTTAACAACTTCAACACTTTTTTTATTTTATTACAATTATTTCTGAAGTATCCAAAACATAGCTTTAAAATAAAAAAAAAAACAGACGAATTGATAGCGTAGTTCTTTTCGAAAAAAAAAATGTCGTCTACACAAAATGTTTCAATCATTCAAAATAAAAGTTATAAAAAATGTAGATTATCTGCCGTATGAGTTCCGCAGAAATTTTAACGTGCACTATGGAAGTGTGGAAACGCAAAGAAAGCGTTTATCCCATGCTCTGTTTAGCTCCGTTTGCTTACTCGACAAGTCATTAAGTCACTTTCCTTGCTTATATAGCGGTCAGTCGACATCGTAGTGTCATACCAAACATTTTTGAACGTGTATAATAAATCATGATACACTTTGTATACTGTTTTGGATTAAATAAATATTTAATTCAAGTAGAATCGCAATTAAACGTTCAAACGATTGTGATACATACCTCTTTCTCTCGGAAATTCGATCTATTATTTTTAAAGATAGATGTTTTATACATAATTCAGATCTAAAAGCAAAATTGATTGATTAAACTTCGTAATTTTCTAAATAAATTACACAAATCCATTTCACTTTATCTCAAGATTTCGTCATATCCGATTTTTAATGAGTGACGTGTCTTTGTTTACTTTGATTACTGACTTATCGTTGTGATTGAATATGTTAAATTACAATAATCTTTATTACTGGCGTTGATTTATCAGTAATATTCATTAGGACTGAAGGAAACAGCAACGGCGGATCCAGCTTTGGCACCAGGGGCGGGAGGGGGTCACATAGTCGTGGTCAAGTCAAGAGCTTGACAAAATCTCGTACGTAAATATATTTGCATGTACTATTTAAATTAAGTGCTTAGGACATGCTCCAGCGAACTGAAAGTTCCTTAAACATGATTGAAATTGAAATTTATGGTAATAGAATGGTTTTGTCACCTACCTGTGGTGTTCAGTAATCAATGACATCCCCACGCTATGGGGGCTCAGGGATGAACAAAATACATTAGATAAATATATTTTGTCAAGCTCTTGGCCAACCAGCTCAGAGGGGGGTCATGATCCCCATGACCCCCCCCCTGGAGCCGCCGTTGCAGTTGGTACAAAACAAATGGTTACGAAAAGATCTAATATTCATTGATGCGATACGGTAAAATAGTATTTACGACTACATTCTATATAGTTTCAATGATAAAACATTATCTAATACGAATTTACGGTATCTAAACCTTCATATTGAACTATTTTAACAATGTTTATTTTTGCTGATAAAATGCATGTTAGGGTGCGTTTTCAATGAAGCGAACAAACTATTAAATAAATCTTTTGAAATACAAATTATAACGACAACCCGTTACGAATTAACGCGAATAAAAAACATGTAAAATGTTTATTAAAATTGTATTTACATGTCTACTCCTGTAAATAAAAACTTCTAGTTTAATTTTTAATTTACTGTAGCACTAATCTTTAGTGGAAGACCACCCTTAGCGCTAGATAACTGCCCGCTGTGCAGTGCCAATGCTACAATGGGCTTATCAGCACTCCATACTGCAACCTATTAATATAAAATCCTCGGGGGGAATATTAACACCGCATAGGCATCGTACGTTGCCTTTGAAAACGTTAGCTATAAGTGTTAATAAAATAAAAATTATAAGTAAAACAACAATGAAAGTGAGTACTTACCAATTTAATACAAATTGTTCTCATATTACACATAATAATCCTATTTTTTTTGTTATTTCGAAGACATATTTTTGATTTTTCTAAACACTAAAACATTTTTTTAAAAATCTGATCCGTATTCTTAAGGATGAAGTAAAATTTATGAAATATAAACGCATACAATCTCAGTCCATTCCAGTGACTTTCACTGTTTTAATATTATTTTACTACAATTAGAGCAAAAAATCATCAATTATCAATTCATAGATGTAACTGTCTACTATTGATTAAAATGTGAACTGATTGAGAATGTTAAAACATTCGTGACTTTTTGATCGCTAAATTAAGTCTAAAGTCATGAACATTCACAAATTAGTAATAAAAACAAAGAATAAAAACTGGAATATTTATATGTGCGTGTTATAGTTAATTTTATTTTAATTTAACATGAAACATGTAAGTTACTTGAAAATTAACAAACTCCTGTTATTATTTAATAAAGGTACTATGGTATGTATTTCTTGGGTTATTACCTTCATGCTTGTCGCTGGACAATGGGTTGGCGCTGACGCCGCCAATGGGCTGGCTCACTTGGGAAAGGTTTAGATGCATCACAGACTGCAAGAAGTATCCTAAAGAATGTATAAGGTAAATATTAACGCTTATTATATCTGTGAAAAGATAAACCGAGTTATTACGTAGCAGTTGATATTAAACGAAAAAATCGTTGTGAAAAAACGGCGGTGTCATTTTTTCATACAACTATAATTTTCATCGTGAAAAATATTCCTTTGTATATAATTAAAAGATTTTTTTACGCTGTTTCAATAATGTTTGGTTTTTACATTTAACTACCTTTCGCCCGCGAATCCTTCCGCGTGGAATAAAAAAAAACTAAGTAGTCTATGTGTTCTTCCAGGCTGTACTCTACATTGATGCCAAATTTCATCGAGATCCGTTTAGTAGTTTAGGCTACAAACTCTAACAAGCATCCATCCATCTAAACTTTCGCATTTATAATGTTAGTAATATTAATTAGTTAAAATAGAACATATTACTATTTAATTAAAACATATGTAAGAACATCCTATTATTGAATTCGGTTAATTAAAAATTATTACAAATTGCAGCGAAGCGTTAATAAAACGTACTACTGATATCATGGTGAAGGAAGGGTATCTCGATGCAGGCTATAACTACATAGCCATAGACGATTGCTGGCTGGAGTATGAACGCGACGCCAACAATCGCATGGTGGCCGATCGACATCGTTTTCCGAGCGGCATGAAAGCGCTTGCGGATTATGTGAGTATTCAACTGACAGGCGCTTGGAAAAAAATATTTTTTACAACATAAGTTTATCTGTTATCTTTAATGGTTAATATTGCTCATACATTCTTGAAAGATCGGAAAGCTTGATTACAAGTTTCTTAAATTGAAAACTTTAGTTTATTAGTTTTCTTGATTTAAAAGAAAATAGAAAGCGCCTGCGATTTTTCGTGGAGTTAAATTTCATGTTCTTCGTCCAAAGACTTCTCATGTTGTATTCTTTAAAAGTATTTACTACTTTTTTGCAAAAAAGAGCCTTATTGACCTTATAGCCTTGACATTAGACCATGTTATTTTTGTTTTATCATAAAGTAAAAGTTTGTACATGTATTGAAACAAAGCATTAGTGATCTTGTTGACCCTAGGTCCATGACCGAGGCCTACAGTTCGGGATATACCAGGATTACGGCACGAAAACGTGCGCCGGGTACCCAGGTGTGCTGGGCTACGAAGAAATTGATGTCAAAACCTTCGCCGAATGGGATGTCGACTACGTGAAACTGGACGGATGCTATGTTAATACTACTAAAATGGATACAGGTAAAAAGAGAATGTGGATTTGACGGTGGAAGAGACGTATAGGAAAGGGAAATATCCTCTTTATGTACGTCTTTACGATTAAGGGGAGGAAACGCATCTGCAATTGCAGATGTCTATGGGCAGCGGTCTCTTTGCTTTTTCGCCCAATTCAAGTGGCCGCTTGCTCGTTTGTCACCTTATAATAAAAAAAATTAAGGTATATTACCGGTTTCTCGCCGAAACAATGTTAATAACAGAAAAAAATTAACTAGCTTTCCTATTAATTATCTTAGGTTATATCATCAATTACCTATGTAAAAAAATATACATTTTAAAAGATGATAGTATAGTTATCCCATTTTTTAGGTTATCCCGCTTTCGGAAAATTACTGAATGAGACTGGACGTCCTATGTTGTATTCTTGCAGTTGGCCGGCGTACCAGGATAAAGTACGTATTATTATAAACAAAGAAAATTCACAATAGCTGGGAAGAAAAATTAAAAAAAAAATATGTTACGTTAGTTCATAGTTCGATGAAGTAAAGTGTATGAATACATAATATTTTGCAAAAAATACATAATGTATTTGCTAAATTATTGCTGGAATTGTAGCTTAGTGTGTACATTTACAACTATAATAAGGAGAAAAAATATTAACAACACATTAGAAGTTAACTTGTTGATTTTAAACTTTTAAATAATTCAGTATTCAAATGAAAATTTAATTGTAGCCTAACTACGATTCGATTGAAAGACATTGTAACTTGTGGCGTAACTGGGGTGATATCGATGACTCCTGGACGTCGGTGAAGAGCATCATGAAGTGGTTCGGCGACAACCAGGACGAGTTGGTGAAGCACGCAGGACCTGGACATTGGAATGACCCGGATATGGTAAGATTAGGGACCAGAAGTAAGACCAATGCCTTGTTCACATTAATCCAATCCAACGATCGATCAGCGCTGGATTACTGGAAAAATATAAACCTAAACTGGAAGTCACTCATACACTCAGATCATCGCATTTAGTTTTTCATTTTTCCAGTTGTAATCAAATGCTGAATTAGAATTCTGGATTGGTATAATGAAAACCGGGCATATAGGAAACGATTACTAGATCATTAGTACTGGTACTAGTGGTTTACACTTGGCCAGTACAGTTGGTTTGCAGCGCTCAAGAACTGGTCTGTCAATCAACTGATATAGTTGGAAAGCTGATTGAAGTCTGTGAGTCCATGACTGGCCGTACCGTACTGGCCAAGTGTGAACCGCGCATGACCTTTTGTCACCTCATTTTATAAACGTAAAAATGTAGACATTGTTCTGTTAGGATTTTTTTTCGAACATGCAATCATTGCTTTCCTTTTCATTGTAGAGGGGTACACCGGTAGAGGTAGACGTAGAAAGAGATGGATGGATTGTGAGTAAGGACATGATCAAAAAGGGAGTGATGACTGAGATCACGTATGATAGAGTCATGTGGAAGACAAAAATCTCTTGCGCCGACCTTATTTGATAAGAAGGAAGATGATGATGAATCATTGCTTTTCTATCTTTACAGTTGATTATTGGTAACTTTGGTCTGTCATTGGATCAAGCCCGCGTACAGATGGCGGTGTGGTCGGTGCTGGCCGCGCCTCTCCTTATGAGTGTAGAGCTCGCCACAATACGCCCGGAGTTCAAGGAGATCCTCCTCAACAAAGACATCATCAAGGTCGACCAAGATCCCCTCGGGAAGCAGGGACTTCGAGTATGGAGCGGATCCAATTGCGAGGTGATAATCATAAGAATTTATTGGAAATTTCTAGAGTTAATTATGTTTGAAAAACGTTTATATTTTTTTGTCCATTGTAATATTTTTCTATTCTATTGTAAAGTTAATAATAGAAGCATTGAAAGTAGGGTTTTCTATGCAATTATTGCCTATCAATCAATTGTAAATCGTTTCATCGCTTAAAAAATAATTATTGAGTATTAATTACTTGTGAAAAACAAAATAAAACCTCCCTAATATTATAAATGCGAAAGTTTAGATGGATGGATGTTTGTTTGACTTTGTAGCCTAAACAGCTAAACGGACCTAGACGAAATTTGGCATAGATGTAGAGGATAGTCTATAAAAACACATAGGCTAATTACATTTTTTTTAATTCCACGCTGACAGTCTTGGGCGAAAGCTAGTAAGATAATAAATACTATGTTTATGTTACTAGTGTTTATGGTATAGAATAATAACTCCAAGTTAAATTACCTTTATTGTTAATAAATCTTTTCCTTTAGATCTGGACTCGTGAATTGGTCGATGGATCTTACGCTATAGCGCTCGTGAACTTACGAGAGGACGGTGCTCCGCATACACTAAGAGCAAGCGCCCATCAAATGAAGATACCTAAACAAACTTATAAAGTAAAGGTTCGTTTCCATGGCTTTACAATCACGCGGCTCAAAAGATAGCAAATAAACTTAATCATCACCAACTCACTATACGTCCCCACAGAGAGGCTCGCAGCCTACCCTAAGTTAGGGTGACTAGGCCATAGTCAACCACACTGCCCACTGCGGGTTGGTTGACCTCATATATCTTTGAATTTCTTCGCCGATATGTGCAGGCATCACGATGTTTTCCTTCACCGTAAGAATGCCGGTAAATTATGTACATATGAAAATTGGAAAATCACATTGGTACATGGCAGGATTCGAACCCAAGACCTGTAGATTACAAGTCAAGTGCTTAAATCACTGAGCCACTGATGATCTTTATATAATAAACTTAATAAACCTACGATTTTTAGGATCTGTATGGGGACGAGGAATCAAGGGTGTTCGGTCCTGAAGATGATTTTGAAACACGAATAAATCCCACAGGTTAGTAACACAAATAATAGCTGCCCAACTCCTACAAGAGTTAACCAAATACATACCGAATTTTCTTATACAGGTGTACGTTTCTACAAATTCACAAAATGTATATCCCACGGAAGGAGAAGACGTGAAAATGGAAGCCATTGTGTTGTTTAATGCCGTGACAATTTCAAGATTTTCTGTAGATTAAGAAATTGCTGATAAACGTACTTTGTTATGTAAGGAATGTTGTTTTGTTTATGAAAACAATATATTTCATAATTGATTTTTTTGTTTTTTTTATTGTTTTTCAGTGAATAACATTTCGCCCTCTTTGAAATATTTGATTTTCAATGTAAATACTGATTAACAATTTAAATGATTATTAGAAAATTTAACTTTTAACGTATTAGCATAAAAATATTTTAACCCAAATAAGATTTAAAAAAATGCTTTTTAACGTTAAAAGATTTTTTTTTTTCAAATGGGTTGAGTTCTTTGGTTTTGCACTTTTTCAAATAAAATGTATTTAAAATCCTTGTAACTGATTTGTTTATGTAAACTATTAAAAACTAATTACATATACCAAGTTAATTGGTTGATGACAATTATAATAACTTTAATGTGTCGATGTTTAATGATCAAAAACATTAACAAGTATCAAATTATTAAAAACATATTAAAATAATTGTCAAATGATTTAAGGCCTCATTGTGGTTATGCCAGTGGTATATTTGTTAGGCCCAACTCACAATTAAAATTTAAATATGTAGAAAAAATTAAATGAATATTTAAAATCTTTTTTTTCAAACCGCCAACCGTGACGCTAATATTATTTCGACCTTTACATACCTGAAAAAAATTCAAATAAAACAAAAATATTTAAAACAAACTTGCTTTCATGTGATTAATTAAGTAACACTCATGATTTGACCTTCTCTTTAGTTTTTATTTTTATTTTACATAATCGTGTAGTTAATTGTATACGTGGACATTAATAATGGATAAAAAATTGTAACAAAACATCGTGTTTTACGTTTTTTTTGTTTGTCACTGGCTTAGTGAAATATGTATTGGAGTTGTGAAATTCGAGGTTCTTGGTTTGATTCCGTCTAGCGTTGTTGACTAGCCACTTCTAACAGTAATATACCATACTGTACGCAATATGCCTAATTTGTTTTGTTCTTATAAGTAAGTAGTAACCATTAGTTTATACTAGGAAGAATAAATCATACTTTATACTAATATTATAAATGCGAAAGTTTAGATGGATGGATGGATGTTTGTTGGAGTTTGTAGTCCAAACGGCTGAACGGATTTTGATGAAATTTGGTATAAATGTAGGGGATAGTCTGGAAGAACACATAGGCTACTCACTTTTGTTTTTTTTTAATTTCACGCGGACTAAGTCGCGGGCCAAAGCTAGTATTAAATAAATCGGTGACCTTACACAGCAAAGTTTATCATTTCATTTTTTTTCATGCTTATATAATTACGTTGTTAATTAATTTATGAATTATATATGTTTGTGGAGCCTCTTCCATTTTCTATTCTGGACCTAAACATTATTTTTCAATATTATTTAATTAACTACCAATTTGTTGCGGACGAAAAAGATTATTTTTAATTCGTAAATTTTGTTTTCAAATTCGACATGTAATTACCGTTTTTATGATCGAAAATGACTCAGGTCTTAAAATATTCTTTTATCATTTTTAAAAAAATATACACGCGTGCATAATGCATACATTGACCCTGATGCAAACGTTATTACCTGCTTAAAAAAGGCTTCTTTAATACAGCTAAAATATAGTTATTTACTTTTTATTAAACGTCTTGATACGTTTTTATTATACTAATCCATCATATTTCTTTTATTTTCACTTAACCTATAAAATGACGTCAGTTTACCTTACCTGCAGATGCGAAAAGTAGTTGCAATAATAATTTCTTTGCACTTGCAATTTAATTCCATCAGTTATAGACCGTGAGGATCGCGTGTTGACTATCGCTAATTGCCCGCAATGTTTAACTGCTATTGTTAGATTTTACAAAATTTAATGATGGCCTTTTTACAACTGTGTTAGTTTTTTAACGAGGAAGTGATTAGGCAAAGGCGTAAGAATCACATCTTACGTAAAGTGATCCGTTGTTACAGGTAGACCATTATCTTTTAAGTAGTAAAAGGGTACGTTTTTGTTAGTTTTGAGACATTGCTGAGAAAATTAATATGAACAGACATAAATTTTTTTAATAGATATGTAATATGACTAATTTATTTAGCAGATCGAAGCAGCTTTTCGTGACAATTGGGACGAGTTTTGTTCATTGATGACCGTTAACGAAGTGAAAGTGGCACGACATGAGAATTTTAAGTGCCTACAAAACATACCTCGTTAAACATTACTATGTATAGATTGAATTCCATTGTAAAAAATGTGAATAGATAAAAGAAACAGTGTCGAGATTAATGTAAAAATAAAATGTTTAATGTTTCACTTAAATCATGGATAAGCAATCAAACAAAATGGTTATTACGAAAGTGAAATAAATTTTAATTCATTTCTTGAATGATAAAAGAAATGACGCCTAAATCATTTGATTATATTATGTAATACACTAGCTTTTGCCCGCGACTCCGTCCGCGTAGAATTAAAAAAAAAAGAAAATAGCCTATGTGTTCCTCCAGACTATGTTCTACATCTATGCCAAATTTTATCCAGATCTGTTTAGCCGTTTAGGCTACAAACTCTAACAAACATCCATCCATCCATCTAAACTTTCGCATTTACAATATTAGTATGATAAACACTTGTTATGATTAAAAATGTATTGATAAAGATAGAATTAATATGTAAGTCTTGTCGAAAAATATTGTGTGATATTCAGTTTTTTATTTCTTATTATACACTTTTTTTACGTTTCTTACAATACAATACAAATTTAAGATGTTACAGAACGTAGTGATATTTGACGTTAATTTTGACGTTGCAGATAACCTCAAAACTGGTCACGTCACGTCACATGAGCGGACCGAAAGAATTTGACATGGAAAGAAAATTGCAATACGATACTGCTCTTTTGCAATAATTTTGTATAGTATTTGTAACTTCATAAATCAAAGTGAAAGTAAAAATCAAGTTCAATAACAAGGACAGTGCTATCAGCCATCCTTACATTTATGATTGTCGTTTTTTATAATTACAATTTGTTATCGGTCATTTGCGTAAGAGTAAAAGAAAGTTGGTTAAATAGTACCGTTGTAGGTCAATGGTATGATTCGTTCACTTCGGTAACGTGTAGATCTGACGTCGACAGCAAACGAGTAGTGGGCGAGACGGTGGGGTCACCAGTCTGTATAGATCGGCGCAAGGTGCAGACGTCGGTGCGGAAAGTGCTTTTAAATTAAACGTGTATCTGTAACCGTGAAATATATACCCTTTAAATCATGTCGGCGAAAGTCCATAATGTAGGCATTCTTGCCATGGAACTTTATTTTCCTTCACAATACGTAGATCAAGTGGATTTAGAAAAATTCGACGAAGTCGGCACGGGTAAATACACAATTGGTCTCGGACAAAGTAAGATGGGCTTCTGTTCTGACAGAGAAGATATAAACTCTATCTGTATGACAGCTCTACATAGACTTATTGAGAAGAACAACATTAATTTGCATGATATTGGAAGACTTGAGGTTGGTACTGAAACAATTATTGATAAAAGCAAAAGTGTGAAGACCTTTCTGATGACATTATTTGCCAAAGAAGGAGCCACAGATATAGAAGGTATTGACTCAACAAATGCTTGCTATGGAGGTACTGCAGCACTTTTTAATGCAATTAATTGGGTAGAATCATCTTCATGGGATGGTAGAAAAGCTATTGTTGTAGCTGGGGATATAGCGGTGTATGGTAAAGGGCCAGCTAGACCGACTGGTGGTGCTGGAGCTGTAGCTATGTTAATTGGCCCAGATGCCCCCTTAGTCTTTGACTGTGGTGTCCGTGCATCATATATGACACATGCTTATGACTTCTACAAGCCAGATTTAGCTTCTGAATTCCCATATGTTGATGGAAAATTGTCCATCAAGTGCTACTTGAGTGCTCTAGATAATTGTTACAATCTGTTCTGTAAGAAAATGAGGAAGGAAAACCCTGAGTTCAAGGGTTTATTAAGTTTAGATGGTATGTTATTCCACTCTCCTTATTGTAAATTAGTACAAAAATCTCTGGGTAGAGTTTGCTTCAATGATTTCCTCAATGCAACATCTGCGGACCGCGAAAAGCAATTCCCTGGACTATCCCAATTCAATAATCACAAAAGGGAGGAAACATACTTTGATAGAGATTTAGAGAAGGCATTCCTGACTTACAGTGAAAAATTATTCAATGAGAAGACAAAGCCTTCTCTGCATGTTGCTAGGAATGTGGGAAATATGTATACACCATCATTGTATGGTGGCCTGGTGTCATATTTGGTTAGCAAGTCACCAGATCAATTGATTGGTAAGAAGTTTGCTCTGTTTTCATATGGCTCTGGTCTTGCATCTACAATGTATTCCATTAACATATGCAAAGATATGAGTGCCGGGTCAAAGTTGGAGCGCTTAATAAACTCATTGAATGAAACAGTTGGAATGCTCAACAAGAGACAATGTGTTGAACCACAAGTGTTCTCCGATCTTATGGATGTGAGAACACAGAATTACCACACTGCCCCTTATGAGCCCTCCGGGTCAACAGATGTCTTGTTCCCAGGCACATACTACCTCGTGCGGATAGATGAACAAAGAAGACGTACTTATGAAAGGAAGCTTTAATTTATTAGGCATTTAATTTCTATAGCATTTGGTGTAGGAATTTATTTCAATTATAACTTTAAAGCATTACCAAATGATGTTACAATAGTGAGCTTAGATATTCCAACTTGTGTTTGTTTTTTTATTTATTTATCTGTTGAATGATTGGGACACATTATATTAATATCTTTGTGGACCCTACCTTAAGGTAACTATTTAATTTAGGTAGAAACTGTTTGGATATGGAAATGTGGAATATTAATATTGTGCAATATTAAGCATGGTTGTGGGGAATGAATAATGATAATTCTCTCAATCTCAATGTTATTTTGTTAATGAAATAATTTAGTATTTATTTATTTATATTTGTATGGCAGGGTTACGGACTCAGGGAGTCTAAATATACATAACACAATGTTATAAAATGCATAGGCAACAAATTTCCTTCCAAATTATGTATATTATCAGCAAAGAATCACAAATATAATTGAAGTCACAAGAAGCCTTAGCACTAAGATACTTATATACTTGAGCTGTAATATTAAAAGTATTGTAATTATCAACATTGACAGGGAATTTTAATTGCTATTAATTATTAAATTGTAATTTGAAAGACATTAATTACAGAATTTATAAAAGAAATGTGGTAATTAAAGTTTTATTTTTTGTCAAATTACTTATGAGATGTAGATAAACTGCTTTATAAAATGTTTTTACTCTTGTTTATAAAACAATTTATGTTCTGTATTTTTTGGGTACGCTATCAAAGTATTCCAAATATTCAATCACACAAATAATGTATTATTTGGTCTAATTATTGATTGGTTTTTATTTTGACTATAATTTATGAAATATATATTTGAGATAACATTATCGTTTTATTGTCAATCCGCATGTAAAAGACTGTTACTACTAACTACTGTTACTTTAAGTCTATAATTTCTACGGGAATATTTCTTTTTTCAAATTCTTTTCCAGAAAACGCATAGATTTTTTAATTTTTCAATATATTTCGTTCGATTATACAAAACAATCGAGATTAGTGGCTAGCAAGAAAATGTGTGAGAAAACATTCGTATTGACATCGATAAAATTTCATAACATCGGAAATAAATTAAACCGAAAAATCTCGTATGTCGTTTGAAATTGTCCGACAGTGTGAACTCACGATAAGAAAAGTTGCGCGTGATGTTTGAAGGGGAGGGTGAATGTCAAGCTCACTGAACCTGAACTTTGGAGATCAAGGTTTCCGCTTCATCAGCTAAATTAGTCATGGCTTTGTAAATACATAAACTATAAGTTCCTTTCTTGCATGGCTTCAACCGATAGTAATTATTTTCCCTTACAAAACCGATAGTAATTATTTTCTTAGTAATAATTAGGACTTTATTTTATAAGTGTTGATATCGAATTTCTAACAATTTAGTAACGCCTGTTTTCTTTATAATCGTAATAATGCACCGGTCCAACAAGCTATTTAGCTAAGTAAACATTAGGAACAAACAGAATGGCGTAGCTTGTTGAATGTAATAAGAAAAATACTTATAGAAAAAGAAGTTCCGTTTATATTCAACTTCTCCGTCAGTAAATAATTAAATATTTGTTCATTCATGTATTTAAACAGAAAATTATAACAAAAAATTGCATACAATACAATGGGATTACCACCTTTGTTTCATGTGACCTATTCATATTTTCTTCTTTATACTGAAATACCATTTGTTATTGTGACCAATGAAAAAATTATAACCTAAAAATTATACACTAAAATAACTACGTACTTTATAAATGCTTACAATAAGAGCGGGCGCACACTTAACTAAACTATCGCCTAACTGTTGTGCGATTGTTTGATTGATTGTTTCTCGGGCAATTCAACTGTTTAGTTGCACAACTAAAAGTCGAGTAGTGTGCGGACCTCCAGATAACCTCATACGAATTAAAGCGAGATTAAACAGTCGTGCGATAGTTTAGACAAAGGTGTGCGCTCGCTCTTAGTGACAAGCGAATACAGAATTATCTGACCAGGGTGATATTTCTATACTAAAAAAGTACATAACTTATGTCCCTTAATGGTTACTCTAGCAGCAGATTACCTTAGTGACCATAAGAGTCCTTCTAGAAGAGAGCGTAGCAACTTTAGTTTCCTTGACCAAGCTAATATCCTTACAGAGTAATTTACGTAACATAATAATGCAAAGTGCGTTTTTTTTTCAGGTAATTTATTGATTTAATTTATGTCTTTTTTTTTCTAGATTGTAAAAAGTGAGCACGTAAATGTAAAACATCACATATTTTAACTTTAAAATATATCTTTTTTGGACGAAATAACATGCCTTTTAACTAAAAATGTAGCAAATGTTGAGTAGAAGATTAATGTCGTAATTATACTAACATAGGTTACTATGTATGATGTTTTTATGAAACATTACGCAAATCTAATTGTTATTCACGGATTTTAGTTTACTTATGATTATGTAAATATCTTAGAATCGTGATAAATCACAAATTCCATTGCTTTATTCGTGATCTGACTTAATAATAATAATCGAACCCCTAGTCATCTTGACTGTTAATTCTCTTGTTCAACTACATAACCAATTTATTAGAAAAGTCAGATGTTATGACATTTTACTTAACCTTGCGGTGAAATTGTCACAGGAGCCAAATTTGGCTCTGAAGACTGAAGATCAAGTTCTTAAGGTGAAATATCGCAGTTTCCGTCTTTTATGGAAATGCCACGCGCTGTTCTCGTGTGTTAACATATTAAATGTTTCGATAATACAATGTTTTCATACAAATAAACCGGTTCGAAGCAGTTACGACGATTTTTATTGCAATTTAAGCAGTAGTTCCGAAGGCCTGTTTCGAATTTTTCCTGTTATAGTGACTGATATTAATCTTGGAGAAAAGACCAGAAATATCTGTTTGGTAATTGATTACTTCACACTATGTTATAAAATTAATTTCAATTATTAAGAGACTATTTTAAACATATATTACATAACTCATATTAAATAATAAATAAATAAATATTTAAGATGATTATTGAAATTCACTGGTGTGAGATATCATTTTATCAAAATGTCAGCTTATAAACTATGAATATACGCTGAGTCTAATAAAAATTAACGAATAGGACAGTTTGTAGTTCGATTTTAACCTCTTGCCTTTCCGAAGTCAAAGCGTGTCTCTAGTTAAAAATAATAATAAGTAGATATTTAGATACAACTATGTAAATGAAACATGTAGGTAATGGAAGTAGTGGTTGAATAAGAGAATCTTTGGTTAGATTTCTTATGAAAGACCTGAGATTATCCTTATCTTTAAGAGTCATCAGGTGATGTTAACATCAAGATTGGAAATGAAAAAACCGTACCGGCGTCATCTTCCATTGTCGCAAAAAAAATAGTGATTCGTTTTTCAAAGGCATTTCTATTAATCCAAACAAAATAAGAAACAAGAATGGAAACACAAAGTCAGTGCCGGTTTTAGTTTAACTTACGCCCTAGGCGTGATTTCTAAGGCACCTTTTTACCAGGGATGCAGAGGTTTAGAGTGTTATGTGAGAGTACTCAACAGACTTTTGGAACTTTTCTGTCGGGCGCCCTGGGCGGTCGCACAACTGCGCCTTGCCCTAACGTCTTTATATCACTGGTTAAATTTACCTAAATACATTTTTTGCAAATCAATATTCTAATACTATTACGCAATACGTTCGTGGTCCATAATTTATTCATTTCCGTCGTATGTTCTCGATTAAGTATTCACGCAATCGCTTTTGTGATGGTGATGAGTTGCTCTGACTAAAGTTCAGATAAGACGAGCTCTGATCGTATTGATATTTGTTATTGTGTTGCAATTTAAATATGTACATACATTGGAAAAAATACATGAAATATTTATCCATTATCAATGCGAAAGATTGAATGTTGTAGGACTAGGTAACTCCGGAACGACTGGACGAATATGGATGAAAGACGCAGACATTGAACGTTGTCTTGAAGAATGCAAAGGATTTTTTTTATCCCAGATAATGGCTACATTATCTGGCACAAAAAAACCTTGCATGAATTCCCATCAGAGGTTTTTTTCTTATCAAATGATGCAAAAATTTGCTACACATGCGAAAAAGTAGTTAAAAAATGGAATAAACATAAATTCGACTTATATAAACGAAGTATCTCTCTATAATCTTGAACCATTGGTTACATTCTAATTGTTTGTAATTTGTAAATTACAATTTTAATCAAGAAGATAATTTGTTTAAACATTTGGTACTGATTGTCGTTACACGTGTTTAGTTGATGTTATAACCACGCGCCAAACGACTGAACTTCTAATTAACATGAAGGAATATATTTTAGAAGCGAAAATTATTATTTTACATTAGCTTTCGCCCGTGACTCCGTCGAATAAATAATTTTTTAATGATGTTAGTACTGACAAACTGGTCAAATGATGTTTGAGATCCTTGAAATTCTAGGAAATTCCTAAATAACTTCATATAATATCGTCTATCCATAAACATATTGACCACATCTGTGTTCGTGCCGCTCGTTTGCCCCCTTCTCTTATAAAAAATAAAAATAAAAAATAATAAACAGTACCGAATAATTTATAAGGGCAGAAGGGGAGGGTTCAGTTTTTGTACCAGTCTTTAGTTAGTAAAAACTCGCGTCTACGTTGAACAATTTCGGTCGTTTTCTGGTTGTAGGTAAAAATCAAGTCAGAAACATTACCAATCCTATTCTATACGTATTTTTCACGGTGTTTTATATAAGTTTTATTAATATTTCCGTCTATTTGTTGCTTAGAAGATTAGAAACACACACGTATTCTTATCCCTAATAGATAACCTCATCTTACCGTGCCAAGGCAAAGATCGCAAAGTCCATTTTATGTCTGAGATAAAATATCCAATATCAACAGTTTTGCAGATAATAAAATATATCATCTACCTATTATTTGACTTCACCTGAAGTTGCCGAACGAACGAAAGTATTTTTTTTAATAATTGTTAACTAACCTAAAATACCTAATTCTGGTCTAAATAGTAATTAAGAGATTCGATGCGTTTACTTCAAAATATTCACTGCTATCAGCAAGAACTGTATCTATCGAAAAATTTAAAAAGTTCGAAGGCCGAAAGGGTCATTTTTTACTTTGTCGAAATTACTATGTTAAAAGTCGTTGGATTAAAGATGTAAAAACATGCAAGTAAAATGTAAACCGGACGTAAAAAAATAAATTAATTATGTCTTTTTATATGTGAATTGCTAGAAGTAAATTATTATGTTAGTTACTATTGTTCCACTTTTTTGTGCGATACAAAGAAATGAGAAACAATAGCATCTTTCTGTTTTACACGATTACGTATAAAATCTTTACCGTCACTTGACGTTAACAAGGAAAGAATTATAAATAGTGAAATTACTCAGCACTTAGTAAAGTATGGATGGAGGACATACTAAGGGGGGTTTATTAAGATGTATGGAAGATGTATGTACTAATACTGTGTCCACCATCAATATGGAAAAGTTCAGACTGTTGATTCAATAATCTCCAGATGAAACTGTTCAACGCTGCTGGGAAAAATATTACTTACCCTTACGATTTATTTATAGCAATAAAGCGTCCTTGATTCAATGCGATTCACGCGTTCCTTGTTTAAAATACAATAATTTTTGGTGTAAATTCGAGTGAAATTTAAATGGTTAGGTTATGTAGTGACTAGTTACAATAAATACATCAATTTGATGCTAAGTAAATTAAACATCATTTAAACATATTATTTATATATTTACCACGAATTCTCGATTACGAATATTAACTATTAGTTTTCTACAGGCTGCAATCCATACCTTTCTAACAAATAATGAAACGTTTCAGTTTTTTTTTTATTATAAAATATCATTTTCTTTCTCTATGAGTTTATAAACAAGTTTAGTTTGAAGTATGCTCTCGATTTGTGAAACTATCATCAGTACTTTTTAACTTAAAAATTAAGTTAGTTAATTTAAGTTATTACCGTTTTTTTAATAGCTAAGTTTATGCTAGGATACGGTTTACAATTGCCAAATGACAAGATTCGAACCTTCAAATTCGGTACCCTTGGCCATTAGGCTATCGGCACTTTCGACTCAATTAATTCTTAGCAGGTACTTACTTAACTAAGTATTTAGTTAATGCCCCTATTATGAAGTATACATACTTAATTTGTAATATTTAGCAATGTTTTAGCGAGTTACGTCATTTATTACACATTATTACAATTTTGAATGAATAACTATTAAGCTATATAAAACTATAGAACCCTGAAGTTATCATATTTTATGAAGCATTTATCTAAAGTATAATATCAGAATAATCGACGATTACAAATAAATTTATGGCGGTTAATCCTTGCGAAAAGTACATGACAAGTACAATGTTTTATTTTGATAAAATGTTTAAAGGTGAATGTAAATTATCATTTTACATAGAAATTCCTTATCAAAGGTATTTCCGGGTTTACGGGTATTTTCTTTACTTATTTTAAATTACTTATAGTATGGAAGTAAAGTAAAGAATGAAAGTGTTTGAGCAAGTTTAAATATTTTGCTAGTATTAGAGATATTAACAAGAGATATAGTTGCAAACGTAATGTTTTGCGAAGGGATAAAGGGTATAGATGCAGACAGAATTAATGTTGATGGCTACAAGAGCAGGACAATATTGAAGAAAAATGCTCTTTCACAAGCTTTGTGTAATAGGCGAGTGAATTGTCTGTGTTTTTAAATTAAAATCACACTAATCATACTTCATACTAATATTATAAATGTGAAAGTTTAGATGGATGGATGGATGTTTGTTAGTGTTTTTAGCCTAAACCGCTGAACGGATCTCAATGAAATTTGGCATACATGTAGAGGATAGTCTGGAAGAACACATAGGCTACTTGTTTTTTTTAACAGCACGCGGACGGAGTCGCGGGCGAAAGCTAGTTAACAATAAAAAAAGTCAATACTAACAAAACAATATCGACGGTGAGTTTACAATTTCAACATGAATTATTACAAATCTGTCAACTTGTGGACAATCAAAGCAAGATGCAATTTTTATAACAGGAAATTAATGTTCAATAGTAATCACGAGTCTTGTAGCAAGTTAAAGACAAGCCAACATATTGTTAGGTATCTTTTTAATTTTTTTAATACGTACGACGACTCTACGCGGGCATCGTGCGCTACGTAGCCCTATACGGTGCTCCCATTTGGGCTAAAAGACTTGCACTCCGCCGGTGTAGAGCGAAGATATATAGCGTACAACGGAGAATAGCCATACGGGTCGTACGGGGTTATCGCACGATCTCATTTGAGGCGGCAACAGTCTTGGCTCGCTTAACTCCGTTCGACATCTTGGCCGAGATGGATGCAAGGGTGTATGACCGAATTCGCATCCTCCGCCTAGGCAGGGGAGACCGGACGAGACGCGCGATATAATCAAGCAGGAAGAAAGGCGTAATGCTTTTGAGACATGGCGCATAGGCTCTCCGATGAGCGAACTGCGCACAAGCGCGTCATCGAAGCAGTGCTGCCGATTTTCGACGCTTGGATGCAACGACGACATGGAAGCTCCTTCCGACTTACGCAGATAATGACTGGCCACGGCTGTTTTGGAGACTATCTCCATAAAATTGGACGCGAAGAAACTGCCGGATGTTTCCATTGTCTCGATGGGGAAAGTGATTCCGCTTCGCACACACTTGCGGTCTGTCCAGCTTGGGACACACAGCGGCAAGCCCTGAGACAACAGATTGGCGATGACCTGTCTCTAGCAGCGGTTGTGGCTGCTATGCTTATTGGTGACACAGAGTGGAGGGCAGTAGTCTCCTTCTGCGAATCAACGATGTCTCAGAAAGAAGCTGCTGAGCGGTTCGCGGGAAAGATCCGATCCCAATCGGCGACGACGACATCGTGGGGCTGCGCCGTTTGCCGTCCCGCTCATTAATGACGCTCCCCCTCCTTAGGGGATTTTTGGTTGGAAGTGTATTATATGGGGCCCTGGGCAACCCCCAGAAGGGAATAAATATTCAACGCTTAAGGGGACATGGTTATGTTCCATACGGAGATCCCATTCCCCCCTTTTCTTGCGATGTTGGCGACCACCGTGGGGTTTTAGCCGGTGCGAGTCCGACATATTCCGACTCTAGGTCCCAAGGAGTCGGAACATGCGTAGGCATTTCCCCACGTAAAAAAAAAAAAAGGTATCTTTTAATAGCAATTTATGATGAAATAAAAGAGTTTAATTTTTAAGTAAACGTATACTTCAAATAATAAGAAATAATCTTATAATAATACCAGACCTTTATTCGATAAACCCTACCGAAAATTGTAACGGAGGTCAAATAAAATTATATTTTTATTAGTACGATCACAGTTACACGTGATCATCGTTTGTATCACGCGTATGTTGAGATTTAGTTGAGGGTGTCGGGCAGGCTGACGACAGGGGCGACGATGATGGGGGAGGCGACGTTGATGGTCTCGGGAGCTGTAGCCTGGTCTACCACAATCACGGGGCTAGCCACGTTGACGGTCTCGGGGGCAGCCACGTTGATGGTCTCGGGAGCTGTAGCCTGGTCTACAACAATCACGGGGCTAGCCACGTTGATGGTCTCGGGAGCTGTAGCCTGGTCAACGACAATCACGGGCTCAGCAACAATGACGCTCTCCGGAGCGTCAGCCTCTTCGACCACTTGCACCGGTGTGGGTAAAGGTAAACCCTCAATGGCAACGGGAGAGCCGGCAACATTGGAGTTCACATTCAAGATGATTTGTACGAGAGGAGATGAGGCGGCCGGAGTGGGGGGTTGGATGATAGCGGGTCCGATTGCGATGGGCTCGAAGTTGTCGATGACGGCGGGTCCGATGGCGATGGGGTCGAAGTTGTCGATGACGGCGGGTCCGATGGCGATGGGGTCGAAGTTGTCGAGGTCGATGATGGGCGCGGGACCGCCAGGGGCTGGCATCACCAACGCGCGCTGCGTTGGGCTGGCGACGGCCAGGGCGAGGGCGGCGAAAGCGACTACTAAGAATTTCATATTTGCTGTAAAGAAAAAGAGATTAAGGTTACAATTTTATGAGAAGCGCATAAGCAGAAAGTCAACATTTTTGTATTATATTTTGTTCTTGTCATCAAGGGACTCATGTAGGGTAAACAATTGTTTTGATCATTGATTTCGATTAAGAGTTGAGGGATATTTTAGGATGGCTTTAATAAAAATGTTTTTATTTTATATAATTGGTAAGATTAACTAACCTTTTAATATTTGTTTTCTTGAACAATTATGTTGAATACATTATTGTATTACTATATATAGTAGTCATTATCGCGATTGGGGCTGCTAGAGTTAATCCCGCTTTATCTAATACCACGTAAAAATATGAAATTATTTAAGTCGGAAGTAATATAATCTTCATTATTCATAATAATTGGATAATGTTTGTTGTAAAGCCACTGAAAGGTATTAATCATTTCCACGAAATAAAAACATATATGGTTAATACTTTAATGTAAACTTGTTAATACTTTTATGATAAAAACGAAAATAACAGGAAATAAAATCACGGGGTAGCGTTGCCGTGGTAATTAAATATGTACAAAGTATAGTTGTCTCTCACTAGTTCCTTTTACGTATATCTTTCTTCTCTCTCATGTAACGAAATGTTGATAAACCTTGAACCTCTGGCGTTTTATTAGAAACTGTATTTTCTTTGATATAAAGATAAAACGAAATGTTTTATTATTTTAATGTATTTATTGCATGTGCAATATAATAACAATTTATTACTATTATAAACTAACTAGCTTTCACCCGTGACTCCGTCCGCGTGGAATTAAAAAAAAACAAAAGTGAGTATCCTATGTGTTCTTCCAGACTATCCTCTACGTATGTACCAAATTTCATTGAAATCCGTTCAGCCGTTTAGGCTACAAACTCTAACAAACATCCATCCACTTAAACTTTCGCATTTATGATATTAGTAAGATAATTATTTAACCTCTCAGATTATTGTCATTATCTATTAGTTACAAAATGAGTTATTGCTATTTTTTTGTTTTCTATTATTTTTACTTCCTATACCTACTATAGGCACATATCATAGGATGTTGTTTAATTTTTTAATAATTTTTCATTCGTTCATTTGCTAAAAATTGTCCCTAAAACTTTTTTAATGTAGGTACTGTTTATGCGATTAAAGATATCACTTTTATAACTTTAGTATTGCTTCGGGCTTAACAGAAGTTTTAGATAGATAATCTTAGATAATTTAATTGATTTACAAGTCCAGTTGTGCGTAGTTTTACAATGAAATATTTATCAGTCGTTCACTTGCGTTAGAAGAAATTCAATGAACACAATGATAATTAGCTTATAGGCTTCATGAGATGTTTAAAGCAGAGTCAGAAGTTACTGACATTTGAGGTTAAGAACAAGTTGATACAAGATTGTTAACGACGACCACCATAAGCGAATGTATTTAGGATATGAACTAGGTAATTCCACGTCGTGTGCTTTTCACCTCACACAATATGAATCAATATTATTCCTAACACGGTTATTTAGGAAAACGTCGAAACCACTAAACACTGGCATGGGGTATTTTTTGTTGTATCTCCATTTATCAACTTTAGAAGACAGACAATGGTGTTAGTGATGCAATTCGTTTACAGCATTTCATCTCAAAGATCTCGTAGAATAAAAGAGATCGATAGATAGTTTCATTAAGATTGGTACCTATAACTATTTAAAAATGCAGCAAATTTTTGAATGAGTTAATCTACTTTATAACGCACTAGCTGGTCGCGTGCGGATTCATCCGCGTGAAATTATGAAAACTTTGATGACATGACATGACAAACCTTAGCAATCTTTCTTTCTTGATGTTGGCAGCAACTTAGGGTCTCTTTCCCACATTAGGGTTTTTATCCAAAATATTTACCCCCTAAGTTTAATGGCGTGAAAATATATAGCCTAAAACATGAAGTAAGTGTAGGGCTTTTTATTAAAAAAAGAATTATTCAAAATGTGCTGTAATTGCTGACATCTTAGGCAACAAAGAAGTGTGTGTTTACGCTTTATTATAATAGTATAGATAGTATAGATTAGCGCTGAGATATGTGATGGAAAACAGAACAAATTATGTAACTATTAACAGTTTACCGGACACCGTTTAAGTAACTTATTTTTGTGGGGGATTTCATCCAGTTATTTGAGCGCTTTTCAATGAAGATTGCAGTAGTTATTCAGCTCAGCTGAAATTGAACTAAAAAGTAAGATTAACAAAGAGAATTTAGCAAATTTAATGAGAGCCAACGAAAAAATACACGTTTTTATTGAATACTAGCTTCCGCCTGCGACTCCGTCCGCGTGGTATTAATAAAAACAAAAGAAAATAGCCTATGTGTTCTTCTAGGCTATCCTCTACATCTATGCCAAATTTCATCCAGATCCGTTCAGCCGTTTAGGCTACAAACTCTAACAAACATCTATCCATCATTCATCATTTAAGTATTTATAATATTAGTATGATTTTAAATCCTTGGCCAATGTTGTTATTAGTAGAAATAAGGTAGAGGCTTAGCATTTGAAAACTGTGATATTAGAATAGTAAATTTGTATTTTTAGATAGTAAATTTGTATTTTTAGATAGTAATGTTTGTGATATTAGGTAGTGATAATATTAGATAGTAAATTTTCATGGTACCCAAAGTCCTTATCCCAACACGTTAGGGGTACGAGAGGGCGGTATAGACGCTAAATAAAAAAAAAATCAGCTCATCTTAGAGAAAAGGCAAACAATAAGAAGCCCCTGATTAATTAAAATAATAAAGCGAGCAGTTAAACCAATCTGTGATTTACGCTTGCCAATTCTTATGAAAAATATTATCACAATTTTTATTGATCATACTTTTTGATATGTATTTTATTGAATTATGAATTAAGATATCTCTTTTATAGCACATATTGAAAGATAACTCTTTATATAAAAACTCTGAAATATTAAGAAACATCACTATTAGTCGCAGCAACATAACACTAAAACTGTAAGTTACTTACAATAATTGTATCTTCATTTAAATCATATGCTTACATACTCAATTTAAATATTAATCTGACATTTGGTCTTGTTTTAGAATTGCAAAATGAAATACCTCATCGTATTCGCCCTCTTCGCCGCGGCTTCGGCCAGCATCCTGCCGCCGGCAGTCATCGCCAGCAACAACCCCGAGGTGCAGGAGATCCTGGCCTCCATCCAGAGCCCCAGCACTGACCCCGCTACCGCCGCCGCCCTCGAGCAGCTGCTCCTCGAAGTCCTCGGACTCGCCAAGCCCGAACCCATCCACGTTGGACCCGCCATCATTGACGAGTACGAGCCCATCCATGTTGGACCCGCTATCATTGACCAGTTCGAGCCCATCCACGTTGGACCCGCTATCGTTCCCTTCCCAGTTCCTGACGGTGGGGAATTGACTGAGGTGGAAGCCGCCCCCGTGATGCCCGCTCCCTCTGCCAGCGCTCCTCTTGTCCAGATCATCTTGAACATCAATGCCGCCGCCAACTTGCCCGGCTCTCCCGTCGTCGTGGAGACCATCCCTCAGCCCACCCCCGTTCAAGTTGTCGAGGAGGCTGAGGTCCCCGAATCCGTCATCGTTGTGGACAGGCCCATCGTTGCCGAGCCCGTGATCGTTGCCCCCATCGTCCCTGAGCCTGTCCTCGTCGCCGAACCAGTCATCGTAGCGCCTATCGTCCCCGAGCCAGTGCTCGTCGCCCCCATCCTTCCCTCGCCCGTTGTTGTTCTGCCTGACATCCTTAACTAAGCAATGACTACCTTATACATTGCACAACATGTGGTTATGTATCACAATGTGTCCAAAATGTGTAAATAAGTTCTTTAACACAATAAATATGGTTTTATAAATATTGTATTTTTACTGCTACTACTTACCACTGCCATTTCATTACATCCAACGTCGTTTTAGTTTAGAATATGATGGGCTCGATACCTCTTGATTTTATTAGGACATGTGTAAATTAATTATATGAAAAGATTACTTTGAAGGATGAAAAATGCACATATGAAATTTGGTACATGGTGAGATTCGAACCCAGGACCCGTGGTTCAAGTCAAGGGCTCAAACCTCTGCGCCACCGACGCTCTGAAATGGGTATGATAGCTGCCAAAAGTCTTAAATTATACAATCTACTTATTTTCCAGCTATATTTCCATAAACTTAGTACAGTTTTTGTATTTGACTCGATAATGTTTTGATGTTGTTACTAGTTACCGTTTTGGAAATCAAAGTATTTATTTTCTTGTATTTCTTGAGACTAACATCAGCATTATCATCAACTTGAGGCATCAGCCTGACTAGCATCAGCTAGTTTTGACTTTTACAATTGGTAGGGTTATATTAATTATCTATACTATCTATATCTATACTATTATAATAAAGCGTGAACACACACTTCTTTGTTGTCTAAGATGTCAGCAATTACAGCATATTTTTGAGTAATACTTTTTTTAATAAAAAGCCCTACACTTACGTCACGCTTTAGGCTATATATTTTCACGCTATTAAACTTAGGGGGTAAATAATTTGGATAAAAACCCTAATGTGGGAAAGAGACCATAACTTGCTGCCAACATCAAGAAAGAAAGATTGCTAAGGTTTGTCATGTCATGTCATGTCATTTTGACATTTTAAAATTTCAAAACTAATTTATATAACCCTACCAATATTGTTATTATTTAGTTAATTATTTATAGTTAAAGGAAATTTTCATGTAATTCTTTAGAAAGAATAACATATATTCATACAAATTTGAACCACCACTTTAGTCCTCTAGAGGATGTACTCGTACTTCAGAAAACCCTTTACAGTACTTATCTACATCCTCAGTAGAGACTTGAGACCGCGTTAAGCAAAAAAGCGCATAGTTTGTTATCGGTGATGGCCTATATAGTTAGATACAGCATTGAACTAAATAAATGACTGTAAGGATTATTTTTTATAAATATACTAGCTGTTGCTCGCGACTTCGCCCGCGTGAAATTAAAAAAAAATTAAAATCATAGCCATGACATAGCCATTAGCCTATGTTACTCACAGAAAAATTACCTTTCTAATGGTGAAAGAATTTTTAAAATCGGCCCAGTAGTTTTTGCGTGAATCAAATACATACAAAAATACAAATCTTTCCTCTTTATAATATTAGTATTTTATTATAAACTAGTTGTTCCCGTGCGGCTTCATCCGCATGAAATTATAAAAACTTTATTTTATTGTTTACATTTGTCAAATTCTCAATTGTAAAAGTGAAAATTAGCGTTACATAATAACTTTGCTCCCTTAATGTTGACAGCTTGTAGTTTATGGTCCCTTTCCCACAAGAAAGTTTTTTTCCAATTTATTTACCCCCTAAGTTTAATAGCGTGAAAATAGCCTAAAGCGTGTCGTTAGTGGAGGGCCCTTTAATAAAGAAAGAATTATTCAAAAACATGCTGTGATTGATGACATCCTACGCCACGAATTAGTTAATATTTGTTTACGCTTTATTATATTAAGTATAGATTGCTTTTGTTATTTATCGTATTTTTTTTAATATTTCTTACAAAATTATTCGTATTGTGAAATACATTTTTATTTTTTATTTTTATGTGTCTTAAATTGCGCTATTTTGATACGCCCAATACTATAACTTAATTTAATATCAGAAGTAGTTACTATTATGACAATGAAGTCAATGAAAAGATTTTTTTGTTTTCCCCCTTGTTCTTTACAACCTCAAAGAACAATCTAAAGTTCTAAAGGGATAAGTTAATAGGTAAATTACCTATTAACTTAGCCAACATACCCTTTGCTTTTTAACCTTAACTACTTAGTTATAAGTACCTATGTAAAACTCGTAGTTAGTTTTTAAACTTTAGAGTAGTTTAAAAATTAAACATATCAATTTTAGTTATGTTTTTATTGCATTGAAGGTTTATTGATGACAAATTCTTTTAAGTATTAATTATTTACAGGAAGCAATGGTCTAGATTTAGTTCAGAATGTCGGGAAGCACCACAACGGGAGAAGGAACGATGGGAGCGACGAGGACGGGCTCAGCGATGACAGGCTGGTCAACTACGATGACGGGCTCGGCGACCTCAGCCTCCTCGACAACTTGCACGGGGGTGGGCTGAGGGATGGTCTCCACGACGACAGGGGAGCCGGGCACGTTGGCGGCGGCGTTGATGTTCAAGATGATCTGGACGAGAGGAGCGCTGGCAGAGGGAGCGGGCATGACGGGGGCGGCTTCAACTTCAGTCACAGCACCACCATCAGGAATGGGGAAGGGAACAATAGCGGGTCCGACATGGATAGGCTCGTACTGGTCAATGATAGCGGGTCCAACATGGATGGGCTCGTACTCGTCAATGATGGCGGGTCCAACGTGGATGGGTTCGGGCTTAGCGATGCCGAGGACTTCGAGGAGCAGCTGCTCGAGGGCGGCGGCGGTGGCGGGGTCAGTGCTGGGGCTCTGGATGGAAGCCAGGATCTCCTGCACCTCGGGGTTGGTGCTGGCGATGACTGCCGGCGGCAGGATGCTGGCCGAAGCCGCGGCGACGAGGAGAGCGAATGCGACGAAGAATTTCATGTTGATCTTTAAAAAGGTTAACAAATTATTTGGTGTTAATTAATAAACACCTAAGAATTTTAATAGTTAAATGTTTTCTCGTACTTACAGTTTTCTCTTGTGGCTACTGCGACTGAGTATGTTGTTTCTAAGAATTTCAAAGTTTTTATATGAAATGTTATCTTGCAGGCTGTCGTCTAATCAACTATTTATCTAATTTTAGTATACAATAAATTGCTAAAGATCATTAAACAATAAATTTATGACATCTGTTAGAGACTTTTATCTTACAGACGGGAACTTCAAGTTAAGATAGAATTTACTTCCTTATTGAAATGTTTGTCTTATCTTGATTGAAATATTAGAAACGTTCTAATTATCGAAAACTGAAATTAAGTAAAAGTAAAGTCTGCTAACAGTAGAGGTATTTACTATCAGATTTTCCACTGTTTCAAATGGAAAACCTAAAATATCCATTAGGTTCCGGCTGGTTCTTATTATGTATGCTCATAACTAATTATTTTACGGCTTTACTTACGTTATACTTTTTTCCGGTGACGGCACCGACCAGTTTCAGACCCTGCGGGGGTCCTTCTTCAGGGCGAGGGTTAATGGTGTTGTGTCGCGGTCGCGTTGCGCCTCGCACTGCGGGCCATCGCTCGAAGAGCTCTTCCGTATAACGTGAGTAAAGCCGTTAAATAATTAGTTATAAAATGTCTCACGAAAGTTTAAATAATTTAAATGTATGCTCATATCTATAGAATACAAACTGCCGAATTCCGGGATTGTAATTGGTTGCTTATAGAAATTTTTATTTGGTGTAGATTTCCTGTAAACGAACCACATTGAAGTAACGTAAAGAAGAAAACGAAAGACTCAGAGTGCGGAAGTAGAAGTTGTTTTAAATGCGCTTTTTGTTAGTTAATAATTATCTGTAATATCATAGTTAGCTTTAAAGCATTGTTCCTCAATTTGGTTTGGCACGAATAGTTGGTAGATTGTTGTGAAACTTTTTAACCAATTTAAAGGAAGATTGTAGAGACCAATAAATGTTGGCAATAAATGCCAAACATACTATTATATATACTTTATACATTAAATAACATAACTACTTAAATCAGTGAAAACTCAGATTATATGACTAGTAAAGACGTGTTTTGTCGCAATTAAAAAAAAGTGCTAACTCCGAGGCATAAAGAAAAGACTCGTGTTTTTGTAAAGAGTCCGTTAAAACGGTAAAATGTTGTCGTTCCCTTTCTGCAGGGAACTTATTTAAAATAATTATAAAATGTTTAAAAGTTTTTTTTTACTGGAATCAGGAAGGTAAACTGATCGCCTTATGTACGAGTAGAGTGCAAATCAACACGGAATGGAACTGAGTATTTTTCATAACAGCCCTCAGCTTTGTATTTTAATTGAATATTATTACTTTGTATTTCTTTGTCTATACTAATATTATAAAGAGGAAAGATTTGTATTTTTGGATTTTTGTATGTATTAACTCAAAAACTACTGGGCCGATTTCAAAAAATATTTCACCACTAGCTGTCGCCCGCGACTTCGACCGCGTGGAATTAAAAAAAACAAAAGTGAATAGCCTATGTGTTATTCCAGACTATCCTCTACATCTATACCAAATTTCATCGAAATCCGTTCAGCTGTTTAGGCTACAAACTCTAACAAACATCCATCCATCCATCCATCTAAACTTTCGCATTTATAATATTAGTATGATTAGAAAAGTAATTTATCTGTGAGTAACATAGGCTATAGTTTTAATATTTTTTTTAATTCACGCGGACGAAGTCGCGAGCAACAGCTAGTACAGTATAATTTAAAAAAAATTTTTTTTCTTAACCGTGGATATTAATAACGAAAATTGTTAAATTCGTTTAATGTAGGTACATTATTAAATTCATTTTTTCATTCTTTGGACTAATTAATACAATATCGTTAAGCTACATTGCTTTTTCAAATCTTTGCATTTGCTGATTGCTAATAGGCTGTAAATAGCTGATTTGGGGACAAAAATTAGAGTGCAATAATCTTTGCTGTATTTGAGGTTGTTGTGCGGAGCTTTAAATCTCTGCAAACTGCCTTTTAGTTTCAAAACTAGTCAAAATACTTTTTAAATAGAAGGAAATGCCGTGTGTCTGTTAATTTACAATCAGATTCTAAAGCTATTCAGCATGATTCATTCGAGTCTTCTCTGGTTCTCGACGTCACATCCATTTCTTTTAAAACTCACTAACTATACAAGGATAATGTCAAGCCACATCTTGACAAATCCAGATAGAAATAATAGTAACACTTTTTAAAATAATTAGACGGTTTATTATAATAATATCTTTATTGCATTAATTATCAAAACAATGTGACAGATTGTGGTACTTTACATACTGTAATTGTATTATTGTATAATGACACAGTTTTGTCTATGCTTAGTTAAGGATGTCGGGAAGAACAACAACGGGAGAGGGGACGATGGGGGCTACGATGACGGGTTCGGCGACGATGGGCTTGTCGACGACAATGACGGGTTCGGCGACCTCAGCCTCCTCGACAACTTGCACGGGAGTGGGCTGGGGGATGGTCTCAACGACAACGGGGGAGCCGGGCACGTTGATTGGGGAGTTGACGTTCAAGATGATTTGAACAAGTGGGGGGTTAGCAGAGGGAGCGGGGATGACGGGGGCGACCTCCTGCTCATCAACGATGGCGGGTCCGACGTGGATGGGCTCGTATTCGTCGATGATAGCGGGTCCAACATGGATAGGCTCGTACTGGTCAATGATAGCGGGTCCAACATGGATGGGCTCGTACTCGTCAATAATGGCGGGTCCAACGTGGATGGGTTCGGGCTTGGCGATGCCGAGGACTTCGAGGAGAAGCTGCTCAAGGGCGGCGGCGGTGGCGGGGTCAGTGCTGGGGCTCTGGATGGAGGCCAGGATCTCCTGCACCTCGGGGTTGTTGACTACCACTGCTGGTGGTAGCACGGCGGCCGAGGCCACAGCAAGGAGGGCGAAGACTGCGAAGTATTTCATGTTGCAATTCTAGAAAACAAATAGTTGCTTGTTAGTAAAATGTTTAAATTATAAAGTTGTAGAGTAAATTTTTCCCCGACTAAGTTAATCGACTTACAGGCTTCTTGGTTTTGGTTCTGCGACTAATTGAGTTTATTGTTACAGTATCAAAGTTTTTATATGAAATGTTATCTTATTAATTACTTACTGTCTAATCTATGTCTACATACTATTTAAGTATACTATAAATTACTTTCGATGATTAAAAAAATAATTTATGATATTCGCGGATACTTTAATCCGTGCAGGTCAATAACGAATGTCGTCTACTTCCTTGTTGAAAGATTTCTGTGAAATTAATATATTGACAAATATTAACTAATTGGTTTTTTATGTGGAAGAAAGTAACTTAATTTGAACAAAGTGGCATATTGCAACTGCGGAGTTAGCCAGGTATTTCAGGATCTTCGGTATATTTTAATTTGCTATTCGGTATGTAATCTCATTGCTTTTAGAGTGTTTCAAGTTTATGTCTTGGGATGAAAATAACTTTGTCTTGTTTCTTCTTGTCGTTTTATTCCCCATTCCTTTATGTACGATAACTTAATCAAATAATTAATTATTTAAATTTTCCTTCAAACTACAAAACCCTTAGTCAATTCACTTAATTTAAACATAAACAACAATGATCGCTGGTTGGTGGAAATCATAAACAAAATTTTTTATTTCTCTGTAATCGTTTTCATTCTTTCGCGCAATTTCTTTAAAAAGGAGTAGAAAGTTTCCGAATGACACAAGAAATTAATTAAATACTATTAGATCTGTTAGTACAAAAGCACTAGGACATCCTACGTAGTCTCAGTAGGTACTTAGTTGGTACTTTTTAAAATCAAGCGCAACGAAATCAATCGATCACAGATAACATATTAATTTAGGAGCCATATTGTAAAAAACACAGTAAAGATTAAACATACAATAAAGTAATATAAAAATTAACACTAGCCTGTCCCTCGACCGCTTCTACGTAATAATGAAAATATATTTTTTTGATAACTTGAAGTTCAACCTAAAATCAAACTAATTTATTGACATTAAACTGTTTCCTAAGACCTCAAATTTTAGTACTCGTATACTGTAAAGATAAAAAAGTTTTTACTGTATTGTTACGTACTGTATTGAATGTTATGAATGTGTAGGGGTACACCGGTAGAGGTAGACCTAGAAAGAGATGGATGGATTGCGTGAAAGGTGACATGATCAAGAAGGGAGTGATGACTGAGATGACGGATGATAGAGTTATTTGGAGGACGAAAACCCGGTGCGCCGACCCTACGGGAATAGGATAAGGCAGGGGAGATGATGATGTTACTGTACTGTATTGTTATTGTATATTATTTTAATGGTAATTGGGATTTAAATCTATTAATAAAGAAAAAATGTCATGTTTCACAAAGCTTAATTTATCTCTGATAAGGTGTTTAGGGAATAGGCCTTGAAGACGTGACCGACAGACTGAAGTTACCGTTCATAATTTAGCATAGATTGTAAATTTATGAGGGTCGTAAAATGATAAAATCCGTCGCATGGACTATAATTTATAAATGATAAATTTGATAAAATTAACCGTAGGTATTTCAATATCTTGATATATGTTTCTATGAAATTTATCATTTGTAAATTTCATATAAATATGTTATTTCGATCGTAACTAGCATAATTAAATCAACACGAGACGTAAGTGAAATAATATCCTTCACTCTAAATAAATCGTCAGCATTGTTTAAAATAATAACGATATCATTAGTTAACTAATTTTTTATTTGAATAATCACCAATTTTATTTATAACCAATTTCAACAACTTAGGTGAAATTATAATTACCGCCTGAAAATGAATATAAAATAAACTAGATTGTCGTCTGATTTTTAGAAATAAAATAAAATAATTGGTAAAGCACTATAATCTAATTTTCATAATCTTTCAGATTCAACATGAAATTCTTCGTCGCCTTCGCCCTCCTCGTAGCCGCGGCTTCAGCCAGCATCTTTCCGCCGGCAGTCATCGCCAGCAACAACCCCGAGGTGCAGGAGATCCTGGCCTCCATCCAGAGCCCCAGCACTGACCCCGCCACCGCCGCCGCCCTCGAGCAGCTGCTCCTCGAAGTCCTCGGCATCGCCAAGCCCGAACCCATCCACGTTGGACCCGCCATCATTGACGAGTACGAGCCCATCCATGTTGGACCCGCTATCATTGACCAGTACGAGCCCATCCATGTTGGACCCGCTATCATTGACCAGTACGAGCCTATCCATGTTGGACCCGCTATTGTCCCCTTCCCCATTCCTGATGGTGGTGCTGTGACTGAAGTTGAAGCCGCCCCCGTCATGCCCGCTCCCTCTGCCAGCGCTCCTCTTGTCCAGATCATCTTGAACATCAACGCCGCCGCCAACGTGCCCGGCTCCCCCGTCGTCGTGGAGACCATCCCTCAGCCCACCCCCGTGCAAGTTGTCGAGGAGGCTGAGGTCGCCGAGCCCGTCATCGTAGTTGACAAGCCCATCGTCGCCGAACCAGTCATCGTTGCCCCCATCGTCCCCTCTCCCGTTGTTGTTCTGCCCGACATCCTTAACTAAGCTGAAACTAGATCTGTAATACAACATCTCAAGATTAAACTTGTTAATTAATGGACATTAATGCAATAAATATATTTTAAAAATATACTTATTTACTTTTATTGTTAACTGTTATTTCCACATTAAGTAAACAATATTTACTGATTTCAATTACAGTGTCTCATCTATTGGCACATATTGTCGTCCCTTGCGTTCTCGTTGAATAAACAGAGACAACGATATTAACGTATCAAAACGTTCCAAACGACACAAAAAGTTAATGCGATGAGACAAACATTGCTGACAGATTATTTTAAAATCTAACAGCCTTACAAATAAACGCGGTATAAAGTTACACTTAGGAATAAACTGCGTATAATCAGAATTTGTACTAACATTTGCTTATACTCAGTTTATTCCTAATTTTAACTTTATACCGCGTTTATTTGTAAGGCTGTTAGGATAAAATACGTAGGTAACAATTGGCTTAATTATTATTAATTCGGTTTTCCTTGCTTTTAAATATCTAACTGATAAACTATTAGCTCTCTCTATTTGTACTTACATCTGGTTCAAATTATTTTAAAGATTCATGATTCTCCAAATTTTTTAAATGAATATTTATCTTTACAATTATTAAGAGAAGAAGAGATTTCCTCGAAATAAAGTTTTTTATTATTATTATTAAAATAAAATTAACTGAATCCTTCATGAGTTACACTGAAAATAACGTGAAAACTTTCACATCATACAAAGATCGATTACCTTCATAACAATAGAAGGGATATTCTTACATTTTCTTCCTAAGACCGCTTAACCACTTTCGAAAGCAGAATTTTATTTGCTTAGCATTGTCTATGGCAATAAAGTAAGATAATAAAAATGGAATAAAGAGCTCAATTACCAATAGGTAACTGACACTGGTCGTAGGTAGTGGCTATTTTACATTTTTTCGCCTCTAAAAATTATACATGTTCTTTTATTTCTGAGATATTGTTATGGTAACAGTATTTTTTTGTCTCCATGCACAATAAAAAAAATAGTGTTTCCATTGCTCGAAATTCGACCATAGTTCACAAGCTTTTTTATTGCAAGTAGCTTTACTCACTTCTTCACATTCATTGTTTATGCCAGTGAAATAGGGTAATAAAAATGAAATAAAAAGTATTTTCAATGACCATTAGATTGTGGTAAAATTGGTGTGGCTTATAGCTAAAATATCTTTATTTTATACACTTCTCCACATTAAGAGTGCGCACACCGTTGACTATACTATCGCACAACTGTTTAGTCGCGTATTGATTCATAGGAGCTTCTATAGAGATGCCCACATTAGTAGACTTTTAGTTGTGCAACTAAACAGTTGAATTGGCTACGAAATAATAGACAATCGCACAACAGTTGTGCGAAAGTTTAGTCTAAGGTGTGCTTAAACTGTGCTAAATGCATTCTATTGGTCTTCATTTCCCTTTAAAAGGTGTAAAGTTTTACTTCACGTATTTTACAGTATTTTTTTTATAATATGAAGTGGCAAACGAGCTAGCGGCCACCTGAATCCACCTAAATGGAAAGCGACCGCTGCCCATAAACATCCGCAATTGCAGATGCGTTGCCAACCCTTAATTGACGGAGGAGTAGACGCACATAAAGAGGACATTTCCCCTTCCTATGCGTCCCCTCCACCGTCAAATCCACTTTTCCTTCCCATCCTTTCCTCTTAAGAAAAGAGTGGAAAGGGAAAGGGACTAAAATTAGGCCTCCGGCACCACACTCATCAGACGAAACGCGGATTTGCTTCCACTTCACGCCTGTTTTCTGTGTGGTCGTGGTATTACACCGGGCGAGCCGACCCATTCGTGCGAAGATGTTAAAGCGGGCTCTACCACTGTTGAAAGTTAAATAGTTGATAGTTAGATAACAGCTGTTTCAGCAGAAGAAAGTCACTTTTACAATAACAATTTTATTGAATGAATGTTTATCAAACCGGATATTTGTATTAATCTAAATAATAATAATCTTAACAATATGATAACACGTTGAAAAATAGAATTTACTATAAGTTAATCCATACTTTAATACTCACAACGGATGCTAAGGTATTAAAATATTATACGCAGATTAAATGAGAATACACAACATAAAATTATGAATGAAAAAGAAATGTCTGCGATGGAGCTCTTATCACTTATAAAGCATACTTTTAAAACTTTAATACAAAGAAAAATTAATAAAGTAGTTATTAATAATGTTTAACTTGTTACCGACAGCGCGGCAGCAAAAAATACAAAAAAAAACTTTTATTTACATCAAAACAACTTTAATTATCTTAATTTACAGATTTACAATATTATACTGCAAAACTATATCTCGCATCATATTGCCCGTTATACGCTTCTTTTTCTTCTCTTGTTTTTACTGCATCTTTTCTTAAACCAACCACGTAAAAGTCTCGGTGGCCAGTATGCAACCTCTTTGGCTGTATTCATACTTGTCAGCCAAAGAGGTTGTATTTTGCACTGAACAAATAATGCACATCATTTATTGATGGCGTTTGATTTTATAAATGTAGATAATTGTGCATTATTAGTAAATATTTTTTATGTCTAATTAAACTGTAATAACAGTTTGTTGGTACTTAAAATAAAAAAAAAACCCGTTGAAAAATAGAATTTACTATAAGTTAATCCATACTTTAATACTCACAACGGATGCTAAGGTATTAAAATATTATACGCAGATTAAATGAGAATACATAACATAAAATTATGAATGAAAAAGAAATGTCTGCGATGGAGCTCTTATCACTTATAAAGCATACTTTAATACTCACAACGGATGCTAAGGTATTAAAATATTATACGCAGATTAAATGAGAATACATAACATAAAATTATGAATGAAAAAGAAATGTCTGCGATGGAGCTCTTATCACTTATAAAGCATACTTTAATACTCACAACGGATGCTAAGGTATTAAAATATTATACGCAGATTAAATGAGAATACATAACATAAAATTATGAATGAAAAAGAAATGTCTGCGATGGAGCTCTTATCACTTATAAAGCATACTTTAATACTCACAACGGATGCTAAGGTATTAAAATATTATACGCAGATTAAATGAGAATACATAACATAAAATTATGAATGAAAAAGAAATGTCTGCGATGGAGCTCTTATCACTTATAAAGCATACTTTAATACTCACAACGGATGCTAAGGTATTAAAATATTATACGCAGATTAAATGAGAATACATAACATAAAATTATGAATGAAAAAGAAATGTCTGCGATGGAGCTCTTATCACTTATAAAGCATACTTTAATACTCACAACGGATGCTAAGGTATTAAAATATTATACGCAGATTAAATGAGAATACATAACATAAAATTATGAATGAAAAAGAAATGTCTGCGATGGAGCTCTTATCACTTATAAAGCATACTTTAATACTCACAACGGATGCTAAGGTATTAAAATATTATACGCAGATTAAATGAGAATACATAACATAAAATTATGAATGAAAAAGAAATGTCTGCGATGGAGCTCTTATCACTTATAAAGCATACTTCAATACTAGTTCACGATAGCTTTTATGATGAAGACAAATAAGTTATATTGGAGACAAACTTCTTACAATTAATTCCGGTCTCAACGTTTTAAGCTCAGATAATTAGTTCTTGAAACATCAAAAAAAAAACATTTGGTCTCTTCATGTTCATCTCACGACATGCTAATACCCATTTTTTTCTGAGTTTAATTTCAAAACAACAAATCTTAAATACTTAAATATTTGTATCTATTCTTTATTGTTAATGAAAATTCTACGTAGGTATGTAGGAATGTTAATGCAATAAAATAATCTAACTTGCATGCATCAAAGCATTTTTTATTCATAAGCATAAAATTCCTCCGTATCTAAATTGGATTACATGACAATATGGATAAAGTTACCTATAAATACACTGTCGAAAATTAATAATATATTGAATATCTCAGTGAACTTCTAGCAAGTCAACCCTGAAGTGAGTAAAACTGACATTTTTATTTTAGAAAAAAAATTATAATTTTATTTAACATTTTTTTAAATTCCAGGCAACAATGAAATACTTGATCCTGTTCGCCCTCTTCGCCGCGGCGTCGGCCAGCATCCTGCCGCCGGCAGTCATCGCCAGCACCAACCCAGAGGTCCAGGAGATCTTGGCCTCCATCCAGAGCCCCAGCACTGACCCCGCCACCGCCGCCGCCCTCGAGCAGCTACTCCTTGAAGTCCTCGGCATTGCCAAGCCCGAACCCATCCACGTTGGACCCGCTATCGTTCCCTTCCCGGTCCCCGACGGTGGCGCCCTCACTGTCCCTGATCTGCCTCCTCTAGTGCACATTTTGATTAAGGTTAACCAAGCTGTCGCTGGTAACCCTGTCGTCATTGAGACCGTGAACCCTCCCGCGCCTTCGCCAGTGCACCCAGACTTGGTTATCGAGAGACCCGACCCGTCTAACGATCCCGATGCGGTTATTGTCGCTAACCCCGTCATTCCCGTCCCTGTTTAATCCTCCTACACGAAAACTGGACGCTTCTAACACATGATTTGAATGTACAAATGTAATCCTTCAATAAATCGTTCTGATTATGCATATTTGCCTATTTTTTTACTTTACCAATCAGTACTGGTTTTGTGGAGTTGAAGTCAGTAATTTACGGTAGGCTCGAGTCTTGGCTGGTACGTGACCTAACGATATACATACATCCTTTACATATTCAGATTGAAGCAATTATAGTTGTCTCAAGGTTAACATTAGAGATATTTTTAACAGTCAAATGTTTCCACTTTCCTCTTTAGAAGAGGTTAGCAAGGAGCAAAGGGTAGAAATCTAGAATCTAGTCGATCGACACGTCATTACGTTAAATACAAGAAATTTCTACTACGCTTCTGTTTTCTGTGACACCTTTCAAGCCGATTCATTTGTGTAACAAATATTATTGTTATAAGTCATTTTATTTATATTTTGTTACATATTTACAGTGATATAATATACAAGTACTGTACCTACGTCATACATTAACACGTACAGTTTACGATCATGCGTAATAAAAAGCTTAAATATACAACATAAATGATAAGTTTGTTATCGAACAATCGAAATCCGTTAGAGTTAAACTGGCTTATACATGACTATTTATAAAATATTTAATGCGTGTATGTTTGATTATTGTTCAATTTGTTGAAAATACTGAGCAAAGTTTTTTTAATATCCTATTTTGTTTAACTATAGTCAAATGAATTTGATACCGTAACCAGTTCGGTCTTGGACTTCAACCACGTTCACTCTAAGCGATAGTTGAATTTGATTTTTCGAAAATGAATATAATTTTTCACTTAAAATTTGTCACAGAAAACGAAAACATTTTCTTCAAACGGAGTGATGGTATTTTTTATATTTCAATGATATTGAACATTAAAAAATATCTATCGAATGCAATAAACTTTATGTGTTGACAACAATATTTTATTGCTTTATAACACGCACTAATCATGAAAAGAAACAAAAAAAAATCCAGCGATTATTATACATCGATATAGTTAGTTGTCATGAGTAAGAAAAAAGTATATTAAAAACTACGAAAACAAAGGAATGTGCTTTCCGTAGTGACTAATTAGTGTATGGAGATGTTTTTTCTTTATTAGGCATTTAATTCCTCCAGTGGCTGTGGCGGTATGTTGGAAAAATTGTGTGTTTAATTTAATATTATTCGACGCCTATCAGAATTACGTAGCAATGTTTCGTAAATACCTAAAAAAAATTGTACGCCTACACTTTTATTTGTGAGAATCAAGTTTTTGCTATGTCGTTATAACAGGCGCCTCGAGTCATCCTTTTCATCTTATCTTTAATTATAAAATGATAATCAAGTAAACATTTCTTGATTTGTTAGCTTTTCCCAAAAGCTATCGTAGTTAATCGATAACAAAATCAAATAGTTACTTCTAAAATCTTTGTTAATTGACCACATCACTTTCGGAACTACTTTTCCGCGCGTTTTACTTAGAGGTTTTAAACGCTTTCTTTTTTCAATTCATATGACGCGTATATGTACTCAGGACCCAACGCAGTCCGCCCCTTCTGGTAGTTAGAATAACCTCTTCGTTACTAAGCAACCAAAGAGGTTGTATAGTACAGTGTGTATTTATAAATTGCGTCGCAAGAGCGTCGGTGGCTAAGAGCGTCGGTGGCTCAGTGGTTTAAGCACTTGATTTGTAATCTACAGGTCTTGGGTTCGAATCCCGCCGCCATGTACCAATGTGATTTTCGATTTTTCGGATTTTCATATGTACATAATTTACCCGACGTTCTTACGGTGAAGGAAACATCCTGATGCAACCTGCACATATCAGCGAAGAAATTCAAAGATAAGTGTGAAGTCCACCAACCCGCACTTAGCTAGCGTGGTTGACTATGGCCTACTCACCCTAACTTTAGGGTAGGCTCCGAGCCCCTCGGTGGGGACGTATAGTGAGCTGGTGATGTGATTTATAAATTGGACATATAAAAGGAAATTGATTAGACCATTAAATACAAGTGTTGAGGGGTCCGAGAGGACATCAAATTCTATTTTTAATTTATCGAATTTAACGATATTGCACAATTATTTTTATATTCAAAATAACGGTAAGGAAACTTGGGAAATGCAATAATAACAAATAAAAATGAAGTAGCTATCTTCATAGACATCCGGGTTGTGAAAGTCACATCGTAAATTATTCTGTCTCCTTCCAAAAAATCTTATCATGTGAAACTAATAGATAAGATAGTGAAAACATACTTTCTAGATTTAGATAGATAACTTGTCGCCATCGCTCCTAAGGGATAGTTAAATATTACAAGACATATGTTTAATTATTGAAAAATTAACCAGTATGTGATACAATATTTTCATTAATTTTATAATAAACACTGCAAACATCAAAATTCATTCGTTTCGGGTTTTTCAATGGGTTTCAATTGGATGTGAGAAATAAACGAAGTAATAAAATGAATAGTTATATTATACATAGATATTAGATTTGACTATATATTTTTGTAATTTAGCTATTCAGGTCTTTTGTAATTTGTGTAATTAATTGATAGTTTCAGGCAGAGTGATGACAGGTACAGGCTCGGGCTTGTCAACTACGATGATAGGCTCGGGGACCTCGGCTTCATCGACGATCTGCACGGGCGTGGGCGCGGGGGAGGGCACCGACTCAATAGCAACATCAGATGACGACTGCACGTTCAAGATGATCTGAACAAGGGGAGAGGATGGAGCGACCGGCGCGGACTCAACGATAGCGGGTCCAACATGAATTGGCTCGTAGTTGTCGACAATGGCGGGTCCAACGTGAATGGGTTCATAGCCGTCAACGATGGCAGGTCCGACGTGAATTGGCTCGTACTCGTCAACGATAGCAGGTCCGACGTGGATGGGCTCAGGCTTCGCAACGCCGAGGACTTCTAGAAGCATCTGCTCGAGGGCGGCGGCTGTAGCGGGGTCGGTGCTGGGGTTTTGGATGGCTGCGAGAATCTCCTGCACCTCGGGGTTGGTGCTGGCCACCACTGAGGGCGGGATGATGCTGGCAGACGCCGCGGCGAAGAGCGCAAAAGCGATTACGAATTTCATGATGATTCTCTGAAAAAACAATAATAAACATAATAAGCCTCAAATAAACGGTAAAAACTTGAGATTAAAAGGTAACATAATGCTCAAGGAAGAAGAAATTATAATAATCACATTTAATCTTAAATCAACTCCTAAGTTATTTGAGGAAGTAAAATTATCGATATTACTTACTTTTAGCCTGGAGTAGACTGACACTGAATGACTGGATTTCTAGTATTTATATGCTTAATTTTAATTTTATCATTAAATTCGTTATATCTTTAATCCTTTAGGTGCGATTAACGAGGATTTAAAACTTATGCTTTGTACGTAATTTGGGCGTTATTACGTCTATAGTCTGTACTCGTTACATGTTCACCAAAAACCATCTCGTTGTTAAACACTGAAGATAAAGTTAGGTTTTGTCAATACTATACAAAAACTTAGGTCACTTGAAAAAAATACATGTAACAACTTCAAAAATTTCCTATGTGTATATCCTACTCCAAGATATATAAACATTACACTAATTCTGATTGAACGGTGCATTAGAATTGCCTAACTACTAATAAGAAAGGATGCGCAGGCGGGGCCGCGGAGGAGTGCTGACAGCGTACCCATAGCTCCGCTATCATGCGTAGGAGGAACCAGAGGTGGTTTAGTGGGTATGCCCCATTATGGGGAGAATCCCACATAACTTCGCGGTCTCCTGGGCGCGGAGTATGCATATAGCATTCCCCTCTATACAAAAAAGGGGGAGATGTTGAACCATGTCTATGATAGTATTGTATTATTTAACTATGTTGTTACTACGTATAATAATTTTAATATTTTTATTGCTAATTCGTACGTTTTTTGTTCTATTGCGATTTTATAAACATAGTTTTACAGCAGAATAAAATGCAGCAGTATAGGTTTTCACGTTTTTATTGGGAACAAGGTAAGAATGACTTACGGCGAATTATATTGAGATGGATGGTTTATTTATTATCAATCATAAATCATTCATAAATTATTCGATAAATTATCTTTGAAAAGGTAATAACTTGATAAGATTGAGAAGTAGCAATCAATCAAAATACTTTGTTAATTAGAAAATATCTTTCCTAACTATTTTTAAAAGTGTCCTATTTACCATTAATAATCTATGTATACATATAATAAAATTGGAGTGTCTGTTTGTAATATCAAAAGAACAATTCCAGATTTCGGGAAGATGATGTATTTGCGTTGCGGATAACGAAAATCGCACTTTCATATAGACAGCATTTTGTGTGACATTACAATATGTGTGTTCCCGCCGCTCGTTTGCCCCCTTTTCTTATAAAATATAAAAAAATGTATTACTATCTAGTTAGTCACTAATAAAATATATCTCCTTATAGTTATTATTATTCATCATCATCATCATCATCAACTTGCCCTTATCCCTTATGGAGGGTCGGCACAGTATGTGCTGCTCTTCCATACATCTCTATCAGCCGTCATATCTGAATCCACTCCTTTCTTAAGCATGTCCTCTTTCACACAATCCATCAAACAATAATAGTTATTATTATTCATTCATAAAAAATACGAATTCCTTCCAAATACTAATATTACTTAGCACTTAAATATGCAAGTTCTTTCCAAAAAGCAAATAGTCACGATATGGTCGTTACAGGAGAGATTTTTTTTTCGATTATCCATCTAATTTCACATTCTTTCATATAGTTAAGCGAGCTAGTATTTTGCCATAGTCTTTTGATTTTAATAATTGCAGGTTTGTTCTGTTGTCACAAACTTGAGTGAATA
The DNA here is from genome assembly GCA_029286645.1 of Papilio protenor. Lineage (NCBI taxonomy): Eukaryota > Metazoa > Arthropoda > Insecta > Lepidoptera > Papilionidae > Papilio > Papilio protenor. The sequence goes on along the minus strand of JAGSMZ010000007.1, from coordinate 5,832,948 downwards.
GGTATATTTTTTTGATTAAATCAAATTAAATAAATCAAAGAAAAATTTTTTTTATTTCATAAGTGGCTGTAAATATTTTTGTATTTTGTCTAACGAATTATTTCGGATGTCAAGGATTAAGTCGATGGTTATGTGTCAATTGTCTACTGATTCAGTTTTAAGCTTTGGTTGACTGAACGTTCAAGATGATTTGAACGAGGGGAGAACTGGAGCTAGAAGGTCCAACTGGCACGGCGGGGTCTACGATAGCAGGCCCAATTGAAATTGGCTCGTAATTGTCGACGATGGCTGGTCCAACGTGAATTGGCTCATAGCCATCAATGATAGCAGGTCCGACGTGAATGGGTTCGTTTCCGATGATAGCGGGTCCAACGTGAATTGGCTCATAACCGTCAATGATGGCAGGTCCAACATGAATGGGGTCCTTGTCGATGATAGCGGGTCCAACGTGGATGGGCTCGTAACCGTCAATGATGGCGGGACCAACGTGGATAGGCTCGTAACCGTCAATGATAGCTGGTCCAACGTGGATGGGCTCTGGCTTGGCGACGCCTAGGACTTCAAGAAGCATCTGCTCGAGGGCGGCGGCTGTAGCTGGGTCGGTGCTGGGGTTCTGGATGGCTGCGAGGATCTCCTGCACCTCGGGGTTGGTGCTGGCCACCACTGACGGCGGGATGATGCTGGCAGACGCCGCAGCGAAAAGAGCGAAGGCGATCAGGAACTTCATGATTCTATTATGAACATACAAACACAGGATCTTACGTGACCATTTGTTTATCTCAGTACTAGATGTTGCTCGCGATTTCGCCCGCATGAAATTAAAAAACATCCTATATTACTGATAACGTAGCCTTTTAATGGTGAAAGAATTATTGAAATCGGCACAGTACTTTTTGAGTTTTTCAATACTTACAAAAAGCCAAAAATACAAATCTTTCCTCTTTATAATATTAGTATAGATAAATATTAATTTTAAAAATCAAGTCAACTGGTTAAACCTATACTTAACCATATAGTTTTCTACCAAAATTATGCTTGGTTCACTCTTGGCCAGTTCACGTTATGTCAGTTGAATACCATGTGAGTTGTTAAGCGCTACTGTCTAACTTTACAAGCCAATTGTGGATCAGGCATTGAGGTCATTCAGCAAAAAGAAATAGAGATTATCAGATGACATTTTATACTCGTACATAACGTGTTGGGGTAAGTAATTTCGAATACGAGGTTATTAGAATGTTTGGTACTTACTTTTTAGTTAGGAGATGATTCACTATGTCCAGTGGTGGTTTTCTTGTTGTATTTATACGAATAATTTTATCTGTAAATCCATTTAATCTCGAAAGTTAGATTACTGCAGAATTACCGTTTATTTGTTGTTTGTTGCTTATTCATCTGTGTTTCGTCGGATAAGTCAGTAGTGTTGTGTTTATCTTTTCCTTTCTTTCCATCCATTCGTTTCCTCGTTGACAATTCATCTTCTCGACAAAAAGGATAAACACACAGAATCTGGTCTTAAACGTTTGGGCCCTAGAAGGCGTTTTTTGCCAGTATGTGGTCGGTCATCAGTTTTTTTTTAATCTAATACGGATTGCGCGTATTTTGCGTATATTCTATAGTAATTTGGTACTTCTTTCTAGATTTTAGAAATTCCCGTAATTGCATCACTTAATATCATATCCAATATTAGTATTTAATTTTAGTTTTACATAGATTTATTAATTTGTTTTTAATGATACGTACGGTTTTAGGTGTATTCCTTGTTCCCGAGGAAGTTAAATTTCAACTGTGTTGTAGAAATAATTACTTATTACATTTATTTCAAAAATAGAAATAAAAAAAGAGAGCATTTAGTGGCGCTTCGTAATTTTTAATAGGTATAATTACTATCTACTTATTCATTTTAATTTTTTTACAAACAGACATCTCAATAGACTTATTGGGGAAGGGGGGGCTACCCTCCTCGTGGTGATATTACGTATTTTTTTTATAACACCTCCTCCCAAGCCTAACCTTGATTATTGCATTTTCATTTTCAGTAGCTAATGACTGTTATTATCTCTAATAACAACCCAGTTGAATAAATAAGATCATAAATTATGCTTAAGTGCCCTTCAAAACACTACAAACAAATATTTAAGTAGTCCGGACTGACAGGGGCACTAGGCCAAAGAAGTGGACTATGGCTATAAATTCTCATTATACGACGTCTTACTGCTCGATAGAGACAGTGTTATAAAGTCTGTAATGGTCTAAAGTAAGTAGACATAGAATCAGACATACCTCCGCTTTCTTTACAACCAGGAACGCAACAATGCTTGTCAGATGACATATTTACCTAAATACTGTTGAGGATTTTCAAATTAAACGATAATACAGCGTACTTTAACGATAATTCAATGTAATAGACAGTAATCGATATTTTATTTATTGAGAGACTGACATCGAATTACAAGTGACAATTAAAAAGGAGTAAATCAGAGTTGAGTATATTGTACAAAACTAAAAAGGTTTCAACAAATACACTAAAAAAAACACTACAAAAAGAGCTACTAAATAGCGGCATCTATCGTACATTAATTGAACTAGTAATTTTATTCGTAAAACTGCCATCTGTTACTGGTAGTTGGCATATATAGCAAATATAATACTACTAAAAACAAAATTAGTCTCTTTCCTTTTATCAAAGTAGATCTAAGGTCCTCCGTTATATTGCAATATTTTATCTTCGGGTTTCCAAGTTAAATGTACTGAGATTGTGCCGCATGCTGTCAGCTGAACGTCAGTTTGTCGGACCAAGACACATAACCTCTATTTTAAGACAAACTTTAACGAACAAAATAGTGAGTGAAATATATAAAAATGAGATTTAATACCGTACTATTTTCGGCACCATTTAATAAGTCCGCCAGAGCACCGCAAAGAGAACCTGTTCCGTTTCAAATGCTATTACCACTCAAGCTAAAGAAAACTGTATCAGGGAAAGGGGATAATCTGAAAGAAGCAGCTTGTATGCAAGAGATTTCATTAATGTTTGCATGCTTCAAGAAACACGAATTCGATCAGCAAGAATGCTTGAAAGAAATAACCGCTTTTCAAGGATGTTACCGCGACTTCAGTCAAAAACTAGCAACCCAAAGAGAGCAAGGGAAAAAAGGTATTTTAGTTCCTGGAGAAAAGAAGTTAACGCACAGACAATTGAATCAGTTACTTAAAGCGTTTCCACCAAAATAGTATGTAATCTGGTTTGCTAGTTTTATTTATAGAATAGTGTAAATAAATATTTATGAAAATGACCACTATCATTGATATCCTTTACAGAAGTATGATGGAAATATTCCATAGGTCTAGTATTAAGGGTAGTTTGCTGTAAAGATTGCCAACATTTGCTTCAGGAAATATATTACTTGTTTATACTGATGCAGCTTTGAGAATTACATCTATGAAGAAAATGATCACCAATGGATTATGGTATATTTGTGATTGGTAATGTACCATGACTTTGTTAAATATACTGTTATGAGGTTAAAGGAAGGCAGTGACAATCAAATGAGTACTAGTGTCATGATGCTGGGTGAAAATTTGATACTTTTGTTCTTAGAGACTAATGTGAACATTTCATAGTTAGGAAAAAATGCATACAAGCCTAAATAAGATAGTCAATAGTTTAATCAGGTGTCATCTTCTATCTACATATAATAAAATTGGTGTGTCTGTTTGTAATATCATAAGAAAAATTCCAGATTTCAGCAAGATCATGTATTTGCATTGCTGTTTAAAAATCGTTTGTTTGTCTGTTTGTCCGCAAGCCGCGTTTTTTCCGGGTAATCTCCGAAACGGCTGGACCGACTTCGACCGGACTTTCACTGAAGGGTAGCTGACATAAACAGGCATATTGTAGGCTACTTTTTTATCTTAATATTGCATAGACGAAGTCGCGGAAAACACCTAGTACATATATAAAATAATTAATATTAGGTGTTTATAATCGTAAATAAAACAACAGATAATAATAAAAGTTTCTGTAATGTATTGTAATTACAATTAAAATATAAATTATTATAATATTGGTACAGATATGTCAATGTTTTAGTAATGTAAATGTATAATTGTAAAATAGCATATAATTATCATTTTGGGGCAGTGTGGATCCATTGTGGTGAGGATACTTGAAGCTCGATGCGGCGCACCGTTATCCACTCATCATCTATTTCGTGCACATTATAAAAACGTTCCAATTCCTCAATTGCTTTATCTTCAAGCTGATAATGAAGAAGACAGATGAAAAATATTTAATGGTGTAACAATCATACTTCATACTAATATTATAAATGCGAAAGTTTAGATGGATGGATGTTTGTTAGAGTTTATAGCCTAAACGGCTGAACAGATTTTGATGAAGTTTGGCATAGATGTAGAGGATAGTCTGGAAGAACACATAGGCTACTTGCATTTGTTTTTTTTTAATTCCGTAGCTAGTAGATTATACAAGTTATTCAGATGTAGGGACTTCCTTTTAAGTAACCAATAGGTACTTGTGATAGGAAGTCCCGCTCTTCTGTGTAACACATGTTGTAAGGTATACATGCACAATCTATCTATACTAATATAATAAAGCGTTAAAACACACTACTTTGTGGTGTAAGATGTCAACAATCTTTACTCTATACTAATATAATAAAGCGAAAAAACATACTTTATTATATTATACTATACTCTATATGTATAGATTGCTGACGTCTTCACAAATGAAGCATATGATTTATTATAACTTAATCTTCAAATCGAAACACCAATAGTTGAAAGTATTTTTTTTAATACCTGTGTTAGTGCCAAAGGCTTTGTCATGATTCTAGAAAAGTCATCTTTCTGCTTCTTTTGGTCAGCTAAAATTTGATTGAACTCAATCGCTTTGGATTTTGGGCTACTACTAGCGATAGGAGCTTCACAAATTTTCCATGGATTTTTAGGTTTGTCTGGTGGACTACCTATATTCATTTTATTAGATAAATAATTATCCAAGTTTTGTGGTGTTGATACTTCATTGCCTTGCATGGCTAGTTTCTTTCTTTGCTTTTGAGAGAGCTTGGGTCCAATATGATTAACAACTAAGTTGCCCTGTGGACTCCAATTTGATTCAGGGAATAATTCCTTAGGAGATTCAGACATACGAGAAGTACTTGGGCCATGATTGTCTTTGGTCGGAGTCATGACAATCGAAGAGTTACTTTTGGTTAGTTTAGTAAAAGACTCTGTCGGAGATTCGTTGAGAATATCTTTAGCGGTTGTAATAGCTTTAAGTCTTGCTTGAATGACCTTTTGCTGTTTTTGTTGTGCAGACGGTACTTCTATCCATTTATCCTTTTTCTCTATTTGCTTCTTCTCTTTCTCTTTTCCAATAGAACTTAAAGACAGAGTCACATCTCCGGAGGTATCATATGTCAGGTCCAGAGATGTAATGGAGCTTACAGACTCATATCTCATTCTGGCTTTCTCACTTTCCGTATATTCAATTTTCTTAGATTGTTTAGATTTTTTTTTATTGGCCTCTAGAATGCTGTCATCTTTCTTTAAATCCTCATCGATAACACTCATGTTGATGGGTGAATTTTTTGCTAATTCATTAACAACTTCATCGTCAGGACTGTTAAAGAATGGTGTTATGATTCGAGACAACATTATGGGATTGAAATTGCGATAATAATGTGATATGTCTTCTACTAAAATATCGTCTAGTAAATCGAGTGAACGATTTTCTAGTATATTGCATATGTTAAGGCCAATGAATTCCATACAACATAGTTTGAGTTGTGTGGCGTTGTATGTGTGAGCGAATTGGCAGAGTTCGGCGCAGTTTTTTAATGTAATTAGACTTGCTAATGTGACTTCACACATTTCTCTAATACGTGTTATTAATAGTTGGTCCGCTACTATAAGCATGCTGCATATAAAATCAATGCTGTCAGAATTTTCAATTTCTGGACAAGAATCAGTGTAGAGGAAGTTAATAATGGGCAATAGAATGCTGTAGTTTATTGGTAGAGTCACTGTTGACATTGTTTCACTCTGTAAAATGAAATAATTTGCATTAGTATTAGATAATCAAAACACATAGATTGGTCAATAGTCAATCGCAATTTAAAAATATCTTCAAATATATAAAATCGTAGAATATAATGATATATTAATTTGTAAAGTATAAATTGCTAACAGAAAAGTGTGTTTGACGAATAATTGACAACATATGATACATATTATCGAATTTACGAATTTTTAACTGGATTTCTGACACTCTGTATATTAGCCGCTGGCAAAAGATTTGCCGATTCCTCCCACTAACACTGATGGGGTCTTACGTCTGCTCAATGACGTCATGAGGTCATCGGCAAAGTCTTCACGATTAATAAGACAAAAAAAAATTCTTTATACAGGGTGTTCTTTACCTCGGTCCAGGAATGCATGAACATTCCATTAAAGTAATCAAGTCGTGCAGCTAGTACACATTTGTGTGCAGGCAGGAGCGTGCCGTCCTTGCAACATACATTTGTATCCACCAGCTGAGGGAAGGACTCGCGGTCGAACGCCAGACTGCTCTTTGTATGTGTTGCACTTTCCTTTACATGTATTATGCCATCCCTGTAACTAATAAATGATAGCTTGCTTTAATGCTGTTCACTTGCCCAGTACAGTTGGTCTGTAGCACTCATTGGACTGGAATGTGAACATTAACTGGCGCCAGTGAGACCATACAATCTACGCATAGTCTCGGCTACTGTCTAACTGTGATGATCAAGTGTGAACAAGTGGAAACAATTCTGGGTTTCGTGCGATGAGCGTTCAAGGCCTAATTTTAGTCCTCTTGTACATGAAAGGGATGAAAGGGTAAGTAGATTTGGCGGAGAATGGGATGTATATATAAGGCAAATATCCTCTTTCCGTCTCTTCTGTTGATTTAATCACTTGTCTATGGGCAGTGGTCGCTTCGCTATTTTGGCGAATTCAGATTGCTTCTTGCTAGCTCACCTTATACTATTAAACAAATTGTAATACACATTTTGATGAAAAAATTTCAAAGATTTGTGAAATCAACCCGCAGAGTGCCAGCGGTAAGAAGCGGTAAGCCTAAGAACAACTTAGGGTAGGCTCAGGTGTTATGCTGTTTAACTTACTAGTACTTATCCAGCAGTTTATGCAGTGCCATAACTTTGAGTCGCTTAGCGCTAGCTTGCAGCAACTTGACGGGGTCGCAGTGCGCGCTGCGCGGCGGCGTGTCTGTGCTGCGCCGGTGTTTATTGTTACGTTTATTCTGACCATTATATACTTCGAACGCAGACACTTCCTTTGGATTCTCTATATAAAATATACATTACATACTATTGGAATATTTTAAACATTGAATGTATGATGGTATAAAACACTAAAAATCTCAATTTTTATATAACACGGGCAAAAATGTCAACATTTTTCAAAATATTATTATAACAAAATATTACAGTTATATAATTTTGTGCCTACAAGTACATTATCATACCTTTCTTCATTTTAAAGTCACAAATTTAGATTGAAATGTTCCCAAAAAGGTAATATTAGTCCACCAAATATATTTTTTTAAGAATAACTCATTAAATTCTTACCAACAGCATCAATTTCTATATCCATTTCGTTTTTTTCCTTCTTAATAACCGCATTTAAGTCTTCCTTTCTTATCTTTAGACGACATGGTCCTAATTCGGTGACGTCACAACTTCCAGTGTACATATAATGTAATATTCTTTCAAATACTTCGGGATGGACATTATCTAGACACACTATAGGCTTATCATCTGTATTTGTGCGTGATTCTTCATACATTTTGTATAAATATTCACTACTGGATGCCACTATGAATATGTGCGCTGGGTACAATTTATTATTAACCTAGTAAGAAAGATATTTACAAATTAATTAGTCTATTTCTTACATTTTAGATAGTTATTTTAATAGACTTAGCTATTCTTAAATTAATTTTTTTTAATTTCTAGGTGAAAAAAATCTAAATTTAGATAATACTGTAAGGATTAAATAATTGAAATTCTCCTATTATGATTATTTTTAACTAAGTAAGTAATAGTATTATATTTATTTAAATAACACTTACCTTAAATATGACATCATGTAGAATATCATCTTCGGTAGCCAGATCCAATAAAGATTCCATATGTTTGGACATAAGTGACGGAGGAAGCTCTGGCAGAGATGTTAAACCACAAGTTGGTTTTATCTAAAACAAAGAATCACACAAAAATACTAACTGTCGCTCGCGACTTCGTCTGCGTGAAATTACAAAAATAATAAAAAAATATAGCATATGTTACTCAGCGATAATGTAGCTTTTTAACGGTGAAAGAATTTTTGGAACCGGTCCAGTAGTTTTTGAGTTATTTCAATACATACAAAAATCCAAGAATATAAATCTTTCCTCTTTATAATATTAGTATAGTTAGAGATTCAAAACTAGGAGCTCTTACTATATAATACCGTGTTAACTATTATGTAAGAAAGAGAGGGGTATATGGACAAGCAAGAGAGAAAGAGATAGAGCATACTTACTTGCAAACAAGCGAAATTCAATCCTTCATTATCAACTGAAATAGACACAGCTCTGTGTATATTTGGTATTTTAGTTATCCTTACTGAAGTACAGTCGTCCTTTTCTAAGAACAATACTAATGAAGATTTATTGTCCTTGTCTCTCTTAGCGGGTTGTATCGCTGGTGCTGTTTTCCTCGATATGTTACCGATATACGCTTCACCATACTTTGTTATGAAATACAACGCATCGTGCGTTAAAGCCACGTGGGATATTAAAATTTGATGATTTAGACCGAAAACGCATCTGTAACAGTTTTAATGTTTTATAATACATTTAAACAACAATTATACTTTGATTTTTTTTAGAAATGATAATAAAAATGCTAAAAACTCAAATAAATATTTTTTGGTCCTCCGAGTCGGATCAACATCAAGAAGCATTTCTAATTTTGTTATTGAAAGTTGTATAGAGCAACAAAATAAAACCTAAAATTGTAGATATAATTATCATTTTCCAAGAAACCTGTTCAATCAGACTTTTGTAGAAAAACAGTTACCTTGTAAGACGATTGTTTGTGTCCTGCCAGATATGTAGTTGTCCGACATTGGTGAGCAGCAACACTGTTACTCGTGAATAAATGCTTTGATCGCTCACTTTGCTCTCTACACATACTTGACGCAAGTTTATTTGCCTATTAAAACATAAATATTACAAAGCTATACATTTTTGAGTGCTAGAAATATGAATAAATGGATGTCTAAAAATATCGTGTTACACAGATAGCGAAGTATTTAGAGTCTAAGTACAATAAAAATATATTTATATGATAAACAAAGGTGTATATGGAAAATTGTACTTTTAACAGTATATGGAGGTATATTCTTGAATTCTATAATATATACTTACTTGATAACAATTTTCTTGCACAAATACTTATGCAGGAGGTAAACATCGCCTCGGCTTGTAGTGAACACTGTAGCTGCATCCGAAGTAGCTACCAGTTGAATTTCCGTCTGATCTTTTGTGTTTATAGAAACGGCCACCTAAAGATAAGTATTTTAACAAAATCGAAAAACTAAAAAAAAACGATACTAAAGGCCTGTCCCACCAAATTGTAAATTGTCTGATAATCCAACGTGTAAAATATGTGATAGAAATATCGGATTTTGTTTCCTTATCTGACAGTGACGTTATTTTTAAGCTATCTAAGCCTTTATCAGCCAGTGGTGGGACAGGCCGTAAACCGTATAAGACTTTTTCTCTATAATCTTACTCGTTTAGGTAATGGTACCACTTTGTCCTCTTGTGGATGTCCCAGTTGCCCCAGGTTGGTGCCCCACGTGTAGACCGCGCGGGGGTTCCAAGCCACCGCGTGCAGTCGTCCCGCACATATCCCCAGAGGATCGGCTAACTTTAACAGTGGTTTAGTTGAACCCAATTTTATAACTGATGGCGTTTTTGCGGTGGATGAACTGATATTGTCTGTCGAGTTTAATCCGTATTGGACAACCTGGAAAGTGAAAATTTTCATAATTTAGATAGACAGACTATCTAAATGTAACATATAAATCTTTTTTATTTTGTCCTATTCATAAATACTGACAACTATAAAAAAATACGTTTATATTTTAGACATAATTTACCATTTATTAAAGGCTACCAACAGTCCCTAAGGTTATTTTAATTAAATTGGCACCAGTTTTTTTTAATATGAAAAGGGGGCAAACGAGCGGCGGGAACAAGAGAGTTTAAATCATTACTATCTAATTTTTTTAAATAAAGAGAGGTGTGGCAATATCAAGTGTTCGTAGACTTACCGCACCGCTCTGCAGCAGGAAGACGGTCGAGGTGAGGGTAATAGCCGCAGCAAGGCAGGGCTCGGGCAGTCGCAGCTGGGCGGGGCGCAGCGCGGTGCTGGGCGGGCCGCCCGCGCGCGCCGTCTGCCCCGCGCACCACGCCTCCGCGCCCGCCCCCTGCCCCGCCTCGCACACCCACACGCTATGGAACTTGCCTAAGCACACCTACGGATACCACGACGTGTGAGAACCATCATAGAAGGTTTATATATTTATGCTATAGCTCTTCGTATAGGATTAATCCTGGGGAAACCTAGTAGCAAAGTCAATATATCCAGATTACTAGAATTTGCGGATTTTCCTGATGTTAAACGAAAATTACTTATTGGAATACTAATGGTAGGTTGCTGAAGATTCCATATATTTTATCATTACCTAGTGATTCGTTAGTGTTAGTTTGACGTAAGTTGCAACGAAGTAAAACTCAAGTAAATTAGTTCGGAAACGCATGAAGTTATCAAAGTTATCAAACCAAAAACACTAACGAATGGTTAAATATAGCTGGAAATCCGGACGTAAATCGTCTATTCATTCAAAAATAAACTTATGTAATAGATTAGAATAACGCAATTGAATAGGCTTGCGGTAAACGAAGCATACGATACCGTGCTGTGATACGAAACCGCATCGGTTTTCTAGTTTACATTTTATTTTATAGGTATACCTTTAGTATTTACGCTGCTTGTGATTTGCACTTATATCCGATACTATAATTAAAAATTAACACCTTTCCTGACCTATCGGATACAAATCGAGTTGAATTTTCTACTGAAATTAAAAAGCGAGATTTTTTTAAATTTCCTATTTATTGTAATTGATGATTTAAACGATAAGGCACGACTCCATCGCCTCTGTACGGATACGTATCAAACTTGTAGCTCTGAGCGGGATTGACCGCTGATATCACTCGCACCACCTTCTTCGGAGGTTCCTCAGCATACATTGTGTTGCGAGAACTCAATCGCTTCGGTACAACAACCTTCACCTCCTTATTCTCAGGCAAACTGCTGGTCGACTGCGCTTTTGGCGGAGTCGGCTTTATCGGTTGCCAGCTGTTCGGACTTACTAATGGACCACCTTTTATTATACAAGAGGCAAACGAAATTATAAGGAAATAAGAAAGAGAAGACGTTACAGCATAGAATATGAAAGTTCCCTTGTTCTCTTTTATAGCTTCTCTCAACGCGTCGAAACAGCCGTAAGTTTTAAAACTACCCATGGTAGATGAATTTAATTTCGTGCAGTTAGGATCCAAGGGTATAAGTTTAGTCATATTTTTCAACACGCAACATTGTACAGGGTTCGAAAAGCCGGGATTTTTCTTCTGCCATTCAGAGTTATCGAAATCTTTGTAATTATTAGCGCCACAGCATTCGTAATTCACCATAATATAGTCCCATAGGAATGACATCAAATCGTTTTCCCGTCCGTAGTAGTTACGTATCGTTGATTGTAAATATCGTCTCGTGGGAAGATTGTTTGAGTAGATATTATATGTACCGGTGACAAAGAACAGCCAAAAGGCAGTACATGATATAACGGTTACCAGGAAAACATAACATTTAACAGCGCATTTCATTTTACACCCTGCACCAAAGATTCCGCAGCACGAAGTGAACATTGTAATAGCGGAAAGTATTAGTACGATCGTCGACAACGGAGTGAACCATAGTTTTAAGTTCACGACGCTTGCAATTATTGGGATCATATGGCTTTTAGTAACAGTGAGATTAACTTCTTTAAACATTTCCGTGTTGAGAATACACCACACGCAGGCGACGCATACAATGCTTGCCATCGAAAAGAAGGTGACATTTGTACAACTGAGGCAAGTACGAGGTAAACTAGTTGTATGCATTTTATTTAAAATTCTTCAACTAAAATAAACATATAAAAATTATACATTTTCGCCGTCATTTTGACGTGTGATTGATTAGTTTGACATTACGAAAATATGATTTTGATAATCTATGATTTGTTATACCAATTCGGAAGAGTTTTAATAACTAGAAAAATATTTACAAAACATGGTTACGGTTACGGACTGGTGAACGAAGAAGCAGGCGCCGTAATTCGCCAAAATAGCAAAATGACTGTGCTCTTAGACATTTGTAGACGCATTGTTTAACTTTAATCAATAGACACAAATAGACTATTCTTTAAGAGTACGGATTTCCGTTCACGTGATCGAGGGTTCGAATCCCATTATCGACTATTGTCGTAAACCATTCCTAGCACTAGCCAAGAGCATAATTGGAATGATAAACGAAATATTAGTAGACTAGTTTTCGCCCGCGACTCCGTCTGCGTGGAATTATAATAAAACAAAAGTGAGTAGCCAATGTGTTCTTTCAGACTATCCTCTACATCTATACCAAATTTCATCAAAATCCGTTCAGCCGTTTAGAATACAAACTCAAACAAACATCCATCTATCCATCCATCCAACTAAACTTTCGCATTTATAATATTAGTATGATCAATAAAAATCTGTTATTATAAAAAAATCAGTTACACTGCACTTACTTGTTTAACAGAGTTGTTAGTCCGGCTGAAAGATGTGAGTAGATCAGGTGCATTACGTTGCTGCTGGGTGCCCGTACCCAGGGTGTAGTTAGAGTTGGTACCCCACACATACACATCACTAGGCTGCTCACCAATATGTTTGTAAATATAGTGACGGTCAAGCATCGCATGATCTAATGCGGTATAATCATCTTTGTCAACTATATCTGTGTTTACACCTGAAATATTTTTTTTTTAAATAATGCATATATAAAATACTAGCTGTTGCTCGCGACTTCGCCTGCGTGAAAATTAAAAATAATAAAAAATATAGCCCATGTTACTCACAGATAAATTACCTTTCTAATGGTGAAAGAATTTTTAAAATCGGCCCAGTAGTATTTGAGTTATTTCAATACATACAAAAATACAAATCTTTCCTCTTTATAATATTAGTATAGATAGGTTTTTTTAGTAAAAACATGTCTTCAACAACAATAGACAACCAGCAAAACCAATACATGGCGAACCTCAAAAATTCTAGAAATCTATACCTACTTTTTAGTCTCTTTTACTTATCATTTTTTTTATAAAAATAAAAAAGACTTATGTTAATCATATTACCTAATTTCATCAGAGCAACAGCAGAATGTATCTGGCCATAGAAAATAGATCTATGCAATGGCGTGTATCCAGATTCACGATCTCGTGCATTCACAAATGCTTCCATAGAGTGTCGCAATAACCATTCCATCAGCTGGTTTCTCCCACGAGAAGCTGTCATATGCAATGCTGTACGACCCTGTGAAGTTTATGATGAGTTAAAGATAACAATGTCTAACTACAGATTTAGTGATCAAGTAATTCTCTATTTAAAGTCATACCTTTTTATTTTTACATTAGCTTTAGTATGAAAATAATCAATAAAAAAGAACTTTAGTAGCATATATATTCCTGATTATTATATTAATATCAAATTACATACATCTGTATGCTAAGCTCCAAGAATCTTGCAGCTTTTCTGTAGTTATATGGGAACAAACATTCATGCATCCAAAATTTTGTATTTAGTAAGATTTTATTGAAAATTATCAAACAAAATGACAAAGTACTTTGTTGAATTATGTGAAGTATGGAAGGTCAATTGGCGAATACACTATTTTCTATGTATTATATAAATTGCATAACATTTTAAATGTTTATGCAATATACATTCTTGGCAAATTATCAAGTGTAATAAACTCAGTGCTGTTATTTCAAAATAGTTGATTTTTAGTTTCCACTACCATTACTTATCTTACTAATATTATAAATGTTAAAGTTTAGATGGATGATGTTTGTTAGAATTTGTAGCCTAAACTGTTAAACGGATCTTGATAAAAATTAGCATAAATGTAGAGGATAGTCTGTAAAAACACATAGGCTACTTGCTTTTGATTTGTTTTTATATTTACATGGATAGAGTCGCTGGCAGAAGCTAGTCCTCTATAAATTCTTGATACTTAACATTATGTCTTACCTCAAAATCAAAAGCCTTGGTGAAGTTAGCACAAGTTGCCTTAATAAAGCTTGCTAAGCATTCATCACTTACACATCTTTTGGTTATGGCACTTGTAAGTGACTGTCCACATCTTTTAGACCTACACCGTCTGGTGCAGTCTATATCTAAATTTATTTTACTCATTTTCTAATTGAATTTCCAAAAAAAGTGTTAAAAAATATCATCCAATTATTTGGTCCATTAACTTTTATACTAAGACCTAGTATAATTTAAGTATTCTATGTATATTACCAGGTACAAGAAGATATGGAAAATATTTACATAGACTTAATACTACACTAGAGCGAATGCTCTAATGTAGCTCCGAAAGGAGCTACAAATATCTTCTTAGAAGCACATAATGGTTGTGTAGACCCACTGAAAATAAAGAGACTATAAGATTTTGGTCGATCATTCAGGTTATTACTCAAAAGCCGGTTTAGATCTGATAAACTCATTAACTACCTAATTTATTATAAACATTTCATAAGACTTAATAGTTCATTTGAAAATGTAAATCTTATCAGTATCGTTTTCCAATTATGACGCTTAACACGATAAGTTTAGACCGGTGTTTTAACTGTGAAAAGTATTTAAGTCATTACCATTACCATCAAAATTTAAAATATAAGGTGTTTTTTTAAATAAATTCATATGGTTATAATGAAACTTAAGTAAAAATAGTATTACCTTTAGACGTAAACAGATTTATGCATAGTTCCGGCTACCGAGAATAGATTACAACTCATATTTCACGTTACACAACCGGTTGTTAGGCACATAAGATGTAGTCAAACCGTTATAACATAAAGTAACAAAGTAATTTGGATAAATTAGAAATTCCTAATATTATCCACCTCTAACTCTATCTTTGACCGCTGACAAATAATGACAAAATTCCAATTTATCATGTCAAAATTATTTTACAAAAAGATAAAAACGCTACAACAACAACAGACTAAAAATTGCAGTTTTGTTTAAAACAATTATTGTTGTTGCATTTTCAAGCACCGTTATTTAATAACGAAGTCAGTTTATTAAGATTAAAATAATATAGAATTAACTTCCAATGCAAAAAAAAATTGAACTGGTGTGCAATCCATATGTTCTAAATGTCAAAATGGCGCATTATTGACAGATGACAGATGGCATGAATGAAAATTCTATATTGTGTAATCGAAAAGCAAAAAGTTAAATTGAATTCGGGAATAAATAGTCCCAAATTTTAACAATGTTTAAGGTTTTGAGTCATACGACGCGGTTGTCTCGACAAGCAATATCGGGGTAATTTTTATGTTTAAAAAATCATTATGCTTATTAGTACTACTGTACTATAAATCTTATTTTTATTTGTAGACCATCGTATTTGATATCTAATACAAGACTTGCTTCAACCAATGATCCAGCAGCTCGTAAGGAAGCGCCAAAAATCGATAACGAAACAGTTTTAGCTTTGCCACAGGAAGCAAAAGAGAAAAGTGCTCTTGAGTCAACAATATCTGTCCCTAAGAAGGTAAGTATTCTCAGTTTAATCACAGATGAGTTAGTGAGCTAAAAGAGTTAATTAGTTATGGTAACTACTCTGTACTGACTATTTTTTTGCAATAATAGCTTTAATAGACAAGTTATTTCATCCCCAATAAAATTTCAGGTTGACATTACTCCAATTTCTGGTGTCCCAGAGGAGCATATTAAAACTCGAAGAGTCCGCATTTACCAGCCACCCAAAAATGCTATGCAGAGTGGGACTAACAATACCCATCACTGGGAAATGGAATTTGACAATCGCCAACGTTGGGAGAACCCATTGATGGGTTGGACTTCTACCGGAGACCCACTATCCAACATGAAGGTTCAGTTCTCATCCCCTGAAGATGCCATCGAACATTGTGAAAAAAATGGTTGGTTCTGGTATTTGGATACTCCGAAATTAGAAAAAGAATTCAAGCCTAAGAGCTATGGGATTAACTTTTCATGGAATCGCCGTACTAGGGTATCAACAAAGTAATGTTTAACATTTTTAGAACTATGTAGAAATACAGAATAATGTGTTAATTTGACAGTGTATTTTCTAAATCCTTTTAATCCTCGATTTGTTAATTACTATAAATAAATGAAATGTGGCGTTAACTCTTCTTTTTCCTAGACAGACTGTTAGAGATTTAAGGCTTTTTCAAATTGTGTTTTTAAAATTATCTGTTTGGTTCTTATTTTGTTTTTAATTAGTTATTTTATAAGATGTTTTTTGCCTTATTTTATTTTTTCCTCATGGTGATAATTATGACATTAGTAAGCGACATCTAGCAGACAATTTCTTAAACCCTGGCACAAGGGCACTACGTACAACAGTTTAAAACCAGTGTCAAGAGATGGCGCTTTTACTTCTTTGTTAACACTCATATTTTTTAATTTACGACTTGTTTTAGTTTAATGTTTCGTCAATGAAAACTCCTAATCGAAAAGGTGAGTTAAAACCATGTCATTCTAAATTATTTATCTTCAAACCTCTAATCCTCTGGATTTGAGACTGGCGAAAATATCTCTCCTTTACAAACGAATTTTATTAACAGGTAATTGTAAAAGTAAATGCATCTATACGCAATGCAACGCAACTGCAATTGCAGATGTAGCACACGCTTCGCTGATTTGGCGAAACCAGGTGAATGAAAATACATTTATCCAATACATCTTAAATTTTGAAGTACCAGGATATCATAATTCAATTATGTACTTTTAATAGCGGACGGCAGAGCCGTGTACCAACTTAATTAATTTTGCAAAGTGGAAGTTGAATGGCGGGCATAATCCTATAACATACGTTGAATACTTTAATTATTAACATATACAAACGTACAAAATTCATTATACTACGAAATTTAATATCTTATGAGATGAGTAATGATTTTAATAATAGCTATATTCTATACTAATAGTACTGTTCAACGTTGTAATAATTTTGTAGTATCGGTTGTTTGCCACGAGATGGCGTGTATTTTTGTACATTGATTTCTAGATCGCGATATGGAGGTTCGCGGCGAATAATCGACCTCACGCAATGTGTATTTAATAAATTGACCTCGCTATCCCATAATCAGTGTTTTATTTAGAAAACACCCAGTATTGGCAACGTTCTCCGATGCCGTTGGAGATTTTTGAGGCTGCTTTACATGGTCCTTCGAGCCGGATTTTGGCACCAGGGTACTGTGGTCCGAACCTGACAGCATTTCAGCCTCAGTTTACAAACGAGAAGAGTTTGTTTGACGAAGATCCATAGAGGGCGCTGTATACAATTTGGACACCGCTCGACCAAAAAAGGAGTTAAAGTTTGGACACCGGCGAGCGGGTGAGCAGAACAGTAGCCACTTCTGTGACGTCACACCGCATCGTGACGTGAGTGATTAGCAATAATTGTGTGGATTAACCGTGAGTACATTTATTATTTTTTAATAGTTGTAGATTTTCTTTTTTCTCATGGTGATAATTATGACATTGTAAGCGACATCTAGCAGACAATTTCTTAAACCCTGGCACAAGGGCACTACTCTACATGCCACAGTCCAAAACTAATGTTAAAATGATGGCGCTTTTACTTCTTTGTTAACACTCATATTTTTAATTTACAACTTGTTTTAGTTTAATGTTTCGTCAATGAAAACTCATAATCGAAAAGGTGAGTTAAAACCATGTCGTACTAAATTATTTATCTTCAAACCTCTAATCCTCTGGATTTGGGACTGGCGAAAATATCTCTCCTTTACAAACGAATTTTATTAACAGGTAATTGTAAAAGTAAATGCATCTATACGCAATGCAACGCAACTGCAATTGCAGATGTAGCACACGCTTCGCTGATTTGGCGAAACCAGGTGAATGAAAATACATCTTAAATTTTGAAGTACCAGGATATCATAATTCAATTATGTACTTTTAATAGCGGACGGCAGAGCCGTGTACCAACTTAATTAATTTTGCAGAGTGGATTAGTTTCGCGATTTATTTATTAGTTTAATACACAACAACAAATCTTTGGATGACGTACAGAAGTTACACTACTTAAAGACTCACTTAAGGGCGATGCCGAAAGTCTTTAAAACATGTACCCGTACCCCGCATAATTATTTAGTTTGTTGGTCACTGTTAGAGACAAGATATAATAATAAAAAATATTTAGCAAATTGTATTTTAAAGAGGTTTATGAATCAAAAATATTTACATGTTGAATCCTCTAATGGCTTAAAGGAACTTCTTGATACGTCTAATGAATGTTTGAATGCGTTAAAAAATTTAGATATTAAAGTTGATGATTGGGATATTCTTATTATTTATATTTTGTGCCAAAAATTAGACAATGAGTCACGTAAGCAATGGGAGACAAAAATTAGTGAGTCACCCGATGAATTACCCAAGTTTACAACGTTTCAAGATTTCCTTGAGCACCGTTTTAGGTCTCTTGAATTCCTAGATAATAGGGTTCAGAGCAATATGTCAAGTCGCAGTCATTCTACTAAATCATATGCATGCATCCACTTTTGTAACCACTCATTCGTGTCCTTTTTGTCAAGAAAATCATAGGTTGGCCAATTGTAAGAAATTTGGTCATCAAGATATAGAAGCGCGTCGTAAGTTTGTCCAAACACACAATTTATGTTATAATTGTATGAATGCTAATCACTCCGTATATTCATGTCGACAATTGAATCGTTGTCGTTTTTGTAGTAAGAAACACCACACTCTTCTCCATCTTAAGAATGTCTCCAATGGTAGTGAGGAAGGTAGTTCAGCCATCATGTTGAGAATTTACCAGCTGCTACCCTCAGATAGCGAGTCCACCAAGGTAGTAAGTTGTTTTTCGAGTAGTCATGCTCAAGTTTTGCTAGCCACTGCGTTAATTAAGACACAGTCTAAGAACGGAACTCTTTTTGATGTAAGGTGCTTGTTAGATCAAGGATCGCAGGCGTCCTTTGTGACAGAGTCCACAGTTCAGTTCTTAGGCTTAAAACGCACATCCAGTAAGAGAGTAATTTCAGGTTTAGGCGGTGATCCCAGTGCTTCTTTTATGAGCACTTCAATGGTTACTATTAAAATTCAATCCCGCATAGACCCCAGCTTCCAAATTAATGTTGAAGCTTTTGTTATGAAGAAACTCACCACTGTCTTACCCGAAAGTAAAGTTAAAGAACCAGCAGTTAGTTTTATGTCGTCTATGGCCCTTGCAGATCCTTCTTTTGATGTTCCGAACAAGATAGATCTGCTTCTTGGCGCCGAGTTTACATTCAGATATTGTTAGAGGGAGTAGTCAAGGATCCATCCAGTCATTTAGTTGCTCAAAATACCAAGCTGGGTTGGATCTTATCTGGTCAACTTAAACCTATCAGTCATAGCGAAACACTCAATAACTGCCATAACATAGTTAGTTTGCATTCGTTCCATTCAGATGAGAACGAACTTCTTCGAAGATTCTGGGAATTAGAATCAGAACCACAATCTGATTTTAATAAAAAACAATTAACGCCTGATGAACAGAAATGTGAAGAATTAAATAAAGCTTTACTTACCTGTGTCAAGATCTGCCAATACAGTCCATTTGAAGAAGATATTAAAGCTCTGAAAGGGAAGAAGAAATTAAGTAAAGAGAGTAAACTTACCTCTTTAAATCCATTCATCGATGACTGCGGTGTGTTGCGAGTTGGTGGACGCTTGCATAGGGCGGACATCAGTCAGTGTATTAAAACATCCAATACTTGTACCCCATAATTCACCTTTTACTAACCTCTTGATTGCAGACCCTCATGAAAGAACTTTACACGGCGGGCCGCAATTAATGTTAAATTATCTCTGGTCAATGTATTGGATCATAAATGCCAAACCGAGTGTTAGAATTTATGTTAGAATTGTATTACTTGTGTTCGATACGCGGCAAAAGTAAACCAACAAATGTTAGGTCGCAAATGGGTTCATTGCATTCCTGAACCTAATATTGGAGATGTTGTTTTGGTGAAGGAGAACGGACTTCCACCTTGTAGATGGTTTTTCGGAGTTATTGTACATAAACACCCAGGTTTGGACAATCTTACACGTGTCGTAACATTAAGATATAAAAAAATAACGAGATTAAAACACCTGTATCGAAATTGATTGTTTTTACCAGTTACTTCATAAGTCTATAAATGATTTGTGTTTATAACTTTATTATGCTATTAAATAGTTCACTATTGTTGGTTTTTTAATTTGTTTTGTGTTGATTTCGTTAAGTTTCGTTTTTTTCCTATTTTGTATTTGAATTTCACATGTTTTGTTTTTTGTATAAGTATAAAATGTAAACCCACCAAGTCGGATGGTGGGCGGTTTAATTTAATAAAAAGGTAGTAGTATGTTTAGGTCATGTTATGTATTTTGAATTAAACTGTTTCTTTTGTTGATTTTTCTTGTTATAAATATTTAAATTCTATGATGTAACGTGATATTAAGTGATGGACATTGTATGTCCATGGTGGGCGGAATGTACAACGTTGTAATAATTTTGTAGTGTCGGTTGTTTGCCACGAGATGGCGTGTATTTTTATATGCATGGATTTCTAGATCGCGATATGGAGGTTCGCGGCGAATAATCGACCTCACGCAATGTGTATTTAATAAATGGACTTCGCTATCCCATAATCAGTGTTTTATTTAGAAAACACCCAGTATTGGCAACGTTCTCCGATGCCGTTGGAGATTTTTGAGGCTGCTTTACAGTACAAAGAGGAAATATTTGTATTTTAGGATTTTTGTATGTATTGAAATAACTCAATAACTATTGGGCCGATTTCAAAATTTCATTCACCATTAGAAAGGTGATTTATCTGTGAGTAACATAGGCTATATTTTTTAATGTGATATAAAGTGAAAACTGTATTTATTTCCGTTAAGTTCAGCTTTTATGAATTTTGAAACTTATTTCTCGCTCTCGAATAAAGTTACTGCTTTACTTACTAATCATTTTAACAATTATTATGAATGTCTTATTACAAGCGTCACCAAGAGAGAGGTGACAGTAGATTTAACGGTAGCTACCCTAGACCTGGCCAGACTACCAAGTGGCGACGCCCATGGGTCCTGCCTGTACCTAGTATTCTTTGTTATACGTACCTAGTATTCTTATATGCATTTTTTGAAAATCCAAAACTTGCAAAAGCGACCATTATGGTCAAAACATAACTGTAGTCGCGTGTATTACTTTTCAATTATTTGCAATGCCGACGGTTTCCTTTCAGTGCTACTACTTAAGATAGAAACTTAGACGTGTACATTATCTAACTGTGCGTTTGAGTTTAAGTAATTCCAATGTGCAGTCACAATGCGCCCGCATTGTCTCTTCATTACAGAGAGCTAACGACGCCATCGCGTGTGTTTGTATGCGGATAAATTATGCGCTGATGAATCACCGACTACCCACATGCAAACGTTCATTTCAATTTCGCTACGTACATAGTGCCTTGTTATCTAAACATTATTAAGCTTTTTATTACAATATTAGCTGTTTCTCGCGATTTCGTCAGTCGTTTAAAAAAGTATAAAACAGCTCAGTGATATCGCAGCTTTTAATGGTGATTTTTTTTGAGTTATTTCAATACGTACAAAAATCCAAACTACAAATCTTTTCTCTTTATAATATTAGTATAATATAGATGTAGATTGAATAATGTATATGAAGTTCAAACAAAAGTTCAAGTTCAACAAAATATGTGTAACGTACGCCTGTACACGCTGTACCTGTACAAATACACGACTAAACAGTCGAGCGATTAATCTGTAGTGTGCGTGGGCACTTAATGTTAAGAACGTATAACAACAAAGGTAATGTGAGAAATATGATGTTCGCTATCATTTCGGAATTACACAATTTTAGAAAGGTAAGACACTATTTATCATTAAGTAAGTTTTCACATTATAAATAGATATTGATTACTTCATAGTTTTCAGTTGTTCTGTTAATATTTTGCTAAGCTATTTAAAGTTTTTCTTTAAAATTTTGAATTTTGTAGCTTTATTCTTAATGACTTTCCGCGCTGTCTATTTTACGGTTTTAAAGGTTACAATGCATATTTAATGTGAGAGCTTTAGTTTTACGAGTGGCCCTGTACAACTTGGCTGAGTGCTTATGTTGTAAAGCCTTTGAAATTTTATTCAGTTCCGTTACTGTTGATATTTTGCAATATTTTTAGAAAAAAATCTATGCAGATTTCAAAATGTTAAATACATCTAAGCTTAAATGTCTTTCAATTTATCTTGTGGCAGTCCACTAAAAAACACTACATAAAAAAATATATATAAATAACAGACATCATAAAACCAGAAACTTAAAAAAAAGCTCCTTAAGGGAGTAGAGAAATTGTATTGAAGGCGTGGGCGACGTAAATGAATCAACGAAATGATTACAAAATAATTTTTCGTTTATGAAATTGCTCAGTCGTTAATGAAAGTTTACGTTTACATTAACAATTAATCACACAAAAATATGAAATACTAGCTTGCGCCCGCGACTCCGTCCGCGAGGAATTTAAAAAAAAAACTAAAATAAGTAGCCTAAGTGTCCTTCCAGACTATCCTTTAAGTGTATACCAAATTTCATTAATATCCATCCATCAATCCATCTAAACTTTCGAATTTATAACATTAGTAAGAAGTAAGATAAAAACTGCCGAGTCTCGCTTTTCCTACAAAAGTGTGTTAGATATCATCTTAGACATAGTAATTTTAGTTAGTGTCTATTATGAAACCTTGGCAAATAAACGGCGCCATCATTTTGAAAGAACAAAACTTGCTATTAATCCCAATTCTATCTAAACCTAAGAAAAGCTCTCGAGAATGACGTATTTTAATTTGACAATTAATGGCGCCGAGTAATTCCCAAGGCTTCATAATAGACAATAACATCACATTATAGCATTTAATTACCGTTGGATAATTCAGGAGGTAAACCACCATGTTTGTTTTTGGTTAACTCAAGTAGTAAAAAGCGTAGTCGTAGATGCCACGTAGGTGTAGCTTACGCGTAGCGAAGACGTAGCCGTAGATGACACGTAGCCGTAGCGAAGACGGAGCCGTAGATGTTAACGTAAACAAAGTAAAAAGCTTAGATTTCAGATTTTTCTACAAACATAGTATTTTTATTGTTTTTTGTTATATCATAAGTAGATAACTGTTGTTTTAAAAGTTAGTGTCTTCAAAAAAAATGTGTTAACTTCACAAGCACTTGTAGTTCAGTAGACAAGTACTGCGTCGTAAGTGGCAGTCTCTCGACACTTAACAAAGTTTGAGTGTCTAAGTACGTGCTTGTTTCGCTGGAGGATTATAACTTTGTCACGGTACACCTGCGCCCATTCATTTATAACCCTCGCCGCAATGTTAATGACATAAACGCTAACCACATTCTCTTGTAGACATTTCAAATTAATTGAAATTGAAAATTGAATCTTTCTAGGATGTTTAGCCCTATAGTCTAATCCAGGATAAGGCAGCAACGCTAATCTTGAGACAGATTTGCTATGAGTGTACATTGTGTAAAACACGTTTTTATAAATTTTTCTTGTTAAGGGTTTTATTTCACTTGTGTAAACTTAAAACAAAATTTGCAATTATTTCATCAATGTTGCAACTACGGCAAGGGTTGGGCAATCACAAGGGGCTTAAATTAAATTAAACCTTGTAATGGCCCGGAGGATCAGAGCGGAGTAATTTCATTTAATTCACGAAATTAATTATCAGGTAGTATTTATATTGCGAAATAGTAACATACCATATAACATCGCAAAATACCAGAAGATTTAACAACAGAAAAAAAATCACTCTAACTCTATTTTTTAACTGTCAAAGTCCAGTTTAAGAATTAAAAGTCAAGGGAGAGATTCAAATGTGTGAAGATTTTATAGCCATATGAAAATAAATACACGGCAATAAAGGTACATTTAATGTTTACCAGCTTTTTGAGTTGCTTACATAAACATAATTATGCAAATCCCCCATCACGTTAATATTAGCATGCGAAATTAGGTCACCGAGAGACCGTCGCATAAATCTTGGGGTTTTTGTAATATTTCGTCTCATCATTTCTAGATTTTTAGGTAAATATCGTATTAGAAGGAAACTCTTTTCACTTAGCTTAGTTTAACTTAGCATCATAATAAGGATATTTTAGTCCATTATTTTTGGTTTATATTTTCATATTTTAATGTTGTTGAATTATACATTTCCCTTTTAACTGTAATTTAATCATTAATCTATAAATAATTGCAAGTACTAAAATATGCATAAAACTGAAACAAACAGTTAAAATTATTTCATACATCATTCAGAGGGGAAATCGGTTTTGCACAAATTTAATTACAAATCGAAATTAATTAACATTTGTATTTAGGTTATTACGAATAATATATCAATCGGTTGTGACTAATGATATTTTATTGATGAACTAGCTTTCGCCCGTGACTTCGTCCGCGTGGAATAAAAAAAAACAAAAGTGAGTAGCCTATGTGTTCTTCCAGAGTATCCTCTACGTCTATGCCAAATTTCATCGAGATCCGTTCAGCCGTTTAGGCTACAAACTCTAACAAACATCCATCCATCCATCCATCTAAACTTTCGCATTTATAATATTAGTAAGTAAGATAGTAAGATTGTATTTAGAGTTTAAATTTTAAAGAGATCGTCTATTGTTATAAAAGTGAAACCTACAGTAATTGCGCAATGTGTTATCAAAAACATGTTGGTGAATACAATCGTCAAATTGCCTCCAACATTCTCTCCATATGTGATTCTGTCACAATCATTTTTCGCACTCACTTGAATGCGGTACTTTTAAATACTATTAACCTTAATAAGGTGTCTCCTGAATAATGTCATTCTAAACGAGAGATCTAAGAAGTGAGAAAAGGAATATGTGTTTTATACAGTTTGACGATCTATTTGACTTTTAAAATACACAAATCAAAAGTGTTTAGATCAAGTGCGTTAGATTATCGCTCTAATTAAGGATTATTTTAACTTTTTTCATATACTTTTAGATGACATTTGGAAGTATTTAGTGTGCGCAAACCTGAAACAAAACTATCACGCAACTGTTTACTCTCGCTTTGATTCCTATGAACTTATAGAGGTTTTTGAGGGCGTAGTTTCACCGAGGGTGAAATAAACCACTATATAATAATAATACAGTTTATTGTTACACGTACACGAATACAATAAAAACGCACACGTAAACAATATGAACAAAGAGAACACAAAGACAAAATGGCGGGCGAGAGAGCGAACGAACGAGGTGTCAGTACAGTGTAGCAGCGCGAGGCGACTGGTTGGCCGGCCGGCGCGGCGCGGCGCATGATTTCGCAGTTCGGACGATTTGCGTCCGCGCCGCCGGCGGCGCTCTGCAGCGCGTTGAAATTATATATAAAAATCAGTGTGAATGTGGAGTGTGCGTGTCCGTTTGTTTGTGTTATAATATTGTATTTTTGTATGTGTATTTTGTGTGATGTGTTTTGAGTGTGTGATGTTGTGAGTAATGAATGTGTGAATGCGTGTATGTAATAAAATAAATAAATGATAAATAAATAAATGTAGTGTAATATATAAATAGATAGATAAGTAAATAAATAGATAGGTACACTACATCACTCCCCCCCAGAGACCGTCACTACGGGCGAAAGTAGTCAGCGAAGCGAACGGTACGGCCTGAATGAATCCTTTTGACGTCCTCCCGCGTATGCGCGTTAGGCGCTGTAGGAAGAGGATCGGATGGAGAACGAGGGGAATGGGTAAATTTAGAAAGAGGAGTGGGAGAAGGAGTAAGACAGCGGACATGGTGGAAGATCTTTTTCCTACAAGGCTTGTTGAATAGTCTAGGTGACGTATTAATGTCACAACAAGGTGCCGCGTGAGAATGAGAGTTTGGAATGCTCAACTTTTGACGACAGAGAGAAGAATTGTCTTCTGAAAGTTGAGGGAGCTCTCTATGAGATGCTTGAGTTGAAGCCAGTGTGCCTACATCGGTTGGTATCTGCAGTTCACCGACGCACAACAAAGGATCGACAATAATGTTGTCCTTTCCTGAGACGTGCTTAATGTCAGTTGTAAACTGCGAGATATAGTCGAGGTGGCGAAATTGTCGAGGCGAGCAGTGTGCCTCAGGTTTGCTGAGTGCAAACGTAAGTGGCATGTGGTCAGTATAGACCACGAAGTGTCTGGCCTCAAGCATGTGACGGAAGTATTTAATGCTCTCGTAAATGGAGAGAAGTTCGCGATCATATTGCGAATATTTTTGCTGCGAGGGACTGAATTTCCTCGAGAAAAAAGCGAGTGGCTGCCAAATGCCATCTTTGAATTGCTGTAAAACTGCACCCATTGCCAGATCTGAAGCGTCTGCGACCAGCGCTAGATCAGCCTGACAATCTGGGTGTGCGAGTAGTTCAGCTTTAGCGAGACTTTCCTTGCACTTGTTAAAAGCGGAAAGAACGTCGCCAGTTAAGGTGATGGGCTGAGAATTTTGGAACAGCCTGAGAGTAAGGCATTTAGTGGAGCTTGCGTAGAAGCTGAATAAGGTAGAAAACGCCTGTAAAAATTGAGCATTCCCAGAAATCTTTTAAGTTGTTTAATGGTCTGTGGAACTGGGAAGTCACCAATAGCCTGGACTTTTGAGTCCAGAGGCTTAGTGCCGGCTGCAGAAATTTGATAACCGAGGAATGTTACCTCGGCTTCACCGAAAACACACTTAGAAGTGTTTACAAGAACGCCGTATTCCTTCATGCGAGTGAAAAGTTGATGGAGGTGGACTTCGTGCTCGGCTTGATCTTTGGAGAAAACTAGAAAATCGTCCAGATAGGCGAAACAGAAATCGAGACCTCTCGTCATTTCATCGACGAACCGTTGAAAAGATTGAGCTGCGTTCCTCAAGCCGAAGCACATGAAGGGGAACTCGAACAATCCAAAGGGAGTGGTAATTGCGGTCTTCTGGATGTCCGGTTCATAAACGGGAATCTGATTGTAGGCCTTGGTAAGATCGATCGTGGAGAAAATGGTGCAACCTGAAAGGGAATGGGAAAAGTCATGGATGTGGCGGACGGGATAACGGTCGGGGATCGTCCGGGAGTTGAGCCTACGATAGTCACCACAGGGGCGCCAGGAGCTGTCCTTCTTGGGCGCGAGGTGAAGGGGTGACGACCAGGAGCTCTGCGATGGACGTGCCGTACCGTTGCTCATCATGACCTGGAACTGATCCTTGGCGATCTTCAGCTTTTCCGGAGCTAGCCTACGGGCAGTACACGAAATAGGAGGTCCTGGAGTGGTCCTGATGTGGTGTACTGTGTTGTGTCTCGGTGTAAAGTGTTTGCCAGAAGGGCGAGTAATTTCTGGGAATTGTTCTAAAATTCTGTGGAAACACGTGTCGCCTGTTACAATCTTTACAGATGATACATTCAAATTACAGACAGAAGCGATACAAGATAAAGTGGTGGTGTTGTCGATTAATCGGTGGTTTTTACAGTCCACCATTAAATTATAATGGCTAAGAAAGTCAACACCAATAATTGGTTTGGTTACATCAGCTACAGTAAAACGCCAGTTATAATTTCGTCTTAAATCTAAGTCTAGGCATAATTCTATAAAACCGTAAGTTTCGATAACACTGTCGTTAGCCGCACTGAGCACAAAATTAGTTTTCTGATGACGCTGGCGAAGCGCTGCACGTGGATACACGCAGACGTCGCTTCCGGTGTCCACCAGAAAGCGGGTGTTGCTGCGGCGGTCGGTCACGAAGAGGCGGCCGGTAGGTGGGCAACCGTCTGTTGCCATCGTCGTGGTGTTGGCGGGCTTGTAAGTGCACGGCTGGACGCACTTCACTGCCTTGTCCTGGTATTTGGCGTGGTACCAGCAGATTGCTGGCTCGGCTGGTGCTGGAGCAGGTTGCGGTTTCCGTTTTTGAATTTTAGAGCGATGCTGCTGACGTCGGTGCTGCGATGCCACGTGTCCCCGGCTATGTTGTCGATGTCGGCAGGGGGAGTCGGGGGCAGAGCATTGTATGTCGATTTGTTTCGATAATAATGCAATCATTTGCTTTAATTCGGCGATCTCATTGTCGTGCTCCGATGGTATACGCGCGTGTTGCGCGTCCTCCATTTTGTAAGTTGTATACAAAATTAACTTACGTGTTCACTTTCGGGGTCACCAATTTAGCGGTAACCGGTTATGCAGTTTATTTGTGCACTTACACAAAAACGTACGATACAACGTACACGTACACAAATTAAAAAACTAGCACAGAACAATATAAAACAAAAGGAAATACGAAGACAAAATGGCGGGCGAGAGAGCGAACGAACGAGGTGTCAGTACAGTGTAGCAGCGCGAGGCGACTGGTTGGCCGGCCGCGCAGCGCGGCGCATGATTTCGCAGTTCGGACGATTTGCGTCCGCGCCGCTGGCGGCGCTCTGCAGCGCGTTCAAATTATATATAAAAATCAGTGTGAATGTGGAGAGTGCGTGTCCGTTTGTTTGTGTTATAATATTGTATTTTTGTATGTGTATTTTGTGTGATGTGTTTTGAGTGTGTGATGTTGTGAGTAATGAATGTGTGAATACGAGTATGTAATATTATAAATAAATGATAAATAAATAAATGTAGTGTAATATATAAATAGATAGATACGTAAATAAATAGATAGGTACACTACAAACTTATATGTGCATGTGTAACTTGGCTGCGAAACAATCGACAATCGCACAACTGTTGTGCGATACTTTAGTCAAAGGTGTGCGCGCGCATTTACATATGTTTTCTATAACGTAGTTACAGATTAGTTGCTCTTACGATTTACCGGCTATGTATGACATTGCTATAAATAAAAGTATATAAGTGTATATAAGTATAAAAGTGCTGAGAATAGTTGGAGGGACTTTGAAAATTTGTTTGTAATAGGTTTCGTCAGTGGAAACTCACAGTAAAGGAGGCGTCATCCGTGAACTATCTTGATTGCCTATATCAACAATGTATTGTCCGCACTGATGAATGCTCCGTCCACCGGAACTCTATCGAGATTGACTGGAATACGTTATACCGATCGGGTAAAGTTTAATTGCTTATAATTAAACTCGTCAAACGATCCGAGTTGATTTAAAACTTACTGAATCTAATATAAATTACAGTTATCTTTTTATAGAATTATTGACTTTGGCGTGAATTTTAAAGTGATTTCTTTTATTAAAACATTTACTTTCTAGGAAAATATTTAGCTCACACTGGTGGTATCATTGTTCGTCAATATTACATTCATTAATTAAGATAAATCATCTTGTAGTTATCAATTTTAGCACAACTAAATGTATCAAAACAATCTTTCGAACATTCACAAGTGAACAAGTCACGATTCATTAAAAACATTATAAAAAAAATAGAAAGTGTGTTCGCGATATTTACCCAAGTGGCTCAGTATCCGTAAAAGATTTTTCTCATAAATATAAACGGTATACTAATGAAGCAGGCGTTGGTAAGACATTAACCCAAATTCTACCAAGCTAACAGTTTAAAAAGTAAAACAAACTCCCTTAATACGTTTACATTTTTCTTTTCCGACCCTAAAGTAAATTTGCAAGCGTCTTTAAATGATCGTAAAAATATTTTATAAAACTTTTGCATTTTAGTGTTTAAATTGGAACAAGGTTGACTTACAATATTGTTTTGGACCAAAATAACTTCTTTAGTTTATTAATCGTGCTGTACAACGATTTTGGAATCTAAAACATAGCTAATTTATTTGAAAACCAATAAACCAGAGAGCTTTTAGTCCCAAAATACTTAATATAGCAATAATACATAAAATACATTTAAATAAACCACACTCTTAAAATAGATAAAACCAATTTAATTTGAATGCTCATTAAATTCGGTTCTTTTACGAGCAACCGCTAAAAACTAAATATTAATTTAAGACTTCAAACGTTTTAAACAAACTTCAACCTTATCTGCATGTTAAAGTAAACTGTAACTTTACGGACTTTGCAGTCGGTAACTCTTAACTTCATTGATCCCGCTCGCTCGTGAATCTAAACTGCTAATTACACGTTTCATACTAAAGTTAATATTAACCTCTAAAAGATGTCCATTTAGGAAACGTTTAACATTCAAACGTTTAGTTAAAAACCAATGAAATCAAGCGATCGATTGTCAACTTATCATTTATCTTCAGCCATATTTAGAGCCAGTAGTTCTTTACAAATCTAAGGTCCTGTCCCACCACTGGCTGATAGAGACTCAGATAGCTTAAAAATGACGTCACTGTCAGATAAGGTAATAAAATCTATTTCCATCACATATTTTACACGTTGGATTGTTATCAGACAATTTATAATACAATTTTGTGGGACAGGCGCTAAATCTACACTAAGAGACTTCCCAATTAACCACTTACAACTCCATTGACGGTTTAGACCGTAGGCTCTCAGGTTCGTTGGCGATTCGGCGGTTTTACTCGCAATTAAATATCTCATATATTCATGGGATATATTTCATAGAATTGCATAGTTACATTCATGATTTTAATTAATTTATCTTATGTGGGCAAGCGTAATTCATTAGAAAAAGTTTCACGGCTTAAACACACAGCTCCAACCACGTCTAACCATATTACCGGAGTACAGTTTCAAACAACCTTAATCTTAATAACACATCTAAATTAGGAGAGAACTGAAATATAATGTAAAGCGAACCATGTAACCCAAAATTACAAGATTTTTAGACCAATTGTTTAATTTTAAAACACTATCACGATACTTCCAATCCTGCAAATTATATCCTTATATTGTTTTCCTGTTTATTGCTTTAACGTAATAGAATAGAAGATTTTTTGTAGAGGCATTGTTGAATTTGCTAGAAAGATTTATGAATTACTAGCCTTTGTCCTCGACTCCGTCCCTATGGAATAAAAACAAACCCAAGTAGTCTATATGTTCTTCTAGACTATCGTTTACATCTATACCAAATCTCATCGAAATCCGTTTAGCCGTTGAGGCTACAAACTCTTACAAACATCTATTCAACCATCCATATTTCCTCTTTATAATATTAATTCATTTATTTATTAATTAAGTATGTTTTGCTTTAAAACATTATGAAATATGTAAAGGATTTTATTCGAAGAACACAATGTTACAAAATTTCATCAAGTGCCGCGCTGTTTACGTATTCAGTATTCTCATAATATGACGTATATTGCGAGAAAAATATACAAAAAAGGTTGAGTCAAAGGCGGTGTTCAGAGGTCGTGGAGTGGTGCAGCATTATGATTTCAAATGAGATGAGCGGAGTCGTACGTGCTCACTGAATCCTTTTGTATCGCTAAATGCTCGCTCGGGGTAAACATCTCTTATCATTTTATTATTGCCTGGTAGTTGCACTTGAAATAAAAACAACAAAATTCACTCTGAAAAGGTCAACACAAAACATATATTTTCCGGAACATGTAATTCGATTTTTGGCCCAACTCCAAAGTAACTATTGAATAAAGTGCAACTTTAACAAGTTCAGGTGGATCGTGAAAGTTGCCTAGATCTAAGATGTCGTCGTGAGTTAGTCTTTCAATAAGTCCGCTGAAACATGAGGGAATTCAAATTAGATTTCTCCGCAATATGCTAGGAGCATGAAATTTAAATGAATTGCTCGAATCTTGACTATTTTAGTGTAAAAATAAAACAGACACAGATTACCTATTTTATTAATGATCTCATTTATATTCTTTGTAGTAGATACTACTAAGATTAGTTAAGTATGAAATAGAAGTTTTAATGTTATAGTTAATTATTATTTTAATTCCGATTAATGCCATCGATTTACAACTAGTATACAACGAGATCATTTTTGTACATTATTTTTTAACTAGTTGTTGCTCGCGACTTCGTCCGCGTGAAATTTAAAAAAAAATAGTAAACATGGCCTATGCTACTCATCGATAAATTACCTTTCTAAAGTTGATTTTTTTTAATTCGGCCCAGTAGTTTTTGAGTTATTTTAACACATAAAAAATACAAATCTTTCCTCTTTATAATATTACTAGCTGTTGCTCGCGACTTCGCCCGCGTGAAATTAAAAAATATGGCCTATGTTAATCACAAATAAAGTATGTACCTTTGTAACGGTGAAAGAATTTTTAAAATCGGCCCAGTAGTTTTTGAGTTATTTCAATACATACAAAAATACAATAATACAAATCTTTCCTCTTTATAATATTAGTATAGATATATAATAGATTATAGATAAAATAGTTTTGTACATAAATCTGATTGTTTTATTTTTCATAGATATGGTATTATTAATACTGAAACCGGATGGGTATAAGATTATTCATTCCAAAACGAGCACGTTGCAGTATTAACGTTAAAGGGGGTGCCATGTCAATTGTCATACGAGGATTTCGTGCTTGAATTTCTAACGCAAACATTTCGCGATGACTTCATTTTGATGAAAAATTACAAGGAACTTTGTTGAAGATATTTCAGATTAAATCTACTGCAGTACGTAAATGATTTTGGGATGTAATTCTAATCTCCTTAAAGAGTTTCATAAAGAGAGGGTAAAACTGCAGTCAAGGTTACATCAGGAATAATGTGACTATTGAAATATAGTATAGATTGTTAAGCAATACGATAACTTAGGACATAGCACGAATATTTGCGAGAAAGTATTCGTTTTGACGTTGAAGATAATGAATGTAAATAAACGCAGCGCAAATACTGGCCATATTACGTTGACTAATCACATATGTACAAATTTTATCGATGACGTCATAAATACTTACTAACTTTCGTGCTAGTTTCGCTGAAGTGTATTCTAACGTAATTCGAATAGAATAAAATGTTACTAGCGTTTATTCACATTGTATTTCTGCTCTTGTCTGAATGAAGCGCCGGTGATGCTTCCGGTGTAGGCTTTGATCGATAACCTGTTGTTTGAAGCTGGAATGCCGATATCGAGTGCCTGGTAACTCTACATCCGGGCCTATTTATAAGGAGAGTGTTCTTATATTATTGTTCATGATATTTATTATGTAAATAATGTGTAAAGAGATCTTTTATCTATAGTCCAGACGCTGTATTTGTAGGCGCTGTAGTTGCCCGTATTCTTAGTCATGATTAGAAAATTTTGTGAAAATGTGGTTGTGTAATGCAAAGGGTGAGCGTTCAAGTGATGAAAAACAAAGTTTGAAGGTATTACAAGAGTGAGCCCGTACGGTTGAACAAAGAGTCCTAAGCAAATAGGCCTTTATATAGAACGCTTGCCTAATTACTTGGCTTTGAATTTATCATCGCTATACAAGTGTTCTTGGCTTGGATAGCTATTATATGAAGTACGTACTTAGTAGAGAACCATCTAGTAATTAACTTAAAAGTTATATGAAACTCTTGTATTTTTATGTCTCAATTGAGTTGTATAAAATTAAACAGAAATACGAGTAGCTTAGCTAGTTTAGATTAAATCAGTAAAAATGTGAACATCCATTCATCCATGCAGATAATCTTTTGCATTTATTAAGTAAGTATTTAGTAAGATTGACGGGTAAATTTTTAATTCCATATTGAATAGATAATTAACGTATAGTATGCCCTCTCTCATCCTCGTTTCTCTTACTCCCTTACTTCTTATCTGCTCTTTTTTCTCTGTTTGTTTAAATGCAATTATTTTTGGGTATGTTTAAGAGTGATCTTAACGTAAGAAGTAAACTATTACGTTTGTTTTTTTCTATTAGATAAATAAAACAAGATGTTATTGTAATTTTCATTTAATCATAATTTTCAACATGGTTAATTTTTATTTTGTACCTTAGAAGAAAACCATATTTCGCATGTCTCACTTAAAAGTTTCTTATTTACATATTTTACAATTATTAATACGTTTATTAATAAATCTACGCATGTACCATGCTTAAGAACTTCTCTCTGTTATCTCTCTACGATAATTCAATTGTACATTACAACTTTTAAAATTGATCTATTAAATTGTATTACTATTTAAAAATGTGAGAAAGAAAGTTTGCTATTTTGTACAAAGTCGCGCGATGTGTCAACAAAATAGAATGATGTAAAAGGCTTTTAAAAGTGAATATTTTCAAGCTTTCGGCGTGATGTAAGGTGACCTAAATCTCTCGGCTGTGTCAGTTATAAAAGATAAAATATTATTGAAAACTAACATGATATCGGAAATGGTGCTTATGATGTTTATAGAGCTTATAAATGTATTGGTCCTTATATAGAACTACATAATCTACGTAGCAAGTCTAATTGAATATTAGAGCCCCCGCAGACTAGACTTTTTATCAGCCGACAGTTTGATCGGATCAGGCTATATAAAATCGGCGTAATGTGCGCACTTCCATACATGTTCGTCCTGATCAATCGCCAAGAACGATCGGTGGACTCAAAGTCTGTGGTGTGCGGGGGCACTTATAGTCGAACAAGGATATCTGAGCCGGTCAGAATAGCGCTGTTGTAGTTAGTTCTGACAGTAAATAAGTAAAAAATACATTGTCATAGAAAATGGTATAAAAATCAAGACAGCTGTGGTACGAATAAGATCTTTTGATAGTTTTTTCGCGTTTAAAGGGGCGTTGGTGTGTTGTCATAATTTAGTTTGACTTATCCCCACCGAGTCAAATATCCTTGACGAATTACAATTTGGTAAATTACGGAAATAACTTAAAAACTAACAATTCGATATTAAGTAGATATAGATTGTCTATGAGTTGACTAGATAATTGATTTTCGGTAATAAAGTACAAAATAAGTTCATTAAAATGTTTCATGCGAGATTTTAAGAAGATTAAAAGAGTTAATGATGGATTTTTTAAAATACTTGCCTTGGCCAAAAAGCCAATGCAAAAAACTGTTACTGCTAAACATGAATATTGTCTTTTACGATGTAACATTTTAACTCTAAGTATGTATTTATTAAACTTTTAACTTATAAATCGGTTTGTGCGGCTCAATGGTAAAATTACTTATTTTTATGCTAGTTGACTGTCATATCACTGATACTTAACGGAAAGAATATAATTAAGTAATACCCAAAGTTCAACTTTACTAAATTAAGTATTCTTACAAAACGAACTTTGTTAAAATGATCGTTATATTATGATAGTCATAACACATAAATGTTACTTGATTTTATTATTTCTATTCGTATCAGAAAATGTTTATTGTGATCATGTGATTAGCTTAGAAGTGTTATACAAGATTAAAATGGTTTTGTTGGCCCATAATATTTATATTCTTATGCTAAAAATTAAAATATTAGCGCCTGACAAAAATATTTCGCATTCTTTGCATGACACTTCTATGCATAAATTATTCGTAAGGGAAATGCCACGCGAACGACGGATCATCACGTAATTTCATCATACCAAAGAGGGCAACTGCTATGCGTAGTAAATATTTCTGTTTGTTTATTATGAAAGTTAAACTACATTGTTATAAATCTTACTGACAACGTTTTGACCGTGTTTTTTGTACAATCGCATTTAGTAGTATGCCACACTGGCGAAAGTCCCAGTCGCGGCGCTCGTGTGGCAACTCGCTTATACGACCAAATTTAATTAATTAGAAATGGCATTAATAACATTATTTCCGTGTATATTGCTAATCTATTTTATCATTTTAAAACGTAATCGTCTTAATTTAAAATTAAAGGAACATTGGCGTATCTATATTTATCTAGCGGATCACTAGCCCTAAAATCTGCGTAATTAAATTGCATTACGAATTCTATAATTATGTAACAATATTTACAAGTCAAAGTAATTAACAAACACTATCTATTTATATAAAACGTTTAAATATCGAATTTAAATACAAGCGTATATTTTAAACCGAACAATTTCGCTAATTTAGCTCTAAGCTGGAAATAAATCTAACACGATACTCGAAGCGTGGTTCAATCGCGTACGTAATGTATTAAACATTATTTTATTTTATAATAATTTATTATCTCGTATTTAATTTTTTAAGACGATAAATTTAAAAACAAAATATCAGACAATTTGATAAACCCGGCTATTGTTAAAACTAGTTCTTTCTAGGTTACAAATTCTCTATTAAAAAAACGGCATATCACGTATTCGAATGTGTGAACACAATTTTCGAGTTTAAAAACTTTCTCACTCAATTATCTAAGACTATTTAACTAGTGGGAGCCTTTTCTTCGGGCTCATTTGTTTTCGATCAGCTAGGTTGTTCGTCACTTTCTCGATGCACGAGGACTCTGACGACAGTAGGGGGAGCTGTAGGGGGTGGGGCTGTGTCAGGGGAGGCCTCCGTCACCAGGATGCTGACGGAACTGTTGGCCTTCGGGGAGGGGGTCCGAGCTCGTAAGGGCGTCGTTGCCCTCCTTGCAGAATTCCGACGTGACATCAAGCGAAGTGAACCTATAACATGTAACCATTTTATTTATGATTTTGTTAAAAAACTTTGAATTTTCAAGCGACATCGATATGAGCAAATCAAAAATAATCATATTTTGTGTAAGTGGGCGTTTTGAAAATAGTGTTCATTATAAAATTTTTATAAAGGCTTGTTTTAACAACTTTACTGATTGTGATTTGTATAAAGAATTTATGTGCATATATTTATTTCAAAAATTAAACAAAGTATTTGAAACTTCTGCGAATGTATTTATTGCGACGTTGGTGAATAATAGAGAAAAAAACATATTTTGTCAAGAACATAGTTATTACTAATATTAAAATGTGGAAGAAAAACTACCGAAGTTTTTTTTGTCACACATTCTTATTAAAATGTACTCTACAATTAACATTACATCTACGACGTAGCTATATAAAGTGTTTTACCATGATATAAAACTTGAAACGACTAGAATAGTTTATAAATCAGCTAAGTGTAGTAATTGTCCATACATTGTAACTACAATAACAAAATACACAAAAGGAAAACAGAGATAACATTAAAAGTAGATTCAAATAAATCAAGAGCTCATAATAAGAAGCAATTAGAGAAGTAGATACAGAGAGATAGAGAATAAAATTCGAGGACCACTCACTAAGAAACAGAGCCGGCGGTTGACGGTCCTCCTTTACTCTGCGGTCAATTTGTTTTTCTGGGATATGGCAGATTAGATAATAGTCAGAAAGGATCACTTACCAAAATATATCTACCTAATAGAACTAAATAGCTCTTAGTAAAATGTAACAAAATCATGCAGCACACGTTTGACAGCTGCTAATTTGACCATGCGTATTAATTTATATTAAAAATGTAACACGAATTCATCGTTATGATTAACATGCAAAGCACAAAACACAGAAACCTGGAACATTCAACACGTCAAGTTAGATAACGCACAAGACGATACAGTCGATACAAAATTTTGGGGACACTAGCGGGTTCTGGACAAAATAAATCCATTTGAACAACGGCCAACAACAAAGTGAACATTCTCATTTCATTGACAGAACAAATGAATTTATTCATGAGAAGCTTTCCACTAAGTAGCCTGAAGACATTTTTGACGTCCGAATTGTCTTCTCAAAGAAGTCGAATTACTTAATCTTAGATTTGTTCTCGGTTTCTTTTTAGATATCTTGGTTTATTTCCTTTTTTATTATTAAAATACGGGACTTGCTATAATATGTTTTGATGTTCTTATTATTCGCTTTACTAAATGTAATTAAGTACAAATAATGGTTATATGAGACTCTTAATTAGGCACGATGGAATTAAAATTATCGGTAATACTGATTTTAAATTAAGAGATGAGTCGTATGTAGACTATTAATAATGCAACTTATTGAAAAGCTTCGTTTCGCAAACACATCTAGCTACTATCGGAAGAGACACAGAAAGCAAAACATTACATATGAACCTGCGCGTTTCGGGCCTGAGTCTTCGTCCACCGCGTCCTGATGACGAAGAAACAGAGGCAAACCGTAAGCTGACCTTCGACGTGGAGGAGCTCCATCCGACCCGCTCGGCTGGAGTACATAAGAATGGTGAATATTCGGACTATAGACAAATCCTAATAGATTATTCCATTATGACACATTAATTATGCAGACTATAGTATTGTATATCAGAGGTTCCACTACTTGTTCCCCCTCAACTATAAATCACTTTCGATACCAAATTATTATTAGATTGCTTGCGATTTAGTCCGCGTGAAATTAAAAAATAATAAAAAAAATAGCCTATGTTACTCACAGACAAATTACCTCTCTAACAGTGAAAGAATTTTTTAAATCGGCCCAGTAGTCTTTGAGTTATTTTAACACAAACAATACAAAACTTTCCTCTTTGTAATATTAGTATAGAGTATAAACATACCTGTTCCCCAGGCGCTGCACCCGGTAGCAAGAGAAGCGGCAGGTTCAGCCAAGCTCCACCTAAGTCGCTTAAATCAGAAGCATCAGAAGCTCTAGAAGATTTTCTACTGGAAGCATGTGATCCCCTTCTAACGTGAAGTAACGCGCTCAGACGTCCTCCCCAACCCCCGCCGGGAGACCACTTCGTGCTCTCCTCTTCGTTTGAAGGACTTCGATTCTTACGCCTGTGGATTTAAAAATGATTCAAAATTTGATGATTGTTAAATTTATTACACTGATTATTATTATATTCTTTAAATTTGCCATTAAATGTTTCTTTCGTGGTAAAAAACTTACTTCACGTATTCTCTCCAAGTTCGTTGTATAGTTCGCGCTGCCTTGTCTTCTCGTTTCCATATCCTAGTGGAAGACACTATCTCTAACTCCTTCCTTGTCGGGAATTGTTTCTTAAACTTTATATCCATCTGTTCCTGAAGTTGTCTAAACGTTTCCGTTTCCTCAACATGGCCTAACACATGTTTAACTAACGCATGGAGAATGTCTAGACAATGTATTTTATTGCCTCTTGCGATGGGAAGATTAAAACTAACTAATGCCACTGTATTTGGCTTGGATATACCTAAGGGTGGATCTAGAGACGCTATAAAATCTGATAATTGAGCAAAACTTATGAATTGTGTCGCATGAGGGTCATATCTGAAAATGATAGATATATTGAAGTATATTAAATACAAATTAAATACTTTTAAAAATAATAAATACTCACTTTGACCATCTGATGTAAAACATTTCCAGATCGTCTTCGACAATACCGATCTCTTCCTCTTGATGTGCTTGATTGAAGTTCTCGAGAATTATCGCTATGTACATGTTTATCACAATCATGTAACTTATTATAATGAAAGATGTAAAATATGTTATTGCTAGAAGTGGACTCCCACAGTTTCCGTTGCTGTGCCCTATGTCTCCCAACTCACAATCAGGCGGCTGGATCATTAGCGATTCCAGTACATCATTCCAACCAGCTGACGTCATAAGACTGGAAAACAATATTTAACTTATCGCTGATCTAAATAATAACAAATCAAATTATCGAATAGTCTTACCGAAAGAGTAACTGCATACTTCTACCGAATGTTTGAAAATTGACAATATCATCCAACGCACCCTGCTCCTTGACATGTCCGAACACTGACATGCCGATGATGGCGTATATGAATGTAATTAAAGCGAGCAAGGCACCTATGTTAAAGAGAGCTGGCAGAGATACTACTAGTGCGAATAGAAGTTTCCTAATACCCTTAGCGGCCTGAAATAATCAGAAACATAACATTTTTAGGGTACGGACGGGCATGACGAAAATGTCGGGTAAAAATAATAATCTTACTAATTGATGGAACCAAGCCTTGCGGCAGCGGTAGTAAATTTGTGTTAAAACACATAACTAATGTTTTTTTTTTAAAAAGCTAACCTTAGCATAACCGTCTTGCCCGTTCGTACATTATCATTTCTAAAGATTTTAATTTTAATTTTGTGTTCAAAGGTCAACTTACTTTAATCAGTCTTAAGATTCTCCCGATTCTGAAAACGCGAACTACCCTCAGTAATGTGGGCGATATTGGGAGATCGATCATTATGTCCTCCATAACGATGCCTAAGATAGAAGCTAAAACTAGAAGAAAGTCGAAAACATTCCACGGTACCGTGAAATAATGGTATCGTAGACCGATTATTTTAACTATTGCCTCTGAAATAAAAGATACATCGTTACTAAAAGTTATGTAATATAAACATAAAAATTCTTACTTATAGCACTATGACTTGTAAGAGGTTAATCTGAAAAAAACAATTGTAAGAGGGAGCACACACTTTTGACAAAAGTATCTGTTAGTTTGTATAGTCTCGCTTTGATTCCTACCAGCTTATATGGAAGTGCGCACACTACTCGATTTTTAGTTGTGCAACTAAACAGTTGAATTGGCTGTGAAATAATCGACAATCGCCAGTAATTGTGCGATTGTTTAGGCAAAGGTGTGCGCACGTTCTAAATGAATAAACAAAAGACGCTTAAAATGAGATGAAATATTAGTAGTTTTCTTATTTTTTATATCTATTTATTTTAATAAAATAAATTATTATTCAATAAACTTACCTAAGCCAAAAACAGTCGTAAAAAAAGCATTACTAACTTCTAATACAAAGAAAACAGAATGTGGTTGATCGTAGTGTTCGATACCCATTGTAAGCATATTAAGAAATATGAGCACGAATATCGCTATTTCGAAACGGCGGGAATTCGACAAGTCGTAGAACATCGCTAGAAATTGGTTTCTCGGCCTTTTTATTACTTTTTGAGGCTTCTTTCTACCCAACTTCTTCATTGCCGTGTAATAATGCTTTTGGCTTTCCGTTAAAAACATTTCTAACACACCACCTTCGTACTGTAATTAAAATATGCTTTCATAACAAATACAAATTGATTTATGTAATTTAGTAATTGAATTGCTGTTACCTTTTTCTTGAGCATATTGAAATTATCTATGATAACTCCTATGAATAAGTTTAAAGTAAAAAAAGAACCGCATACGATAAAAATAACGAAATAAATGTAAGCATAAATATTTGCTTCTCTAGCTGGCTGTAAGTCAACGCCTCTAGCGTCGACGGCGTCCGCCATCACTTCCATCCAGCCCTCGAAAGTGGCCACTTGGAACAGAGCCAGGTACGCAATGCCCACGTGGTCGAAAGATATCTTGGAATTTATCCATGAAAAGTTATTGTAATAACATTCCCATTTATCATTCACTACCTGGAAAATATTTACGTAATTAGAATAGAACTTGTTTTTCTCTTTTTATTCAATTGGTTTAGCAATAAGTTCATTAGTTCCTGATTATTAGATAGTTAAATGTTTGTGATATCTATACTATTATAATAAAGCGTAAACACAAACTTCTTTGTTGCCTAAGATGTCAGCAATTACAGCATATTTTTGAATAATTCTTTTTTTAATAAAAACCCTAAAACCTACATTAGGCTTTAGGCTATATATTTTCACGACATTAAACTTCCCTAAGTTTTTTCCCTAAGTTTACCCCCTGGTAAATATTTTGGATAAAAACCCTAATGTGGGAAAGAGACCATAAGTTGCTGCGGATGAAGCCGCACGGGAACAACTAGTAGTTAAATATAAATAAAAAACTATTATTAATATTAAAGAAATAGCCTACCTCTAAAGGCAGTAATTCTCCTTCGTCATCGACACATTTGAAAAACTTTCCACCAAAAAACTGAACACCCATTATGGAAAAAATTAACCAAAACACTAAACACACTAATAACACATTGAAAATACTCGGTATTGCATACATCAAGGCGTTCACAACTATTCTCATGCCTTGCCACCGAGATATCGCACGGAGCGGTCTTAGAGCACGCAAAGTTCTTAAAGATCTAAGCACTTTCAGATTTTCATTTTCTTCTATCAATAAACTAAACACGGAAACCTATAAAAAATAAACATGTACAGTATTACATTCGATACAGTAA
Organism: Papilio protenor; assembly: GCA_029286645.1. Lineage (NCBI taxonomy): Eukaryota > Metazoa > Arthropoda > Insecta > Lepidoptera > Papilionidae > Papilio > Papilio protenor. The sequence continues at coordinate 5,790,586 of JAGSMZ010000007.1, read as the reverse complement.
ATAAATTTATCAGATCAATAAGAAATACATACAAAAACTATAGTAAAATCCAGTAGCGTCCAAAAACTAGTGAAGTATCTAAAAAAACCCAACGCTATCCATTTTAGAAACATTTCAATCACGAAGATCATGCAGAATCCCAGGTTGGTCCAATAAAGTATTTTCTTTAGCGGTATATTTTTTTCTAAATGGATATCTTCAAAGCACAGGGTTATACTGGACGCGAAAATCAGAACTAGGACGAACCATTCGAAAGCCGGCGTATCAACGTAACGTAAAACAAAAGTACGAATAAACATCCAACGCTGTCCTAGATTCGTCTGGATGCATGCGTCCCAGCAAGAACATCTGTTAGGGAAAAAACTTCGTTTAAAGTTAGTTATTCAAAAATATCTTTATATGACTTTAAAATGAAAGTTTTCCATACATACGCGGTGTAGCATTGACGAGGAAAACAATCTTGAGGTACTTTCGGTTCTTTGCTTTTACCGAACCCTGGAAATTTCCCCATCGCATCCATATACTGCCCTTTAGAGTTTTTTCGTCCGCCAATTGTTAATTCGTCGACGTACGATACTAATGTTTGCCAGGGATGTTTCATATCTTCCTCGTCTGGTCTTTTAATGGTTTCTTTACTTAACACATTTGGCAATTCTTTTCCCTGACGTCTAATTTTATCTGGTGTAGTTCTACTAGACATTTGAGCCATTTCGTATTGTTCATTCTCATCTGAAATAGGAAATATATAAATATTTATCATAAAGTAAAAAAATATTTGTTACATGTAGATAAAAATGTAGCTTTTTATTGGTGCATTTATTATTAAGTAATAAAAAAAGATTTTGCATTTAAATTAGTTACCTTTAGAATCCGACGGCTGCGTGTGGTATCCAGACGAAGATTGATTTAACAAACGTTGAGCGACTACTTGGTTCGTTATCGAAGCGGTTTCATCTAAATTTTCTTTCGAATCCTCTCTTATACTTGTTATTTTGTGTTCAGTTGCTAAATCACGAACGTCTTTCAAGGTCTCCTGGCTACCATGATTTAAATTATTACCAGCCTGATATAAATTTGGATACGCAAAGTCTGATCCTACTGAAATTGGCCTAAAGGGACAGTTGATTATATTCACACAATGTCCAAAACACAACATAATTTACAAGGAAAATTAGGTACCTGTTTAACGCTTCTTGGTAACTATGACTATAAATATTATCATGAGGAAAAAGAATAGTTTCTTGCACAGACGACGAATACCTTTGCTCGCTGGGTATGGATGCTTTTTTCTCCTTAATGGCACGTTGTTGTAACATAAATTCATTAACTAGCTCTTCTAGTTTAGTTTTTTTATCAGTCTCTTTACTCCTTGATATAAGGAAACCTTTTTTTCTTACAATAGAACGTATTCTATCAAAACTTTTAGCTAATTTTGAATCCTCGCCAACCTCCTGAAATTAGGATATTTTTGGACAACATATTACTTGTGAATTAATTCATAGAAAATAGAACAATGTATTACCTCTTTCCTATTCTTAAGCTCCTCGCTGTTAAAACTGTTGAGGAGCAAGGCAAGGAAGAGATTGAGCACCATAAAGTTGCCCATTACGAGAGCGGGTAGGAAAATGAAGAAACAGCTCTCAGCGCCGCTCGCTTTCTCCGCCCGCATGCAGTCCCATAGAGGTTCAATCCATTCACCACACAGAATGCGAAATATCATCATGAATGAATGAAAGAAATCATTGAAATTCCACCTTAAAACAGAGATTTACTAAATAAAGCAATACATAATCTACTTATGGACAAGTTATGTGTTACATACCTAGGTACAGGATCTGGATCAAACTTTTCAGGTGTGTATGACTTAGAAAATAACTGCATACCGATAACAGCGAATATGTATATAACTATTACTAAAACAAACGTCAAATTACCAAGAGCACCTATAGTTGATATGATTATACTCAACAACACTTTCATCGTAGTCCAAGATTGAGCTAACTTTAGCACTCGTAACTGCAAGAAAATTTACAATAAAGATCATTCCATTAAAACAGAATAAAAGTCTAAAGGCCTGTCCCACCACTGGCTGCTAGAGGCTCAGATAGCTTAAAAATGACGACATCAGATGAGGGAACAAAATCAGATATTTCCATCACATATTTTACACGTTGGATTGTTATCAGACAATTTACATTTTGGTGGGACAGGCACTAAATGCAATTATGTAGAAAACTTACCAAACGTAATCCTCTTAATACAGATAAACCATCAACAAGCTCAAATATAAGATCTAAAAGACTTGCTGATACTATTATCAAATCAAAAATATTCCATCCACAAGAAAAGAAATCCTTACTCATTGCCATAACCTTCATAATACATTCCAAAGTAAATATAGAAGTGAAAACCTAAAATACAAAGAACAACTTTAAACAATGCCAATTGACTTAAGATACAATAACAATAGTTTTTGAAAGTACCTTATTCCCTATATCTAAAGCTTGTCGGACATTTTCACTCATACCATGGTGTTCCAGTGCGAGAAATAATGTATTTAAAACGATACAAGTCGTGATGAACAATTCAAACAGAGGATCTTTAACGATTCCATACAAACAGTTCTGGAACTGAAGCCAGGACTCGTAATCAATACAGCAAGTAACGCAGCACTCGCAATTTCTGTCGACGAGTTCATCTAAGAAAATAATAACAACTAAGTATTTGAACAACCGTCGAAGTTTACAACACTGACACACTTGAATTTGTAAAGATTAAATGAAAATGGCAGAAGCATTAAGCAGAATTTACATTTTTCGAGTGCAAGCTTTATTTTGCATTTATTTCTAGTTTTACGTTTTTACAATAAGATCTGACATGCAAACAAAAGCAGATAAGGAGCTAAATAGGAAAGACGCAGGACCGGATTCGAAATCGAAAAGCCAATTAATTTTATTCTATTTCTTTGAGTATGATAAAATTACTTATTAATTCTAATCGGATGGTTGATTCTGATTATTTGTATTGCATTAAAATATGATCGGTTTTAAATTGGTTTAACTGATTTTATGAATGTATGCGACACGAAAGCGATAGACAGATAGTACATCGACCGCTTGCAGTATACCCTGCAGTCTTCCCGTAAGGAACAGGGGTGGACTGGGGGGCGGAAGCGTTTGCATCTGTAGTGTTTTACTAACCTGTGAAGTAAGTGCAATTTTGCTCGTAATTGCCCATATGAGATTTGTGCGTGGCTGCCAATAAACTGAGCTCATTAATTTTCGTCGTTTCCGCTTGGGGGAGGTCGGGCGCGTGCTTGTATGGCCAGTCCGCCCCTGGCGATATTAATGAGGGTAGAAGCGAAATTGCATTTGTGTTATTTAAACGTGATCTATGGGCTTGTTCCATAGAATTGTGATACTAATTGTGTATATCAGCCACTATTATAAATAATACTTTGTTATTGATATAGTGAAGTAACTATTTCACATACAAATATAGCTAGTACCCTCAGATTTATTATATGTTTACTTTGAGTCAGTAGAATACTCTACAGTCATCATCAACAGTACATCACATCTAGTGACATATCGATCGTTAAAATATAAATGGAAAACTATAAAGTATTCTTTTAATTTTGTATTATATCGATTAAATTATTTGATTATTTATAATAAATTTGAACACAGAATAAATGCATTTCATAAATAATTCAAACTTCAAATAGATTATTGAGTTATGCGTGATGATTTTGGGTAGTTATGATGACAGATATCTAAAATGCTATCAATATTGTTAATAAAATATGTACATAACAAATGATATGTTAATTAGAAATATATTAAGAAGAATCACCTGTAAGATAGATTAGTTACAATGCAGTTTTAGTCAATTTACATTCGTTGCCAAAAATGAAGAGATAAGCTTGAAGTTAAAAAAGGGAAAACGCAATTAATTGTTATTGAATATTAAAATTCGATAAAATAAGGAAGAGATCATGCTTTATATGTATTTATATTTCTTAAAGAAACTATTCTACTTAGTTAAATATAATAAAATTGTTATTTATCTATGTAGTTAGGAGTCGTTGTGAATTCGGTCGTCAAGAGCTCTGTGTTGGCAAAGCATTCATTCTTAAATTGTGTTTTATATTGTGCTAACTTATTCTAAAGCGTGCCCATACTTTAAAGCAATGCAATCAAAAATTTATTAACCCTTTAAATTTACTACAATATAAATGCATATAAAATTTGAGTGCATTACTTATTGAAAATAAAAAAAAACTAAAATGTTATTACCTAACACCACAATCTGGTTGAGGTAGTCAGGATTTAGAGGATATTTTTCTTGTATGCTGGTTTTTTCGTCCTTCTTTTTCGTCTTTTCCGAGTTTTTTTCCGTTTTGATGGGATTACTTTGTGTTGTCTCTTGAATGTGACTTTCCTGCAAAAAACATTATATTTTAATAACTAGAAATTAATTGATAAAGTCAATATTTCTGATTGATTGTGACTCTACAACACACCAGCGTTTAATGCGAATTGATTACGTGTTGAAACGAAAGTATATTTTTTCTATCATAATGTAGAAAATCGAGGCCATCCAAATTCGCCGAAATAGCAACCGCTGCCATAAATCATTCGCAATAACAGTTGCGTTACCAAACCTTAACAGGCGAAGGAGACGCACATAAAGAGTAAACTTTCCCTTCCTATGTGTCCCTTCTTCCGTCAAATTCACTTAATTTAAACTCGACTTCTTTCTTGACTAAAAGTTTTTTAATATAAGAAAGGGAGGCAAACGAGCGGAAAACACCGAGAGCATAATCGACGCCTATGCCATCCGCAATACCAAAGGAACTACAGATGCGCTGCCGGCCAGTTATTCCATCCCTTCCTGAGTCTTAAATATAAACTTACTTGTATGAGTGGTATTTGAGGCACGGGTGTCGGCGGCTGGTGTGGCAACACGGGCGGTGGCATCAGGAGCGTGCGCCGCGGATGAGGATGCGGAGCCTGGTCGTCAGACGTGTGCTCGCCTTCATCGTGGTCATCCACCACGCCGCTGTCATCTAATGACGACTCCCTGTTGTTGCTGTGGTCGCTTAGTTGACGTCCGGCCACGCTTAACGCACCACGACCTGGTAGACGCAGAAGATTGTTTAATTTGTTACATTTTTGTGGTTTCTATTCTTGAAGCGAGTGTTTTCTGCCGCTCTTGGATTTCGTTAAGTCACTAAGGGATCCCTTAGTTTATATTTAGTAAAACAAATCTTGGTTATTCATGTTCAAATTTCCAATTGTGGTTGATACATTCTGGATATGTTGTCCATACAAACCCTGCACTTTACCGATTGTCCAATTACCTAATGCATTGTCAGGATGCAGGGTGTGCGGCGGCGGTGGGGGAGGGGGCGGCGGCGGCGGGGGCGGGGAGCCGCTCGGGGTCACTGACCTCGACCGTGATCTTGACCTACACATGGAAATGAAGGTACGATTACTAGAGAATATATGCAACTCAATAATGTTAAGTAAATTTTTCATATATTTATTGAAATGTACCAACTTACTGTTTGTAAATAAAATTATAGATACGAGTACTAAGAATTTGACATATTCTATTTATTCAACTCCTTACTTTTTAAGTTAACAAGTTTTGAATCATGTTACTTAAAGAGCAATCTCTACATTAATTTTGTAGATTGAATTTTTAAAAATTAGAGCGCGTATTAACGGTGTGCTAAGCGCATCCCCTTGCCGCGTTTGAGCTTGCATTAAAAACGATATTAATATGCAAATTTCTCATCACTTTGATGCCGGCTCTTATAATACCGATGTAGGTGAAGGTAATTTCCATTGAGCACACTCTGCTGAGATAATTTGCTACTACATTGAAATCGTTTTAACTAACGTTTAAAATTTATTGTTTGATTAGAGTTAAATTCATGAATATAAATAACTTCATGTCATAATTTTGGAGCTTTCTGTCAGTCTAATTAGTTGGTAGCGTTATTATATTTGCGAAATATCTTTTAAATCCGTTTTGTATATTCACATATAGAAAATAGGATAAAAACCTCGTACGATTGTTGCATTAAAAAAATCTTCAATTACTTTTTCCGATTCTTTTAACCTTAGGAACAAATATTATTTACCTTTCAGAAACCGCCGCAACAGCCGTCACCTGATGTATAGAACTTTTGCCTCTCTTTCGTCTTCTCGTTCTCTTTCTGGAGTATGAAGACAGCAGAAGTCCCTTCCTTGCGTCGATACGCTTTTTTGATTCTTTAGCTAGAGTCCTTACAGACAGCGACGTTGGGTCGAAGCTGAATGTAGAATCGTCTCTGTGCTCATTCAGGTCTTTTTTCCTTTCCTACAATAAGAGATTCAATTAATACATAGAGTGGACATTCGAAACTTTTATCTGCAAATGCGATCATAACCGTTAGTATAGCAACAAATGTCACTTAAACGGGTGGTAAAATAAACTTGCTAAGTGAGAAGTCAAGTAAAGCTTCGGTCGTGTTATCCTGTCTATATATACATAGGTTAAATGAATTTGTTAGAAGTTGAAATTAATTAGTGTCACTTCTACATTGTGTAAAGTACTCATAAGTGTTAAAAAAATCAAAAGCGATTATCCTATGTGTTCTTCCAGACTATCCTCTACATCTATACCAAATTTCATAGAAATCCGTTCAGCCGTTTAGGCTACAAACTCTAACAAACATCCATCTATCCATCTAAACTTTCGCATTTATAATATTAGTATGATAAACATACCTCTTGTGTAATCTGTGACTCTTCTTCATAGCTGAGCGCTACCACAGCTAGCATCAAATTTATGAGGTAGAAAGAGCCGAAGAATACAACGACAGTGAAAAAAGACACTGACATTGGACCGCAAGACGACAGCACCTAAAAAAAAGTTTAGAAGTTAATTGTTTCTATCTTAACTAATGATATCCCTCCATCATAGTTTCTTAATGCAACATAATTTTATGGGGAGGTTCGGCCCTCTCGGACACCCTTGAATCGGAATGCTAAACGCGTACTGAGTGACAGCCCAAGTCGAGGTCACCTCGCGGAGGCCCTTGAGCCTAGTCACTCCATGAAGTGTCCACCGAAGCGATCTAAGAGCTCGGCGGCCTCCCAATCCGGTAATAATAACGAAGTAACGGCCCGTGCCGAGGTTCCTGAGGGAGCCATCGAGCTTAGTTACTCATAAACGAGGTTTAGGCTAAACGCCAACAGCGCTCGGCCACCTCAAATCCGGCGAAGCTGTAAATGCCTCTTCAAGGCAAACAGTGACAAATCAGTCACAAAAAAATATTTTTTTTTGTTATTTCAAAAACCAAAGAAATGTTTATCAGCTCAAACTCTCGCCTTTCCTCTCCGAGGTAAACGTTACCAGTAATTAAGTAAAACGTGACTGAATTATTCTGTAAGCGACGTTTAACGAGCGTAGTTTTGCGGGTACGCTTCAAGCCTACGTCACCTATTAACCGTAATTTGATTAACGCCCGTGCTGCCGTATCCTTTAGAGCGGGCGCACACCTTTGACTAAACTATCGCACGACTGTTGTGCGATTGTTTCGCAGCTAATTCGACTGTTTAGTTGCACAACTAAAAAGTAGTGTGCGCACCTCCATATAAGCTCATAGGAATTAAAGCGCGACTAAACGGTTGTGCGACAATTTTGTCAAAAGTGTGTCCGCGCTCTTAAAATTTAATCCGCGTCCATTTTGTTTTCATTTGACTGAAATCACATCGTGGTTCAAAAAATTCAGGTTCAGGTTTCGTAAACCTTTGGCATTTAGATTTCTAAATACAGTAGATATGTACTTGAATTATTTTGTTATGTTCCGCTTTTACTAGCTAAATATTGTTTGTTGTAATGAAATTAAATTTATTTAGCGACAAGCTTTCGCCCGCGACTCCGTCCGTGTGGAATTAAAAAAAACAATCTTCAATTACTTTTTCCGATTCTTTTAACCTTAGGAACAAATATTATTTACCTTTCAGAAACCGCCGCAACAGCCGTCACCTGATGTATAGAACTTTTGCCTCTCTTTCGTCTTCTCGTTCTCTTTCTGGAGTATGAAGACAGCAGAAGTCCCTTCCTTGCGTCGATACGCTTTTTTGATTCTTTAGCTAGAGTCCTTACAGACAGCGACGTTGGGTCGAAGCTGAATGTAGAGTCGTCTCTGTGCTCATTCAGGTCTTTTTTCCTTTCCTACAATAAGAGATTCAATTAATACATAGAGTGGACATTCGAAACTTTTATCTGCAAATGCGATCATAACCGTTAGTATAGCAACAAATGTCACTTAAACGGGTGGTAAAATAAACTTGCTAAGTGAGAAGTCAAGTAAAGCTTCGGTCGTGTTATCCTGTCTATATATACATAGGTTAAATGAATTTGTTAGAAGTTGAAATTAATTAGTGTCACTTCTACATTGTGTAAAGTACTCATAAGTGTTAAAAAAATCAAAAGCGATTATCCTATGTGTTCTTCCAGACTATCCTCTACATCTATACCAAATTTCATAGAAACTCTAACAAACATCCATCTATCCATCTAAACTTTCGCATTTATAATATTAGTATGATTATGTATTTGTTCAAATTGCTTAAGAAAATATCTGAGCAACTGTTGACATTGCAGAGGGTCTGTTCTAAAGGATAAGACAGTGGGACCCTTAAGGTAACAAAGTTGCCTAAGTAAACAGCCGGTTAATGGTTATAGTAATTGAGTTTGTGGTACTTGCTCAAACTGGAGGTACAGAGACTAAATTTTGCAAATTTGGTTTAGTTAGTTAGTTAGGTTCTTTGATTTTCATACTAATGTGAAATACGTTCTCAATTTAATGCAATCACGCGATAAATCCGCAATTAGATATGAATCCTTTCATTAGCCGCCGGCTGCGATTTAAGCTTGAATAAATTTGATAGCGGGCTATTAAATAAACAACGCTGCTCTAGCAAAAAATGAACGAATTATCAAAATCTCACAAAAAAAAAGAAGTCATTTTTTGGTATTTCAAAAACCAAAGAAATGTTTATCAGCTCAAACTCCCGCCTTTCCTCTCCGAGGTAAACTTTACCAGTAATTAAGTAAAACGTGACTGAATTATTCTGTAAGCGACGTTTAACGAGCATAGTTTTGCGGGTACGCTTCAAGCCTACGTCACCTATTAACCGTAATTTGATTAAAGCCCGTGCTGCCGTATCCTTTAGAGCGGGCGCACACCTTTGACTAAACTATCGCACGACTGTTGTGCGATTGTTTCGCAGCCAGTTCAACTGTTTAGTTGCACAACTAAAAGTAGTGTGCGCACCTCCATATAAGCTCATATGAATCAAAGCGCGACTAAACGGTTGTGCGACAATTTAGTCAAAAGTGTGTCCGCGTTCATAAAATTTAACCCGCGTCCATTTTGTTTGCATTTGACTGAAATCACATCGTGGTTCAAAAATTTCAGATTCAGGTTTCAAAGTCAGGGTTCGTAAACCTTTGGCATTTAGATTTCTAATTAAAATAGATACTTGATTTAATTTGTAACCTTCCGCTTTTACTAGCTAAATATTGTTTTGTAATACGTTGTAATATTTATTCAAATTAAGTAATATTTATTTGACGATTATGTATTTGTTCAAATTGCTTAAGAAAATATCTGAGCAACTGTTGACATTGCAGAGGGTCTGTTCTAAAGGATAAGACAGTGGGACCCTTAAGGTAACAAAGTTGCCTAAGTAAACAGCCGGTTAATGGTTATAGTAATTGAGTTTGTGGTACTTGCTCAAACTGGAGGTACAGAGACTAAATTTTGCAAATTTGGTTTAGTTAGTTAGTTAGGTTCTTTGATTTTCATACTAATGTGAAATACGTTCTCAATTTAATGCAATCACGCGATAAATCCGCAATTAGATATGAATCCTTTCATTAGCCGCCGGCTGCGATTTAAGCTTGAATAAATTTGATAGCGGGCTATTAAATAAACAACGCTGCTCTAGCAAAAAATGAACGAATTATCAAAATCTCACAAAAAAATATTGAGCGCTTATTGTTTTAGAATAGAATTTATTACTAACTTAAAGGTTTAAGTTATGAATCAAGATTTTACTGATATTTATTGAACTTTTATACCCTACAATCGTTGTTTTTGTACCACGTTTTTGTCTCCTTCTTCTTGTCGTCGCCTTTTCCCAGTTATTTGGGGCCCGCCTTTCTTGTCTTAAGTCTCCAGACAGCACGAATGTTAAAGCTTATTTACTTGTGAACTTTTATGGCCTACAATCGTTGTAAATACCACGGTATTGTGTGCAGCAATAAATTTAAATATCGTGTAATTAGGATGTATTCAATTATGGCTAATCGACACATCCGGATGTAATAAAAGGTCATGTTAATTTAAAAAAAAAAAACTTACCATATTATACACATTTTCCCAATAATCTAATGTGATGAGTTGAAATGTGGTGAGCATTGACCATAGGAAGTTGTCAAAGTTCGTGTACCCGTGGTTGGGGTTCGGGCCCACACATAGACACGTGTACTCCGCAGGGCAGTGTCGGGCACCGGTTAAGTTACCGCAAATTATTGGTATTTCTTCTTCGTTCACCATCCAGTTAGAGGGTTGTCTTATCCAGCTGTAAAGAAACAAGGTTATTTTTATAGAAAGTTTTTTCGAAAGAGAAGGGGGCAACCGAGCAGTGGACTCTGAGTTTAAATATACACTAAGTGAATTTGTAAATTGCATGAATAATGGCCACGTGCCAAAGAGCAATGGAAAGGAGTATGACACATGAGTATGAAACGCCAGAACAGAGTAAGAAATATTGACATAAGAGAAAAAACAAAATTGTCTGACATCTAATCAGAATAGACCAACTTAAATGGAACTGGACCGGTCAGAAGATGAGACACAAAGGGAAAATGGAGTAGAGCCGTGACAGAATAGTACCCGAGAGACGGTAAAAGGAGGAGTGAACGGCAGCTTCTAATATGGAAGGATGAAATAAAGATGTCACATGCCATTGAATTGAATTTAGAGATATATTATAACTTTCAACATTCTCTACTTTGTAATTCTCAAACAATTTCAGAATAAAAAGTCTATATTATTATAAATTGCATGAATGACTTAATATAACAACAAATATGGTAGCATTTTTACTTACTGCAACCATAGTTCATCGGTAAAGTTTTCCCCTGGCTTAATAACTAGATTCTTGACACATTTATTCCTGAGCTCCCCCATGTAGACCTGCAGTGCGAACAGCGCGAACACCATCAGACAGAAAATGGTCAGGGTCATCACCTCCGCGAGCTGCTTGAATGAATGCAGCAGCGCGTTGATGATGGTCTTCAAACCTGGGAACAATATCTTTATACTCACATATCCTCTTTCAAGATATCTTCAAATGAAATGATTTTTTTTAGCCCAAAACATTAAATAATTCATAGAAAACACACAGAATAATAAGACCAGAACAACATGCGTACACACGAATAGATTTTATAAAAGTTTTGGTATCATTAGATTGAAAACAAAGAGTTTTAAATTTAATTTATGAATTAAGGTTAGAGTTGTACTTTTATCGTATAAATTCATAATGTGTTAAATCATGCTAATAAAACGAAATGTGCAAAGTTCAACAGAAAAAGACGACATGATCAACTATTTCTTATTATTTAGATGTTGAAATTTAGTGAAAAAATTACATCACATTTTAAAATAGTAATTAAATTCTTTATAGTTTTTTTTTATATCAACATTTTTAGTTTAATTTTTTTATGAGAAGATACTTTACCAGGCATTATAGAAACAGTCTTCAATGCTCTTAGTACCCTGAAGGTCCTCAGTCCGGCCAGGTTGCCGACCTCCATGCCGATGGTAGCATAGCCCGAAGTTATTACAACGAAGTCCAGCCAATTCCATGGATTCCTCAAATACGTATACTTGTTGAGAATGAAACCTTTAGCTATGCATTTGATTATCATTTCCGCCGTGTATATCGCCAGGAAAATGTACCTGAAAAGATAATAATGGTTATTCGTAGAAATGCGAAAAAATTGTTTGAAAGAGGATATGCTTAAGAAGGGAATAGATTCAGATATGATGGATGATAGAGATGTATAAAGTAGGATATGCTGTGCCGACCCTCTGTAGGGATAAGGGCAAGTTGATGATGACAGAAAAGCTAACAAAGATTTCCCAAGATCGTTTTATCATTTCAATAGATTGCATTAGTGATATATTTGAATTTAAATTCCTTGGACAATATCATAAAGCTTTAGATTTGCAAACTATTTTAAATGCAGACTTTGTAACAGAAGTCGTACATGTAACAGCTGTTCAACTGTGACCTTCTTATTAAGCTTCTTTTAGAACTTAATATGTTAGGTAGTAATCCAGAAAGTTTAAAACAAAAGCACAAAAGTATCGTGAAAAAACTGAAAAATGAAACTAAAGTCTATAACAGATTATTATTAATTAAAAAGAAAAATTTTAATTAAAAAATGGTTAACTGTATAGGTTTTAATATCTGATAATGTCATTAATTGTCTATGGATTTTGTAAAGCTTTAGGGTCTGTCCCACCACTTGCTGATAGAGCTTATAATGACGTCACTGTCACTCCCTTCTTAAGCATATCCTCTTTCTCATAATCCATCACTTCAATATTTATCACATTTATGTAGTTGTTATAATTACTAAGAATCTCATTCAGTATTTTCCGTAATCAAGTATCCCTCTATAAATCCACATAACTGGGTCACCGAGTGCGATTGTGTTCTACAAGAGTCGAGGTATCAGCATAATGACGTCGTTTCCGACACTGCTTATTGAGTGGTCTTCAATATCATTAAAATATATTCCAACGTCACATTTGAGGTTATATTATTTTTATTTTGTAACTTCCATTGAAATATTGTGTAGTACCAATGATTTAACTTTTATTTCTTATGATTTACTCTAGTAACCAATAAATATTATAGTTGTATTATACGAGGATTAAGTTTGCAAAATTACATTATTAGTATAGAAGTTTTATAAAGGAAAATTCAAAGTTGTTACTAACATAGTCTTTCGTAAAACGTAATTGTAACTTTTTCATAGAAACTTACAATATTAAAATACTAAACAAAACGTCTGTGTTACGTTATACGCTAAGACATTTTATCAATTTATTGCTAGTATGTTTTACAAGTATATTAACTTTGAGATATTTTTGTGCGTTAATGTAAGGTAATCTACACAAATTCTTCAACACAGGACTTGAATAATGTCCACACTTCAAGAGCTGCAGCGTAACTAGATTTATTAGCACCCGACTCTGCGCTGACAAGATAAATGTTACCAGATTAAACTGTTGCGGAACATGACAAACCACTCCCACAGTACTGTAAAAGGAGGTCGATTTAATGAGTTTTCAATCTAGAATTGTCTTGCAGTTGGATTTGTTTTATACAGGAAATAGTTACTACTTTATTTCGATCAGTAATTTAATTAACGCCATCTAAACAATCGAATGGGTAAATAAAATTTTATATGCACAGTTTTAAATGATAATAGATAAGTTCGACTGTTATGTTAAAAGTGTACGTCTGAACTGTGCCTAAATGATAATAGATAACCTTTACTGTTCATGTCGCTTTGTTACAAAGGACTTTCCGTTTCCCTTTTTTGTAAATGTTCGTCTTATAATGTTGGTATATTTATGTCAAAAACTTTATGTCATTTAACGTTTATTACTTTAAACACTAAAATTAAAGTTAATTTTTGACCGACTTCCCAAAAGACGGAGATACTCTATTCAACTGCATGTTTTTTTTTCACATATGTGTACAATCACAACCAGTTGCCGATAATTCAAGTGAAAATTTTAATTGATTAGATAATCTATTTTTAGCAACTAGGCACTTATAATTAACTGTAATCTGAAAACCAATAAAGGCTTTTTTATTTTATTTATTTTTATTTATTTTATTTTATGTGTACAATAAAAGTTGCCCCCGTATTTAATTTACAAAAACATTTGAATTTTGTTAATCCTAATTGAAATAAAAGTTCCACGTTCATTGCGCTAGACATTAAATTTTAATATGAACGCATCCTTAAAATAACTCTTCGAGTATTCCAAAGTGCCGGAGCGTGGGCTTAGCGTAGAACAGTGCATAATTCGCTATAATACTCCAAACCCCCATCGAGACGCGTCGCAAAATGCTCTCCGCAAAACACTGCAACGTGCCTCCATTTTGCATGAGCTTGTCGAGCACAAACTTCATTTTATTGACCGTAAAGTTTATTAAAACAATTTGAAATATTTGTTTAATCTCGTGAGAATAGCTACCGCGATTACTAACTTAATCAATTCATAAATAAAACTGAAATTAACATTGCTTTGTTAGTTTTTAAATGTAATCTAATCTAGTCTAATAAAAGGAAACGCCTATAGCCTAATGGTTAAGGGACAGATTTTCGATCACTCGGTCTAGGGTTCGAATCCCGCCATTCGACTATTGTCGTAAACCATAACCTAGCACAAGCCTAGAGCTTAGTTTGAACGGTAAAAGAAATATTAGTAAATTAAAGAAATGTAATATTTAACAAAAATCACCAAATCTATAAATTGCAGATATTGCTGCATATTTTGCACCATACAATTTAATGTCATATTGTCATTAGTGTTTGTTCTGTTCTGTTTGTTATGTATTACTTACTCAGCTTCTTCGATAGTCTCCGACATGGCGAGGAAGACACAGTTGAGCAGGATGGTGGCCATGACGAAGTAATCGAAGTACTGGTTGGTGGATAGATAGACGCAAGCACGGCGTACCGGTGACCACGGTGACCACCAGAACAGGGACCTCGTCGCCGTGAACCGGTGGATGTAGTTCTTGCGAAACCTCTTCGATACAACGCAGAATGTCTGCAACAATAATAATAGATGTGACTGGTGACGTCAGCGTACAGTAAAACACAAAAGTTATAACGTGAAATCTTCACGAAGTTAACAAAAATGGAATAACTTTGTCGCGCATTGTAAAGTCTAAAGACGCTTATTTCTGACAGTTTTAAAGACAGGAGTCGATTTGTTCAATTTAAACTGAACGTATATAGGCACCATTTTAATCGATGTTGAACTGTAGAGTTTTGTTTACAAACAAACAGTTTAAACTAAACTGAACAGACGACTGTATGGTTAAAACAATCAGAACTGAGCGTTTGAAGACGGCTTAAGGAAGGACTACAATCGTTCAGGAGTTGACAAATAATATTCCCCGATACACTAACATTAAAAAAAAGCATATAAAATCTACCTGTGCAAACCTGTTTAAGTGTAAGAAATACTAAGGGCCTGTCCCACCACTGGCTGATAGAGGCTCAGATAACTTAAAAATGACGCCACTGTCTGATAAGGTAACATATTCCGATATTTCCATCACATATTTTACACGTTGGATGGTTATCAGACAATTTACAATTTGGTGGGACAGGCCCTAAAAGTAATAAATAGACAATATTTATTACCTAGTATGCACATAGTAAGCGATAAAATCGTGCTATATTTATTTCCATCGATTTATTGCATTTTGTGCCTAACCCATTAATTGATAGCACCATTAACGCATACATTTGAAAGCTTTAAAAGAATGTGTGAATGTAATATTCAAATCCATTTATTACACGTGGTAGATAAGCACATAACAAAGTTTCCTCACTTTAGTACATATGGAAACAGTACCGAAAACACTTTACCAAATGGAGTCCTAAACAAATATATCCCTTACAGTGTGTTTTGTAGGCGAAGATGTAACGCTATATTTTATTATTACTAATGTTTAGTAACTATTAATAAACACCGTGTTTTTGGACGCCGGCGTTAAAAATTCACTAAACTTTAACTTTTCTCGGCTTACGCTGCCTAAACCGTTAGAGGATATAAAAATTATGTATGAAAGAATTGTAGATCTTAAAAAGTTCTACAGAAAAGTGCGCGATAGCATATATCTATCTTTAACGGTTTTCTTACAATAATCACTTTTGTGTTTACAAAATGAATTAAAAATCCAACGCTATTTGCAGCGTTCTTTTATTGGTTTCAATATTAATCCTTATCCAAATAAATGCGTTTGTTATCAGGAGAATTTAATGTAGAATAAAATTGTCGTTTACAGTATTAAAATTGGACTAATAGTTTAGAAGATATCGCGAACACAAACAATAAGGGTAACCGAAAAATCAGCTTACAAGCTACCGGACTTAGAAATTTGGAATCTTGCATCGGTAGATTTCTGTTATTACGTAGATTACTACTAAGTTAATACTTTTGGTAATAGGTTAAAAAAAAGGGCGAACGTAATAGGTTATATTTGTAATTTCACGCGGGCGAAGTCGCGAGCAACGGCTCGTGTTAGATAAAGTGGTCTAAGTAAATCAAGTAGCTAATTAATTAATCAGGCCGGAGGGTAATCCGTGTCCGTGCTAAGATAACATCTGAATTCTGAATTAACTAATTCAATGACTATAGTTGTATGAAAACTGGTACTGTCTCTCGTAAGGGAATTTAAGTTTTATCATATTGTTGTTAAAATATAAATTCGATTAAAAAAAAATATTAGGAAGCAAATGTCAAATGGAAAATCATCTGCATATCACACGTTTTGTTTACGTGTTTTCTTGAATGATCTCAGATTTTGATCACTGTTAGATTTAATACCCACCCCCCTTAACATTTCTACTCCCTTCCTAAAACACAAACATATTATATTTTGTCACATTATTTTTGTTTTATTACTATTTGCTGATTCCCCTTCAAGTGATTTTGGTTTTTGGCTCCTGCGTACAAGGGGACCTAGTGCAGGAGCCAAGGCTCTCATGAAATGTATATTTACAAAAGTAAAATAATAAATCATTTATTTATTTAATATTTCGTTTGTCATTTGTCTTACCAAGAAGGGTTAAAAAGTATGAGAGGTTATTTATTATGCATTTACCTTCCGTCTGACGCGTGACGTCATCGTATGCCGCATTGCCGGCGTGTGGACGCGGCAAATAGGAAAATTGAGTACCCACACCGCTAACAAGACTATTTATAGCCAGCATTTATAAATACGCCTGACCTACTATCATAATCACCTATTCTTGAAAGGAAAAGTTCGAAGACATGTACTGTACGTAATCGACAACTATTAAAGATTAAAATAATATATAAAGGAGGCATAGTCGACAATTCGCTTAAGATATTTTTCACATAACCTCACTAACTCTATTATATTTCTTGTTTATGGCTCTCCCTCAGCGGATTGGGCCAGTGTCAAGTGCTTGTGGTTTTATTCTAATTTGGGAGAAACTGGCAACAAAACTCTGCTTATGGAGATGTTCGTGGGTGTACAAGCGGTCTAAAGAATACTAACTCTATTTATAGATCCTCGAAACATGTCAATATATAATTAATTGTATTTTCAAATCGCCAATAGTTGTTATTTAATAACATTTTTCATTTTATTTATAACAAAAGATGGAGCTTATCATAATTTTGTAAAATGTTTTATCAATACAAGGACGTGGTGGCACTAAACTTGACAACTGATATAGTACCTTTCAGAGAAAGTACCGGTAAAATTAATTTGTCCAGTATGCCTCGTCTATATATCTTTGTCAACTATCTATGGTTTTTAACTTGTAGGGATTTAACATACTAAAATATTGTGAACAGAGTTTTTTTTTAAAAGAATGTGAGTGATAAAAACATTTTTCATAATGATATCAATTTCCAATCTGTAAATCTCCATAATGATATCAAATTTCTCTTAACAATTAAATTAGGAATCCATACACAGACTGTATTATGATATCATCATCACCAGCTCACAATACGTCCCCACCGAGGGGCTCGGAGCCTACCCTAAGTAAGTGGTGACTAGGCCATAGTCAAATTATGATGTACAATATTATTATCTAGTAACATTGACCGCATTAAATTGAAAGAGAACTTAATGAAATTTAAGAACAACGAAATACCAACAGTAACACCAAACGTGGCCGCATTAGTTCCACTTACAAGCAATTTAAGTCGTGACCATTGAAATAACTAGCGCTCTTATGTTCACTTTAAGTACCATTAAGTTGTAAAACCAAGACATTTGTTTGCAAATCTCGTTGTATTTATTTCAACTGGGAATAGAGTTGAACACTGGTTGTTAACCGAGACTTCATACGCATTGGATTTAAAAAATAGTATTTAAATCGCTGAGTTAGTTATGGAATACAAATATATACCAAGGGAGCTTATATTTAATTATTGACTAAAGTCTTAAATTTAATCCTGATCTGTTTAGCCGTTTTGGATCTATGGTAAGAAACATCCATCCAAAGTTTAACATCTATACTATTATAATAAAGCGTAAACACACTTCTTTGTTGCCTAAGATGTCAGAAACGACAGCATATTTTTGAATAATTCTTTTTTTAATAAAAAGCCCTACACTTACGTCATGCTTTAGGCTATATATTTTCACGACATTAAACTTAGGGGGCAAATATTTTGGATAAAAACCCTAATGTGGGAAAGAGACTATAAGTTGCTGCCAACATCAAGAAAGAAAGATTGCTAAGGTTTGTCATCTCATGTCATTTTGACATTTGCTATTGATAATTTGACAAATGTAAACAATAAAATAAAGTTTTTATAATTTCACGCGGATGAATCCGCACGCGAACAGCTAATAAGCTTGATCTAAATGATAGTTTACCACAGTAAGAAGTACCACGTCTTTCATGTTTAAAATGACCTGTATTTTGCACCTTGTATTTCGCAGAAGAAAAAAAAATCTGAGAGTAAAGCGCGGAACATTCGGCTGCTGTGCTTACATATTAAGTGGGTCAAGAAACCTCCTTTGGGCTCGGCCATTTCAAATATAAAACGAACGAGCTTGTACTCTGTCATGAATACTTAAAAAACCAACGAGGGGGGCCGAATGGTTAAGCTTCTCTTAAATTCTGCCAATTTTAAAAATGGGTTGCAATTTTACAGCAACATTTACACTGCTAAAATAAATAAAGTATTGCGAATTTAAAGCAAATAGGAAATCGAATTTCCACTGAAATGTACCGACTAATCGAACAACTGCTTATTTATAATACTTCGAACTCATCTATATCTATACTAATATGATAAACAGGAAAGATTTGTATTTTAGTATATATTGAAATAACTCAAAAACTATTAGGCCGATTTCAAAAAATCTTTCACCAAGAAAGACCTACGTTATCAGCGAGTAAGATAGGCTATATCATTTTTTAATATCTGTGCGGACGCAGACGTGAGCAACAGCTAGTTTATAACACTTTGTAACTCATTACAAATATTCTCACGAATTGCTTAAAATCTTATAAACATCAAATTCACTAACAAAAGCAATAGTGTTGTTTTGAACAAATTCAGGTGAATTTAGTCGTGGTAATAACACGATCGTGTATCAAAAAACATAGTGCAGCGGCACACTGAGTTCGCTAGATTAAAGCGCTGGCTACACCGACAAACGTTTCATTAACCCGCATTGAATTGTGGTTTCATTCGGAACAGCCACGCTGTCAGCGCGGGACAATATATTCTACACATTTCGAGCACATTTTTATACGTTTGAATTTTTACAGACACGTAATGAACATTCATTTGAATGAAACAGGTGATCTTTTACGTGAAGAAACTATTTTTTTGATTATTGAAAGGCAAGAGTATAGTTACTTTTATTTCACACCCGTAGTTTTTATGAGGTAGGCCTGGAAAGATGGATGGATGGCGTGAAAGGTAACATGGTCAAAAAGTGACGACTGAGATGACGGACGACAGACTAACCTGGAAGACCTGTGCGGTCCCTACAATAGGATAAGATTGGGGAGATGATGATGTTATTATTTTACTCCTCGTGTGTAGCTGTACCAATCAGCTATTTATACAATTCTCACAAAGCAATATGAAAACTTTTTTAAAAACGTACTTAAATCTTTTAACTATCAAAAGATGCTTTAAGAATTGTAGTGTACAATATGTGAGACACAATAGAATGTGGCTCTCGTGGCCGCCGCAACGATTGTTAAGACTGTACAAAGCGAAGCGCGATGTCACGACCGCACTTAAGTGCTTATGCTACTTTCACACGCGGGCAGCATACAGAAGTAGAGCATCAGGATATGCCAGTACTTCTTTTATACACACATCGTCAAGAAAAGTGCTTATTTCATGTACCATAAGTGCGTGCAAACAATAGCAGTACTGCGAAGTCTTGTGCTCTATTTCACTGTTCTACTCTCGTGTAAATTAACCAGTGGATAAAGATGAAACAAATTGTATGATATTTCTACAAGAAGCTGGAATCAATAAAATCCACTGACTGTATCTAATACTCCTATTCGGATAAGCTCTTGAAGGCAACAATAATATAAGCAGTAATTAGTTTCTACTAAAAGAAATTCTTTTGAGTTAAGTAATCTTGTTAATCAATGTAAGTCTTCATCACAAAAATGTTTTTAGTGTATCTTGTTTTGCTTTCAAATCCCAATTACTCTTGGAAAGGTATTCGATGGGCTCAATAATAAATACCTTTTGAAGTGGAACGATTGAAAAAAAAAAGAAAAAGAAACTCTCCATCTATATTTATATTCAGAAGGTAGATTGGAAAGGGTCCAATTTACCGACAACATTCTATTTACGTACAGGAGCAATATTATTATGAACAAAAGTCTTCTTTTTTATGCTTTAATGTCCGATTTTTAAACAAACTTCACTTGAGATCGTTATGATTGATTTTGTTAGCGTTAATTTTCATAATTAGGTATTCTAAAAACACAAAGAAAGCTCAACAGAAAATACATAAGTTCGAAGCAGATTAAAATTATTTTATGGAAATTTTAATAATTAAATTAAAACATCAAACTAGATAACAACATAAAACTGTTTGTATTTCGTTAAACTTAAAACCAATAGCCCATAAACCTGCCTAAAACAACGAATAAATTTCTCGGAACTCCATAGTTTAAAAGTTCAATACACTTTATTACAACCATTAACTCTTCATGTATTTTTTGTTTTATTTTTCAGAGTTTACAACAGTGGTAGAGCCCGCTTTAACATCTTCGCACGAATGGGTCGGCTCGCCCGGTGTAATACCACGACCACACAGAAAACAGGCGTGAAGTGGAAGCAATTCCGCGTTTCGTCTGATGAGTGTGGTGCCGGAGGCCTGATTTTAGTCCCTTTCCCCTTCCATCCTTTTCTTAAGAGGGAAGGATGGGAAGGAAAAGTGGACTGACGGTGGAGGAGACGCATAGGAAGGGGAAATGTCATCTTTATATGCATCTCCTCCTCCGTCAATTAAGGGTAGGCAACGCATCTGCAATTGCGGATGTTTATGGGCAGCGGTCGCTTTTTCATTTCGGTGGATTCAGGTGGCCGCTTGCTCGTTTGCCACCTTATATTATAAAAAAAAGTTTTTTAACTTCGCGCTCAAAAGTTATTTTATAAATATATTTAACCAGAACGAGGTCTGTAGAAAGTTAATTATTTGATAGTACACGTTCGCTGACAATCTTAGGACTTCAAGAGCTATTAATTAAGGAATCCATTAAGCGAGTTATGCACCGAAGTGATAGCAACTGACTTTAATGTAAAATAATGGAGTATTTCGTTGATATAATTTAAGATTAGCAAGACCAGGACATGTCTCTCTTAATTAATAACGCTGAAAAATTGCAGATAATATTCTATACAAACTAATGAACTGCAAATCAGTTTATATAAAGTACTAGCTGTTCCCATGCGACTTCATCCGCATGAAATTGTAAAAATTTAATTTTATTGTTCATATTTGTCAAATTATCAATTGCAAATGTCAAAATGACATGACATGATGACAAACCATGGCAAACTTGCTTCCTTGATGTTGGCAACAACTTATGGTCTCTTTCCCACATTAGGGTTTTTATCCAAAATATTTACCCCTAAGTTTAACAGCGTGAAAATATATAGCCTAAAGCGTGACGGAAGTGTAGGGCTTTTTATTAAAAAAAAGAGTTATTCGAAAATATGCTGTGATTGCTGACATCTTAGGCAACAAAGAAGTGTGTGTTTACGCTTTATTATAATAGTATAGATAGTATAGATATAGATATAGATTATAACTCATCATTACCCAGGTCTCATTCTACTCATGTAGGTTCGGCTTAGATTTTATAAAACACAATTTTTGTGGAGTAATTCTTACTGCCGGCTGCCTGCTGTAGTCAAATCTACTTGGGAGATATAATGTAAAGTTAATTTAAAAAAAGTGTTATTCGAAAATATGCTGTGATTGCTGACATCTTAGGCAACAAAGTGTGTGTTTACGCTTTATTATAATAGTATAGATATAGATTATAACTCATCATTACCCAGGTCTCATTCTACTCATGTAGGTTCGGCTTAGATTTTATAAAACACAATTTTTGTGGAGTAATTCTTACTGCCGGCTGCCTGCTGTAGTCAAATCTACTTGGGAGATATAATGTAAAGTTAATTTAAAAAAAAAAAATCTGCTACATTCAGAGTGGGGTAAGCCGTCGTTTAGTGATTTCAAACAAAATGTACCATAAGAGACGCTTTAGTTTTATTCCATTCTGGTGTGTTTAAGTTAATTATATTAGTAGTAAATACGGGAACGGTGTTGAGTATCACACTCAGAGACGTTAAGAGGACCTCTTGGTATATGATTCATCTAGAATAAGGAACTACTGAACATACAACGATTCTGAGTATGACAGAGCATATTTAAATTTTGAAAAGTTAAGTATCAACTTACTTTATAAAATTGCATAAAAATTGGAGATTGTATACGGTAGGAGCTTTCTGAAAAAAAATCTGCTACATTCAGAGTGGGGTAAGCCGTCGTTTAGTGATTTCAAACAAAATGTACCATAAGAGACGCTTTAGTTTTATTCCATTCTGGTTGTGTTTAAGTTAATTATATTAGTGGTAAATACGGGAACGGTGTTAAGTATCACACTCAGAGACGTTAAGAGGACCTCTTGGTATATGATTCATCTAGAATAAGGAATTACTGAACATACAACGATTCTGAGTATGACAGAGCATATTTAATTTTGAATACACTTTGCGTTTTATCGTCATTATATTTCAGAGGTGCAAAGTTGATAAGCATATCATTTCCCATATCACTTTATAATCTATCATACCTATACCTACCATATCATTGTGTTGTAATAATATTAATGGAAAGACATACGAGAATACCTTTTTTGATCTCAGAATATTGCAATATCATGATACTAAAAGTAAAAGAACACGAAATAAAACTAAATAAGTCTATTTTTCTCTCACGAAATAATTCTGAAGTACCTTTGTCCGTTTTATTCATTTCATTGTTCTAATATTAACCAAGGCTATTCGAGAGTGGGCTTAAATCTGCCGCGCGTGCTCGACCTAATGCGTGGATCACGCGATGGCAACACCTTTGGTCACATTTATTGACTTTTCGAGGTACCCTACCTCTGGTCGGGTTAAACTCGACATTTTTAGTCTTCCAATGAAACTGATACTCATACATTTTCATACCGATAAACAAAAGTATATACAAAAACAATCTTTTATTAGTGTCATTGGGATTGAAAATCCATTTTATATAAAAATGACAATTTATTATTTAAAAAACCAAACGACTATAACACTAAGAAATTGAGACGAAAAATACTAATCGAATGAGTACTCACTCGTCAAAATCGATTCAGTCGTTTAAGCTATAAGTGGTCCGATACGTCCACACCTTTGACTAAACGCACAACTGTTGTGCGATTGTCGATTGTTTCGCAGCCCATTCAACTGTTTTGTTGCACAACTAAAAATAGTGTGCGAATCTCCTCATAAGCTTATAGGAGTCAAAACGCCACTAGATGTGCGATAGTTTAGTCAAAGGCCTGCGCGCGCTCTAAAGACGATTATCAGCCGCCGCAAGCTATGTAGCTTCTCTCTAAATAAGACTGTAATAAAGAGTGTGTTACAAACTTAGGCGGCTCGTATACTGGTTTTATGATAGAGATGTGACAATCCTGTATTGAACACGCGATGTTCGGCGGAAATGTCGTGACAAATGTCAAATGTATAAAATTATTACGGCCATAAACTTGCAATGTAATTCTGCTAATTGACGTTGAACTTGAGCATTAAAAAATAAGTTGATTTCTATTAAAATATAGCTTTGTACAAAGTTCATTTCAGCGACTTAACTGGAGTATCTATAAACAAATAGTCTTTGATAAAATTAAGTAGACAATAAGCAATCAAAAATATTCAATTGTTTTAAAACCTCTATAAGAACGCATCAGATATGATATGATTTTTGAAACAATAGTAATTATGCAAAAATGCTGTTCAAACATAAGAACATAAAGTAAAATAAAACAAAGACATGAAAGATTATTTAAAAGATAAATATTTCACAGATATCATTTAACATTGACAATAAGAAGCTTTAGCGGAACATTAATCCCAGATTATCGCAACCACAAAACTCTCAGCTCATGTACGCTCAATTTAATTTAAATTAATTCAGTTTCGGCGTTAAATAAGTGTTGTTGGAATCTAAATAATGGAATATCTCAGTTAAGCTTCGTTGAATCAACTTTTGTTGAATTAAATTAATAAATTAAGTAACACCATTTATGGCCGGTTTCCCAGCTCCTTCTAACCATTTTTTTACATTTATAGATACGTAAATTAGTAATATATTATATCACTTTATTTATTTATCTTTATCTTTACCCATATAACATAGAGAAAAAGATTTATGTTTTTGTATGTATTGAAATAACTTAAAAACTACTGTCAATTTCAAAAAATATTTCGCTATGAAAAAACTACGTTATCACTGAGTAACATAGGCTATGTTTAGTACTTTTTAATTCCACGGGGATAAAGTCACGAGCAACAGCTAGTCTCTAATAGTAAAAATAACAATGTTTCCCACACATTACTTTTTTTGAATTCGTTACAATTGAAATTAAAATACTGTAAGAATTTAAAATTTCACACAACAAAATCCAACAATAGTTGAATTCTCTTGTGGTTTAAACGACAATATGAGACAATTTATTGCACCCTCTTTATAGCAGGTTAAGTTATAAATAACAAAGACAGTGTCTTCAACGACATAAATAATATTTACCAGATCGTAGAGGATTTAAGTTGTAACTTAATATAATATAGCTGAAAACTGTTGAAGGGCGCTATTTTTAGTAATAAACTATGCGATTTGAATCTTTTCTTAATAATATACTTAACTCAATCTTAATAATATCATAAAGTTGAAAGTTAAAACGGATGGATGTTTGTTAGCGTTTGTAGCCTAAACTGCTGAACGGATTTCAATGAAATTTGGAATAGATGTAGAGAATAGTCTGGAAGAACACATAGGCTCCTAACTTTATTTTAATTCCACGGGGAGTAAATCGAAAGCTAGTTATTTGTGAAAGTCGTATAAAATCTAGCAGATTGAAAAAAAAGTTGACTAAAACTGCGTGGAATAACTAGTACATTACGTATTAATTATTTTACAATAAACATCAAAGAAAGAGTAGTTACATCTAGTGGTAAAAGAGATACATTTTTAAAATGAACACTGCTTAAAAATGGCCGACCATTTTGCTCGACAACCGTTTTTACGGAAAGCGACTTTGAATACTTGCAGTGAAAGGTTTCAACTGTCTACAAAACCGCATCGCTGCTTTAATTCAGGCAGCTTCAAAATACGAAGAGCTATGTAATTTAAACAGACTCTCACAAAGCTTCTATTTTTTGTACATTCAACTAAAACATGTTAAAAATCTATTCATATTTGAGTTTTTACTCTATTTGTTGAAATATTCGGTTTGATATTATTATAAGCAAATATACAAGTGGATATCTGGTTTTGCCGTAATACTGAAAAGATCGATGCCCATAAATATCTGGAATTAATTATTAGATGCGTTACCTACATTTGAAGGATGAGATGACGCACCGAAAGAAGATATTTCCACTTATGCATCCCCTCCTCCGCAAAAATCACCCTCCCTTCCTTACATTTCCTTTCAAAAGTTGTAGGAGGAAAGACATTTAATCACGCTTCTTCCCTTTCAGGCTAAGACGGTCTCCTTCTTGTTACTTCAAGTATTCGTAGCCAAGAATCGTCAAGTTTAAAAAAGATAATTCCGTTCCATCCAAATTATATTGATTTGTAAAAGAAGAAAAATAATACTAAAAGGTCTAATATCTCCTAAACCGATCGTCATTTGTTCTTCTGAAAACTAACTCCGCAAAGAACCAGCGTTTTCCTGCACGATTAATTTAAAGTACCTCATAAAACACATGAAAGTGAGTTTGAAAGAAAAAAAACGTTGACATTTCTACCCTTATTAATGAGGCTTCGGTATGTAGGTCGTACGACCAAGATGAATAGGAGTATCTGTTAAATATTCCGCAGAGTTGGCTCGGCGGCGCGCAATGAATTAAAACTGGGGAACAAGATCCACAGACCTTCCGGCATCACCCCGACGCCCTTTTGTGCTTCGAAATTGCTTATTTAGCCGATGTTTCTGCTTAGCTTTCAAAGTAAAGACTATTTCCAAAGTATGCAAATTCGATGTTGCTTGTTATGAAGTTCGTTGCGATCGGTATCCGGTTTATCAACAATATACAGAGTGCACAAAGATTCATTTAAAACTTTTGAGTAGATACCTTTTGTGTATAATTTTTATTTAAAAGTAGCTGTTCCCGTGCGACTTCATCCGCATAAAATAATGAACATCTTATTTTATTGTTTATATATGTCAAATTATCAATTGGAAATGTCAAAATGACATGATATGATGACAAACCATGGCAGCCTTGCTTCTTTAATGTTGGCAGTTTGTAGTTTATGGATCCTTTCCCACATTAGGGTTTTTATCCAATTTATTTACACCCTAAGTTCAATAGCGTGAAAATATATAGCCTAAAGCGTGACGTAAGTGTAGGGCTTTTTATTAAAAAAAATAATTATTAAAAATTATGCTGTAATTGCTGAGATCTTACGCCACAAATAAGTGTGTCTTTACGCTTTATTATATTAGTATAGAAGATATTCGGTCGAGAAGACCGACATTTTTTATATGATAAGGTGGAAAATCAGTGAGCGGTCACCTGAATTCGCCGAAAGAGAAGCGACCGCTGCGTATGACATCAGATGTGTTGCCTACTTTTAATCAGCAGAGAAGGATAAGCACATAAAGAGCACATCCAGTTCCATAGCATATACTCCACAGACAGTAAACAAAAATAAAAAAGACATTAAATCTTTATCATGAAAGTACGAGTCCCTGATAGGTTGAAACTGCTATGAAAAAAAGTTGTCAAACTAACCCAATTCAACAGATGTGATTTTTAAACGTCCCATGAAAACTCCTATAGTGAACATTAAACCAGTATATACAAAGAAAAATAATTTATATCCACCACCGCTTGTAATAAGTGTTGAGTGCAAAATACAACCTCTTTGGCTGACAAGCAGTATGTATACAGCCAAAGAGGTTGCATACTGGTCACCAAGGCATTTATCGTGGGATAAAAGAAAAGATATAAAAGAAAAGAGATAGAAGGAAAATAAGGTGAAGAATTTTGTTATGTTGTAAAACTGAATTTAAGTAAAAATAAAGATGTGA
The DNA here is from genome assembly GCA_029286645.1 of Papilio protenor. Taxonomy (NCBI): domain Eukaryota; kingdom Metazoa; phylum Arthropoda; class Insecta; order Lepidoptera; family Papilionidae; genus Papilio; species Papilio protenor. Next base: position 5,762,848 of record JAGSMZ010000007.1, on the reverse strand, counting down.
GTTTGAGGAAAAAGTGTTTTGTATTTTTGGCTGCCGCGCTGTCGGTAACAAGTTAAACAATAAGTTTAAAAGACATTGTTTCCAACTCTAAATTGATTCCGAGTAGGACAACGCTGCATTGAATAGGAATTCAAATTTATCTAGTTACTAGAAATTCTTATTCAATATGAACTGTATTTGTTTATGAAAAGCGAAGGAACAAAGTTTAAATTAAAAGTAAAGTTTGCGGACTGCGAGGCAAGACAGCTCATGAATAATACCGCATTACAGGTGGAATATGGACTGGTTGAAATTGTTGAGTTATTTACGGACGGACGCTGTAGACGGTTTTGTATAAAGCAGAAATAGACGTGAAACTATACAATTAATTGAGTCTTTACGAGGAAAAGCTGGATATCTGCAAGTGGATGTCTATGGCTAGCTTTTATTTCGCAATTCTAACGAATTTTCAGTGATATATTTAAAAGAAATTAAAACTCTTTAATGATCATCAAAAATTACATTATATTTTGTTAAATCTAACTTCTATCTAATCTATTAAATTAATAAAAGGCGGTTTCCGAACTAATTTTAACCATTCGCTGTGCTTTTGGTTCGCTAACTTCATGGAATGCGTTTCCGATCTACGTAACTTGAGTTTTACTCCATTGAAACTTAGTTCGACCTAACATTAATAAATCACTACATATAGATAAAAAAAAATGGAAACTTCAGCAACCCAGCATAAGTAACACTCAACTGTAATGTTATGAAGAAATTTAATTATACGCAAAGTTTCCTCTTTCGCAAGCTACCCTACATATTAAAAGCAAAGAACAATACAAGGTGGTTTGTTTTCTTTAGCACGTGTAGGCGTTTATACGAAAACATTGTAACACCGCGCCCTACTTACTGTATACGTTATTACAACCTTTGTTCAGGCATCGGATATTTAATTTTCATTGCCACAAAAGGGTTTACAGAGAACCATATTTATGTACATTCTCCTTTTTAATATTCTTCATTTATCTGCGTCTACTTTTATATAATAACTCGAGATTTTACTGTCTTGAGCACAGAAAAAACTATAATACAATAGTAGGTGATCAAATTAATGATATTTAGGGTCTGTCCCACCACTGGCTGATAGAGGCTCAGATAGCTTAAAAATGACGTCACTGTCAGATAAGGTAACAAAAACCGATATTTCCATCACATATTTTACACGTTGGATTGTAATCAGACTATTTACAATTTGGTGGGATTGGCCCTTAGAGGATTTTCATCTTACTTCGGTTAAACATATTTAACTATATAAACTGATATCAGTTAAATAAACACAAAGTAGTAAAAAAAATGTCTCAAGATAATAAATTTGCTAATAAATATTTTAAAGTTTGTGTATAAACTTACGAAATCGTGGTATCCTATTTCATCTTCAAAATAATGTACTCGTAATACGTTAATATGAAAATATTTCCAATAACTTTTAAAAGCCAATATATCAGGGACATCTGGTAAAGATATCTCCCCATTTTCCAATGAATATAAAACCGCGACGTATTTCAGTAAACAAGTCGCGATGCCGGATAAACATGTAATATGTGGCTCGGGGAAAAAGAAATGTATAAATTGCTTTTACATCTACCCATAGTGGATCATTGTAAACTATGAAAATATTTGCTAAGAGCGTACACCTGAAACTAAACTAGCGCACAACTGTTTAGTATCCCTTTGGTTCCTATGAGCTTATATGGAGGTACGTATACTACTCGATTTTTAGTTGTGCGACTAAAAAGTTGAATTGGCTGCGAAACAATCGACAATCGCACAACAGTTGTCCGATAGATTGGTCAAACGCGCCCGCTCTACTGGACGTGCAACCTGAACATGTTAAATGAAACACAAAGTTTACTAAGCTGAAGTTTACACTTTCTAGAAAGGTACAGAGAATTAATGGACAATAATTTCTAACCGACTACACTTGGGATTTTTTTAATAACGAACTCTATGGCACCTTTACATTTCATTTAGTAGAACCAAATAACCGCCAGAGGGTTCCGGTGACTTCCATGGAGATCCCGGAACCCCCTTCTATTGCACTATAGGTTGGCCACCGAGGGGATTTTAGTGGGTAAAACCCCACATAACCCCGTCTGTCCCTAGCAGGCAGGGTACCTTTTGAAGATTTCCAAGCCGAGACCATAATGCCGGATAAAGCCATTAAAAAAAGCCGATACCAAAAAAGGGCCAAGTAAGCCTTGCTCCTAATACTTGCAACCTTTAATATTATATTGGATTGTCTGCAAAATCTACAGTCATACAATCCCTAACAAAAATGTCACTCAAATTTGTATTTCGCCATTTGTCTTTCAATACGTTCATTTTCATTAGTCTTCTATTTACTTAGTTACATTTGATGATAGCCTTATCATCGTACTTTTATTCGTCTATTTGTTTAGATTTCATCAAAATAAACAACTACACTATATTTTAATGACGTTAATTGACTTGGCATCGTTCCAAATAAGGTCTTTCAACAATTCGATCTTCATTCCAAGGTTGCACTGAGTCAACATTCACAAAACAAGTTCGAATCAAAAGCCTTATTAATGAGAGTACTGAGATTTAAAAGGCCAAAAATAGAACAAAGGTTTTATGACATTTTTTAATAGTTGGATAATTTAAGTGATCTGATATTGTAAAATTTTAATGAAAAAAGTGGTTATTGTGCGACAACCTTAATAGATAGATAAATGCTATCGCGGACTTTTATTTAGCAAATTTAAAGGGCTACAATTCTTCCATACATAATTTTTGTGTAAGTCTTATAGTTTAGGCTACGTAAGCATAGAAAGCAAAAAAGACACCAAATTTCGTCACGCAATTTTGAGCTAAACTATTTAACTACGCCGTAGTCTTTGACTCCAAAAATCAAACAAAAAAATGGGACCCACCTGCAAGCACTACCTCTCGGATAAAAAAAGAATTTTCAAAATCGGTCTACCAGGGGCGGATTTATGCCGTAACACACATAAAAAAAATAAAAAAAAAACACACAGACGAATTGAGTACCTCCTTCTTTTGGGAAGTCGGTCAAACAAAACGTCGTTAGGTAACTCCGAAGCTTGAGTTGAAATATAGAAGAATAAAAATTGGGGGAGGCCTACATTCAGCAGTGGACTACCTAAGGCTGATAATGATGAAATTGGAATAATAACAGGAGGATAAAGTATGTATTACGCGGTTGTAACCATGTATTTATGAACGCTGTTTTGTATGTATTTTAATACTTATTTGTATTCTAGTCTAAACAGACGTTTTTTTTTGTATTTTCCAACGGAGTGTGTTGGGTACAGTCTGTCTATTTATTGTTATTTTATATTAACAACATTAGCTTTGTTCACTTTAACAAAATGCAGTTTATGCCAAACTAAGTATAATTACAGTATCAAAGCATTAAAAATATGCAGCTCGTAAATACCAAATGTCGTCCCTGACCGAGTTGTTTCATTTTCCATCAACACCCGACTGTATCACGCTCGAGCGCGCAGCTAAACTACTGCACGAAAGAACGAACCCAAACAATAATTAGTACCAGTACAATGGTATACAAACTTTATGGAGGCTTGCAATTTCTATTACGATGCGCGTAAAACAATTTTAAGCGTCAATGGAACAGCCCTGCGCGCTTTATTATCCGCAATAGGTTCACCGATAGCTGTCTGGGAAGACTCATGGTCAGCGTGCTAACCCGAAGCCGGCATTAAGTTTGAATGTTATAATACCTTTGCTCCACGCATTAGGCGTGCCGTAAATCATTTTTTTTTTTTTTTTTTTTTTTTATAATATAAGGTGGCAAACGAGCAAACGGCCACCTGAATCCACCGAAATGGAAAGCGACCGCTGCCCATAAACATCCGCAATTGCGGATGTGTTGCCTACCCTTAATTGACGAAGGAGGAGACGCACATAAAGAGGACATTTCCCCTTCCTATGCGTCCCCTCCAATCAACTTTTCCTTCCCATCCCTTCCTCTTAAGAAAAGGGTGGAAAGAGAAAGGGACTAAAATTAGGCCTCCGGCACCACACTCATCAGACGAAACGCGGGATTGCTCCCATTTCACGCCTGTTTTCTGTGTGGCCTGCTCTAATATATGTATTTATTTGTGATTACTTAATTGTAAGTAATACGTAATTTTATATGTAAAAAATTACGGTTATATTATAACTCAGGTAGACTCATCATTTGGGACTAACGTTTTTTTGACTCTGTGAAAATTTACAGGGCTACAATTCTTCCATATATCATTTTTATGTATGTCTTATAGTTTAGGCTACGTAAGCAAAGCAAACAAAAATGACCCTAAATTTCGTCGCGCGATTTTGAGCTAAACTATTTAACTACATCGTACTCTTTGACTTCAAAAATCAAACAAAAAAATGGGACCCACCTGCAAGCATTACCTTTCGGATAAAAAAGAATTATCAAAATCGGTCCACTAGCGGCGTAGTTATGCCGTAACACATATTAAAAAAAAAACAGACGAATTGAGTACCTCCTTCTTTTGGGAAGTCGGTCAAACAAAACATCGTTAGGTAACTCCGAAGCTTGAGTTGAAATATAGAAGAATATAAATTGGGGGAGGCCTACATTCAGCAGTGGACTACCTAAGGCTGATAATGATGAAATTGGAATAATAACAGGAGGATAAAGTATGTATTACGCGGTTGTAACCATGTATTTATGAACGCTGTTTTGTATGTATTTTAATACTTATTTGTATTCTAGTCTAAACAGACGTTTTTTTTTTGTATTTTCCAACGGAGTGTGTTGGGTACAGTCTGTCTATTTATTGTTATTTTATATTAACAACATTAGCTTTGTACACTTTAATAAAATGCAGTTTATGCCAAACTAAGTATAATTACAGTATCAAAGCATTAAAAATATGCAGCTCGTAAATACCAAATGTCGTCCCTGACCGAGTTGTTTCATTTTCCATCAACACCCGACTGTATCACGCTCGAGCGCGCAGCTAAACTACTGCACGAAAGAACGAACTCAAACAATAATTAGTACCAGTACAATGGCATACAAACTTTATGGAGGCTTGCAATTTCTATTACGATGCGCGTAAAACAATTTTAAGCGTCAAAGGAACAGCCCTGCGCGCTTTATTATCCGCAATAGGTTCACCGATAGATATGGGAAGACTCATGGTTAGCGTGCTAACCCGAAGCCGGCATTAAGTTTGAATGTTATAATACCTTTGCTCCACGCATTAGGCGTGCCGTAAATCATTTCTTTAGCTTAAACTGAATAGAGATAGTAAGAGCGCGCACACACCTTTGACTAAACTATCGCACAACTGCTTAGTCGCGCTTAAATTCCAATGAGCTTAAATAGAGGTGCACACACTACTCGATTTTTAGTTGTGCAACTAAACAGTTGAATTGGATGCGAAACAATCGACAATCGCACAACTTTTGGCGATATTTTAAGGTCAAAGGAATCAGCCCTGCGCGCTTTATTATCCGCAATAGGTTCACCGATAGATATGGGAAGACTCATGGTTAGCGTGCTAACCCGAAGCCGGCATTAAGTTTGAATGTTATAATACCTTTGCTCCACGCATTAGGCGTGCCGTAAATATTTTTTTTAGCTTTAACTGAATAGAGATAGTAAGAGCGCGCACACACCTTTGACTAAACTATCGCACAACTGTTTAGTCGCGCTTAAATTCCAATGATCTTAAATAGAGGTGCACACACTACTCGATTTTTAGTTGTGCAACTAAACAGTTGAATTGAATGCGAAACAATCGACAATCGCACAACTGTTTAGTGGCGCTTAAATTCCAATGAGCTTAAATAGAGGTGCACACACTACTCGATTTTTAGTTGTGCAACTAAACAGTTGAATTGAATGCGAAACAATCGACAATCGCACAACTGTTTAGTGGCGCTTAAATTCCAATGAGCTTAAATAGAGGTGCACACACTACTCGATTTTTAGTTGTGCAACTAAACAGTTGAATTGAATGCGAAACAATCGACAATCGCACAACTGTTTAGTGGCGCTTAAATTCCAATGAGCTTAAATAGAGGTGCACACACTACTCGATTTTTAGTTGTGCAACTAAACAGTTGAATTGAATGCGAAACAATCGACAATCGCACAACTGTTTAGTGGCGCTTAAATTCCAATGAGCTTAAATAGAGGTGCACACACTACTCGATTTTTAGTTGTGCAACTAAACAGTTGAATTGAATGCGAAACAATCGACAATCGCACAACTGTTTAGTGGCGCTTAAATTCCAATGAGCTTAAATAGAGGTGCACACACTACTCGATTTTTAGTTGTGCAACTAAACAGTTGAATTGAATGCGAAACAATCGACAATCGCACAACTGTTTAGTGGCGCTTAAATTCCAATGAGCTTAAATAGAGGTGCACACACTACTCGATTTTTAGTTGTGCAACTAAACAGTTGAATTGAATGCGAAACAATCGACAATCGCACAACTGTTTAGTGGCGCTTAAATTCCAATGAGCTTAAATAGAGGTGCACACACTACTCGATTTTTAGTTGTGCAACTAAACAGTTGAATTGAATGCGAAACAATCGACAATCGCACAACTGTTTAGTGGCGCTTAAATTCCAATGAGCTTAAATAGAGGTGCACACACTACTCGATTTTTAGTTGTGCAACTAAACAGTTGAATTGAATGCGAAACAATCGACAATCGCACAACTGTTTAGTGGCGCTTAAATTCCAATGAGCTTAAATAGAGGTGCACACACTACTCGATTTTTAGTTGTGCAACTAAACAGTTGAATTGGATGCGAAACAATCGACAATCGCACAACTGTTGCGATAGTTTAGTCAAAGGTGTGCGCCTTTTTTTTTTTTATTATAATTCCATGCGGACTGAGTCGCGGGCGAAAGCTAGTTTAAATATAATTACAGAAGTCGACATTGCTTGTGATAATTTATAAAGTAATAATTAGTGCTTTATTAATTGTAATATCCTGATAATAAGTGGTTAATAGTTCCTTTTTGTATATCAGTAGCCTTAACAAATGAAAAACAATTTTTGCTGGAGTTACATTAACGTCAGGACACTCCTGAAATTTTGACCTTTTAGAATATCGCCCAGTTTTAAATAATAGATAGAATCAAAAGGCTTTTTTTAATATTAGCACAGTTAACGGTGGATAAACTCCAGATATAATTTTATCGAAACCTACAAACGTAATACCTGGAAGTTTTAGTCTAAAATTGGGCGAATAGTTCGAAAATATTGTTAGGTATGGAGTCACTCAATCAACAGAAGAAAACATTTATGATAGAGGATGCTCACGTGAAATTGAGCGATTGTATCAATCAATATGTGACACGTGCGGTTATATTGACACTATCAAAAATAGTACTGTGGTAGCACTTGGCATGATTGCGTTGTCCGCTCTAGTTAGGGTAGGCTCCGAGCCCCTCGGTGGGGACGTATAGTGAACTGGTGATGAATGAATGCTCTAATTAGGATTATTCCCAACCAACTACTTCGATATCACAATACCTAGTAATTATTATAACATTAAAAGATGCTATTTTACTTGTTATTGTTTGAATCAATATGTACTAATATTATAAAGAGGAAAGATTTGTATTTTTGTATGTGTTGATATAACTCAAAAACTAATGGGCCGATTTTAATAATTCTTCACCGTTAGAAAGGTTATTTATCTGTGTGTGTTTTTTTATTTATTTATTTCACGGGGACGAAGTCGCGAGCAAAAGCTAGTATTTGATAATCCAATATAAGAAAATGTAGTAAAAAGTCATACACTGAAACTTGCATTCTAATATCAAAAACGAGTAGAGTATGAATATAATTATAAGCAGTATTTTCAAAAAGAAGTTACGTAAGATAACGTAGTAATTATCTGGCTTTTAATACTAAATGAAGCATTCACATTTACTGCAAAGTAATTGCGGATGCATTTCCACGTGAATGTGGGGACTGGAATCTGATATAATTTGTGTGACAATCACTGGCTTTGTTTAAATTTGCTAGCTTTGAATTTTGGTTACAACAAAGTGATTGATTGTTGTATCACTGGAGTAAATTATAGGTTAATCTAATTTATTACAAAGAAATAAGCTTTGTTGGTTAAATTACATTTAAGGTTACAACGTACAACGCTGTTATAATTTTGTAGTATCGGTTGTTTGCCACGAGATGGCGTGTATTTTTGTACATTGATTTCTAGATCGCGATATGGAGGTTCGCGGCGAATAATCGACCTCACGCAATGTATATTCAATAAATTGACTTCGCTATCCCATAATCAGTGTTTTATTTAGAAAACACCCAGTATTGGCAACGTTCTCCGATGCCGTTGGAGATTTTTGAGGCTGCTTTACATGGTCCTTAGTGAACGGATTTTGGACCAGGGTACTGTGGTCCGAACCTGACAGCATTTCAGCCTCAGTTTACAAACGAGAAGAGTTTGATTGACGAAGATCCATAGAGGGCGCTGTATACAATTTGGCCACCGCTCGACCAAAAAAGGAGTTAAAGTCTGGACACCGGCGAGCGGGGGAGCAGAAAGCAGAACAGAAGCCACTTCTGTGACGTCACACCGCATCGGGACGTGAGTGATTAGCAATAATTGTGTGGATTAACCGTGAGTACATTTATTTTATTAAAGTGATAAAGTGATGCAGTCAAGCTGATTTTAGTGATTCAAAGACTTGTAAAATTTTCGACGCAAATATTTGGACTTAGAATAATTTTATGTAAAAAGTGAACAGACGGGGAACCTATGCCCGATTTTTATTTACTCTGTAAACATTTCAAACACTTGTAAAACTTTTGCTCAGTTATTAACTCAGATACAATTATTCTTAATAGGTTATTATTGGCGATATTATTGACTTGTATGTTTATTTCAATTTTTTCTGTCCTATTTTAACATGGAAACATTAAGTAATTTGCAACATAATTTATATTCCACAATTGCCAAGGCTAAGGTGAACTTTAAGAAGTCACCAAGAGACAGAATAACAGTTTCTTACATCGAAACAAGGTTAGAAAATTTAGAAGCCGATTGGTTATCCTTTTCTGAAAATAATGTAAAAATTGTAAGTTCCGTTAAATCTGCTGAGTTGGATAAGTCTGAGTATAGTACTTCTAATTTATATGAAACAACCAAAGAATTGTACCTTGATTTTAAGACCGAATTAAAGGAAATGTTAAAGAAATTTGATAAACCGATTCATAGTTCTAGTGATGCTTCTGAATGTCAATCAAAGGGTATTAATACACATTCTTCTATCAAATTACCTAAAATAGAATTGCCGGTTTTCTCAGGTAATTATTCAGAGTGGATTAGTTTTTGCGATTATTTATTAGTTTAATACACAACAACAAATCTTTGGACGACGTACAGAAGTTACACTACTTAAAGACTCACTTAAGGGGCGATGCCGAAAGTCTTTTAAAACATGTACCCGTAACAAGTAGTAATTATTTAGTTTGTTGGTCACTTTTAGAAACAAGATATAATAATAAAAAATATTTAGCAAATTGTATTTTGAAGAGGTTTATGAATCAAAAATATTTACATGTTGAATCCTCTAATGGCTTAAAGGAACTTCTTGATACGTCTAATGAATGTTTGAATGCGTTAAAAAATTTAGGTATTAAAGTTGATGATTGGGATATTCTTATTATTTATATTTTATGTCAAAAACTAGACAATGAGTCACGTAAACAATGGGAGACAAAAATTAGTGAGTCACCCGATGAATTACCCAAGTTTACAACGTTTCAAGATTTCCTTGAGCACCGTTTTAGGTCTCTTGAATTCCTAGATAATAGGGTTCAGAGCAATATGTCAAGTCGCAGTCATTCTACTAAATCATATCATGCATCCACTTTTGTAACCACTCACTCATGTTCTTTTTGTCAAGAAAATCATAGGTTGGCCAATTGTAAGAAATTTGGTCATCAAGATATAGAAGCGCGTCGTAAGTTTGTCCAAACACACAATTTATGTTATAATTGTATGAATGCTAATCACTCCGTATATTCATGTCGGCAATTGAATCGTTGTCGTTTTTGTAGTAAGAAACACCACACTCTTCTCCATCTTAAGAATGTCTCCAATGGTAGTGAGGTAGGTAGTTCAGCCCATCATGTTGAGAATTTACCAGCTGCTACCTCAGATAGCGAGTCCACCAATGTTGTAAGTTGTTTTTCGAGTAGTCATGCTCAAGTTTTGCTAGCCACTGCGTTAATTGAGACACAGTCTAAGAACGGAACTCTTTTTGATGTAAGGTGCTTGTTAGATCAAGGATCGCAGGCGTCCTTTGTGACAGAGTCCACAGTTCAGTTGTTAGGCTTAAAACGCACATCCAGTAAGAGAGTAATTTCAGGTCTAGGCGGTGATCCCAGTGCTTCTTTTATGTGCACTTCAATGGTTACGATTAATATTCAATCCCGCATAGACCCCAGCTTCCAAATTAATGTCGAAGCTTTTGTTATGAAGAAACTCACCACTGTCTTACCCGAAAGAAAAGTTAAAGAACCAGCAGTTAATTTTATGTCGTCTATGGCCCTTGCAGATCCTTCTTTTGATGTTCCGAACAAGATAGATCTGCTTCTTGGCGCAGAGGTTTACAGTCAGATATTGTTAGAGGGAGTAGTCAAGGATCCATCCAGTCATTTAGTTGCTCAAAATACCAAGCTGGGTTGGATCTTATCTGGTCAACTTAAACCTATCAGCCATAGCGAAACACTCAATAACTGCCGTAATATAGTTAGTTTGCATTCGTTCCATTCAGATGAGAACGAACTTCTTAGAAGATTCTGGGAGTTAGAATCAGAACCACAATCTGATTTTAATAAAAAACAACTAACGCCTGATGAACAGAAATGTGAAGAATTAAATAAAGCTTTACTTACCTGTGTCAAGATCTGCCAATACAGTCCATTTGAAGAAGATATTAAAGCTCTGAAAGGGAAGAAGAAATTAAGTAAAGGGAGTAAACTTACCTCTTTAAATCCATTCATCGATGATTGCGATGTGTTGCGAGTTGGTGGACGCTTGCAGAGGGCGGACATCAGTCAAGATATTAAACATCCAATACTTGTACCCCATAATTCACCTTTTATTAACCTCTTGATTGCAGACGCTCATGAAAGAACTTTACACGGCAGGTCGCAATTAATGTTAAATTATCTACGGTCAATGTATTGGATCATAAATGCCAAACCGAGTGTTAGGAATTTTGTTAGAAATTGTATTACTTGTGTTCGATACGCGGCACAAGTAAACCAACAAATGTTAGGTCGCAAATGGGTTCATTGCATTCCTGAACCTAATATTGGAGATGTTGTTTTGGTGAAGGAGAACGGACTTCCACCTAGTAGATGGTTGTTCGAAGTAATTGTACATAAACACCCAGGTTTGGACAATCTTACACGTGTCGTAACATTAAGATATAAAAAAATAACGAGATTAAAACACCAGTATCGAAATTGATTTTTTTACCAGTTACTTCATAAGTCTATAAATGATTTGTGTTTATAACTTTATTATGCTATTAAATAGTTCACTATTGTTGGTTTTTTAATTTGTTTTGTGTTGATTTCGTTAAGTTTCGTTTTTTTCCTATTTTGTATTTGAATTTCACATGTTTTGTTTTTTGTATAAGTATAAAATGTAAACCCACCAGGTCGATGGTGGGCGGTTTAATTTAATAAAAGGTAGTAGTATGTTTAGGTCATGTTGTGTATTTTGAATTAAACTGTTTTTGTTGATTTTTCTTGTTGTAAATATTTAAATGATATGTTATTGCGTGATATTTTAAGTGATGGACATGGTATGTCCATGGTGGGCGGAATGTACAACGCTGTTATAATTTTGTAGTATCGGTTGTTTGCCACGAGATGGCGTGTATTTTTGTACATTGATTTCTAGATCGCGATATGGAGGTTCGCGGCGAATAATCGACCTCACGCAATGTATATTCAATAAATTGACTTCGCTATCCCGTAATCAGTGTTTTATTTTGAAAACACCAGTATTGGCAACGTTCTCCGTTGCCGTTGGAGATTTTGAGGCTGCTTTACAATTATGTAGATAATATAATTGGGCAAGTCAATTTAAAATGCCATTTCTAAATAGGTGTAAATATGGTGATGAATAAGTTTTTGGGTAAGATTTAAGGAAGAAAATTAACTATGTTAAATTATCAAAAAGCTAAGATTTTGATACTAAAAACTTGATGTTCTTAAAAATAATCATAACTTCTGATATCTAGTATGGTTTTAATCGCTTCGAATGAAACACTACACATAAAGTTTTGAAACAAATAGCTGAACTACAAAACTGCTAAATTGCAAGTGAATATTAAATTCAGAATTTGCAGCTGTGTCGCGCCAACATGTGCAGTTGTTTTAACTTTTGTCATTATTCCGCTCGAGCTTTTGAGTATGACACTATACCATAAAATTCACGATAAATTTACACATGATTTTATACTTACAGTTGTAAATAAATATACTTTTACGAGAGCGTCGGGTTACCAAAAGTAAATAAAATAACTAACATATTTTACAAGCGAACTAAACAGAATCACTATTTCACATTAATGAGTACAAGTCAAATTGCACAAAGTTTACTTTGTAAAAGTCTTCACTTTTTTAAATAATTTCCTTAAATTATTAAGATAAATGGTCACTCACCTCATCATAAATAAAATTGTCGATTTCTTCGAGCGGTCGTCCGTAGAGGTTGGGCGGGAAGGGCTCGTACTTGCGCGGCAACCGCGCACCGTCCTCCACGCTGAGCCGGCGGCGCGGCATGAAACCGAACTCGCGCACCAGCTGCGCGCCGCGGGAGCCCGCGCGCCTCGCCGACTCGCGCGTGAACGGCGTGACGAGCGCGCGCGGCTCCTCGCGCCCATCGCGCGCGTCACGCCCGTCACGCCCCTCGCGGCCCGCCGCCGGCTCCGCAAACGTCACGTCCAGCGGGATACGTAGCTCATCCCGTCGCGGCCGCTCCGCCGCCTCCGCGAGCTCATCGCGCGACTGCGAGGCCGCAAGCGGGGCGGCCGCCTCCGGGTTGGTGGCCTCGAGCGTGCGCACGATTTCCCCGAGCAGTCGGGAGCCGTCGATCTCCTCGCCGGGCGAGTTAAGCGGCGCTGGCGGCCCGAACGACAGCCGCCGCTCGTCCTCTTCCATGCTGGCTACGCGCGCCCCCGGCCCATCGCGCCGCCCCAGCGCCGCCTGCCGCCGACCACTATTTGCTCGCACCCGGCGCCATTCTCAATTAATACTGCCACCTGTAACAAACAACGAGCGCTTAGTATTATTCAACACGTGTTCTCAAAAGTTTCAAAGTTTAAAAAGTTTCGGTCTATTTACGAACCGCGTTCGATTTGTAAACATGGTAATGGTTAAAAATCACTAACTCGTAAATCGGACAAGTTTCCTACAACAATGAAAGTGAGATTTATTGACTCCTTATATCACTCCAGTGAAACATTTTATGTAAGAAAAGTTATACCCTAACACTCGTAACGTAGGAGCTTTGAAGAGTAGCTGCGTAACCTTAAACATCTAATGAAAGTTTTATAGATCATCAATTGTATTCGACATTAATCTATAATAACTTACAGCGGCGAATATTTGTTACACAACGAAGTACGAGGAATCGAGAGTTTATTATGAGTATGGAAAGAAAAGACTTTAATTTGTATGTTCTTAAAATATCATAAAGTTGTAGTTTTAAATATGTTACCGTATGAAATAAAAAACACAGACATAACATCTGAGATAAAAACAAATGAATACTTTGTGTATTGTAAATATTTGCACGTCTATAAAGAAATTCACGCAGTTAATACAGTGAGTCATAAAATAAAAAGCCGGCTAGCAATAATAAATCTTTTAATAGAATTGTATGTAAACAGGCGATTTGAAGATTTGCTTACATTGATTTGAACATAGACACAAGTTTATGTGTGTTTTAGTGCATGTCTGCCAACTTGTGAACTCCGCTAGTTTCTAATCGGACTAAGTAAAAAAATTAAGATAAACTTACAAAATCTGACGAATTATCTTAATTTATGAAATTCCAAAAAATATCGGTCATGGAACGATCCTTCGCTGTCTAAATTCATAAGCGATTGGTGGCAAACATACCTACTAAAAGACATGATAGCTTCATTTTAGTGACGTAAGTGTTAGATGAGGGAATACTTATGCAGAGCCTTCGTAAGTCACATCTTTGGTACCCATTATCCCAACCCATATGGAATAAAGTGTTCCCAGAAAGGACATAAAACTCTAATGAAATTGAACATGATATTGAAAACTATGTCTTTTCAATTCTACCGGTCATTTTTAAAAAATCAAATCCCTTTTATTTTATACTAGCTGTTATTCATGACTTTATCTACATGGAATTAAAAAAATTAAACAAATGTGTTACTCGGTGATAGCGTAGCTTTTTAATGGTGAAAGAATTTTTGAAATCGGCCCTGTTTTTAAGTTATTGCGATACATACAAAAACCCAAATATACAAATCTTTCCTCTTTATAATACTAGTATAGATTAGTATAGATATATATTTGTCAGTTTTCTATTGTGTCGAAACAACAGTAAAAATATTAATTCCAGCATTACAATAAATAATGTAAGTACTCGTATATGTTAGGTACTCGATGTATTACGAAATAAAGCAATAAATTGAGACAATACAAATCAGAGAAGCGAGGCAGTTAGCTATATTTTACTGAAGATAAATGAAGTGTAATGGCGATGCGAAGGCGCTACCGCCTAAATTCAATTCGTGCCTCGGCAACTTACAGAATCAATTCCCCGAGCACTTCCGGACCACTGGACGGAAAACAAATCCACACATACTATAAATTCTGTTAATTTCCGCTGAATTTTTTTATGTCATCACTTTTACGAAAAAGTAATTTTGTTTTTGTTTTAAATATTCTAGAAAAAATACGTTCAACCATTTTTCATGGGCATATTCTTTAGAAATCTACGGCAATGTTGTAGAAAATGTTTATATTTTTATCTATATCTATATCTATACTATTATTATAAAGCGTAAACACACACTTCTTTGTTGCCTAAGATGTCAGCAATTACAGCATATTTTTGAATAATTCTTTTTTTAATAAAAAGTCCTACACTTACGTCAGGCTTTAGGCTATATATTTTACGCCATTAAACTAAGGGGGTTAATATTTTGGATAAAAACCCTAATGTGGGAAAGAGACCATAAGTAAGATTGCAATGGTTTGTCATTATGTCATGTCATTTTGACAATTGCAATTGATAATTTGACAAATGTAAACAATAAAATAAAGTTTTTATAATTCCACGCGGATGATTCCGCACGCGAACAGCTAGTATATAATATTTTTGAAGGTTTGAGTTTGCACTGTTTGTACAATTCGCTATTGTGGTTTATTAAATGTCGTATGCATTCAAAGTCTCGTAACAGACAAGTGTAAACAAAAGGCAATGAACGTTAGATATTTCTACGCCATTAAATCTGTTCCGTTTACATCACCTTGCGAATTTGTTTACGATTTAAAAATTAGCTTTGAAAACAAGATATTTACAATTAGTTTGTTGTGTGTATCAAAGTTTAAGTAGATTTCTAATCTATACTAATGTTATAAAGAGAGAAAATTTGTATTTTTGTATGTATTAAAATAACTCAAAAACTACTGAGCTGATTTTCAAATTCTTTCACCAATAAACAGCTACGTTATCGGTGCGTAACATAGGATATATTTTTTTATTATTTTTTAAATTTCACGCGGACCAAGTCACGAGCAACAACTAGTTGTAAATATTTCAGTTCATTCAAAACCATTGAACCAATTGTAAGTATTTAAAAGATTCCTTTTTTATATTTCATGGGGACCAACACATATATAATTTTGTATGTTAGGGTTCGTTCACATCTGTCGTTGAATCTCGCCAGATGCGGACTCATCCTTATATTGCTTTACGCCCGAATTGAAGCAAACCGCATCACAGACTCAAACGCCGTGAACATACATTACGTAAGGAACGTGATTTTGTTATTCAGATCATGTTTCGCTACATTTGACTTTCCTTCCCTATAACATTGGGCGAGGATTTATTTTATTAAAGAAAATCTATATCTTTCCTTCTGTATAACGATGGTTAAAAAGATTTCTGTTCAGGAGTAACCAGGAGCAAGCAATGATCAAGTAAGTTAAGCAAAACGTAATAGAAATTATAATGATAATTGTGGGAAAAAATAGAGCCATATCCTTTTCCTTCTACAACTGTTTACATTATTTACATTTTTTTTTCATAAGTAAAAAGTATTTTTAAGATAAAAGACAACCATCTTTTAGGATACAAACTGCCCTGTCAACGTGGCGCACGGCTTTGATTCAATTTATGCCTCAACGACTGCCAGATTCAATTTCCAGGAGCATTTCCGAGTCAATGAACTAAACAGAAACATTTTCCACTAAGAACTGCCAATATTGACTAACATAAAGGCCGAAATACACTGACTACTTGGAGATGATACCGACAGCTTGAAGCTACAACCTCCATTTTAACGACGACAGTAAAAAGTTGATGTATGGCTAATATTAACTGCTGCCGATACTCACTGCTTATAGTATACCGAGTAAAAAGAACTCAGCCTCTAAAAAATACTCGTCTTTCGTTAGATGGTTAAACAAAAAACTAATCAATTCGCCATATGTTAAATAACCATTACTGACCATAAATGTATACAATTTTAATTATTATTTATAACTAGAAAACTATTTTTGTTTTATATGATAAAAAGCTATGTCCAAAGAATAGCAAAAGAACAAAAGTCGTTGTTAATTTATTCTTTAATATCTAAATTTACTACATTATAAAGTTGAAAAATAAAAGTACAAAATGTTCCTGTTGGCCTCTTATAAGTGACAAAGGCTTTGTAACGCCTCTCTCGAGCTGCCTTCCGACAGATTTGAATCTCGAACGTATCGCCGGCGGCGATCTCTTCCAGCGATGCCACTTCAGAGGTGCCTTTTTGTATTCAACGTTATTTTGAATTATTTTCTATCATATTTCTCTCGATATTTAAATGTACAATGGTTTTATCAAACATTTGATATTAGAGAACAGATTGTCATTTAATTTACATAAAAGTTATATAATTAACTGATTTTAGCCGCTAATCGACTTACACATTATAATGTGAAAATTATCTATAGAGGTGCGAACACAGGCACCTGTCGTCGACATTTTGTTCCTTGCCATCGCCAGTCGCTCGCTATGTGTTTGACAATATCGTCGGTAAAAATTTTGTCGCGATTTTCAAGATGTCAGAGCAAATCTACTGACATTTTATAAATTCCTAGTCGCTACATTTTAAATGCTAACTGATAAAACTGAAGGCTGTAGTTGATAGCGGCAATGATGGATTGCTAAACTAAAGTTCGTAATCTATTTCAAAAGATAAAAGCAAACTTCAGTAGTTAAAGAAGCGACGCACATACAATGTTAGAGATAAATTAAATGTAATGGCCGCTGAGTAACCTCTCGAACACCTAAATCCAATTTGTGCCGCGATACCAAACTTCCAGATTGAATTTCAAACACACTCCCAGTTTACTGAGAACAATGTTTATTGCATTTACTACGGCATTAAAAACAACACAAATAAGATATAAGAGTTAGTTAACTTTAACACTACCATTTCTGCGACGTGCAGTCACTAAAAGATGACAAATTGTTAGGAGTTCTGAATTTATTTTACTAATGTAATTTTACGCCAGATTTCAAGACTCTCGCCATTTGCTTTTCTAAGTTAAATCTTCGTATAATCTAAAATGTAGTTTTCTAACCTTAGTTCGCTAACCTTAAGCCCTCTACAGTAATCAGTTCTGGCAATTATAACTGAAGAGTTGAACTTTTCAATTAAAACTGAACGATATCGGGATTTAGTTGCATATCGACATTTTTTAAACTACAATATGTTACTAGAACATTATTATTTAAATAATCAAATACGTAAAAAAGTAAATAAATCAATAACATGTATATTTTATACCGCAGCAAACTTAAACTATATTAAGTTTCAACCATTCTAAAGTCAATTTACAAACCGTCAATGTTTACACGACTGCTACACGACGAATTAGGCTCGATTATATGAAAGCTTAAAGTGGATTTCCACTGTGGGCTTAAAATAACACTGAGCAAATTACACCCTCGCTCGTGAAAGTCTTTTATTCTTGACTTTGTGAAATTTAAGCTCATAAAGCAAACTATTTCGCTTGTGTTAGTTTTGGTTACGATCTACAGTAATCTAATTTGAATTTAACGTATAAAAATATTTGCTAGACCCGTACGGATTCGCATAGTTTCGTAATCACGCGACCTATATTAACCCTTAATTTAGCAGGGGATAGCTAAGGATGTTTTAATCATAATTAAAAAAATCAGGTTTCTTTACAGTTTATGTCCGGTGTAGCGGCAAACACTAAATTTAAGGTTAATTAATATTCGTCTTACACTATGCCTGGTTATTTTCTACCAAAAGTGAGTGATGCCAACCATCATCCACTTGCCATTATCCCTTACGGAGGGTCGGCACAGTATGTGCTGCTCTTCCATACATCTCTATCAGCCGACATATCTGAATCCACTCCTTTCTTAAGCATATCCTCTTTCACACAATCCTTCCATACTTTCTTTGGTCTTCCTCTACCTTTGTAGCCATTAATTAATTAAAAATTGTAGCAAATAAAATAATCCTTCTCTATATTTGCTACAATTTTTGTCATCAAATTTATGTAATTTTGCCAAGTTCCTAATCGATTTAAATAATCCAAAATAGTTGACACAAAGTGTTGTTCAAGACGTATTCTCTAAAACGTTGCACAAGAAATTTCAATAATTTAAATACTAGCCAAATAAATATTTAACTGCAATTATACTGTATTCATTCATTTGGAGGCCTAATTTTAGTCCCTTTCCCTTTCCACCCTTTTCTTAAGAGAAAAGGATGGGAAGGAAAAGTGGATTTGACGGTGGAGGAGACGCATTGGAAGGGGAAATATCCTCTTTAAGTGCGTCTCCTCCTCCGTTAATTAAGGGTGGACAACACATCTGCAATTACGGATGTTAATGGGCAGCGGTCGCTTTCTATTTCGGTGGATTCAGGTGGCCGCTTGCTCGTTTGCCACCTTATATTATAAAAAAAAAAAAAAAAATCATATTCGGCTATCTTGTCCTAAAGTCCGAATAGTAATTAAACTATTGTGTTGACTAATGCCACAGTTGTCAGAGTATGCATAAATTTGAAATATTAGTCCCGAGAGTCCGTAACAATTAACGATACGATAAGCCGCCATGTTAATTCTGATACGACGCGTTGAATCTGACACATAAATTATTTAACACTATAATATGTACCATATTATTGATGCTAGTACGAGTATAATCGGGAAATTACTATTTTAGTAATTAAATCTATATCTTCTATAGATATAATAAAATTGTCTATTTGTAATATCAAAATAAAAAATTTCCAGATTTCGGGGAGATGTATTTGCATTGCTGATAACGAAAATCGCATTCAAAATGTTTTTGTCTGTCTGTTTGTCTGTCCACAAGCCGCGTTTGTTCCGGGTAATCTCCGAAACGGCTGGGCCGATTTCGACCGGACTTTCACTGAAGTGTAGCTGACATAGACGGGTATATTAAAGGCTACTTAGTACTCTACTTTAACAGCTAGTAAAAAATAAATGCAGTAAAACACTAGTACACAAAGAAAGCTATATAATAATAATATATAATACTAAATAAATACGAATGTTTAGATGGATGGATAGATGTTTTTTACTACTTAACTCCAGAACGGTACAACTGATCTTATTGAATTTGCACAGATATAGAAAACATAGGCTAGTAGTTAATTAAGTTTTTAATAATTCGGCGCGGACGGAGTCGCGGGCGACAGCTAATTACGTAAATGTAATATTTTTAAGGTCTCGAAGCTTTGTTTTTTTGTCTTTTTTTCATTTAATCGGTCTAACACAGCTATTCAAGATGAAACATAAAGAGCCAACGCTAAATAGCTATTAAAAACTCCTATTGTAGATATTCAAGAACAAAGCGTAATACGAAACAATATGTTGATTTCAATTTCTTTGATTTGCTCACTTTCTGAAATCATCAAATTGTATCATATCGCTTTGTTTTCTAAAAGCTTTTTCAATATGTAAAATCTTTCATTCATCGTCAGCTTTGATTTCTAAAGATGAGAGAACAATGTGTTTTATAAATAACACCGGTATCATTCATTACGAATGCAAAATGTTTTATTTCATCTCTTCTACAAAATCATTAATTTCAAAACAGTTGTTCTTCGTATCCGTTACGTTAAAAATAAAGATTTGTTTACAATAACATGGTTTATGAAATAAATATTTTTTTCTTAGAGTAAATCGATAAGAACTGTTTATTTAAAAACTTATATTAAATAAACATTTTAGTTTAACCTTTCATAGTATGCTTTTAGTTTCGTAATATTTATCTCCTCCCTTTTCGGAATAGGCCAAGGTATAATCCAGAAGTAAATCATTACCTTTAGTTTAAACTATGATTTAAACTAAATAGAAACTGGGTTTATGAAACGATTTCAATAAACAAATGACACAAACAGACTCTATTGGTTACAATTTGGTTCACATCTTTATAGAAATACTAGCTTTTGCCCGCGACTTTATCCGCGTGGTATTAAAATGCATGTAGCTTATGTGTTCTTCCAGACTATCTTCTACATATATGCTAAATTTCTTCGAGATCCGTTCAGCAGTTTAAGCTACAAACTCTAACAAACATCCTTCTCAACTTTCGCATTTATGATATTAGTAAGATGTACAATGTCACAACAATAAGCGATGCATTTGTCCCAAACGTAATAACCGATATCACTGCATGTTGATTGCCACATTACAATTGACAAATGGATCGTAATTAATAATGTAGGTAAATGGCCGATTTTCATCGACAGTAAACTAAGTATACTATTGACAAATGGCAATCAATTTGTTGCTCTTGTACATGATTCAAAAATATTGTAATAGAATCATACTGATATTATAAATGCGAAAGTTTAGATGGATGGATGTTTGTTAGAGTTTGTAGCCTAAACGGCTGAACGGATTTCGATGATTTTTGGTATAGATGTAGAAGGTGGTCTAGAAGAACACATAGACTACTCACTTTTGTTTTTTGCTTTTAATTTAAGCTATTAATTAATAATAAAACACGTTTTATCATTCCAAAGATATTGTACAAAATCCAGCAAATGTCAGAAGAATAAAAATTAATGAAAAGAGAAATATTCAAAGCAGGAATTCCTAAGTAACTTCGTAACTTGAAATAAAATCATCGTAAATTGTGAATATTTTATAAAGTATGGCAACAATCTCGGCTACAAAGTGTACGGTTGGATGGATATTCTTTTGTAAATAAGTCAAATATCAGGATAAATCCTTTCCGCGAACATCTTTCACGGCTGAACAAATATTTTTATTAGGCCCAATAATCCAATGAGCCGGTAAACAGAGCGTGAAACAGTCGACTCATCAATACTTAATGTTTTATGCTTGATCAAAGAAGACAATTCAAAAGATCTTTGATAAATGTAAAGAATCATATCAAATCAAAATATAAAAATAATTGCGATTTGTCCACAAATATCTAAGGATTATTTTTTAAAATTTTGTGTAGTGTATCTCTGTATTTCTTTCTTTATTTTTTTTTTTTTTTTTTTTTTTTTTTTTTTTTTTTTAATTTAAGCTATTAATTAATAATAAAACACGTTTTATCATTCCAAAGATATTGTACAAAATCCAGCAAATGTCAGAAGAATAAAAATTAATGAAAAGAGAAATATTCAAAGCAGGAATTCCTAAGTAACTTCGTAACTTGAAATAAAATCATCGTAAATTGTGAATATTTTATAAAGTATGGCAACAATCTCGGCTACAAAGTGTACGGTTGGATGGATATTCTTTTGTAAATAAGTCAAATATCAGGATAAATCCTTTCCGCGAACATCTTTCACGGCTGAACAAATATTTTTATTAGGCCCAATAATCCAATGAGCCGGTAAACAGAGCGTGAAACAGTCGACTCATCGATACTCAATGTTTTATGCTTGATCAAAGAAGACAATTCAAAAGATCTTTGATAAATGTAAAGAATCACATCAAATCAAAATATAAAAATAATTGCGATATGTCCACAAATATCTAAGGATTATTTTTTAAAATTTTGTGTAGTGTTCTCTGTATTTCTTTCTTTATTTTTTTTTTTTTTTTTTTTTTTTTATAGGAAAAGCGGGCAAACGAGCAACGGATCGCTTGAGATTAATTGATCCGACGCCCATGAACATCCGCAATGCCAAGGGTATGCAGATGCGCGGCCGGCTTTAAGGGAGGAGTACGCTCTTTTCTTGAAGGCCCCTAAGTCGTAACTGTTTGGAAAGACCGCTGAGGACAGAGTATTCCACAACGCGGCTGTACGAGGTAAGAAGGTACGTGAGAACCTCGTCGTTGTGGAATGCCAACCATCAAGGTGGTAACGATGATATTGGCACTCTGTCGACTCGTGCGATGACGGAACTCAGCGGCAGGTATAGTTCCAAACAATTCTTCAGAACACTCCCCGTGGTAGAGGCGATAGAAAATGCAAAGGAACTACGTCCCTTCGCAGAGCCAATGAGTCAAGCCGATCGGTGAGACCTCGGTCGTTGACGATTCGAGTGGCACGTCGCTGCACGCGGTCAAAAGGGAGAAGCTGGTATTTGGAGCTCCGGCCCAGAGATGCGAGCAGTATTCCATATGTGGCCGAACCTGTGCTTTGTATAACTGCAGACGATGGGCTG
The DNA here is from genome assembly GCA_029286645.1 of Papilio protenor. Classification (NCBI taxonomy): domain Eukaryota; kingdom Metazoa; phylum Arthropoda; class Insecta; order Lepidoptera; family Papilionidae; genus Papilio; species Papilio protenor. Next base: position 5,739,879 of record JAGSMZ010000007.1, on the reverse strand, counting down.
GCGTGAAATACTGCTTCGCTCTCCCGAGCACACCAAGCTTCTTGGAGGCCAACTTGGCCTTCCCTTCCAGATGACCGCGGAATTGGACGTCACTCGATATGTCAACGCCGAGAATACCGATGCTGGCTGTGGCAACCAGGGAGTGTTCTCAAAGTTGACGTTAGCGACAAAGGGTTGTTTTTTGGCAGAAAAACGCGCAAACTTGTGTCTTTTTGGGTTGAACTCGACAAGGTTATGTCGCCCCCAATCCGAGGCATTACCCAGAAGGGTCTCTAGTTCCGACACAAGTTTACTCCGGTACTCGTCGACGTTATCCCGAGAAACGTTAGCGCGGGCCGTGTACAGAGCGTCACCCGTACTATCATCTGCATAACAATGGACGTTACTGAGATGCAGCAAGTCATTGATATGCAGAAGAAAGAGAGTGGGCGACAGTACACAGCCCTGTGGGACACCAGCATTTATTGGTTTGGGGTCAGAGCATGCACCGTCGACAACGACCTTGATGCTCCGGCCCTCCAAAAAGCTGGCAATCCAGGCGCACAGTTTCTCGGGAAGCCCGTAGGAAGAGAGCTCGAAAGAAGCCCTTTATGCCACACCCGATCGAAGGCCTTCGCTACATCCAAACTGACCGCTAGAGCCTCCCCTTTGTTCTCTATTGCCTGCGCCCATCTGTGAGTGAGGTACGCTAGAAGATCACCAGCTGAGCGACGCTGACGGAAACCGTACTGGTGATCGCTTAACAGCTGGTGCTCCTCCAGGTACCTCATCAGCTGGCAATTAATAATGGACTCCATTATTTTGGAGAACAAAGGGGTAATGCAATAGGTCGGTAGTTTTCCGGATCAGAGCTATCGCCTTTCTTTGGGATCGGGTGAATTAGGGCAGTCTTCCAGGAATTCGGGACTACGCCAAAGGAGTAGGAGTACCGGAAGAGAAGCGTTAAGACCGGTGCTAACTCAGGAGCACATGTCCTTAGCACAATGGGAGGGATACCGTCGGGCCCACTCGACTTGTTGACATCCAGAGATTGCAGTGCCTTACGCACTGACCTCTGGATGAACTGGATGTCCGACATGGAGGTCCCACCGCCAGGGATTTTGGGCGGCGAGTTACCTCTGTCATCCAGTGTCGAGTTTGCTGCAAAGAGTGATACCAGTAGATCGCCTTCTCTTTAGCAGTGTGGGCCAACGAGTCGTCCTCCCTGCGCAAAGATGGTAGTGATGGGCGACAGAAGTTTCCTTGGACAGCCTTGGCGAGGGACCAGAACGCACGCGTTCCAGATGGAGACGCACTAGCTTCTCACCAATGCTGGCCACGTGTTCGGACTTTGCCCTTGCGATAACTCTTTTGAAGGACCTGGAGGCGAAGTTGTACTTCTTTCTGAGCTCTCTGGTGGTTTCATCCCCCGCTGCCAACGCTTCGGCCAGGCACGGTAACATTCCCGCTTGTAGCGTAAAGCTGACTTACAGCAATGACCGAACCAAGGCCGGGATCTACCGCCGGTGGGCACCACAGATGATGGCACAAAAAGTTCCATCCCCTGAAGCACCACATCGGCAATAGAGTCGGCAACGGCGTCGGGACCATCCAGATTGAAGCAAACTTGCCCCCCATGGGTAGGATGCATAGAAGGCCCGCATCCCGTCCCAGTCTGCTGACCTGTAGTGCCAAACTTGACGGCAACCAGTTGGTTGTGAAAATGTTTAATTCTTATGTTGTAGATTAAGTTATTGCGATCTTTGAAAAGAATGAACACGGGTTAAACAAAACATAAACACGTGTTTCAAATTATTGCAAAAAGTTACAAATGTTTTCCATTAGAAAATACTGGCCAGCAAGAAAAAGAAATGTGTACTCTTAATGTTTGCTTTAAAAAAATCTTACGTTCTATATTTAAATCCAAGCCGGTAGAAACTTGACAGTACTCCACGTATGTCATCTATATCTATACTAATATTATAAAGAGGAAAACTTGTGTTTTTGTATTTTTGTATTTTTGTATTTTTGTATTTTTGTATGTATTGAAATAACTCAAAAACTACTGGGCCGATTTTAAAAATTCTTTCACCATCAGAAAGGTAATTTATCTGTGAGTAACATAGGCTATATTTTATTATTACTAATGTTCAGGAACTATTAATAAACAGCGTGTTTCTGGACGCCGGCGTTAAAAACTCACTAAACTTTAACTTTTCTCGGCTTACGCTGCCTAAACCGTTAGAGGTATATAAAAATGATGTATGAAAGAATTGTAGATCTTAAAAAGTTCTACAGAAAAGTGCGCGATAGCATATATCTATCTTTAACGGTTTTCTTACAATAACCACTTTTGTATTTACAAAATGAATTAAAAATCCAACGCTATTTGCAGCGTTCTTTTATTGGTTTCAATATTAATCCTTATCCAAATAAATGCGTTTGTTATCAGGAAAATTTAATGTAGAATAAAATTGTCATTTACAGTATTAAAATTGGACTAATAGTTTAGAAGATATCGCGAACACAAACAATAAGGGTAACCGAAAAATCAGCTTACAAGCTACCGGACTTAGAAATTTAGAATCTTGCATCGGTAGATTTCTGTTATTACGTAGATTACTACTAAGTTAATACTTTTGGTAATAGGTTGAAAAAAAGGGCGAACGTAATAGGTTATATTTGTATTTTCACGCGGGCGAAGTCGCGAGCAACGGCTCGTATGATATATTATTATTAATGCGTCCCAGTTTCTCAACGTCCAGTCTCTGCGGATTACACCTACATAAATTGGAAATTCGTACTTATTTAAACAGAACTGTAACTCGCCGCGACATAATTTTAATTCATTATTCGAATTAAACACGAGCCGCGCGAGCACCGGCTCCAAATAAAATTAAAACTTACATACGAGCTTACTTGCTTAATTTTGTTTATGAGAACAAAACTAAATAACTCATTGTTGTATTTAAAGAAGGGTTTACGTTATCATATTAGTTATTTAACTATTTGAACTAACTTAACCCGAACATTTGTGAAAATCTTTTCATGACGTCATCTACCAAATTGTAATAAAGATTTGTGCAGCGCCATATACAAATCTCATACAAATTTTTTCGATGATGTTACGAATACTGTCTTGCATTTGTCACGCATATAATAGTAAGAATAGACTTGCCGATTTACTTTTTTGTAATTGACTTTTGCAGAAACTTCATAAAATCTATTCTATACTATTATAATAAAGCGTAAACACACACTTCTTTGTTGCCTAAGATGTCAACAATTACAGCATATTTTGAATGATTATTTTTTTAATAAAAAGCCCTACACTCACGTCATGCTTTAGGCTATATATTTTCACGTCATTAAACTTAGGGGGTATATATTTTGGATAAAATCCCTAATGTGGGAAAGAGACCATAAGTTGCTGCCAACATCAAGAAAGAAAGATTACTAAGGTTTGTCATGTCATGTCATGTCATTTTGACATTTGCAATTGATAATTTGAAAAATGTAAACAATAAAATAAAGTTTTTATAATTCCCCAAAAAACGGCCGGGGGGGATTTTTTCCATGAATCGCACCGCGAACAGCTAGTACAAATATAAAGCTAGTCACATTAAAACTAATATCATTAGACATCCTCAGATATCTATTAAAAGTAAAAAATCTTAATACAATCTAATTATTCTTGTAAAACTTGTATTTACCACCTGTTTAATTACATAATAAATTAGATTTTAAAACCATTTTCTCCGAAGTGTTTTTGAACATAACGTAACTCTTGTAAAGAAACGAAAAAATCCAGCATACGGCACATAAACGCAATCATAAATAACGTATGATTTATAAGACCTAAAGCGAAGTAAAGGTCAGCGGAAAGATCATAAAACATGAATTTGAAATAATAAACATCTGATCATAAATTGCAGTTGCGGAGATATCAAGGACGTGCTGTTACAAGATAAATGTTTAAAACAATTCTGTCTTTTGATTTTTATAAATGTACTAGCTTCCGCCCGCGACTCCGTCCGCGTGGAATTAGATAAAACAAAAGTGAGTACCCTATATGTTCCAGACTATCCTCTACATCTATACCCAATTTCATCGAAATCCGTTCAGCCGTTTAGGCTACGAACTCTAACAAACATCCATCCATCTAGATTTTCACATTTATAATATTAGTATGATATAAATGTTAAAACGCCTAACTTTGCAAGCTGGCAAAGCAGTTTGTGGCTTTGATATCACGGAGCCACTATCTCGCTATCGGACTCCAATCATGTAACTCGACCTGCGGTCGCAATGGCATTTAGAACTAACTACTAAAGTACGTTGTCAATTTCAATGAATTATATCGAGTTTCTACTGACGCTTATACACAACTATATCAATAGAAAAAAATATATAATGTTCTTAAATATGTGATATGATAATTACAGCTTACAGTTACAGTAACAGTTTTAAAGTGATAATTTAAAATTGTCATAAAATAATGCGAATGAAAAATTCTTCCTTAGAGCGCGCACACCATTGACTAAACTATCACAACTGTTTAGTCGCGCTTTGATTCCTATGAGCTTATATGCGCACACTACTTGATTTTTAGTTATGCAACTAAACAGTTGAATTGGCTACGAAACAATCGACAATCGCACAATAGTTGTGTGATAGTGACGTGACAATGATGTGCGCGCGCTCTTATAACTTGTAAAAGCTACTTTAATCAAATTACGATTCCTATTTGAATGAGGATCTTTGCATGTGATAGACATGCCAATCTTATTAATTAAAATACGAACGGTGACGACCTTCCGTATAAGAGGCTACCAGGTGCAAATAATGAGACTTTAGTTACGGAAGGTAAAGGAACAAATTACGGAATAAATTATCCTTAATCATATTTTGAAGAGCACACATTTAAATAATTTTCAACAGATAATCTAAGAGAACAAAACTATCCAAGAGATAATCTATACTAATATAATCAAGCGTAAACACACACTTCTTTGTTGCCTAAGATGTCAGCAATTACAGCATATTTTTGAATAACTCCTTTTTTAATAAAAAGCCCTACACTTACGTCACGCTTTAGGCTATATATTTTCACGCCATTAAACTTAGGGGCAAATATTTTGGATAAAAACCCTAACGTGGGAAAGAGACTATAAGTTGCTGCCAACATCAAGGAAGTAAGGTTGCCATGGTTTGACATCATGTCTTGTTATTTTGACATTTGCAATTGATAATTTGAAAAATGTAAACAATAAAATGATTTTTTTATAATTTTATGCGGATGAAGTCGCATGGGAACAGCTAGTATTCTATTGTAAGGGAAAGCGTGTATGACTAAGCATGACTAGACTAATACTGTGTCCTTTTAAATCAGTAGAAAAAAATACTGGAGAGCATAAAAATGCCAGCATAGTATCGTTTTAAAGTTCCAGTACTAAACTCGTGCACTGCAGTCTGCAGTGTAATATACAAATTTCACATTTAGCCGCTTACTATAAAGTACAATTAAGTGCAGAGCGATGCGGCGCACGTATTCACGGCACTTATAAATATTCTGATGAAGGTTTCGAGTTTCGTTACTTTTACTTAGACATTAACGGTTATGAATAGCGCGATGTAAATGAGTTGGTACGCTTACGTGATGTAACTACGCTCATTTCTAACTCAGTAAGTACTCTTGAGTTAAAATCTGTAATGAGAAGTTCATGCTTCTTTTGCAAGTAAGTATATTCTTACATAGTCTAAACGGCTTAACCAATTTTGATGAGTGAGATATCGTATTAAAATTATTGTTAGTTTTGTGCAAATTGTTTTAGAAAATTAACTAACATTTATTTGTCAAATCTATGATTACTTTTGTGATATTATCATTATAGTTACTAATTTTTTTTGCTATAAAATGGTAATTTGTATGTGTAATAAATCATTATTGAAGCTTCACTTAGATCGTATTTCCTTACATTAAAAGCTTATTCATTCTCATTAGTCATTCTTCAAAGACAAATGTCTCCTTTCATAACAATTAGACGAAGTAAGATTACAAATTACGCAGCCTTTGTTAACACGTTGCTGCTCCCCTTGTGATAAATGATGTACGACCACAGTTAGATATAACACAAACTTAAGCCAACTTACTCCAGAACTTCAAAGGATATCCGTCGCTTTGTTGATCTTATTTGAATATTTTATCAAATGATTGTACTCTAAACTAGATCTTGCTATGAATATATTAAACTCAAATTCAAACAAGTTAATTGGAAGCCTTTCAAAATTAAAAATTATGAAGTAACAAACAAGCAAGCGGCCGCCAGAAGCGAGTACTGGCCATAGACAGCCAATTTTACAGATGCATCTGCCTTTAAACAAAAGAAGGGACGCACAGTAAGGGGATTTTCTCCACCTGTGCATCCCTTCTCCCGCCAAATCTATTTCTCCTTACGATTCTTGTTTTGTATGAAAAGGGTGGAAAGGGCAAGAGTCACTCAGAGTCGTTGGTCTTTGTGAAAATGTATTATACTAAATTCCTCCGCTCCATTAAAATTTTCAAGTCGTATTCTAGAATTTTCCATAATATTTTAAAGTAAAGATTCAAGGACGAAAACATTGGCAATGCAGAATGCAGGAAAAACTATTGGACTTTCACCAAAAGACAAATTATTTACTCTTGTCTTAAATAACCATTTGTATTTGTGTTTTCCCATAGTTGTAGGTGGAGGTCATTTTTTCAACCTTGGTGAAATTCTGGTGCACTGCAGTATTGAAATAGTTCCAACTATGTATGTTTTTAAAAAGGAAAAAAATGCTTCTCCTTGAAATAATGGGCAAAATTTTACAGATAGAAACACGTTCTTTTAAGTGAATAGAAAATTACAAATGCTACTAAACCATCATACTAATATTATAAATGCGAAAGTTTAGATGGATGGAGGGATGGATGTTTGTTAGAGTTTGTAGCCTAAACGACTGAAAGGATTTGGATGAAATTTGGTATAGATGTAGAGGATAGTCTGGAAGAACACATAGGCTACTCACTTTTGTTTTTTTTAATTCCACGCGGACGGAGTCGCGGGCGAAAGCTAGTAATTTAATAAATCTTACTTCTTACAAATATTATAAATGCGAAAGTTTAGATGGATAGATGTTTCTTAGAGTTTGTAGCCTAAACGACTGAACGGATCTCGATGAAATTTGCCATAGACGTACAGGATAGTATGGAAGAACACATAGGTTACACTTTTGATTTTTATGTACCTTTAGAATTTAAAAAGCCAAACATGTAAAAATTAGACTTTTTTCCATAGAATTAGGTGGTACATCGTTACAGATGTAGAGACAAAGCAAATTCCGGCAATATTTAGTCGTGGGCTGAAGGAAGAGTGTTGGCACTTGCGGCGAAGGGCCCTACAGCTGAGGGCGCGGTGTCAAGCGCCTACGTGCCCCCGAGCTTGCCACAAGGCACGGTTTGTGTGTCACTGAGCTTCTACACCTTTGGAATAAATTAAATTCTAATTTTCTTATGAAGATTATATTACTCTCAAATCAATTGAAGAATAAAAAAAAGTTTTAATGTAACATTTTACTTATTTTTTTTAAATATTTGTATACGTTTATTTAGAGACCAAATTAAATACATCATTATTTAATTAACGAAAAATTCATGAAGTTCGTAATTCTATATCTTATTGTAAAAAATGTGAACTTTTCCGCTTGCCGCTTCTTCGTCTTAAGGCACCTTCTTGACTCAAGTAAGCTCTGTGAGGATTCTTCTAGGTCACTAACCCTCCTTTCTTGCATTTCTTGACATGTTTTATGTTGTTCTTATTTTTTTTAACTTTATTTGATGACAAGATAAGTTTTGAATTATCGTGTAAATTACTTGAATCAATTTAAAAAAGTCTTTTGTTTTCAAAAAACAAAATAATAGTAATGTATCCCAATTTAGTTTTCAAAGTTATGTTTATCTTGTGTTGTGTGATAAAATGTTTCTATATGTGTTTCGATTGACTGTAATAGACGTTTTCAATAAACAAGAAACCAATTAACTAGGAAGCAATCCATCTTATTCCTAAGGGATAACACTGCATCGCAACGTATCTCATTTCCCTATGACAGGACATGTCATATCCGTCTATAGACTGAACATTGTGTATGTTTTATAGTTTTATACCCTGTGTATTTTATAAAATGATTCTTTTTTATTTTAATTAAATATTTAAGCACAGCATTAAAGCGATTTGCGATAGTAAGAAGCCAACAACTCATTGAAAATGCAATCAAAAACCGCATGCTATTTGCGCACGTTGTATGCTCTGAAAATAAAGGTTGCGGGTGGTGATGGCATCTACGGCTCAAAATATTTTCGACTGTTTGTGATATTGACATTGGTGTAGTGACTTATTAATTTTTGTATTTTTTAGAAATAACTTTATATTAAGTGTGTGTTTTATATAAGTTGTAATCATTTATCCTTTAATTTTTAATTAATTTATACTCCCAAGTAGGGTTGGCGACAGGCAGGCGGCCGGCCGCACAAATACATAAGCCAAAACAACAAGGTAAGAAGCCAAGAATATAATATCGCCGTAGATGAAGCTATCAGTTCTCAGAATAATTAAGTTCATTAGTGTGGATTTCACTAAGGTATTGCTTAAGTACTCACAAAATGACTCTGAGTAGAGTAAGATTTAAATACATCTGTATTACTGCAGTAGAGATTTTTCTAAAGTAACATTCCCTAAACATTTTCTCAATTTTCTCTGTAAAATAAGACAGTGCCTTAGGCTGTTTTTTCGCCTTGGAAAATTTTAATATTTCCGCTTCATTATACCAGTTTGAACAATACAAACACCTCATTCGGCCGACTTTAATTTTACCTACGCTTCTTCACATTCACAGTTTTATTCCGAATACTTTTTTGATATATTTTAATTATTTTTTTTTACTATCTCATCCATCATTATAACGAACATTATAGAATTTTTTCATAATAAACGAATACTGAAAATACAGATACTGCATTTCTTAGTTATTTTATGGTTATTTAAGTAGTCTTTTAGTGTAGAATTTTTATACTAAATCATACTAATCATACTATCATACTAATATTATAAATGCGAAAGTTTAGATGGATGGATGGATGGATGTTAGAGTTTGTAGCCTAAACGGCTGAACGAATTTCGATGAAATTTGGTATAGATGTAAAGGATAGTCTGGAAGAACACATAGGCTACTCACTTTTGATTTTTTTAATTACACGCAGACGGAGTCGCGGGCGAAAGCTAGTCTACACTAAAATCCTCTCACAGTTCGAAAAAAAATCATCACATGACTACATAATGATAGAGTGTGTAATAAATTACTGATATAATATTATACTTGAACAATATATGCGAATATTACAAGCAATTCTAGTTAATAAATTGGAATTTGTTTTCCTCTTCGTAGTGGAGAAAAACAAGTTGTGTAACATCATTGTTATCCACATTCAGCTCAAAGATTACATAAGTATTTTCGTAATTAAGCTATATCATATCAAATTTAATATACTAATTTTCTACGCTATCGGAAAGAAACGTCTTTTATCTGAATCTTTATTAGCAAGTGACGAGACAAAAATGTTGCTCTAAACAAGGTGATCTAATTTCTTTTTAAACCCAAACATGTATTATAAAAAAATAGAGATCATTTTCTACATGTCCAGTAACTTAAATTCAAAATATGATTACAAGGACTTCTACAACATGATTAGACAACATAAGAATAATTATGCTTTAATTATTCTTATGTTGTCTAAATGTAAATGCAAGTTAAATATTCGGTTTGCCGAAATTATATTCATACGTTTGAGGAAACATTTTAAAATGTCGCATTCAAATAATCTTCTTTTGACACGAACTTACACGCGATCGCATCGTTCACGGCGAAATCGGTCTGCGATCTTAGACTTGGTTTCGATATAATAAAAATGTGAAAATATCATTTCAATATGTATCTATGAATTTTAAATTTCAACATCTGAATCTTTAGAAATGTTGTTCTAACAATTTTCGTATAGAAAAGACATCTTTAAAACCAGAAAGGGGCAAACTAGCGTACAAAAAGCTTGACACCGCTCTTCTTATAAATTATATTATTTTGTCAATCATGCAACAGACATCCACTCTAAAACTGCACTTTATTCATTTCATTCTTGAGTACAGTTATGTGCCTGATTAGTGAGAATTTTGCTCTATCATGGTATTATTTATACTTCCCTAGTACATCTTAACGGTACATAAGGAAACGAAAGACGCGGACCTCTCACCAGTACAAAGACACGTAGAGTTTCTGAGTAGCGTCGGTATTAATGTCTACATACTAATCCTACCTAAGCTTATAACTTATCTAACATACTCTTTGTACACGATATCCATTTCTTTTGTTATTGTTACATTAGATTGTTTCCTTATTTTGTTATGGATTGTTTACACTAGGAAGTAGACTACTTTAGCTTTACAACTGAAGGATATGCCGTTAGTTGTAGAATATCAGGTTGCCTTTGTTACTCTTTAAAACCACGGTGAGATTGGTCTCGCTAAAAATTTGATTTGAAATTATCAAATCATTTAAACGTATAATTTTCAAAATAAATGTATAAAACTTGCAGGCGCTTTCTAGTAAATTATTTAATATCGAACCATTAGTAAAAATTATTGACCTAAAACAGCTCAAATGGATAAAAAGCTTTACATTAGCGAATTAGTGACGTTGTAATTTAGTCTAGACGTTACAAAGCTCAAAATTATATAGCACCATTATGATATCGTCAAAAATATACTACTTGTAATATGACTTTTAACGGTATGCTGCTAGAGTACATTATTGAAGGAAATGAAATGGTTATAAAATCACTTTTGCACAATGGCTGTAGTCACGCATACGCATAAAACAAAATGTATGGCTGTTATACTATTAACTAAAAGTAGCAGTCATAACGTTTTCTTAAGATTTGCGTTAAAATAAACTAACAACTGGTAAATGGTATAAATAAAACAAAAACCTTTTTAACATAAATAAGAGATGAAATATAGGTTTGTATATAATTCATAGATGATTAATTAACTTAATTGTACCATAAGTTGATATTAATTAATTTTAAAATTATCAAAAGTAAATTTTCATACCGTGATTTAGAAAATGTATAGTGTAGTACAGCGCCATCTATCAATGCAACGACGACAAATATGACTAAAATGATTTCATTTAAAACTCTTTACTAAAAGGATTTAAAACAGAAGCGTAAAGCTCAAACTAAATTAGCCGCGAAGGGACGCGAAAAATCCAATTAGGCGTGAAGTAATTACAAAAACCTCGACGGACTCCTCAGCATTTAGTGAAATTTAAAAGGAAAGAGTTAAGCCAACTGATTTGGCGCTCAAAGATAAATGTTTCCCTTAGGGAAACCTTTCCGAAAGTTGCCGGCCTTTCGCTAATTATAATATTAATAATTTAAACTGAAAATCCCACGTTCCCTATTGGGCTTCCTATTAAGAAATTATTTACAAAATTAGTGTGAAATATACTTAAATATAGCAAACTACACATTGTTACGATATAATTCAAAATAGATTTAACTAGTAAGTAGTAGTAGAAAATCTAATAAGAATATCGTCCACTTTTGTCGCGTGATTTTTAAATGTCAAAGCACTAAGTGGGTTAGTGATCTGGTACAATCAATAAAACAGTCCAATATAATGGGTTTTCATAGCTTTTGTTGTATTTTTAAACATTGGTTATAATGACGTAATCCCTATGTTTTACTTTTGATAAACTGCTTTTATTTTCTTAGGGTTAAAACAATTGACAAGCGTGAAAACAAGAAATGAATTCAAGAAAAAAGTAGTCTCTAACCCTTGGAAATTCGCTTCTAAAGTGAAGTATAAATATACTGCTTTTATAAAGAAAGTGCAAGACAATTTATAAACCACCGTTCTTGTCTACTGAGAAAGCGTTTCTCCATTTCGCTGGATATCTAATTCATATCGCCACTAGAGAGATATTAACTTTAAGCAATATATACAGAGCCGAATAAGAAGATTACTAAGTAAGAATTAAGTGTAAATTTAGGTTTATATTATTATTTTCATAGTACCAACAATCAGAATATTCATAGTACTTGCTATTGAAAACTAACTTTTCCGCGACGGAGCCAGACCGCAAAATATTTATAGCAACAACGTTCGAAGTAGCATTGCATGTCTTTAAACTTTAAATCCCAGTTGTCAAAACTTATCTATATCTATATCTATATCTATACTAATATTATAAAGAGGAAAACTTTGTATTTTTGTATTTTTGTATTTTTGTATGTATTGAAATAACTCAAAAACTACTGCGCCGATTTTAAAAATTCTTTCACCATCAGAAAGGTAATTTATCTGTGAGTAACATAGGCTATATTTTATTATTACTAATGTTTAGGAACTATTAATAAACAGCGTGTTTCTGGACGCCGGCATCAAAAATTCACTAAACTTTAACTTTTCTTGGCTTACGCTGCCTAAACCGTTAGAGGTATATAAAAATGATGTATGAAAGAATTGTAGATCTTATAAAGTTCTACAGAAAAGTGCGCGATAGCATATATCTATCTTTAACGGTTTTCTTACAGTAACCACTTTTGTGTTTACAAAATGAATTAAAAATCCAACGCTATTTGCAGCGTTCTTTTATTGGTTTCAATATTAATCCTTATCCAAATAAATGCGTTTGTTGTCAGGAGAATTTAATGTAGAATAAAATTGTCATTTACAGTATTAAAATTGGACTAATAGTTTAGAAGATATCGCGAACACAAACAATAAGGGTAACCGAAAAATCAGCTTACAAGCTACCGGGCATAGATATTTGGAATCTTGCATCGGTAGATTTCTGTTATTACGTAGATTACTACTAAGTTAATACTTTTGGTAATAGGTTTAAAAAAGGGCGAACGTAATAGGTTATATTTGTAATTTCACGCGGGCGAAGTCGCGAGCAACGGCTCGTCTATATCTATACTAATATTATAAAGAGGAAAACTTTGTATTTTTGTATTTTTGTATTTTTGTATGTATTGAAATAACTCAAAAACTACTGGGCCGATTTGAAAAATTCTTTCACCATCAGAAAGGTAATTTATCTGTGAGTAACATAGGCTATATTTTATTATTACTAATGTTTAGGAACTATTAATAAACAGCGTGTTTCTGGACGCCGGCATCAAAAATTCACTAAACTTTAACTTTTCTTGGCTTACGCTGCCTAAACCGTTAGAGGTATATAAAAATGATGTATGAAAGAATTGTAGATCTTAAAAAGTTCTACAGAAAAGTGCGCGATAGCATATATCTATCTTTAACGGTTTTCTTACAATAACCACTTTTTTGTTTACAAAATGAATTAAAAACCTTACGCTATTTGCAGCGTTCTTTTATTGGTTTCAATATTAATCCTTATCCAAATAAATGCGTTTGTTATCAGGAGAATTTAATGTAGAATAAAATTGTTCTTTACAGTATTTAAATTGGACTAATAGTTTAGAAGATATCGCGAACACAAACAATAAGGGTAACCGAAAAATCAGCTTACAAGCTACCGGGCTTAGATATTTGGAATCTTGCATCGGTAGATTTCTGTTATAACGTAGATTACTACTAAGTTAATACTTTTGGTAATAGGTTGAAAAAAGGGCGAACGTAATAGGTTATATATTTGTAATTTCACGCGGGCGAAGTCGCGAGCAACGGCTCGTCTATATCTATACTAATATTATAAAGAGGAAAACTTTGTATTTTTGTATTTTTGTATGTATTGAAATAACTCAAAAACTACTGGGCCGATTTGAAAAATTCTTTCACCATCAGGAAGGTAATTTATCTGTGAGTAACATAGGCTATATTTTATTATTACTAATGTTTAGGAACTATTAATAAACAGCGTGTTTCTGGACGCCGGCATCAAAAATTCACTAAACTTTAACTTTTCTTGGCTTACGCTGCCTAAACCGTTAGAGGTATATAAAAATGATGTCTGAAAGAATTGTAGATCTCAAAAAGTTCTACAGAATAGTTCGCGATAACATATATCTATCTTTAACGGTTTTCTTACAATAATCACTTTTTTGTTTACAAAATGAATTAAAAACCTTACGCTATTTGCAGCGTTCTTTTATTTGTTTCAATATTAATCCTTATCCAAATAAATGCGTTTGTTGTCAGGAGAATTTAATGTAGAATAAAATTGTTCTTTACAGTATTTAAATTGGACTAATAGTTTAGAAGACATCGCGAACACAAACAATCAGGGTAACCGAAAAATCAGCTTACAAGCTACCGGGCTTAGATATTTGGAATCTTGCATCGGTAGATTTCTGTTATTACGTAGATTACTACTAAGTTAATACTTTTGGTAATAGGTTGAAAATAGGGCGAACGTAATAGGTTATATTTGTAATTTCACGCGGGCGAAGTCGCGAGCAACGGCTCGTCTTAGATAAATACCAGGCTGCGGTATTATTTTGATTCAAGACTCCACTTTTTGTGTATGTATAAATTGTGTGAGAGAGGATATGCTTAAGAAAGGAGTGAATTCAGATATGACGGCTGATAGAGATGTATGGAAGAGCAGCACATACTGTGCCGACCCTCCGTAAGGGATAAGGGCAAGTGGATGATGAGTTGCAAAAGAAGGATTGTTACTAGGTTCAACACTATACTTAACTATTACATTAATTAAGTTTCACTAAAGTTTCCAATACTTTTCCTGTTTTTCTTATCTTATTGAAGAGACATGAAATTTTCTTACTGACTCTATTGGCTTACCCAACTGCCGGGCTGCCGGCGACGGAGCTTTGAACAAGATTACTCGGCTCAGCTATAGATTACCGCGGTTGGTTTATACTGAAGAAGTTAACTATAAACTAAAAAATGACGAAAGAAAATAATTACAAACAGTAAAAATGTAATAGCAGCAAAGCTACACGACTTATTGAGTGTTAGTAATATTTTAAACCAAGTATGTCCTCTCTATTCGAACCACTTTTTGCCTAAATTATTCGAACTATTGAAATGAGTATATTAGAGGAAGTTTGAGAGTAGCCCCAGTGGTTGAGAAAATAAGGAGTAAAAGGTTAGAGTGGTATGGGCATGTTATGAGAAGGGATGAATCGCATGTAACAAGACGGACGTTAGTTATGAATGTGGAGGGGTACACCGGTAGATGTAGACCTAGAAAGAGATGGATGGATTGCGTGAAAGGTGACATGATCAAGAAGGGAGTGATGACTGAGATGACGGATGATAGAGTGCTTTGGAGAACGAAAACCTGGTGCGCCGACCTTACGGGAGTAGGATAAGGCAGGGGAGATGATGATGATATTCGACCTTTTGATGCATTTATTATATTTTCCCCTAAATATCATTACCTGATGACGATAAACAATGAGTTTATTTTATTAATTATAATTAACACAAACCAACGTCGCCGAATGGAATTAAATACGAAAAAAGATAAAGACATTTCAATATTGTAATTAACTATCGCTTTTAACAATATTTTAACGTGATTACTGTATGAATCATAGGGTATTCGAGGCTAAAGCGATTTATTCGGCCGGCAGTTTAGGCAATTATCATCATTCATATTTGTAATAACGTCACAGAATAGCCTCTGTTCGACGCTCAAACGTATGTGCTCAAACGTTTAACGTTACCACTTCAGATAAATATGTCGCTATTGTGATATGAATTACTGAGACATTTATCGTCCCCTTTTTTCAGTAAGATTTATGATATTTCCGTGATGAAGATATATTGCTAAGAATAATATAGTTAGAATTCGACTTGAAAAAAGATTGACAGTATTTAAACAGATCGATTTTTTATCTTATGCTGGGTTTCTGAAGTTTCCATATATTTTATTATTAGTCATTGATTCATTAGTGTTACCATTGGAACCAGTAGCACTAACGAATGTTTAAAAGTAGCTAGGAAACTGGCCATTAAACAAATATTTGGATAAATTATTAAAATGCATAAAGTATATAGTCATTTTAGTTATTTAGAGTTAATTAATTATTGAAAAGTACTTACTATTTAGAGCTACTGTGTGTAGTGTTTAAGTTGTCAAGACAGTCGATAACTTTCGAGTGAAAATGACTCAAGCAAAAAACAGTGAAGTAAATTTTTAATAACAAAACCCATTTTTATCTTTAGAAATATTTTTCATACTTATCTGTCAAGAGATTTAAGCTTAACAAGAGTCGACGTGATTCGCAGCGTTATCTTTGCTAATTAGAAAGACTACGGCTTTGCAAATTAGCGGCTTTGCCATTTGAAATGCGAGAGATACCGGCTTAATTGAATTTTAATTATTACCAGCCTATTGTTTATTATTTAATTTACCTCTAACTCGAATTTATTTCTATCGTTATAACCATTGTCTGAAAATGTAGAAATTACTTTCTACAATATGAAAATAGATGTAAATTTAGTCAGGTACATGTAATACAGCCTTTGCCGCCTTGTGTATTTTTTATAATATACCTATTTCATAAATGGCGGCCGGCCCAGATACCGCTGGCGAGACGCCGTAGAGACCTGCGCGAGCTAGAGTCGATCGACTGGCAGGCGACGACGCAGGACAGACGACGTTGGCGCTCTCTCGTGTCGGAGGCCAAGACCCACTTTGGGACGCTGCGCCAACGCAGTAAGCAAGTATTTCATAAACGAATCAATATTTAATTAGGGGGGGAACCTTGCCTTTTTAACTACATAAATAGTTTCGGTCGCAAAAAAACGCTCCTTCCTTGATAATGTTAGTTCTAGTAATAATAAATGTATCTATTTTCATTTATAAAACGTCTTTAATTGTATAATAGTCGTGCAACATTTTTAGTTCTGTTGAAAATTACATTTTCCAGAAATAATTTAGCTATAAACGAATTCGTTTGCGAGCAATCAATCACACGTCGTAGTGGAATTCAACAAGATATAAAATTTTCATCCATCATCCGATGAGTTAATATTCCACGAATTCTTAAAATAACACATTACATCACCATCTATACTTCTATATCTATCTATACTAGTCTATATCTATATCTATACTAATATTATAAAGAGGAAAGATTTGTATTTTTGTATGTATTGAAATAACTCAAAAACTACTGTTCCGATTTTAAAAATTCTTTCACCATTAGAAAGGTTATTTATCTGTGAGTAACATAGGCCATATTTTTTATTATTTTTAAATTTCACGCGGGCGAAGTCGCGAGCAACAGCTAGTTCGTTATAAATGCGAAAATGGATGGATGTTTGTTACTGCTATATAAGTCATTTGTAGGATATAGTCAAAAAGAGTTCATAGACTACTTATTATTTTTAATTCCGCACAGATAAAATCGCGGGCAATTGCTACTATTGACAGAAATAAAACTTTATGACTCTCGGGGGGATCGAAAAAAGTGTATTTTATTATAATAAAAGTGAAACTTCGTTTTTGATGACAGTATTGAGATGTGATACATTTGAAACAAATGTCTGTCAATCCTTGGGCTTTAACTGTTTTTGATATCGAAATATGTGATAAAACTTTTACGTTTTTGTACCTCTATCAAGTTTATTAGATGTCAAAAATACTATTATTTTTTATTGTAAGGCATTCCTGTACAATGTAATTCAATTACAATGAATTGTAAAAATTTAAATAATTGCAGTAGTCAAAAATGTTTATGGATTTTAATTTAAAACAAATGCTAAGCGAGAAATTGTTCCTTTATTCATATCTTTTTATTATAGTTAGCATGATATGAGCGTATTCTAAACTTAATTACACCAAATCACATGATAAAAATACGTTTACCTATTAATGTCACGACATTAGATTTTTTAAACCAAATTACGTCATTATGTGGTCATATCCAAATGTCACCCGGGGGATAGCCGTTTTTTACAAGTCAATCATAATGTGTTATTAATATGATCCGTATATAAAATCACATTGTATTGTAGTATTTAGTATTTGTCTATATCTATACATGTAATAAAATTGGAGTGTCCATTTGTAATATCAATAGAAAAATTCCTGATTTCAAGAAGATAGAAACGCATATACGTCGCGTTGCTAATAACGAAAATCTCATTTTTTTGTCAGTCTATCTTTTTGTCTGCAAGCCGCGTTTGTTCCGTGTAATCTCCGAAACGACTGGGCCGATATCAACGGAACTTTCACTAGAGGGCAGCTGACATGGATAGTCATATTATAGGCTATTTTTTTTTATTCCGCGCTGTCAAAATGGCGTAACGGGAGGTCTAACGAAGTTTGCGGGCGACAGCTCGAATAAACTAAACATGTACAATTTTGACATATAGTGAAAAAGTAACCTAAAAAATGTTTAAACAGAGACGCGACGCTACAACAAAGAAAGCCAAGTAACAATCGTCTTTAAGATGGATCCGAAACCAGTCGGTGTCACAGGAAAAAAAGACCTAATTATATATAAGCTGTGGCTATAATGATTGATTTCTAAAAAAAAATTAAAACCCGTGGATTTTATTAACGTGATTAGATCATGGTAGAGACAAGAATCCTGTTTCATA
Organism: Papilio protenor; assembly: GCA_029286645.1. NCBI lineage: Eukaryota > Metazoa > Arthropoda > Insecta > Lepidoptera > Papilionidae > Papilio > Papilio protenor. Next base: position 5,721,265 of record JAGSMZ010000007.1, on the reverse strand, counting down.
CGAAATTATTTGATTATTTCTATGTTTTCTATTCAGTTGAAATAAGTATTATAAACTTGTCATAAACAATCTAAAACAAACCGACGCGACCATTCGTTAACTGAATAAATTACAAAGTTGACTTATTAAACATCATTAAACTCCCGGCTGAAGTTGGCTCGGAAAAGTTTTCAAAATGGCCGTATTTATTTCCGTGTTTACAAGTTCCTTACAATATTTGTCGGTGTTTTGTTTAAAGCGATGGAAAATTTTCGTTGTTACGTTCGGCAATTTCGCTTTTATGGATGTTTTAAAATTTTTTAACATGTTACCGACTACACAGCAATTTAGTTTAATGCGAAATAAAATTCAAAATTTAACAATTTTTAGTGGTTAGTCAAATTGGTATCATATTAGTGGAGCTACGAGCTGTGGGCTACATGCTACAAGCATCGGGTTACGTGCTCCGGGCTACGGACAACGTGCTACGAGCTAAATACTTAACACAATATCACGCAAAAGCAACCCGATCACAATGAGGTTTGGTAGCGAGCCAAACCAATAGCCACTAATACTCACTAATAATGCAAATAAACAACAGTCAATCTTATTTCTTTGGAATTAAGCTTTCAGTCAATTGAAACAAAACTTTTGAACGTCCTGACTTTCAAAGCCGTGGTTTTAAATGTTTATTATAAACGTTAAACACTTTGTAAGTAGAGTTTTTCTTAAACCAACGAGTATCATAGACTTTTCTTAATTCCACGAGTATTCCTCGTATAAACTTTGAAGCGTTCCTCTTTTGTTTCACAAGCGTTAGTTCATCTTTCATGTAACGAAATTCACGTGTCCTTTTTTTCATTTGATAGTCCGTCAATTGTTAGTACGTTAATAAAGTTAAGGATCCACATAAATATTTTAAGTTACGCTATGATTCTAAGCTAACAGCATCATATTATCACCGCATTCACAACCAATGTGTTACAAGGTCGTCACGCGGACAAAAGCACAAAAGCCACAAAGCGAATGTTATAAAAAACCCTAATTACAAAACGCTTTATTCAAATTTCTCTTACATTTTATACCGAACGTGGTTTTTATACGAATACCCGCACACGTACATTGAAAGAGAACAGTTTGAAAACATTTTGTTTGTCCAAACGTAGGCAAAAACGTTGCGACGCGTTATGGCATCGCGCCAACCTCATATATGGAACACCTGTGTTTTGCAAAACAACCAGTAGGTTTGTAATCATTAGCACTACTAACTTTTATAATAAACTCCCCACAAGTACTGTCAGACTGTTAATAAATAACCCATCTTTAAGTTACACATAACTTAGTTAAGAAAATATATTTCTAACGAGCTGTCGCCCGCAAATTTCGTTAGCGCAAATTTATACCACCACCACTCGTTACGCCATTTTGACAGTGCGGAATTAAAAGAAAGTAGCCTAAAATAAGCCTATCCGTGTCAGCTCCCTTCCAGCGAAAGTCCCGTCGAAATCGGCCCAGCCGTTTCGGAGATTACCCGGAACAAACGCGGCTTGCGGACAGACAGACAAATATTTTTTAAATGCGATTTTCGTTATCAGCAACGCAAATACATCATCTTCCCGAAATCTTGAATTTTTCTTTTGATATTACAAACAGACACTCCAATTTTATTATATGTATAGATAGATATAGATATAAATGTTAAGTATATCTGTTAGATTTACTGCTAACAACTTCTCAAAATAATCTAAAACTAAAACTGCATAAGATATTTCGATACAAAGATCATTCCGAAATCGGAAACTTGCCTTTGAATTGTTTCAAAAGCTCCCAAAACTATTGAAATAATACCTATTCTTGTGAATATTGTTCGAGCTAGTTGCTGAGACATCTACGACCGATTCGGATCATCACCAAAACTTTCACGACGTGCTTCCCTTCCGCACTTAAAGTAGACAGGTAAACTTTGTTGAAAAGTTCAAAAGTCTTAGTGCTTGCTAGTAAAAATATCGATAGCAATCAAACCTTTAAAGATATAATATTATACATTTGAGTAAAACATGTGTAATTTATCTATACTATTATAAAGAGAAAAGATTTGTATTTTTTTATGTATTGTAATTTAAAAAAAACTACCGATTTCTACGTTATCACTGAGTAACATAGGCTATACTTTTATAATGTTTTTTAATTTACACACGTTATATCATAATTATTGAAGATCATATTTTGATGACTAACAATGTGTGTAAAAATATACAGAACAAATTGGATAGTTTACATTATTCTGGAATATTAGTTTACTATGAACAAGCTATGCTAAAATTACAAATCAGTACTTTCTGAAACTTTTTATGAACCTAAAACTTCTCCTTCTTTACTATTCCTCAATTTCTCCGTCCAAAATTAACCGAATTTAAAAAAAAGCAAGAACAATGACATTGTGATACATAATGTGGTGTGACGTGTTTTGTGGACGCAACAGCGGGCAGTGGGCCGTGGGTTGTAGGGTGACTTCAAGGCCGCTCCACGATCGATGGCTGGACAATGGACGTTGAAACGTCACGATACTTTATAATACATTTTCTACAATACCATGATAATTGGGGAAAGAAGGAAAACCGGATACATTACAGAATAATATAATCTTAAAATACTTAGACACAAAACTATAAAAAGGCGTTGTATTGATTATGTTAAATTTATTTTATTATTAGAAGCTTTAATTTACTTATACTTACTATAAACTTTAAATAAAACAAAAGCAAAAAAACTTGGAACCTCATAAGTCGCCTAACTATTATTTTTATTTTGTTAAAACCAAAACTATAACACTCCAATACAGTTGATGTTTTTTTGTAATATCATCAAGAAATGTTTATAAACTACTAGCTTTAGGCCACGACACCGTCAGCGTAAAATTAAAAAAAAAAAGTAGTCTATGTGTTCTTCCAGACCATCATCTACATCTATGCCAGATCGAAATCCGTTCAGCAGTTTAGGCTGCAAACTCTTACAAACATCCATCCATTCAACTTTCTCATTTATTATATTAGTAACTAGCTCTTCCTGTGAGGCTTCATCCGCATGACATTATGAAAATTTTATTTTATTGTTAACATTTGTCAAATTATCAATAGCAAATGTCAAAATGACATCACATGACAAACCTTGGCAATCTTGCTTCCTAGATGTTGGCAGCAACTTATGGTCTCTTTCCCACATTAGGGTATTTATCCAAAATATTTACCTCCTAAGTTTAATGGCGTGAAAATATATAGCCTAAAGCGTATCGTAAGAGTAGAGTTATTTTATAAAAAAAGGATTATTCAAAAATATGCTATAATTGCTGACATCTTAGGCAACAAAGAAGTACATATGTGTTTACGCTTTATTATAATAGTATAGATGTAAGATTATTTATGATTCCCTAACAATAACAAAAAAGCAACAGAAGTCAATATTGACAATCAAAACATATTCTAGCAAACAAATAAATTGAAGCAATAATATTAAGTACGGTCATACGATATTTATTCAGTTGATTGGATGACGAGGAAAAATTCACGGCTGCGAATAAGATTCATTCTGACAGTCCCCAAACAGGAGATCAATTTACCGCGATACGGAAACGTATTTCGCATTATTTGGTAAACAATACAAAGGTGAAGAATTAATCATTATTGAGAGAATATCTTGTATTAAACGTATAACGGAATTTACTTCCCTTCACCACTAGTTTGAGGGACGGTCTGTCCTCGGCGGTTTTTCCAAATCAGTACCTACGATTTAGAGCGCGCGAACATCTTTGACTAAACTATCGCACAACTGATTAGACTTGTTTTGATTCCTAAGAGCTTAGATTTAGTTTGTTAGAGTTTGTAGCCTAAACGGCTGAACGGATCTCGGTGAAATTTGGCATAGACGTAGGGGATAGTCTGGAAAAACACATATATATGTCTTTTGGTTCCTTTTTAATTCCACGCGGACGGAGTCGCGGACGAAAGGTAGTAAATAAAGATCAACTAATTACTAAACTTAAATTAACAAATCTCGGAACACAACACGAGTACGTCCATACCACTAATGCTTAGTTCAAAGTAAAACTTTTTGAGTAGTCTACTTAACTCCTCAATGAAACTTTGGCAGCCTGCCTTTGAATTAAACGCTAATTTAAGCAGCTTGCCAATCACGTTTAGAAATCGAGTTTAAAACTGAATGAAACTTATTATTAATAAACACGAAAATTAATGTCAAAATAAATTCATTAATTTTTCAGTTAATTGGTATGTTTGATTTTCTATTATTAGTAAGGAATTTTCTTGCGACGAAATTCAAATACAAAATGTTGGTGGTTTTAATATTCAATTGGTATATTATTAGACTAGAAATAGCTGCTTTTATCGAACATTAAAAGTGTCTGACTTTATTTATTTATGGAATGTTGTTTAATATTTGAATTTTCAATTATTTGTGAACGACCGAATTGTACAGAATTTTCTGAAATTACTTTTGTATTGCTTCCTACTAATAACTTACAATTATAGCTTTGGTTTGTTATTAAAAGTTACTTAGTTATTTATGTATACAGTGTTACATAATCTATTTTCAAGATTTAATAAACTAACATAAACTTCCATTTGCTAACAGCTGTACGGGGACATAATAATGTCGGTTTAACTAATGAAACAAATATAAATATTTAGATATTAGATATAAGGATGGATGTATATTATGACATCTCCAGAACGACTCAACAGTTTTCTATGAAATTTGGCAAAGACAAATTAAAAACATAGCCTGAAAAAACGCGTACTTATTACGTTTTTTCTAAATTGAAACTATATTATCTTTTTACACATTGAGTAGTATCTTTCCCTCGCTTGTACATAATACGGTCAAATGTCTAGCGAGTCCTTTATTACGCAAATATTGTAGAGGCAAGTAAAGTGTTATCTATACCAATATTATAAAGAGGAAAGATTTGTATTTTTGTATGTATTGAAATAAATCCAAAACTACTGGGCTGATTTAAAAAGCTACGTTATTAGTGAGTAACATAGGCTATGTTTTTTTATTATTTTTTTATTTCACAGGGGCGAAGTCGCGAACAACAGCTAGTCTTTAAATAAAGGTGAACCAATACCGATTAACACGATCAATGGATATCATGAATAATTATAAGGTCATTCATGTCGTCAATCGATTGCACGCTAGTGACGGCCTTCTTACATCCTACATTACCATACTGCATCACCTACTGACCTAACTCTACGGAATATTCAGCATTACATGCATTATCTTACTTTCATATGGATTTTCCCGCTAGAATCTAGACCCGCCATGCATTTGAAATCCACGAGATGTGGGGGAATCTTAAAAATGAAACAATTTGAAATCAACCTGCAAAAAATTTCTTGCAAATACTTTTTTATTTGTATAAAACATCCATAAATCTGAGCATACGAATTCGGATAGGGATAATGCTTACGATGTGCTTTTTAAATATGCTTTTATACAAATGTGTAAACCTAGCTAAGCGTATTACATTTTATTTAGACATCTTCACGTAAAAGAAACATTACATCAAAGTTTAAAATAATCATATAGAAAATGCTTAGTACAGTTTCCACAGCCTGGTTGTCAGATTCAGCGTTTTCTGCTTCTGTGAAAAATCGTCGCAGCGTACTTGTTGCTTTGGACATTGTTATTGTATAATAACATTGCTATGTTACATCATATTTTACTAAACGTCCTGAAAAAAATATAACGAACTACATGCAAACATCGTCTTTCGTTCCTCTTTGAAGGAATAATTTATTAGTATAAAGATAGAAAAACGCTACGAAGTAGCAGCGAAATTAGTAAGAAAAACAATAGAATTAATACTAACCAATATATGTATCTTATACTTAGAAGGTTAAGACGCACTTTTTACATGTCCTTAATTAATTCTAAAATAGCAACTTCTTTATAAGCTTGTTTGTAAAATAAATTGACACAAAATACTGTACAATTAAAAAGTTTGGATATTAATCGAAAACTTTTAAACTTCGTCAAATTGACCGTATTTACGCTTCGTTTTGTTTTATGTAAATTCGTCAGTATTGGCTAAAAGGCAATATTTGTTTGCGAAAACAAGCTCTAAAGTGTTGATTTTTGACCGTATAAAAAGTGATGAATGGTTTAACGCTGGCAGTTTGCCAAATATATCGCCATTAGAAAAGAACGATGTGACGTAAAACTGACAAGGGAATTGCGGATATACTAACATTGTTACAATACTAAACTAAAACTAAACGCTCCCAAACTAACTGGTATTTAGATATAAACCCCTACAGGCATTAATCTCAAAAAACTCAGGGATAGATTATGAATATAGTAACACCTCACACCTCACACCTCACACCTCACAATGAAATAATAACATTTAGAGCAGGCGCATCTTTGACTAAACTATCACACTGTAATGCGATTGTCGATTGTTTCGCCGTCAATTTTTTTTTAATAATATAAGGCAGCAAAGGAGCAAGCGGTCACCTGAATCCAATTCAATTCAACTGTTTAGTTGCACAACTAAAAATCGAGTAGTGTGCGCACCTCCATATAAGCCCATAGGAATGAAAGCGAGACTAAACAGTTGTGCGATACTCTTATATACCAGTGGAATTTATTACCCTCCTATCAGTCGGACAAAAATTATATAGTGACTGTCAGATCGTATACCTATAATATACTCGTAGTCAACATAAGCTTTCATCCGTCAACTTTGAAAAATATATAAAAAGTGGAATTATTGTTATTTAATGCGAATTTTTTTGATTACTTTTTATTCAACATTTTTCATTTGCAAGCTTCAAATCTCTTGAAAGTAGCTTCAGCGGTAGCACGCTGCTGACGCCCTTCCATTGCTTTGTTTCTGTTATTAGCTAGATTAAAACACATTTAATTTAAAATGTAATAAAGTAGTGCTTCTTCGTGAGTATTTACTTTACTTTAAGTTATATTATTGTACCAAATGGCGCCTAAGCAAATTCCTGTGATAACGCACCAAACTCAAAAATAAACAACTAACGTTGCATAAAATCATGAATCCCGTTACCAAGGATTTCATTACGAAATGTTTAATTATGTTATTTTATTTATTATTTATTTATTTATTTTATACTTCGCACCAATAATACATCAGAAAGCTTAAATTAACTAATTACTAGGTTTGCGCAAGGGCGGCCTTATCGCTAAGAGCGATCTCAATTTTACAGGATACAGTATTATTTAAAAAAAAACATCATGTAATCACAATTTAGTAACACGTTCATTCCAACGTGCACGTGTCATGTTATCGTGGACGCATTGTTTATTTTATCAAGTTAGTTACAACTTAAATTGATCTTTAGCTTTCAAAATAACACAGAATATTATCTCCGTTACCCTTGTCAGCAAAACAATCGCGCTGAAAGCTGTATAATAACAAAAACTCAACGTTCAACGCCTCTAAAAGGGCTCGATGGACCTTTTCATGACTCGATTAATGATGTTTTTCATACAAAAACTCTTGTATCTGTATTCATAACCGTTTTGTTTAGCTCCGAGGTATGCGGGTAGGACGAGATCTCTGGCCTACAGCCAACATGTTAAACTTACGAGTGTAATAAAGACTTGTATCTAATAAGTTAAGTATTAAAACCATGATTTATTCTGAATTCAAGTTTTGTTCTTTATAAGTACAGTGTAAAAAAATCTTTACGTTTACCGAAAAATAATTTCAATATACAATACAGAAATTAAGTGCTATGAAAACTTATACATTTTAACCTTAAAACCATCCTATTTCAAGTTGAATCATACTTCATACTAATATTATAAATGTGAAAGTTTAGATGGATGGATGGATGTTTGTTAGAGTTTGTAGCCTAAACTCCTTAACAGATCTCGATGAAATTTGGCAAGGATGTAGAGGATAGTCTGGAACAACACATAGGCTATTTAAGTTTGTTTTTTTCTTTAATACCACGCGGACGGATGTGCGGGTGAAAGCTAGTATTTTAATAAATACAAATCATGAAAATTCGTCTTCATTTTTACCGTTTCATGTTTAAAAGCGGTTGATATTTTGACAAATTAACGAAAAAGTCGGCGAGGAATCGTAACGAGATTGTTCGCTCCGACATGATCCCCGGAGATTTAGACGTGACCTTATAGACCCTACCTTGTTATCATAATTGCGTATTTTGTTCGACAACGTTCAACAATGAAATAATTCTGTTTAACGTCGAATGAAAATATTTTATAACAACACAATTAATTTTCAATTTTATTTAGGCGTCAATGTATTATGTCTTATTATTACATATTCAAATGTTTTATGCCAGTATTCTATCTTACTAATATTATAAATGCGAAAGTTTAGATGGATGGATGGATGTTTGTTAGAGTTTGTAGCCTAAACGGCTGAACGGATCTCGATGAAATTTGGCATAGACGTAGAGGATTGGCTGAAAGAACACATAGGCTAGTCACTTTTGTTTTTTATAATTCCACGCGGTCGGAGTCGCGGGCGAAAGTTAATAGAATTATATAACTCCCTTTGCATCTGACATCAAAAGGTCCGGACTCAAGTAGGTTTAATTATAATGACGTCACGGCTCCGTGTGGCGTCGGTGGCTGGCGTATCGATCGCTCAAGCCCAAACGGAAACTATTACTAATAAACATGCTACAGCTTTGCCTTAGAAAGTATCCTGCGTCTTTATGGTATCCTGGTAACTTTGAAGCGCAATATAAAGATGAAAACTAAGGTTTTATATAGCGATGCATATTTATTTCGAAGACAGTTAAATTCATTTATGTTATGAAGTAATTTTACTTAATACACGCGTAGCTTAGCGATTAAATGATTAATTAAACTAACTAGGAATGTGTGCTGATATAATTTTTTATTATTTGTTAATATAGTTCGTTCAACTCAGATTACAGAGTTTTCGTAGAGATTGTCACAATCAAATAATTCTTAAATTGTTTGTAAAATAAAACAATTTAGTTAAATCAATATATTAATTTCAACAACAATACAAAGAGAAGTTATCATCCGCAAATGTTTACAAATCGTATTTCGTAAAAACGATTGTCGATGAATTTATTTATTCAACCGCAAATCCGACGCCCTCGGCTTGTTTGTATGAACTTCTTTATAAGAATGACAAAGCTCGAACTTTAGCGTGTGGTAATAATTGGTGACATTCTCACAAAATTATGTCAAACAAACTGATATTATAAATGCGAAAGTTAAGATGGATGGATGGATGTCTGTTACAGTTTGTAGCTTAAAAAGCTAAACGGATTTCGATAAATATGGTAAATATGTAGAGCATAGTCTGGAAGAACACATAGGTTCACTTTTGATTTTTTTTTAATTTCACGAGGACGGAATCGCGGGCGAAAGCTAGTATATTATATATTTGTAAAGATTTCTATGATGACTACATGAAGAAGCAGAGTTAATTAACAGTAACTTAGCTGTCCCTTTGTGCGGATTTAGATAATTTACACTTAGCGACTGCTTAAGAAACGAACGAAAAGTGAACTTAACGAATTAAGAGTTGTTTCATATAAAGTTGCATGAAAAGAAAATATGTTAGCAGTTATTTAACTTTTATGTCAGCATCATTCAGACGATATCTAAGCGTACGAGTTAGTGATTACTATAAATATTATATTAAGCCTCTATGCTAACAAAATTTATTACATTACGTAAACATAAAACACAAACTCAACTTAGCTGGCCGCTCATTATCATAAAAATGCGATCACTTACTTGCGGCTCGTTTCATAACATCAAACAACTCATCCATCGCCGTCAGAAGCTGTTGCTACACTAATCATGTTATTTACTGAACTAAACTAACGAGATATTTATAAGAGAAACTTCAAAGGTATGTAATTTACGTAGACTTATTACAGGAAAAAGTTCTGTGAGTAGTCCGTTTATTTACAATAACTTTATTAAAAAAATAGCTTAATTTATATTATTTTTATATTAAAAATCTGTAAATCAACAATTCAATTGAGCGTCTTTCAATGTATCAAAAATTGAAACTGTCTTTCGATTTACGGAAAATTAAAAAAAAATAATCTTAATTAACTTTTATGTTCTAAAAATCTTGTCCTTTTAAAGCAGTATACAATAGACCTTTTTTAAGCTTTACAGAAAAGCCAGCAACCCAGTGGACAAGTCGTAAAGTCAGTTCATAAATCAAAGTAATTTTGTCGTTACCACAAAGCGTCGTAGGGGCTTATAAATATGCCGAGCCTTTGCCGTGGCAGCTCAAAAATTCTTTGTATTTTTCCTGACATACTGCTGCGAAAATGCTTCGCTGAATATTTCTCGATGGAAACAATTCGTCGACCTTTCATATTCATAGTTATTTGCAAGCAGAATTTTTATTGTTGCTCCATTCTTTTTAATTTAGAAGGATTTTAGAACTTTACATATTTTTGAGAGTACGTTTGATAGGGAACAAGTTATTTTGAAACGTAACATGTTGTGTTTTTAAATCTTACTACTAGTTACTATAGTAATGCGAAAGTTTCTCTAACCATATCTCGATGAAATTTGGCATAGATGTAGAGGATAGTCTGGAATAACACATAGTCTACTTACTTTTGTTTTTTTTTAGTTTCACGAGGACGGAGTCGCGGGAAAAATATAAATACGTTTTAAAATTACTCGACATCCATTTTATTAATAACTAGCTTCCGCCCGCGACTCCGTCCACGTGAATTTATAAAAAACATAGCCTATGTTACTCACAGAAAAATTACCTTTCTAACGGTGTAAGAATTTTTAAAGTCGGCCCAGTAGTTTTTGAGCTTATTCATTACAATCAAACACACAAAGTTTTCCTCTTTATAATATTAGTATAGATGTCTAGCTAATTGTAAGGCTTTTTTTCTAAAAAATAATATACGACGAGGATCGTAAATAATCTCGTAAAGTGATTTCTAAGTAAAAACTCTTTAGCACAAGAACTAAATGAATTACTGAGTAAACTGAACTGTTTTATCGCGCTTGCTAATCGACCAGGGAGGATTAAATACTTCCGAGAAAGGTACGCTTTAATAACGTGGCCGTTCATTTGATTTGATAATTGCAATGCAAACATTTTATAGAAAGTATTTAAAATGTTAAACTTATTTAAAATATGCGGTTTTATTCAAACTAGCTGTTTCCATGCGACTTCATCCGCATAAAATTATAAAAAAATCATTTTATTGTTTACATTAGTCAAATTATCAATTGCAATTGTCAAAATGACATGACATGTTGACAAACCATGGCAACCTTGCTTCCTTGATGTTGGCAGCAACTTATGGTCTCTTTCCCACGTTAGTGTTTTTATCCAAAATATTTACCCCCTAAGTTGAATGGCGTTAAAATATATAGCCTAAAGCGTGACGCAAGTGTAGGGCTTTTTATTAAAAAAAGAATTATTCAAAAATATGCTGTAATTGCTGACATCTTAGGCAACAAAGAAGTGTGTGTTTACGCTTTATTATAATATAGATATAGATATAGATATAGATATAGATATAGATATAGATATAGATATAGATATAGATATAGATATAGATATAGATATAGATATAGATATAGATATAGATATAGATATATAGAAAGAATAGATATAGATATAGATATAGATATATAGAAGTATAGATATAAGATAGTATAGATAGCAATAACTTTAAAACTTACGTGTAATATTTAAATAGACAACTGTTTTTATCCTTAGCATTCTCATCAATTCTTCGTAGAAAAGGAAAAGTATTCAAGTTATCGGAAATCGAAAAGTATAATAAAGGTTGACAGGCCCATTGAATGAGATTACAATTCCATTGTAACGATATTTCTTATGTATGAATAACTCGACATTACCCGGAAATTTCTCCTCAGAGAATAACAACCTTGAAAGAAATATAACGGAAACGCGACGGGAGTCTACAAAATCCGCGCTGAACGATTAAGCATTCAAAGACGAGCGTAAATTGTCACTTTTACACGACAAATATATTTAACTTCTTTCCTTTAATTTATTTTATATGTTTAAAACGAGATTTTATAAGAGCGGGTGCATACCTTTGACTAAACTATAGCAGAACTGTTGTGTTGTTGATTGTTTCGCAGCCAATTCAACTGTTTAGTTGCACAACCAAAAATCGAGTAGAGTGCGCACCTCCATTATATGGATGGAGTTTGGTCAATGGTGTGCGCGCGCTCTTAAGATTTATATAGAGTAGAATATTTACTCCCTCTGCAAAAATTGCTTAAAACATATAGATTTCTCGCATTGTTTCATACAAAATTCATTCGGAAATTCCCAATTTATTGATTACTCTTGAGATTGCTTTAACAAAGATAATAATAACAATATCAAAATGAAAATTGCAAAAAAATGACGGCGCAATCAATTCGTTATCGAATGCGGTGAATTGGATTGGAATTTGAATTGAATCAATCCGGTTATAGATAGGGCCAATTAATAAAGCGCCAGGGCGTAAGTGACGCCCTACGTAAGATCTACGGAAAGCCGATGAAATGTTGCTATAAATACATACTGCTATTACTATTAAACTATAAATATAATTCGTTACTCGTTACCTCGTAATGCGAAATGGCGACAGGTTACAGGTGTAATATGCGACCCGCATATTCCCCTTAAAATAAAGGGGAAAATTTACAAAACCGTCATAAGACCTGTCATGATGTATGGATCTGAATGTTGGGCAGTAAAAGGGACGGATGAAAGGAGAATACATGTGGCGGAAATGCGAATGTTAAGATGGATGTGTGGGGTAACACGATTGGATAAGATACGAAATGAGTATATTAGAGGAAGTTTGAGAGTAGCCCCAGTGGTTGAGAAAATAAGGAGTAAAAGGTTAGAGTGGTATGGGCATGTTATGAGAAGGGATGAATCGCATGTAACAAGACGGACGTTAGTTATGAATGTGGAGGGGTACACCGGTAGAGGTAGACCTAGAAAGAGATGGATGGATTGCGTGAAAGGTGACATGATCAAGAAGGGAGTGATGACTGAGATGACGGATGATAGAGTGCTTTGGAGGACGAAAACCTGGTGCGCCGACCCTACGGGAGTAGGATAAGGCAGGGGAGATGATGTTACTCTACCGTACTTTTAAATCCATCATTTATCAATCACTAACAAATTTAAATTGTTTTTTTTTAAACATTACACGAATAACTACTACCTAAAAAAAATCCATTAGATTAAAATAAAAATGTCTAAACAATCTTACATAAAATGTAAACTTCATAATCTGTCTTAACATGATATACCTTTTTTTACATAATATAAGGTGGCAAACGAGCAAGCGGTTACTTTAATCCACCGAAATGGAAAGCGACCGCTGCCCATGAACATCCGCAATTGCAGATGCGCTGCCTACCCTTAATTGACGGAGGAGGAGTCGCACGTATAAATAGGACATTTCCTCTTCCTATGCGTCTTCTCCATCGTCAAATCCACTTTTCCTTCCCATCCTTTCCTCTTAAGAAAAGGGTGGAAAGGGAAAGGGACTAAAATTAGACCTCCTAATATTTTATTTAAAATAGAGCCTACATAATTTAATTAAAATAGAGAACCTGTATATGTATGTTTTTCATAACAATAATATTGGAACTTTCGTATAAAATTATAGTCCCCTTTTGAAAAGGTCTCTGTGTGATGACGTATTATTGATTTGAGCGCAGTAATGTGGGTAGTACAAGATTGATGACGACGCATTACGTGCAATATGCTCCACTTTACCTACAAATTATCCATAATATTATATTATTGATTTGAGCGCAGTAATGTGGGTAGTACAAGATTGATGACGACGCATTACGTGCAATATGCTCCACTTTACCTACAATATTACCCATAATATTATATTATTGAAACCTCTTATTCCAATCACCTTATATAGGTGATTATTTATTGAAAATGACACAACTAAATGTAAATTCACATTTGTTTGTTTCAACTAAACTGGTATCTTATTTTTTCTTTAAGAACATACTAGTATGTAATTTGTCTATGAAATACGATTATAAACGAAACTTATGTCTACGAACTACGACAATGCTACGCGCTACGATAGCGCTTCGTTCTACGACGGTGCTACGAATCCTCCCCGTTTATAGATTAGGTCTAATTTATCAATAGCAATTAGAAATCAACCGTGTAAGCACATTTCATAGATTTTAAATTTAATTTCAATAGCCAATTTAATCGTAAACATTGATTAAAAACTATATTCCAAATCCTTTACATTTAATTCACATTTGAATGTTTTTAATCCTGTTTTATGGATAAAAATAAGGATTGTTGGTTAAGCCTACTAAGCAGGGCTCTATCAATCCTTAAGAGGAAAACACATTATACATTTCAAGCACGGGACCTCAATAAAGCCAGATTTGTTGGAGTTAGTCACGGGTTTAAGACCCACTTGGATTGTAACTAAGCTAACGTTCGATATACGTAATGTCTGCCAATCCGGGATATCGGAAAGGAAATCAAATTGTAATCGTGTCTACACGCTAATATAAAGTCAAATCGATGTCAAGCTATTACGAACCGAATTTCCGGAGAATAAGGCTGAGATTATCTTATCATCTAGTTTAGTGTTGTAACAATTGAAGAGAAGGCTTCTAATAGAATTATTAAGTAGTTTTACAAACTTGTATTTGAAGAGTATAGTATCAACGGATGTACTGAAATGTATAAGATTCATACAAATTCAGTAATCTGTCGATAATCTGTTAGAGTACAATGTTAAACCATAAAACTCAAAGAAAGTTGCTCTATAAATATTCTTGCGTTTAACGTTCTTTAGTTTAACAACCAATGAGGTAATGGATCGATTACATTGTAGTTCTTATATGAAAATAGAAACATTGTAGATATAATGTTTGCTGTTTACAAATGCTCATTTTATATCATAAGATAATACTAAAAAAGGTAAAGCATTTGTTTACTAAAATAAAAATTAAATTATTATTTATCTATTTGGAAAACACGTCTTTAACAAAAAAATCGAGTCGATAAAATTGTAAGCTTTGAAATTCATTCTAAACGAAATACTATTATACATAAATGTTAGTTTTTCTGTAAAAAGAAGGTAAATTAAATAACATGGCAATATGAACATTCTGAAATTGTATAAAGTTAACCATTTTCAGCTCCAGTCAATTTTATCTCTCCATTAGGCAAGCATCGAAATCAAGTACTACTCTACAACGATTTCTGTATGCACATAATTTTACTTTTTCAATAAAATATTGCTCGTAAGTACATCGAAATAAATCCGATGTATAGGCGCGAATGAATCTGGATAATTTATATTCGACAGCCGCTGCGCCGCCTCGCTCGGATCACGCGTACTCACTAACTTATCGCTGGCTTTATAAGAACGAACATCCCTTTCATGTCAGCCAGCTGGTGACATAAAACACGATTATAGAACAAGCTATCTTTATAGTAGCGTATCTATTGTTTGTTATATTTTTTCTTCTGCTAAAAAGCTAAAACTTCGACAACCGGTTGTTAAATAGTCGATGGCAAATGAAATTGCTTGTTTTTTTTTTATTTCATATCTCTATATTATTATGTATTTAATAGTTATTTTAATCTAAGCACAGTTGTTAAGAAAACAAACTTGTTTGGTTTTAATTAAACGTTTTGAACATCAAGTGACGCAATGTTTCGGTTAAGTAAAACTTAATTACAATTGGAAACAGCTCCGTTCGCCGCCGGATGTCGGGTGGCGCTGCGGCGGATGTCATTTCCGCTTTTTGTCGTATTCAAACGCGCTCGTTCACAGACAAATATTATTACTGAAAGTTCTTTCGTCGCTTTTACTTCGCCCTTCAACTGTTCTAATGAAAGTGATTTTTTTTTACCCTTTTGTTTTGATCATTTGGAAAGACTAACGCTTTTTTGCAATGCGATTTTTACAGGCGCTACTTTAAAAATCTGATAAATAACTGAAATCTATCCTTAGTGGTAAAAACGACTATATATGCAAAATATTGTTGTACATAATAATAAATGTTTAATAATTCGAACTGTTTTTTTCCATCCAACCATTATTTAAGGTTTATTGTTAACTAAAGAATTGCAAATTTCCCTTTGACTACACCAAAAAAATCAAGAAATCGAAGTCTTACCTACAATTTATGCCTTTTCTTTAGCAACTCAATAGCACTTGAGAAGTTTGAGAATGGCTTGAAAATCTTAAAGTTGTTCCTCAAAAGCGGTTTTATTAAAAGTGAGATGGAAGTGAGAACGGAAACTTTGATCTACCGGAACTTGAGATACTCGATATCAATCGCTTATCGGAAAAAACTTCACAAATGTACAACGAACACCAACCTAATTACTTAAAATAAAATAATTTTAATCTGTAAATGAGGTCTGACTCCAATACTTACTTTCGACAATTTTTGACTAGGGTTTCAGGTAACAAAGATATCACAAGAAATTCATTCCAAAAATAATAAAGCTTGATAAATGATTCTATTGATTTCCGGATATTGAAAAAAAGTTAATCAATACTGACTCACAAGGGAAAATTATGTACGTTTCGAAAATGAGGTGTTGGTAGAGGCCGACGAACTTGTATCGATTCTAAAAGTATCTGTTAGCAATATTTTCCGTGTATGTGTTGAAATTGTTCTTTAATATTAAATAGATTGAAGAAATCCGAAGCGTTAAACTACGTTGACCTATAAGTAACAAAGTATGTTTTAAATCCATTCAAGTCTCGGTTACAAATGACGTAACGTCGTTGATAATGCGATCAGTCACCGGTGACCTCTGCCCTTCTCGTTTCCTTTTCTCTTATAAAGAAAATAAACAACAAAATAAAGTAAATATTATCTCGGATGGAGATTACAAATTGCTTAACTCCTAGCTTTGTTTCTGTGACCCAAAAAAAATGTAATAGTAAAGTTTTACCATGATATAATCTTAGTTTTATGACTTACTGTTATTTAGAAGGGGCTCAGTTTTCTTATACGCCTTGAATCGTAATAACTGGATTAACCAAATATACAAGTATATAGAAAATATACTATGTACATTGTAATGCCCATATGTGTTTTATGTTAATACTAGCTTTCGCCCGCTACTCCGTCCGCATAGATATTAATAAAAAAAAAAACCCTAAGTAGCTTGTGTTCTTCTAAACTATCCCCACTTGACAGACCCATTGACGCCTTTATCTTTCAAATATTTGATGAAAATCTTGATTAATCTCTGATTTAAAATTTCATCGTTTACCGGACGCTTTACGTGATTATGTTCGAGCTTATCTCTGCTTGAAAAATCACAGATGTTTTGATTTAGATCGAAGTAGGAAAATTTTAGGATAAAACGGCTACAGATCGACCGAAACCAATATAAAAGGAAAAAGTCTGACCTTTCGTTAGTCTTCAGGGAGCGCCTGAACCATTTGTGCATATTTAAGTAACGTGAAAAATATCTCACGCGGAGCGTCTTACGCGAGAAATCAAGATGTTTGTTGCGTAAATAATATATTTACTCCAACATCAAATACTGGCGAACGAAATTGTAATACGAGTACCTAGTACGAACAATAGACATCATTGTTGTTGGAAATTAATTCTTAAGGGTTATATCATACGTCACACTGATATTAAAAATGTGAAAGTTTAGATGGATGGATGGATGGATGGATGTTTGTAGCCTAAACTGCTGAACGTGTCTCAAAGAAATTTAGCATAGATATAGAGAATATTCTGGAAGAACACATAGGCTACTTGGTTTTGTTTTTTTTTTTAATACCACGCCGACGGAGTCGCGAGCGATAGCTAGTGTAGTTATAAAGTAACAATATTTATTGTTAATCGAAGAATGAGGTATCCGATCTCTTTGGTAGAAAAGGAGTTTGCGTTCTGTCAAAGAAGTGACATACTGGCCAAAGACCGTTTACTTTTTTGATGTAGAAAATGACAAGTGAAATAAAAAGGAGATTCGCGCGGGAAGTTGAAGAGTTAACAATGAGATGTATTAGTGAATAGTTATTATGAATGAATAATTTTAAATATGTTTATGATAAGTATGTTAACAACGGATTAAACGCTTTTAAACCTTGCTGTTGTTTCTTAATTTATACATTTACTCCGTTGTGTTTCTTGTCTTTTTCTTTTATTCTTCCTCGAAGAAGTCATAAAAGTACAGTTAATAAATTTATTAATATGTATCGCTAGTTTTTATTAATGCAGTTTTCCTAAAATCGTAGAGTAAAGTCAGATTAAAAGCGTAAAGTTCGTAATTTATAGTGGTAGGCATATAACAAATTTCCGTTTCAACGATTTTAACATGTTAACATGAAAACGCAATAAAATTGGATTAAACCGGTGTGCACCGCTTTTTAGCACTTTTGAAATTGGAATTTAAAACGGCTAGCTGGCAACCCAGTTCCAGACTAATAGACAGTCTGAATATCACGCTCAGAACGGAGCTATGTACGCTTGGTATCCAATAAAAGGATGGCAAGCATACCCCGACACTTTTAGAACACCTTTCATGATATTATGTGCTCTCGAATATATTTTCGGACGCTTTCCATTATGTTATCGAAGTCTTAATAATGACACAAAGGACTTTATTAAAAGAAGAAAATTATATATTCTTGTCTTAGTGACTTTCTTATTTCATTTTAAAAAATCACTTATTAGGATATTCACCAACGGATTTGTAATACAATACAATCTATACTAATATAATAAAGCGTAAACACACACTTCTTTGTTGCCTAAGATGTCACCAATCACACCATATTTTCGAATAACTCTTTTTTTAATAAAAAGCCCTACACTTACGTCACGCTTTAGGCTATATATTTTTACGCCATTCAATTTAGGGGGTAAATATTTTTGATAAAAACCCTAATGTGAGAGTGTTCCTTGATGTTGGCAGTAACTTATGGTCTAGAGACCATTGCAAGATTGCCATAGTAAGGTAATTGGTATTTTGACATTTGCAATTGAGAATTTGACAAATGCAAACAATAAATTTATAATTTCATGCGGATGAAGCCGCACGCGAACAGCTAGTACTATGTAAAAACACTTTTCCTACAAGTGTTATTTTTAGTTTATTCAGAAAGCTTCACATTATGTAGCTAAGTGAAAGATGATTCGACGTTTTACAATAAAAGAATCTGTTGCTGAAGTGAGGGACCATCCCGAGTCGTGTGACCTAAAACCTTTGGCCGGGAAAAGGGGACGAGCGTCGACAGTGCGCGTGATTCCAGTCCGCATTACCGGAACCCATTAAGGCGGATTCTTAAAGCGCTTGCTACTGAAAACTATGTCATAACCGTACACTACATCTTTTGTTTACATACAAATAACGAACAAACCAACGAGCCCATTGTTGCCTTCACAGACAATCGGTGTTTCTATTGTATAAACTTTTAAATTCACAATCCGAATAAAAATACTTTCTCTTTCAGAATTAACTATTAATTGCCTTCTATTGCCTTTTTTTAACCTTTTTGTAAGTTAATACAAACCTTTTTCCTATCCTTTTTCCACTATGGTGGGTCGGCGTTACAAATACTACTTTTGTATACGTGGCTATTCAAAAACCAAATATTTTTTTTTTACAACTTCCCAATCATATAAGGCAAATTATTTTATTATTTATATTATTTACCCGCGACTTCCTCAGCGCAGAAAAAAAAGTGTCTCCATTACTCCTGCTTACATCAACTTTCACTAAAAGTCCCATAAAAATCAATCCAGCCGTTTCTGTGATAACCCGGAACAAACTCGGATTTTCGTAGAGGCATAAAAAAGTGATTTTTGGTTTAAGCAATGAAGTACATGATTTTTGTACCTTTTGATTGTTATTCGCTAAGCATAATTAATTTTTCTCTTGATTGTCAATTTCACATTACGGGGCGTCGGCGTCGTCGTGTTAATAAACCTAATGCTAGGTCTAAAACTCACTCTTTCATATTAGTTCTAAATATATGAAAAGCTTCCAACCAAATAATGGCATCAATTGTTATGATATATTAACCTTTAATCGAATTAAAATGACTAATGAATGGAAAAGAATGAACAAAGTTAATATAACATGATATTTCTGTGAAGTTCACACTCGGCAAGGCAGTTTACGTCCCCACTGAGGGGCTCGGAGCCTATCCTAAGTTAGGTTTTCATGTGTACGCGATGTAAAAATATAGCTAGCTCTAAGCTGCGAGCAGAACAAATACAAAACAATTATTTAAAAAAAAAAAAAACTTACTAAATACGCATCCGTTATCCGCAAGAAGCACTGTAAAAAATATTCATATTGAAGTTGTAAAATAACATAACTATTAAAATATAAAATTATAGAAGTTACTTTGTTAAAATTGCAACACTAATTAGGCCACGAATAATAATTACGCTTTGAAAATGTATATCAAATCCAGCGAACTTTAAGCGGCCAAAGGTTCAGGTGAAACTTGTTATTATTTGCGAAAGCTAATTGATTACATTTTCCTCTAATTACCGACAGAGTGAAGCCGCGCGCGATAAATTAAGTTTACAAGTAATTCTGTTAAGCGAATAATTCATTAAACTTGCTTTAATATCAACATTCAGAGTTTTTATTAATAATTATGTTGAGTCTAATTCTATCCTACGAGTATTACCATTTTCCTGTCCTCGAGAGTGGGCACAGTATGTTCAACTCTTCCATACATTACAATCAGACGTAATATTTGAATTCACTCCCTTCATACACATATTCTCTTGAGCATAATCCATCCTTCTATCTTCGGTCTTCGGCCTTCGTAGACTTCCACATTTAAACTTCCTAATTTCTATGCTCATTATCATCCCGCATAATCCAGACTAAAGAGGTTAGCTTTTTAATTTCTCTATCACATAGAGTTATAGGAAACCTTGTATATTGAAACACTAAAAAAGTGTTGATGCTGTTTTGTAACAAATCTACCGTTTCCAATAAGTAGTTTGAAATTTATCGTAAAAAATCATAGCCAAGCAAAAATAAATTATATCATTCTTCGTTTAAATTTCAACAAGAAAACATTGAGAAAGTTGATTTGGCCATTTGTTGGACTGTATTGCTATCTGAAAACGCGATCAGGCGTCCGCGCAAGTCGAGAAAACATGAACGAACTCAAGGAAATTGCGCTTGTTTTTATGATAAAATGTTTTATTACTTCTAACAGTGAACTATATTTGCTGGAATAAGCTTATCAGTAAAAAGAACTATCATGTAATAGAAATGGAGAGATAAAGGAATTTCACCTATGTTAGTTTATTCTTGTCTATTCAAGCCTTAACGTCTCCGTCTCTAGATATTTTAGCAACATATTATTTTTAGCTAAAGATTTGACACTAGCGGTTGCCTGCGACTTCGTTGGCGCGGAATTAAAATAATCTACTCTAAGAATAAATATATTCTATGGTTTTTTTTTATTTATTCTGTTTAATCCTTACATTCTAAAAATGTAAATCTTTCCCCTTTATAATAATAGTAGTATAGATGTAGATTAAATAGGAGGTTGTGATCTTTTATTCGTTCGGTGTAACAGACTTACATGACACAATATCCGTTGTTTATTCCTAAAATATGCAAATCGTAGGGAAATTGTACTTCATGTAAACATTATTGTCCTTATTCTGTCTCTTTAGGATAATTCAGTAGTTAAAAAAATCTTAGGCTTTCAGCTGTTTCAGGATTTCTAATTCAGAAAGTATTTTGTGTACCTATTTTTACATGTAGTAAAATTTAATTTTAAAGATTACTTTGATTAATTAAATGTTTTTTTCAGTTACTAGAAAAAGTTTTTAATTTGATGTCATTCTTTTGAACTTAAAATTTTCTTACTAACGACTCACTAACATAAATATAATACATCATTTTTTTATTCCACACAATTTTGCGCAAGTAAATTTTAGACAAAGGATTGTTGTTATTGCGGTTATATTATGCTAAGTTTGTTTATTTTGTATAATAACTTAAAACTTAATTAAAATTTAGTATAATATTTCACAAAAATTATTACATCAATTAAAAGTAAAACTGTACGTAAAGTGACTTTCTTTTCATTGATGTCAAGTTAAAATAGGTCAGGATAAGCACTCCGAACCCGTCAGCAGCCACTTCACCTTTAGAACTTCATTAAAAATTAAAATAATCACATACACACGCAACAAGCCCATATACCATAAAACAATCAATTTAAAGCATGGTAACTAACCTGACTTCGCGCCACAGTGTAACTCGGGACATGTTCGAACGCGTGGGAAGGGGCGCGGAGCGTGCCGGTCGGGCACGGCACGACACGACACGACACGGTAACGCTCGGCGCGGGAGGGCACGTCACGGCACAGGGCGGACCTCGCTCGGCACACGGGCGGCCGGCGCGGGGCGCGAGGCGGACTGGCCCGGGCGGGCTGCGCCGTCGCCGTCGCCGTCGCCATCGCCGTCGCGTCTCATTGCCCTAAATTCGCGCCACACAGCGGCAGCGGCACAATAATTGTCGTAGCGCTGCAGCCGGCGGCCGCACAGCCTATCGATTCACAGCCACGTTTCGTGAAAGTAAAAAGTTAACTCGATCGAATACAATGCGGTCAAAGCTGACTCTGTGGGTAACGCAACGCGATCCTTTACATTTCTAGGTCACAAAATAGCTTTTAAAGTTATTATCGATTATTTTTTCCGCGACGCTGCCAGCTTATAAATAGCCTTCTTTAACGACAGACGGACATTTTTAAACTTTACGATGACTTTATTAGCTTTCTTACATAAATTCATTGTCTATACTCTATACTAATGTTTCGAAAAAAAATTTAATCACATTGTAAGTAATCCATTTATTTAAATCGATATGCTTTAAAATGTAGATAAAACTATAACAGCAAGCATTATGTGAACTCAACCATTTTGAATAAAATGTAAGTGAAAAGAAAAATATTTGTAAAAAAATGCGTACGTAGAGGGCGATGGCTACACAAGTCGCGTCAGCTACGGGCCGGGAGTGCGTCAGCATCGCGCTACGGGCTACGCCGTGCTACGGAGATATTACATTTTACCATGTGTTATACTCGTATGCATTCATTTCTACAATCTGTAACAATTGTTAATCTTAATAGATTATTATATCCTACTTATTAGACTTATTAATAAAAATAATATAAAATATAATAAGCAATTTTACTACTGTCAAAAATATATTCAAAATTCTAATTTTTATCATTTAGTTTGAGTATGCTCTTTAAATATGACTTAAAAATTCGTACATGTACATTCTATGTGCCGTCTCCGACTACCGCCGATGAAAATTAAGTTGACACAAGCATGAAAATGCATTTACCACATTTACGTCACAGCAAAATAGATTATATCTAGACTTCCGCTATGAATGTGGTAAAAGAAATATAATTCCCAATAACTAAACAATTTTTAAAAATATATCTAGCTGAAATATTTATATTTTTTTTTCAAAACAGCTATTGAAGAAGACGATAAATCCGGGTTTAAAATCGATATATTTTTAACAAACTATGAAAATTTTACTTCCCTATTTATATAATTGGACCAGACAATTTTTTTATGTATGGATTTTTTTCCATTTTAAATATATAAAGGAATAAATATCAAAAGAACAATAACTCTATCCAACCAGTGATAACGAGTGAACATTTATTTTACAACAACTGAAAATCCGTAACTCATGTTTACAGTGTCCAGTGCACTGGATTTAAGCATTAGGGACACAAATCCAGGCTTACCTAGCCAAGATAAATATTTATAAAATCAACACGTAGTTGCTCTGGCTTTTCTTGAGAATACTTTTAACTTACAACATGAAAGTTATCATTTAATTTCAGCATCATTTTCATTAAACTAATTTTGAAGGTTAAGTTTTATACAGACATTTTCTTCAAAACTAATAACACACTACGGGTTTTTCCATAACTTCCTGGCCAAGAAAGGACTTCTTAAACTACGTTGTCTCATACCGTAATCATTTACCTACTTAATCATAAAGCAGACTGTGTTTAGATATTTAATTATGTAGTTTTACTATAAAAACTAATAGTTTTTACACCTTTCGACAAATCCATTTGCAACGCAACTATATATTTTTTAGCACCAAACTCTATGATGTTTATTAACAATACAGTGCCGTATTAAGTTGTGTAGCACTGTCATAACAGTGATATGACGTCACTTCTATTAACAAAAATATTAATATGTCGAAGCTACTTAGTGGTGTAATCAGTAAGTATTATTAGAACAGTAGTGACAATGTCGAGGAGTGACAATGGTGCAGAATTGTAATCGAGCGGGCGAGCACTGCGGTTTAATCGAGCAAGAGTGGTGTGTTAACGGCTTGCGTGACGGCCGAGCGTGTTGCCCGCTTTGTTTGGGATTGTTAAAAAACTTATTAAAACAACCACAACTTATACATTGCGTTGTATTCAAATAAAAATTATAGATGGCCTAAACATAGGCTTGTCTTTTAAGTTTGGTTTAAATAGTATCATTTTTATTAGCGTGTTAATTTAAAGAAGACTAGCTTTCGCTCTAAACTTCTTTCACATAGAATTAAAATTTTCCTGACTGTCCTCTATACATCTAGCCAAATTTCATCTAGATCCGTTTAGCGGGTTAGGCTACAAACACTAACAAACATCCATCTAAACTTTCGCATTTATAATATTTGTAAGGTTTACAATATACATTTACTTGCTTATATTTGTAAGCTTGCATCAATCATTTAAGGCTGTCAATACTATTCTACTATCCATAAGTAAATAAAAGAAACCAAACTTGAATACTCCGGCTATCAATTTCGAAAAATGGCGACGTATTCGAAGTTAGGTGACTGAGGAAGCTGCGCGCTAACGAGCTAAGTAGCCAAACTTGGGAAAACTTATTTGAAAATATGCCAAACCGAGGAACATTAAGTTGGCCCTGTGGAATAGTTTATGTTTTGTGGCGAAGATGTTTTAGACCACAGGGACTTGGTTTAGATTAATGAAGATTTAAATAAAATATAGAGCGGAAAATGTTTAGGTGGTAGTATTTAAACTGAGGACTTTGACCTCGTAGCTTTTTGAAAATTTTAACAGTAGTAATTATGACAGACATAATTCTAGGAGTGCTAATTAATAATAATTGTTGTTCTTATTGGGCAAATAACAATTAAACAACTTTAGTGAAAATGTTTCAGAAATTCGTATTCGGTTTTGGTATGAAATTGTCGGTTTTATTGATATTTACAAAACAGATTACAAAACAGCCTTTTAAATTCAATTTTAAATTTAGAATATCTGCTGCGAGGTTTGCACGCCGTTGCTGAAGTAGTTCAGGACCATTTGGAACCAGCTTTGGATGGATGAGAGCACACTGGGCTGTTCGGGTCCATTGACAATGACTTGCACATTACCGTCGTTGAAAATCTCACCATTAGGGATCTGAGGTGCGGCTTCTTCTACCACTTCGGGTTCAGGTTGTACTATAGGGAGGACTGGCATGGGGAGAACAATCGGGCCGGGAACGACTACTTCCGGTTCAGGTTGAAGTTCAGGAACAACCGGCATGGGAACAATGATCGGGCCGGGCACAACCTCTGGTTCAGGTTGTACTTCAGGGAGAACCGGCATGGGAAGAACTATCGGGCCGGGGACGACTACTTCCGGAGAAGGTTCAAGCAATTCTGGTAAAGGTAAACCTACAACATCGGGTCTTTCGGGTTTGTTTTCTTGTGCCAGTGCAACATCAGCCAGCCCTTGTGCCGTTAATGGGTATAGGAGGTCCGATGAAGCGACTACTTGACCATCGGCATGTTTGTTTAGTTGGATATCAAGAATATGACCGATTTCTAAAGCTTCTCCTTCAGGTACGCCGTTGACAATAAACTCTACTGGTCCTTCGACTTCTTCATCCAAAGGTAATGGACTAGCATTGGCGAATGCCAGTAATAATCCAAATATAAACACCTTCATATTTTAACCTAAAAAATAACAAATTATATAGAAAATTTAATAATAGATTATAATTAAATACTATATTGTTTATTTCTTACCTGTGTTACCGTTGATAGTTTGTACTTGTATGTCAATAAACAGATCAGACGCGAATTTAATAAAAAGTAGCTATCTAATAGATAACAAGATTGTAAAATGTAAGATTTCACTAAGACTATAATAAAGATTATCAAATATTGGCTAGCGATTACTCTATGATATATTTCCCTCAATGTTTTAGTATACCAAAACGTGCCTTTATCACTTTCAAAAAAAGATAACTCAAATCTTTTTATTACCTTTTTAATTAAGTCATAAAACATTGTAATTGAATACGTGGTTGTAATCGTTTCATATTTGCCTTGTCTTTGAAAAATGGTTGATAATATTAATTTCCTTAGAAAATACTATTGAAAAGGAAATGATAAAAAGGAAGTTGTTTTTATTGTTGACGCCAATTAATTCGGTACGAACAAGTGAAGATAACTGACAACCGCTTGCCATTAATTCCACAATAATCTAAAAAGCTACAAACATTGTTGTTTTAAAGAAAAATATTATTTTAAAGCGATCTATACATACAGAATAAATCAACTATAACATATAGAAAGTATGCATTGGTCATAGAAATCATCTATATGTCTTTGTCTCTAAATTCTGTATATATGGTATTTATCTTTGGCTTGTGAACTTACATCTTGCAGTTAATAAACAAAGTAAATAAGACAATACGAGTAGATTTAAAAGTATAAGGGCCTGTCCAGCCAAATTGTAAATTGCTTCATAACAATCCGACGTGTAAAATATGTGATGGAAATATCGGATTTTGTTCCCTTATCTGACAGTGACATCATTTTTAGGCTACCTGAGACTCTTTTAGCCAGTGGTGGGAAAGGCTGTTACAATTCTATTAAAAGGTAAGAAATATAAAGCAAATGTATTGTAAATATACTACACAAAAAAGGGTACAAAATTGTTTAACTTGATATGATTTTTACTAAAGGAGCAGACTCAAAGTCGGCGCGCGTAGACGTTTTACCTGTCCCCCGGGCTTCAGTAAATGTTCTGTATGAGATAATGCAAGCACGTACTACTCGATATAAAATTCGAGAAACTTATTTTTTCTCGAAAAGTATTGTATTATAAATATAACCTTCACTATTTTGAAACTTTGTATTTTTACATCTTATCCTACTAATCTTACTAATATTATGAATGCGAAAGTTTAGATGGATGTATGTTTGTTAGAGTTTGTAGCCTAAACGACTGAACTGATTTCGATGAAATTTGGCATAGATGTAGAGGATAGCCTGGAAGAACACATAGGCTACTCACTTTTGTTTTTTTTTTAAAATGCCGCGCAGACGGAGTCGCGGGCGAAAGCTACCAAATATAATCTTGTTATGGCTAAGTTTCAGTAAATATGATGCTGATGTATCGTAAAATCTTGATAAATTGTAATCTTTAAATGAAATTGCATTTCACTGCAGTCACTTATAACTATACGGTTAATAAAATGAGAATTTCTTTATGAAATATCGGAAAAATTACATTTCACGAGCATGTTCTATGGACCGTGTTTATAACGAAGAACCAATTTCTCCTCATAATCAATTGGACTGATTTTGGCGGGAGTTTTACTGGAAGGTAGTTTATATGTGCGGATGTAACACAGGCTAAAATATTTTTTGATTTCCGGCCAACAATTACACGGGAAACCACTAAGTAATAAAATAAAAATAAATTGCATCTTTAGCGATGACACACGCCAAAAATTTCTTTGAAATCAATAGGTACATATACTAATTTTAAGTAAACAAATATGTTTATGCAATGAATAATGTAAAAGTGTGCTTTTATTAATAAATCATTTTAAAAGTAATCTTATTAAATAATCCATCATAAATCAAGCATAATACGCGACATAATCAAAACAACATCAATAAAAACTCCAATATTTCAAAATAAAGAGAGTGTAGTAAAAAATTGAGAGAGATTCAAATTCAAATTGTCGAAAGATCCAAGACAATTTGACCTAACTCTATTAGACATTATATCAAATCATTTTTTACACACTAGTAAAGTTTCATAGCAAAAAAAAAACAAATACGACTTGAGTAAATTAATATAATTATAAACATAAAATCTATAAACAGACGAACAAAACCGTTAGACGGTATTGTGATTCAGTTAAAAAATATACGATAACGTTTCTAGTAATCATTCAATTTACTATACTAGATAAGCGATAAGTTATTAAAACTAGTGCTGGGTTATTAAAATTTAAGATAAATATCGACATTGATATCCTGAAATATCGATATTAAAAAGTATTCATTACATTAATTAAAAATATGATAGAACTATTACTAGCAAGTAGTTAGTAATTAAGATATAATTTAAAGTATTATTTTTTTACGATTTAAATTCTAAAAACCGAAAATAAAATTATTTTCAATTAAAATATAGAGACTAATGACGCCTAACTTTTATGTACATACTAAAATAAATTATTACCCAACAATACATTATAATGGATATAAAAGAAGTAATGAATATGGGAACCAGTAATTCCTAATATCGTATGACAGCAAGCTGTCAGCAGCACACAATAGTCTTTAATTACATTTGTGAGATAAAATAGACAAATATAAAACTAACTACAGGAACGTAAAGACCAAATCGGATTATTACAAGATAAAACTCAAACAAGTAAGGTTTTTACGAACGCTACTCAATTCTCGTTAATAAAATTTTATGTCCCGTAAATTCGCCTAAAGTCGGATAATGGTACACATAAGAAGGGATCAAACGGGCATTAGTAACAGGTAATGTTATCCTAGGAATTTCTGGCGACTTTTATACTATTTCTTTCATATTATTCTATGTTATAGATTATTAAAAAAGAATAGACAGCAACAGTTTGACAGTGGTAGAGCCCGCTTTAACATCTTCGCACGAATAGGCCGGCGCATCCGGTGTAATACCACGACCACTCAGAAGATAGGCGTGAAGTGGAAGCAATTACGCGTTTCGTCTGATGTGGATGGTGCCGGAGGCCCAACTTTAGTCCCTTTTCATTCCCGCCCTTTTTCGTATAAGAAAAGGATGGGAAGGGAACGTGGATTTGACGCTGGAGGAGACGCGTTTCCACCTCCGTCGATTAAGGGTAGGCAACGCATCCGCTATTTCGAATGTCTTATGGCGGATTCAGGTGGCCGCTTACTCGTTTGCCACCTTATAATATAAAAAAAAACTTGTCAATAGAATTAAAAACACAATCAAGTTTGCATGTCAACATATCGATAAAATATTTTCCCAACACTAAATATTTATCAATAAATTTATAGATTATGGTTAACATGTATATCATACTATCCGAGCATGTACATACTTTTCCATTACTTTTATCAAGTCAAGCACTATTTATCGTGATAAGGATTGTTTATATACGGAAACATAAATTTAGTTCACATAAATTACAAGTCCGTGTATACTTAACATAATAGAATTTCCACATATACTAAAATCAATTGGAACAAGGTTTTCGAATTAAATAACATAGATTTAGTTGGTTACCTGAAAAGTAAACAAGAGGATCAATTGGAATATTACGTACTATTAATAAAAATTTAAAAAAAACTAGATGGCACCACATGTCCTTTCCTGAAATAAAAGAATAGCAATAGTCCATTTTTTATATTATAACACCAGTCGTGAAAACCTAAATCGTATAATTTAGGTTTTTAGTACACAGCCTTTCCACGACTAACGTGAATACCCTTTCTTTATAGATATACTGGCTTTCGCCTGCGACTCCGCCCGTCTGGAATTAAAATAAAAATAAAGTAACCTATGTGTTCTTCCAGACTATCCTCTACATCTTTGCCAAATTTCATCGAGATCCGCTCAGTAGTTTAGGCTACATACCCTACCAAACATTCATCCATTCATCTAAACCAGTCATTCTCAATTTTTTTTTTGTTGCGGCACATATTAAACGATTTCAAAATTTGGCGGCACACAAAGAAAAAGATAAAAATTATTTACTTTCTACAACACACTGCATAAATAGTTATGACAAAAATGTGCAAAATTTGGCGGCACACTTTTGAATTTTGGCGGCACACAAAAGTGCCGCGGCACAGTGGTTGAGAATCACTGATCTAAACTTTAACATTTATAATATTAGTAAGATAGTTTATATCATAACCATTATACCGTCATCATCATCAACTTGCCCTTATCCCTTATGGAGGGTCGGCACAGTATGTGCTGCTCTTCCATACATCTCTATCAGCCGTCATATCTGAATCCACTCCTTTCTTAAGCATATCCTCTTTCACACAATCCATCCATACTTTCTTCGGTCTTCCTCTTCCTTTGTAGCCATCCACATTCATTCTTAACACTTTCTGGTTTATGTCCCCATCGTCTCGTCGCATAACATGTTCACGCTAACCTTTTGCTTCTCAATTTCTCCACCACTGGCGCTACTTTCAAACTTCCTCTAATATACACATTCTTAACTTTATCCATTCTTGTCACATCACACATCCATCTTAACATACGCATCTCAGCCACATGCAATCTCCTTTCATCCGCAACTTTGGTGGCCCAACATTCAGATCCATACAATACGATAGGTCTAATGATGGACATGTAGATCTGTCCCTTAAGCTTAAGAGGCATTCTTGGATCACAATACCGTATATTAACATATTGTCATCTTTATTTGGCAATGAGAACATGGGGTAAGGCAGGACACTTCAATCCATGTTTCTTTTTGTCCAAATCTAGTGTGAACAGCATTGACGTATTCTAATTCGTTAAACCACAACTAAAATATCTACGAGTACAGAACTAATTTTCAATTCCACAACTTAAATCGATTTCCAATATCCGGTTAGTTATGGAAAACTAGGTACATCGGAATTCGGAAACTATTTTAATTTATATGCGATCAGTTTTCAACGAGTTTTATTACGTGAAAGTTGAAAGTGTGAAATAGAAATATATATTTGTGTGTACTTTTATGCCTGAAGCGTAGTTTCGAGTTGTATATAAATATGTAAATATCTAATATGAAATTAAAATTAAAAAGTTATTGTTATTTAGAACGTCGGAGGGTCGAGAGTTTTAACATTTGAATGGCAAACTAAAACTCCTGCCTGAGTTCGAATACCATGTCATGTACAAATGTGATTTTCGATTTTCGTATGTACATAATTTACCCGACGTTCTTACGGAAAAGCAAAACATCGTGATGCAACCTGCATATCCTAGATATTCAAAGATATGTATGACGTCAACCAACCCGGAGTGAGCCAGCGTGATTGACTATGGCCTAGTCACCCCTAACTAAGAGAGTGCACACCTTTGACTAAACGATCGCACAGTTGTTTAGTTCGCTTTTATTAGTATACTCTTATATGGAGGTGCGCACACTACTTGATTTTTTGTTGTGCAACTGAACAGTTCAATTGGCTTCGAAACATTCGACAATCGGACAGCAGTTGTGCGATAGGTTAGTCAAAGGTGTGAGCCCGCTCTTAAGGTAGGCTCCGAGCCCCTTAGTGGGGACATATAGTGAGCTGGTGATGTGATTTATTGCTAATAACAAAATGCTAACACTTCCCTTTTACCAATCACATTGTGTTATTTTTATCTTATCTATCATCAAAACAATGAAACATATAAATAGATACAACAAATTTATTACTTAAACATAAGAATCATTAAATTATGAAAGAATAAAATAACTTAAACAACTAATCTAAGGGTTAGGGGTAACAAGGACGAGGACGGGAGTGAACTTAGGGTCCCAGCCACCATTATTGGTCTGCGGGGTGAGGTCTCCACTCTTGTTTACATCCGAGATCTTAACAAATACAGCTTTAAATTTCTTATCAGTAGTGTCGTCAGCAATAGCGCTGTCCAAGTCATCGGCAGAACAACCGCTGGGGACGACTTGCTTGCCGGTGGTGTAGGGAGTCTCCTTGCCGTACTGCAAGTCCATGAAGTCATTGAGGATTCCTTCTAGAAGCTTCTTAGAGCTGGCGTTGGTGGTCGGGTCGTCGACACCCTTTGACAGCTCGTCGATGGTGATTGTTGGGAGAGACATATTTGATGTTCTGTAAAGACAATATTCAATTAATTAATTTTTGATTTCAATTTCGACCATGTCTCTTGCTTTATTAGCTCAATACCGATTTTACGCAATGATGGTAGAAAAAATAATTTGTCACCAGTCTTCTAATATGAAATAAGAGAAAGGTTACCAACTACAAAGGAACGTAAATAACAATAATACAAATATAGACGAAAATGATTGAATTATTGAGGTGTTTTTTTTTTATAATATAAGGTGGCAAACGAGCAAGCAGCCACCTGAATTCACCGAAATGCAAAGCGATCGCTCCCATAAACATCCGCAATTGCAGATGCGTTGCCTACCCTTAATTGACGGAGGAGGAGACGCACATAAAGAGGATATTTCCCCTTCCTATGCGTCTACTCCACCGTCAAATCCACTTTTCCTTCCCATCCTTTCCTCTTAAGAAAAGGGTGGAAAGGGAAAGGGACTAAAATTAGGCCTCCGGCACCACACTCATCAGACGAAACGAAATTTAAAGGCTGTATTTAGTAAATAAAATGGAAAGGAGACTTTTGTCGATTGTGTCATCGTCTGTATATTCACCTATGAACAGGAGCCCCTTATAAAATGTAAAAGCAGTTCATACGATTCAAGTTTTATAATAATTCAGTAAATCTTTCAAATGTTTAAACTTTTATTATTACTGTACAGCAGTAAAGGGATAAAAACATCGCAGTACTTGAATAAAGCTTACAAACTATTTTAAAATTCACAGGCAACTTAATGTTTAATTTGGTTTTCCTTTTAGAAACATCGCTTCACTAAATAAGGCAACCTCATTAAGTAAGTGCGAAAGTGCGCATAGTTTTTACATTGTTTTGTGTACGTAATTTTAAACCATAATCTCTTTGTGTTACAGTTTAAAATCGACTGTAGTTAAATTTATTGTAATCAAAAAATCGCAGGATTTTTAAGGAGTTTTAATTTTACGGGGTTATACAGTTCATCAATATTTGAGCGATCTTTGTTCAACGAAGTAATTTATATTTTTTTTTCGACTTAAAATAACCAGCAAACAAAATAATATTTTAAGTGTTCTTTGAATTATTAATCAAAAAAATATTACTTAGGATTATTTTGTTTGTATATCGCTTTAGCACTCGTATCTCGATGTTTTTAATTTCAATTTAATTTTGATTAAATTCTTTCCCAGACGGAATTTTTTTATCACACTTACGTTGATTGATTAATATTAAAAGCAGTCTTATGTCGCGCGAAAATACGTATCTGATTAGAATAATTAATAATTTCCTGTTTAACGACAAAGCCCGTGTTTTGACGCCTTTCGGAATAGAAAAACAAACCAATACATTCATTACTTTGTAGAAGTAAGTTTATAAAGACTGTCAGCCGCGGCTCCGACCGCGGGGAATTAAAAAAAATAGCCTATGCGCTCTTCCAGATATCCTCTATGTCTATGCCAAATTTCATGAAGATCTGTTCAGCAGTTTAGGCTACAAACTCTAATAAACATTCATCCATCCATCTAAACTTTCGCATTTACAATATTAAGTGAGTATTTGAATCGAATCATCAACAGAATCATTGACAAAATTTAAAAATTTTAATTAATATAACGTATCTAAAATATTCTTTTTCCGATCTAACTTAAAAGCCCCTGAAATAAATATTTAACTTAAATTAATACTGAAAGATTTAACTGAAGAATTTTGCTTACCAGAAGCTTTCTTATCGTCGACTTAACTAATCTACACAAGAATTTAAAACAAGAAAATATCTGAGAAAACTTTATAAAATAAAGCTAGTTTAAAAGTGAATAACTTACTTCTAGGAACAGATGGCACGATGTGTCGTGAAGCGTAGCTGCGAACTGGCGACAGCTTGTGTGTTCCCGGCTTTATAAATCACAGCGGAGCACGGGAAGATAAGGGTGGGCTTGTCATCATATCTATGACTGTGCCATACCTTTATCTACCTGATACAGAATCTCCCACATGTTGCGGTTAATTTTTCGCATGAACTCATTTCCCATACAACACTTCGATATTTTCGAATATTGTGACGACATACTCTATTATATTTATCGAGAAATTCGTCATTTTTATTGATCATTTATAGGTAATTTGATTCATGAATGATTTCACTACTATTTTCAAACGAAAAAAAATAAGGAAAAAAATCAGTAGCTTTTAATGCATGAACTCCTTAAATTAAGTTATTAACCTTAACTTTACTAAGTTACTTTTTAACTATCATACTAATATTATAAATGCGAAAGTTTAGATGGATGGATGGATGGATGTTTGTTTGTTAGTGTTTGTAGCCTAAACGGCTGAACAGATTTCGATGAAATTTGGTATATATGTAGAGGATAGTCTGGAAGAACACATAGGCTACTCACTTTTGTTTTTTATGATTCCATGCGGATGGAGTGGCGGGCGACAGCTAGTAATATATAAAACTAATCAATCCGTACATCTGTTTGCTTGGATTTATCAATTCTATCAAGCACAACCTCCTGTTTCCGTATTACGTCAATAGTTCCATGTTTCAGATATTCTTTACAAAATTATTTACATTATTGGTTTATTATTTACTACCTGTGCTCGCGACTTCGCCCGCGTGAATTTAAAAAAATATATAACCTATGTCACTCACAGATAAATTACCTTTCTAACGGTGAAAGAATTTTTAAAAGCAGCCCATTAGTTTTTGAGTTATTTCAATAATTACAAAAATACAAATCATTCCTCTTTATAATATTAGTATAGATTTAAATATAGTGTTCAATTTAAGTAAATCTACTTTTTTATTATATTTATAGTCTGGAAGAACACATAGGCTACTTACTTTTGATTTTTTTATATCCACGCGAACAAAGTCGAGGGCTAAAGCTAGTATTACATAGCTCATGATCCAATGAATAATATTTTGACATAGACAGGAATTTCTGAATGTACGAAATGCCCTAAATTTAGGTCACTATAAGTGCTATTACATTATCTTTTGCCATTTTTTGCGAAATGTGTACTTTAGATACGGTTTTTAGGCTAACCGAAGTCTTCTTGTTATCAAACTGTTATTTGAAGTGTCTTTCTCCCGGTTATATTCCATAATATTAGCAAATAAAAATGAAGCGATAGTTATAGCAACCTTTTCACTTGATAATTTCAACACTTGATGTCTATTTGATCGCGCGCACACCTTTGACTAAACTATCATACAATTGTTTTAACCTCGCTTTGATTCCCATGAGCTTATATGGAGGTGCGCACACTATTCGATTTTCAATTGTGCAACTAAACAGTTGAATTGGCTGCGAAACAATTGACAATCGCATAACAGTTGTGCGATAGTTTAGTCCAAAATGTGCGCACGCTCTCACTACTAATTCAAATTATATTGTAGCTACTCATATATGACTATTTATTCCTGGTATAATCAGTGAATAGTATTGAATACTAAGAATACATGATATTTGTAATATATAGCGTTTGCGATATTCATTACTTAGTATGAATTTCGACTGTAACTCTAGTTAAAAACCAAACAATATGCTATCCCTGTTATTTCCAAGGAATTGAGTGAGATAACTATATATTCAAAATATGAACATGACGAAACAGGTAATAAACAACGTTTACTCGTGCGCAGAAACTTTGCAGATGGCCTTATGACGTCATGCGTTAACTGACGGTACTAAAACGTGTGTTAGTGGATGGAGTAATCGACAAACACTCACATAGAGTGCACGGCTAATACAGAATGAATCATCTTCTATACACATATAATAAAATTGGAGTGTCTATAATATCAAAAGAAAAATTCAAAATTTTGGGAAGATTGATTACTGATAACGAAACTCGCATTTAAAAAAAATTGTCTGTCTGTCTGTCCGCAAGCCGCGTTTGTTCTGTGTAGTCTCCGTATCAGCTAGACTGATTCTGTCGAAACTATGACTGAAAGTTAGCTACGCTTATTTTGATTATAGTCTACTTTTCATTAATACTGCGCTGATGAAGTCGGGGGTGACCGCTAGTTAAGTTTTAAAATAGTCATTTGTCTTGACCGCTGCCTGTCAAAATTATCACCTTGATTACGACTGCATGTATCCGGCATTTCGTTTCGTACAAATTCTTCCGCCATACACAAGGAATTGCGATCTCATCCAATAAGATAACTTACGTTATATTTGAAATACCCAAACCTGTACATGTTTTGGTTTCAGGTTTTTCAGAAAGATAAAAATATGATAACAGATGTATTTCCCAATAATTTTACATATTATTTTTAATCGCATACGCCACAGAAAATAATTCTTGAATATAAAAAAAAATTAAACGGAGGTTGGCAAATGTTTAGTGTGAATATTACTCCATGTCCTACTACTTCTGGACTGACGGACGGACAGTAGGTACTCACAAGCAATAACAATTCAAATCTCTTCATTTCATATGTGATACTCGTAGATAGATAAAGATTTGTTTCTTTACTAGTTTTCGCTCGCGATTCTGTCCGCGTGGAAATGAAAAAAACAAAAGTGAGTACCCTACGTGTTCTTCCTGTCTATCCTCTACATCTATGCCAAATTTCATCGCGATCCATGAAGCCGTTTACGCTATAAACTCTAACAAACATCTATCCATCCATCTAAACTTTCGCATTTATAATGTTAGTAATATTTAGTTCCAGCTTCAGTTTGTTTTTAATTGAGCCAGGTAAAAACAAAATAATAAAAGATGACCTTTGATCATTTCAAATTCCAATGACCTTCCGCAGTTCTTAAATTGTTGTAAAATGACATTACCGAGACGATTCCATGACAGATAAGATAAAAAATATTGACAGGTCGATAATGGGGGGGAAACTTAAGTTGTTTTTGCACGTGATTCAATCTTTACCATGCATAAACATGATGTAAGTTTTTCTGTTATTGCGTGTAATGATTTTGTTGCAAAATCATTGCAGCGCCAATGCAAGATTTGACAAACTTTACCAAATTATATTGAAAGCAAAACAGCTAATAAATAAAATACAAAAAAATTAAAATAAAACTAAAGAGTAATATCATATTTGTCAAGTCATTCATATATTTACAATAAAGCTATTATCAACATTATTTGATGGTTATTTTATAGAAATTCTTGAATATGTTTTTATACAGTACTGTTTTGTTTTCGGGTTCGAGTTTTCATTGGCTGTTTGTTTTGTGGGTGTGTAGGTTATCTTGAGTTTACATGGGGGGTTGGATGGCGATCACGTCGACGGGGTTAACACTGATATTGTCAGCCTCTTCAACAACCATGACGGGGGTGGGGGCAATTTCAGGGGCAACAGGGCTCACCGCAACCTGAAATTCAACACATCATTTATAAGTTTTAGCAACAACAGTTTTAAAAGATATAACATAGTACCATGTATTATTTGTTTAATTTTAAGTCTAAAATAACTCAAATGATTTACCTGTTTTATTAATAGATAATTCCTATCAAAATTACTACTTAAATTAAAGCTTTAGCGTAAGTACTTCCTCTTACGATAATCCGTTTTCTCGACCTTATTTTCACATCTTAGAATACCACACAATTTGGCACATATACTAATTGTCCTGGTCCCGTACAAGTCACAGCAAGAATCTTCTTACCTGTTCTTGTTGGTTGATGTTGACGATGATCTGGACCAAGGGGCTGGAGGCGGGGGCCGCAACGGGGGCTTCGGGAGCTGGCACCTCGGGAGCTGGCACATCGGGCGCTGGCACCTCGGGGGCTGGTACCTCGGGGGCAGGCACCTCGGGGGCTGGTACCTCGGGGGCAGGCACCTCAGGGATGGGCATGACTGGGGCAGGGACAACCTCGGGTAAGACAGGAGTGGGCAGAACTGGGGTAGCGATCACTGGAGCAGTGATGATGGGACTGCCAGCCTGGACGGGCGCCAGCTCGACGGGGATAACGACAGGCATGGTCTCCTGTAAAAGAAATAAAAGATAAATCACCATCGTCTCTTTTGAGAAATTAGAGAGAGAACTGTCTTAAATAGAGGATAATGAGGCCTTAGTCTACTAAATTAGTCCAGTGCGAAATGGCTACTTGAATTTCTTCGCAGATGTAATACATGTTTTCTACATTTTATAGTATTGACTTACGATATGTTGTCCGTTGAAGAGAGCGTCCATCATGGCGTTAAGGGCATCTTCAAGGTAGGGTACGATAGCGGGGTCGGTGGTAGGGCTCTGGAGAGCGTTAGATAATTCTTCCAGGGTCCATTGGGATGCTGTTGGCATGATTACAGCAACTGGGGCCTGGAAATATTAAATCATCTCATATTAATTACCTATTTATAATTATTCTTCTCTGAAAACAGTACATATAATGAATGATATTTAATTGATTATTCGTCTGGAGTTCTTTTTCTGTAAATCATTATATTGCTTTCAAAATGGATTCTGATTTCAGGATTGAAATAATACAATTTACTTACGACTGGTTTGCCGGCGTGCATTGCCTCCATCATCTGGTTGAGCGCATGCTCTAAGTAAGGGATGTACGTGGGGTTGGTGTGCGGGTTTTGCAAGGCATCGGACAGCTCTTGAAGCGTCCATCCGTACGGGGAACCAGCGGCCAGAGCCAACACGGCAGCGAAAACGGCGAAGAATTTCATCTTTGTTTTTTTTTTCTGGAATTAAATGACGAGTACTTTATATTACAATGTTTTTTTTTCTAGTTACTCTTTTTATCTTGTCAGTATTTTTTTTTAAAGTTTAAAAGATGTAGTAGACTACTTACCTTGTCCTGTAAGAATGGGACAGTAAAAAATTAAAACCAAATATATATAGTTACAATTTTTGATAAAGATTATAGACCATATCACCGAAGTGTTATTGCTCTAGGATTAAATTTTCATATCTAAAGAAGGTCCTAAAACTTTACAATGCTGTTATAAATCAAGATTACGCGTCACGGTAGTTTCACTTTGTCCAAACTTTCAATTGTCATCAGATTTAGTTAACGATACTTCAAAGGTTATCCGAAACAATTCTAATATATTTGTTCGAAGTCACATTTTCCCAAATCAATTCTTCAAAACTTTAACTTTTATTTATAACTTT
This sequence comes from Papilio protenor, assembly GCA_029286645.1. Classification (NCBI taxonomy): domain Eukaryota; kingdom Metazoa; phylum Arthropoda; class Insecta; order Lepidoptera; family Papilionidae; genus Papilio; species Papilio protenor. The sequence goes on along the minus strand of JAGSMZ010000007.1, from coordinate 5,681,975 downwards.
CATGACCTTGTTCTTATCCTCAGAATGTTTTGTTTATGTCCATCGAAATCTGGTTTACGTTGTTTTAAGTTTATCCGTAGCCAGTTTATTCGTCCACTACCAAGTTTACACTTGGCCAGTACAGCTAACTATACTACTGTTACTGTTACTGTCTAAACAGTAACGCTCAAAAACTGTAATGTCAATAAACTGGCACAGTGTGAACGCTGTCACCAGTGAGTCAATAAAATCAATGACTGGTTGTCGCAACTGTCCAACTGTATTGGCTAAACATGAACCGCGCATAAGGAGTAACTATTGTGCCCGGTTCACATTTGGCCAGTATAGTTGGATAGTGCAGCTCAATATCTAGACAAGAATTCAACTGGTATAATGTAAACACTAACTGGCACCAGTGAGTCCATACAATACATGCCTGTCCTGCGCGACTGTCGAACTGTACTGTCTAAGTGTGAACCTTGTAGCCAACCAGGCTGGCTTAATGCGGATTGATTGATTGACTTCAAAGTTTATGTGAAATTAGAAAACAATAACACATTGCTACGTAACGTGGATCGAAACACACCGGTCATGTAGTGCGCTTGGTGTAGTGCTTAACAGTGGTTAAGCACATGCCAAGTAATAAGTAATATCACATGTATGTAAGTAATGTTTAAGTATAACTTTACAATTAATAGATTACACATATAAAAAAAACTGGAAACCAAAGTACTGATAATCCAAATTCGCGCCATATTGTATTAAAAATTATTATTAAACTAGCTTTCGCCCGAGACTCCGTCCGCGTGAAATAAAAAAAAACAAAAGTAAGTAGCCTATGTGTACTAGACTATCCTCTACGTATATGCCGAATTTCATCGAGATCCGTCCAGCAGTTTAGGCTACAAACTGTAACAAACATCCATCCATCCATCCATCTAAACTTTCGCATTTATAATATCAGTATGATTTACAATAAATATTGGAATTTTTCAGCTATAATTTAGATATATAGGTAATCATTTATTTGGCAATAACTTTTATTAGATAGTTACACAATATCTAAATTATATGCCCGATAAATTACGTTGAGACAGCAAAAACCATCGCAAACCTTGTTCAATTGGAAAATTACCTCGTATTCAGCCTTTTTAACCGACTTCAAAAAGGAGGAGGTTCTCAATTCGTCTGTATGTTTTTTTTTATGTGTGTTACGGCATAACTCCGCCCCTGGTAGACCGATTTTTTAAAATTGCCGTGAAATTCTATTGCCTTAATTAGTAAGATTAGTTCCTAATAGTAATACTAGGAATAGAACATTGTTAGAGTAAATAAAACGCTAATAATTAATGGAATGTATTTATTAGACACAATAATATTATGAATTTATAATACAAAGTATCATAGTTGATAACACCAATTACAAAAATCAATTACAATTATGTACATAAAGTATTACTAATACAAATATTATATTTTCTTACAAATTTAAAATCGAAGGTACATAACAATTGAATTAACCATTTAAATAAGAATGGCACATATCATAGACTATTAATCTTTAAATTTTGAAATCAAATTAAAACACTTGGATTTTCTTATAATATTTTATTAATATCTTAACTAAATCAGTATATAGTATTACATATATTACAATAAACTTTTCATAAGTCGTAAGTCACAATAAATTGTTGCCTGAAACATAAAAAATATAGATAAATAACGGATTCAAAAAAATATATTTATATAAGAAACACATTCCATAGTTGTTACCGATTTTTCTAAATAAAGCAATCTCACTCGTTAATATCGATTATTATGATAAAAACCAATGAACAAGGCGATAAATCGATAAGGGATTGTAATTAAAAAACAACCAAGTTAATCAAAAACTTACGTGTCAGATTAGATCTATTATTCCAATGGCGTCTCCGACATGTTAAGTCTCAGCGGCGGATATTGCGAGCAACTTCTTATATGAACCCGCTAAAGAACGAGCCGCCAGGGAAAGGATTTCTCTTCTGCTTACCCCTGTTGTCGCCTCTTGCCAGTCTGTATGAGGTACCTAAAAAAACAAACATCGATTATAAAATGAGTTTACACTATTTTTTTATACATTATTCAGTTAAAATTAACGTTTCTACGCAGATTGTGGAAATATATCCCATCCGCCATTATACATGGGCGGCCATCTTGAAATTCTCATAGAGTATAGATTCGACTAGACAAGTCATTACCCATACCATGCCATCTAGATTCCTTGATATTGTCAGCTTGTAGTTTACAGTCCTTTTCTCACATGAAGGTTTTATCAATTTATTTACCCCGTAAGTTTAATAGTGTGAAAATGTATAGCCTAATGCGTGTCGAAGTTTAGGGTATTTATTAATGAAAAAAATATTCAAATATATGCTTTGATTACTGACATCTTAAGCCACGAAGTCGTGACTGTTTGCGCTTTATTATATCTACATATATACTTATACTAATATAATAAAGCGTAAACACACACTACTTTGTGGCGTAGGATGTCAGCAATCACAGCACGTTTTTGAATAATTATTTTTTTAATAAAAAGCCTTACACTTACGACACGCTTTAGGCTATACATTTTCACGCTATTAAACTTAGGGGATAAATAAATTGGAAAACAACCTTCATGTGGGAAAGGGACCATAAACAAGCTGCCTCATGTTGGCTGTTGGCAGGAAGCAAGATTGCCATAGTTTGTCATCATGGTATATAATTTTGACATTTGCAATTGATAATTTGACAAATGTAAACAATAAAATAAACAATATTTTTATGCGGATGAAGCCGCACAGGAACAGCTAGTTAGTATATAAATGCAGAATCTCACATGTAGGCTGTCGGCCATGACGGAGGCGACAGTGAGTGCGTATCCGGTCTGCGCGTGGGGGTAGTGCGCGGACGTGGCGGCCGCCAGCGCCGCGCGCGCCGCCGCCGGCACCGCCGTGCCCTGGCTCGTAGCCTGCACCTCGATGCCCAGCGACGGCTGGGATACCAACACTAGCAATACCTCATACCATCTGGATAGAGAATTTACTTTATCATATTAATATTATAAATGCGAAAGTTTAGATGGATGGATGTTTGTTAGAGTTTGTAGCCTAAACGGCTGAACGGATTGCGATGAAATTTGGTATAAATGTAGAGGATAGTCTGGAAGAACATATAGGCTACTCGCTTTTGTTTTTTTTAATTTCAAGCGGACGGAGTCGCGGGCGACAGCTAGTATGTCTCTAATTATTGACCACAATAATATCAATGAAAATATCTGTTTGAAATCAGTCTCTGACAGTATTTTAAAGGTAAAATTGGTCAGATAGGTTTGCTAAAATTTTCATTTCTATTGTGTTCGACATTTTTTTTAAATTTAATAATAATATGGCATCTTTACAGAATAATGTGATACTATATGAACTTCTATAGTACTAATATTATAAATGCGAATGTAAAACTGCTGAACGGATCTCAATCAAAATTGTCATAGATGTAGATGATAGTCCAGAACACATAGGCTACTTACTTTTTGTTTACTCCAGGCGTTAAAACCTGGTATACAAGTGTTATTATTTATCCCTCATTGGCAAAACTAAAAATAAATTTAAAATTGTAAGTAGCGCTTAACATACAAAAATTTTTAACAAATACATGTGTTTTTTTGTCCTAGGTTAGTTGTCGGCGTCTTGTGACACATAGGCCTCTTCCAGCTCTTTCCATTTTTGTCTATTATGCTATTTCCTTGCCCAAAATATAAGTATAACAACAAAATATAAGTATAACAACAAAATAATAATAATAATCATTTAATCTATTCAGAACAGTACAGCACTTACAAAAATTAAAACACACGGAAAATAACAAATTTAAAATTATACCAATTATAACTAAAAGTAAAAACATGCAAAAACAAGTAAATCACGTCAAAATAAATAAATAAACGAAATGAGGGTTGAACTCTGTAAGTGTTGCAATGCAGAACAGATAGGGCCTTTGCTCAGCTATGTGTTTACTACCCCTGGGGGTAATAAACGCTGATATTCTGCAAATGCCTTTGCGTCCTTCGCACGTCAGTAACAGCAGTTGGTAATTGAGAAGAAATTTTACACCATGTGTTACATAATATAAGTATAGTTGTGTACATCACCTGTCCCCGACGGCCTCCTGCAGGTAGCTCTGCACCGCGACGACGGGCACGTTGTTGTTGAGGTGGGGCGCGGTGGCGCGCACGTGCGCGAGGCGCTGCTTGGCGGCCGCGTACGCCGCCGCGCTGCCCACCGCCTGCGCTGCCGTCACATCGCTCTGCGACGCCTCACCACTTACACACAAAACACTTATATTGATAACTAGCTTTCGCGACACCGACCGCGTGGAATTAAAAAAACAACAAAAGTGAATAGCCTATGTGTTCTTCCTGACTATCCTCTACATCTATGCCGAATTTCATCGAAATCCGTTTAGGCTACAAACTCTAACATCCATCCATCTAAACTTTCACATTTATATAACTTTAAACTGTCGTAGTTTTGACAAATATACTGTTCGTAAGATACGGGTTTCTTACCACGATTTACTAGTTTTAGCTCCCGATATTTCGGAGCTAAAACTATATTTCACATTTATAATATTAGTATGATTATACACCTGTTTGTTAATTAAACGAAAGGCGGCTCAACTCACTTTTGATCTTAAGATTTTAGCCGTCTTTAATTCGGTTAAGATAATGTCTCACAAAACAGCTTGTTTGTCAAATTATCGGTTTTGTTTATTGTTTTCTATTGAATTGTGTATTTAAATTAGCTGTTGTGTATATATAAATAAATATTGCGCCCATCGTACACAGATATTAGTTTTAAATAGTGACAGATCGAACTATCGGTTTCGGCACAGTTTCGGTTTTGGACAACAGATAGCCAAAACATTCGACCCCGTAGAAACTGGAGTGTTTGTGAATTTTCGTGCGTGGTCATTAGTCAATTTTAATCGAAAACCTGATTGCGATATTATTTTTTACGACAAAAAAAATAACTTTATATTTTTTTGGAAACGTAGACCATAAATTACAATGGGTACATGCAAAAATTTGTTAAAAAACACACTAAATTTCAATACATAATCGTAATCCTATATATGCTTTCAGAAGTTTCGGTTTCGACCGAAACAGAGCAAAATCGAAACTTCAGTCTCGGTTTCAATTTCGGCTGAAAAACCGACATTAAATCATCATTTGCTGTCATTAGAATTATCTATAAGTTAGACATACTCACACAACAGTGGCCTTGCCGAAAACATTCTGGAATGCTTCTCTGATTGGCGACACATTTTCTTCTTTATCTGAAGCTACCACTAAGTATAAGTCTCCGCCGCTTTCTGAAAAATTATATTTGATACTATGTAAAACAGAAATGTTTAACAAAGACTAGATTACAATCTACAAAAATTTAAATTCAAATGTAGTATTTTCAACAAATCTTTTTTCTCGGATGAAATGGCTGTACATGTATGTAGGACTAATTTTTGCCCGCGACTCTGTGCACGTGGAATGAAATATAATGACAATGAAAAATGAATGACGCCAAACTCTAAGAAACATCAATTCATCTATACATTCACATTAATAAGATTATAATTAATATTGATGTTACATTTTGAATTTAGTGATTAACTTTTCTTTTTTTTAATTGTAATAAAGTATATACTTAAGTACTCCTTCATCTGAGGGTCGAGTGTAGTGATCATGGTGTCGACGGAGCTCTTCGCCTTCTCGGCGACGCGCTGCAGAATGCCGCCCGACGACACCGCGCCCTTCATCCACGTCAGCAGACCGCTGCCGGGCATCACATCCCCTACAAACACAATTATATCCTCATAATAAAACTATAATTATACAATATATACTAATACTAGCAAGAAGAAGAAAAAAACAAAAGTTACTAGACTCTGTATTCTTTCAGACTATCCTCTACATCTATGCCAAATTTTATCAAGATCCATTCAGCAGTTTAGGCTACAAACTCTAACAAACAACCATCCATTCAAACTTTCGCATTTATAATATTAGTAACAAGTAAGATAGTACAGTGTAAACACAATTCTTTGATATGTAGGATGTCAGCAATCACAGAATATTTTTAAGTTATTCTTATTTATAGTGCCCGGCAAACATCTTGAACAATACATTTAGTTGCGCAGAAGTCGATTTTAGGGTCTTTTTGGCGGGGCAAGGGGGGACGCGAGCGCGCGCTCGCTTGCTATTGGTTAATCAGTGGGCCTTTGCGTCCCGCTTCTTTCCTCACGTTCCGTTTACTCCCGAGTACACTTATCTCCAGTTTTGTTGACCCACTTCGCTGTTACTTGTTTTCGGTAATAATTGTTTTTTTTTTTTTTTTAATATTTGTTAAGCAAGCGCTTGACCACGATCCCACCTGAAGGAAGTGACGATGCAGTCGAAAGATGGTACGCGCTAGCCTAATAGATGGCTGTTCACTCTCCTTTTGAAGGCCCCCACGTCATATTTGGACGGGAAAACTGATGCCGGCAACATGTTCCAATCCTTTGCAGTACGCACAAGGAACGATGACTCAAACTATGTTTGTAGATTTTTTCTGTTCTTGTTATTGTGGAGTCTTATTTGTTTATTATTGTTAAGTTTTATTTGATTGTTGCTTTTTTTACTTTTTGTGTTGGGTATGCCACAAAAAAGTCACATTGTTCTAAAAAGACAAGCCAGAAAAATGGTATATGATATATATTGTTTCATAAAACAAGAATCATTTAAAGAAATTGAAGTATTATTAGGAGTACAAATAAGTTTCCGCCGTTTTTTAACACAAATTAAACAAAAAAAACACAAAAGCACAAGCTGTTTGTGCATGTCTGTCATATTTTTAAAATTTAAAATTATATTTTTTCATTCCCAATTAATACAAATACTTAAAATATGTCAATTATTTTGTCTAAAAGTGTACGTGCGCGAAACTTCCCCCACTACGCCACTTTTTGTTCAAGAAGTTTGCCGGGCGTTATAATAAAGATAACCTACACCTAAGTCTATAAGCAATATATTTTCGCACTATTTAATTTAGGTAGTGTTAAAAAGAAAATTAGTACCATGCTGTAGAATTGGCGCAACACTAGATTATAGGCACAAACGTCATGTCCCTAGCTGACAGCTGTTAATGTCATTAGAAGGATGGATACATTCGTGCGCATTCCTGGCGGGACCGCTGCTTCAGTGTTTAAATTAATATCACTCGTTACAATTATATTAATTGTTTAAAAGTAGTGCATTAATTGTAAAAAATAACATGCAGAAAAGGGACAAAAACTACAAGCCTAGCTGCAAAGAAGCAAGATTTGCTATGGTGACAGTAATTGCAAAGTTTTACAAATGTAAATGTAATGAAATACACAAACCAATTCTATCAATTTCCAGTGTGGAAGGTGGCAGTGATTCTGGAGACTGTGTGGCTTGAGAATCCTCAGGAGATCTGATTGGAAGTGTGGGCTCACCCTTGTTGGGTGGTATTGCAGGACTGAAACCAACATTTTTTTATTAATTATTTTTGTGTACTACTAATGACTAATGATTGTGACTTCGATTATGCTGATTTAAAAAAAATCTAGTAACAAATATAGCCTGTAACTCAGTGATAATTTAGTTTCTTATTGATAAAATAATTTTCAATACTAGTCTAGTAACTTTTGAATTTATTTGCTTTATACAAAAATTGTGATAATGTTTATGTTTAAGTTTATCTTTGACTCACTGAACAAGTTAATAACCATAATAGCTTGCCAATACTCTCTTTAGTAACTTTTATTTTTATACTAATAATCTGGCTGATTATTATAGAGCAGTACAGATAACTAGAATATCCTACCTGAAAGTTTCCTGTTCTGTAGACTCCACTGCAGCATTATCAACAACTGCAGTTGGTTGCACTGGTTGTGATACTGGTACAATGACATTGGGCTTCTAGAATTTAAATTTCATAGTCAATTGTAATGCAGAGAATAAAAGATTAACATTACATAGAATTTATATTAGACTGAAACAAGCTCACAAGGCAACTGATATGATCATTAGTAAAATATTTGACTATCAATCTTCATGAGCCTTAGCATGTTCCAATCTAGATTAAATAACATCGAGGTTAAAGAGATTTGAACTGCAAAAGTATTGTATCATGATTTTTTCTCAGTATTAAGATATTTCATGGTTTTAAAAAGTCATTTTATTAAGTAATATACCTGTAAAACCGGGGGAGCTGTAACAAAGTTCGGAAGTTCCGATGGCGGAGCTATGCTTGATAATAAATTTCCAGGGACACCAGCTGGTACCACTGGAGCTACGGGTATTGTTTTCTTTTTATTGTCTGAGCCACTCATCTACAACAAGTATAATAATAAAAATTAACAAAATCCTACAATCGTGAACATATTCAATGTTCAGGGTGTAAGATTTAACTAACTTTTTATGCACACACTCTGTAACCAATTAGTATAGTATATTATAAGATAAATTAAATACGTTTATGGTTTTCTTGTTGAAGTAGGAAATCTAGTTTTATTTTGTTGACACGGTGTTTTATTTTTGGTTGTTGAAGTTTTGCTTGAGTTTTGATTTTTGACATTGACAATAAATTGACAGTTTTTGCGAGATCCCAAATATGATGACATGTCGAAGCCTAACGGAAAACCGTATAACGGAACACTGTTTATATTTCACTAGTTTTTCCATATTTTTTTGATAAAAATGGAAGAATACGAAGATTTTGAAACACTCCATATATTTAACTTTACTTATTATAAACCATTTTCCCTTAATTTCCATTGATTTTGAATAAAATGTTAGAAATATAATCTGTGATGCGACACGAACATCTGTCATCAACGCTAATTTGACAAGCCATCAACATAACGCATCACTAAAGTTTTATCTTCCCTCTTTGAGCCATTGATTTAAAAACATCATTTTACTCTGACATTATCAAATACGTGGTGCCAAAAAATAATTGAAAATGTCTGAAGAAACCGATGCACCGGTTTTCAGCACTGTTGATATCAACAGAGACGAGGAGGATCTATTTGCTTCAGCGGTTCAGGTAGGTATTTCTTATTAGAATCTCCTATTAATTACTTCGGTGTACATTAATTTAGCGGTATCCTGTAGAGTTCGTTGACGCCCCTTTTTGTTTAATCTTCATTCAATTTCTAAACTAAGAAAACCACGTATTAGCGGAATGTAAATTAGCATTGTAATTAGCAATTATTTCTTATAAGTGCTGTAATCATGTTTTGAAGAATGGCAAATATGCTAAATAAATGTTAATCACCTACAACAACAATTTTTATTTTCTGGTCTATTTTAAAAGTTATGTATAAAATAAGCCTATTAAAAGATTTATTATTTCTTTTACTTTACTAAGACTTAATCCTGTTATTATTGTATTTTCTATACACTAAGATTGACTAGCTGTTAGTACAAATTCATATGAAACTCAAATTCTAATATAAAGTACTGTATTGCAAGATTTATTTATTTCTTTTACTTTACTAAGACTTAATCCTGTTATTATTGTATTTTCTATACACTAAGATTGACTAGCTGTTAGTACAAATTCATATGAAACTCAAATTCTAATATAAAGTACTGTATTGCAAGATTTAAACTGTGCTGTAGCTAATACATATCTAGGTGAGAATGATGACGAATTTTATTGACTTTTTCTTAATTAATATGTTACAGGAAGTTAGTCTGGATTCTGAAGTAAATGGAACAAGTGAGTCTTTAGAGAAGGTGTCAATCAGTGATGTATCATCCATGCCAGCTGTAGTAGGAAGCCCTATTATGGAAGAGGTCAGTGATTTAAAATAATGCTTGACATCAATGTTAAATTAAATATTGAATCGAAGTATTTTTTTTATCAAAATAATCTCTTGCAAATTTCTCTAACTGTAACTTACACCAGAAAGTTATTTCTTAAAAAGATTTGCTTAAATTATGTTAGCTCTACTACTACTACAAATACTTTTTATATCAAGTAGATTCAAGGATACTTATAGCTCTAGAATATGTATATTTTAAAAGGTCACTAACCTGTTAAATAACCTTAAATATATTGATAAGTAATTTTGCTCAATTATTACCAAAACAAACTGTATTTGTTTGTGTAATATTCGTTTTTTTTCTTATCTAAAATGTATTATCATAGTTTAAGAAAGTATGATTCAAACAATATCTTTGTGACTCACATTAGTGTTAACATTTAAGCCACAATACATATAAATTATTTTTTTTTACGATCTACTCAAACTATAAAAATTCTTATTATATTTCAGATAGCAACGGAACGAGCCAATAATATAATAATCACTGTAACAGAGCCTCAAAAGATTGGTGAAGGCATGAGCTCATATGTAGCTTATCATGTTCTAACCAAAACAAATATGCCAATATTCAGCAGACATGAATTTGGTGTTCTCCGACGGTTTAGTGATTTCTTAGGCCTGCATGAGAAATTAACGGAGAAATATCTCCGTTCCGGAAGAATTATACCACCAGCTCCAGAAAAGAGTATCGTTGGTGAGTTTTATATAGAGGAAGACTGAAGAAAGTATGGATGGTGTGAAAGAGGATATGCTTAAGGAGTGGATTCAGATATGACGGCTGATAGAAATGTATGGAACAGCAGCACTTATTGTGCCAACCCTCCGTAGAGATATGGGCAAGTTGATGATAGTTAGTTTTTATGTATCTAGAGTAACATTTTAACAGATGTAGATTATAATTATCAATGTGAGATCTGTCTGAATTTATGGTATTTGATGATTCTAATTGTAGGTTTATATCTCTTATCTCTTTGGAATTGAGTTAAAAAGTATAGTACAACTGTTTTAACATTCCAATTCTATGATTTTTTTGTATTCTCTCAGTATTGAATGTGTGATCAAATTGTTTAAACTTTTGTAACACTATTATAAACTAATCAGGTATTTAAATTGTGTTTTTCATTAAATAAGTTAAGCCGTTTTTAATTAGTTTAATGCATATGCGCTTTTAACATGTAATATGTAGAAATAATATAATTTATCATAGTAATAATATAGGTACAACAAAGTTAAAGATGACATCAACCCCATCTACGGAGAGTGCTAATGGCACCAACCCGTCTGCCAGCCTGCAGTCGCAGTTCGTGGAGCGACGACGCGCGGCGCTCGAGCGCTTCCTCAACCGCGTGGCGCAGCACCCCGTGCTCTGTATAGATCCTGATTTTAGAGAATTCCTTGAATCCGGTAAGAACTTTTGTCAAATTAAGAATTATTGTTGGTATTAGTTCTTGGAAGCTAATAGTATGTATTATATTATAATAAATATTTTTTTTGAAAATCTATACTAATATTATAGACAGAAAAGATTTGTATTTTTGCATTTTTGTATGTATTGAAATAACTAAAAACTATTAAACCTATTTCAAAAATTCTTTTACCATTAAAAAGCTATGTTATCTGTGAGTAAATTATTTTTTTTTAATTTCACGCGGGTGAAGTCGCGAGCAACAGCTGGTATTTTCAGAACTTTCAGAAAATATAAGGATAATATTTTTATGTACTGTAATTTGTATCGTATTAGATACGGAGCTGCCAAAAGCGACGAGCACGTCAGCGCTGAGCGGCGCGGGCATGTTGCGGCTGTTCAACAAAGTGGGAGAGACCGTCAACAAAATCACATACAGAATGGATGAGTCTGACCCCGTAAGCATCAATGCATTTTATATTTATTTATGGTAAATATTTAGATAGAAAAATTGTTTTGTTGGAATATTCATTATTATGTGTAATTTACTGTATATATTTTATCACTGACCTAATGATTAAATATTAATACATTCACGGCCGAATACTGAAACAAGTCTAAGGGCCTGTCCCACCACTGGCTGATAGAGGCTTAGATAGCTTAAAAATTACGTCACTGTCAGATAAGGGAACAAAATCCGATATCTTCTTCAATCAAACAATTTACAATTCGGTAGGACTGACACTAACTGTCTTATTTTAAAAAGGTTAATAGAATTAGTAGATTAAAGAGTCAATTAAGACACTCTCACATATTAGAATATCGTTTCAATATTCGGCCGTAAAGTGAAGTCGGTATGCGAGTTGTTAGTATTTGTTAAATAAGTATTATATGTCAGTGGTTCGAGGAGCGCACTGCGCGCGTGGAGTGCGTGGAGGCGCAGCTGCGGCGGCTGTGCGGCGCGTGCGAGGCGCTGGCGGGCGAGCGGCGCGAGCTGGCCGCGCGGGCGCACGAGGCCGCGCGCGCCGCCGCCGCGCTCTCCGCCGCAGACCCGCACCCGCCGCTCTCGCGCGCGCTCTCGCACCTCGCGGATTTACACGAGAAGGTACACAACGAATCCGGCTCAAAGGACCACTTACAGTCAACTGTCGGATCCGACTCGAAGGACCATTTACAGTCGACTGTCGAATCAGGCTTGAAGGACGACTTACAATCAATTGTCGGATCCGGCTCGAAGGACCACTTACAGTCAACTGAATAAATTTAATAATAGCAGTTTAATTAGCGGAATTTAAAAAAGTTAGGTCTTAGTAGCCTATGTGTTCTTCCGGACTATGATCGCATTTATAATATGTATATGATTATAAATTTTAAAAACTTGTTTACGCCGTCTAAAAATATGTATTGACTTATCCATCTGTATGTTCCCTGATTTAAATATGAATACATGTCCATGTTTCTAACGTTTTGTAAACAGCTGACTATACATAAAATATTCAGGAAACCCGGTCTAAGTATTGATATAATTAATTAAAGTAATTGTTTGTTCGCAGATTGAACACCTAAGGATGGAGCAATCCAATACAGACTTTTACGTCTTAACGGAACACATAAAAGATTATCTCGGTTTAATTGGTGCCATCAAGGATGTTTTCCACGAGAGAGTTAAGGTATGACAAATCATAGATTAATTAACTAGAGACTTGTCCCGCGCATTCACTTTAATATGTAAAAATTATAATAGACTGTTCTTGAAATACGTCGAATGAAGTTATAAAGTTGCTCGCGACTTCGCCCGCGTGAAATTAAAAAATAAAAAAAAATATAGCCTATATTACTGACAACGTAGCTTTTTAATAGTCAAAGAATTTTAAAATCGGCCCAGTACAAAAATCCAAGAGTCCAAATCTTTCCTTTTTATAATAATAGTTTAGATAAATATAGATAGATCTATACTAATATTATATGAAGAAAAATTCGTATTTTTGTATTTATTGAAATAACTCAAAAACTATTGGGCCGATTTTAATAATTCCTTCACCATTAGATAGATGATTTATCTATGAGTAGCATATTTTTAGATTCACGGACGAAGTCGCGAGCAACAGCTAGTTATAAACGCATTGTATGCAATTTCAGGTGTTCCAGAACTGGCAGCACGCGCAGATGCAGTTGACGAAGCGGCGCGAGAACAAGGCGAAGGCAGAACTCGCCAACAGACCAGATAAAATTGAACAAGCTTCTAATGAAATTATTGAGGTAAACAACACTAATTTGTGAAATAGACAATGAATTTAAATATAATAAATACCAATAAAGTAATGTAATGTCCGTAAGACACGAATTTCTATATATGTAATAACTGTTTAACTTGTTGCCGACAGCGCGGCAGCCAAAAATAAAAATCAGTTATTTTTTAAATGGTCTTTTTTTATATGCACAGTGGGAATCGAAAGTGGAACGAGGTCAGCAGGAGTTCGACACGATCTCGCGCGTGATCAAGAAGGAGCTGGAGCGCTGGGAGGAGACGCGCGTGGCCGAGCTGCGCGACACCGTGCTGCGCTACCTCGACCACCACATGCAGCACCAGGCGCAGGTCGCACGCGTCCGCACTCACATAACATGTGTCACAACATGTTGCAACGCCAACGCGTTACTCCATTCGCTTGTTTATACTCCCTTACAAAATATATGTGAAAGTGTGGATGGATCTTTGTTAATTTGTAGCCTAAACTGGTGAATGGATCTCGAAATTTGTCATAGATGTAGAGGATAGTACGGAAGACACACAGGCTGCTTACTTTTTTTTTAATTCCATGCGGACGAAGTCGCGGATGAAAGCTTTTATTATAATTAATGATAGCTGTCCCCTACCTAGACCTAGCCTAGATTATAGCCCAGTCCTTGTAATGTGTAATTTCAAATTTTAAATCAAATAGAAAATTAAGTCCATACATAGAATCCGGCTCGAAGGACTATTATGCTCTATCGGTAAATCGTGTTATTTTCTTTACAATTACTAGTAAAAAACACATGTAAATTTAATGCAGTGTGAACTTAATCTTGTTTTTTTTTTGTAGTCTATCCGCTACTGGGACGCGTTCCTGCCGGAGGCGCGCGCTATCAAATGAGGGGTGAGCACAACCCATAACTGCGACAAAACGACCTTAACACAACATTAGTGCTACATTGCATCACATAACTCCAAAGACATTTAAAAAATATATAGACGAGGCATAATAATTTTTTTCACTGGTACTTTCTCTGAAAGGTACTATATTAAGATTTGTGCCACCACGTGTCCTTGTATTGACATGTAATAAATCATACTTATACTGTAATATTATAAATGCGAAAGTTTAGATGGATGGATGTTTGTTAGAGTTTGTAGCCTAAACGGCTGAACGGATTTCGATGAAATTTGGTATAAATGTAGAGGATAGTTTGGAAGAACACAAACTATTTACTTTTGTTTTTTTTTAATTCCGCGCGGACGGAGTCGCGGGTAAAAGCTAGTGTTTTATAAAATTATAAAAAGGCTCCATTTTGTGTTGTAAAATAAACTAAACTAAACAATGTTACAAAATCAATATTAGTGAGATTATGTGAAAAATGTTTCAAGCGTCAACTATGCCCACTCTATATATTTTTTGAATCTCTGCATGGCACATTGTAAATGGTATTTAGATAGTCGATACCTAGTTAAATTTAATTGAAATCTGTATTTAAAGCAATATAATGCGTAGATAGGTCTTTAAAGAGATTTGAAATAAAAGAAATACAATAAATTTTGAGGTTAAATGTAGTCCCAAAAATGTCTTGCATATATAAATATTTATTGGTTAGTATTGTTGAAAACTTTTAATCCTTTGTATGGAAATAATTTAGAACGTAAAAAAGTATAGTCAGATATTTAAATATGATTGTGTTAACTTTAGATAAATCTATATGGAAGTTTAATCTAAATGTATATAAACAGCATTACAAATAAACGCGGTATAAAGTTAAATTTAGGAATAAACTGAGTATAAGCAAAATTTGTACTAATATTTGCATATACTCTGTTTATTCCTAAGTTTAAATTTATACCGCGTTTATTTGTAAGGCTGAAAGAGTTTTTCGTGTTAAAATTAGCTAATACTATGTATCATTTACAATCGTCCATAAAGAACCAATTATGTTCAGTTTACATTATTCCAGTCCAGCGATCGAATCCAGCGCTGGATTGCCACTGGAGTACTGTAAACGGGGCATTAAGTCTATTTTTTCAGCTATTTTAAACCTTATCGTTTTTATGGTTTAAAATACATAATTTTAACGACGTAGATAATTCAACAATTTTAACTTTTTCGATGCAAATCGTATAAAGTTAAACTTTTTACTCTCTACACATTCCTTATTATATGCTGTTTTCATACAAATAAAATTTTCTTTATTAAAAATTAGCAATTTCACAGTTTTAAAGAATATTTTATTATATTAAATATGTAAGTCGGGCCTGTCCCACCACTGGCTGATAGAGGCTCAGATAGCGTAAAAATGACGTCACTGTCAGAGAAGGGAACAAAATCCGATATTTCCATCACATATTTTACATGTTCGATTGTTATCAGACAATTTACAAGGACAGGCCCTTAATTTGCTTATAATTTTTTTTTAGTTTATTTGTTTAAAAGATAGTATTGTTTTCTAAAATGTATCAGTGAATTTAAATATATTTTGTACATAAGGTATCGCAAAAAATTATTGCTTGCGGTTTGGAAATCATTATTTACTATTCGATTATTCGCTTAGCTTATTATGTTTAAGATTAGGGTGAGATTTTGTTATATATTTTAAGCTGATTGTTTTATAAAAATAATTCTTATATTATTTAATAAAATATATTTCATGTATGATGTCAAATATTGTTACAGTCAGATTATTGTTACTTCTACTCTAACATATTTTTAAGTGAAACTAAGTTGTATTCCTAAATTTGTGATTTTATGGTTTTTAGTATTTTAATAGAATTGGCAAAAGAACTGAATTGAGATCTCATTATTCTTGAGGCTTTTACGAATTAAAAATAGTTTTTGGCCACTATTGAAGTTAAAAAAAACATTGCGTATGATTTTGTAGCCCGCAAATAATAAAATTCAATATGTTCAGAAAATAATTTATTGAGTCTAATTTTAGAATTATTCTTTACAATCCGAATTAATTTAACGTGATTTAATTTGAGATTAAAGGACTTATGTTCATATAAATATTGAGATTAAAAATTTGAATTAAATTAAAAGATTAAAAAATTGTAATTTTAATTGTAATCAAAGAATATAAAACAGTGATTATCTAATTACTAGAACTTTATCTACTTGTACATTTTATCATATTGTACTATATTTATCGATTCTTATTTACTACAAAAGTTTAATAACATTGAAAATAAGAAAATACGCATTTTTTTACAATTTGCATCATAAACTAAATTAAAAATAGGATAGGATATAAAACATTACTAATCCATATTAAAATTGATAAAAAAAAGTTTTTTTTTTAAACAAAGTTGGCGAAATTTTTATTAGTATACGTTAGTGCATTTAAAACAAATAAGTATTGCTAAACGAATAATAAAAAATTGATAAGATTACGATGATATCTTTATTATCTGTCTGTTTTTATTCACATTGTAAAAGAGGGCAAGTGGATTGCAAAGTGTATACTTGTTTACATAAAAATGTAGTCGCGTCAAAAGTAAATAAAAAATTACCCCATAAATACAACTCTGGCTGTAACATATTTACTTTATATGTATTAGTTAAGTACGATTTAAATATCTCGAGTCTAATGTATTCATTATTTTTTATATTGCCAAATATATTTAGTGGTAATTCGGTGTAAAGAGTTTATATAAGTGATAAATAACGTTGGTTTATTATAGAAAGTATACTTTATTCCCATTATAATGATTACTTGATTATTCTGAGTTTTTTTTTATAACCTTAACACAACCTTTACACAAAGCGGGCCGCATTAAATAACCTCTGTCTTGAGTTGTTTCGACAGAAATGTGAATCACATAGTTTAAATAAATTATCAGTAATTAGGATACGTTTTACAGACGATAAACAATTATACAAAAAATATATAAAAACGAGCGTGACGTCATAGCAAAACAGTAAATAGTCTAATCATGTCAGGTCGTCGCTTCTAATCGAATCCTCAAGTACATAAAGAGCAACTCGAACAAACTAAACTACATGTGAGTTTTTGACTACATAAAGTAATTAAAAAAATTGGATCCACCTGCAAGTATTACTTTTCGAAAAAAATTAACAAAACTACCACCAGAGCCGAAGATATGCGGTAACACAAAAAACAGACGAATTGGTAGCCTCCTTTTGAGAAGTTAAAAAAGAAAGTTGTGGAACACTGTGTCCTATAAGATTAAAAAAATTCTAAACTTTTGTATTTCCTGATTGTCCTACCCATAGCCGTCGCAAGTGGAGGCGCATCTGCCCTACAGAATAAAAAAACCTACAGACGAATTGAAAACCTTTAGGGAAGTCGGTTAAAAATATCCTACTTCGAATAAGACCACATTAAGAATACCTGTACCCAAGAACTAATCAAGATCATTGTTTGGAGACGCATGATCCCGTCCTGTCATCTACAAAATTTAAACTTCCAAAAATTAAATTTTATCACAACTGACATCACATTGTTTCCCAGTTTTACGCGTTCACCGAACTTTATTAACATAAAAGGCGATAGCAATCTTATCAAAACTAAACGGATAAGGAATTTACCAAATACTATGAAAATAAAACGGAAGTTTCACGCACAGAGCTATTCAGACATATCTAAAAATGCGTCATAACCACATTAATCATGTTTGTATAAGGTCTTATGTATGTAAACTAGTCTGCGTTTATTCTAGGTTTTTCATTGTTTCTCAATATATTTCAAGCAATAAAGTATTTATTGTTATTCTTTTATGGTTATCGGTTAGCAATGCCACTACCGCGGGATATTAATGCGCGACGGAGTTATTTTTAAACCTTGAAATACTTAAAAGAGAGGCCACATAAGTGTATTGTTGCGTTGCGTTTTCCATACGTTTTACTGTGACATGTCTTAGTACGGGATATTTCAACGAATCGACGGATAAGACGCGGTATTTCAAACCGGTAGAACTTAGGGTCTTCGACTTAAGGCCTTCAAGAAGTATCTCAAAGACAACGCATCTGTAGTTCTTCTGGTATTTCTGATGTCCATGAGATTCGATGATCTCTTTGTTTCCCGGCTAGTTTGACTTATCTTTTTTTTATAATAAAAGGAGGCAAACGAGCGGCGGGACCGAGGTGATCAACGACGCCCATGGACATCCGCAACACCAGAGGAGCTACAGATGCGTTGCCTTTGAGGAAAACACAATTAATCTTATGAAATAGCGTGCAATGACTTTTTAATTACTTGCGACAGTCTCGCCTTGCGTTGAAATATCGTGCGGCCACGCTCGTGTGGCATAAGATGTTGATAATATTACTCTAATAGTGTATTTCTAAAAAGTAACGTATCTGCATTTCCTCCAGTTTTGTGATTTTTGTTTGATAATCACGCAATAAACATAACATTCATATTAAACGATACGCTCCTCATTCAGTCCTAACAATATAAGAGTTTTAAGAAGAGTGAACACGTATTAGGTATTATTTTATTTAAGCATAATGAATCATTGAAATTTTAAAAACAAACCAAAGCTGTTATTGATGTATTATTTCTCTTTAAAAACATACAATGCCGACGTTATGAAAACAACCCTTTGTAACCACCAAGGCGGGTTTAACAGTTAATTGATATAGTATTTTTTATAGTCAACGGTAGTTACATTTATTAAAAGAAATGAAATATGCATTTGATGCTATTTCATTGAAACTTCGCGACATGGAACGATTTTGTGATTACAAATATAACGGAAAACAAGACGACAAAAACTACAATTTGTAATTACACAATAATAGTGTATAAAGTATTAGGATTTAAATCCAAATCAAAACGTACGTGGACAAATCAAGTTTGTGTGATAAGTGGCTACTATCAATATATTACGGACGATAATTATACATTGATTACCTATATAAGAGGAAAACTTATCATTTGTGATTTGTTGTACAATAAAACTCTCAGGTAAGTACTTAACTATTATTTCATTCAACAGCATACATTTTTTTTATAATCCATAATACTTACCAACCAGTGCGAACCAAATTTTGTAATTTCATTAAAGGACTTACATTTTACGTAGATATTTTTTAAACGCATTAAAAAAAAACTAAACGTACTTGTACGAGTATACATACCACATAATTTTTCTTATTTTATTTGTTTTTTTTTAATCCAGAGCTTAAAAGTGTTCTACTTAATAATTGTGTTAATTCGATAGTTAAAAGGACTCAATTTTTGGTTACAGTTACAATGCGAGTGATCATTGCGATTGCGCTCTTGTCAGTGGCATGGGCCCTGCCGGCCCCAGACGCGCCCACCTTCGACTTCAGGAGTCTTTTCGCGCCTCAGGACACCGACCTGAGCCAAGACTCCGGCACCGCCGCACACTTTGTCGATTCCCCATTGAACGAGGATGATGGTAGCGCTGTTCAATTCGTTGATTCACCACAAGAAGATATAGATAATGGCCATGTCATTCGCTCAGCTGGCAACTTTGAAGAGATCGGTGAAGATGACAACATTGTTCGATTCGTTGACACACCGACCAATGAGGACGCCAACGATGGCGTAGCTATTGATTTCCTTGACTCGCCAGTGGAATCGATCGTTGACGATTCAAATATGGCTCGGTTCGCAGACAATGGTATTGCTGTCAACTTCGTCGACTCTCCTATTGAACAGGCTGATGATGGAAGCGCAGTTCATTTCGTCGACAACGTAGAGACAGCCGCCGAGGACGGCGCGATATCCGCGTTTGCTGGTATGCCACTGAACGAGGAAGTTCATGATGATGGTACCTCGATTAACTTCGTCAATTCCCCAATGAATGAAATCTTAGAAGCCGGAGCAGCTGATATTATTTTAATCGGACACGTTTTTGAACCCATGGCAGCTTCAGAATTGGAGACCATCAATGTCGATGTCCCCGAAGATTTCTACAACGTCCACTACCCCGGCAAGATTTACGACAACCCTATGCTTCGCTAATTCCGCAATGTTTAGCAAAATAACATCTTTTGACACTATCATTTGATGATAGCTATGAAATTAAATTATGATTTTGTAATTTTTTATTATTGTTTTTAATTTTATTTTTTATCACTGATTTTACCAAAAATAAAAGATCTGAGGATCATTTACATATAATAAACTATGTATAGTAAACTATTCCTGTACATATCCTGATTCATCATGGTAGATATTTTTGGTCCTAGATGGATGATGATACACATTATATCAAGGACCGTAAAGTGAATGTTTTTCACCATCTTAGTAATTTCACCATATACCTAATTTTAGACTATTTCTTACTAATCTTGAAATGATCACATGAAAACGTGAAATACTAAAAGATGAGAAGTCATCATACTGGCAAATAAAGTAGTGCCAATTACTTGTTTGGTAGCCAAAAGTAATCACTTAACATTATCAATATGTTATTTGATATGATGCATAATTAATTAAGATAAACAAGTAAATGTTAGACAATTTAATACAACAGCTATCTACATTCACACAGTATAATAATCTACTTAAAAATCTGCACAAATAACCTATCTTGTTCTTATTTAAGCACATAATCCTCGGGAAATTCCATTACTTTTGGATATTTCTGAACTTCTTCTTCTGGTATGTGATCTAACCTGGTTGGTACAAGTCGTATTTGACGGATTTGGTTACTAACATTTTGCTTTACATCATCAGGGATAGTTTCTCCAGGGTAGATTAGTAATCGCTCCATCGTGTGTCGCCTCTGAAGATTCCCTTTCATTGCTCTGTATACAGCCTTTTTGATAATCTGAAAGACAATAACAAAAACAAAATTAATTATCAAAACTACTTAGATAAGGAGCAAAATATTGATAACATTTAAATTTCACTTTGCCAACAATTGCATGTAGATTTTGTTTACTATCAACTGAGAAAGAAGAATAATGGAACATTATAAATGTCTATCTACTAATACCATAATTTCAGAGGTTTAGTTTGTTTTTCAAAATGGCAGAATGAATAAAATGGAAATTTGATTTAAGATCAAAACAAATCTTGCTGAAATTGGCATACAATAACATACTCTGGCAGACACAGGCTACTATTTAAGTGTTTTTTTTTTAATCAAGTGTGGATGGAGTTGCACTCAAGAGCTGGTAAATCCTCTTTTTGTGTGTCTCCTCCTTTGTTGGGTAAGGGTAGGTAACGCATCTGCAATTGTGGATGTCTCTGGGCAGTTGCTTTGCCATTTTGGGAGATTCAGGTGGCTGCTTGCTTGTTTGCCACCTTATATTATAAAAAGAAATATTAAAGTAGGAAATTATACAATGAAAGAGCACTAAGAGACTGGTAGTAATCATACCTTATTCTTATAGGTATGTTACACTTATAATACTTGTAAAATCTTACCATTGTGGGATCTTTATTATGCAGCTCCCAAGCTAAGGTCCATGTTGCTCCACCAGGGTATCCAGTGTGGTGGAAATAAGCTCGCTGTCTCCAATCGTCGCCTCTTAACGCAATCTCTCTACTGTTTATGCAGACTACAACATCGCCACAGTCGTTCATTGGATGATATATAGGTTTGTGTAGTCCCAATAAATATTTCTTAATAAGACCCGCTGATTCGTAAGGATCTTGCCATTTACAATCAAAAATATGCCATGTACGAGCGAAAGTAGCCCATTGCTGCAACAAGGATTATTTTTATATTTACATAAGAAAAAACTAACCAAAAGATGAAGTATCTTGTTGAGATTCTCTCTCTGTCTGTGAAAATTTACCTGGACTCTTTTCACGGCTGACATTTTAAAGTGTATTTAATTTATTTCTCAGATGATTTTTCTCAATTCCTCTCAATTTATAAGAAATCAAAATAAAAGATAATGGGAAGAAGGCGTTTAGGTTATTTTATTATGACATTTGACATTCGATTTCAATTAGTGATGGTTAACTCGAGTTCGTAACTCGAGTTCAACTCGAGTTGGGCGTAACTCGAGTCGACTCGAGTTGAATTCTCTCTAACTCGAGTTCGAAAACCGAATGGAACCGACATGTAGCGAAGTTTGTCGATCATTTGAGTGAAACTATATTCATTTCGTTTTCTGATATTTATTTTTATTCATTCTTAACAAGCAAACAAGCGTTATTACATTAGATTTGAGGTTATCTTTAAAGTACCATTATTATTTTAGTTTTTGCGTGTTATGTGTTATGTTTTTGAAAAATTCCGGGTCCTAAAGAAATTCTTTAGTTTGGGATGTATTCAAATCGTCGTCAGTGAGTGGACGTGTCATGTGTAAACAATGTTCAGATTCATTCAAATATAGTGGAAATACGACCACATTATTAAACCACATTAAAAAGAAGCATCCTAGTATCATCGAGGATTGTCAGAGTTCATCGTCAACAAATGAAAGTAATACGAGTACTTTGCTCGATTCAACTTCATCGCCGTTACTGGTATCGACAACCACCTTGAATGTTGAGCCTGAGCCTCCTCAAAAAAGGTTATATTTATAAATATTTACCCCTAAGTTTAACGGCGTGAAAATATACAGCCTAAAGCGTGTCTTAAGTGTAGGGATTTTATTACAAAAAGAGTTATTCGAAAATATGCTGCGATTGCTAACATTTTAGGCAACAAAGTGTGTGTTTACACTTTATTATAATAAGTATAGATTAGGAAAAAATATTCTTTGTGATTCTAATTATCTTATTTTCATGAAAATATTGTGATTATTACTGATTATAAAACAACTATGACTCTGTAAATGTACCTACGCACATACTTGCATCATAATGTTAGTTTGATTTTATTTTAAAAAGACCGTTATATAATTTAATTGACAGTAAATTTTATTTTTAATTAAAATTCGAGCCAAAAATACTTAAATAAATTATTTAATTTCAAACAATAACTTTTTTGTTTCTTTAGGTAATAAGTTTAACTGTCCCAATTCATTATAAAAATGTAAAAAATAAAAACAGTTAAAAATATAATTTGCCTGTTCCAATTTTTTAAAGTAAAGCTGATGGAATAATTTGGAAAAAACTCGAAAAAATATTTACTTGCCCATCCAGTTAACTCGAGTTACGTAACTCGAGTTCAACTCGAGTTATGTGGATTTTAACTCGAGTTAATTCGAGTTGTGTTTTACCCGAGTTGGCACATCACTAATTTCAATGTTGTCAGTGTAATCAAATCAGTGTTGCTAGGTTTATAAAAATGTTTTTTATTAAAAAGGAGTACCTTATAAACTCAAAATTAAACAATTTTTCTCTTTTCAAGGGTTTCAAATAAAGTATTCGTTAATACAAATTATCTAGTCCTTATATTCACTCCATCTATATAATATCTCTCAACTCTGTATATAAATAATGTATATAGCAGTTATACGTTAACGCAACTTCGCTATTTGGTACAGAAAAGGAATATAAATATACACAAAATATAAAAATGTTATAACTTTATTTGTCTAACAGTTAATTCTTAATAAACATTTTATATTTAATTGTCGAAGTTATTATAATTTGGCATGTCTTTTGGTAACGGTAAAGTGTATGGTATTATTTGATCGCCTTTCGCAGTATCCAATTCACGATAGCCCATTTGATGGTCTACATTAATATGTTCCATCCAGTAATTTACTAATATTGGTTTTAATGTTCCGTTCCAATGCTGAAATAAATCATATATCTATTAGAACAGATAATAAAACTGCAAAGGAGCATTTATTACATATTTTTTGCATACTAACGTTCCTTGTATGTTCAATCCAAATAAGGAGAGCATTATTCTGATGTTGCTTACAGAGCTGTGTTGCCTTGCTGAGCTTATTGAAAGCCCGCGACTTTTTATCACTTATGCAATTATAGTAGGCTAATAACAAGTAATATCTGAAATAAAAGTGGTCAATATTAAATCACAAGACCAAATAAACACTTCTAAATCGAAATTGTCTCTCAATTACATAAAATACTCACCTTGGTTGATACATGCGAGCTTGTTTACAAGCACCGTTTAAATCTCTGAAAAGAGATTTTACAAGTTTCGCGTACATTTGAATTTTTCTTACATTTCTGTTGTCTATCTATAAAGAAAATATAAAGACATTGAAGGACATTTAACAGTAGTAGAGCCCGCTTTAACACCTTCGCACGAATGGGTCTGCTCGTCCGGTGAAATACCACGACCATACAGAAGACAGGCGTGAAGTGGGAGCAATTCCGCGTTTCGTCTGATGAGTGTGGTGCCGGAGGCCCAACTTTAGTCCATTTTCCTTCCCACCCTTTTTCTCATAAGAATAGGATGGAAAGGGAACGTGGATTTGACGGTGGAGGAGACGCATAGGAAGAGGAAATATCTTCTTTATGTGCGTCTCCTCCTCCGTCGATTAAGGGTAGGCAACGAATCCGCTATTGCGCATGTCTATTGGCAGTGGTCGCTTTGCCATTTTGGCGGTTTTAGGTGGCCGCTTGCTCGTTTGCCATCTAATTAATATGTAAAAAAAACCTTCATTGCTATAGCTGCAGATTGATTATTCGCGAGTAATCTTGCGAGATACTAAAAATAAAAAGTCCGTTAGAAAAAGTGCCGCCATAATGTATGAAAACTACTATACCTCTTGCACCATACTTATAAGCAGTCCTTCAATCAATCGCACCAAGATCATGGCGCAGAATTCATGATTTTCATACTTCATTGTAACTAGTTGCTTTATCTTATCTTCCCACATTATTGATTTCTCCCAAATACCCACGCGTATAGTGCTAGAAACAATAAAACAAAAACGTAAAAGGAATGTTAAGGATTACCGTGAGCGTACATATATTGCCAAAACGACTACACAAAAACATCGCCATCCTTGTCATATTCTGTGACAAAAAAAGAGATATCACAATGTTTTTGTACATGTGTTTCGGTAATTGAGATCCACGGTGGAGTGAGCATCAAGTCAAATAAAACTAACACAAGCCACATGCAAACGAAGAAATTCCAGGCAGCTTCAGAAGTTTTAGAGCGAAGTATGGCGTCGCCTTTCTTCAAGTAGAATCTTTCGCAACCCTTATACGATTCCACACTATGTCCCGTATCCAATAAGATAACCATCGCATAATAATAGTACCAGGTTTCGGCTGTAATAAGTAATACATTTAGAGATGGCGTATTTAATAAAAAAAACCTTTAACCAGTCTTGAGAACATTTGGTTCGGTCGTAGTCTATATCTATATCTATGATATTATAAAGAGGAAAGGTATTTTTGTATGTATTGAAATATCTCCAAAACGACTGGATCAATTTAAAAAATTCTTTCACAATTAATTTAATTTCACGCGGGTAAAGTCGCGAGCAACAGCTAGTTCTAAATATTTACATTACTCACAACTCAAATCATAATGGTCTGTCATATAGAAGAACTCGCGCATGATGGCGACCATGTCGTGCACCCTGGTCTCCGCGAGCATCAGCTTCAGGATCCAGAGCACCAGCAGCTGGCGCGTCCTCAGCTCCGTGATGCTGCTCATCATGCGCATCACCTCCAGGCCCAGCTCTATACTCTCCGCTCGCTTGCCACTTTCCACACTAGAAAAATAATGCCCGACTAGATTAACCTTACGGGTATATTTGTATGTACAGTTAGGGAATCTGGTGATGTTCCAAAAGTTAGTCGTTTGAACATTTTGTACGCATTGAGACGACAACGCGGAACAATAATAAATAGGACGCTACGTTTAAATGTGTCTGTACGACAAGAATCGTGGTATACGGCTAATTGATTTTTATTATTATATCGTTGGCACAACTGACTGCTACCTAATTGGTTGTTTCTCTGAAAAACAGAGTTCGTCTCGTCTCGTAAGTAACAAAGCATTTTTTCTGTAAGTATAACACCGCGGATTTGCACAGATATAGGACATAGATAACAGTTAAGTTGTAAATGCCTATTTTTGATATCTAAAGCTGCTCTCTCATACTACTCTACATTTTAAAGATAATTACAAACCGGAAAAGGAATATATTAGTATAAAGATATCCCGCGGCTTGCACTTCCGTCACGTCGATTTTTCCAATCTTCCGATTGCATATATCCATTGAACGTTGCTCGAGCATTTCGCATTTTGAAAACTAAAATAGAAGTAATAAAAATAAATCCAAATCAGATAGCTAGTTACCACAAAGCCAACAAGTTTTGAAAACTGAAATTGGGTAAAAACGGTTGAGCGTCTTGTCTATTATTTATCGTTGATAGTTAAATAAACGTGACTTTTGCGTACATCTCTTTCCTGAGCGCATATAGTTATCATATTCCCATAACACATACAGAGCAGTCTGAAATTGGAGTCAGTACGTAAAGCGTAATTCATGGCCCACTTAGCGGCCAAAATTGCATTGGATTTTTCTTTGGATTCCTGGAAAAAAGGACTCATTTATATGGGTGTCAATAGCCGATAATCTAAGTTAGAGGATTATATAAGAAGAATTAAGTTAGCATTATACATATTTCTGTCTATCCACAAAATTAACTATTTTACTGTTGATGTAAACCTTTGGAGAGAAAATTTAATCAGTTTAAGTTTCTCATGTTCAAGTAAAAACAATTAACCACCAGATCTTAATCTTACTAATATTATAAATGCGAAAGTTTATATGGATGGATGGATGGATGTTTGTTAGAGTTTGTAGTCTAAACGGCTGAACGAAATTTGGCATATATGTAGAGGATAGTCTGGAAGAACACATAAGCTATTCACTTTTGTTTTTTTCCATTCCACGCGGACGGAGTCGCGGGCGAAAGCTAGTATACAATAAATCAATTATACTAACCAAAAAGACTTTATGCAAGCTGATAAGTGTCCATGCTATACACTCGTAGAACTGGCCTGATACCCCTCGGTCTCGGCCCACGTAGCATTGAGGCGCGATGTAAAATGCCATAACCTGGCTGAAGGAGACGCACATATGGCGCAGTCGCGTTGCATGTCTGTATATTACATTATTATAAAGATACTGTTCCCCTGCGGCTTCATCCGCGTGGAATTATAAAAACATTATTTTATTGTTTACATTTGTCAAATTCTTAATTGCAAATGCCAAAATACCAATTACCTTACTATCATCTTGGCAATCTTGTTTCCTTGATGTTGGCAGCAACTTATGGTCTCTTTCCCACATTAGGGTTTTTATCCAAAATATTTAACCCCTAAGTTTAATGGCGTGAAAATATATAGCCTAAAGCGTGACGTAAGTATAGGGGTTTCTTATTAAAAAAAGAGTTATTCAAAAATATGCTGTAATTGCTGTCATCTTAGGCAACAAAGAAGTATGTGTTTACGCTTTATTATATTAGTATAGAAGTATAGATAAAGTACTAGCTGTTCCTATGCGACTTCATCCGCATAAAATTATAAAAAAATCATTTTATTGTTTACATTGGTAAAATTATCAATTGCAAATGTCAAAATGACATGACATGATGTCAAACCATGGCAACCTTGCTTCCTTGATGTTGGCAGCAACTTATGGTCTCTTTCCCACATTAGGATTTTTATCCAAAATATTTACCCCTAAGTTTAATGGCGTGAAAATATATAGCCTAAAGCGTGACGTAAGTGTAGAGCTTTTTATTAAAAAACTTGAAAAGCAACTAAACTTGTAACTTCAGTGATAAACTTAGCAATATATGAAACCTTATTAAAGTCATCATCATCATCAACATGCCTTTATCCCTACGGAGGGTTGGCACAATATGTGCTACTCTTCCATACATTTCTATCAGCCGTCATATTAAAGAAACCTTATTGAAGTAGTATTCAAAAATCTTACTTAGAGGAAGGAAAAGGATCTGAGAAGAGTTTTAATGCTTCCAGGAGGAGTTTCTTAGCTTCATCCAGGTCACCTGACTCCAAGAGGCAAGCCCCGCGGTGCGAGAGGATACGCCCCAGTCGGTAGTCATTCATCCATTCAAGATCACATTTGTTTTTTGTACGAAACTTCTCAGACTGTTAATTGAACGAAAACTTTCAATGTATTAATCTAATAATACAAAATTACATAAGATTTGCAAATCTACATCTATACTAATATTATAAAGAGGAAAATTTTGTATTTTTGGATTTTTGTATGTATTGGAATAACTCAAAAACTACTACGCTGATATAAAAAAATCTTTCACCATAAAAAAGCTACGTTATCACTAAGTAATACAAATTTTTTACTATTTTATACTTTGACCACGTGAACGAAGTCGCGAGCAATAAAAGCTTACATTAATCAAGATTTCCACTTCAAATAGCAGACGTATCGCTTGCGGCATATTCAAATTGATGACACTTAAATCAGTATATTCTAAGTATGCTTCAAACAATTTCTCAAATTCCTCTGAAATTTTATAACACAAGTTAGCCTAGTTATTCAAAGATTAAGGATAATGCTTGAAGCGCCATTAGCCTAATAGTAAGGGGTACGGATTTCTGATCATGTGGTCAAGGGTTCAAATCCCGCCATTCGACTATTGTCGTAAACCATATCCTAGCCTAAAGCATAGTTGGAATGGTAAAAGAAATATTAATAAATTAACAAAACATCTACTAATATTGAAAAAAATTACCAGCCCCAAAGCAGTGGTCTACAGCCTGACAGTATGCGGATAGAAGAATAGGCAGACACTCGCAAGTGCCGAAATCATAAGAAAAGAACGGCCGACCCTCTCTGCTGCCACCATACTCTCCTGTCAATCGACGGATTCTCCTCTCGTTTTCTGCTAAACCTAAAACACAAATTAAAATATTTAATACATAATCATACAGTCTATTTAAAATAGAAATTTTATTTACCTTCAGATTCCGTTAATATCGTCGTATTTGTATTCCTTCGGACATTCATCTACAATGTTGAAAGAACAATTCAACTCGTTGCGTAATTTAAAAAAAAGTTACTCAAACTCGTTTTATATTTATCTCATAAGTAACTAAGGGACTCACGGTATTATTTAAACGTCTTTGAGAGCATTAAATTTAACGAAATACATCCTTCTAATGTTATGAACAAGGAAAAGGTTTAGATGGATGGATATATGGATGGATGTTTGTTAGAGTTTGTAGCCTAAACTGCTGAACTGATGTCGATGAAATTTGGCACAAATGTAGAACATAGTCTAGAAGAACATATATGCTACTAGCTTTTGTTTTTTTTTAATTCCACGCGGACGGAATCGCGGGCGAAATAAAGTATAGTGAAAATTATACCGTTAGCTCCATGGACGGCTGCAAAGCAAAAGACGGATGCGTATACTGCTCGTCTGCTGTTTTAGTCTCCGCGCTGAAGCTAGATATCTGTTCTCGCACGCGCTTTAATTCATCACTTTCGCGTATTAGGCCCTGAAGGGAATATACTACAAATGTTATACTCTTGATAATACCGGAATATATCATGTTGATCTTTTTAAAAAGTTAAATTGTAAAGGAATAGTGTCTTAAAACACACATTTCTGCCCCCTTAGACAAAGTAACATTCGATTATCGCCATCGCCGATCGAAAAGTCAAAAATGTATGGAACTGACAATAACATTCGATAAGTCACGTGCTTGTCACGTATTCATTCCTATGTATTTTGACACATTTTGTCGATTCTACAAGCGACATCGCTAATCGAAAGTCACTTTGTCTAGAGGGGTTGTACTCTAATCTGAGAGAATTTTAGGAAAAGCTATAGACATTATAGAAGAAAAATCCAACTACTGATGATGAGTGATGATAATGAATATAACGATGACAAGTAAAATGGCTTACGTCGTTGCATCTAAGTCCTAAAAACTTGACAAAACATCCGCCACCGCAGGCAATGCACCGTCTCGTATACCGTTCTAAATACAGTAACGCTCTCGTGTGCATATTTCGCTGTAAAAATTATAAAACAATATTAGCAAGAGAAGATCCATATATATATTTTAAAAGATTGTAACTATGTATATACCTTTTGATTTTCTGTAAGCAATTCATAAGTTGTACTTCGAAACAATATATGCTTAAATTTCATGTATCCACAGAAAGCGTACATTGGCAGATCTTTGCAATTGGCTGGAAAGAAAAAAATATATGATTACAATCATTTAAATAAAAATTACAAGACTCCATTATATCGGGTACACAACTTTGATTAAACTATCGCACAACTATTGTGGAAATGACGATTGTTTCGCAGTCAATTCAATTATTTATGTACTTGCACAACTAAAAATCGAGTAGTGTGCGCACCTCCATATAAGCTCATAGAAATCAAATATAGACTAAACAGTTGTGTGATAATTTAGTTTCAGTTGTACTCTCTTAGTACGACTATTGTCTTTACATTAAATTGTCAGTCATATAGCTTGTTACTTTATTTTACCAGCCCCTTTATACTTACGTGGAGGTCTGATGCCCAAACAGCGGCAGTAGGGCGCCTTGCAGTCGTTGGGCACCGGCGCTGGATGCACCAGCACTAGAGAGCTGTCTCGTGTGAAGTCACCTCCCTCACACTCCAGTACACGGATTGAGAACAACTTGGCCACAGCTTTTATAGACAAAATGCATCGCCATTTTAATGTTCATTCAAGTTTGTATATATTACGTAGAATAAACAGCTATTTATTAAGCTAGAGTATACCATCTTTCGACTGCATCATCACTTCCATCAGGTGGGATCGTGGTCAAGCGCTAGTTTAACGTACATAAAATAAATTACAATATCATATAGACTAGTAACTACTAGTACTTGATATGTAGATATCTTTAACTATCTACAGTCACGGTAATCGGCGATGTGCCATAATAGATTTTTTTATTTTTACTTGCAACGAGACAGACTCCGCCTTTTCTTACAAATAACCAATTAGATAGCAGTGAGACGGAAACGACGGACGGAATAAAAATCAGCCTTGTAGCACTGACCGAAGTTTTTTCGCAGACATATTTACAAGCTGAGTCCTTATCGCATGGTCGTCTCAATAAGGTGGAACACCGCCAAATTCCGCGTTTGTATTTAAATTTTAAGATTGCGTTCTCGACTATGATCAAATCAATAACTCAATCTCAGAATAACATAGAGTGGGCTTCACTACATATTGATACCGAAATATTTTTTGCATGCCTCATGTTTAGAATTCCATTCTATTTCGTATGTAAAATTATCGAGACCTTACCAATCACTTTATTTCTCGGCATCATTATCATCACTAGACTATAAGTTCTTTTTCCATGTCTACGTACCCAGTGCGACCTTCCTGTAGTCGTCCGTCTGCAGCAAGTGGTGCAGCACGCGCCGGGAGAACACCTCGCCCAGCACGGAGCTGCACTTTAACACCATCTTCTCGAACGGACTTAACGAGTCGTACGTCTTCAGAATGAGAACTTGAAAAATAATCCTCAAAAAGTCAAATATTTTGAGACATTGAGTTGGTTTATGTGTTTCTAACTTTCTTTTACAATCCACTAAGGAACGTAGACTTTCCCAATTTGATCACAATAAATGTCGATTCCATAATAATCTTATCCAATGACTTATCAAACTTGGCTTGCTTCTTGTACACAAGAACTCCTGTTTATAAAAATAGAATAAATAGCAATTAATTACCGTCCATTTTAACGTCGCCTTTTATATCTTCAAACGTATAGGAATCCGCGAGAATCGCCATTTGTATTACATCCGTTTCCTGCATCGGCTCTTGTTTATTCCCAAAACTTAAATTCAAACTGTAAATGCTGGCCTGTTCGAAATACTCGATTGAAAAAAAGGCACCATTCCAAATTTAAAATATATAACTAGTGTACACAGACCTGCGCTCCCAGCGATTCATCATAAAGGGACAGGTCATGATCTGGTCGCTGTAGCAAGGAGATCGAAGGCATGACCGCCCCGCACTCGCGAGCCTCGCTACGTGTCACCGTAGCTATCGTAAGATCTCCACTTTGCACGAGAGATATCACAAAATTTTGGATCCAGCCCGGCATACCATTGCTGGCACTTTCTATCATTCTGTTGTTAAACCAATAATGTATGCAAACGTCTAATATTTCATGGTTAATCTACAAGGTGAGATGAATATCTCAAATTTTACATTACTTTTACTTAACTACGTTACATACTTATCAAAAATTTACAACTAGAAACTTAGCTTATCTATAGTAACATTATAAAGAGGAAAGATTTGAGTTTTATTCTTATTTTTGTATGTATTGAAATAACTCCGAAACTATTGGGCCGATTTCAATTCTTGTATCATTAAAAAGCTACGTAATCACTGAGTAACGTAGGCGACCTTTTACAATTTTATTTAAATTCCACGCGGACGAAGTCGCGAGCAACAGCTAGTACTTTATAAAAAGCTATTTACTTTTCTAAATCCGCTGGTATGGCTTGAACATCTAACATTTGGCAGACCAGCGCAGCGTGATACCAACGGTCTATGCCAGAGACCTCCAACTTTACTATCATATCGTTCTCCAAACATGCATTGGCCACAGCTGAGCACAAACAAGAAGATAGCTATGTTAAACACGCAAAATATTGCGCTTTCATTGAACTGGCGTTGATTTTAGTATCAAATAACGCTTGGTTCTTCAAAAATAATTGTATTACAGAACTCACACTAGAAGACAACATTAATTACTTGATCATACCTGACGTAAAAGCAGTATTTCTTATAGTGAAGAGAATAAAGACTTTCTTAATATCGAGAAGTAAGAGTATCACACGCCAAGACTCATCGTCAGCGTATTGCGCCTCCATTATGGCTATCAAACGAAGACTTGGAATGTTCTGGAAATATAAAGATGTTTCTAGAAATAACTAAAATAGTACATTCTGCACAGTTCTAAAATGATTACTATTACTAGATTTTACACCAAATATTATTCGTTTTAACTACTTATTATTGTTTCTTTTAATGTTTTACCTTTAGGAATATTTCCTTAATAATCTTCTTTATATCATATACGCCAAGGAAGTCACCGGAGTACGAAAACTTCTCAGGCAAGGGGAAACGGCAATCGAATATTGTGTTTACAGCAAAAATTTCTACTGCGCGTAAGGATGTCACATCGACACTAAAATATTTAAAAAAATGAAAGGGTAAGTCTTTATACTATAAACAAATATTAGTAAAAAAACAATTGAACTATGTACGAAGTTGAGCTCTCGCGTTTTGCTGATACCTTAGTCTTATCCTATTCTCTCGGCTTTCTCTTGCTGGTCTCATATTGCTTGAGAAAATTGTAGCAACAATTTTACGCATTAAACCAAACGGCGTCTAGAAATTACAAATTACTTGTTTAATTTATTTTTAATTTTTTCTACGGAAGAAGGACATTGCCAAAGCCAAAGTGGACAGATAACTAGTTACTACTCTACAACTGCATTATTTCGGAAATAATATAATAAAAGAATTGTTACCTTTTCATAGTCCTTTAAATAAATTCTATTAATAAGTACGAACTTAGGAGTTATGTAGAGACATTCATCTAGAAGCCTTGTTTTTCCTACTTGTTCTGGGCCCTGGGATTTAAAATAAATATTTTTTATAATCATTCTTTGTCTTAAAAATTACTGCCAAAAATGTTTAGTATTAAGTTCATCCTATTCTCAAAGTTCCATCCAATTTTCTTTAACAACTGTAAACTTACTATAAATGCTATTCCAAACTTATGGTCCCGAAATCTGGTGAACTTGTAATTCTGCTGCTCCAGAGCATTATGTAGAGTCATCTTGTAAAGACGCAGCTCTTCATTGCGGCCCAACAGTGGGTGCCTCCAACAGCCGAGGTGGTCTGATCGACTGTGAATTTTTTTTTAATAAAAACGGACTTGACGCTGACAGATATAAAACACACTTGTAAAGACACTGGCTGGTAATAACGATGCCTTAATTCATAATCTGTATCTTAAACTTTTTTATATCAATAACTCAGCAGAATAAAATTAAGACGAATCTTTTTTTGACGCAAAAAAACATTGTTAAACGGTTTTTTTTTTTTCAATAATTTAATTAAAAATATTTATCGCATACATGCATGTAAATGTTCTTTAGACAATTAAAGGAAGTGGCCACTGAATTGTTGAAATATTAAACAGATGCGATTTCCATTATATCCACGTTAAACATAACCGTATTTAAGAAATATCTCGCTAGTTATAATAGTAATTTGTTACATTTCAAAGTAATAATAATAATTTGAAACAGTTCATTGATGTAACTTACCGTTGTCTATCGTATTCGTAAATAGGTCCTGGTTTAACAAAGCCCTTCAACGGTTTCTCTTCCATCAATTTGAAATGATCATGGTCCAATTTGCTTTTTAAAAACGTTTCTTTATCACATGTCACTTTGTCCAAATAAGTCGTCATTAATCTAGCAGCCTGGAGCATTCAATGTTTGAAAAGCTGTTGCTCGTGACTTCGTCCACGTGAAGAAAATAGCCTATGTTACTCAGCAAGGACGTAGCTTTCTAATAGTAAAACAATTTTTGGAATCGGCTAAGTAATTTTTGAGTTATTTCAATACGTACAAATATACAAACCTTTCCTCTTTATAACATTAAGTATAAATGAAATTTAAAAAGTAACTAGAGAGGCAGCGACCTTAAATAGGCAAGGACCTCCAACAATTGACGTCTTCAAAACAGCAATACCCTAATTGTTTATTTATGAAATGGAGAGGAGTTTAAATTCATTGTAAATATCAAGGTTTTTGTAAGTAGCACACCGAGAACAATACCGATTGTACTTTTTTACAAACGTGTTAAATCACTTACCTTATTGACTGCCGAACCTATGACTGTGTATTCGCGTCGTAAAACATGACCCACGACTCCGCAGTAAGTTGAACCTATCGATAAACTCACTGTTATTGTCATATATTTATTAATAACAATATTTGTGTACTGTTACTGGACTGATAAGAGAGTAATCCTTGCGTATGCGTATAAAGGAATGTTGGATTGTTACATAGTCCAAACTGTTTTATTTCTTCTAGGGTGAGGTTCGATTAATTTTCCCGGAATATGGTTACCGTTAATCAAAATTATTAAACACTGGCTGTTGCTCGCGACTTCGTCCGCGTGAAAATAAAATATAATAAAAACATAGTATCCCTGATAACGTAGCTTTTTAATGGTTAATTTTCGAAATCGGCCCAGTAGTTTTTGACTTATTTTAATACATACAAAAATACAAATCTTTATAATATTAGTATAGATGTATTAAAGTGAACAAGAACTAACCAGATGTAACACCAATACTGACGCTGATGATGTTAGAGTTCATAAGATTTTCTTTCAGCGTAAGCGCGCATTCGAGCGCCTTACGAGCCTCGTCCTCATGCTTGAGTCCGCGTAAACCGAAGACTACGAGAAACATCATATCCTTGTCGAACATCGACACTTTGTTGACCAATCCACCGGCCTCCGCTGTCACACTAGAAACATTCGAAAGCAATTAATAATTGATAAACTAAATAAAATGTATTCAAACTATATTGTGTCAGTGCCAGATTAGCCATATAGCAAGAGTAGCAAATGCTATGGGCCCACGAATTTGGGGGCCCCGCGCTCCAACGCCTGTTTGACAGTAAAAAAAATATTTTATTTAATACTATAAACTTAAGAACCTAAAGCAAATTAAGGGCCGCTTGACAGAATTTGCTACAGTCCCCGCGCTAGCTTAATCCGGCACTGTATTGTGTTATTTATTATACAATTTACAATATTTACAGAACAAAAATTTAAATCTGTTTGCAATCAAGGACTGATTGATGAGTGTAAGCAATTTTTTAAATTTAATCTAACATTTGGTAGTGAGAGAAAGTCATGATTTTAAGCTAGATGCTTTTGAGTTCTAAGAACCCTTAGCGCGCGCGCACACCTTTGACTAAACTGTCGCACAACTGTTTAATCTCGCTTTGAATTCTATGAGCTTATATGGAGATGCGTACACTACTCGATTTTTAGTTGTGCAACTAAACAGTTTAATTGGCTGCGAAACAATCGACAATCGCACAATAGTTATGCGTCAGTTTAATCAAAGGTGTGCGCCCGCTCTTATACTCACTAACTATTAAGAGTGCCTATTTCGATTTAATACCACCACTAACCCACAAACACGTCTATACGCGGCATCCACGACACTGATCAATATATCATCCGTCACCGTCTTGGTGATGATATTGATGAAGACGATAAGCACGTGTCTCACTTCAGCGAGAAAATTCATCGGCTCGTCATTGTCGACCGCGCGGAGGATCGGACGCAGCATAAAGCGACGCAGCGCCGTGCCCCATGAGCCTTTGATAGCGGCTACCACCGCTGGACGTACTGCCACAACATACTTAAGATTATAGAATTAACTTCAACTAAATTGCACTCTAATACTTAAGTTGAACAAATCAGCTTGTACTTACTAAACTTCTGCCAGTGGAATAAAAAGAAATTAATTGAAATTAAGCATCTATCTCGTTATTTAAATTCTAAAGCCTTCATAAACTGAATCATTTATTATGTCACAGTAAACTTAAATGAAGGAAAATCGTTAAACTTACATGAAAACTCTCTCAAGTTTACACCGGCGGTACCGTCAGATCGAGGTTTGGGTTCGGAATATTCGAAAGTGTCCTCTTTAAAGAGATCAATTATAAATATCTGAATTAAAATAAACAAATACAAAGCATATTGAATGCATAAATAACATCTTACCATAACTTATTCCAATTAAAGAATGTAATTTCTCAACCCGCTTCCAAGTCGCACCAATACCGAGCACCTACATTATTTCATTAATTAGTGAGTTACTATTCGTTATCATTAATTACTCGAATACTTAATAACATGATTTTCTTCAGGAAAAAATGTATTGTTAATTGCAAGGAGACGAACTCCGCCTCTTCCTACAAATAACTAATTACATAGCAGTGAATGGTGCAAACGAAGGAATAACAATAAAAAGGAACTAGCCTTGTATCACTAACGGATTTTTTTTCGTACAGACACATTTATAAGTTGCGTTGATTTTTGTTCTTTTAAGATGGAACACCGCAAGTTTCTCTAACTGTACATACCTTTGTATGTCTGCCGTCTCCACAAGGCTGCGTGCAGTATTCAGCCTCATTGACATATATCCAGGCACTAGCGGTTGTAAGCACATCGCCTGCTGAGCTCATATACTCCGCGGTCTTCACGTCCCACACGGGCTGGCCCACGATCACGTAATGTGCAAGTGACAGCTCCCCACCTCCAATGATGGAGAAGTGGGACACCCCAGCTGATATTGCAATTTTCACTGAGAATAATAAAATATTAGAGTTAATAATCAGTGAAAAACAGTCGTGGTAGAGGATAGATAAGTCAATCTAGACATCTTAAAATGTCTTATAAGTCATATCCGAATAATATATCTAATATCTAGCTTTGCATGAGGCTTTGACTAAACCGGAGTCGTGATCTCAGAAGTTTAGTAGTGTTAACGTCAACTATGTATGTTCATTTTGACTACCGACATCTTTTTTCTGTAACAAAAGAAGTGTTATAAATTCTAACCTTTAAGTGCTACACCAACATCAGTCACATATCTGCCGTAATTCTTTTGTATCAGAAGGCCGCAATCGATAGCGTTATGAACAACATCTTGCATGTTTCCACTCGGTGTTTTCTTCCACATCGATAGGAAAGCGTCACCAGAGAACTTCAATATGTCACCGTTATGCGTCAGAATCTCTTGTACCATAGCACCGATGTATGAGTTAAGAACCTGCGTCAATCTCGACGGTCCACCACGACCAGTTTTTGTATAAGCTTCACATAAATCCGTAAATCCTTAAAATAATATCACGTTAAAGTTTAAAGCGACTATTGCGACATTCACTGGGATTTTTTTACTCATAGTACTTAAAACTACCTCTTTCTTCTTTATAGAGTTCAATAATTAATTAATATAATTACCGGAAACATCAATAAACATAAGCGCAGTTTCATACGTCCTCACAGAGAGATCAGAATGCTTGTAGACTATCTCGTCGGGCACGAAAGACGCCATGGTGCTGATGCGTTTAGCTTGCTCCGCACCATTTAAACTTTCCGTATCTAAATTTCTGAATATCAAATATAAATGACTATATACTATGTTTATTTGTACACACATAAGATATATGTGCAAATATTTCTTAATAGACTGCAAAATAAGTAATAAAACCTTAGAATGAACATTACTGCTTCATATTTAAACATGACGTATTGTGTACACACAGGCGCACAACATATGTGTTCTTAGTATCTATTTCTACATAAAGGTCATCGTATTTCGGCCATTGGTCTAGTATAAATTATCACTAGTATAATTAATTAAAAACTATACGTTGATTGTTTCCTTCCATCGCTCTGACGCCGGCGCTCCCGTGGCGTCATATGGACGGACGCAGAGTTTCTGTATATAGATTCACGTTGTACTCGCTTCATAGCCGTTAAATATTCATCATATCTATCCTTCATTCTTTCTTCCTGAAATGTTCTCTTAAGTAGATCTCTAGAAGCTTCGAGTAATCTAGATATAAACGTAGTTCCTGGACTGAATTAATAGGTAGTTTACTAAAGAGGTAAAAGAATCGACTTTACCTTACTTTTATCAAGACAAAACTGTTGTGCCCAGCTTATTCTTATTATTTAAATTAGTGAAATATAATGCTATCCCTGACACAAACTTTTTATGACAGAATTAATTAGTGAAGTTTAAAAACAAAGAGCATATTTTGTCTCTAGGTATGCGTCCTTCGTAGATGATTATATAAAAACCAGGGCGAATATCAAAGTGGACCAGTAACGAGGAAAGCAGTTTAAATACCTAGTTGAACCTAGCAGTTCTAATATATATCTTGAATCTTCGTAAACTTCTTCAATTCGCTGTAGTTTGAAATGCTTAAGTCTTATTTCCACTTCATTGCATAGAATAGTTAATCGTATTTGCACTGGCGTAGCCGCGATTGCTATGCCTAATGTCGGCCGCGCCAAACTCGCG
Organism: Papilio protenor; assembly: GCA_029286645.1. Classification (NCBI taxonomy): domain Eukaryota; kingdom Metazoa; phylum Arthropoda; class Insecta; order Lepidoptera; family Papilionidae; genus Papilio; species Papilio protenor. Next base: position 5,642,435 of record JAGSMZ010000007.1, on the reverse strand, counting down.
ATCATATTGCTAAGAGGAAATGATGAGTAGGCTAAAGTTATGACCTTAGAGGTCATGGCATTGTGACATCATTAACCATATTCCACTTGCTTTAATTAATGGTAGTAGATGTAGTCACTTCATGGACTGAGACAATTAAATAATTATGGCCTAATTGCTTAACGCAAGCAAAGGTTAAAATTCTCATATAAGAATTAACAATTATTTTATTAAGAAATTAAGTATTCTATACTAATATTATAAAGAGGAAAGATTTGTATTTTTGTATGCATTTGATTCACGTAAAAACTACTGGGCCGATTTCAAAATATTTCACCATTAGAAAGGTAATTTATCTGCTTATAAATAAAATAAGACAATAACGTAAGCAAAATAATTTATTGAATATAAATAAATCTTCGCATGGTTTTCTTTCGAGCAATTTACATAATTAGATCAATAATAACAAATCAAAAACATCACATAGCAACAATAACCTAACTAAATAATAGATGCACAAACATGTCCACTGTACATTCAGCCAAGAAACCTGTAATCGAGTTTAAAAAAACATAAGAGAAACTTCTATAACATTATTTCCAATTATACCTTAATCCACCGCTAAAAAAAAGTAAAAAAATGATACTCCGTCCCTCTCACACTCTACGAAAAAAATAAGAGATAACCATATATTATTACGGATGTTTTAACAGTAAGCTATCGTAAGACTTTTTTACATATTTTTTTAATATCATCTCACTCAGTACCAGCTTTAGAAGCCCTCAAAGAGATTTTAACCGATATTTGGTATTTCCCTCTTTTTTTACCATGACTAGGGGGAGGATGGTGATTTAGTATGTGAAAGTAATATCTGGCGCCCAGGGCGGTCGCCCAACCACGCACTACCCTAATGCTGGTACTGATTTCACTGGCCTTATCACTTCCAAAGTATACTTAACCCTTAAATGCATGATGATGCATTTATACATCAGTCTTACCCAATAGAATAATATAATAATATATAATATACTATAATATATATAAATTAACAAAAATCTACTAATATTTTTTAAAATAAAAAAAAAAGACTATTTTGAAAAAAAAAAAACTTTTTTTTCTTTATTTTCCCTTAATCTATGTTCAAATTACTATTCGTTTCAAGAAAAAAATCATGCATTTAAGGGTTTAATTATTCTTCTCACGCCACATTGGCTTACTTATTTTATCCAAATTTATTTGCTTTACGTTTTGTTACAAACGTCCAGAAAAATCTTGTCTACACAAAAATATCTACATACAATCTACGGAGTATTTTGGTATATCTTATAACTGTATAAGACATAATATGGTAAACTTTTTTATCTGCCAATCAGAGGCAATTATGGACATTTATTTTACATACTACTGCTTCAATATATTAATGTCATTTACATTATGAAAAGCGAAAAATCTACCACTATTTAAGGAAATTGCATATTAAGTTAATGTGAATAAAAACTTTGATGTTGAACTATGGTTGAATTTCGAACAATAGACAACCATTAGTATATCTATATTATTTTTATACATTGGATATGAGTGTTATAGTTTTACATTTAGCTTATTTTAATATTTAATAGTAGTATTGAATTTACATATACAAAAATGTCAAATGATGATCTCGAATCTCCGAACAGGTTAATTTTGTGTTTTGTTTACATTTGAAACTACATTTTCCATTAGTGTCTTTTATGTTAACTTTTAATCGAAATATTACCTTTTACAAAATCCTATAAACCTAGTATTATCTCTAATGATAAAGATTACTACATATTATATTACATACCCATAAATATATACAGTTCCATTATTTGGTTAAATACATAACAATTTAAAAATGGAATAGGACACTTTCAAATTAAATTTAGGAACTTACTATAATTCTTACATATATAAAATCCAATATATATTTTGGAATAGAGACAGTATATTTTATCAGAAGTGGGCAAAGAATCTTTACCCTTAGGGATAAGTGGATTTGGATATAATAATAATATAAAACAATTCTTAATAAACTTTTGTGCTTTATAATAATAAAAATATAGAATAAATTCTTAACAGTGATTGTTTTTAGTGCCACTGCACATTATTATGTTTCAAAATAGTTTTATCAAACATTTCAAATACTAATTGTCTTTTGAGGTCATCTTATATTACATTTAAGACTTACATTTTCTTCAATATTAAATCAAATAATAAAACTTGTTAAAATTACTTCAACATATTTTAAACATGTGCACAGCATGTTATGAATATAAACTAAATTCACAATTTTGACAACAGTTGTCAAGTTTAAAAATAAAGTTCCACATTAATAGTGTTATTGTCACCATAAATTAATATATCACATTCACCATACCTATGAGAGAAGAAAGTCTTTCAAACACTTTGGCAATGGCAGTGCCTTAACTGATCCATCATTTACATACTGAAGTATTGCATCTCGGCAAACATTTTGTAGAGTTTTCACTGGAAGAAAATGAAATTTTTTTACATTACACAAAATACCAATATTGTTAAGAGAAAAGATTAATGTTTTTGTATGTAATTGAGAAACTCAAAAAGTACTGGGTCAATTTAAAAATTCTTTCACCATTATATTGCTATATTCTCACAGTAATATGGGCATAAATTTATTACTAGATAATTTATTAATTACAGATGAATAAAGTTTATGTTTAATGGTTTTAATATAGCAAATAGAATAAATACTTACCACCATATAATTGTACAATTTTAACTTGTTTTGTTGTTCCATACACATCAACCACAGCATGTAGAGGTCCACTAGTGTATGGTATTGCCTTAGTACACGGCCCTTGATCTTCACCATTAATGATGAAATGCATCTCAGCCATATCTGGTTCATCCCTACTTGTTTTAGGGCATGGAACAAACATTACGCCAATTCTACTACCAGCATCCATTGGCAATATACCTTGTGGTGTACCATTCTGTGATAATATTTGTGGTCTAAGCATCATTTTGGATATAAAACCACGAGGCGTACGGACGCTATGACCATCACCTAAGACTGAAATTCTCGGCTCATTTTCACGGCGGCCGCTCGCCCCTTGGTTGACAAGCTCAATCAGTACATTGTTCTGAGATTTCGAAATGGGAAAGATCCATGACATACCAGTGTTTGCTAAATCTGGTAAAGCGTATTGCGGAAGTCCTTTATCTCCGAGTGCAGCGGTTTGCGGATCAAGCAGTGTTAACCCTAATCGCATATGACCACTCCATCCTCGTTCGGTTTTCTCGATTTCCACCAAAAATATTTCACCGGGCAGTAAAGGTTTCTCACTAAATGTCAGTCCATGCGCAAAACTTGCCTTTCTATAGGCCACCGTGTTGTCTTCGAAAAGAATAATATTTGATCCATGATAATGATGGAACCTAGACAGCATGTTTTCTGTCACTAGAAAAACATTTATCACTTCAAAACTTTTCAATTAATAACTTAAGTAAGAATAGATTTATTATCTATATAAATACATTTAGAAGATATACAAGCACTTCATTTTTACCAAATCAACTATAAACATTGGCACCAATGGTATATTTGCGTGAAAAATGCACAATATTTTTTCATGTCAAACTTGACAGCTACATCTTTTTTTGCAATGTCAATTCAAACTTCAAAATATTAAAAAAAAACGGATAATAAAAAAACATTCAATGACGAACATTGTTGTGCAAAATATATAAAATCTATTAAAATGAACATTGTAATTATGTTAATCATATCCTTACAAGTATACGTTGACAAGTAAAAGCTAAAAGCATGCTTACTTCTACCACCATAAGAAGCATACCGGAACCCGCAACCCAACCACCAGCCACCACCGGCCGGTAAGGGTAAGTCACGTGAAGAATGTAATATAACAAATATGAACCAATATACTTTATAAAACAATGTGTTTGTAATTTTTTTAATTAGGTAATTAATATGTGTATTAATAAATACTCAAATAAATAAATATCTGATTTTGAATCAGTAACTGGTTGATGAGTCTAACTTTTTTTATCTGTTAAAAATGGCTGTCATCTGCACAAAAGTTGTCAAGCGGCATTTTTGCCTAGCTTTGCAAAAAAGTACAAAAAGCCCCATAATTTATGGACGCGAAAGAATCTGCAGTACTATATTAACGAAACCTTTGTTTTCTTATCCCTATAAATTTAATATAACAACCTTCTCCCATACTGCAAAAAATAGACATTTCGCAATACCCAAGTAAGTGTATTATCGTAACATCTGTGATAATAACTTATCATTCTGCAAAAAACTTTAATAATACAAATCTTTATCTATGTACTCGTAACCGGTAGAATACAATGTTTACATAGTTGTGTTTACATATATTTTTATCCTTACGTCTTTAAAGATAAGGTATAAAACTAGCTACTTCATTTACGTTTTGAATTTGTACTACTTAGCATTGCTCTTACGTTACTTGTATAAGTAGAAGTAAATTTAAAAGTTAAAAATTCTCTTCTAAATATTAGGTTAAATAAGTAAGTTCGTAAGTTACTTTCTCTGCTTATTGTTAACATGGTTTATTCTTTTTTTCGTTTAGAATAGCCTATTGAATTGATGTTGCGAAACTATCAATTTCGCATTTTATCTTAACATGATTGTTCATTGTTGAATTGTATTTCATTGGTGAAGCACATAAACTTTGTGATAATGAGCTACTATTGGACTTGCTTTTTAATTTTTTTTTGTTATAGTCAAGTGAAAGTCATGGGTGCATTAAGTCCACTAGATCCTTCTTCGTATTCGCGGCCAGGTACTTTTTTTATAATATTTTTTTTAAACATTTGAACGGACATATTTCTAATATTAACTTTTTTATTATAAGCTTACATTTAAGTTTTATTTTAAATTTCAATGTGTTTTTATTACAGAAATAGCTGTTGTAAAACATATACACTTGGTGTGGGATGTGGATTTTGATATCAAAGTTCTATCAGGGATTGCTGTGTTAAACTTTGATTTACTGCAACACACTGATGAAATAGTATGCAATTTTTTTTTTAATTTCATTTACTAGCACAAATACAATTTTATTCAATACTCATCACTTGCAACTTTGTCTACAAGGAGTTTATAAAATATAAATATAGCTTATGTTACTCAGTGATAATGTAGCTTTCCAGTGGTGTAATAATATTTTTAATAGTTTTTGAGTTTATTTGTTACATACGAAAATACAATTTTTCCATTTTATAATATTAGATGAAAAATAAATATTAAGTATTTATGTCAGTACTCAACATCATGATTTCCAAGTAATCCCGCGAGACATTTGCAAGTGCAAAAGATAATGTCCATCTTATTTTAATCCTTATCATTTGAACTGTTCTTATGTCAGGTTATCATCAAAGATAGCTTCAATACATGCTCTAATGTTATATGTATCAACTTATACAATACATATTTCTCATATTAATTTACATAAAAACTCTTAAATTAATTAACCATGACCGCATGTTGTTTGATGATTACTAAATGGGCCACTTAGTGTAGATATAGCAAGGGAAATCTACACTATTTAATTCTTAAGTAACCAATGGCAACACAATTACATTTGTGTTTATTTAAGAGTAGCGGTTGCTTTGCTAATTTGGTTAATTTAGAGACTGCTTGGTCACCCATAAAAATAAGAAATAACCTCATCAAATATTATATAGTTTGTTTTACAAATTGTAAACCTCTTAAACAATTTCAGGTTTTAGATGTGAACAATCTGACCATACATTCCGTAGAACTATCAGATGGTTTGAAGTTGAAATACACTGTAGATAAACATGTGCCTAACTTTGGATCTAGATTAGCTATAGCATTGCCATATTCACACGGACCTCAGGAGCCGTAAGTATTTTGTATATCATACTATTGAGACATTCACTGCTTGCATTGATTAACTCCAATACTTTAAAAGCCTTACAAATAAACGCGGTATAAAGATAAACTTAGGAATAAACTGAGTATAATTTAAATTTGTACTAATGTTTGCTTATACTTAGTTTAACTTTATACCGCATTTATTTGTAAGGCTGTAAATATATTATTAATACAAGTTAGTGTAGAAACAGTGCATCATACTCTAATCTGTACATAAATACATAACATGTTGGCATCTCACTTATCTCCCTTGAATAAACAGAGACAGACATATAATTTTGCACAGATTTTTTATCATAGTAAACTCTGTTATTACTCAGATTGTAAGATTATTTCATCATGCTATTTTTTACGCTTTAAAAACCTTTCGTGACATCATCTGCTCTATGTCTTATGTTATTGTAGGACTTGTCTTTTATCTACTAATATTTAACAATCTGAAGATAATGAAAACTCCTCACCAAAGGCATCAAAACTATAAAATTAGTATAGAAATATGTACAGATTTTTCTTATGTTGCTTGTAGCTTGCTTACGTTATAATTCTCAAAGCAATGTGTTATGTTAATATATGTAATAATTTCTTATTTATCTCTTATTGGAGTTAATTAAACAATGCAATGAGTGGCTCAATAAAACCATCTTTTTAATAAAAATTGATAGAATCAAGCATAAAAATATCTTTTAAAGCGTGATAACACAAAATGTAGAAATTGAAACGGCCATCTCGACGATATTTCTAGACTTTGTGGATGATGTTTATAAACCTCATGCAATTGATGTTTCTAATGAGAGTAAAAGAAGAATATTCAAAGAAGATAAGGTTTGTAACCGTGTGTATAAGTTGGAAAGGATTGATGAAGAAATGGAATCCTCTAGGTTAGAAATTGACAATTGCATTACATTAAATTAATTATAATCGGCGTAAATATGAAACAGGTTTGTAAACAAGTACATTTGTAATGAGTTTAACCCCTTTTTGTGTAGTAAAATGTCGTTTTTGACTATTATATATATTTCTTGTTGTATATTGTTACTTATTCAAGATTTATCGTGGGTTTACACATTTTTTTGCTTGATTATATCAATTTCATTCTTTTATGCATTTGTAAAGGTCTAATAATCATTTATAGGTCAGATTACTTGAATAATCTTAGATTTTAGCTTAGTATTCTACTTAAATCATACTCGAATTACATTAAAAAAACATTTTTAACTGTAGTGTTTTTTTTTTCACAGAATAGCTATAAAAATTAAATATCAGACCGCGCCCTCGGCGTCAGCGCTGCAATGGCTGGAACCGAATCAGACGTCGGGTAAAAAACATCCATACATGTTCAGTCAGTGTCAGGTAAAATTCTTGTTTTAATTGTTTTTTTTTTAATTTTTATTGTTATTTTTTAAAAAGACCACAACACTTATTATCAAATGTACACACTTAATCTATTGTTGGGGATATCCTTAAAGATCAAATGTTTTAAATTTTTCTTTAGCCAATCCACGCTCGGTCTATCTTACCATGCCAAGACACGCCTGCAGTGAAGTTCACTTACGAGGCCGAAGTCTCCGTCCCCAAGAACTTTAAGGTGCTGATGAGCGCCATCAGAGGCGACAGCAACACCACCATCACCAAGTTCTACCAGAATGTGCCCATACCCTCGTATTTACTGGCTATTGCTGTTGGAGCGTTGGAGTGCAAGCAACTTGGACCTAGGTAAGGCCATATGATAACATATTTAACAGTGGTAGAGGCCGCTTTAACATCTTCGCACGAATGGGCCGGCTCGCCCGGTGCAATACCACGACCACACAGAAGACAGACGTGAAGTGGGAGCAATTCCGCGTTTCGTCTGATGAGTGTGGTGCCGGAGGCCTAATTTTAGTCCCTTTCCCTTTCCACCCTTTTTTTAAGAGGAAAGGGTGGGGAGGAAAAGTGGATTTGACTGCGGAGGCGACGCATAGGAAAGGGAAATGTCCTCTTTATGTGCGTCTCCTCCTCCGTCAATTAAGGGTAGGCAACGCATCTGTAATTGCGGGTGTTTATGGGCAGCGGTCGCTTTCCATTTCGGTGGATTCAGGTGGCCGCTTGCTCGTTTGCCACCTTATGTTATAAAAAAAAAATATTTAAATTTTAACAGCTTTACAAATAAACACAGTATAAAGTTAAACTTAGGAATAAACTGAGTATAAGCAAAATTTGTACTACTTAATATTTGCTTATACTCAGTTTATTCCTAAGATTAACTTTATACCGCTTTTATTTGTAAGGCTGTTAATCTATACTTCTATGCTAATATAATAAAGCGTAAACTCACACTACTTAGTTATGTAAGATGTCAGCAATCACAGTATACTTTTTAATAACTATATTTATAAAAAGCCTTACATTTCTGATATGGTCTAGGTTTGTTTTCACGCTATTAAACTTAGGGAGTATATAATTTTGAAAAACCGTCACGCGGGAAAGGGACAAAAACTACAAGCTGACAACATTAAAGAAGCAAGGTAGTCATGGTAACGGTAATTGTTGTCCAATGTCAAAGACTTTTGTTGTCATTTGTGCATTTGAATTTTGACATTTGTAATTGAACATTTCACAAATATAAACAGGAAAATAAGGTTTTTATAATTTCATGCGGATGAAACGCACAGGAATAGCTCGTGTATGAATATTGTTAAAAACCTAAATCTGGTTTGGTTAACTAAATTAACATTATAACTCAAGGTGAGAAGTAAAACGTGATACTATGCCACCTTTCAAATTTCAACATGGTATTGTTAGAGGTTTATAGTTTTTGCATTCATATTTGAGATAATTGAAATAAATTATTCCGAAACATTTAGGCGTAAAAAAGAACTAAAACCTGTATGTGCTCTTAATTATGCAAAATAATGTACATTTGACATTTAACTAACTAGTTTAAAAGGTAAACTGCTGAATAGTGTTGTTTTCCTTAACCGCAACTATAGCTAAGGCAAGGTCCTAGTTTACTTATCGTTATTACATAAAATAGACACAATCCAGTTATCGTATGACGTACATTATAGATAATAGTTCCATGACATTAACATCAATTTTCATGGATTCCAAAAACATTGATAAAATCGTCGTGCGATAAAAATGTAAACAGGATTACTAAGCTGTGGTCAAATAGTTACAATAGAGTACCAAATGAAACTCTAAGAAATGTTTTTTTTTAATTCCACGCGGACGGTGCCGCGGTCGAAAGATAGTAATAAATTTATTATTATTTATTTTATTCCAAATGTGTTAAATATAGTTGTCGCTCGCGACTTCGTCTGTGTGAAATTAAAAAATAATAAAAAGTTAGCCTATGTTCCTCCTTGATAACGTAGCTTTTTAATGGTGAAAATATTTTTAAAGATAAAGATAAAGATGGGAAGAGTAGTTTTTGAGTTATTTCATTACATTCAAAAATCCAAAAATACAAATTTTTCCTCTTTATAATATTAGTATCATTATCATTAAATCTTTTGGTTTGTAAGAATCCTGCAGATTCTCAGTGGGTAATTTACAATTTTTTATTTATGTAAATATTTTCACGAATTAAAGATCTTACGTATGGTCTGAGAAAGAGGAGATCGAGCGAAGCGCGTGGGAGTTCGCTGACACGGAGAAGTACCTGAAGGCAGCGGAGAGCCTCTGCGGGCCCTACCAGTGGGGGCAGTACGACCTGCTGGTGCTGCCGCCCTCCTTCCCCTACGGCGGCATGGAGAACCCCTGCCTCACATTCGTCACACCCACCTTACTGGTGAGTACTTTGATACTAAAAAAATATTGTACACAAGCTCTGGTGAGGCTCTGCGTGGAGTTAAAAAAAAAAACAAAAGTAGTCTGTGTTCTTCCAGACTATCTTCTACATATATGTCAGTCACAGAAACCGTTCAGCAGTTTAGGCTACAAACTCTAACAAACATCCATCTAAACTTTCGCATTTACCTTTAGTATAAAATGTATACATTCAGGATACCAAAGTTAGGCAATGAAAAAGCCGACACCTTAGCCAACTGAACGAAACGTACGAAACACTTCCAGATTACACTGAAGCATTACCACAGTATAAAAAATCATGCGTCACACTTTGGCAAGAACATTTTGATCGTAGATCAAAGGAGAAAGGTATCTGGTACAAAACTATTCAGAGTCAGCCACCAAAAATTCCTTGGTTTGACAAATGTCGATTAGGCAGGGCACCAGTTATACTAACTGTTCGTCTTCGTTCTGGACACATTCCGTGTGCCAAGTTTGCCTTTATGATAGGAGGAAGTCAGTGCCCTAATTGTCCGTCTTGCGGAGTTGTTCAAGACATACAACACTTGTTGGCGGAGTGTGTCCTGAACAGGAGTGAGAGAGAGGCACTGTTTAAGAGGCACAAACTTCTAAGACACCATGTTGGTGGATTTCTGTCTGCTTTGGCCGAGACACTGACGGACCTAGCGGACGAAGTCCGTTACATGGTGTTAAAGGCTTTATCTATCTATCTATCTATCTATCTATCTATCTATCTATCTATCTATCTATCTATCTATCTATCTATCTATCTATCTATCTATCTATCTATCTATCTATCTATCTATCTATCTATCTATCTATCTATCTATCTATCTATCTATCTATCTATCTATCTATCTATCTATCTATCTATCTATCTATCTATCTATCTATCTATCTATCTATCTATCTATCTATCTATCTATCTATCTATCTATCTATCTATCTATCTATCTATCTATCTATCTATCTATCTATCTATCTATCTATCTATCTATCTATCTATCTATCTATCTATCTATCTATCTATCTATCTATCTATCTATCTATCTATCTATCTATCTATCTATCTATCTATCTATCTATCTATCTATCTATCTATCTATCTATCTATCTATCTATCTATCTATCTATCTATCTATCTATCTATCTATCTATCTATCTATCTATCTATCTATCTATCTATCTATCTATCTATCTATCTATCTATCTATCTATCTATCTATCTATCTATCTATCTATCTATCTATCTATCTATCTATCTATCTATCTATCTATCTATCTATCTATCTATCTATCTATCTATCTATCTATCTATCTATCTATCTATCTATCTATCTATCTATCTATCTATCTATCTATCTATCTATCTATCTATCTATCTATCTATCTATCTATCTATCTATCTATCTATCTATCTATCTATCTATCTATCTATCTATCTATCTATCTATCTATCTATTATGGGACTGACATGTTCTAAGGAACCAAAGTCCCTTTAAAAAATAAAGAGAAAAAAAAAAAGGATACAAAAGTTATTAGAGTACAGTTTATATTTGTAAACAATTACAATACTATTCCAGGCTGGGGACAGAAGTCAAGCGGATGTTATAGTCCATGAGATAATGCACAGTTGGACAGGCAACTTGGTAACCAACAAGAACTTTGAGCATTTCTGGCTGAATGAGGGCTTCACCGTGTTCCTGGAGAGGAAGGTGGGCGCCTCGCTGATCGCCGACCCCGCGGAGGCGCGCCGCAGCCGGGACTTTCATAGCTTACTTGGACTACAGGAACTTACTGAAGCTGTATGTTACACTGCTCCGATTTGTAAATATCTACTAAGATGACGGTGTTAAATGGCTTATTCCAAATTTTAATTACTAAGATGACGGTGTTAAATTGCATATTCCAAAATCTAATCGATCAAATTATACATTTACTAGCTTTTGCGCGCGACTCCGTCCGCGTGGAATAAATAAAAACAAAAGTGAGTAGCCTATGTGTTCTTCCAGGCTATCCTCTACATCTATACCAAATTTCATCGAAATCCGTTCAGCTGTTTATGCTAAAAACTCTAACAAACATCCATCCAAACTTTCGCATTTATAATATTAGTATGACAGTAGTGCCAATGGCTTGACATTTATAATTGTTTTCTGTGTTTTTACATGTTATACACATTGTGGAATTCTCTGTAAACTTATTTTGTATGCATCTTTACAGATAAATGATCAATTTGGACCATCCAGTGCATTGACGAAATTGGTGCCGGATCTAAATGGAGTGCACCCAGACGATGCTTTCTCCCGAGTCCCATATGAAAAGGGATCGCTCTTTCTACGCTATTTAGAAGATCTTGTAGGAGGACCAGGTTAGATTTATTTGTATTTGAATTAAGCTTGGTCATGTAATTACCTTGACGTTTTTGTTTATTTGCAATTTGCTTCACTGAAATTTTCTAGTCGTTATTTACTACCGAAACATTTGAGCTAAAACATATTTTTTCTATTTTCTATAAATATGAGAGATGACAATGTTAAAATCCATTTTTATGTAAACAGTTTTTTTAATAATGTTTTTGTACTACATATATACGGCTTTTTGCTTAACTCAGGTATTTTATTAGGCATAGTTTTTGCAGCTTATTATGTTTTTGCAGAAGTTTTTGACAAATTCATCAGATCGTACTTGAACTATTACCAGCGACGTTCGCTGGACACGGAAGAGTTCAAGGAATATTTGCTGGATTACTTCAGCGGTAACAATAACTTGAGTAGCGTCGACTGGGACGCTTGGTTCTTTCACAACGGCATGCCTCCCGTCATACCCAAGTTAGTACTGTTCTAATAAAAAAAGCAAACCAAGACTTAGTTCGTCTAATTTTAACTTATTCGTTCCATTCTGGAGATACCTTCTAACAAACATCTATCCGTCGAAACTTTCGGATTTATAACACTAGTAAAAATTAAGATCAATTTAACCAATTTTGTATTAGAATTGTTTATTTTTTGTACTCCCTATCCTAGGTAATTTCATATGTTATTATATTAATATTTTTTATAGTTACGACACTTCGATGACAAAAGCGGTAACAGCACTCGCGACGAAGATCTCTGAAGGCGGCAACATTTCCTCTGACGATATAAAAGGCTTCACTCCACATCAAATCATCAATTTACTGCAAGAGCTCGTCGATAGAAACGCATTGACTATTGAAAAACTGCACGCTCTCAACGATGCGTACAAAATCAGTGACAGCAAGAACTCCGAAATCCAATACAGATGGATGAGATTGTGTGTAAGAAGCAAAGATTCAACTAAACTGGATGAGGTGCTAGACTTCCTGAACCATCAGGGACGGATGAAGTTCGTACGACCAATATACAGAGACCTCTACGCTTGGGAGGAAGTCAGGCAAAGGGCCATAGACAACTTCCTTGAACAGGAACCTTACATGATGCATGTCTCTGCCTATACCCTTAGGAAGGATTTGCATCTCAGTGAATAATGTTAGTATAAGATTTATTGTACACATTATTTGTGTCTCTCAAAATTGTGTCTTATTGAAAAAAACATACTTTGGTATGGTATCCCATTGATATTGTTTATGTAATATATTTATCAATTGTAAGGTGTCAGTAAATTATTTATTCACTGTTTAATAATAAATGCATTTGACATATTCACATAGTATTATTTTTCCCTCTTCCTTGAATTGTAAATATTGGACAGAGCTACTTTGTTCGACTTTTCGCTTTTTTAGCGATTAAAATCTTATAGTCCACAATAACGTTACAGTACAGTGGTTGAAGTGGGTTTAGGAAATTGCTAATATATCCAACAGGCGCAGCGTAAAAAAAGTATACGTGTTAAGGTTAGATATAAAAATCCTTCGAGACGTTTATTTTAACAAATATTATGGTGGCTATTAATTAAAATATCTTTGCCATTTGGTGTTTTTTCAGAATGTATTGATATATTAGCAATAATTAGGGCCTGTCCCACCAAATTGTAAAAACAATTCAACACGTAAAATATGTAATGGAAATATCGTATTTCGTTACTTTTTTTGACAGTGTCGTCATTTTTAAGCTATCTGAGCCTCTATCAGCCAGTGGTGGGACAGGTCACTAAAGTTTTCTCTGTGTCCCAAGAATTGATTTTATAAAGATTTCATTTATAGTAACAAATAAGCGTAATTTTCCTGATGTATTATACTTGTTATTTGAAACTTGGTTTTGGGTTTGTTGCATTAAAAGACAGTCTGAGAAGTTAAGACATTTATTTAGAAAAGTAATAACTGGATCCACTATTCCATAATGATAATAGAAATACTGATGGGTTGAAACTTTATCACAGATGATTAATGAAATAATTGAAATTAAACTATTACTCAAAACAGATGAGTATTTTAACTTAGCTTACCATCTTTTGTTATAGAAAAATAGCTTCAATAGCTATATCAAGAAATAATAAAAAAATGTCATACAAACCACTTACACAAGTCACCAGCACTGGACTATAAAGAACTGCATTGTAACCTGGTTTGATTTAAAACAATATAAATTTTACCAATAATTGTGTAAGATATTAAGATTCTCCTCTTCATATGATGCCCTAGAAATGGATATCTAATATCCAAAATAGTTGATAACAAGTTTTTCCTTTATATAATCTTTGTCTAATTTTAACTTACCCAACAAATCTTGATGGAGAAATAGCTGGATACTCATTTAAAAGTGTAATTGTTCATTGGCAGCTATAAAATGTTTGTAGGCTAATAATTTTTGCAATATGAATTCCCTTTTAATCATCAACAAAAGCACTAGTTTTTTTTGTGTTTACATTGGAATCAAAATTTCTATTTAGACTATATTTATATGGCATAATTAATTCACCTTCATATTCACAGCAGCACCTAAATAGTGAACCCAGAAGATACCTAACACACATCCAATCACTTAGCATCAGGTTTACTAATTTACTGTATAAAAATTTTTTTTTTTAGACCAATCGTGGAAAAGAGTTTTTTAATTTTCCTTAAAAAAACTGTATGCAGAAAGTCCTATTTAAGTTGAAAATGTAGTATATACTTATTTTTGGTTGTTCAATATTTAAACATTTTATGTTTGTTTGCTACTTACAGATTTGGCACCCCATTTTTTCACAATAATCACAGATAAAACTACTGAATCTAAACTGACCACCAGCACAACACTTCAGCTATCACAGAACCCCACAAAACTGTGCTTTTACAAAGCATTCACTTATGCTGCACAAAGATTACCCAGTCTCAATTTATGTCCAAATCATATAAAATTTAGCACCTTCAATTACCACAAACTATTCACAAATTTAATTAAACTTGCACTTTAAAGTAATACACTTACTCACAAGGTGTAAAAAAACTACAACTTCAGATTTAATATTCTATTTGCATATTCACACACAACACAATCACCTAACTTACACTGGATAAATTATACACTATAACTTGCCTTTGTCAGCGTTAATACACAATTGCAGTATTTTGTCCAAAGTTAATCCTAGCAAAACTAATTTAAATTTAACCTAGATATGTGGCATAATTATTGCTTTTCACAAACTTGGTAAATACCTTCACAGCACTACACAATAATAATACTTTAACCTTCACAAAACTAAGTTAGAAACACCTCACAGTGCACTACACACCACATAAATTACATTATAAAAAACTGTAGAATAAAAAAATAATTATAACCTAAAAATAATACTTTTATGCTAAATGTTTTATCTAAGCTATATAGAAAATTTATATTTTACGCAGAGCCCCCACGGACAACTACAATTACAAGGTGGTCTTCTTTCAGACTTTCCTCTGTCAAGTTGTGGCAAGTCCTTTTTAGGAGCTCTGTCGAAAATTCACAAGGAGGAAAAGAATAAAGAACACCTGTGGCTTCTGTTTCTTTGTTCAACAATGATATAACACCTGCAGCCTCTTTTTGTTTAAGATACGATACCAAATTCCGCATAGGCCTTGTCTGAATACTTGCATCTTCATTTGTTATAGATGCCGTTGATCCTGCCACCCCCAAAAATATAGCATGCGCACTAGAAGTTGCTATACGTTTTTGTACATCATCCAATTTTGGCTGATCCAATCTCAATCTTTGAGTAATTCTTAATTGATTTTTTCCATCTTCGTCTTTCATAAGACTATCAATTATTTCAGAGTCACCATCAGTTAAATGGAATTTTGTTGGGAATAACGAGTTTTTCAAAATAAGAGCTCCATTCCATATTGTTGCTGCTTTACGTACTACTTCAGGTAGAGTTCTTGCTGATGACAGCATTCCAGTACTACGCCGTGGTGAACCGTCAGAATCACTTTCTGGAGAGCGACGACGAGGCGATCGAGATCTAGACCTATCGACTCCCGGCTCACGAGATCCAGAACGTCTGGCGCGGCTCTCATAGTCACCATCTGCCTGTGACCTTCTCCATTCCTCATCTCGATAATCCCCTGCACCATGATACGCACCCCTATACATACCTCGGCCACGACCACGACCACGACCTCTATAACCTGACCCATATCCATATCCTTCATCCCATGATCCTCCTTCGTAACCCTCATATCCTTCCACAGGCCTGCCATCTTCACCTACAGGTGCTGCATAAGGCTTAGGTCTATATGGACCCCCTGTACCTACATCAGCAAAGTCTATACGAAGACGTCTATCAGGACCCCCTAAAGGAAACCCTCTCATTTCTTTTACAGCAGCTTGAGCTGCATCTATAGAATCATACAAAATATATGCCTGTGCTTCTCCTTTAGCATATTCAATCTTTTTAATGGCACCAAATCTATCAAATTCCCTTTCTAATTGGGCTACTGATGTCCAAGGTCCTAGACCACCAACCCAAACACGAGTTGTTGGTGTTGCCTTGCCATATCCTATCTTACATTGGAATTTTCCAATGTACTGTCCAGAAAGTTCTACTTTAGCTCTATGAGCCATGTCTAAAGTTTGGTACCTAACAAAGGCAAAAGCATTACCGGTACCCGGAGGGGGACGTTTTATGTCAATATCTTCTACAATACCGTAACGACCAAATATACGACGCAGTTCCTCATCTGATATGTTAATTTCTAAATTTCCCGCAAAAAGAGTTCTGGTAGCTAAAGGATCATCTTCAGGTTGAACATGGTGCAAGTAGTTTGGAAATTTATCTTTTTTGTTTTCCATTTTCTCAAAAGGTGGATGGTGTGGTCTCGGCATATAGGGCCTTGGCATGTAATGTGGGTGTGGAGGATGGTGCATTGGGGGCCTGTGGTGCATTGGAGGTCCATGTGGCCCTGCCATTGGGTATTCATGCATTGGAGGCCGGAAATCTCTGTGGTGGGGAGGCACAGTAGGAGGTATACCATATGCTCTGTCATCTGGTGGTGGCCTCCTTCTGTCAGGCACTGGTGACCAAGCGTAAGAATATGGACGATCATAATCTGGTGGAGTGATGCTTCTTGGCCTACTTCTGTATTCCGACCTAACAGGTTCATATACAGGGTCGACAATAGCTACTTTATCATATAAAATAATTCTCGGCTTGGCATGCTTCGCATCTCTAGCGTCCTCTACACTCCTGAAGCATACATATGCAACTCGCTCATCCAATTCGTGAGAAATTTTGATATTGAACTCGCCGTATTTTTTATACTCCCTGTAAAGAGTATCTTTAACGATTTCGTCAGAAGCCTTAGGATGCAGTGCGCTAACACACAGCACTTTGTAGTAAGGACGTACGGAATCTTCACGAATCTCCCTAGAACGTACATAGTCATCACGATGGGGCGAAACATACCGACCTCGGGGACTGGGCGAACGCACGCGACGACGAATGCGCTCCGGCGTAACGCGTTCGTCTGAACTATCGTCATAACGACCTATACTACTACGCGTCCTCTTCGATCGCGGCATACTATCCCTTGACGAGCTTCGCTTCATGTTACGAATTTTCACCGTTATACGATCTCTATCTCTATCGCTACGCGGTAATCCAATCATGAAAGCTCAGTATGGTGAACCACTATCTGAAATGCACAACATTACACGTCACTTTCAAAATGTCGCCCGTTCCTGAAGAAATTGTATAACACTGCACGTTACAAAGTTATCAAGTCTTACCACAAACTAACGCGACTAATGTTCGCTTAAATCACAAAAACTCAAATCAACGAAACAAACGATAGCTTCCGAGGAATACTATAGAATATAAAAAAACGCTTCACTGCAAAGAGACTCGCGCAATAGAAGACAATCATAAGATTCAAAATGGATGCCAGTCGGACGTATCCGTATCCGTAACCTGCCGTAATTCCGGTCGGCAGTGTTTCCAATAAAAAAAACTCTTTAGCCTATAAGGTTAGAGATTTTTCGGTAAAGTAAGAATTATCAAGGTGCAAATAAAATGTACTCCACTAAACAAAAGTATTAAAACCTTTGATATATGTATGTATGTAAAATAGGAATTATCCAATGTCAAAAAAACGTATACTTGGGTTTAGACTTTGGACAAAAGATTAGCAAATTATTTTTTCTTTCTTACGTCAATCTCTTTTTTGCGTAAATCTGTGGCAAATTTTTAATTTAACAACACTGATTGGCGGGCTTTATTTTTATTAAATGACAATAGTAGTGGTGTTACATTAAAAAAATATGCAATTAATTTCAGGACTAATATGCTGTTAATTATATGTAATACCCTTATTATGTATTTTAATTGCACATGAATTTGTATCCGTTTTAACACCAATTTTTAAATATAAAGCCCACATCGGTTGAGTCGAATTCGAATCCACTTCATTTTATTTAATTTTCATAGGTAGCCACACTGACGAAACAAGTTGACAAGTCCAAAAGTTCAAGCAAGTTCAAGCGAAGTATTTTTAATGTTAATATTTATATTTATATTAGTTATATTACAAGTTATTAGTTTACTTCAAATAGGATATCAATTGGATATTAAAAATACAAAGTATTTGATTCCTGGATCTCTCTGTAAGCTAATGTAAAATATAATGGCAATACATATTAGAAAAAATATTAAGTGTTTTAAAAATATTTTTACTGGCGAGAAGTTAAAAACAGAAACAAAATAAACAAACCAGTCATTTAAAATCACATTTTCAGATCTTGAAGTACTATATTATGTGGTTAATATTTGTTACTTAATACTTTACACACAATGGACATAATAATAAAAATAAACAACCAATCAGTGGGAAGAGACAAAATAGCCAGGTCAGTGATACTAATTTTTTTGATGTTGTATTGCTTTTCATCTAATTATCAATAATCAATAATGTTAATCTGCTGCTAAACTTTTTTTAATTTTTCAAAGCTATTACAATCTGGTCTTAGAGTCAATAGTGTATAAAGTATTTTTATATGTTACAGGTTGTTGCAATATACAAGTCGGCTTGTTTGGCATCAGCTTGAATCCAGAAATGCTAATAAATACTCTATTGACAGAGTAAAAAGTTTAGAAAATACTCTCAGCTCATTCAGAAAAGGTAAAATATTACAAAGCAACATATTTAATATTAAGAATACATTTAAAGTTTATCGTTAACTATTAAGTAGTTGTTACCCAAGACTCAGTTTGTGCAGAATTAAAAAATCGTTATTATTGGCTTGTGTTCTTCTAGACTGTTCTATGTCTATGCCAAATTACATTAAGACATTCTGGAGATATGTAGTTAAGCAATCACCCATCTATCTAAACTTTCACAGATGTGTAAGATAAAATAAATTATGGTTTGATTTTTTTTACAGTTCTTCGACTAGGAAGGTGTATAGACATTTTCTATACAGCACTCAACACCATACATATTGAAGATCCGATATTACGTTTTACTCTGACAGCAAGTAAATTAGCACATGCCTTATACCTTTATGCGGACCACATTGTGTGGTTATCAAAAAGTGGCTTTCTAAAGTCAGATTCAAACGGCTGGAGCCAAACCGCAAACCGATTCTGGCTGTTATCAATTATTGCAAACTTAGCAAGAGACTTTTATGAAATAATGCATGTTTTAGATTTTAAAAAATCTATGTTCTTAAAACCTTCTGATTTGATTAATGTATCTGTTAGAAATTTCGATTTGAATTCTAGTTTAAAACACCTTTATGCGGTTCTCCGTTGTCATAAAGATATATTTATTGATACAGCCAAAAATTCTTGTGATTTATTCATTCCGTTAACTGCATTAGGATATACAAAATTGAGTCCAAGCACAGTTGGGGTTTTAGGAGCTCTGTCATCTCTTGCTGCATTAGTTACTTTAGTAAAACCTATCACAAAATTAGTGCCAGCCTAAGTTAATCTTATAGAACACAAGTATTGGTGTAACCTACTTATCATTATCATCATCATCATCATCATTTTAATGGTGGTGGTGAACTGTTATTTGGAATAAATTTTGCAGGTTGTGATATCTATAAATTGTATGTTACACAATAAAATGTATCTTTGTTATTATGGTACTGGGATTTATAAATTAATCTTATTACTTATAGAAACAATTGTCTTATTGTTTTCCTTTATTATAATAATTATGTAATATTCAATATATGTTTTCCTTGATGTAAATTGTAATAAACACATCCTTAAATGTGTATGGTCCACCTAGCAGTTTGTGTAGCAAACATTGATGATTTTACATTAATGTTAGATACTGTTGTTTTTGTTGATTTGAATTTAAAGTTACATTGCTACATTATGTTTAAGAAATATAGTCAATAATTGGGCTTAATTAAATGTATTCTTTTGATATTTTTAAGTGTTATTTTGTAACAAATATCGGGAATAGTTGTGTTATTTTGAAAAACTTTTTAAATGTTATATGGGGTTTTGTTATAAGAATAAAATATATTGATAACACTTGTTTTACTTCCACACGTTGCATTTACCTCATTGACCTTTTTATCTTAGAACAACTTTTTTTATACTAGTATCTATTTGAATAACAGAAAATGGCTACTGTAAGTTCTTATTTTACTGATAAAATGTATGCTTTGTGTAGGTTTTTGAATATTAAATGAAGGAAGAAGTAATAAATCCATTGTATAACCATATCAATCTTTAATCTTAAATTATAAAATCGCGTAGAGTAACTGCAATATTTTTTTATTTAAAAATATAAAATGTAGTTGGACGGTAAGGATTTAACTCTTTTAAATTCCCTTCATTGGTAACTACTTATATAAAATGTTTGCAACACTGTCTATTATGTCATCCTTGAGTTGAAGTTTATAATTATAACCAGGCAGGCGCAACTCTTTTGACAGTTGACAATATCATTAAATATACGCTAACGCAGAATCCCCATCTCGCTCTAAAATGTATATCTATCTCACTCATTAATTTGCTCTATAATTTCTGCTCTACAATAAAAAAAAAAGATATCGTATCTCTAAATTAATTAATTAAACAAAAGTAATTATACTAAAAAAATAACAATTTAATCTTGTTAAGTGCATTATGGAATTAAAAATATATAATTTACGTTGTTTTTAATGTACGTTTGGGTATACCAGGGGATACCAACGATTTATATACTATATGTCGGCCATTTTAAACAATGATAAACGAAAATATGCTCTCGTACTATGAAATATTGATTTATCTAGAAAACAATATTTCTTAAATCTGTTTTATTTAGTTTTATATATTATTTAGTAAGTATAGTGCAGTTTTAGTGAATTTGTGCCATCAAGACTATTTTCGCAACTTTGTCGAAGTTCGATAGTTGATGTTTTCTTCTGAGTATATCTATGAAACTTAATAAGGTATTTTCATTATGTTTTTCGTGTTACATTTCCAATACTTTTTGTTATATTGACTATTCTATCTTACTACATATCAAATAAAGCATTCATAACATTTTATATGTTATGTACGTAAACAATTTTTGTGGAAATTAACCTAAAAACGTTCTTACATATTTCTTGTTCTAAATATTATGTATATTATCGAAGGTTTGTAATGTGCTAAAAACGAACTGGAACGAACTGAAACGAACGGGAAAACTGTTTGGGTTAAATTTAGACATTGATATGACCACTTCCCGTAGACAAATTATCGAAGGTTAAGTACATCTTTAGTTCTGGTTTTAATACCAATTTTAATAAAAATAACACTATTTGATCATTAAAAAAATAAATTGAGTAAGGAGATCTGTAAATGTTCACTATTTAAAATAAAGTAAGTGACCAGCACTTATATTCAAATACTGCATGTTTTTGCTGTTTGTTTTCATAACCAAACAAAAGTGTATTTATATTTCTGTAATTTAATAAACAAAAAAAACTCTTTGCAGTTTTAATTAATTACAAGGGCATTGGGTTAATAATATTTAATTAGTAAATGTTTTCTATTTTCAGGTGCGAAGGAAGTAAATACTAGCAGGAACACTTATCTGGATGCATAGGAATAGGAATGGGATAAAGACAACAGTTATCATTCTAAATAATTGAGTGTATTCCAGAAGGAAAACTAGCATAATTGATATATAACAGGTATATAACAGGGAAATAAATTTATAATAAAAAGCTACAAAATTACCATATAAACAACTTCATGACATCTGCCAAATGCTTCATGGTATGTAATCATTAACTTATTTAGTAGTTCCGAGAGTGCATGATTTAGCTAAACTTTTAATTCACTTAATAAGTACTACTAAATGTTGTTAAACATATGAAAAAGATTCTACAGTAAAAATGAACTTAAACATTATTAAATATGTTATGTTTAGAGTTTATCTCAATTATTGTATCATATATTGTTTACATTACACAATTAAGGGCAGCAAATAAAAGTTCTTGGCTTTTAAATTTGAATTAATAAAATAATCTTAAGGTTTTAGATAATTTGCGAGTTCACCATTGTAAAAACATAAGCTGCAATCTTTAATTCTTTATTTTTCAGGTGCAAAGAAATTTTAAGAAATTAATATGAAGATGTAACTAATGGATCATAGAAAACAGAATTGAAACAGCATACAATAGCATCATCTTCTCTACAATTTTTAAAAACTTCCTTCGCAGTCTAACTTTTTGCCAATAGATAATCTTCATGTAGATATGTGAGTATCATCAATTCAATATAGCATAATCTAAAATCAGTTAAACTCAGGATACTTACTAATAAAATTTTCCATTCATATTTATTGAATATTTCAGTTGAAGTGTAAGTAAGAGAAATTAATTTTAAGCTATCTTTGGTTATTCTGTTGCAGATGGATGATTGGATGCACCTCTTTGGAAGCCTATAAAGTTCTCCACATGAGTATTGAATGAAGAAATCTGCACAAACAACACTAGCTGCTGCTGCGGCTGCGGCTGCGGCCGAGTGTCGCTGCGACATCGGTGCGCTGCCGCCGCCACCGCCTCCGCAGACAAATGCGATTCTTTAAAATAGTTTTACTTATAGCTAGTCTAAATAAGATTAATTTGACAATTCAGTAGGCATGGATTGCGTAAAATGATATTGTAATTGTAAATGGGTATGAATCTTTTCGATTATCGATTTTTATTCAAATACAAGGTGTGATCGATAGAAATCAATAAAAACTTACTGTATTTTTCATTCTACTATAACATTTTTTTTAAATTGATAATTATTGTTATGTAATTTTCTAAGGAATTTTGTCAATTTTTATGTTTTGCATTAGTAAGTCATAATAAACGTTATAATTAAGAAATTTGTCTTTTTTTTTTACTTCAAATTTCCAAAGATTAAAAGTAAAAGAAGCGAAACCATAGACAACGACATTCATCCAGATTTCTTTTCTATGTTGGTTGCCTTGCAAAACATGTTCGTCATGTTGGTTGTCATGAAATGTCCTCCATCTTTTTTTCTCCGTTTTCGTATATTAATGAAATACAGATTAAAAATAATCCCGAGTCCCGACTCTTATTTTATATCCTCTTTGATTATAACCTTAAACTCTTATACCAAAAAATAATTATAAATATTACATTATTTGATTTGTTAATAAGTTATAATGGCTCGTAATTTAGCCGATAATGTGAGAAAACTCTTATTGCTTGGACAATGTGTACCTACAGTCAAACAGAATGCTGCTAAAATCAGAGTTAAGCGATTGGAATTAGATGAGAATTTATTAATGGTTTGTATTATGGATTTAATAAGTGTTATTTATAAATAAAGTAATAACTACTTTTTTTTTCAAAGTAATAACAATCAAAATAATATTAAACTAATATTTATCACATGATTAACCATGTAAATAAACACTGATATTGAATGAACTCTGATGAAGTGTTCAGTAGTTTCATATATTTATCGTTATAATTTTTGGTTATTTCAGTACTTCAGAAAAGACGAATTCTACTACTGTTCAGATCCAGATAAAGTGTGTAAAACAGGAGATATTGTACTTATAGAGGCTTTACCTCAAAAACTAACAAAACTCATAACCCATCAAGTTAAAGAGGTTGTATATCCATTTGGCGATATTACCGATCCTGTTACTGGCAAGAAAGTAGCAAAAGAAAGATATAGAGATGATATCGAGAGACAATCTGAACTGTATGGGAAGTTGGAATCAACATTTAATTACAAGAAAGCACCACCCAGAGGTTGGCAAGATGGAAAGAAGGATTTCACATCCAAGCCTACATACACCAAATTTCATGTATTTGATGAAAATGATCCTTATGCTATTTAAATTTACCTTAATCTGTAGAATGTAAATAATTATAAGTAGTCAAGTATAAAACATTTGTTTTACTATTTTATTAGATTGTTAACCAACTAATAATAATAAAAGCAAAAATACTTCAGTATTATTTTGTTAGTTTTCGAACCAATCATACCAAAGTGTAGTAAATTTAATCTACTAATATTAAAAAGAGCAAAGATTTGTATTTTTGTATGTATTGAAATAACTTAAAAGCTACTGGGCCAATTTAAAAAATTCTTTAACCATTAAATGCTATATCACTGAGTAGTATATTTTTAAATTTCACAAGCAACAGCTAGTAAGCTATAATTTGGTATGCTTAGTATAAATAATGGACTGAATATTTGCTTTTATACCCTTCAAATACTGTTGCATAGCTTCAAAAGTATATCAAAGTTAGATATTATCCAAAGACATGAATAGCAAGAAAGTCAAGCAGTTCACTCTTCTCTCTCTTTGGGTCTGCTTTAGAAGGTTGAATGATAAATAAAACATATAAAACAAAGAGAAATGTATTGCGAAATATTGCTATGTAACTTATTAATAAGACTGGCATCATTCTGCCAAGAACTCCCGCTCCAGTGCTGCACCCATGAGGTTCCAAGAACTGTCATCGTCATCTGGAGGTACGTCGTCCGATGACCTTCGCCGTCGCTTACGTGGCCTTGGGTTCTCTAAAGTGACAATTAAAAACCAATAAATATGTTACCTTTAGGATGAATATTTCTATTTGAAGTCACACACATATTTTTTTTAAATTAAATTATCTCTCCATTCTTCATGCAATGACATAAAATTTATTGTACAGTTTAGTTTAAAGTTTTTTTAAATTAAATTATCTCTCCATTGTTCATGCAATGACATAAAATTTATTGTACAGTTTAGTTTAAAGTTTTTCACATTTATCTATATGTATAATACTAGCTGTTGCTACTTCGTCCACGTAAATAAAACATATAGCTCCGTCCGCGTGGAATTAAAAAAAACCAAAACCAAGCAGCCTATGGATAGTCTGGAAGAACACTTCCAGACTATCCTCTACATCCATACCAAATTTTATCAAAATCCGTTCAGCCGTTTAGGCTACAAACTCTAACAAACATCCATCCATCCATCTAAACTTTCGCATTTATAATATTAGTATGATTATATTCATCAATCTATACTAATATTATAAAGAGGAAAACTTTGTATTTTTGTATGTATTGAAATAACTCAAAAACTACTGGGTCGATTTTAAAAATCCTTTCACCATTAAAAGCTACATTATCAGTAAGTAACATAGGCTATATATTTTTTTAAATTTCACGCACACCTAGTCGAGAGATAAAATTGACTTTACCTTCATCTGAGTCACTTGATGCATTAGGATCTTGTGATTTCCCTTGTGAGCTATCCGACTCTAGCGACAGTAGTTTGTCCTCGGGTGGATTTTCTTCATCATCAAGGTCATCTTGCATTTTATTAGTTTTCTCTTCGTCATCCGAAGATGCGCTTTCATCTGATTCATTGAAAATATCCTCCACCTAGTAAGGGACATAAAAATGTATTTGAGATATACAAAATAGTCGGATTTAATTGAAATAATTTACTTTCATTAGCTGACAATGTCATTCATTGTAAATGATTTTATGTGGAACATTTTGGTAGTTTGAAAGGCATAGGCAGGGGAAAAATTTCCTTCAGATGTGGATATTCACGGGTAGTTGTTTTGCTGTATCAGTGAATCCTGATTCCTTGTTTGCCAACTTATCTTAAATTTTAAATGGAGCAGTTTAGATAGATGGATGTTTGTTACTACAAATCTTTGAAATTGCTAAATGGATCTTGATAAAATTTGAATACATAATCTATTTAAGTTTTTAAATTCCATCGTTATTCAGAGATATCGGTCGTTGGTCTCGATATCAAAAACATATTAAAAAAGTCAATTAGCAGATCAATAAAGAAGGACTTACCTCTCTATCCATATCAGCGATGTCATCGCTGGAGAAGGAGAGCAGAGGATTGATGGTGTCCATGAAGCGGCCCGAGGGCGTGCGGCGGCGCAGCGCGGGCAGCGGCGGCGCGGGGGGCGCGGGCGGCGGGCTGCTGCAGTGCGCCGGCGGACGCCGCGAGCTGCTCTGCACACCACATACTACTACTGTACTATATATATATCACAAGGTGGCAAACGAGCAAGCGGCCACCTGAATCCGCCGAAATAGTGAAGCGACCGCTGCCCAGACATTCGCAATAGCGGTTGCGTTGCATACCGTTAATCGACGAAGGAGACGCACAAAAAGAGGTTATTTGCCCTTCCTATGCGTCTCCTCCACCGTCAAATCCACGTTCCCTTCCCATCCTTTTCTTATAAGAAAAAGGGTGGATGGGCCTCCGGCACCACACTCTTCACACGAAACGCGGAATTAATTCTACAGACTTTGTAGTCTAAACTGCTAAATGGATCTCGATGAAATTTGCCATAATTGTAGAGATAGTCTGGAAGAACTCATAGACTACTTACTTTTGTTTTTTTCCCATGCGGACGGATTCGAGGGGGAAAGCTAGTTAATGCGATATTTACCTGTCCACCTCGTTGCAATGGAAACATTCTTTCATCTACCCTCTCCCATCGCTCGGCACACGTCCACAGCCACTCCGGTGTCACTACATAGAACTTTCTACGTTTGTCCTCAGCCATACGCCGACCTATGTTCACTTTCGCTGTACCTATTAGAAAAAAATTAATATAGGTGGTATTTTCTAATATTATATAGAAGAAAGAGTTTTGTATTCATTAATAAACTCAAAAACTACTGGACTGACTTCAAAAATTCTTTCAACGGGACTCAACCTTAGGACCTGCATTACAAATCAAGTGCTTAAACCCCTAAATCACATAGATTCGTTATATACACTGAAAAATTTAACTAGTAAAAAAATATATATACAATATATACCTGAGCGCACAGCTACTAAATGTGTTGATTTATCCGTGAGATCCTGTGTGACCTCCGCACCCAGGCTCCTGGCCACCAGGTACGCCCGCGACGTCTCCAGCCGCTGGTGAGTGGGCACCAGCCCGCTGAACACCAGCCTCACCCCCGACAGCACCCGGCTCTTCACCTCCGGGATTATACTCTTCAGGTCCGGTATCTGCTTGCGTCCCATTGTCTCGTATAGATCGTAGAAATGCCTGAAAAGGATTTTTATAAATGAAAATTTGGTAAATAAATTGTTACTATTGATTAAGTTAGAGGCTAAATAACTTGATCATAGAAATATATCTCATTTAACACCAAAACCAGTTAAATTTATGAATATTATCAATATAAGACTATCAAATATGCATAGAATTTAAAATTATTAAAAAAATATAGCCTATGATGTTTCGCAGTGAAAACGTAGCTATTTAATGGTGAAAGAATTTTTGTACTACATACAATACATACAAAATACGAATCTTTCCACTTTATAATATTACTATAGATTAACACTATCTTTATAAAATAAATTAACTTTTTTTAAATTGCTACTACTACTATTATACATTTTAACTTTTACTTTTTACTAATTTTTAATTGAATTTTCAAGTAAAATGAAGAAACCCAAGAGAATAAAATAAAAGTACGTACTGATGTATCCTGTTAAGTATATCTTCTAAGTATATGAGATAATCATCGGGATCTTCTATTTCAATTTCTCCACCTTTGGGCTCCGGCCACTGCGGATCACTTTCTGTATTCACTTTATTTACATCATTCTCATTTGTTTTTGAATTAACTTCTCCATTTTCTGTCACTTCCTTTGATATTTTACCATTCTGTATGTCACACTTTTTGTCACTTTCATTTATTTCTTCTTTCTTTTCTGGTTCATCGTCTAACATTGGCATTTCCTGATTAGGTTTTTGATTACCGTTTTTAACATTATTTGTTTCTTGTTTTGATTTTTCATTATCTGTAATAAAGTACAGATAACATTATCCACTTGCTCTTTTTAGAGTTGGCAAATTATGTTTTGGTCTATATATGAATTCTCTCCCTTTTAAGTTTATTCTCTTTCACACAATCCATCCATACTTTCGGAGAAGTTAATTATAAAGAGCGCGCGCACACCTTTGACTAAACTATCGCACAACTGTTTAGTTCCGCTTTGATTCCTATGAGCATATATGGAGGTGTTCACACTACTAGATTTTTTGTTGTGCAACTAAACAGTTGAATTGGCTGCGAAACAATCGATAATCGCACAACAGTTGTGCGATAGTTTAGTCAAGGGTGTGCGCCCGCTTATAATATAAGAAACTACTTTATTTATTCATACTAATATTATAAATGCGAAAGTTTAGTTGGATGGATGGATGGATGTTTGTTTGTTAGAGTTTGTAGCCTGAATTCCTGAACGGATCTGGATGAAATTTGGTATAGATGTAGAACATAGTCTGGAAGAACACATAAGCTATTTGTTTTGTTTTTTTTAAATTCCGCGCGGACGGAGTCGCAGGCAAAAGCTAGTTAGAACATAAAATATTTAATTGAATTTAATTTGTAGTCCTCGTATCTGTCTTTCTTTCAAGACTCGAGTAAAAGAAAGTCTTCAAAAGGAATTCTATATTCTATGGATTGTTTATGAAGTTACAAAAATCATTAATTGTAACTTGTATCTCAATCCATATTCAATCAAAATTAGTAATCATTATTTACAAAAGATTTGAATATTAATCTTTTATTGAACTATTTAAACTTTCGTAAGAGATCAAAAACGAATTACAGACGACTTAGCTCATGTACAATCAAATAAAACACATAAAAAAAAACATACAGACAAATTGAGTACCTCCTTCTTTTGGGAAGTCGGTCAAAAACAAGACACTAGCTTTTGCTTGTGACTTCGTGCAAAAGGAAATAAAAAAAAAACCTAATAGAAGACATATTCTATGTTCAGTGATAATGTACCTTTCTAATATCAAGATATCTTATAAAATCGGTCCAATAACTTATAAGTGTTTACATACAAAAATCAGATAATATTTTGTTAGTATATAAAATCTCTTACCCAATGGTGGAGGTGCATTTATATCTCCTGTGGATTGAAAGAATGAATATGGTCTGACTTGTATCAAGTTAGTTGCATGTCGCCATACATCTTCCCGATCATCTATAATACACACCATGTTATCTCCACATGGGAATAAAGCCCTAAAAAGTAACAAAATATAATTAAAGCAAAGATTGGATTAATAGTATATTTTTAATCAATCATTTATTTTGTTTTATACTGTGTAGTCTTGCTTTAAATACTTTTTTTATTACATTTCTATACTTTTGGAATGGTTTAAGACTTGAATGTAAGGCATATTAACTTCTTGAAAACAATGAAAATGGAATATGGACAAAATGGCAGTTTAATTTTCCATCTATAGTGACAATATATGATTGTTTTAGTTACTTAGGTAAAAATAGTTTGTTTATTTTTTCATAACTTACTTTAAATTAGCAGATTTCGTTCTAGCATCAAAAAATTCATCCCTCGATAGTATTCTGTGTGAAAAGATTTTCTTCTCTGGATCCAGTAATTCAGTCACAGCATGTGCATACTGTCTTGCACCAAATGTACATACATGCAGTTCATATTTCTTGGAAGCAGATTCAAGGAAAATTTTAGTTCTCGGCCTTAACCTTGTGTGACACCATCTTCCAGTATTTCCGGGCCCTCGTAGATAAAAGTGTAGTACATCCTATAAAAATTGTATTTTTAAAAATTAACTATATCTTAGAGATAATAAGATAGATGTGGGATGGATATGTGGGTTTGCCTGTAAGAGATCTTGTAGTAGCTTTGTTTTAGTATACTTACTGTAATTTTTGTGCAAAAAGTAATTAATAAATAAATAGATAATTAGTAATTAAGTATTATAAGATATATAAGTTTACAGATAGTGAAGTAACTTAAAAATGTAAACTTCTAGTGTATAAATGGATTAACAAGTATTAAACCAGAAATTTAAGAAAATCCTTTAAGTTTTGTTACCTTTAAATTTGGTGGTATATTATCATTTGTTGTATGCACTAATGTTTGATCTAAATCAACAAGTAGAACTAGTTTTTTATTTTTCAAATGACGCTCAGCGTCCTCACGTCCTAACTTTAGAGCCAACTCCTCTGAAACCTAAAAAATCACGTTTACATGGTTTTTAATATAATTATAAGCTAAAATAATGTTAATGGTTAATGATACACTTTATATTTACTGTTTTAAAATTATTCATTTTCGGGATCATCAATTATTTTAGAGGCTTTACTTAGGGTAACAAAAGAAAAAGAAATTGCAAACATTATTTTCATTTGTCACAGTATGTGATTCTTAATGGAAAGTGAATTAAATTCTTTGACTATACCTTTAATTCAGGTACTGAATGCACCATGGGAACACTAGCAACTTCGCCTTTAACGCGTTCATCTTTACGGAGGTCGGAGCCGCATTCCGCGCACATTTCTTTCATCACAGTTGAATGTTTGCATTCTTTCAACTCTCCCACACATACTCTGAAAAATAAATATTTTATATCAATTAATATAAATATTAATTTAAATAGTATATGCTACAATCCAAGACACATTTTATACATTTATCTATAAAAAATAATAGAAAATAATGATCTGTTTACTTCACTGGACATTAATGTTTACAAAACTTTGTTAGTTATATTTCGTGTTACAAGTTAAAAATTTTCAGCTTTTTAGTATAGTATGCGTTAGTAGTTCTAATGTATTGATAATACCAAAATATTCGTCGTATTTCTCCATTAATTCATAAAGTTATTTTCTGTTTGTATTTTGCCGCGCAAAATGAAATGCAGTTTGACATGTTTCAGATATTATTAAACATACTATTAATTAATTTATATTTTATAACTATCAAAAAGTAATATTACAGTGCATGAAATAGCAAAATGTATAGAAAAAAGCAATTAACAAGAAAACGTGTTTTAGCTAATGTGACGTCACTTACCCAGGTTCGGTGATGTCTCCTTCTTTCACCTTGATTGACAAGATGGTACCACCGCAGGCAGCTTTAAATTTCTGCGGTACACTACTTTTGCCCGAAGAGTCGCTGTATAAAAAGAGTATTTGGCCGTGCGATACAACAGCACCCTGTTTAACTTTCCACTTTATCACTTTAAGAGGCTTTTCTGATGGAACAAAAATAGGCATAGTTTTTTCGGCCATCTTGAACGGAAATAGTGCTTTAAAACTTGGATGGAGGATTTTCATTGGTTCTTATGGTATAATTTTGGCGGTTAGTTAATATCAACCAATGAGATGCATTTCTTGAAAAATCGATTGAAGTCATTACAACTCCATACGTCAAAAGATATATATCACATGAAACTAATGTTGCTATTAGATAATAATAACATCATTCACTTTTCTATTTCTATTATTTTTTTTAAGATATTTATTTGAAACATTCAGGTATAATTACGGAAGTGAAATTATTAAAAACGTTCTTATTTTCTTTAGTACAATGCTATTTATCTTAAAACGATTTCCAGGTGTCTGAAAAATAATCATCATCATCTCCCCTACTTTATCTTACTCTCGTAGGGTCGGCGCGCTGAGTTTTCGTCCTCCAAATGACTCTTATCATCCGTCATCTCAGTTACTACTCCCTTCTTGATCATTTCACCTTTCATGTAATCCATTCATTTTTTTTCTAGTTCTACCTCTGCCTGTGTACCACTCCACATTAATAAATAAAGTTCTCTTTGTAAAATGTGATTCATCCCTCCTCATAACATGCCCAAACCATGCTAACTTTTTACTCCTTAATTTGTCTACTTTTCTACCACTGGGTCTACTTTCAGACTTTCAGAACTAAAAAAATAATCCAGACTATAAAATGTTTTTGTTTACATGTGAGACCTGTCACATAAAATCAGACATCAGATCTCAGACCAGAGATATCAAACTTTTGACCAGGCTAGCGAAACTTCGAACAAAAAATATTTTGTATGACTTAACGGACTTTTCGATGGCAAACTTAACAAATTTAATGTCATGACATTAAATTTTGTCAAGTTGTCATTATGAGCATGCTTTCTCACTCTATCGTCAAGAGTTCCTTTTCTACCACAAGTGTCATTTCAGTTGAAGGTCTTTGTCAAAGTCCGTCAAAATCTATCTTACGGACAAACTAATTATATAATACTAATTTTGTATAATTTTTAGATGAATTTGTGAATAGTTCGTTTAACTGTTAAGTTTTTTAAATTTTATATACAATGTCGATCATGAAACGATTTATAAAATGTGAAATTTGTAGTGTACGGTCCTTTAATAAAATAGCACAAAAAAGAGATTTTACATCGCAATTCCCATTGGATGAGAACCGGTAATCATTTATTAATAATTTAATTACTAAAAAACGTAAATGTAAAGCTATCATGGTAGTTTTAATTAGTTGTATAAAGTTAAATTTGAAAAATTTATTTTGTGCTAGTGATGTATCTAGTTTCCAGTTGTCATTGTAATTTTATTATCGATATTTTTTGTTTCTCAATGTAATGGGGAGTTTCCACTGTCGATATGCTTGTATAAAATATTAATATCCCTCACATTTTCAAAAACGAATTACACTCTCTTTAAAAAAAATGAGACATGTATGTATATACCGTTAATTGAAACCTTCACATTTTACAGAAACGCACGTGTAAACATAATTCTAAGGTACTTTTAGCAGTCCCACAAACTTGAAATTTTGAATATAAATAAAGGTCAACGTATAATTAAAAGGAAAAAATGTAAAATACCGGAATCTGGGTGGATGGATAGAAATTGTTACCTGAAAATTTTTGAAGGAAGGAAAAGGTTTTATCGTAAATTCTAATGTGTCTATTAGGATGAAGCCAGGTATACAAAATTATTATTTGACAGTTACCCTAGACAATTATTATTTCACAAAAATTTCTTTTTGTTTTCATTATACTTAAAATATTACTTGGCGATGCCTTGTAAATAAAACAAATAAATGTAATTTTGGTGATTATTTTATTTATTTGCTTCCCTTTGGGTAATTTAGGTTCAATGTCAGTAAATGAAAAATTACATTACGAATAATTTTACATTGAGCCTAAATGCAAAGTTATTTGAAATATGAGATTGTATTAAGAAGGGCCACCCAATCACCCCACATTTAATCGATATCGATATCGAGGTATCGATTATAAGAGCCCTTCACTAATGATTTTTGTTAGGTTGGTGCACATGTTTTTTCATTGTGTCGGAAAAATTGAAATTAAATATTTTTATCCTGGTAACTTTTTGCCACGAGAAGTGAGTTTGGCAGGTGTCAGACCGAAATCATTCTTTGTTCTAAGTCCCGACTCTTACTTATATGCTCTTTGCTTTTGACAGCAACAATATTATTAGGTGTAACGACATTGTGTATTTAGTAATATTTTGTTTTGTTAAAAATTTGAGTTCATATCTTTTGCAAAATGGTCGATGAAAATATAACAGTGAGTGATAATTCAGATATTGACGAAGGCGGTACTGCAGAACTTCGTGGTTACTTAAGTAAATGGACGAATTATATTCATGGTTGGCAAGATCGGTTCATCGTTTTAAAGGATTCCACTTTATCATACTATAAAAGCGAATTGGAGAGTAATCTTGGATGTCGAGGTGCATTATGCTTGAAAAAAGCTAAAGTTAAGGTAAAAAAAGATATATATTTGACTTTACAAAAATTGATTTGTCCTTGTTCGTCTTCCTTAATGAAACAAATAATATCAAATCAGGTGCAATAGAACAATGTATTCGTTTTATTGCCCACAGCGACCCTCGTTTTTTATGTATTCTGACACGTGATTTAGTTTTCTTTATCTATTATGATGGTATTAAAGTTTTATTTATCAGCATCATATAATTTTCGACATTGTTAATAATGCCATAAATCTTATGTATTTAAAATATACAAAATACTTAGAGGATAACTTTTTACTAAATGTCAACAATATTATAAATATAAATTGGTAGTTTCCTTGTGTTAAACGCACATAACATAGATTAAATTAATAAATTTTTTTTTCAGCCACATGAATTTGATGATTGCCGATTTGATGTATCAGTAAATGATTGTGTGTGGTATTTAAGAGCGTCAAATCCTGAGGAGAAACAGCAATGGATCGACATATTGGAATCATTCAAAGTAGGAATAAACTAATATATTGTAAAATACATGCTTATTGGTTAAAAAGATGCAAGCGTTTGGCTTAATATTATATATATTAGATAAGTATACAATATTAAAACTATTTAAAGCATAACCAACAGAAAAAATCATCTTTATTCTCAATTTTTACACTCGCAGTTGTATTCAAAATTGAGTATATTGTGCTAGAATAGTAGTGAATGTTTTAAAAACAAAAGTGGCACAGTGACCCACATTTGACCTTCATCCAACAATCCTTAAAAATAACATTGTTCCATAACCTATATTAGTGACCAAGCTTGGACTTTGAACTCTTGTAAACTCAACCCATACAACTAAATTAAATCTGGACCTGCTTAGTTGTTGATTATTGTCTAAATTTGGCATCAGGTTTGTAAATTGCTTGGTTTGGGTTATTTTTATTATTCTGCAGTCTCAATATATAGATAGTTAAACTATTTTTCTTTGTATTCGGAATCATAATATTTATTTATTAAAATAGGTTAGGATTACTCATGTTGTTATCAGTTAAACTACTATATCATATGACATGATAAGGCTTGTTTAGCAAAATTCTCTTGAAAAATATGTGGAGTTGTATTAAATAGAAATGCCAATAGCCTGATAAAGGTATGGACATCCGATCACATGATCAGGGGTTCAAATATCAAAGACTATTGTTGTAAACCACAATCTAGAACTCAGTTGAATTAACAGAAATCTACTATGCTTAAAAATGGTTAAAACACGCAGTTTTGTTATTTTTAAAGGTGGAGTCAGGGTATGGAACAAGTTCAGACAGTAGTTCAAATGGAGGTGGTCTGAGAAGACATGGCTCTGTTACTTCACTGCAATCAACAGGCTCAAATGGTAAATTATCTTTATTACTAACTAGCTGTAGCTCGCGTCGTCATCCGCTTTAAATTTAAAAATAATATATAGCCTATATTACTGATAACATAGCTTTTTAATGGTGAAATTTTCGAAATTGGCCTAGTAGTTTTTGAGTTATTTCAATACATACAAATCTTTCCTATTTATAATATTAGCACAAACTAGCTATACCAGTGTTGGTTCATCCGCATGTAGTTACAATCATATTATTTTATTTTTTTACGTTGTGTAAAAATTTCAATTGAAAATGTTAAAATTCAACTGCTTAATTGACAATGAAGGCCCTGGCCATTGGCTGAGGATTTAAGTAACCATGGCAACCTTGTTTCTTTGCTGCTATTGACTTTTAGTTTTTGTCCCATTCTCACAGAGCTGTTTTTTCCGATTTACTCACTTCCTGATGATTCAAAAATATGCTGTGATTGCTGACATCCTACGTAACAAATTGTGTTTACACTTTATTATATTAGTATAGTTATCATACTTCATACTAATATTATAAATGTGAAAGTTTAGATGGATGGATGGATGGATGGATGTTTGTTAGAGTTTGTAGCGTAAACTGTTGAACGGATCTCAATTAAATTTGGCATAGATATAGAGGATAGTCTGGAAGAACACATAGGCTATTCACTTTTGTTTTTTTTAATTCCACGCGGACGGATTCGCGGGCGAAAGCTAGTATTTAAATAAAAGATAGAATAATTATACTTTTGGTAAGGTTAACACTTTCTGCGTCACCATGATTTAATGTTCGTGTGAATTTATAAGGAAAATTGTTTAGTGTTTAATGTATTAACTTTATTACTGTAATTGAATAGCTAGAAAAATTATTTACATTCTAATCTGTTTATAATTAATGAAAGCGAATTTTAAATGTTTCAAGTATACTTAATTCTTGACTAACAAATGTATTAAAATCAATATATCAATTTCAGTGATAATGTTTTTATCAAGGCAGAATTTATTATAATATACTAAATTAAATACTTGGAGGTATAGTTATATTTTGTTTCCTTTGTTATCTAAATAGCAACATTGACTTGTGTTTCATTTTATATACTTTGTTGCAATTTTTATGTTCATGGAGATAATTGGATGCTCTGAATTTGACATTGCAGTTATCTTTAGCTAACTTTGTAGTGATTTAAAAACATTTGTGACCTGTAAAGCTCCTTTCATTATATTTAATTCTTACTATTATAGGCTTTTAGTTTTCAATTATAAAGTTGTAAATTTTGCCAAATATATAAAACGATACTTCTCTGTCTATGTCTATACTAATATCATAAAGAGGAAAGATTATATTTTTGTACATATTACAACAACTCAAAAAGTACTGGGCCAATTTCAAAAATTCTTGCACCATTAAAAAGCTATGTTATCAGTGAGTAACATAGGCTAAATTTTTATTATTTTTTATTCCTAAGCGACCGAAGGCGCGAGCAACAGCTAGCATATTGATAAAAATAGATACAAATCATCGTAACTTAATGTGAATAACAATAAAAATCGAATTAATTTTTTGATGCGTCATTGACTATCGCATACATTATTCTAAACGTTCACATCTTACTTCTCACAATATTATAAATGCGATAGTTTGGATGGATGTTTGTTAGAGCTTGTAGCCTAAAGGCTGAATGAATCTTGATGAAATTTGGCATAGATGTAAAACATAGTCTAGAAGAACATACAAGCTACTTACTCAGAAATTTAGCAAAAACTACTTCATGATTTTAATAAGATTAATACTTTATTATGTACTAGCTTTCGCCCGCGATTCCGTCCGCGTGGAATTAAAAAAAACAAAAGTGAGTAGCGTATGTGTTTTTTCAGACTATCCTCTATATCTATACCAAATTTCATCGAAATCCGTTCAGCCGTTTAGGCTACAAACTCTAACAAACTTCCATCCATCCATCTAAACTTTCGCATTTATAATATTAGTATGAAGTATGATTTAAATTTGGTGTATATTTGCAGGTCGCACATCTCGTCGTTTGACTGAGAAAATCGCTGAGTTGGACACATACAGTGAATTGTTGTCGAAGCAATCCCTACAGCTGCAGAATTACTTCGACAAATGCGTCGCCAACTGCCCACAGATCAATGATGAGAGTGTTGAAGCTATTGATGCTGTAAAACTGGTCGATGGTAAGATTATTGTCAAAAAAGATATTTAGGGCCTGTCCCACCAAATTGTAAATTGTCTGATAGCAATCCAACGTGTAAAATATGTGTTGGAAATTTCGCATTTTGTTCCCTTATCTACACTGACTACAGTGATGTCATATTTAGGCTCACTGAGCTACAAAAATAATTTACTGAAATATAAATGCGGATGTAAACGCGATAGTATTTATATTGTTGTGTGTTTTTTTGTCGTACATTTTCACGCATAGACAAAATTTATAAAAATAATGACAGAACCATCAGATCGCTCACATCAGAGACTCTAACAGGTCCTAACTGTAATATGATATTCATATTATAAACCCACGTATAGGCGGCGTGGATCTGCGAACGCAGTCGGGGGATGTCGGCGATGTGGGCGGGGCGGGCGAGGTGCGCGCGACGGGCGCGTCGTTCCGCGCGACGTGCGGCGCCACGCTGACCACGCTGCACCACTGCCTCGACCTGCTGCGCCGCAGGGAGAGGCAGGCGCGCCAGGCGGAAGACCTCTACATGTGAGGACCTATTATATTTACACAATGCCGCTTTTAGTTTTACTAGCCTAGGTTGCGGAAGACATAGGACCAATTATCGCGATATTTGGGGGAGGCTTATGTCTAGTAGTAGGCGTTATATGGTTGATCAGTTCCTTGGGCGAGAGTTCTCGGCGCCCTTTTTTACCATGATTATGAGGGGTTTGAGTGTATTATCTGTGACGCCCCTTTCTGACAGGCGCCCAGGGCGGTCGCCCTACTACGCCCTAATGCCGGTACTGCATACACATATCTTGTTGACAATGTAATTTATCGTCTATTGATCTTTTTTTGGAAAGTTTTACGAATACTGAAACGTGGAAGATGGTTAACATTTTAATGCAATTTGAATCATTTAAATTGAACTTGACCATTTTGTTTTAGGGCATTAAAGAATCAATTGACGGAAGCAAGATTGGCGTCAAAACCTGGACCTGATCACGAGGTTAGTAATTTTAGTATTAATATGTTTGTTGCTTGTCCAAAAACGAGTCTTTGAATACATAACCAATGCTACTTTTGTAATATTAATAGTTTGAAAGTAATTTTGCGAATAATAGAAATTCCGTTTATTTTAAAATTCAGAGTTCATTGAATTCATACACATATTTATTGTAGTTTTGTATTTGCGTGTGTCTGTGTCTAAAATTCTGTTTTTTATGTTTTAATTATCTTTACAATTTTATCTATTAATAAACTTGGTACGAGTTCTGTTAGTTTTCAAAATCACCCCCATACAATAAATAGACAAGTCCTTAATGACTTGCATTAGTTTAACCACAGATAATACAATATTCTACTAATAGTTTAGCCCCGCCTTGGAGTCGAATTCTGTGTAAAATGGGGTTTATTCTGACATTGACGTCGCTTAATGGTGTGATGGCTATAAATAAAATGATGAATGTGGTTCCAGACCATTATCTTGTTTATTTTTAGATACATGATTTGTAGATATGACAAAATAAATTGTAGTGAATTATGAATTAAACAAAATACGCATCTATTTTACATTATTACACAAATATTCATCCAATTGGAATGAACGTAGGATATTATTTACTTAGAAATCATTATGTACTAAAATACATGTTATGAATATAATTAAATTGTTGAAATTATCGTTTCATTATGAAAAATGAATTAATTCGTTGTAAATAAAAATAAATCTATACTAATATTATAAAGAGGAAAGATTTGTATTTTTGTATGTATCGAAATAACTCAAAAACTACTGGGCCAATTTTAAAAATTCTTTCATCGTTAGAAAGGTAATTTATCTGTGTACTCACAGACGCTACTGCATAGGCGAAGTCGCGAGCAACAGCTAGTATAAAATATTAAAATTGTTTTTTTTTTTAATCTGTTACAACTTCCAGTTTCAATACTTTA
This sequence comes from Papilio protenor, assembly GCA_029286645.1. Lineage (NCBI taxonomy): Eukaryota > Metazoa > Arthropoda > Insecta > Lepidoptera > Papilionidae > Papilio > Papilio protenor. The sequence continues at coordinate 5,602,768 of JAGSMZ010000007.1, read as the reverse complement.
TCTCTCATTTTATACTGAAACGATGTCGCAAGTATTTCCTAGAGTTATGTCACAGATAAAAATAATCTATAGATTATATTATCCACTTGTCAAGTATGATCGAATTAGATTCTTTATAAAATCAATTAAAAAGCCTTTACCTGATAATGTCTTTTCAGAACACATGTAAAGTGTTTCATATTGAAACCATTGTCCAAAAATATTTTATTATCTCTTTCTTTCAAAGAGAATAAGTGGGATGAGAATATTTACTACAGTTTCGGCGGCAGAAATTAAATTTAACCGTAGAATTCCACTGTCATGATCTGACCCTTTCGTACTGACCGCTTTGTGAAGAAAAGTTTGACAATACAGTAAGTGTAGTTCTACATTAAGGTGTCCATATATTTCACTCTAATTACATAAATGCTAAAGTTTCGATTGATGATGGATCTCGAAAATGACTCAAGGAATATCGATGTTTGGGACAGAAGTATAATATTGTCTAGAAGAGGTTACTTGCTTACGTTTTAATTTTTCGCGTGTAAAAGCTAGTCTATATCTTTCTATACCTATAGTAAAATTGGAGTGTCTGTTTGTAATATCAAAAGAAAAATTCCAGATTTCGGGAAGATGATGTATTTGCGCTGCTGATAACGAAAATCGCATTTAAATTTTTTTTGTCTGTCTGTCTATCCGCAAGCCGCGTTTGTTCCGGGTAATCTCCGAAACGACTGGGCCGATTTCGACTGGACTTTCACTGAAGGGTAGCTGACATAAACGGGCATATTATAGGCTACTTTTTTATCTTAATATTGCGTGGACGAAGTCGCGGGCAACAACTAGTTGGTTAATATAAACACAAATATAGCGTACTGTGTAACAAGCAGGCCGGGGTAGTTTCACCTCGGCTCGGTATAGTAAAGGCGGCCGTGTCGGAGCACGGACGTGCCGCGCGTTTATTCTCTTTCTGTTTATGTTCCATTTATCGATACCCTTCAGTTGTTTCCTGTTCAATTATCTTTGGTTTACTCGAGTTATTTTCGTACCTTTATCTCTGGATATTAGTGCCGATTTAGTGATGTTCCTTGATCGCGTGTAGTATTATTTATTTATTTTTGTTTTCACCCGTTTGAGAATGAAATTTAACCTATTTAAGAAAAGTCTGCGAGAGGTTAGTTGTGTTTGTTTATTATTGTTTTTTTGTATGAATTTTTAAATATAATTTTAAGCTAAAGTTTGTAAAAGTTAAATTATTCATGATAATTTCCATAACATAAATAGATGTTTATTTCTTATGATGTATTTAATAGTCTTTTTCCTCAATAATGTTTTATTTACGGTCATCCTATTTAATGTAACGTAAATGTTTTTAGTGATATATCTTTATTTACCTACATATTCAGTCATATATGCCTACGTCTTAAGATTATGCCGGTGTTTTTGTTATATGTTTAACCTTTTATTAGCATTACTGATAAAGATTAACCAAACATAATATATTGTATAAAATCATGTTTTAATATAAATGAAGTATATAAAAGATAAAACAAAAAACCCACATCATGTGATGTTGAGATTAATCAAATGATATCACACATGTTTATTTCTAACCTAACGATTGTTTTGTGTTTATATACTTTGTTGTACTTGTACATAATATATAAATGACGTATTCGAATCCCCGACCTTATGTAGCTCTATACATAAGTGTGTTATGCCATTGGCTCTTAAAGGGAAGGCATTTGGCACTTAAAACTTGTTTGTGTTATTGTAAATTTGATACCCAAAAGATAACCAAAGGTTGGTCCATTACAATAGGTGTAATAACAACCTTAGTGAAAGGTTCAACTGTTTAACTGCGTTTAGTTTATGTGGAATCAAATAAGCAATAAACTTGTGCCCTATTTACGAGTAGCATGTTAAAAAAATATTGAATTTTCTACGCACGTAATGTTAAACCATGTAAATTAATTAGGAAATTTACGCTTTTTTTTCTACACATCTCGATTTTCACCTCGGAAAGAACAAATTAATTAACGCGTCCTTGGGAAGTCAATGTAAGAGTGAAACTGAAACTCTTTATGACGTTTATTCTTTTATGTCTTGATTCTGAAAATAAGCAACGTTAATGGCCTTTAAATATGTGGTTTTTGTTAACTATGAATGAACATCAGTTTTATTTATCACTAACTTTTGCCCGCGAATCAGTCTGCGAGGAATTAAAAACAACAAAAGCAAGTAGGCTATGACTTTGTCCAGATTATGCTCAATATCTATGACAAATTTCATTAAGACCCGTTCAGTAGTTTAGGCGGAAAACTCCAACAAACCGTCTAAACTTTCGCATTTATAATATTAGTTAGATAAACGCAGTCTTCTGATAGATTGACTGAAAGCAGTTGAATTATTCGAGACCATGTCTATTACATTGTATAATTTAATTTGGTTTGAAATTAGCCTGTGACGTAATTCGGTCAGCCTCGTTCACATCCATTACCCGTCTAGCCTTGCGGAACGCGTTTGTTTATGGAAACGGAAATACACTGAATGTGTGCGAATTTAGACATCCTAACCACATTGATTTGTAAAATTGTAGTGAAAAGTTGCCAGCAACATGTTTATAATACAGAAAATATGATTAAAAGAAAACATTTGAGTCATGTATACGTTTGGTGCATACGTGATTAATGCGGTCATTTTCCACGAATTAAGGCGATTTAGTGCATTACTAATATTGTTTACAAAATTGTGAGTATGATGAGTTAAGTCATTTGTTAAATCTTTTAAGGTTCAATATTTGTATTACGTTTTACGTTGTGTTTTAGTGAAAAGTTACAAAACTAACGAATGAAATTAGATAACACAAAATTAAGTACCACATAGCACCTTAGTATGTTTTAATTATGTCATTGACTTTGGCCTTGAATGGTTAAGTTACATAAAGCAACGGTTGTTCACAAACAAGGCATCTGGTCGGGAATTCTGATGGCAGCCGGTTACTGCAATGCCGCCCTTATTCGATTTTTTTCAAGGTAACATAAGCTGAAGTTTAAATATTTTGTTGTAATTTAGGGTTAATCAAATGATTTTTACCCTTTATAGACACTTATTATTTACACTTGGAAAAAGTGAGTGCCAATAGTATTTTATACTATTATAGACGAAAATAAATTCGTTTTTTTTTCGATCGCAATGTCCTCAATGGCTTCTTTCAATCATTCCCAGTTCAATTTAGTTCTTTACGCAACGACTTGAGTTCTATTGAAACGATTGAATTATTAAATAAATCAATATCACAAACTTCATGGTCCCATCTCTCGCGACTGGTAATATTCTCCATACAACAAGTTAAAAATAAACTTTAACACAGTTAATTACAATGATCAGGTTAACACGTTGAGTGCTATCGACTTTTGGTGTGTTCACTCTCATTTACCCTACGTTCTTACGGTGAAGGAAAATCGTGATGCACATATCGGCGAAGAAATTCAAAGATATATGTGTATTCAACCAACTTACACTGGGCCAGCGTGGTCAAGGCCTAGTCACCCATTACTTAGGGTAGGCTCCGAGCCCCTCAGTGGGGACGAACTGGTGATGCATACTCAAGCGAAGACAGTATCGTATGACAACCTCGTGACAGCCCTGCCGGGTTCGCTAGGTCGATGCGTATCCGGGATGCCTCGACTGCGGTTCGTTGCACTCGCTTATCATTGAATATGAGCCAACGTAAACATTACTCCCTGTTCTTTGCTACAATCTTGTTATATTCATATTTGTAATACTGTAGTCACTAACTACTGGGATTGTATGACAGGATTGTCGTTAATTATGTTTGAAACAAATTAATTTCCTTTGTTCTTTAACACTATGGTTTAATTATTTTCGTCAGCTGCCGTTTTGGAGATACGCAGTAAACAACATCGATCCATCCAAACTTTTACATTTATAATTTAAGTATGAAATATGATAAAAAAACGTTTTTAAATGTTCCAAATTATAAATCTATTCTGATATTATAAAGAGGAAAGATTTGTATTTTTGGAATTTTGTATGTATTGAAATAAATCAAAAAGTACAGGGTCGAATTAACCATTAAAAAGTTTCGTTTTCACTGAGTAACATAGGCTATGTTTTTTATTATTTTTTAATTCCACGCGGACGGAGTCGCGAGGAACAGCTAGTTATATATCAATTGATTAAAAGTCAAGTTCGTAACAACACCATACGCGTTAGTATCGAAAATTCGACTATAAAATATTCCATTGGAGTGAAGCTTACTCATCGTCTGTATATCTCTCATTGTATTCCGATCAAATTGCCAGCAAACCTTAAAACCGACATTCCCCGACGTAATAATAGAATGTGTTTGTTTATTCATCGATTGGTTTTCGTTCATTATCATGTGTTGCTAACAGTAACGATTTGGTGTGTTCACTGTATCGCGAGGTTATATAGAAGTTCAATATTAAATCATACGTAACGTGTTTAGATATTTTAGCAGGCCGCTAAACATTTGCTTAGTTGTACACTGTTTATGGTTATCTTTGATTTTTGATGTAAGGTGATTTTTCATTACCATTGGTACCATTAATATTTTCTAACTTTTATCTTAATATTGCGTGAACAAAGTCGCGGGCAACAGCTAATTTATAATACTATTCAAATAATGCGAACATCAATTTTGTATGTAAACTGCAGATCGCTGTACTTGAAACGTGATTAAAACTTCCGATATTTCAGTACGTGTATGGCTTTTCTAAGACATTTCATGACTTGTGTATGGAATTAAAATGATTTATGCGTTAAATGTATTATCTGTCTGTCTGTCTGTTAGACTAATGTATCGTAGGGGTGTGACTTGATGGTCGTGAAGGCGAAGGGCGACGGATGGTATCGATTTGCAGTGCACGTGGACTTAATTGCATGCCATTAAATCGCGCACATGCATACATATTGTAATGAAAATATATTAATATCTGTATGGAAGGGAAATTATAGGTTGCAAATGATTCTAGGGTACTATGTTTTATGAGTTCTTACTGTTTTAGGACAATTGAAAAATATTTTTAACGTCCTCGTAGTATTTGAGTTTACTCTATCTAGTTATTGCTCGCGATATCGTCCGCGTGAAATAAAAAATAAAATATAGATAAATATTCAAAAATACAAATCTTTCCTCTCTTTATAATATTAGCATAAACAGTATAGATAAAGGCAGCAGCGCATCTGCAGTTCCCTTGGCGTTGCCGATGTTCATGGGCGTTGCATCAATTAATATTAAGCGATCCCCTGCTCGTTTGCCCGCTTTTTCCTATAAAAAAAGATTATAATCCAGTTCATTAGACTTTCCAACTGGAACACTGCCTGTGGCATAACTGATTCCCCGCAATCGCTCCACGTTCTTTCACTTTGTTTCATGCTCTAGAAACGTGTGCATGAGTTAAAAAAAATCTAACACAAATAATTTCATTTCGTCATGACGTAACCTCATAATTGGCGACTTGTTACGACAACTTTTGGTTGTAATTATGTAAATTTTGTATTGTAATTGTATCCATTAGTGTCCTACGTTTTATGTCAACACTAATTTCCTACTTGTTTTTGCAGTTTGTAGTGTATACTCAAATTTGTTCTTTTTAATTCCACGCGGACGAAATCGCGGGCAACAGCTAGTTATTTATATAAGGAATACTAAAGAATCCCTCGGTTGCTAGGCACGGTTTGAAATCTATGGGGCGCGGCGATGTCGGAAAGGCTGCGTGTTGCGTCATTGTATATTAGTGAAGACATAACATTGGACGGCACCCTCGTGGCACGGGGGATGATAGAGTGACGTCAGCGTTTTATTTACCCCGAGGTTTTGTTGCTATGGGGTGCGGTTGATCTTTTTTGTGACAGTCGCCCAGTGTTTTAGTGAACATTTTTTGTTTGTGATTTTTTATGAACGTTTTTGTTATTTGGTGACATTTTTGTGTGTGAATTTATATTCGCATCGCGTGAAGGTTTATGCAAGGAGTATATTTTGGGACAGATATATGATAGTTTGTGTGGAATTAACAATATGTGAAGATGAATAAACTCACATTTTAATGTAAGTGGAAATTAAAATACTGGTGTTTTAGAATGATAAAGAGTGTCGTTGTTGAAATGGATTTAACTTTATCTAAATTAAATTTACTCAAGTGTTTTATTAACTTAGTAAGGCGACGTTCCGTCAATATGGTTTTTCCTAGACTTTGTCCTATTTATTAGATTGTCTGCTACGTATACTGAAAACACTGATTTTAGTATATAGCTTAAGTTAAAAAGAATGTAATTTACTATTAGACTAATTTACTTTTCATTTATTTCTACCCGAACCCGGCAGGTGTTTTATAGAGATAGAAAACTACGTTATAAGTATAGATTATCAATTATTCTATACTAGCTTTCGCCCGCGACTCCGTCCGCGTGGAATTGAAAAAAGCAAAAAAGCCTATGTGTTCTTCCAGACTATCCTCCAAATGTCATCGAAATCCGTTCAGCCGATTAGGCTACAAATTCTAACATCCATCCATCCATCCATCCATCCATCTAAACTTTCACATTTATAATATTTCTATTTAATTATTATTTTCACTATATAATTAAAGGTTAAAAAATTCATGGCTACGTAATACAATGCCAAGAGTTTGGCAATTATATTTCTAAATGTCAACTTGAAATGGAATTTTAATAGTCAGTTGTTTATTTGTTTTAATTGGATAGATCGATAAAGAATCTATGTTTATTTTACGTATGTTTTATTATATACAAGCTTCCGCTCGCGACTCCGTCCGCGTGGAATTGAAAAAAGCAAAAAAGCCTATGTGTTCTTCCAGACTATCCTCTCCATCTATACCAAATGTCATCGAAATCCGTTCAGCCGATTAGGCTACAAATTCTAACATCCATCCATCCATCCATCCATCTAAACTTTCACATTTATAATATTTCTATTTAATTATTATTTTCACTATATAATTAAAGGTTAAAAAATTCATGGCTACGTAATACAATGCCAAGAGTTTGGCAATTATATTTCTAAATGTCAACTTGAAATGGAATTTTAATAGTCAGTTGTTTATTTGTTTTAATTGGATAGATCGATAAAGAATCTATGTTTATTTTACGTATGTTTTATTATATACAAGCTTCCGCTCGCGACTCCGTCCGCGTGGAATTGAAAAAAGCAAAAAAGCCTATGTGTTCTTCCAGACTATCCTCTAGGTCTATGCCAAATTTCATCCAGATCCGTTCAGCCGTTTAGGCTACAAACATCAATCCATCCATCTTTCGCATTTATAATATTAGTAAGATTTCAACAAGCTTTAGCCCGCGTATCCGTGCGTGTGGAATAAAAAAAATAACTTAATTACTTGCCTATGCGTTAAGCCAGGTCTGTTACAAATTTCAACCTGATCCGCTCAACAAACATCGATTCCAAACGTTATTATTTATAGTATTACAGTGTTTTCTATGATATTAATTTGTGCTATGGTGGTTCTTTTAATCTCTATATTGTCTAATAAATTTCTCATCGTAAAGTGAAGGATTACGAGCTCACGGTGAAGTAATAAATGTTTGCGGTGTGACACGTTCACCGATAATAACATAATCTTACATAATATAACATCATGTAACGGATTAGAATATAAGTATACAGGCTGATTGATCACATGCTCATTATCTGTATACAGTATGTTTAAAAATATTTGTGAACAAGTTTGTTACATGGTGTTGATATTGATATTAAAATACAGTGTTACATTGCCCTGATTTTATATCTTTACTAGATTTCGCTTCGTATGTTTCCTATATGTTCTTCCAGACTATCCTCGACATCTACACCAAATTTAATAGAAATCCGTTTAGCCGTTTAGGCTGTAAACTCTGAAATCCATCCACCCATCTAAACTATCGCATTTATAATATTAGTATGATTTATTGACCAAATGGCTAACATATCTAACTAAAAATTATTTTTTCTATGGAAACAGATCTGATACTTGAAGATATGCACAATTTTTTCAACAATCTTTGGCATTGCTTTTCTATCGTTAAACCTTTATAACTATGTTGCATAATTCGTTTAAAAATGTTATTAAAAGCTATAGGATATAAGCAACATTCAATATGGATTAACGTGTATCCTGTTTCCTTTTTAATTCCTGTAGAAATTCAATTACATGTAATACCGAGAACGCATTATTTTTAATCTATACTTATTATAATAAACCGTAAACACGCACTTCTTTGTTGCCTAAGATGTCAGGAATTACAGCATATTTTTGAATAATTATTTTTTAATAAAAAGCCCTACACTTACGTCACGCTTTAGCCTATATATTTTCACGCCATTAAACTTAGGGTGTAAATATTTTGGATAAAAACCTTAATGTGGGAAAGAGACCATAAGTTGTTGCCAACATCAAGAAAGAAAGATTGCTAATGTTTGTCATGTCATGTCATTTTGACATTTGCTATTGATAATTTGACAAATGTAAACAATAAAATAAAGTTTTATAATTTCACGCGGATGAATCCGCACGCGAACAGCTAGTTTTTAATAATTGGCACGACTGCTACTTCAAGGTGACTTTAATTAGACTGATACAATATCCAAAATTGTATTTAGAATGAAAGATAATTTAAATATGTAAGTTTTCATTGCAACCTCAACATTAACATTCCAACGTCCACTTCAAATTATCTCGTTCAAGTAATCTAACATTCGAATGACGATTTTTTATTCTCTAATCTTAAATTTCACAATAAACTGTTCTAAAGTCGCTTTTTTATTATATAAAATACTCAATGTCCATGCCACGTTCATCTGACCTAGATTGAAACGTCTCTATGTATAGAAATAAGAGATAAAGGTCTTACGCGTCAGGGGAGTGTTACGGTGAAAGTATTTCCAAGTAATGTTAGGGCTGGCTGCAGTAAATACTAAGATTGCGTTTATATTCTGTCTAGCTGTAGCCCGCGTCTTTGTTTGCGGTAATTAAAAAAACTATGTAACTTTGAATAATATCTTATGAGGGTAGTACGTCGCGATACAATTTATCTTTTGATATTAAACGTCACTTGCCCCTTTTCTGTTGTCTTTGTTTATGTACCCTCAATTAGGTTGTGCCAAATCTCTGTTAGTGAGAGAAAAGGGTCAGCCATTTATTGTGTATGCTTTGTAGGTAACCTATATGACGTCAAAGGTAATCGGGCAATCTGGATTCTCTAGTATATTGTTCTAAGTAGGTTGTTTTATATGAACAATAGATGTCATTAAGTACAAGTAATGAAGCCAGTAGAAGTTAGACTATGAAATAAGAACAGTTTGGTTTGATAGTTTTTTTATATCCTTAAATAAGTTTGCTCTATTAGTCTTTGAAAAATATCTGGGAATGTCAGATGGCAGCCCTCAATCGCTGTCTCTTCGTTACTTTTCCTCGTGTAATGTACTATTGATTCCATTTGCTACTGTTTTATATTAAATCTATCTGTCGTTTTTAAAACAAAACGAAGTATTGCAATAAAACTTGCAAATCGAATTTGCTCAAAGAAATGCGTTTTTTTCCGCTTGCAATCATTTGCCATCGTTATAAAATAGTCATTGGATTTGAAAATGTGTGAATGTATAAAATACTAGCTTTTGCCCGCCACTCCGTCCGCGTGGAATTAAAAAAAAAGTGAGTAGCCTATCCTCTACGTCTATGCCAAATTTGATCAAGATCCGTTCAGCCATTAAAGCTACAAACTCTAACACACATCCATCTATTCATCCGTTCATCTATCTAAATTCTAAACTTTCGCATTTATAATATTAATAAGTTATTTTGTCTCTCTCTTATTTACTAGCTTTTGAGAGCGATGACAAAATGTTTTTGTTTTGCACAGATGCCTGGAATCCCACGGTGTTGTTGAGTTGTTGAACTATGATTGTCCTATTATCGATATGTAGGACACCTGATTAATTCACGGCATATGAGGTCAGGTGTCCTAAATATTTTATAGGCGATAACCTGACCTACAAAGTGTGACGTAGTTCATTGTTATTCTGCCGTTTTGTTCAGTATATTACGGATGCCTTGCACGCTTATGTTCACGCAATAGGTGAAAACCCGACCCAACTGATGAAAGCGACATTTTAATGTACGATTCCAACATTTTCGAAATAATTCTTTCATACTAATGAGGTCACTTTTGATGTAATTCATAATGCTTTGTTGAACATCACTAGAACTTTAAAAAAATATAAAATTTGACTACCACAACGTTTAAATTTTTATTTTTAATTAAAATTACTGCCAGCATTTAATAATTAGTGTTATTAAATGAGGTTGTTAAAGGAAAGCGCTTATCAGCGAGCTATGACGCCGTTGAAAACAGAACCTGGCAAGGTCGCGCGCTCTCACGTTGCATTCGTCTCTACAATGTCTGCTAAAATAAATATGTTTACATTTCTATTGCTCGAGATGAATATATATCAAACTGGTATCAATATCTTACCTGAAACACCTTATTTGACCTAACACTAGCGGCAGAATACTGAAACGGCATTTAAGTAGTTAACAGCGCTTTAAACTCCAAATTCTACTAAAATTTGACGTCGGCGCTTGCGAAGCGAATTGATTAAGATAAAGCGGACTGTATTCTTATAGATGGTATTACAAACTAGCTGTTGCACGCGACTTCGTCCGCATGAATTAAAAGAAAAATAACCTATGTTACTCAGTGCTAACGTAGCCTTTTAATGGTGAAAGAATTTTTGAAATTCGTCAAGTTGTTTTTGAGATATTTCGATACATACAAATGACATTCTTTTACCATTAAAAAGCTAGGTTATCAGTGAGTAAGATAGGCTGTTTTTAATTATTTATTTTTTATATTATAATAGTATCGATTAGTACAGACAAGTGTTTGTAACTGCTATATTTTTAAATATATTCTTTATGTTTTCAAGGAAGGGCCGCATTCAACGTTGCCAGACGACGAGTTCTACGATGCGGTGGAGACCGGCTTCGATAAGATGGAAGAAGAGCGGTGCGCGCGCGTTGTTCCGCCCGCGGAGCGTACCCGCGACCAGGTGGAGTTGCCGCCGCCCGCGCTCGACAACCGCCTCACAGTGCACCCACTATGGCCGGAGGTGAGTTTATTATATTTTTATTGAAGTTCCAAAGACATAAAAATGTATAGACGAGGTATTCACAAAGTTTTTCACCGGTACTTTCTCTGAAAGGTACTATATCAGATGTCAGGTTTTAGTGCCACTACGTCCTTGACGTAATGAGACATTTAACAAAATTATAATAAGCATCTTATGTTAGAAAATAAACTAAACAGTGTTACAAAATAAAATACAAAAATCTATCAATAGTATCTAGCGTTAGTGTGATTGTGTCAAAAATGTTTACTGTTATTGTTGTTTGGCCCTTAAGCGAGTTACAAACCATTCTCACATCTTACTTCTTACTAATATTATAAATGCGCAAGTTTAGATGGATGGATGGATGGATGTTTTATTTTCCTTAGAGTTTGTAGACTAAACTGCTGGACGGATCTCGATGAAATTTGGCATAGACGTAGAGGATATTCTGGAAGAACACATAGGCTACTCACTTTTGTTTCTTTTAATTTCACGCGTATGGAGTCGCGTGCGAAAGCTAGTTACACTATATATAAACTTACGCAGCATTTTAATATGTTATCTCATACGATTTACAGATAAACAGAATATCAACGGAGCAGATACAGGCAGCGTTCGAGGAGGTAGGAGGAGGTATCGGCTGGCAGCTGTTCGCAGAGGAGGGCGATATGAGGATGTACAGAAGGTAAAATTTTTATAACCTTGAATTTATAAGTAGATTTAATGTAATGCCTAGTAATTGCAGATGTAGGTAAGTTTTGAATGTAGTATGAGCTTTAGTATAAGATTGATACACATATTGGAAGATACTTAGATATATATTATTTTTAACTTTGGTCCCTTTTCCTTCCCACCCTTTTTCTCATAAGAATAGGATGGGAAGGGAACGTGGATTTGACGGTAGAGGAGACGCATAGGAAGGGGAAATATCCTCTTTATGTGCGTCTCCTCCTCCGTCGATTAAGGGTAGGCAACGCATCCGCTATTGTGAATGTCTATGGGCAGCGGTCGCTTCGCCATTTTAGCGGATTCAGGTGGCCCCTTGCTCGTTTGCCAACTCATGATATTAAAAAAAAAATGTCTTAATTTAGTTTATTCCTCTACCCAATACTACTGTTGCAGGCCTCGTAGTAATAAACTACACAGGTAAGATTTGGATTGTAATATGGGCAGCCATGATCCATTATGTACTATTTGTACATTTTAACATTATGGTGGAGGGTCCCATTCATATGTATATTAATTAAAGTTATGTTTGTAAATAACTTGTTTCAAAGGTTAAGTAAAAAATTACATGTCTTTATCATTTTTTGTGTTTATTAATGTAGAAGCCAGTATTGATCTTTTTATTTTTCTTGAACATATGAAAAGCATATCTTTATATAGCGTGTGTAATAGTATAAAATGAATGCCAGGAGCTTTTATTGTATTACATTACTTTACACTGTACGCATTGAAATTAGTTCCATATTTACCCGCAATATGTAAGTTTTAACCGACTTCAAAAAGGTGTTTTTTTAATGATTAATTTGAGATTTATAATCCGACTAGATTTCGCCTGCGACTCCGTCCGTATGAAATTAAAAAAAAAAACAAAAGTAAGTAGCCTATGTATTCCATCCAGACTATCCTTTACATATTACATCACATTACATCTATGTCAAATTTCTTCGAGATCCGTTCTGTGATTTAGGCTACAAACTCTAACATCCATCCATATACACTTTCGCATTTATAATATTGGTGAGATTTGAATCATTTATGTTCTGTTTGTCAATTTATATCAGTTTATTACAGTATTGTGTGACATGTGTGCTTTCCAGGGAGATGGAGGTGGACGGCATGGTGATGGACCCGTTGAAGGCGATGCACAAAGTACGCGGCGTGTCGGCGCGCGAGATGTGCCACTACTTCTTTAACCCGCGCTATCGATACGAATGGGAGAGTGAGTATTGTTTAAAACTTACTTATTTGAGATTATTTGTTGATTTCAACGTAAAGTGTTGTATGTTAAAAGTAAATTTTCCAAGACAAAATATTCATCACCGGCTCGGAGCCTACCCTTTAGGGGTGAACAGGCCATAATCACTCCTAACTTAGGGTAGGACTTCGGGGTAAGACAAAACATTAATATGATTATTTAAGACGATTGTAGACAATTAAAATCTAGTTCTTTCTAATGTTTCATTTAAAATTTTCACAGAAATTAATAGCATTATTACACAGAATATTAGCATTTATTAATAATATAAAAACAATATGTAAATCGCAAAATTGCTTATGATGTTTTTCTGCGTCATCTAAATGAGTAAAACAAGTCATTTAAGAAATGTATAGACTAGACATAGGAAACAAAATTTTTTCACCGGTAACTTCTTTGTACGGTTATATCTCAATGTCCAATTTGACAAACTGAGACGTTTCTTAGTGTTTGAATTATTTGTTTTTGATTTTGACTATCGCACACCAGGTAGCGTTAGTTTCAACTTACTCTATATATTTTTTGAATCTCGTTGATCTGCAGTAACCTTTGGCTTTTTTTTTCCTTTCCTTATAAGAGAAGGGTAGAACGGGAAAGGTACTAAAATTAGGCCTCCGGCACCACACTCATCATACGAAACGCGGAATTGCTTCCACTTCACGCCTGTCTTCTGTGTGGTCCATTTTACACTGTTTGTATTCCAGCGACATTGGAGACGATGACGATAGTGGAGGAGATATCGTCGGACGCGCTGGTGTTCCACCAGACCTTCAAGCGCATCTGGCCCGCCTCGCAGCGCGACGCGCTCTTCTGGTCGCACGTGCGCGCCGGCGACACCACGTACGCCGTCACCAACCACTCTACGGCTAATGCTGAATACCCTGTAAGTTTAACAATGGTAGAAACCACTTTTACATCTTCGCTAGCTGGTATACTATAGAAATCGACATATTCTCATTGTCACTAATTCTACTTTTGCCTATAAACTTTAAGATGGGAAAACTTTGTTAAGGCAGATCAGTGGTAGAGCTCGCTTTAATCTTTACACGAATGGGTCGGCTACCTCATGCATACCTCGATCATATAAATAAGCGTGAAGTGGAAGTAATTCCGCATATAGTTTGATAAGTGCGCGTGCCGAAGGCCATATTTTAGTCCCTTTCCATTCCTTATAAGAAAAGATTGGGAAGGGAAAGTGGATTAGACCGTACAAAAGACGCATAGACATATCCTATTTATGTGTGTCTTCTTCGTTGATTATACGTAGGCAACGTATCTGCGGTTAGATTAGAAATGCGTTTTTAAGAATTAATCACCTCTTGACTTTATAGTCATTTTTTTTTTCATTGGGATTATTCCCACAAGATATTAGTTTAAAAAAAAAACTAATATAATATCCCACAAGATTAATTGTGTAATTACTAGGTGTGAAAGCACAAAAACATCTATAACCAATTATTCGTCAAATGAAATTGGACTCTAATACTAAAGTAATAAAGTTGAGAATGTATATTTCAGCCGAACACTGGCGCGTGTATCCGTCTGTTCGTGACGGTGTGCCTGGCGTGCCGCAGCTCGTGGCCGGCGGGCGTCGCGCCCACACGAGACAATATCACCACCAGTATAGCGTACTGCAGCACAGGTAACTTGTTAAATTCATATACTAATAGATAAAAAAAAACAAAAGTAAATAAATCATGTGTTTTTCAAGACTATGCTATATCTACGTCAAATTTTATCGAGATCCGTTCAGTCGTTTAGGTTTAACTCTAACAAACATTTTTCGAAACTCTCGGATTTGTAATTTTAGTAAGATAATAAAGATATAAGATGTCAGAAAATACAACATATTTTTGAATAATTCCCTTTTTTAATAAAAAGCATTAAAGATAAGCACGCTATTCCTAACGGTAAATACTATACTTAGAGCATGTTCCACAACTGGCTGATATAAGCTCAGATAGCTTAAAAATAACGTCACTCAGATAAGGGAACAAAATCCAATATTTCGATCACATACTTTACACGTTCGATTGTTATCAGACAATTTATAATTTGTTGGGACAGGCCCTTAGTATTGAAGTATAACGTTGTTACAATTGTCTAAAATTAATTGTCTATTTCCAGTGAATCCTGGCGGCTGGGCACCAGCTGGTGTTCTACGAGCAGTCTACAAGCGAGAATATCCCAAGTTCCTGAAACGTTTCACTGGATACGTTGTGGACCAGTGCCGAGGCAAGCCGCTCGCCATCTAGCATTCCTCGAACTTGATACGCGATTATACACCTTAACACATTGAGATAACATTCTAAATGCAATTCAATACTGCGAATAGACCGTAACACCATGCAATACGGTTGTATTTACCGTAACGACCGATCTGGTTTAGTATGGTGTATTTTGCCAATAGATGGCGTTGTTATTGATATTTCTTGTGGAATTTGTCATTTGAATTACTTAATTTTTATAAAATTGAAGAGCAAAGCATGACTTCCGTCTTACTTTGAGAAAAAAAAAAGTCTATAATGTTCTTGTAACTGGCAACACAAGTTAATATAGCTATATATGGTAATTAGACCAGAAACAAGGTATATAGATAATCTGGTCATTATTTCCGTATCCACCCACCAATTTAAAAATGTATAGAATGTATAGAATATTTTTATCTGTATTCGCCTAATGTAAATTTAATATTGGTGTAAAGCGGGTAAGATAATTCTTTAAACTTGCACGTTAAAACTTGGGTTCATTTTGTTTTATATTTGTTATTGTATTATAAAGAGGTATATTTAACTGTGTAATTTATATGGTTATTATTAAGGGGGTAAATATTTAATTCAGTTATATTCTTAAGTTAATTGAAAATGAAAGCAAAGAAATTTTACGTCTAGGGTCTTTCGTCCGACAATTAAGAAAAATATAGACAAAATGTAATGATGTTGAAAAGTTACAAGTCTAATTATTAATAATTGATTCCTGAATTATTATTGTAAAATGTGCGATGTTTATATATTAATAATAGTTCAATACAATCTACTGATTTTACAGGATTAAAATAATTTGATTTTTAATTTGTGCGACAATATTTTCGATTTTTGAGCAAATTTTCACACAGTCGATATTTGGCATGTTTTTTTCATTGTCTATATTTGTATTGGTGACATTTTTAAATCTTTAGTTTATTGAAATTTAAAAACTCTTAGGGCCTGTCCCACCAAATTGTAAATTGTCTGATAACAATGTAAAATATGTGATGGAAATATCGGATTTTGTTCCCTTATCTGACAGTGACGTCATTTTTAAGCTATCTGAGCCTCTATCAGCCAGTGGTGGGACAGGCCCTTAATATATTCAAGTTTAAATTAAAACTTAAACTTGTATGTTCATAAATATTACTTAAGTTTATTCATATAGACCCTAGCGAGGTATCTCTTTTAGAACAAAATCTAATTTTCACGGAGCTTATTTTCATTCCAGTCTTTTATAAAATGAATGTAGATTATCATAAAGATTGTTTTATATCGAAGTTTTTCTTGTGAATTTTCAAATTGTCTATGTATTAGATGTCTGAAAGTTTTTATTCTGGTTGCATTTATAAGGCAATTTTAAAATTGTAATGGAAATATAGATGTCTGGAACAGTTGGGGTTTATATAGCGTAAATATATAAGAAGCGGTCATCTAAAGGTTATCGCTCATTGGACAAGACCAGTTAAACGACGCGGTAAGGCTGTAGCTAGAGTCGAATTTGAAGTAAGGCAAAGTTTAAAAGTAGGGTAGAACAATAAAAAATTACAATTGATTTGACCTTGAAGCACGTGTCAAAGGCAGGCTAAAAAATTCTATCACATGTCACAAAATGCGGTATGTTTATAAAAGTTTAGATATCTATGACTACATTTTCTCTCAAATTATAGGGAATTTCTTTATATTTATTTATATCTTAGTTTTTGGTATTTTTAAGGTAGGGCATTGTCCCTCAAAGCTCCCCCCACTACTAGCTACGGCCGCATGCCGCGAAGTGGTATGTCTAATGAGCGATTACCTTAAATTAGCATGGCCGCCTCTTGTATGTTTACGTTATTCGCTATTGAAGACTGTTATTGGATTGTCTGTGTATAATAATATAAAAAAAAAATATGTTTTTTAATTATTGTTTATAATAAAATGTTTTATCATAATTATTTGGCGTTTTATTCTGCGGTCTATGTTATGTGGCGATGCGATGTCTTTGGGTAGTAGACAAGAGATTTTTAAACTTTTTCTCTCATAGCTCCTTTATAATTTTTTTCAGTGAACTTCTACTGACGTATATCTTAAACAATTATAAAGTTTTTAGATCTAAACTAATATTATAAGAGGAATGATTTATATTTTTGTATGTTTTGTTAACTCAAAAACTACTGGGCCGATTTCAAAAATTCTTTCACTATTAAAAAGCTACGTTATCAGTAAGTAATATAGCCTATGATTTTTTACAATTTTTCAATTTCATACGGACGAAATCGCGAGCAAAAGTTAGTCTACATATATAGATATAGCAACTTGGTATTATTTGTTTTATTACGAATTATATGTGAACATAAAGTTAACCACATAGATATAACAAGATTAGAAGTGGCCATTAACATAATATACAACAATTTCCAGAAGGCTGACATAAAAAGTTATTATTTGACACATAAAAATTATATTGGATCCAGTTACCCATTTTTTTCATTATACCATAATAAAGATTTTATGACCATAATAAGTACTAAATGACTCACTTGTCTCAAATGGAGTAATATTCAAGAATTATAAAGCTGTTCTTAATTGAGCTGCTCAGCGCAATAACGGCTCAACCCACAAAATCACTATAAGCTATTTAACTACTTTTTGTATTGGTATTTGAACATAATACAAGAGACCATTTACCTACATAATTACGTAATTGTAATCCTTTAAAACGTTACTTGTACCAAAATTTTATTAAAAATAAAACAAAAGTTGGGTTTTTTTTATGCCCTTTATTTTAATATGACTTTTATAAGGTTGGGCCACTGTTGCGCTGATCAGCTCAATTAATTGTAATTAACCTGACTTCAAAATGCAGAGGAGAGGATGCACAGAAAAATACATTGCCCCTATAATTGTGTCTACTTCCAGGTCAAATCCTTTTCAACTTCCCATTCTTGTATGAACAGGGTAGAAAGAAGTAAAATTAGATCTCCGGCACGCATAGACTAAACGCGGAATTACGTTCAGTTCACGCCTGTTACCGTTTTTTTATGAATGTATACTGTTACTTAAAGCCAGTAAAATATCTTATTACTTACTTATGAAATGTAATGGATTATACACGTCCCATATTGAGAGTTCTATTGTTAGGAATAAATTTATGGATATGAAAATAGTACAAAAGGTTACTCGGAGGTACTGGATCGTATCGAGTAACAGATATTTAAAGTATTAATGCTGCTGGCCGAATGTGAATTTCGCCAACTTACTATATGGCCAGTACATACTTACTGGCTGAATGATGTCACGACATAAAATCTTTACTAAAAAAAAACAAAAAATGTTGGAGTCTCCAAAAGTCTCCAACAACTGGAGACTCATATTCACGCAGGCCAAGGCTTACTTTTAAAACTTATTTCCAAGCCTATCAACGGCTATACAATATCAAATGATGACAAAATTGACTGAAAAAATTATAATGCACACTTTGATATGACGCTTAAAGCTAATAAAGGCGACTATAAATACTAGACTTTATTGAAGTATGAAGTGTTGGAGGGTTTTCACATAATTTACAGTAAATATTTTCCTCAATGTTACATCTCACGGAGGAAACTATGTCAGGTATTCGTGAAATAATGTTGTAAAGATTCTAACAAAGGCTTTGTTACTGTATAGAGAGAGAATTTATCCTTGACCTCGAAGCCTAAAGTATTAGTTATATTCTCGGTAATAATGAGGTCGTAAAGTCTTAAATGCTTAAATAAAAATACATATTATGTGTTTTCCCTTTTTTTATTTATTTATTGATATGATTGATATTTTAACCAAACCGTCTAAACAAAAATTAATTGTAAATTCAGATAACTTTAATCATGACAAATTGTTAATCGTAATTGTATCGTATTGTTACTTTATTTTAATTATTAAAAATGAGCAAACATGATTTTAGTGTATTGATTGATCATGATTTTTGACCGACTTCCCAAAAGAAGGAGGTACTCAATTCGTCTGTAGGTTTTTTTATGTGTGTTATGTGATAATTAAGGTATCCCAATATACGTGTCGATCGAGGTAATTTTAAATCCTAAGTTTTGTGGTTTCTCATTCAATGTTGACCTCGTTATTAAGTAGGTGTAGGAGTAAATACATGTGTCTGTGATTGAGTGTTAGTTATTTTAATAATATGTAAAGAAATCTTATATCAACTGTAAGACAGGTTTTAATATTACTTAATTCAAGATATTTATCAAATGATGACCAAAAATAGGGACATGTGGAAAATGTAAAAGAGCTTATATTAAAAGGGGTACAAATATCGGAATAAAAAGGCTTAATAAATAAAAATAACATGTGTAACATACGAAATTAAACAAAAAAAATTAAGTAAGTAAAGGCATTTTCCAGTTTTTATCAATATCATTCAAAAATTAAATTAAGAAAAAACCGTGTATAGAAAAATCTTGTAAGTCATCTTAGCAAAAGGAATATGTCACGTACTCGTGAAATAGTTTCGGTAAATACGTAAACGAATTTCTCTGCTCCGATCATAATAGAGAACGTATTTGCTAACTGCAAATATTTTCTTCGAATTTCATTTCGGATAAAATCCTTAATAGAATCGATTCTGAGAACGGAGGGTATTTGATATGTCACGTAAATACTATTATTGTTTTTATACACAAGAAATCATATGTAAATCTTATTGACATGGATCGGGGATTCATGGAATTCATATGGATCTACAGAGATTATTTTCATCTTAATATTTCAAAGTAGTTTACCTAAAAGGCGTAGCCAAGTTTCGATTCTCAAGGGGGGGACGCAAATTTATAAACTAATTTATTCATTTGGAGAATCTGCTCTCCGTCAGCGACGACCATGACATTAAAGATACGACGTTTGACAAGATAGTTCATCGTATATTAAACCGTGCATAAGCTACGAAATTAGCAGTGCTAACTAAACACTAGGAATACTGTATAATAATGTATTTGGTGAGTGCAAAGTAAAGTGCAAACTATTGTAGCAGTTTACTTTAATATTTGAATATTATATTCTAACAATGGACTTTAATTACTATGTTGAAGTTTGAAAGCTTAACTTATGTGAGCTGTTTTATCTTGAAAACTTTGTCTTTATATTTTAAACGTACATTTTAATTTTACAAAATGTACAAATATATATGCAAAAAAATGTAATTTTGTGATCTGATTGTGATGAAACTTTGGTAAGATGTTCCGAGGACAACAGTTTTCAATATAAAATTAACATTTCATTGTATTCATTAACAAGTCATCCTGATCAGTCCATTTTAAATTAAATGAATAATGTGTTTTGACGTAACGCTAACCTAATTTATTGGATTGGACGTCTCCGGCTCGTAATGGAATTGCGTGTTAATGTGTTCCTACAAGCGAGTTAGGACAGGCGTCATTTTTGATTAATTAAATAACTTACGTATTGGATTAAAGGGGAAACAATATTAGAATGTTGAATATTTGTTCTTGGAAATGTCTATTTCTATGTATATATATGTGTTAGCTTTTTAACTATTTTGATGTATTCTGTATTCTTGAAGGTTATTTAGTCTGTGCTATAAATCAATACCATTTGTCATATTTTGAAATAACGATATAAGCTTCGTAATTGTGATCCAATACATTATTTAAATATTTATGTCATGGTTTTAAAATGTCGTAATTCTGCTTGTTAAGTTAATAATCGGACAGTAGTCAGGTGTCAAAATAAGGGTGTTGCATTGGCTCGACGACACGACGGCCATATTGGTATTGGCGAGCGTTGATACATGTTTATTGGTAAGGTTGTTCTGTGCAAATTGGAAGAAAACATAAAAGGTAAAGAAGACTATATTTTATTTAAGCATAACATGGCTGTGACGCCCACATATGAAACTAAAGTTCCTTCTTAGCAATACCTAAAACAAAATCTTATAGCCTTTGAACTCTCTTCAAGTTTTCGTTTAATATAAATAAGACGAATTTACAAGGAACACGGCATAATATTGGTACAAAGTTATTGTTTTGTAAAATGCAAAACAATAACTTTGTATTGATGTTTATAAACAATAGTTGCTAAAGTTATTTATAAACTGGCTGTTCAAAATACAACTCTAAAGTTTTCCTTTTGTTCACTGTTCGAACGTTGGAAATTGTAAATTAAATATTTTTATAACAACTTCAAGGATAAAAATGGAAATTTTTAAATCAAAAACAATTAATTTAAGCCAATAAATTGAGTGAAAACGCAACTAAGCCTGGTCCATTAGCAGCCGCTCCCATCTAAGACAGGGATTCACGGCAACACGAAAGGGTCCAGCGATAATACGACCTCGATCTACATTGAGTGTTCTCTGAGTGCCGCTATCAGGGGATTACTATCTAAGATTTACAAACAACAGTTTAACATTATTGTTATCTCTGTTTTTTGAATGTTAAAAAGAGGGATGGCAAAAGTTTAGCAAATGCGTGTACGCTCAAGTTATAGTAATATTGTAGTTGCCTTTCAAACATTTGCATCTCATCATTATTTACAATACAATATATTTTATAAGGAAAACAATAAAAATTCTATCATTGGGTATTGTAAAATCTTCACGAGTAACAGAGTTTGCGAGAAATGTAAATATAACTAACATTAAAGTAAGAATTGATAAACGACAACTTACATTACAAATGATAGTTTGGAATAGCGACGGGTCGCCACGGTGATAAATACAGCCTTCAAAAGACTTTCAATACGACTGAAATAGATGTAGACCAGTGCTATTCAAACTTTTAGACAACGACCCCCACGCATGTAAAGATAATTCGCAATCCGCTTACCTTTAATGCGAACGTCTATATAAACGTCTACATGTCAATACTGTTGCTAAGTAGTGGTCAAACCCTCTGTCACCTCCAACGAGAGCTTAAGGACCACCCAGTGGGACACGTGCCACTGGTTGAAAAACGTTCTTATAGATAGCTTAGACCTCCAGCATACTGCTGAAAGAGAACCTTCTATGACAGGAGCCTGGTAAAAATTTGGTTTGTTACAATGAAAGGCTAAAAGAGGTAAATCAAAGCTTCCGTTTCCATATCTTCCGCGTTACGCTTTGTTTCGCTTTCGGTGTGCTACAGACCTTATACCGTTTTACGTTTTATCTCGCCGACCTTTGATAGGAAAATCTTTTGTGTCGGCGCACAAAGAACTTCCAAGATTTGAAATAAGATGTTACAATATTATAGGTTATAATATAGTTACATAAAGTGAGCAAAGCGCTTTATAAAACTTTAATATTCTTAATACTTTTCTCAAAGAATATTAAATCTTATAATAAACTTCTGTACAAAAGAGTTAGACTTCGTAATAGTTTAAAAATAGATTTTGTACGTAACTTTTGATATTGTTAATGATAATCTATACGAGTACTAATATTATAAAGAGGAAAGATTTGTATTTTTGTATGTATTGAAATAACTCAAAAACTACTGGGCCGATTTTAAAAATTCTTTCACCATTAGAAAGGTAATTTATCTGTGAGTTGTTACTATATTTTTTATTATTTTTAAATTTCACGCGGGCGAAGTCGCGAGCAACAGCTAGTATTAAGTAATTTTAAAGGTCAATTATTGTTAAGAGGGTACTTATTTAATCGACAAGAGCAATTTTAAGACATGAGATGCCATTTTATTTACTTAAAGGGGAATTTATGGGATCGATAAATCTCCCATAAATACATATTTTTTAAATTCAGTCTGACATAAAAATGTATACGCAAGAGCGTTATTATTTTCTGTAAATCAATCTTATTCAATTCAGAAAAATGCAATCTATTCTTCAATTTGCTGCGATTGAATTTTGCAATTGAATCTAAAGTTTACTTAGTCAACAAGTCGCTGAAAATTCATCATACGACTTCGGTCTCGCCAGTATTGATTGACAAGGCTTTTTCACAATTGACTTTTGTTGAACAATATATTGCTTTCTTTATTCTTTTGGCTTTTGGTCTTTCAACCTTTTGATACAACCAATGAACAAGATTATAAAGTTCTAAGGTATTTTCTGTAAATCAATCTTATTCAATTCAGAAAAATGCAATCTATTCTTCAATTTGCTGCGATTGAATTTTGCAATTGAATCTAAAGTTTACTTAGTCAACAAGTCGCTGAAAATTCATCATACGACTTCGGTCTCGCCAGTATTGATTGACAAGGCTTTTTCACAATTGACTTTTGTTGAACAATATATTGCTTTCTTTATTCTTTTGGCTTTTGGTCTTTCAACCTTTTGATACAACCAATGAACAAGATTATAAAGTTCTAAGGTATTTTCTGTAGAGGAATAAATAGGGTTGCCACTTTCCACCTCTGCACTTTTGTATGGTTCAAATCGATTTTTTTAACACCAATGTCGTGTCATACGACACCCCTATATCCACGGCTTGAACTGTCAGTTGGTTCGTACCCTTCCTTAGATTGTCATAAGATAACAAACAGTTTCAGCATAGTTATTAAATTAAATTTAGCGCCGGTCATGAGTCTAATTTATCTTTCAGTCTTAGTGCTTCGTCTATATCGTTTTCATAAACAAGAGTCTTAAAAATAATTTTCATTTAATTACCTTGTAAAACTTTCAAAAGCATTTAGTAAAATGGTAATAGAATACACGTCGTAATAATGGGGTAATCTGTTTGCAAGCTTTGAAGCCTTTGTGTCGGCTAACGTTTATCCTATGAATAATGTTATTGAAGATAGTAGCGGAGAAAGCAATAACTGAAAACAAATAAACTGATGAACACGTTTATGTTCAAATTTGATCCTAAATTAATCTTATAATTACGAACATTTCCAACATTCAAGGTTTCTTCCTATTTAATGGCGGTGAAATGAATTTCAGAGTTAAAATGTAGATATTAATTCAAGTAATAATTAATGCCAGAAATTCCATGAAAGGGAGCGGAATGCGCTATTGGAATTCTGAATGTATGCGACCTATCGTAAATAGATTTTCGACAAATATAATTTTGTCTATTGTTCAGGACGAAAAGTACGTGTGCTGGAAACGCTAAAACCAGCACTGCATAACGTAAAATACAAATGTTGCCATCGTTGTCGTTATTATACTAATCATACTTCATACTAATATTATAAATGTGAAAGTTTAGATGGATGGATGGATGGATGGATGGATGTTTGTTAGAGTTTGTAGCCTAAACGGCTGAACGGATTTCGATGAAATTTGGCATAGATGTAGAGGATAGTCTGGAAGAACATATAGGCTACTCACTTTTGTTTTTTTTTTTAATTCCACGCGGACGGAGTCGCGGGCGAAAGCTAGTTCTTTAATAAAACGGAGATAACAATGTTTACATCGCTAGAGCAGGCGCACACATTTGACTTAACTATCGCACAACAGTTGTGCGATTGTTTCACCGCCAATTCAACTGTTTAGTTGCACAACTAAATATCGAGTAGTGTGCGCACTTCCATATAAGCTGAAAGGAATCGAAGCGCGACTAAACAGTTGTGCGATAGTTTAGTCAAAGGTGTGCGCCCGCCTCTACTATGTTTCCCCAACTATATCGCTCTAATGACTACAAGTATAACAGCTCAGACTAGCTTATTTGAATATAAACTGTCCGTAGTCAATACCGTGGTTTGCATTTTTAAAATATACAAAGCTTCGTAAGCGCCTTATTTACAAACATTATCATATATGTTAAACGATGAAGGCAAAAACGTTTTATCTTTTATGTATACATTAATCCAGTATTACACTAAAGGAAGAGAAGGTGGTTATCTTATTTCTTACTAATATCATAAATGCGAAAGTTTAGATGGATGTTAGAGTTAACCGCTTAAATGGATGAACGGTTCTAGATGAAATTTGTCACAAATGTAGAGCATAGTCTGGAAGAGCACATAGACAATTTACTTTTGTCTTTGTGTCCACGCAATCGGAGTCGCGGGCGAAAACTAATAAAATATAGGGTAAGCTCCAAAAAACATATAATTGTGTTGTGTCTGAAAAGGTGTTTTCGGTCTAGAATTTTCCTTGGATCAACAATAGATTAATATTGTTACTACGATCCATGATGTAGTTAGTTATGGAATATGAATTTAGGTTAGGATTAACAGCGTTATTTCACCCAAACATCTGTCGTTCTCAATTATTTAAATTAATAAGAAAAAATAAATCTGTATTAGTATATAACCGAAGTATTTTTCTGTTTTGACAAAGTTGTAACAATTTATTGGTTTATTTAATTAAATACTTGTTAAAATTTCCCATAACCTAACATTCATTATTCATTCGAACTTTTACCCATCATTCAAAATTTCGTTCGCTTATAAAAGGTTTAAGATTACTTTGGGGGAGAGTTTGCTTTGTAAATTGTAAACAAAGCTGGGGAAACAAACTTTTAGTCCAGAAAATACCAGTCATTTGGGAAGTTTTTAAATATTCGAACGTTTAATGTGGCCATTTCACATATATTGGATATCCAAAAAAGCATTGATCAAAATTTTATCTATACTATCTATATCTATACTATCTATATCTATACTATCTATATCTATACTATCTATATCTATACTATCTATATCTATACTATCTATATCTATACTATCTATATCTATACTATCTATATCTATACTATCTATATCTATACTATCTATATCTATACTATCTATATCTATACTATCTATATCTATACTATCTATATCTATACTATCTATATCTATACTATCTATATCTATACTAATGTTTAGAAACTATTAATAAACAGCGTATTTCTGGACGCCGGCGTTAAAAATTCACTAAACTTTAACTTTTCTCGGCTTACGCTGCCTACACCGTTAGAGCTATATAAAAATGATGTATGAAAGAATTGTAGATCTCAAAAAGTTCTTCAGAAAAGTCTGCGATACCATATATCTATCTTTAACGGTTTTCCTACAATAACCACTTTTTTATTTACAAAATGAATTAAAAACCTAACGCTATTTGCAGCGTTCTTTTATTGGTTTCAATATTAATCCTTATCCAAATAAATGCGTTTGTTATCAGGATAATTTAATGTAGAATAAAATTGTTCTTGACAGTATTTAAATTGGACTATTAGTTTAGAAGATATCGCGAGCACAAACAATAAGGGTAACCGAAAAATCAGCTTTCAAGCTACCGGGCTTAGAAATTTGGAATCTTGCATCGGTAGATTTCTGTTATTACGTAGATTACTACTAAGTTAATACTTTTGGTAATAGGTTGAAAAAAAGGGCGAACGTAATAGGTTATATTTGTAATTTCACGCGGGCGAAGTCCCGAGCAACGGCTCGTCTGAATTAATAATTAGTTTTTGTATAAAAGTATTTCAGGCAATTAAGCAACAAGAGATGTTTGACAGACAAAAACAAATGACTATCCAGTCCTATCACATGTCTTGCCAATATTGCTTCTCGTTTTTATCAAGAAAAACTTATTACCTGCATCAAACCCAGTTAATAAAATCCCAAGCATGCTTACTTATTACTAAAATTTAATTTAATTAATTTAAAAAGTCTTGAGTTCTTTTTCCTAAGTCTTGTTAGTTAACCTAATTTATATTTATAATGTATATTGCATTTAATTCCCGTTAGCGCTAGAAAATAAATAACAATATCTTGCCGCGTACCCTCGTCCCCTGGGCAATACTGCTACAATAAAGTTGCCTTATTCCATCGTCTAATGTCGTTACGGTGAAAAAATACAATAATTTTATTCTTAACGTCTACTTATTGAGGATACATTTAATAAATATTATACTAGCTTTCGCCCGCGACTCCGTCCGCATGGAATTAACAAAAAACATGTGAGCCTATACGTTCTTCCAGACAATCATCTCCGTTTATACTAAATTTCATCGAAATCAATTCAGCCGTTTAGGCTACAAGCTCTATCAAACATCCTTCCATATAAACTTTCGCATTTATAATATTAGCTAGATTAATATAAGAAACATGAGAAATAGAAACATATAGTTTTAGTAAAAATGGCTTGTGATAATCGTTCTATATTGACTCATATTTTTAAATATGTTTTCTACATTTCTAAGTTGAATATGATCTCGTTATACGCTGGATACCTCCGCATGAATAGATAGATCTATTTCTAATCTCGGACGAACTCTCGGAATCTATTCAATACTGAAAACGGACCTAATAATTGTAGAGATCATTCAATGTTATGGAACTTCCAACGAAGTCTTTGGATATATTTATAGTATAGTTTATGCTCGTATTAGATTTTTGAGATCTTGACAATGTTTTGCGTTTTAATTTGTTACCGAGTCCGATAAAGGTTTATTTGTTTAGTTAAAAAATATTCTGAATTAAATATGAACTTTTAAGTAGCAATTTAACTGTTAAATGAGATTTAAATTTTTAAAGTGACAATCGAAAGCGCCATTCCGAAGTTAACATTACAATGTTCGGACAATTCAATTTCCAATGCAATCTAGTGAGTTAGTGTGTCAATATGGTCCGACAGCGAGCCACTAAGTGCCGGCGGACACTGATCGAGTGAGGACATGTTTAACCTAACCTACAAACATTTTACTGAATTGCATTTAAATTTATATTTATACTATCTATACTAATGTTATAAAGGGGAAAGATTTGTATTTTTATATGTATTGGAGTAACTCAAAAACTACTGGGCAGATTTCAAAATTTTTTTCACCATTAAAAAGCTACGTTATCAGTGAGCAACATAGGTTATGTATTTATTTTCACACGAACGGAGTCGCGGGCGTAAGCTAGTTTAATAAATTAGAAACTTTACGTGAATAAGTTAATGTAATTATGACAATTCAAACATGCAATATAGTTAATTTAATAAACCGGACTTTTTTAAAAGGTAAATGGGACAAACGAGCTGCAACCCATAAACCGCAATGTTCTGTCATTCCTAAAATTATTTAAAAAAAACATTGAGATCTGAGATTTGAATTCTTAACAGTTATTTCAGGGTAAGAAATTATTTATTTGTTCTCAAAATAATTTACTAAAAGCTCTTTATCGAAATTATATTTGATGAAAATATTTGAGGTTAGCAAATATTTCTGTTATGTTCGGGTAAAGCGTGTTTGCCGAAACTATTCTCGCGAATACGTGACATATTTCGTATATATGTAAATATAGTTATTTTATGTTGATATGTTATGAATCTATTTAATGCTACATTTTATAGTTAATAATGACGACTTTTAGGTTATTTTCTTCATAAGTGCTAGTAAACTTTCTGTATCAAAACTAATTAATAATCTAACTTATGTGAGTGTTGTTTTTAAATAAAACTAAGGCATGTTTTAAGTATTTCTTTATTTACAACACTTAACAATGTCAATTTTATTATTTCGAATACAGACATTCATTAAAAATGCTTTCCAGTTGTTTATTGATTTAATTGCAAATAATTTTTCTTTACAAAGATTCAATACATTGAAAAATCATATATTAATGTAGATATATTAATATACGTGGTTTGACTGAATTAAATTTGATTAAATTACGTACATTGTCTTACAGTTTAAGCAATAAACAACTCTTACATTAATAAAATATTTCAATGCAAAACTACAGATTAAAAATATATCTATCGCTTTAAGTCTCAAGTAATTTATCAAATAGAAGAAAAAATGATGTTAAAGATGTTATCGCAGTTTACAAAATAAAAAACCATTTTAAAATTGTTTGTAGGTAATTAAAAAGTATAGATGTTTGTTAAAGTTTATACAACTTTCAAATCAAAATATATTTTTTATGTTTGTTTAGCTTAAGTTTTTTTTATAAACGAATTTACTGTTAGTGGAAAATTTGAGACTTAAACCGATACTTGTAGACGAATATTTTATACAAAGTTGAAAATATTTAGTTTCAATACAACATTTATTAGTTGGTACTCATATAACGCAAATGCGTATAAAATTCATAACAATATATCATTAATTCCACAAATAAATATAGGGACCAGCCCCCGTCATCACACACTACCATCTTAACATATTTAATATATAAATATAGAATAAAAACATAAATAGCTTAGGATTTTCCATTTGGAAGTGGTTATATTTTCTTTGTGCTACATAATGATTTCAAATAAAATTTTAATCATACGTATATTGAGCTATTCAGCAGTTTCATTAAACAGTACAGTTAGCTACACAAATAGTAAGTGCGTTCTTGTTGTACATTATACCAATATGAGATTGAACACACCGATCTACAATAATAATAAATTTATCATATAAAATATTGATAGATGTATAGGTAAGTACAAAGTATACATTGAAGAATCATTTTTTTTCAATTTTAGACCGTTTTTAGACATTGAGCACAAGAAAGCGTATTAAAAATTTCAATAAATTTTCACGTTCTACATCATTACAGATTACTTACATGTACCAGCGTCATAAAGACGAATAAATGTCAACCTT
Organism: Papilio protenor; assembly: GCA_029286645.1. Taxonomy (NCBI): domain Eukaryota; kingdom Metazoa; phylum Arthropoda; class Insecta; order Lepidoptera; family Papilionidae; genus Papilio; species Papilio protenor. The sequence goes on along the minus strand of JAGSMZ010000007.1, from coordinate 5,572,940 downwards.
AATAAATCTAAAGTCTACATATGCTCAACATTAATTGACAGTTTTAACTGATCGATCTAACTGTTCAATACTGGTAAACTGTCAGTTGAATTGAACTGTTAAAACTGAGCGTATGTAGTGAGCTATATAGACGTATCATTTACCTTATTAATACAATAAATTATTAAATACGTAGTGTTGAAGCGATTAGTAAATAGGTAGCCTAGATTACCAAATATATAAACATATAACTGTTGGGTATCAAATTTTAAGACTCTTCAGAATGGTTAAAATAAAACTAAATAACAAATACTACGTCGGAGAAAATTTTTTAAAACGTTCAAAAACTGGAAATTTTGATATGAAGTTGCCGAAATAGTCGGTAAATAGGTATTATAAAAGTTATTATAAAAAATAGGAATTCTCTGAAAGCTCAAGTGTAAAGTGGACCAATTCAGTTAGGAAAAAGAAGGACTTTGTCTACTACTGCGATTGATAAGAAAGTTAATAAATAGTTATGTCATGGCGTGCGGCCAGAGACAATCTCTGCCGCTTTCCTGGCTGACGTTACATCTATGGCACTCTAATCACGGACACGAACCAAAACAAATATACTTTACCTACACAAAATAATTACCCGTCTCCAAGGCATAATAGCCTTCAATCCATACTACGCAAAATTAATCGATGAACCTACTTACACAATGACACAGTTATGAAATATATATTTATATATATAGAATAATTATTATCCTAATACTATATGAATATGTAGATAACATTGATAGAATTTAATGTTACTTATACTATGGTTATAAGTAGTATAAAATAAGCGTATTTTCGGACACATCCGTCAGGCAACGAGCGTGCCTATGATCCAATTCAGACTTTTTACGTTGACACCAAATGCGTACCTTGCTCTTTGTCCATCATACTCAATCCTGCTCTCTAGAGCGTCCTTTCCACTACTAAAACACATTTACAAGAACATCATTATCCTTGTCATTCTCTTTGAAAAAAGAGAGACATCAACATATTTTTGTACAGGTGTTTCGGTGGTAGTACTAGTTTTAAATATGAGATACAAAACATTCAGAACAGTGTCACATCGAAAATCAATTTTCAAAGTGCTAACTTACATCAAAACTATTCGTGGCACAATGCAGTGTACGTTTGTAGTACGTACATATTATATTAGAGAATTCCAAAGTAATATTACACACATAAAGCAGTTAAACTTTATTCCAAAGGTATCGATTAACTTATTAAATATACATCCAATAATAAAGACTTGAAAGAGAATGCTACATTTTTTCCGAGTTGCTAACTTTTGCCCGCTGGAAAATACCACATTGCAACTCTATTGTGCACGAATATCCTGCTCTCGGAAAACAGTTTTTAGTCGCACGTTACTCCCGAAATAAATAGCGATTTTACAATTTTATTATAAACTTTTCGTACGCGATTATACTTTATGTATGATTTCGAAAGCGATCGTCCTTTCTCGTTCCATGCGACTGTACTACATTGATTCATCGCTCACTCGCGAGTGTTTCGCTTTGCCGCATCCATTGCTCGCTCACTCCTCTGCGGTGGGCTCTGAGGTAGAGGTGGGCGGGGCTTGTATGGCCTGCTGGCGCATAGCTCGCTTCACGTCCGCCAGCGAGCTGACTCCAGCCTCGTCCAGTTCACGCCAGCGCGTGTGGTTATTGCGGGCGTGGTTCACCAACTCCGGCATGTCAATGAATGCTATAAAAAAATGTCATTGTTATTCACGGTTATAAAGCTCATACTAACTGCTTCTACTAACAGTGATACCCAAAATTTAAATCCATCTATCATAGATCCACATATTTTTGTTATCTTGGCCACCTAACTGTCTAAGAAAAATCTAATTTTACTAATAATATGAAAGCGAAAGTTTAGATGGATGGATGTTTGTTAGAGTTTGTAGCCTAAACTGCTGAACGGATTTCGATGAAATGTGGCATTGATGTAGAGGATAGACTGGAAGAACACATAGGTTACTTGCTTTTGTTTTTCTTAATTATACGCGGACGGAGTCACAAGTGAAAACTAGTGGGATAAAGCTCAAAGATCGACAAACTACTCGTACAAAAGCACTTACCAGCCCAAGCTTCCATCATGTCAATAATGATGTAGTCGATGAAGCCGATCTGCGAGCGCGGCACGGAGCAGGAGGCGCGGTCGAACATCGGCATCACCACCGGCAGCGCGCGCGCCTTCTCCTCCTCCGTCTGCAGGAAGTACTCCTCCGCGATCCTAACACATACAGATGCAGTCAAAGAACTGATGCACTATGGAAACTAACAATGGCCATTTATGAGATGTCGTGGTGCAAAAATCTCTCTTTCGTTCTGTAATGCTTAATCTTGAAAGATAAATTAAGTACCAGTAGCCTAATGATTAGGGGTACGGTTTTCCGATCGTGGTCAAGGATTCTAATCCCGCCATTCGACTATTATCGTAAACCATTCCTATCACAAGCCTAGAGCTTAGTTGGAATGGTAAAAGAAATATTAAAATATATGATAATATTTTCTGTCAAAATAAAAAATGTCCTTTTTTTACCTCCTCGCCCATTCAAATGCGAACTTCTGGGGTCGTGATGCGTTGGACACGTCAGCGCACTTGATCATCATTCGCTTAACCAGGATCACGTTTTCAGGAAGAGACAGAGCTGTCGTGTCCAAAGACAAAGGTTCCTAATAACAAAACAACGTTAAACCATAAAAAAACCACTTTTTCTATCAGCCTAAAGAGATTGCATAACAGTAAAGAAAGAAAATGAGTTGAGTAAATTGCTGGCAAGTTTTAATATTCTATTCTTTAGTATACTAACATCGGTGTGCATGCCGTCCTCCTTGCTGCCGCTGGACTTGGCGTAGAAGACGTTGACGAACTTGGCGAGGTGCTCGAAGTGCTTCGTCATCTCGGTGGCCAGCACCATGTCGACGACGTTGTGACGGACCGTCTTGTACGTGTCGCGGTCGAGATTCTTGAAGATGTTCACACGGTCATCATCTACGGAAAAAATTCAATTCTGTTGTCTATGGTTCCGTCCTATTAACTCCCTAGTCATCTTCTTTTTCTTGTCTATTATTATTTTCCTGTTCAAAACGGACAACGTCTACTTTTTAAGAGAACGCGATTCCAGAAAATGATACCTTCAAATCATTTTTTCAATCGTGTAACCGTTTTGTCTTTGCCTTTTCACGGTGCAGAAACTTTTTGAAGAACATTTATCATAGAAGAAAGTTACTGACTGTCTATAAACTTACTGAGCGTGAGTTTGAAGGTAAGCGCGGCGTGGTGTGATTCGAGCACGCAGATGTCATTGTAGAGTATAGCGAGGGGATGGCGCGCGTTGCAGAGGAAAGCCGAGGAGGTGCCGGGGTGGTCGATGTCGTGCGCCGCCGCGGCTATCAGTGCCGCCGCCGCCTCCAGCGGCTCCAGGAGTGTCTTCAGACGGTCCTTCTCCAGGAAGTATGCTACGGCCTGTTTAAAAAGTATTTCTATAGCAGAAGACTAAAAAATAGCAGGTGGTCTATAATCAAATGTTATGTTCACCGTCATTCATAATCAAAACTGTATACCGAATATATTTTTAAACAAAAAAAGTTTGTCTTTTTATAGATGAAGATGCAATTTATAAATGGAAATGTTGTAGAAGAGTAGAAGTAAGGTAATGAAGTAGAGGCAATGAAAAAAGTAAGAGAATAAGATTTATGTTGTGGCATCATTCATTTGACAAAAGACCCGATTCGTAACCAGCGTTTCTAAATACAATAAGTTTTATTTGAAATAACGAAGTTGTGAGGAACAACAAAGTAAAACACGTGAATACAATTTAATCTTCCGTAAGCTACATATGAGATGTGGTTCCCCCACTTCATACGCTTGCGAGTCGTAATACTGAATAAGCCCACTTGGTACCTCTACAGGTTTATTCAGTTGAGTGGATCATCTTGTTTAACTTAATCATCTTAAGTACTCTCTTTCCATGTAATTCTTGAAACTAACATGAACAAATGCTTTAGATGAATCAAGGTACAATTATTCTATAATAGTTACGAAACAATGTTTGAAGAATTTTGCCTTTTACGGGGTCAAGTTTTAGACAAATAGAAATGAGATATTATACATTCTGGAAGACAGTTAATCAAAAGGACAAATCCCAATGGATTTTATAAACAACTTAATGACTGAGTACAGCAATACTCAGTCATTAAGTCATTAGTAATTTCGCTGAGTGTAGATTTAGTTTGGGAAATCTACGTTAAGAAGGAATGATTCTCAGTGATAATTGTGAGAAAGTAATTTAAGATTTTACCTGAAGTACATCGGCGGCGTGCGTAGAGTTGTGGTAAGTATTAACCGCGTGGTAGTTTGTCTCGATGACGGTAAGCCAGTGCAGCAGCGTGCGCTCGTCGCACTCCAGCGCGGCGCACACGTCGAAGCGGCCGCCCAGCAGCGCCAGCCCGAGGTGCGCCAGCGGCCGCCCGCGAGTCAGATCCTCCAAACGGAAGATCTCGAACTCCCAGCTTAAAGCTGTATCTAGGAGCTCACGGAGCTGACCCGAAGTCTAATGGGAAGAAGTAGAGCAATTACTAACATTACAATTGTGAGCGTCGATAGTATAGTAAAAGGAATGTTTACTTACCTTGTGTTTGATGTTAGTCCTGTTCGTCTGAGACCTGACAACTGTGGAGTCATTGCTGCTTCGCCGCGAAGACAGGACGTTAGTCGGCCCTTGCTGCACAAATATACACACTACATTAGTTTGTGCAAACGATTGTAAACTTTTTTCACAACTACCTTCAACTAAAACTAAGACTAAAAATACATTCGTGTTACCAGTATATCATGTACCATGCTGAAGTGTCATAGTAAATATAAATTATTGAGTCGAAGATAGAAATTAATATTAAATTATACAATAGTAAAGAAGATATAGAACATAACAGAAAAGAACGAAGAAGTCTACTATAGGTAGGTAGACGAGGATTTGTTTAAGCAGAGAACATAAAATTTAAATATTATACATGTATACATAATTAATTTTGCGATTATTTAAGGTGGATTTTCAAAAAGAACACACAAAAAATCAATACTATTTTTTTTATAATTATTATCCAATATTTCATGGCTTTGACAGATGTGTACGTGGAAAATAATTACAAATGTTCAATACGAGCATTATAAACAAAAAGATGAACTCTGCTTAAACGGAATAAGATTATGATGGCAACTAGTCTATTGAGATGTTTCAGGCAAGACGAGAAGGTCAATGCAGTTGCAGGTTGCGGTAAACATATCCTACCATAAAGAACAAATTTGTGTTCACTTGCTCCCGCTGTCCGCAGTAACACAGGATCGTAAACAAATAATTAACAATTAGTAGACATATACATACATATATAAAAATAATATGAATATAAAATATATTATTACGGTATATAAAAAAATATATTATATAATAGCTTTTTGTGTCAGTAGGTAGAGTCAATCGGTTTTATAAAGTTTACTTATCTGATAAAACTCAGTTATATTTAGAAAAAGAACTGTGCTTTGCAATAAAAAATATCTTTATTTAATTTTATACGTGAAAGTAGAGAAATATCTGCTAAATTTTATTGGAAACTCAAAAAACACAGCTGAAAAATTCGTCTTCTATTTCATATCATGTGAACGATTTTAAAATTGGATTTCACAGATCCCGTAAAAATATACCAGAATTTCGCAATATTTCTTATATTGAACGTATTTTTTTTTTTTTAAAAAGTTAATAGTGTGCTTCGATATACATGACGTTGAAAATATTTTAGGTTTAAAACTTGCATAGTGTATGCTAGAGTAAATAAATTACAGAACCTTGTTTCAATGTAATCTAATAGTAGTAGGCACAAGTCTTGGCGATCATCTTCAAATTATCTTTTAGCATTTTGAATGCCACAAAGATTTTTACGTCAACTCAAAGAGAGAGTTGGTGGCAGAGATCGTTAATAGTCCTGGTAATAAAATAAACTTTTTCTTCGGTTACTGAAAAGATACTAAACGTTATGTGTACTCACCGAGAGCAGTGCTCCAATAAGGTCGGTAGCGATAGGGTCCTCTGCCCTCAGCTTGGGGTCCTCCTTCATCTGCGGCGAGTACAGCTCCGAGGTCCGCAGCATGTCGACGGCGCGCTCAATGCAGGCGACGGTGGAGGGCGGAGCGCCCTCTGTCGCCGCCGATAGTAATGATATCACCTGGAAACGACGTTGTTTAACTTCTGCCCTCAAGTTGTGTTTTCCGTAATAATTTAAACCTAGTATCCAGTGTGACGAACAATTAATTTAAATAAAACTAACGAACTAGTTTAGAGAAAAATACTTGACATTATGATTTTAGCCTGTTGATAACATATAACATTTTTTCCTACAAAAAACTCCGTCGAATTAAAGGATAAATGTCTGGATAGCTGTTGAACCTTTACTTAAGTTTTTTAAAACTTTTTCAATTAATTTTACAGGCTGGAGAACACTTTTGGCATTCATCGTCAAATGACTTTATTACCATATTACCTTAGTGATAGGAGCCTCTAGCGGCAGTCCCTGCAGCTTGGCTAGAGATGTTCGCCGCAAGCCGTCGGAGGCGACGGAGCGCACGTCGAGCGAGCCCCGCCTGATGGAGTGCAGGGAGCCGCGCGCGCGCTCGCCCTCCCCGCCGCCCGGCTCGCACACGAACACCACGTGAGATGTGCTCCTACGTAAAGAGAAAATCTGCTTTAAATACTTACAAGACACATTTTTGCCCGACTAATAATAGGTTAAGTTAAGGCCTTCGGATTATTGATTTATGAAAAGCTAGCGGTCACCCATGACCTGGACACTGCGAAATTTTAAAAAAGTATCTTGTAATACGCCTGCGTGAAGAGGACGAGATGTTCCAGATTTTACCCGGAACAGACGAGGCTTGTAGATTATTGCCAGTTTCTTGGGATTAAGGATGGTCGTGCATGTATTACCTGGCCAGTGCGACGGATGCGCCGCGGCAGGGCAGCAGGATGGGGTCTGGCGCGGCGCGGCGGCGCAGCATGACGGGCGCCTCCCAGTCGCGCGCGCCGCTTGCTGCAAGCCGCAGCGCCTCGCCGCCCACCGTCTCCGCCAGGGGGCGCGGACCCTCGTCACCGCGCCACCCCAGCATGCGGCCCCACGACTTGTTCGTCATCTGATGAAACACTCTTTAATTGAAACTAGTTGACATAAGCGAAGCAAAGTACGAAGAATGAACAGATCATCTCTCTATCTTGCTTCCAGTTGTTTAGGTCCTAAATAACACATCGTCGTCTTTAGCATTATTTAGTAGACATTCCCTTTTAACACATGTCTTCATCTACCAGATACCATCGTAACACTTACAAGGATCCTCTGCTGGTCGTCAGTAACAGCGACTAGGTCCCGGCAGCGGTCTGCAGCAGCAGCGAGGGCGGCGACCGCGGCGACCTGCGCACGCGATGTAGCTGCCGCGGCACGTGCTTGTAGGATCTCGCCGCACCATGCCGTACCACCTACTGTCTCCACCATCACCTAACAGTCACAGTTACTATAGTTATAAAATAATGGTTTTAAAAACCGGCTAAATTCATAAGTCATGATCCGGCCCCTTTAGACGAAAATACAGATGCCAGCTATGGCATGCTAGCTACTGGCACGTGAAACTATGCGTTTACACATGCTAGTAAAATGTTCATGGAGTCGTACGCGTTGAGGCTTTAGTGTACATTTCAAGGGAGAGTCTTATCGTCTCTATGTACAACTTTTTTCCACAACCGTAGATCCGTAGTGTTTTGAATACAGTCTATATATAAAATAGTTATATTCCCTGAACTGTACAATAAAGAACGCAGGTGTTGCACAGATCGCATTAAAGGTGCTATAAATAGACATTGCTGCGTTATGATCTAATATGATCGGGAACTATCAGTAGCATTCGCACGTGTATTGAAGACGAGTATTTGCAGCTGGGGACTGTTGCGTGATCTTTGTTATTGCTTTCCAAATACTAATCTATTTTATTATTTGATCTTTTTATCCCCTGCTTCATTTAAATATTGATAATGTTTTAATTTTTTAATTGTAAAAAGGCGAAAATTATCAAAGTGATACAAGTGTACTTTCTTGTGAGTCTCCTATACGGGGACTATATCTCAAAGTAACGTTAGGATTGATGACTCAGGGGATATAAAATAAAAATAAAGTGATAGAACTCATAATATGCAATATATCTATCATTTGTTTGATTGTATGCTACGATGAGTATCATCTAAGCTTCTCAGGTATTCTATTATCGAGATATTGCGAATTCCGCGCCGCAAAACTTATCAAAGACTTAACGCTACGTTCTGAGAATAATCTGCAGTTTCAGTGAGGAAATGAGAATGAGGTCTTATATGTGTTTAATACTTTTATTTTTAAATCGTGGTACAGAAAATATGTTTTGATGGGAATTTAATTGTGATTTTCTATCTCTCATTCACTTTTAGAAAACTTTATGATTAATACAAATTATTTGCAAATGTCTATGTGCCTATGTGTTCTTCCAGACTATGTTCTCCATCTGTGCCAAATATTATCGAGATCCGTTAAGTTACGTTCCACTCATCCATCGAAATTTTCACATTTATAACATTACTAGCTTTCGCCCGCGACTCCGTCCGCGCGGAATTAAAAAAAAACAAATACAAGTAGCCTATGTGTTCTTCCAGACTATGTTCTCCATCTGTGCCAAATATCATCGAGATCCGTTAAGTTACGTTCCACTCATCCATCGAAATTTTCACATTTATAACATTACTAGCTTTCGCCCGCGACTCCGTCCGCGCGGAATTAAAAAAAAACAAATACAAGTAGCCTATGTGTTCTTCCAGACTATCCTCTACATCTATGCCGAATTTCATCGAAATTCGTTCAGCCGTTAAGGGTACAAACTCTAACAAACGTCCATCCATCCATCTAGACTTTCGCATTTGTAATATTAGTATGAAGTATAATTGTATTCTAGTTTTAGGGTCGTGGAGTTACACCAAAGAATGTGTTCCACAAATTTTTATGGACAAAATAATGCTAAAAATGTATTTCTATGTTATATAAATCAAAAGAAAATGTATATTAAAAATAACCTGGAAGAAAACTCCGAGTAATTTATATCAAAACTTACCCGGTTGAAGCCTGCTTCCAGGTATTGCAGAACTGCGAAGTCGTCTTTGAGGTAAACACTAGAACAAAATAAGGAAAATCAACTTTTATGAAGGTTTAATATTTTCTTATTTTAGATTCTGAACTTAATATTACGAAGACGACTTTAAAACACAATAAAAATGCAATGTTTTAAGTAAAAATGAATAAAAAACACCCAGAGATAAAATTCATACTGTTAGTTACTACACTATTCAAAACATTTGAAAAACGGCATCGGTTAAAAACATTGTCAAAAGAGTCAAAACAACTTTTGTGCTTTTTTTCAACCTTTGTTTTCCTGTCATTTAACGTCCAACGTAGCTCACAGAGAATTTTTTTTTTTGCTTTAAAAATTGTTTATTAAATTCTGATACTAAAATGTATTTTTAAGCTTAATTTAACAATACAAACATCATACAGATTAAATCATAGATTTTTTATTTTAAAAATAGGTACTGGGTGGTAATAATTTCTATCAGAGACCAATATTGTAGTGAACTCTTGGTCTTCGGTACAGATATCTAAAAGAGCACGGCTCAAATTTACAGTTTCAATTTTTATTTTATTTATTTATGGACTTATAGCTAACTTACAAAAGATAAGTGAATCATGGTTCAAATTTGTCAAAGAATACAAAGATCTCCCTTATATTATTTTAATTCCTAGATCAGAATGCAAATTCCAACGGATCGGAAATTATACCACCAAAGAATGTTTTCCAACCTTGATACGTTAACACAACTGTAAAGCTCTAAAGCTTTTTAGTGTCCGATGGCAAGGGATCACTTTGTGGGCTCTTTATGGGCCGTAAAAGGGATTGCTTCATTAAATGGATTGTGGGACGGCAGAAATCGGTGCGAATTTCTTGTGAAACTAAGATTTATAATATTTTATTCTGTAGAGACCGTGGAGAAATTTACTGGACAAGACCCAGGCTGTATATATGTGTGGGATAAAATTGGAACTAGTCCTGTAGTATGCGGGCCAGTCACAAGGATGCTGGACGCAAAGGAGCGCTATAGGTCTGATTAAACAATCTCTCGTAACATAACCTAAAACAGAGCCGTAGAAAGTTGCCTGGACACTAACTTCTTGCGTCCTAAACTCGTAGCGTAGACCGATCTTAACGATTGTGGTATTGTTTGATTCATATAATTTCATACTCCATTACGGAAGGAACAAGAAAATTATTAAATTTTTAATAAGAGACAGAAATAAGGTTTTAGAATTGTTTAAAGCTGCTTACACTACATTTTATATATGTTCGTTATATTATAAAGTTTGCAGCAAGAAGTTTTGCATGATATCTTTCTTACCCGCCCCGTACCATGCCGTGTAGAATGTTCCAGAACATTTACCTTCCGGCGAGCGTGCATTTCCTGCTGTTACGATGTTTATAGACCATGATTCACTTTGGAATTTCAGAGCAACGTGCAAAAGCATGTCTAGTTTTCTGATAACAAGTTCTTAGTATTTTATAAGAGCTTTACATTTTTAATATTTAGTGACTTAAGAATTACCCAATCCAATGTTATATCTTACTAATATTATAAATGCGAAAGTTTAAATGGATGGATGTTTGTTAGAGTTTGTAGCCTAAACGTCTGAACGGTATTTGATGAAATTTGGTGTGGATGTAGAGGATAGTCTGGAAGAACACATAGGTTAATCGTTTTTGTTTTTTTTTTAATTCCACGCGAACGGAGTCGCGGGCGAAAGCTAGTAATGTTATATAATATACACAGATCCTATATAATTTTAGTTATAATGTTATCTTGAGACATTTCTAATGTGTGGTCTTAAAAAAACATCTGTACATTTGTCCATTTTATTTGAATTTAAATATCTTGTCCATTTTATTTAAATAATATTCACGACCTATTTTTATATCAAGAATAAGTACTTGATATAAAAATAGGTCCTTTTAGTTTTATTGTACGACAAAAGTAAGGCTATTCAAATCGTATTGTGCAGATGTTCAATTGATTTTGTTCTACTTGATAGAATCATAGAGGTTGAGATTCAGCAGATCAAATCACAATTGATTCGACCCCTATTGGATAGGTTGTTTTAATTACGACCAGCCTTAACTCGACCCTCGAGCACTGGATTGCGAACCTTTGTTCGAGATAACAAAAGAACGCGTATTCCACGATACAAATCAATATATTTCTATTAAAAGATATTAATTTTCTATCAAAAGATGATAATAAAGAGAAATTTAAACGGTTTCAGAGTAGGAGACCTCTTAGAGTTAAAACTTCTATAAAACTATGATTGTCCCACTGTTAAAGAAAATATCGTTCAATTTTTAAATCATACTTGATACTAATATTATAAATGCGAAAGTTTAGGTGGATGGATGGATGTTTGTTAGAGTTTGTAGCCTAAACGGCTGAACGGATTTCGATGAAATTTGGCGTAGACGTAGAGGATAGTCTGGAAGAACACATAGGATATTCAGTTTTTTTTTTAATTCCATGCGGTCGGAGTCGCGAGCGAAAGCTAGTTTCAAATAAAATAATCTAAATAAACATCAAATGTGGACATGGCTTTTTACTTTTTTAACATTTTAAAATTCGTTGGATAAAAGAATATGTAAATAAACCTCTTGAAATGTAAGTGGTTTGAATTTTAATATATTCAATGTACGATGCGTTATCGATTATCTGCATTACATACGATAAGTGGTAATCGATGAGCAAGCGACATGGCGCCACGGCGGACTTCTTTATTACGCGACTATGCAACTTGCAACATTCATTTCATAATAATGCCAGAAAAATAACTTTACTTTTAAAATAACAAGGTTATAAACTTTATCTAGGGCCATTTTTAATTATTAATCGTATTTCAATTGACCTTTTAAATCCATTTGAGTTAAATTTAGATTTAAAGATCGCAATAAGCATTCAGACACATAACCTATCCAAAGGGCCGTATACAATTTTTGTATTCTGTTTCATACAAAGTTATTAAAATAACTTTAAGATAGACTTTAAGGAGCAAACATTAATTTCGATTTGTTTTATTGCAGACAATAAATCCTAGAGGATTCACTCCAAATGTTCGTTATTGTGCATTGCGTAATTCACCAAAAGCAATTACATGTTTCCAGAGTTATTGAACTTATCTATTACGTTCTTATTTAGATTTATATGACGTCAATTGACTACAATACCTTTGATGGATATTTGATTAAAAATGAAAATTGATTTAATAAAAAGTTAACGTAATCCGAACGTTTTGTACGTCACGACTTTATCTACGTCGCTATCTTAATAGCCCACTCCATCTACTTGAGTAATTCGACTTCAATCGAATGTAAACATGCAGATAATGTTATTCGAATTTATTATATTTCCTCAATCGTATAATGTCTGAATAATTTTCATTGCACTTCAAACCCCTACTATTGTGAATATACTCACTTTTATAAACAAAAATAGACTTTTCGTAATCGGAATACATAGTAGGGGTACGCCTTATAAACAAGTGACTCCTTTAGTACAATTATTACTCGCGGCCGTAAGCCCGGAAAAAAAGGTTTAGTAGTTGAATTTTAGTTCTGATTCGTTCAGCCGTTCACGAAATACCTTCTAACAAACATCCATCCAAGCATACAAACTTTCACCTTTATATTAGTAAGAAAGATAAATGTTGATCGATACGGTATTAAAGATTTTATATTTTGGAGCATTAATATTTAAGTTAACTGTGTCCCGATTACAAATATGAAGTTAAATTTGCGATTAACAACTTAACTATATGCAATGTACACAATAAAAGGTAAAACGCAAATGAGTTTCGGAATTAAAGCCCACGCCTTTTCCACAAACTTAAAGTACGTAATTACCCTAGTTAAAATGTTCGCGTGGTATTTCTATTCAATCGCAAATTTTCGTACTTTATAAAATGTAATAGTGTAGTCAATTTGACACTGAAGGTGGATCCTAGATTGGACACTTTATTTACAGATTTTTAACATTAAATCTATGTACAATAGAGTTGATCACATAACAATTGTGAGTACTACGGTTACACACTAAGACAGGACAACTTTATTTCATATTTAATTGATTGCAGGGTTGCTATAAAAAATATTTTACTATACATTAATCAAGAAAATACATAAGTAAGAATAGAAAGTAAATCATCAACTATCAGAGTAAATTCCGGTGATATCAAACTTGGTCCTTCGAGTACACAACAAAATTCCAACAAACTTCGGCGAGTTATCGTTGGAGATAATAAAACAATACCTGCCGCCAAACGGCTTCTATTCCCTGTCATCTCTTTAATTACATCTTTTGTTATTTTGACGTCTTTTATATGACGATGATTAATTTTTCGTAATTGTTTTAACAGATTTTATTGATAGGAATGTTTAAAGGATTGTTATTTAAAAGTAAAAAGTAGCCGGTTCTAAAGTGATGTTATAGAAGCTTTCAAACCGTTTATCGATCTCGTTTAACCGCATCTTAAGAATGTTACGACTCAATTTATGGTCGTAATGTTATATGTAGCGACTTAAAGACTTACTGGATACATATTCGATATTGACTTGAATGTTTTTACCTGAAGTTATTAGTATACCCACTTCCGCGATTATACTCTCCGAATGATTTTATGTGTATTTTTTAAATTCATAAACAGATGTGTACGTAATTCCTGCAAAGACTTTTCAATGTCTAAGAGTCATCATCATCATCATCATCATCTCCCCTGCCTTATTCTTCTCCCGTAGGGTCGGCGCACCAGGTTTTCGCCCTCCAAATAACTCGATCATGCGTCATCTCAGTCATCACTCCCATTTTGATCATGTCATCTTTCACGCAATCCATCCATCTCTTTCTAGGTCTACCTCTACCGTTACATGCGATTCATCCCTTCTCATAACACGCTAACCTTTTACTCCTTATTTTCTCAACCACTGGGGCTACTCTAAAACTTCCTCTAATATACTCATAAGAGTGTATATGGAAATTTATAAAAACCTCTTTTTTCAGAAAATAGGATGTAATATTGTCTTCGTGATGTGTTTTAAAAATCCTTTTCTTCAACTAAACTAAGTTACAAGGCGCTGCGACGTAAACTAAGTTACATTTAATTTTATCTGTCGCTAACAAACGGCAATTGTCTCCCTGTGATGAACAGCGACATCTCGGGGGAGTTTTACAAATTATGGAGCTTTTCAATTTAGAGTGAATGTAAGAACAAATTGTGATGACTCCGAGATGGATAACAGGTTGGTGTACTTCCAGATTTTGCTCTACATCTATACCAGATTTTATTGGATTCGTGTAGTCCTATTGGAGACACGTAGTAACAAACATCCATCCAAACTTTCGGTTTTAAAATATGAAGTATATGATTGCATAGTAAGTTTGAAAGTAGCCGCAGTGGTAGAGAAGGTAAGGAGAAAAAGGCATGGTATGAACTATGAGGAGGGATGAATCGCATGTATCAAAGAGAACATTAGTATGAGACTGGAAGGGTACACCGGTAGAGATAGACCTAGATGGATAGATTGCGTGAAAGGTGACATGATCAAGAAGGGAGTGATGACTGAGATGACGTATGATAGAGTTATGTGGAGGACAAAAACCTGTCGCGCCGACTCTACGGGAATAGGATAAAGAGGAAGATGATGATAATGGTGATGATTGGAAAGAGAATATTAGCAAAGTCATCAGCTCGCCTGCTTAGTTTTCATGATCTCAAACTAAAGTATATTGTTTATGTCGATCTTATAGATTAACGATAGTTTTTAAATCCTGCTTTTAAAAGTCTAAAGAACTATAAAACTTTGTATACTTTTAAACGTGCACCAACTCGATAAGCGAGCTTTAAGCTCGGTGATTAGAAAATTCCTTTATTTTAAACTTCGAAGAAAATCCCTTAGTTGAGAAAATTCTTTTGTAAGTCGACAAGATGAAATAAAATAAAATAAATTATTTATTCCAAGTAATACGAGATCAGTTATAACGTTGGAAAGACAAATACATTTTCCTTTTTGTTATTTACGATGTTACCTTTGTTCTAGGAATTGTTTTTTCAAACACAGAGTTTAGAATTGAAACATTTTTAAAGGACATCTTTTAAAAACTAGATACAAGATTAAAATGTTGTTTTAAACATATTTAAACACTATTGTACATATTTTTGCTAACTATACAAATCTATATTTGTCCATAAGTATGTTTAGTTTTCAGGCATAGCCTATTTATTACATTATAAGTAACCTTATGTATAAGTAAAACTTTAAATAATTTCAATCGAAAGATAAAATAGTTATAAGAATTAAACTAGACATACATACATGTAAGAACAATTAGTAATATCATTCGGTTTTCTTACCTTTTCTTCACAACAGCTACAAGCACTATATGTTGAGTGTTCTTTATTCCTCTGATAGTTCTGTAACAAGTAAACTATTGTTATTCATTTAACATTTATTAAACACAAGAAGCCAGTCTTACAATATTCAAACGAATCTCGAATACTTTACTTCAAAAGAGCCGCGTGCAATGTCTAACTTATTTTTTATGGTAATTGTAGTTAAGCGTGGCTTTATAATTTAAGACTCTTTTACATAAAGGTATGAATTATTAATTATACTGTACTAAAGGTTCTCGTATATTAAAAGTTGTTTACATAAAACTGCACATTTTTCTTTACTTTAAAGATATCTCGGAGAGTTTTCAAAGATCTCGTATCTCGCATTACACGCTTGTGAGACTTCCTAATTGGCTTCAAGTATCAATTGATGCGAGATACGAATTTAAATGTAGAAAACATTTTCTATTCAAGTATTTGTAATTATGAGAGAATTGGTTGTATTTTCTGAGGAAATAAACAAAACAATATCGATTTCAGCTAAAGAGTAACATCAAAATATTTATCAACAAATACGTAAACGAAACTCAATTTAAAAATCTAAAACAGAAACTCTATATCTTTGTACATAAGTAAATTACTTTGATACATAAAATGTTATTTCAGAAATTCTTTCTTTTTTATATAATAAAACTGTCTGGAAAGTACTAAAAAGACCACATATAAATTGATAAGACAGAGGATATAATTCCCAAGCGATGAGAAAAATACTTCAAAAGGACCAAAGGATCCTTAGACAACTGTCAAACCTACGTCAAATAACTTTGGTTCATGAGAAATGTGGCTTAATGTTATGTAGCTTATGGTTTTCATATAATAAGATAAGAGACAAGGGCGGTCAGAACCAAAGAGATTCAAAAAATATATAGAGTAGGCATAGTTGACACTTCACTTGAGATAATTTCACATAATGACATAACCGTATTTAAATTAATTGCCAATAGGTGTCACTAAATAATATTTAAATGTTTACATTTTTTTGTGACACTTTTTAAATTATTTTGTAACAAAAGATAGAGCTTATTATAATTTCATAAAATGTCAATATCAGGACAAGAGGTGGCACTAAACTTGACGATTAATATACTACCTGTCAGAGAAATTACCAGTGAAAAAAAATTGTGCACTATGCCTAGTATATATATTTATTAAATGTCTTTGGTCAGAAAATACGTATTTATAAAAAAAATATTCTACTCTATTCTCTACTTATTCGACCTTTATAATATAACAGCATTATTTTCGGGTTTCTTTAGTTTAAGAACTTTACGAAATAAATTGATAACTAGTAAAGTAATTATAAAGTTTGCCAATAGATATAGTAAAGTATATTTCTTAATAACTACTTAGTCCCAGACGTTACAAGTTCTTGTCTGGGACTAAGTAAAGATTCATGTATGTGGGTCAAACACCTCCATCAAAGTCGGCACAAACCACTCCGCTCGCCGCATCGCGTCGTCGATTGATTTGCCAATATTAAGTTCAAATGGAAATTAAATTATCTAAGTCGATAGAGTAATATGTTTAACTGATTGATTGGCATTAGTTAATTTGTTCGTAAACTATTGAATAACGAATAGAGTAGGTCTTATATAAAATAAAGACGGATAAGTCCAAGAGTATTGATTTTTTTAAATCATCATCACCAGGTCACTTATACGTCCTCAATGAGGGGTTCGTATCCCACCCTAAGTTAGGGTGACTAGGCCTCAGTAATTTATCTGTGAGTAACATAGGCTACATTTTTTGAGGCAGACAAAGTCGAGAGCAACAATTAGTATAAAATAACGACGAAAGGGCAGTCCAAGAATATTTACATTTTCTTAAAATATATTTACTAAAATTAAGATAGGTGTAAAGACATACCTAGCTAACATAGTAGCGTCGAGAGTCTGCGGTTGACGCGCGTCTACTACCACGACGTGAGGCAGACGCGCGTCCGCGTCGCGCCTGAACGCGTCGAGCGCTTCCCGCGCCCCACGCACCGCGCGTGCTTCGCCGCCCGCCCTAGCCGCCGCCGCGCACGCCGCCGCGCACACACGCGACCCGCGCTCCGGGAACACGCATAGTAACTGCACACCAACAGTACATTAAAACACACACATATTAGTGGAAATTACCTTTAAGTATTTAAAAAAAGTCTTCAGTGGAAATCATATAATAATTAAAGATGTTTACGTCATGAATGGTTTCAAATTTCTTAGATCCTTTACATAATTATGAAGTGTGTTATTGAAATTAACATTATTCAAAATTAATCAAATGACATTATGATTAATTTCTATAGTATCTTATCTTTGCTATCTTTTTAAGATATTTGTGTATTATGTTAAAATAGGGAATATTAATCATAAAACATAAATATCATTGAATACACCTGTATGTGAAATTATTAAATGTTTCATAACCACTTTAGTTAATAAATTTACTACAATTATTAAATTATTAAGATTAGAAGGTGTCAGAGAATTTCCTCTCCTCTTTTTAAATGAAACAATTTTGGAGCTTTTAAATTATTGCCTTATAACTAACCTAGACAAATTTCAAACGAGTGACATTCATGATCGGTCGGTGACATATCAAAACTGTACTTAAATCAATAAGCTTAAAGAGGATATGCTTAAGAAAGAAGTGGTTTCAGATATGACGGCTGATAGAGATGTATGGAAGAGCAGCACATACTGTGCCGACCCTCCATAAGGGATAAGGGCAAGTTGATGATGATGACTTCTTAAATCAATAAGCTTACCTCAAGCGGCTCCGGTGGCGCGTAGAAGAGGGCCGAGGGAATGAACGATGGCGGAGGAGATCTGTTCTGCAAAGATAGAAATGCACCTGTTATACACATGGATAAGACGCTTTTAGTGTAGACTAGCTGTTCGCGTGCGGATTCATCCGCGTGAAATTATAAAAACTTTATTTTATTGTTTACATTTGTCTAATTATCAATAGCAAATGTCAAAATGACATCACATGACATGTCAAACCTTAGCAATCTTTCTTTCTTGATGTTGCCAGCAACTTATGGTCTCTTTCCCACATTAGGGTTTTTATCAAAAATATTTACCCCCTAAATTTAATGGCGTGAAAATATATAGCCTAAAGCATGACGTAAGTGTAGGGCTTTTTATTAAAAAAAGATTATTCAAAAATATGCTGTAATTGCTGACATCTTAGGCAACAAAGAAGTGTGTGTTTACGCTTTATTATAATAGTATAGATATAGAAGTATAGATGAAAACAGCATAAGTGGGATCGAATCGTTCTTATATGAAAAGCAGAAAATGTAGAGTCCGCAGCCTGCTCGACCGGTGTGATAGAAGACCGCACAGAAGACGACAGAGAAGTGGAAGTAATCAGGTATTTTAACTGACTTTGTATTCTGGTCCTCTTCACCTTTCCATTATTTATTTATAAGGAAAAGAGAAAGTCAATCTTCTTAATCCTATGTCGGGGCAATGTCGTTTACTAACTCTCTTTTTTTAACCCTTAATGCAATTGTCTCCAGTGTGACGAACAACTAAGTAAAAAAAATTTATAACACTAGTTTAGAGAAAAATGAACGGAATCGTGATTTAAGTGTGTTGTTAACATATAATATACTAGCTGTTGCTCGCGACTTCATCCGCGTGAAATTAAAAAAATAATTAAAAATACGGCCAATGTTATTCACAGATAAACCTTTTTTTACGGTGAAAGAATTTTTCCTTATCGGCCCAGTAGTTTTTACGTGAATCGGATACATACAAAATACAATTATTTCCTCTTTATATAATAATATTAGCATAGATTTTTGCTATAAAAACTCGGTCGAATTAGGGTTAAAATGTCTTTAAAAAGAATGAAGCATTTTTATAACGTTTTATTTGGTAAATACATAAAATAATTTACCTAATATTACGGAATCTTGAAATGGTACGAATTTATTAAATTCTCAGATATTCTCGTTACTTAAATGTCTAAAATGATGAAAGAAATAGCACAGTCGAAGTAGTAAGGCAACGAAGCGTTATAATGCGAATCTCTTTTGACGCGGGATGAAGTTGAATCTCTTATTTTGAGTGTTCACGTAGAAAAATTTACCAAAAATCTTCAACGAAATTCAGACTTATTAATTTTTTTGCTGAATCTAAAAGTCAATATTCGAAGCCACTCAATTTTAATACGCAGAAGTTTTTAACATAGTGATTAATAACTTTAAAAGGTGAAAAGATTGAATTAATGCGACACTTATCCAATAATCAAATGAACACTGATTTATAAAACAAGTTGATTTTTTCTCACGTCAATACCGAAGTATTGTGTTCAGTGATCTGTACAAATGGACAGGTCATGTAGACGCGCCTGTTGATGTTAAATGACAATTAATTCTATCTCTATTATTGGTTCGAATCCTCAGTATTACCATAACGTGACCGTTAACGCCAAAATGGCGTAAATCAAAATGGCACAAAGTATCCTAGGGCCTATCAAGAGGTCAGTGCAAGAAGGGATACACAAAGGTGATATGATCAGGAAGGAATTGACGACTGAGATTATGGAAGATAGATTAATCTGGAGGACGAAGACCTGGTGTGCCGACTTTACTGGATAATAAGGAAGAAGAGATGACGCTATCCAAGAAGAGTTAAAACAAAATAAAAAAGTTACTGATAACAGTATCTTGAATCTCCAAAAGTAGAATACTATCAGATATAATTACAACTATAATTAGAGGGGTTCGTTGTTGACATGAATTGGACAATTACAACATCGGGTTTCATAAAAGCATCCATTAGCCGCTTTTATAGTTACAGGGTAGTTCCGTTAATTATTTTCAGTGAAACTCAACTTCAGGGAGTTGGTTAATTAATAACTAGGACGTGTTGGGTCGAGTTGCAAACTGTTGGTACTTTTACATGAATCGTTCCGAATTACTAAAGGCCTGATGGATAAAAGACGTATGAGGCCGCTCTCGTTAATCTCTTATTATTTGGTCAAATTAAAAGTAACTACAATATACAATATGTATGTGAAAATCGCGTAACTTGTTAACTCTGCCTTAATAAAGTTTTCCTTTTATTATTTTAAATAATGTTCGTGTTAACCATGGCAACAAGGAGATAATAACTGAAAGGGCAAGAACATGCAGAGTTGTTGCCTAGTACAAATTAGCAATGTTACCAGAAAGCCAATGAGATTGGGGCCACACGTGTCGCCACGCTAGCATCTAGTTACGCACACTAACGTACCTTGTGTAAAGCAGTATGTCTGGTCAGCAGTCAAGACGAAATATAAAGTGATACATTTTTATATTATAAGGTGGCAAGCGAGCAAGCGGCCACTTGAATCCGCCAAAATGGCGAAGCGACCGCTGCCCAGACATTCGCAATAGTGGACATCTCCACCAATACACCAGTGTTTCTTAAACCAGCATTACGTAGTTTTATTTCCCCGTGTCCCGCATTGGGGGTGTACCGTTGATGATTGCCGGTGCACCCCCCATAACTTAAGTACTCTATGTTCAGGCTCAACCTCGTCCGGATTTAATAGCGATTGTACAAATAACAAAAAAAGTTTATATGCAAATTTAGATATAGATAATGAGAAAGATATCTTTTTAAAGCATAAAAAACAAAGCCATGTAACTCTTTCTAGTTGCAAAATAGTTGGATAGGATACAGTAATTTCTGTTTAATTTACGTAATGGATCGCTATTGAATACAATGTAAATGTTATGTCAGAGCACACGGAAGCCTGTACTCTGAATGTAAAAATTGTACGCCACATACATTGTGTGATGCAGTGCGATAAAATTTCAATTACAATATGTGGCTACGTTTTTTTTAGCTTACAACAACAAAATTAGTATACTATTGGGTAAATCAAAACGTATCATCAGTATAGCTTTGAATAGAATAATTTAATGCTACAAAAAATATTGTACGAATTTAAGGTAAAGACAAGATAGTACGAAATTGTGGCAAAAGGAAGCCAGCTCAGCGTATACAGGGACGGACTAGGCTGTTCTTGCGTTGTCGTATGTTGTTGGGTTTATAATATTCAAAATTAAAGTAACTACAAGAATATATTGATATCTCAGTCATACCCTTTGAGATAATAGACATGCGTATTTTAATTGTCTTTTTTCGTTAGTGAAAGTATCAATAATGAAAGAATTAATTCATTTTATTTCGTTTGAACTTTGAATTAGTGTTCACTTAAGTACGGACTCGACCCTTGTAACGTTGGCTATCGAGATCGGATTTCTTTAGGGCATTTAAACAAAGTTAAAGGGACTGATTTGGATAATCCAGTTTTAAGTTCCTATCATACCCTTAACCCTTCCGTTTCAGATTTAATTTATCTTATATACTAGGAAGGACATAAATGATCAAAGTTAACATTATTATGGCATTTGCTTATAAGGAGATGCGCACACCATTCGATTTTTAATTGTGCAACTAAACAGTTTGCTGCGAAACAATCGATAACAGTTGTGCGATAGTTTAGTCAAAGGTGTGCGCCCGCTCTTAAAATTATAGAAATACCTATTTTCTTACTATTGAACTATTAATTATTATTAGTCTCTACCTCTCTTATATATTCAAAACTCTAATCAGTTTTGTCTCTCGTTTTTAAAACATATTTACATCCAACGTAAAGTAAATGTCGATAAGTTCGATTTCATTTAACTTTCTACGACGCTACTTTGCAATATTGCGACGTCTTGCATAGTTTTATGTAACTTCACTTCATTTAACTTTATACCGTCAAAGGCAAAACTCTAGAAGTAATATTAGGTAACGGGTCACAAACAACTGCCACACTAAGGGACCCCTTACTGCATGCTTGCTTACTACCTGGCGCACACCTTTGACTAAACTATCCCAAAACTGTTGTACGATTGTCTATTGTTGAATATTTCGCATCCTACTCAACTGTTTAGTTGCACAACTAAAAATCGAGTAGTACGCGCGCGAACCTCCATATACTCGTAACCTCATGGGAATGACAGCGAGTCTAAACAGTTGTGCGATAGTTTAGTCAAAGATGTGCGTTCTCTTATGCTTAAGTAACTATTAAACATCTTTTAGGGTGGCACTTATGTGTACATACACATTAATATGAATTTCTCAGACCCATCTAATATCAATGTCTCCATGTAAATGTATCGCATTTGATGGATTGATATACCCATTCTCGTGAAAGGGTTGGGCCGCGTGTTTGAGTTTCTAAGTATTAATAAATGCTTTTACCAAATAGTTTGAAGTAGGGTTGCCACTAACACTTGAAAATATGCTAAACATTTTATCTAATTTTGTGAATCTACTTAGACTATATTTTAGCATTTTCTATGATTTTAAAGCTATTCTTTAATAAGTTTTCGTTAAATATAATAGAAAACTTTAAATAATTGTTGATATTATATACGAGTACTAATATTATAAAGAGGAAAGATTTCTATTTTTGGATTTTTGTATGTATTGCAAAACTCAAAAACTATTGGACCGATTTAAAAAATTCTGGCATCATTAAAAGCTATGTATCACTCAGTAATATAGGCTGTATTTTTACATTTTTTTTTAATTTCACGAGGTCGCGAGCAACAGATAGTTGTTGATATGTTTAAATTTTTTATTGTTACATTTTTTATCTGTTAAGTGAAGTATTGACTTTCTTGTTAGCCTTTTATCTAAGTTTTAACATAGCTAAAAAGAGTTTAAAACACTACCTAATAACAATTCCAATATTATGAAAGTTTTCAAACTGCGAATGTGGTAACCCTGATTATGAATTATTCATTGAAACTAAAAGCTAATTGAGGTGTTCACTTACTATATATGTTTCTATGTCTCTGTTATAGATATTTGTAATTTTATGTGTATTTTAGATCCCATTGTGAGAATGATGTCGGATAAAGACATTGTACGTCAGAAATAACTATCTTTCTACGGCAGAGTTTATAAAATTATAAGTCGTTTATTATGTCAATAAAGAGGCGCGTAAAAACGTAAATAAGTATCTCGAAAACAATTAATTTAACTAGACTAGTTTTTTTTAAACTAGGATACAAATTAGATGACTTAAATTAGATAATTGTTGTTAAAAAAGTAAATCAAAATGTCATCTCTACTAATATTATAAAGAGGAAAGATTTGTATTTTTGTATATATTGAAATAACTTAAAAACTACAGAGCCTATTTAAAAAAATATTTCACTTAAATTATTTAAACTTTCGTTAGACATTTTATAACTATTTATTTTACGGCTCTTGTACGGGTGCCGTCACCGTAAAAAGTATAACGTAAGAGCCTTAAAATAATTTATTCTTTCACTATTAAAAAGCTACCTTACTAACTCATTAATATAAGCTACATTTTTTTAATAGATTTTTTTAATTTTACGCGGACGAAGTACGAGCAACACCTAGATGTTAATAAACATATCCAGTCTGTAGTTCAATCTTAAACTCATAAATAACAAACATTTCGTATTTAAAATGGCTATAATTATAGTTATATGTATTAAATATGAAATAACTTGCGCTCAATCACCTTGTCTTGAAGCGTTTGTTTAATTTATAGCTTTGGAATATGTGCGCGGCGAATGTCTATTTGAAACGGCTAGTGTACATTCCATTCTTGTACCGAGGTGGGTCGCATGAATTATTTATATATATTTTTTTTAGTCACTAGTTTCCTAATGATCGATAACGTGATCTCATTGAAGTATTGAGTGTGTTTGATGTAAGCTAAGACTATAAAAAGTCAATTACATCAAATATAAAGTGATAGAAATATATATTTTTTGTGTTTGTCGAGTCCATTAAATTCGAAGCGTCCGGAATGTAAGCTCTTGATAGATGAGGCTTATGGTTCAAGGCTTTAAACACAGTGCCGTAAAAGCGAATGCGAACCGAACACTATCGCTTATAGACATCGAGACACAAAAAGGAATACCTCCTCCATATTAGAATCGGTTCTGTGTAGTTAGTTATTATATTACAGAACAGAAGCGAAACTATAGTTATTATAGCAATTATAGTTTCGCTTCTGTTCTGGTTCGCTTTCACATCTGTGTACTGAAGGTTTAAGTGATCTTGATTTGTGACATAGAAATGAATTTATATAAAGAAATGCAATAACGAATTATGTGTAGATAAATAAACCTACTAACTAATGCTTAGCCGAGAAATATGCTATGAAAAATATAAAATATTGCAGGAATAAATTAAAATAAAATATTATACTTCGGTGCCTGTAAGCAGCGGAAACTGGAAGCAGGAAGCGGTACAATTATCAACGTCGGCGCTTTAATTTTGTTTTATCTTTTATTGCTTTTTATATCTTACGAAGCTCAAGTATTTAGAAATTTAAACGTTCCAACTTATTTTATATTTAAATCGTATTTGTAACGCAGTCCTAATGCAAATTTTAATTAAAAATCTGTTTTTTTAAACTTTATTCTGTAGTAAGGATATATCGACACCGAGGTGGTCAACGACGCCCATGGACATCCGCAACACCAGAGGAACTACAGATGCGCTGCCGGTCTTTGAGGAAATTGTAGGCTCGCTACTTGAAGGACCCTAAGTCGTACTGGTTTGGAAATACCGCCGAGGACAGACCGTTCCACATCGCGGCTGTGCGGGAGAACTTCTATTCTCAAGACATAATGTTTTTTTTTAAATTGTCAATATTTAAATTTATTTTATTTTGCACAAGATATTTCCTCATTTAGCTATTTTTGCTGTTATTATTAACAAGTTATTTATAAGACCGATGAATCTTTGTCTGCGAAGATTTATCTATCTGCTATGGAAATTGGACGTTGAATTTTACAAAAAACAGCAGCCTTTTTTTCTAATTAAGCCGCAAGATTTAAGAGCTTCGTGATATTATTCGTTTAATTTACGGCAAAATAAATCGACCGGTGTACACACGGCGGCAAACGTTTGCACACCAATAAATTACAATTTAGTACACACCGCCGTCGGATTTGTTTAGACTGGTGTATTCGTATCACGTACGCGGCGCCGTGTCAGATTAATTCGTCTTACGTCTATGGCTTAATGGTTTTAATTCAAAATGAAATTTACAAACATTCGAAAAACAAATGATACATTTGAAATCGGGAAAGAAGTAATGGACGGTTTCCCAGCTACGTTTAGCCATTCATTAGTGTTCTTGGTTCGACAATGAAACGCGTTTCTGAGTAACTTGAGTTTTACCCTGTTGAAACATAGGTTAACCTAATACTAATGAATCACTAGTTAATGATAAAATAAATGGAAACTTCAGAAACCCAGCATAAGAAGTGTATTGTAATCACAGTTGTGACAGTTTCAACTAACAGTCAAACTGATCAGTTAAAACTGTGCGTGTAAAATTACAAAGAAAGAGTGTCAAATCACGTGTTTAAATAAACACTGTCAACTATATGGGGTAGAAAAACGATTAGTGTTTTTTTTTAATATTATGCTTATGTTTTACAGATATGAAATAAGAGAATTGAAAATTTCATGATTTACGGCTTCATTTTCAGGCTATTGTTCGCAACAATGAACGACCCGGGAGGTGACGTCCGCGCCATACAATATTTATTGTATTGTGTTCATTTCGAATACATTTACATGTAATGTATGAAAGTAACCTTTGATTGAATTTTCGGATCCGTTCCCTGTAATAATACTTGCCTTTCATTTCAATCTCTCTCAGAGCGCGTGCACACCTTTGACGAAACTATCACACAACTGTTTACTCTCGTTTTGATTTCTATTAGCTTATATGGAAGTGCACACACTACTCGATTTTTAGTTGTGCGACTAAACAGTTGAATTGGCTGCAAAACAATCGACAATCGCACAACAGTGTGCGATAGTTTAGTCAAAGGTGCCCCCGCTCTTAATTTCTTTTGTTTCTCTTCACTGACATTTAAGTCTAGCCATAACCTCAAAATTAATCGGTGCGCGTCATATCTCACTTTTTAAAATTACAAATAATATTATTATATCATTTATTTTTGCTTATTAATGCCGCGCTTATCTCAACGATTGTAAGATACATTATTACTTGAACAATAAAAGTACCGCTACCAAGCAATGAATTAATATAATAATCTATAAATTAATTTATTATTTAATAGTCCACTTTAACTTTGTTATTATATAAACTAGAAATACTACGCTATTAATACAATTTAAAAAATCTCTCTAGAATAAGTTATTTTTCTTGTAATTACGTATTATAAAAAATTATATGTCATAATATGATACATTTTAAAGGTTAAAATATTTATTTGTATATTCAAATAATAAGTATAGGGAAATTAAAAACCACTATAAAACAGTATTATTTATTAGTTATCTAAAGTTCACGTCACTTTCAAAAAATCAAGACAACGCTCTTTTATGTTTATAATCTTAATCTTTAGTGATTATCTGTTTCAGGAATTAGGCTATGATAAATACGGTTATGATTGATATTCCTAATAACCAGAATTTGTGTGTGAATAACGTAATAGATTTGATTATCAAAACTAAAGTATTGATCACTAATAAACTACCAAATCAACCTACGAAATGGTGAGTGAACGAAAAGAGTGAAAGAACTACTCGTTGTTTTTCATAGACAACAGAATTTAAACAAGCATTTTGATTAAAAATTTAGCTCAATGAACGAAATAATTTATTTTATTAAAGTAATAAATGTAACTTTGAAAGTAGACTTTTAAAATACTTTAATATCCACTTGCCACTTAATTATCTATCAATTTGAACCGTACTTAACATGTACTTAATTGCTAAAGTTGGGCTTTGAGTTTTTCATATTCATTTACACAGAACATTTTCAAAAGGGTCGAAATTATTTTTTGATTAAATATACGATGTTTTAGTTTATTTCTATACTAGCTTTCGCCCGCGACTCCGTCCGCGTGGTATTAAAAAAAAACAAAAGTAAGTAGCCTATGTGTTCTTCCAGACTATCCTCTACATCTATGCCAAATTTTATCGAAATCTGTTCAGCCGTTTAGGCTACAAACTCTAACAAACATCCATCCATCCATCTAAACTTTCGCATTTATAATATTAGTATGATAGAATCAATGTATAAACAACTTACCTCTTCAATGTCATCCATTTCTAAATCACTAACAATTTCTTCAGCGATTTTCGTAAGTGATATACTCGGTCTCACGGAAACTCTTCGGCTATTCACAGCTGACCTTTTCCATAATTCATTTTCCTTCGTGTCATCGTTCAAACTTGCAAGTTGATCGTAAAAATTGACAACACCCGATGTATCCTCGGATTTGTCGATCCGTGATACACGTTTTTTAGGTTTAAATTCAACTTTTTTATTATTAATATCTTCGAATTGTCTATAACCGTTTGTATTAGGTATTGCAGCAACAGTACGAACAGAATTCACATCTTTATATTCACATTCCAAATCGAAACCTCTATCGTCAAAGAATCTTTTAAACTTCGCCCAACAGCTAAGTTCTTTTATAGAGACACCTTCGCTCCCAACAGTGGAACTCGGCTTACTGTCTTTCATGGTTGCTTCTAAATTGTTACGATTCAAAATGGTTTCAATGATTAGATCTAATGTAGATAATTAAAAGGAACTGTTGTTAATCGTATCGCAATCGCTTGATATGAACGATAATCATTCGACGTATCTGCAAACGCTACTAAATCGTTCTTATTGACTCTAATATGAACCAATTAATATTAGTTAATATTCATTGCCAGCGTCGATTAGGAGTCGTATCTATTTAACGTCTATTGCTGATCAAACTGATTGTTGTTAACAACAAACTTTCAATAGAGAAGTCAAACATCAGTTAATTACACGTTGAATACAACGTGAAACGTAAAAATATTTACACACTTTTGATACACTACTTTCAATGCATTTAGAACTTACGCGATTTTGGTAGTCA
The DNA here is from genome assembly GCA_029286645.1 of Papilio protenor. NCBI lineage: Eukaryota > Metazoa > Arthropoda > Insecta > Lepidoptera > Papilionidae > Papilio > Papilio protenor. Next base: position 5,544,389 of record JAGSMZ010000007.1, on the reverse strand, counting down.
CATTTTTAATCATGACTTTTATGTTAAATTGGAATAACAAGTATTTTTCCTTTTATTTTATTATCGTCGTTATTATTGTTAGCTCTTAGTGTTTTCACTTCACTGTAGAGTTTTTCACGGGACACAATAATTATAATTTTCTTATTAATATCACTTAAAATCACAGCACTTTTTTGGCAATCATCAAACAAAGAATTGACACTTTCAGATTCAAATATATCACTGTATCCAACATTGACATTGAATTTTAAATCGAGTATTTAAAAGAGATCAGTCTTTAAATTTTGTTTAATTATTCTTGTTTCTCATAACCATTTGCATAACTTTGTAAAATAAATAAATACAAGACGTGAATTTCGCGATCGATTCGCATGTCGTTTATAATAATACTGAGACATCTCTACAATTAGCTGGTACAGTGACATCAAGCAGTACTGATAACATTGATATTTTCACTTGATAAATAGTGACGTGACGCATGCTGATAATAATTTATTTACTCAATCATATAAGAACATCACTACTTGCGATCCATTGGACTATAGCAGGCAGAGGGAATAAATTGCTACCAGATTCATCTACATCCCATTCCGATATAGACCCATTCCGCTCTGGATCTAACTATAGTTTGGTAGGCTTGAGCCCCTCGGAACGTGAATGATCCGACGACATTCTTGCGGATAGTCGGATACTTCAAACTAATATTATAAATGCGAAACTTTAGATGGATTGATGGATGTTTGTGGTTTTGTATCAACAGAACCGTTCAACGGATCTCGTTGATATTTGTCACACAACACTACTTAATAAGTGTTTTTTATTCTGCGCGGACGAACTCGCTGGTAATTAGTGATGTTACCTGGATCATATCTAGTACAAAATTAATATATTAAATGTGTTATCATTTGAAATGCTTTATTTAAGGAAATAATTGTTTGGTCGGCGTATTTGTGAAATTCCTGCAGGTAGAATAAACAGGAAAAATATATATTTTATTAAAATTAAACCTAAAATTTTGACACATATATTAAAAATAAATTGTCAGTCTGTTTGTTTTTTTTTCTTTCGAAATTGATTTTTTGTAAAAAATTAACTACACCTTTAAAGGGGGCTATTCCTTCATTAATCAGAATGAAACCTTTTTGGCTTTAATCCGACTAACAACTATTTATTTTACGTAAACGAAGTCGCGGACACCAGCTAGTATTTCTACAATTTGTAATTTACACGTAATATCTATGTTACGATCTATAATGTTATTATTTTATACTTGATGTTGGTATTTTATCAGATTTAGATGTTATTGATTACGTGTTAAAAGATTGTACAGACGTAATGAAATACGACCCGATTATCATCTTTTACTGCAGTGTCACGTGGTTTTTTAATTCCTAGTTGCACTTGTTTATTGTGGGTTTACACTATCGTAAAACTTGTACAAAAACATTGTGTTTTCCTTTTTTAACAGAGAGTGGAAATCGCATGTAAATTACTTACGTTTCCGAAGTAGAAACTAATTGGTATAATCTGATAATGTTCATTCATTTAATGATTATTGAAAAACAAAAAGATTATAATATTCTAGTCTTAGATTTTGAAACTGAACAATATCTTATATGTCGATCTGTTATACATAAATCATGATTAATGTCATGGTGACTTGTTAGCAATGACGTTATTTTGATGAACAAGAAACAGGATGTTGAATAACAACGAAAATTAACGGTTTAACGACTAATTAATTACTTAAAAATTTCATCTAAAGTGGTTTATTTGTTGGTCCATAGAAAGCCAAGTCCATAGAAAGTACAAAAAAATACCAATTTATTCTATAAAGTTTTATGCCCTGTATACTTTTAGCTCTAAACAACATGACATACGCCCGTAACCGAAAGAGGTAGATAGAGACCATTGACCTCTATTGCTATAAAGCGTTAACAAGCTAGTAGCTTGAAATCAATTTTAAAATAGTATTTTCATATTGTTCACGTTTTATCTTACTTGCTGCGTTAAATGTGTGAATTTTTAGCTTATAAATTCTAAAAGCTGTAGATAATAAAATTACAAAACTTAAACAATTTACCTTTTTAATCGAATAAAAAATTGTATCCGATTAAAATCCGATTGAAAATCGATTCCACGTGAAGCTTCTGTAGGCTTTTATTTAAATTCAACGAGTAATTTATTCGGATTGCGTGTAACGTCATAAAATACGACGAATAGAAACGGGTTATCCGATCGATACGTCAGCACATCACTTATCGTTTTATTTTTTAACGTCGACCTGAGCAATGAATTTATGTTCCTTTTATTTAATTATGTCCCGCTGTCGTACTTAATTTTAAAAACATGGGTAATATTGAATAAGCGCAGACTGTTCAGATTCTGATTATTTGGATATAATAAACGCGGAAACAACCGTCGTTGGCAACTGCAGAGAAAAGTTAGAAAACAAAAGCGTAAATGCACGTTTTATTAGCGAATGTATATACTTTTTGTTTCGTTTGGTTGTGCGTTTCTGAGGTGACCTGGTGATGATGTCAATAATGTACTTACAGCGACGTCGACTAAGGGCTCATCTTCTGGCGTGAGTGCGAGAGAAGAGCGGCGACCGGCGCGCGCTCCTGGCGACCCACTCGAACTTCCTGGTAAATTACAATCATATTTAATTATTAATGCAATATTTATTAGCAGTAAATTTAGCTAAATCATTAGAAAATTAATTGGTTGGCAAAACAAGTAGGGCTGCCACTTTTAAATAAAAGTACTATTGGCTGCCGGCATGGAAATTACCCAAAAAAACAACGTCAGCTGGCCCCCTTGATTAGTAGTCACAAGTGACTGGTTTAGCGATATTATGTTGAATGTGAACTCTGCAAATTGAATTCCGACTAAACTCAAAGTGGCAACCCTAAGTGCAGGTTGTTCGGGGCCGTTGAACGACCTCGCTATTCTAGCGCGTGTAGTTTTTTTAATACTTAAAATATTCAAGTAATTGTAGCGAATTGCATTAATTACATTTAACCAAAAACACCATTGTTCTAAATAGTTAGCGAATATCTAGTGCCAAATATCCAGTTGTCTACTTTGTTCTAAAAGAGTTGAGTTGACATTTTCATTACTTCTTTTTTTTTTTCAAGGTTATAAGCATTATTGTTAATTAAACCTGTCTTTTTATTTTAGTGTTATTTTCCCTTTTTTAATTCTGAAATCCTTAATTAATCTGTTTTAATTTCAATATTATAATCTTTGTTATTAGTAAGTACAGCTTAATTGTTGCTTTACGAATTTGTAAATATTAAAACCATAAAGAGAATGTTTATATTGCAATAACACCGACTCATATTATGCTTTTATTTTAAAACATGTACGAAACAATACCGGTAGCGTTATTCGATATCTCAGCCGAGTTCATTTTATGTATAGTATAATAATATTTTGCGTGTTTTTGCTTTTATTATAGCTGTTTACTTGTCATCGCTAAGTGTACGATGATATGTACACCAAGGGTCTGCTTAATAGATATAAAATGACTATAAGTGTGATAGTTACTAAATGTTAAAACTTAAATTGTCTTGTTTTTCAGTAAGAAATAAGTAACTCATGCAAGATAAAAACAGATATAAATAATACATCTTAAGCCTGCTACAGAATTACAGTTCGAACTGTTTTAACTGAAGAGTCGATTCTTTTAGTCAAAACTTTCAGAAATAGGCGTCTGTAGCGGGCTTTAAACAATCATCGTCATAATTCAGAGCTCATTTCGTCACATTTAATTTCGGGGATTAATTTGCCTCTATGACGTTTGCCGATGCTATCTGTTATCGGAATCAATAGATTAATTTACAATGAAACTATATTAATATTGTAAAATCACAGGTAATAGAATGATATGTAATTTATCAATTGAATACTATTTTAAATTTTTATTTCCTTAAAATAAATTTAGCCAAATAGTTGTAAAGTTGGTATAAAATGTAATTTCAATAAAATGTATAATTCCTATTTGACTTTTAAATGCATTTTTTTTCCTTTGGATGATAAAGACACGGTCGTTTTTTAATAATTAAATTGATACTTTAATGTATTTATTTTTTAGAGTGTATATCCCGGAAATTATTAGAAATAGATTTAAATTAGTCGTAATAAATTAAATAAATTCGCTTGTTTTAACAGGATAATTTATTTATTTACATTGCGGTTTGAAGTCTATATTTGTTTGTGGCAATTTCTAACCTGTGTCACCTTCATCGCTATTACGTCTTTGAAGCCATCGCTGTACTAATTCTATACTGGCCTCTTCACCGGCCAACATTTTATATTCACATAATTATCTATTCTAAATGAATAATTTAATTTACACACAATTACTAACAAAATCCACATGCCATATTTTTAACACTCCATTTATGCTTTAAATAACGCATTTTATTTCACAAAACATAAACATAACCTCAAAATTAAACAAAAATATTTTACACTCGTTTAGCACACACGCGGAACACTCACAGACTGACCAACAATTAAAAACCAACCACTCAAATGACATGACAGGTCTTTGCCGCGTTAAGATATCGTTTTAATTAAATGATGATCGTCGACAGTGGAGTGTAAACAGCGAGTAGGCAAAGACAACATTTTAATTACTACTCTAAAACATTTTTGCTTTTTAATTATAGTCTTTATTACTATCATATCACGATTGTATTCCACTTTTACTAATGATATATTAGTTTTGTTGCAGCGAGGAGTTTGTAAGGCGGCCGGTTAGGTAATGGCCGTCACGTCAGTTGATTGAAGAAGGGGGGTAAAATGTGGGACGAACGTTATACCGTGTAATATTTACTGGAAGAGGTACACTGATTTAGAATTAGATATTTTTGCAAAATTATAACAATTAAATGACCTTTAAGGATATATTTTAAGGATAATATTTCATCTTTATATTTAGTTTTGATATGTTAATATGAATATGCTAATTAAAAGTAAAATCTACCTTGACTTTTTAGCTCGTACTATTTATAACTCGCGTTTGTAAATAAAAAATCCTATTAATATTTTTTAAACTGCAACTACAATACTTTTGTATTCCACTAATTCTTGCCTAACCAAAAGGATAGGTACTTCATGGATTTTATAACTAGCTGTAGCCCGCGAATCCGTCCACATAGAATTAAAAAACTTAATTAGCCTATGTGTTCTTCCAAATTATATTCTACGTCTGTGCCAAATTTCAGCGAGATCCGTTGAGCATTTTTGGAGATACGTAGTATCAAACATGCGTCTAAACTTTCGCATTTATCTTACAAATATTATAAATGTGAAAGTTTAGATGGATGGATGGATGTTTGTTTGAGTTTGTAGCCTAAACGGCTGAACGGATTTCGATGAAATTTGGCATAGATGTAGAGGATAGTCTGGAAGAACACATAGGCTATTCGATTTTGTTTTTTTTTTCAATTCCACGCGGACGGAGTCGCGGGCGAAAGCTAGTTGTATAATATTAGTAAGATATTTTAATTCAACAAACTTCACCAACGGGACTATGGGACATATGTGAATAACAATGTTTCATATCCCCTATGAGAAATGAACACACCCAATGGTGCAACACACCGGACTTTGGCTGCTATTAATAAAGTTTATGCCCTGTGGGGTTTGCGGAACGATATTAATTGCAGTTTGTAGTCTAATTCATATGCCGTAAGCAAACTTTCGTTATGCAACGTTTCTATCGACTTTAGCAACGCTCTTCTGCGGTAAAGACTTGAAATTATTATAGAATTATAAATGTGGTAGTTAATATTAAATGTTACTAATATTATAAATGCGAAAGTTTAGAGTTTGTTGCTAAAACTGCTGAATGGATCTCCATGAAATTTGGCATAGATATAAAGTGTGGAAGAACACATAGGCTACTTACTTTTGTTTTAAAATAAGAATCAATGATAAAGAATTAAGGTTAGAAATGGGGTAATATTAAATAACTAATATAAATGTCAAAACCATTGAGAAAACCAAGACAAAAGTTTCGTTTACCAGAGACGTGTAAGTAACCGTGATTATTTACCGAAAGCTTCTTTATTATGTATACTAATATTATAAAGAGGAATGTTTTGTATTTTGTATGTATTGAAATAACTCAAAAACTACTGGGCCGGTTTCAAAAATTCTTTCACCATTAGAAAGTTGCAAAGCATCGCTGAGTAACATAGGCTATATTTTTAAATTTCACGTAAACGAAGTCTCAAGCAACAGCTAGTTTCTTAATAAATATAAAACGTTAGAAATGCCACTTCCTGCAATTAAATATTTTCTATTTGTGTTATGCCATATAGAGGTGTTTGTCGTAACTAGTCTATGCCGTTTGTGCACCAACCAGTTTGTATTTAGTTACACTGCGCGTTACATTGTCCTTTAACACTCGAAAGGCGAACATAAATCAATGGTCACATGTTGATAGAAACACGCAATCGTATTACATGTTAACGAAACTGGTCTGTGTAATTGATAGGATACTAAAGATATTTGTTGCCGAGACTTTTATGGATCGTAGTTAACGATAGCTTTTACAGATTTACCGCGTTTTTAGCTACGTATTTCAAAATACGTATAAAAATATAAAATCACTAGCTTTCGCAAGCGACTCCGTCCGCGTGGAGTTCAAAAAAACAAAAGTTAGTGACCTATGTGTTCTTCCAGACTATCCTCTACGTCTTTGTCAAATTTCATGGAGATCCGTTCAGCCGTTTAGGCTACAAACTCTAACAAACATCCATCCATCCACCTAAACTTTCGCATTTATAATATTAGTAAGAAGTAAGATGGCTGTACATAAGATGTAAGTAGTTAGATTTCTATTATAATTAAGGCCGCATACTGAAACAAAAAAAAACACTTCGCTTCGTACGCGCGTCGTCAAATTTTTATGGAATTCGGAGTTCACGCGCCTTATTTATTAAGATGCTGTGACATTTTTGAATGTCGCTTCAGTTTTTAGCCGTTAGAGGCACAAGTTTAACGTTAATTTAGAAGTCAATTGCCTTATTCTAATCTAATAAGTTTAATAGATTAAAATTTTGATAGTTAGCTAGATATTGCATTAAATTATTTTAATCAAATCGTTGATAACTATTGATTTCTTCATACAACAAACAACAAACTAATCCATTTCAATCAGAGGATAGCAAAGTTGGAGATAGAAATCTAACTAACTTAGTCATGTTCTAGAGTAATGCATGCCTCAGCATAGTAGCAACAGCGGGTGCACACCTTGGACTAAAATATCGCACAACTGTTAATTGTCGCAAACTGCAATTGTCGATTGTCGATTGTTTCGCAGCCAATTCAACTGTTTTGTTGCACAACTAACAATAGAGTAGTGTACACTTTCATAAAAGCTCATAGGAATTAAATCGAGTCTAAACAGTTGTGCGATAGTTTAGTTTCAGGTCTGCGCACGCTCTAAGTTAGATGCATAAGTACGGAGATAGCAATGCCTAATTGAATTACGGACCTGCAGCCGAGCTAGATCGTAGCAGATCACTTCAGCTGATTTATTACTAACGAACTGAATCAAATAGTGCAGGTTGTGATGGTTATGGCATTAGTTCGTACAATTTAAAGGCAAATGTGGCAAATCCTCATTTTTCTAAGCGAACGACAAATATGATGGAAAAAGTTATATCTCTACGTATCTATACTAATATTATAAAGAGGAAAACTTTGTATTTTTGTATGTATTGAAATAGAACAAAATCTACTGGGCCGATTTTTATAATTCTTTCACAATTAGAAAGGTAATTTATCTGTGAGTAACATATGCCATATTTTTTATTGTTTTTTAATTTCACGCGGCCGATGTCTCGAGCAGCTAGTCTCTTGTAAGATCTTCTAAGAGATGTAAGTAACTCTTTTTAACAGTCGAACAGTTAAAACTGTTAAGCGTCTGTGGACGGCAGTATCTTGTTAGTATAGTGTCGTGTTTATTTGATTTAGTATTGAAGATATATTTTATTTGTTTAATTTTGGTTTAAGTTATATTTAGAACTGATAATAAGCTTATTTTGTTTTCTATTTTTGTGTATTTCCATCTTGCGTGTGCTTGCGTGATCTCGGAACTCAACACGTTATTTAAATTATATCGGACTCCTTGATTTATATGTATTTGTCATGCAAAAACATCCAAAATGCCGCGTCCCATTGACAAGGATTTCACGCCGTACGTTCGATAACTGACGCACAATACATGTTACTTTTAACGATTGCTTTTTGTTATACGCAAAAGAATGTATTTATAACGAGCTGATATAAAACGTCCCTGTCAATAATAGCAATAATTAAATGAATTAGTACTTCAAGTGATCTGAACTCAGTTGAAAAACAGTGGAAAGTTTTTATCATATTAGGTTATTTAAGGTTATGATAATGCTTTGTATTTACTTTGAATATAATTGTATAACTATTATGGCGAACGGACTTGTAGATATTTAGTACCGAGAATATTTAATGAATACGCATTACAGGATTACTTAGAGAAGGATTGTTGTAAGAAAAAATTTAAAACACAATTACTAAATATCTACGCGGCCGAATAATTAAGTTAAATAAGTTAGTTCTAACTAAGAGTAATTCAATTTATTTTTCATATCATAGTTTTTGTATTAGTATTAGTAAAAGTAAAATTTTGTTTATAGAAATTAGTTAATGTTTTATGTATTATATTAAAAGTATTTAGTTTATGGGTGCAGTTTTCGCCAATAAACTGCTTTGGCAGTTTGGCGAATCTTTATATTTTTGTATTAAATTTAAGCTACTTATAAATAAATTAAAAAAAAAAAAAGTAAACGTATTTCATATACAAAGATCCATCAGTAGCGTGTCATGAAAAATACCCTTTTAACGTAAACGTTACGAAATATGAAAGGATAACATTATAAAAATATCAATTGCGAATGTAAACACGTCGAAGTAACCGCCTTTGTGTATCGTAAAGTGAAATTGGTTCATGAGTTTATTGACATGAATATAAAAAGGTACCGACTCATTTATGGCTCCGACAGGTAATTCTTTTTTGTGATATGCAAGTGTGTTGCGAATTAATTCATAAATGTTACAAAATGGAATTTCAACATCAATGCAATTGTAGTGATTTGAAAGCGGTTGAATTTAAAACTTTTATTTAAAATTTACTTGTGTTAACGAAACGAGAACGCACTCATTTTGTTTTTGACCGACTTCCCAAAAGAAGGAGGTACTCAATTCGTCCATATATTTTTTTTTTTTATTTTTTTTTTTTTTTTTATTTTTTTTTTTTATGTGTGTTACGGCATAACTCCGCCCCTGGTAGACCGATTTTGAAAATTCTTTTTTTATCCGATAGGTAGTGCTTGCAGGTGGGTCCCATTTTTTTGTTTGATTTTTGGAGTCAAAGACTACGGCGTAGTTAAATAGTTTAGCTCAAAATTGCGTGACGAAATTTGGTGTCTTTTTTGCTTTCTATGCTTCCGTAGCCTAAACTATAAGACTTACACAAAAATTATGTATGGAAGAATTGTAGCCCTTTAAATTTGCTAAATAAAAGTCAGCGATAGCATATATCTATCTCTTAAGGTTGTCGCACAATAACCACTTTTTTCATTAAAATTTCGATCAAAATCTATACCCCACTTTCAAAGCTATTACTCGTGTTCGATATGAATCCTTATCAAAATAAATGTGTCCATCATCAAGAGAATTTAATGTAGATTATAAATACCCTTGGAACTGTGTAATTCCGATAAATAGTTTAGGAGATATCATAAATAGCAAATTACGAGTCGCAGAAAAAAATACCAACTTGTAACAAAGTTTGCTTTCTTGGCTTACGTAGCCTAAACTATAAGACTTACACAAAAATTATGTATGGAAGAATTGTAGCCCTTTAAATTTGCTAAATAAAAGTCAGCGATAGCATATATCTATCTCTTAAGGTTGTCGCACAATAACCGTTTGTTTCGAGAAAACCGTCAAATAAGTGCAATCGACTTTATTTAAAACGCTTTTATTCTTATTTGGTATGAATCCTTATCAAAATAAATATGTTTTCACGATAGAGTATTATATGTAGATCGTAATTGCCTTTTACAGTATGTAATTCTGTGCAAGATTCTAGAAGTTATCAAAATATTAAAACTCACGGGCAACAACGGCGCGCGGCCGCACCGAATTATGAGTGAATGATCGCAACGATGTATTAGTTGTTTACTTAATTTCTTAGATAATCGATTTAGATAACTCATTATTTGTTTGAAAGCTAGTGATTATCATACTGCGATGTCTAGATTCACTAAAAATCGAGAAATAAATAAACTTTTTAATAAAAAACAAAACCGACTTCCAAACAAAATACACTAAAAACAAAATATACTAAAAACAAAATCTTCTCAAAAAAACAGTACACTAAAAAGTAACGAAATAATTTCTTGAAAATAGTAAACCTCCCTTATTGTAGCTGTTATGTCTATATTGTACAATTATTATTACTTTGAAGTCGGTGTCAGTCATTACTAAAAACGTTACTATACTTTCAATTGTCAATTGTTATGGTAAAAATGTAGAAAACCTTACGTAGAAATATCACTGCATATACCTCGGCTGACACCGACATCAAAGTGATAATAATTGTACAATATAGACATAACAGCTACAATAAGGGAGGTTTACTATTTTCAAGAAATTATTTCGTTACTTTTTAGTGTACTGTTTTTTTGAGAAGATTTTGTTTTTAGTATATTTTGTTTTTAGTGTATTTTGTTTGGAAGTCGGTTTTGTTTTTTTGAAAGATTACGTTGGAAGTTTATCTCATTATGAGTATACTTCTATAATTTGGTTTTTGTTAGTATTATAAATGACTTGCTTTCGCCCGCGACTCCGTCTGCGTGGAATTAAAGAAACAAAAGTAAGTAGTCTATGTGTTCTTCCAGAGTATGCTCTACATCTATGCCAAATTAATTCGAGATCCGTTCAGCAGTTTTGGGTGCAAACTCTAACAAACATCCATCCATCTAAACTTTCGCATTTAGGAGGTTTCTAAGATTTGTGAATTATCACAAGTTGATTTTAATGATACGTTTTATGATGAAAATTAGGTAAGCATTATGATGTTTTTCTAAAATGTTTAAACTCTTTTTCACATTATTATTGTACCCTAGCAGTAATGTGTGTCCTTAAAAGGTATACGAAGATACTTGGTAACACGCTCGGTATAATAATGCACAAATTAGCACAAGGCTGTCACTTGTCACATCTCTGTGCGACCGGTGACAACTGTCGCCAGATGTCTAGTGACGTAAATAGACTTGTGTGTAATGCAACAAATATTTGTTTGTATATTTTTCTGTCTAAAAACTATTTGCTAACCTCCCATTCGCACGGGCGATGTTTTGACGCGCGTTAAAAATACGTTTAAATAGAACTAATTCATTTTCATGTATCTGATCATACGGCATTTTTAAATAGCGACGTTTTTTATCACGCAATGTTGCATTTTGAGCATTGAAGACCGAAAAAAAAGTAACTTTAAAGCGAGCGAGCGAGAGCGTTGAAAAAGCACTAACTCCAAGCGTTAAAAAAGCGCCGGTGTGAATATGGGCTTAAAGTTTTGAAAACTCTAACGTTTTTAAATATTTACCTAAACTTTATACTTGTTAATAAATATTTTAAAACTAAAATCCAATACCCAAAAGTTTTATAACGCGTCTGTAATGGGTTCTTTTGAAGTTTCGAATTCTAATTTGTTTCTATTTCGAAACTTTTAATAAATAGTTAACCGCTAATATAAACCTGCATAAATTCGATCTTACAAATGTTCAAATCGATTTATAAAGTCTCTAAAGTTATTTGAATGTTCGTGGAATCTATCTTTAAGAATACAAATTAGTTTTTCTTTGAAATTCTGGCATAAATTAGAATTCAATGCAGCGTAGAGTATTTAAAACATTTTCGTATGATTTAAATAACTGACACCAGTTTATCAATAATAAAAAAATAGATGTATGACTTTTTGATAAAGTTTGAGAGTAGCCCCATTGGTAGAGAAGGTAAGGAGTAAAAGGTTAGCATGGTATGGGCATGTTATGAGGAGGGATGAATCGCACGTAACAAGGAGAACGTCAGTCATGAGTGTGGAGGTACACCGGTAGAGGTAGACCCATCTATATAGGTTACTTATAGAACGAGATATATATGGATTGCGTGAAAGGTGACATGATCAAAAAGGGAGTGATGATTGAGATGACGTATGATAGAGTTATGTGGCGGACAAAAACCTGTCGCACCGACCTTACGGAAGTAGGATAAGGAGGAAAATGATGATGACTTTTTAATAAACATATTTTAAAATTTGCTATTACGTGAAATTACTTCCAGAGAAGACTAAAAAGTGAAATATGCAAAGTTTTTCACATTTTTCTTTCAAACTTCTCATAGAAGCTATGCCTTTCATTTCTTTTATTTGAAGTTAAATACAGACTGAAGAAAGTTTGTGAGTTTGTCTGACAAATACGGAAAGTTAATAATGAAGTATGGGATTTTTTCTTGTACATCTGCCTTATTTCAATTTCTTATCGTTTTCATATTCCACTTTTTTTCTTTGCTGAGTTTATACACATTTTTGTATGCATCATATTACTAAAGATCGTTTTTACGCAGAAATATAAATGCAATTTTTGCACAATAACTTTTACATTGCGTTTAGTAGTAAAATATCGCGGCTAATTTAAAATTAATAATTAACAAGCGTAATTCCAAAATTTTAATGTAAAATTTTCACTGTAATAAATACTTTTAGTATATATTTATACCATACTTATATTATTGCTTAAATTTTTTATAAGTACAAGAATTCCATAATTCAATATGTTTAAAATACACTAAAAACAAAATCTTCTCAAAAAACAGTACACTAAAAAGTAACGAAATAATTACTTGAAAATAGTAAACCTCCCTTATTGTAGCTGTTATGTCTATATTGTACAATTATTATTACTTTGATGTCGGTGTCAGCCGAGGTATATGCAGTGATATTTCTACGTAAGGTTTTCTACATTTTTACCATAACAATTGACAATTGAAAGTATAGTAACGTTTTTAGTAATGACTGAGCTACAATAAGGGAGGTTTACTATTTTCAAGTAATTATTTCGTTACTTTTTAGTGTACTGTTTTTTTGAGAAGATTTTGTTTTTAGTGTATTTTGTTTGGAAGTCGGTTTTGTTTTTTATTAAAAAGTTTATTTATTTCTCGATTTTTAGTGAATCTAGACATCGCAGTATGATAATCACTAGCTTTCAAACAAATAATGAGTTATCTAAATCGATTATCTAAGAAATTAAGTAAAGAACTAATACATCGTTGCGATCATTCACTCATAATTCGGTGCGGCCGCGCGCCGCTGTTGCCCGTGAGTTTTAATATTTTGATAACTTCTAGAATCTTGCACAGAATTACATACTGTAAAAGGCAATTATGATCTACACATAATGCTCTATCGTGAAAACATATTTATTTGGATAAGGATTCATACCAAACAAGAATAAAAGCGTTTTAAATAAAGTCGATTGCACTTATTTGACGGTTTTCTCGAAACAAACGGTTATTGTGCGACAACCTTAATAGATAGATATATGCTATCGCGGACTTTTATTTAGCAAATTTAAAGGGCTACAATTCTTCCATACATAATTTTTGTGTAAGTCTTATAGTTTAGGCGAAGTAAGCATAGAAAGCAAAAAAGACACGAAATTTCGTCACGCAATTTTGAGCTAAACTATTTAACTACGCCGTAGTCTTTGACTCCAAAAATCAAACAAAAAAATGGGACCCACCTGCAAGCACTACCTCTCGGATAAAAAAAGAATTTTCAAAATCGGTCTACCAGGGGCGGAGTTATGCCGTAACACACATAAATAAAAAACATACAGACGAATTGAGTACCTCCTTCTTTTGGGAAGTCGGTCAACAAGAAAGGATGATAATATGTTTCGCTGGCATTTATTCACGTTAATTCCATTATAATATCAAAACAAAAATGCCAGTGTTCTGTCGTGACGTGTTGATTCCTACGCGTTATAAAGTTATGACGTCATAACATCGAGACGTCTAGCCATTGCGTCGGTGAATCATATCGGTGGATAATAAAAACATTTCCTTCTACAAACGTCCGTAGACGGTGCAGTAACAAAATTGTATCACAAATAATTTAGATGTGCTTCTTATAATTCTGTGTTTAGTACATTCGGAAATATGGTTGTTTATCGTAATTATCTAGGTACATAAAAGTTTTGTCATGCTTTCTTTTATAAAATTGCGAAAAATTGCCTGAATATTTACAATATGCACATTTCAGATAGAAGCAACTACTAATAAAATAAATTTTGTATGGGCACATTTAAGTTAGATTAATGATTTTTATTCAAGCGATTTATGAAAAAATTTGTTTATGTTTAAATGTATTTATTTATCTTACAAAAGCCCTTTTTTGGGCTGTAATACATTTGCCATCACAACTTCTTTACGTGGATTCTCGTAAATCTCGTAAACTTTTCAAGTTATATTCGAATTTCGAAATGCTTTCAAACTATCCGGATGAGCGAAGTCGTTATTAACTTCAAGGAAAGTTGCCGCAGGGCGTCGAACTGTCAAATTGTTGAATTTTCAACGAAATAGTTATGATTTTTTTTATATTAATATAACTATCCTAATTTTCTTTACAAATTCAACAACAACAATTCCTATTCTTTTAATTTGAAGCCTAAATACTTTATTTTTTTTTTATATTTCACTTCAAATGTTTCTTACTTCAATTAAGATTATTTAAAGTATTTTACATTGGCCTTTAAATTTATTTTTACATATAAAGGTCAGTCTTGATTGCTTACTTTTAAAATATAATTGTGAACTAATTCGACCGTATAAAATAAAATACCTAATGTTGGTTCGTTTTCGTTTAATTTTAAAGCCTTAAATTAATACTGGTATAATAATTTATAACGAGAAGTATCAATTACGTTTAATAGCTTACTTATGTAACCTTGTCAGCGGATCTTTTGAAATTTATTGCCTGATTAGAAAGGTAAGGTTTTTCGTTAGTAAGTTTCGTGTATGAAATTGACCGCCATCCTATTTTTGTTATACGAAAAGGGGGCAAATGAGCGGCGAAAACACCAAAATGTTCATCGAAGATAGATATTATAGTGCAGATATTTATTATCTTTCCCGGAGTATAGGAATAAAGTTAGTCGAGCACATTTGTTTTTTTTTTAATTAATGGTTAGTAGTATTTTTAAATTCTAATTAAATCCAAGGTCTAAAACCGATATAAAATACTATTGAAAGAGAACTATTTGATTAGATGTGTTGAGTTTTTGTAGAGCCATCACGTCCGCTAGAGGTCGCTGCTATTGACAACAGTTTATTAGTCCCGCTTTATAAATATAATGAAAATTGAATACGTGCCGAGATCTGACCAGGCTTGTCTCCTACTTACTATCGGATAAGATCTAACTAAAGGTTGAAATGATTACTCTAATAAAACCTCGACCGAGTGCCTTAAATGTTTACCCGACCAGTTATGTCGGACTTAAGTTACATAAGTCAATACGACATTTATATGTATTAATTACTTATATCTTAGTTTGTTCATATTTATGTATGGCGACAAGATATTAAGCAGTTAATGGGATATTAAGTGGCATACAGTTTCTAAATGTCGGTTCCCACTGCAGGAACATTTGAAGAATAACAAATTACTTTTGTTAAGAGTAAAATTAGAGGGTTAACATTTTTAGGATAGGTATTTTGCAAGTGGAACCCTGTGGTTACACCGTACTTTTATTGCGAAGCTCAATACATAAACAAGCATTTAGCAAAGCTAACTTATAACGAATGTTATACCATTTTGTATTCGAAATAAAAACGAATCGCAGCCGCTTTCAAACATGACTCGTTTATCTTTTTTAATCTGTGGCAAAGTGCTTTAAAACAAATTGGAGTTGACGCAATAAACAAGTTAATCTGTGGTCATTTTAACGCGACCGCCGCGCCGCCTGCCGTGCGATACGGCTGCTTTAATGTTTTTCTAACTTAGAGGCCGGAGTTACGGTGTTACTGGCACTTAGTAACTAAGTGCGAATGTCAATTTCTTGTCTAGTTAAGTTAATTGCATTAAGTTTTCTATCTTAGAATACTACTGAAAGATAATTATATCCTCAAACTTTATACCTCAGCGAACTCTCTTTTTACGCGTATCCTTCTTACAAATACCATTTTCTTCGCACCTTTAACACGAATGTTATAAATGGCTCATTAAATCTGTAAACTTGATAGATAGTTTGCATTTGTGAACACCGGAGTAAAGCTTGTCAATTATACTGATGACTTATTTAAGTTAAATGTAACACGTGCTTGAATATATTATGCCACACCCAGTTCGCGGGACAACTAGTAAATAGCAGAATAACCTTACGGACAAGTTCCGTTATCTATACTAATATTATAAAGAGGAGAGATTTGTATTTTTGGAATTTTATATGTATCCGATTCACGTAAAAACAACTGGGCCGATTTCAATTTTTTTTTCATCATAAGAAAGGTTATTTATCTGTGAGTAATATAGGCTACGTTTTTTTAATAATTGTTCAGTAAGGTGCGAAAAATTAACGCTTTTCTAAAAGTAAAATTCTAAATTTTTATATTTACGTAAAGATGGCATAAAAGATAGCTTGAATATACAATTATATCGGCTATTAGTATTTAGAACACGTTGATTACTGATCGTTTATCAGTTTAATGAACGTGTCAATTCCATATTAAGATATCGTGTTGTCAAACGACTTGCGTATTATTTTAATGTAATGCTAGTTTCATACGAGGACAGAACAGTTCAGTAAGACCGTGCATACACTAACGCACAATACTCGATTTTTAGTTTCAGATGTGCGCACTCTTAATGGTTGCATCCACACATCGAAACAATACAACGAACGAAGCAAACGACCACACGGCAACTTAAATACGCCAAAATGGCGAAGCGACCGCTGCCCGTAGCCATCCGCAATAGCGGATGCGTTGCCTACCCTTAATCGACAGAGGATGAAACACACATAAAAATAATATTTGCCTTTCCCATGCGTCTTCTCCAGCGTCAAATCCACGGCAGCCCAGCCCAGAAAAGGGACTAAAGTCGGGCCTGCCTCTATATTCTGTCCTCGTGCGAAACTAGCATAATGTATTTCAATACTGTCTACGAATATAATTTGCTAATGAACGTAGTTAGCACGAAAAAGGCTGTTAGTATGTTTGAAAGTAATTATTGAAATACTGTCTTTTGAATAACGTTCACTACACATGGTCGTTATAAGTTAATCTGCAAGATATTCAAACAAAGTAAGAAAAAAATATATTAGGCTGTCATTATGTCTCCTGACAAAAATGGAATTATTTGTTGCCAGATCTTACTCTAGAAAGTCATCATCAACTTGCCCTTATCCCTTATTGAGGGTCGGCACAGTATGTGCTGCTCTTCCATGCATCTCTATCAGCCGTCATATCTGAATCCACTCCTTTCTTAAGCATATCCTCTTTCACACAATCCATCCATACTTTCTTCGGTCTTCCTCTTCCTTTGTAGCCATCCACATTCATTCTCAACACTTTCTGGTTTATGTCTTACTCGTGATCTTACTCTAGAAAGTTGAGAAACAACAAGTTTTAGTTACATTTAAAAACGTATAATAAAAAAATTTAACAATGAACCAGATAAGATTGATATAAACAATAGATAATAATAATTTATTATACACATACGTATTTTTAAGGCTTGTGAATTTAATCGTGCACGTCAAGCCCTTGTGAGCAGTCACGAGATTTCGATTACAATTGGTTTTGTACGTGAAAGTCGCATTAAGGTCAATTGTTACAGATAATCCGTGGACCTCGGGCCAGTGATAACAATCAATATGGCCCCTTAAAGGTTTAGAGCTATTGGAATAATACATACGAGCAATAAGTAAAATAGTTAGAGAATTAAAAAAAATGTTATGGTTATATCTTCGTAACTGTCTGTCTATTGTGTTAATATTTATGTAGGGCTGAGTTCTGCACTGACAATAAACGAAGAATCACTACTGAGGTTCTATCACGAATACTTGTATAAGAGTGGCGGGAACGGGAACAAACGGGATTTTTTTGTAGGAGATTTATGGTGTTCCATACGCCCGATAGGGGCACTGCGCAAATCTCATACAAATTTTCTCGATGACGTTACGAAAATGTTCTCACGAATAGACGTGATAAGCCCTCTAATGAAAGTTTGTACTATGCACTCAAAGATACCGTTAAGAATTAATTATAGTTTTTTAGAGTTGTTCTTATGATGTGCTATTTTTCCTGTCCATATACGAGTACAATGGCTTCTTAACGAGTCAAAACTAGTGGTATTATGAAAACGTATACATATTTAACAATGTACATTATGGTCTGAAAGCATCCGGACCTTCTCATCAACTACAGGGTTGCCAACATTCAATAAACGTAGAACACTAACAGAAAAAATAACTTTTAACCTTGATTTTGACCTTTGATTCTAGCAGAAGAGTCAATGACTCGTTTTACAATATCTCTTGTCGAAGATGTCAAACTCAAAGGACGAATATAACACCACTCTTGGTTTGGATTAATGCAGAAGAAGTGACAGCCCTACTTACAGTTCACACATGGAGCCTAAATGACCACACGGGCGATAATTGCACCTTCGGACTTCATTTGACTTTTTAAAGTAAATGTGAACTTCATTTCTTTATCTTCAGTGTTATATGGTAACACAGACCCTTTAGATTTATCTACACTAAGTGGTTGTATACAATCTTAAAGTGATTCTGAGTGTAGTAGTAAAAAGATTCATAGAATTATTACATTTACGTCACATGTCACATTATAGCACTATTGGTTTAAAGCTATAAATGAGATTAAATGATTATTATTTAATATATTCCGTGTATAAATTAATAATTGATATAGTAATAAAAAAGGTACAGACGACAACATAAACGTAAAGTATCACGCAGTGTACTCGTGGGGCCGCAGTTACGTTTATTTTTATCTTTACTTCTGTACACAACAACAAAGTAGACAGATTTACGATGCAATCGAGTACATTCGCTGAGATAAATCTATAAAATAGCAAATATTGTGACCATTGTTGGTCAGTTATGGTCTGGATTAACTCCACATGCGCTTACTTTCTAATGATTATTGCTTGAAAATAATAATATCGAATTTATCAGAAAGACTTACTTAATTTTATTAATATCACAAATGCGATAGTTTGGATGTATATTTATTACTGTGTATCTCCAGAACTGCTTAATGGATCTCTCTGAAATTTGGCATAGATGCAAAACATCGCCTGGAAGAAGGTTTCTTTTAATTCCATGCGGATGGAGTCGCAGGTGACAGCTAATGATTTAAAGACATTGAAAACAAAAGGATAATAAACCATCACCTATTACGCTTCAAAGAGAAGTCAAGAATAAATTATTTAATTATAAGTTGGTCATAGTTTCCATTTTACTGAATCAAATAAAAAAATATAGTTTTTCTTTTAAGGATTTAGACAATCTAAGTTTCTAGATTAAAAATAGTTTTCTTAAATCTGATTAAGACGAAATACCGATCCTACATGAAACAAAACACTACTTACTAAATGTTTAATCAATAGATAACAATTTTAATTATATAAAATTGGTTAAAGCATAACTAGTAATTACACAGTTTCACTAGATTTCTGTTAATCCTTAAACAAACTAAGTCTGTGTCTGAAAATTTTTCACCATTTAGTAATTATCGATCGAAATAATTGGGACTTACCTTTCCACAGTTCACTAGGTCTGTACATTGTTAAACAATTTTCACACACATTTCACTCTAAAAATTCGACACGAACATCAGCGAGCGTAAGGACTATTAAAAAAACTCGAAAGACGACTCTCCTTGACTTAAACACCTTATCAACTACCATCTGACGCAAACAAATGATAAGAGACTTCAGGTGTCGCGTGTCAATTCCATTGACTTTTACGACGAGATTATATGAATAAATTGGGGACGTTGCACGTCCTTGCGTTACGTTGTGTATTATTTTACAAGTGCTGTACATTACAATTTATCAGTATTATGTATGCCGTTGATAAACCATAGAGTAAACTTGTGTGTTCACGCTTTTTGTTTGGTAAGTTTTTTCCATTCCTCATATAATAATTTTAAGATGGAAAGGTGTATTTGTACAGAGTGTAATGATAATTTTGAAAACCCCCTATATAAGTGCTCAGAAAATATTAAATCTTACTAATCATACTAATATTATAAATACGAAAGTTTAGATGGATGGATGCTTGTTATAGTTTGTAGCCTAAACGGCTGAACGGATGAAATTTGGCATAGATGTAGAGAGTCTGGAAGAACACATAAGCTACTTACTTTTTTCTTAATTCCACGCGAACGGAGTCGCGGGCGAAATCTAGTGAAAATTAAATCCAAGGGGGTTCGTCAAATATCAACGATTTCATCGATAAACGATCCGGTGCCGAAACCGGATAATAAATACGTGAGTTAAGCCGTTTTAATTTTCGTTTTAAAGTAATGTCTCACGATAGTTTAAACAATTTAATTATGAACGATTTATTTTCATAACACATTTTGGTATTTACTTTTTTCAGATTAATGCTGGATAACTAAGATTCAAGGCAATAGTAAATCGGAACAAACCAATACGTATTCAGGTAGTTAAATGTTAATAATGTTGTAGTTAAACGCTGATTTAACTGCTTATTGTGCATTAATACGTGAACATAATTAGTTAATTTAATCAGTCACGCGCAATAAATATTCAAGAGGTAATCGTACTTCTTGTTTCTTACTGTTTGTTATCACGATGTTTTCCTTATATGGTTGGATGACGTCAAAGCAGAAGGAAAGGTCCAAAATAGACAGAATTGGAGAAGTTTACTGGACCAGGCCCAGGCCCACCCGCGGCTGTAGTGCCTTAGATGATGATGATGATGTCCAGAACGGCTTAGTGGATCTCGCGAAAATTCTGCATATAAGTAGAATATTGTTTGGAAGAACACAGCTACTAAAGATTTTGTAAATGCGCGCGGACGGCTTCGCGGGCGACAACTAAAGTTGAATAATTTTTGATAAAAACTTTATAACTGAATCTATTTCTTATTAAAGCAATCTATTCTTTATTAGAGCATTAGATTTACAATTCCGTCTTAAAACTTAACAAGTCTACTAGTAGTCATAAATCTTTTTAAACTCAGGTTAAGCCATAACCACCTTACTTTATTAACGCGTGCTGGTCACGCAGTAGAATTTATAGGGATTTGATAAAACTGCTATATTTGTAGGACGTTTTTGAAAATAAAACTATAGTGTATACGCACCCTAATACTTTGAGAAGCGACGGTAAAAAGTAAATTTTTGGCGCCAATTACGATGAATTCCCCGTGATTACGTCGCTCTCTCACGCCATCGCAACGCCTTTAAATCTTAAATTTAATTAACAACGAATAAAAAACATTGTCAATGTTATTAAAAATTCATTACATTACTCCTTGGTATTTTAAGTAGCAAGCAATTTGAAGTTTTTTACATAAACTGGATATAAAACAGAAATTGACTTAATGTGACCACGGATATGGAAGAGAGTTACAGAGTGCAGCTTCGAAAGAGCACAGAATAAAAAAATCGTCTCTCGTAAATAAAACGTTCTCGTGAAAAAACTGTACGAAATTACATTCTACGATTCTCTTTCCCGCGTACGACATAGATTCAACCACAAGTGATGAAGTTAAAGCATGTTCTTTGTTCCTAAATGCGTTAGTATTTATTTGTTTTTGCCAGTAAACATCTTACTAATCATATAAATACAAAAGTTTAGATGAATGGATGTTTGTTAGAGTTTGCTGCCTAAACGGCTGAACGGATATCGATGAAATTTGGTATAGATGTAGAGAATAGTCTGAAAGAACACTTAGTCTACTTACTTTTTTTAAAATTGCGGACAGAGTCGCGGATAAAAGCTAGTTTTGTATAATATAAGAATTTAAACCCATATTATCTACGATACTAATATTAAACTGGGCTAGTCTGTGGACATCTTATGAAAATGTTCACCGTAAGAAATCGATTATAGTTTGACAATAGTTACAATGTCGCGGTTTAAACGATTCCATAGAAAGTCTGTACAATCATAAACTTGCCTGTCACGTATACAGAAGATATTAACTGGCACAAATGTTTATAGTTTACGATTAGTTTTCCGAGAAATATGTTGGACAGATCTTCGGAGATAAAACGAACTGTGAAAAATGTGGTTTAGATCAACATTTTATTTAGAACTAAACTCTTATTGTATTATTTAAGGCAGTAAATTGTATACCCAAAATGTCAAGAAAACGTTAAACCGGTCCATTCACGATTTCACTTTTTATTTTTATGTTACGTGTTAAAATAAATACATCAATTTTAGACACCCTGTATTTCATCTCCACACCGTGTTCTAACGTAGACGCAATATTGTTTACATGTGAAAAGAATGATTCATTCAATTCCAATATAGCAGTAAATAAAGGAGGCGGTTTGATTATCTGAAGAGGTTATTTCGGGCAGGTTCAATACATGTATGGCGGAGTGCCAACTAACGCTCGCTGCAAGTAAATAAATGTTATTATTTTTGTTTGCACAGTGTCAGTTCTCGGATGGCATCATGTGTACGTATGTTTAATTTGGAGTTTAATTACTTGTGATTAAAAGAGAAAGCTAGTTATTTACCCGTTATTACAGATTGGCCTATTTCCTTAATTAAAAACGATCTGTGTGTTATTTGTCACCTAAATCTTAAGTGACAGTCGAATGTATTATTCATGCTGGATTGCTGTAGTTACCATTTATTGATCCTAGTGATTCAATGTTACATAGGAGTAAAACTCAAGTTACGTAGTTCGGAAACGCATTTCATGGTATCGAAGCATACACAGACGAATGGTATGGAGTTGGGAAACATGCCATAAGTAGTGAATACGATGTCCGATGCCGAGATTATTCCCAACCGTCACCCCGCTCTGTCCCCACGTGGGAACAGATGAGAATAAAAAGTTTCATCCGTCCCACCTTTTGCGACGAGGGGACGGTTGGAACTTATTTTATTTCATAACAGTTCCATCTGTCACCTTATTGATGATAGTGGGACTAAAAGGTGGGACAGATGAAACTTATTAATCTCACGTGGGGACAGAGTGAGGTGACGGTTGGGAATAATCTCGATGCCGGATCTTTCTGATCTACAGACATAGTCATAGTAGCTTGGATTATTTTAAGCATAAATCACTGTTATATGTGTTTGGATTACGAGTGTAAAAGTATAATAATTGAGAGTTTAGAACAACAGCATACACGTAGAAAAGTTAAAAGGTGATTAAAACTGACTGATACTTCCAAAACACCACATTACATGATAGTGTAGTGACATCAATGGGCTGTCAAAGATTAGTGTTACGCGGGAATGCAATATAAAAATAAACTGGCCGCACGATCTCTGGTGTCGTGCCAAATGTCAGGGGAGTGCCGATAGTGATGTGGCTGACAGCTAGTTGACGGATCAAGCGCATTGTCTTCATATCGATGATTTATCTCGGGTTTAAGCTAGAGTCACCGATAACTGGTATCGATTATGTCTATTGGGTCGTAATAATTATATTTTCCAGAAGAAACATTTAACTAACCTGAGTCAATAGTAATCAGAGACTTGAGAGTAATCACATAACGTCAGATAAAGAACATTTTGTTACACGAGGGAGAAGAAAGATAATTACCATATAGAGAAGACAAGACAGATATAATCTGATGGATGGTAGTTTGTTAGAGTTTGTAGCCTAAACGGGTAAACAGATCTCGATAAAATTTGGCATAAATATAGAGGATAGCCCAGAAGTTCTTCCATGTGGTCACATAGGCTACCTTCTATTGTTTTTTTTTAATTTCACGCGAACGGAATCGCGGACGAAAGCTAGTATACTTATATAAGCAGACGTCTTCTTAACACTCTAAAGGCTTTTGTTATTTTTAAGACAGACATTTATTTAACCAATGTGACATTAACTGTCGTTTCATAATATAAAAATTTCATTTCAATGAAAGCTGAAATAATTAAACAAGCGTTAGAATAACACACATAAAACACGGATACATTTTACAATGCTAAGCAAATTGTACTTAGGCTCCCCGAGGACGTATGGGAGCGAGATATATCGCAGAGCTTCTTATGTTGCTCCCAAAGGTTTTAACATAATTAATTTTATCATGCACTCACATTTTCATAATTAATATTTCAAAAAGAAAATAAATACTAGATAATAATAATATATTAACATCGAATTGATAAATTAAATTTATTTTTGGATCGTTTGGCAATAAATAGAACTGCTTACAATAAAGTGACTTTTAAATAATTTGTTATCAATAAATGAACAGCTTTCTTTACAAGTTGTAGTCATCATACTAATATTATAAATAAAGAGTTTGTAGTTTAAACGGTTGAACGGATTTCGATGAAAGGCATAGATGTAGAGGATAGTCTGGAAGAACACATAGGCTACTTGCATTTGTTTTCTTTAATTCCGCGCGGACGACGTCGCGGGCGAAAGCTAGTAATCAAAAAAGAAGGGGAGGATCAGATCTTAGTTTTGCTAGGTTGGCAGCACTGTCTTATCATATTCGTTAAACTAAAGTGATTTTTATTTCATAATTTCAGTTGGATGTAGAGTTTAAAGCGTTGACTGTTGCCAGTTTTAAATGTTCCAATGTTTAATGAAACAAAGGCTTAATAAAGGCTTAAAGCAACATTACCCGTCGCGACCATGAAGTTAAAATAATTAGTAGCTTAATAAAGTTATTAAGTGAAGTGCGTGTTTCGTGTTTGTTCCGCACGGGGATATGCTTTTAATTAAGTAAATTAATTTTTGTTATTTGACGCATGGAAATAATGCAATAAAGAAAGCTCATATTTTAATAATACGTTCATTTTAAAAAAGAATAAATCAAGTTATTGAAGTTGTTGAATTTCATTTCGTACTAAAAGATAGGAGTTCCTGCTAAGGTAAACAACGAAAAACAATAATTGTAGTATAGTCAATTTTGTGATGCATTTTACTCCTATACTACATTCTAGAAGAATCCATCTTCTAAATCTAGGTAAATACTGAGATAGAACAGAAAGGTCTAGATATTTCCTTGTTAATTTTCTGTTCTTATCTTCATGTTTTTTTGTCTTTATCTGTGAACTATTTAACTTGTGAATTGACCGTTGATGAAATGGAGAATTCCAACAGGAAAAACCAAATTCATTAAAGATTCTTGTAAACAAAATTAACCTTATTTTAATTACTTGTATCTACATATGTATTAATTTAACATTTCTTTTGATTCAGATATATCTTAATATTGTCAGTCGATATCAAACTTATTAGCGCGGTGTATTCATCGGACCGTACAAACGGCACATTCAGACATCCAAGGGAATACGATTTTAAAATAACTCTAGATGCCACCTGCAGGCATTTCTCAATGAACACGATCTACATTCGAAATGAAAGCATTTAATGTTCACAAAGAATAGACGGATAAATATTTGAATAGGCTATTTAAACTGAGTTTTGTAAACAAAAAGTATTCAATACGTTGTTTATTTCGTACATTTAAGTCGTAATAAAACTTATGATAAAATATATTTAGTTAATTTAATTGCTAAATTAGCTTATTATTATGTAGATAAATGTAAAAAGGATACGTCACTAAATAAAAGTAGATTTCAGATATATTTCTTTTAAATACATGAATAAGTTTAAGTTATTTCTTTTAGTCAAAAGCTTGAATAAAGTCGTTCCTTTTATAAAATCATTCATAGAATGCGAACGTAAATGCGTTTTATTACATTCACGTGCACTCGCGTTTATATGAATAAATGCTTCAGCGGAAACTAAAATTTTCTAGCTTCCTGCAACTTGAAATATAATTTGACATCTCAAGTGGCTTTCAAAGTTCTCGCTGTTTCAGGAAGTGAGTCTTGTATTCAAGGTAATATGATTTATTACACATGACGACTATGTTGCCTTACAGGAGGGTAAAGGTTTTCTCGGGTTTACTTGTACTTAATTGTGACTTGCATAACATTTTAGATTGTTACGATAAAATAAAATGAATCCCTATTTTCGTGTAAATACGATATAAAAACTAGAATATCGTTATTATCATTAAAAGATGATATCTATACTGATATTATAAAGATTTGTATTTTAGTATGTATTGAAATAACTCATAAACTGGGGGACTGACTTCAAAAATTCTTGCACCATTAAAAAGTCACGTTACCAGTGAGTAACATAGTAGGTAATATATTTTTCTTAATTTTTTAAATTCACGCGGTCGGAGTCGCGAGCAACAGCTAGTGACATATACATGTGTTTCGAAGATACTGAGTAATGAACGATGATAAAAAGTAAAGGATGAAACAATACGATCAAAAATCATTAGAAACGTTGTAGCACGATGAAAAGAAAGGTTAAATCTAAAGAGAATTTTGTCGACAATTATCTTCTAGAATTTAAGTTTTTAATTTTTAATCTGCATTGTTTTGCGGGACCACATTTTTAAAACGGGTTTTAATTAAAACCTTGCGTAGCTGTTAATTATGGCGATCTTCGATAATGTTAAGATAATCAACCACCTCACTGGAGTTAGTGTCAAGAGATTTCGGTTTTATTTTTTTTAAATGGCGACTTTCAGTCATTAAAATGATCGAAATCTCTCCCCTTCCTGCGGCACTTGTCTGGCTTTATATTTAATTGCAGCATTAAATCCCTTTGACGTGGTTTATTCCAACGACAAGACAAACATGTAAGCTCTCTTTGTGCAATTTAAACTCGGATCTCTTTAATTCATTTTTAACGATAAAGCTTAATAGTTTCATTCCGTTGTTTTATTGAACATATTCAGCCAGTTACAAATAAACGCGGTATAAAATACTCAGTTTATTCCTAAGTTTAACTTTATACCGCGTTTATTTGTTAGGCTGATTATGTATACATACTAATTATAAAACAGAAATATCTTTCATTTTATTTGGGAGTAAATTTGGAGAAACTACATAAATTGTTAATTATTTAATGCCAAAAAATTTTTACAACAAAACTTACCTTGCATCTTTCTTTAAATTCCTAACCTAAAAAATATTATGAGACGCTAATCAACACTCTAAATTTATTCTGGTTCTAGCTTTTGCCCGCGACTCTGTCCGTTTGGAATTAAAAAAAATGTAAGTAGTCTATGTGTTCTTCCAGACTATGTTCTACATCTATACGAAATTAAAGCCAGATCCGTTCAGCAGTGTATTCTACAAAATCTAACAAACATCCATAAATCCATCTAAACTTTCGCATCTATACTAATATAATAAAGCGTAAACACACACTTCTTTGTTGCCTAAGATGTCAGCAATTACAGCATATTTTTGAATAATTCATTTTTTAATGAAAAGCCCTACACTTACGTCATGCTTTAGGCTATATATTTTCACGCCATTAAACTTAGGGGGTAAATATTTTGGATAAAAACCCTAATGTGGGAAAGAGACCATAAGTTGCTGCCAACATCAAGAAAGATTGCTAAGGTTTGTCATGTCATGTCATTTTGACATTTGCTATTGATAATTTGACAAATGTAAACAATAAAATAAAGTTTTTATAATTTCACGCGGATGAATCCGCACGCGAACAGCTAGTTTATAATATTAGAATGAGTAGTATGATTGACAGAAAAGTTCATTTCCTTTTAAAAATCGAATAAACATGCGTAACGCTTATATCAATGTAAGTCGATATTGTATTAGGCGTTCCGTAGGAAACATTTTACATGTCATTCCGATGTAATCACCGGAAGATTGGAGAGTATTAGCCGGGAATTTACTGTGAAATTGGATGCAGTCATACTCGATTTCTATTCTCGATTCTATTTCCTTTATTTAAGTTTTATTGCGTTAGAAAATGAATATAATGTATGCCGTATGATATATTTTGAGGTCTCCTACTTATCAAATTGTTTTCTAATAGTATTATTACAAGACAAACTGAGACTCCGCTAAAACCAGTGATTTAAATTTCACTATTTAGTCTACTCGAGTTTTCTCCTAATAAGTTAAAGTAGACCAAGTTTTTTTTTTTAACAAATAAACCAGCGCTCGACCACGATTCCACCTAAGAACTAAGAGAAGACGCGGCCGAAGGATAGATGCGCGGCTAGCTCAATAGTTTCTTTTTGATTTGATATTTCTAGAAATGTATTCAGATGATGATCTTATGATTTCTGGACAGTAGACTATCATATGTTTGTAAATCATTTCGTTTTATTGTCTCGGCATTTATCTCCTTGCACTTCGGTCAGTAACTTTGGCACGTAATCAAAGAGTTTTCATAAACCAAACGTTTATTAAGGTAATGATTTGCTTGTTGTTTATTTACGTATTGGCGAACTGCACATGATATTCTCTTTATATTATGTACTAATACAAGCCTGCGAATTCGTCTGCGTGAAAGATTTTTTTAAAATCCGTTGGTTCTCAAGAATTTGTATTAAACGTTTTATAGCGATTTGTACGTATGTGAAATGGGTTGTAGATTTCACGATATATCTTATGTTTTAAATTTGTCAGTTTCTTCTTTTATCGAATAAAAATAAGTGTGTTATTAGCAAACTTTTAAGACTATTGAAATATTAATAGTTTCTTAATGTGATTGTTGATTTTGTATTTCATTTACTTTTATAGCCTGTTATTTTCCATTGTAAATATTTCGATGCATGTCAATATGTTAATAATTTTGTTGTTCACATATTTTCTTAATAAAACCATGATAAATGACTGTTAATTGTTTCACTGTATTGAGTAAATGATGAATTTAAGTACTGCTAAAGGAATTTAACGTCTCAAAATATACGTATAAAGGCAATAATTGCATGCGTTCGTTCTTTTGTGAAATTGTATGTTTACCGGCATTATGAAAGCCCTTTTGTTAACAATTAACCGTTAATTGAAGGTTGCTCATATTAAAGGGCGAGCTGCACTTTACAACGGTACTTCAATTATCGTACGTCAAGCGATCTTTGTAAATTGTAGTCATTAATGTGAATTCATTATGGCACGAGCGTAATAACTTGATAATATAAAATCATACATTGCAAACAATCGAGCTTTCATTAAATTAAATACGGTAGTTTTTTTTACGAATTGATTTCTCTTCCATCGACCACTAAATTGACAGAGCGACCGTGGATATCCACAGACAAAGTTGTACAAAATAATATTCATGTATGGGGGGGAGGGTCATGACCCCCCCTGAGCTGGTTGGTCAAAAGCTTGACAAAATATATTTACATATTTTGTCAAGCTCTTGACTTGACCACGACTATGTGACCAGGGGCGGCCTGGCGCCAAAGCTAGATCCGCCCTTGGTGAGTTTATAAACATAGGGTGTTTTAAACTATTTAATACTTAACGAATGATACACAAACTATATAGAGAAGAACTGCAGTACCGGTTTCATTTCTACCAGCATCCTGGAGGATATTTCTATGGAATCCCCCTTTTTGACCATACTTAAATGGTAATTAGGATTACTTGAGACTATATAATTGGTAGATCTTTGTGCCATTTTCTGTCCAGAGCCCTGGTCGGACACCCTGTATTAACCTCTTCCGTAAACACAATGGCTTTTTGATCCTCATCGAAGTAGAGATAGAATAATCGATATATCAACTTTTTCATTAACTGTTAGGCTGTAATAAACGCTTCCTAATAAAATATCGTTTTATTATGCTATTACTATGTGATAATGATAAACACTTGATAACGGTTCACACTAGCTACTGGGAATCACATTTCGCCCCGCCGCGTCATAACCTTCAATATGTTTATTGCTAAATAATATATGTGTTGTTTTTACTAGGGTTTAAGTAGTATTTTTACAAAAGAACACTATAGGAAACTACAAGTTTGCCAAAGGTCAATGGAAAGAAGCATGTTAAACATAAAAAAAAATCTGACAAAGTTAAATGTACAATAATCGCAAAAAAAACTAGACTAACTAACATCATCACAACAATAAAACAACTCAAATGGAGATGGAGGGGACACACTTTACGCGGAGCAGACAAATGGAGTAAACTCATAAACTACTGGTATCCAAAAAAAGGTAAAAGGAAACGCGGAAGACAACACAAACGATGGGAAGATGACATAAAAAAGGCAGCAGGAGAGACCTGGTCAAGAAAGGCTAAAAGAAGGGAAGAATGGAAGAATTTGGAAGAGGTCTATGTCCAACTAGGACACACAGATAAATAACAAATCAAACAAAACGAAAACAGTGATAATAAAATTTAATTAATTAATATAATGTATCAATACTAAATTCAATTTATGCAATGTGACAGTAATTAATTATCTGAATAAAGGCTTATTATTATTATTAAGTAGTATTTTTATCGTTAATAATGTCTACAAAGTTTTTGAATTATTCCTTCTTTGCGTGAGATTTTACTCAATGTAGTTTTAAATATGTTCTTTTCAATCATCATCAAAATTAATTTACAAATGTAAGACAAATACTGAAACTACATTTAAATATGTAACAGCGTTTTAAATGATAAGGGTACACTTTAACTCTATCATTAAAAAATCGTCTGAGGTATTTCGTTTTAGAATTCGGCTGTTATAAAAAGAGTAATGTATCTGATATTCAATATACTGTTATCTTTGTTTTATTCAGTAGGAGTGAGTGAGATGACATGTTTATCAGCAGTAGATTCACTTGTTTTATATTTTGTCATACAATACTAATACTTGGTTTATTCTTCCTTGTTTATTATCAACGTATCCATTTACACGTTAAATCGAATTCGATAAGGCCACAAATAATTTCAATGTTAGAATACACGTGGATATTGTATGAGTAAGTTGTAATTAGATATAACTAGTATGTATAACATGATTAATCATTTTCTGTTATAACATAACGTTATTAACTAATTCGTTTATTATTATCTATCTTCCAAATATTATAATATAAATGTGAAAGTTTAGATGGATGGATGGATGTTTGCTAAAGTTTGTAGCCTAAACGGCTGACCGGATCTCGATGAAATTTGGCATAGATGTAGAGTAGTCTGGAAGAACACATAGGCTACTTAGTTAATTTTTTAATTCCACGCGGACGGAGTCGCGGGCGAAAGCTATTCTTAAATAATTCAATAACAACGAATACAGTAAAAATAGAGATTTCTTTACATCACCAAAATTATGTGTACAGTGTGCAGTAAGAGACATTTAATTTCATTTAACAAATAATAGATGTCATCACTAGCGAAACTGGCAAATATCACTATCATAAAATAAATATAAAGTTACCTGAACTATCCTCGTTGTCTATATCCATCTCGTTTAGCGTTCATTTTCTTCACTCATATTTATGTCACTACAAATAATTCACACTTGATATATTTATTTAAATATAACACCTTTTATAGATTATGTTAAAATATATAAATCCATTTATTTTCGACATAATTGTTTTACGCGTTTACATATTTTATGCTTTGACAGAAAACGGACTAGTGACGAGAAAGTAATATCGCTTTATCGATAAATAATAAATCGATATCGATGTAAAATGCCCTCGTTTTCCAAGTACATTTTATTAGCAGATAGCGATACAATATTTACTACTATTTGTAAAATATACTGATTTAATTATATTTTAGTCTGTGGTGTACACACGTTTATTATTTTGTTCACGTGAACTGTGTTTTATTTAGTTAACTATGCAAATTCGTACTGTAAAGAGAAACACTGAAAATTTTCCGCTAGGTACAAAATAAGATGTTACTATTTTCACAATTAACAGCTATATTTAGTAGTCCACCGTCAAGTCTATATTAGTAAATTTTAACCACACTTATACAAATAAGAGCAAACATTAATTATCACTATTCTTACATTTAATTCGTATGATACCAAAGTTTACATAACCTTAAAAATTCACACAATTTATTGTCAATATTTACCATTAGCTTTAACACAAGTTAAGTCTCTACTGAGCTATTATACACCTTTTTCTGGTTATTATTTCACACGTTAAAACTGTTGTTTTGTCTTTTGTATCGATGTTCGCGTTATCAGCTCGGCATAGCAGGCATGCCCGAGGCTGGAGGTCGACTGATAAGCACCGACGCATGTCTCCGCGCACAAGCTATTCTGCTAATGATACGTGCACACAATCTGTCACATCGTGAATTCTCTCTCGTGTGCTAAACATTACGATGGTATTTGATATTTTATATGAATGTTATTGACGATTTAGAATTGCTTTCGGTTTTGTACTTTTTTACGACTCTTGAGGTTTTTTTTTATAATAAAAGGGGGCAAACGAGCGGCGAAAACACCGAGGTGGTCAACGACGCCCATAGAAATCCGCAACACCAGAGGAACTACAGATGCGTTGCCGGCCTTTGATTTATTTTTTATTTATGTGTGTTAATAGCAACGGTACTTTATTAACAATTGAATACAGATGGAAAGGATAGGAAAACAAGCGATACGGGAACAGCTTCAAACTTCAAATTCTATTAATGAAAAAAAAAACACAAAAGTAAATTATTGAATGTACATTACTAAATAGAGCAGATGTTTACTATTACAACAATAATTATGTTGAACGTAATTATAACTTCTTGGTAGTTATTAATAAATCAATATTATTTTATTATCGATAAGTATCTTTACGATCGCTCGTAAAGTGACGTCACTACGATATTGCTGTTTAATTGTTATCAAATAAATAACAGATACATGATAACTTTATGTAAAACAGTATGCGAGTATTTAATAACTTCACTTGTTCATTTTTGATAAACTAGCTGTTGCCCGCGACTTCTTCCACGCAATATTAATATACAAAAGTAGCCTATAATATGCCCGTCCGGTCGAAATCGGCCCAGCCGTTCCGAAGTCAACCCGGAACAAACTCGGCTTGCCGAAAGACAGACAGACAACAAAAAAATTAAAGGCGATTTTCGTTATCAGCAACGCAAATACACCATCTTCCCGAAATCCGGAATTTTTCTTTTGATATTAACAGACACTCCAAATTTATTATATGTATAGATATGCGATCGATTCTAGCTCGGTTTTTACACGTTCCAACTTATTAGAATTTGTTCCGTGCGTTGTTTATGAGTAGTGGTTAATCCGATAAGATAGAGTATGACATCACAGAGATACGCGAGCGCTGGCCAACCGTGTCAAGGTAATCGAATGTCATAAATCGTTTCCGTAGGCCGTAGGCTCCCGTCTTGTCCGAGATAGTAACTATCTGCATATACGTCATTTGTTACTGCCTGAATTCTCTTAGCAGTTTGTTGCAAAGGAAGCTATACTATTATCCTATTCGCTTTGAATATCTAAATGTTGGCCAAGTGTATAAATATAGAACTAAACTTATTTGAATCTTAAGTTTAAGGAGTCTTGGTGACAATTAAAGTTTCTCGTTTTGATTCCTGTGAGCTTATATGGAGGTGCGCACATTACTCGATATTTAGTTGTGCAACTAAACCCTTGAATGGGCTACAAACCATCGACAATCGCAACACAGTTGTGCGATAGTTTAGTCAAAGGTGTGCGCCCGCTTTTAAGGTAAAGCTACTACTAAGCAGGAGCTAAATTTATTTTCCCGCGCTTGTCGTTGCTGCAACCCCTCCTTAACTAACCGCTTAGAGGCGCCTCGAAGTCAGTCAATTAAATTATTCTTATTAATATTGATTTTGATTGTTGATTGTTTTTAAGGGCGACTATGTTCTGATATTTCATAATCAGTGAGGCGTAGTCGTAGGTAGGGTAGACACGTGTTACCGTAGGTGTTCGTTGCCGTGCGTCATTGCCTTGATAATGTTGCCGAGATAACGAGGCGGGTGGATGCGTCACGCATGTTGTAGCCATGCTAACAAGTTATTTTCGAACCAAAGGGCTACGTGAAAATTTAAGTGACACGCGAATTAATATGCGTGACTTGCGATGTTATAAAATTATAGGAAGATAGATAGATATAACGGGATGTTACTACTTGGTTTTATTGAATACTAGTGATGGAGTGTAGATTTGATATCAATATTCGACTTTCACTCTATCCATCTCTCTCCTTGTCAGGATTATCAAGTTACTTCATGTAGATCTCACTCAACAAACAAGTTCGAAGGAACATTTCTAAGTTTTCTAGGAAATTCATTAGTTATCTGTTTTCGACTTGTTACCATTAACCCAATTAGGCATTGTAATCCACTTAATTTAAAAAATGTCAGATTACGCTTAGAAATATTAAAAAATAAATATTTTATAACATACCATACCCTTCTTGTATTCAATATTTTTACGCTCTTCGTAATATTACAATCAATCAAAATGTTTATTGGATTTCTTAGCGACGCTATCACTTAGTTTTACATCAATGCATAGTTTAATGGCTTTAATAAAAAGTGCTAGCGAGTTTAACTAATGTTAAAAAACTCAATATGTCATCTACATTTTGAGTTACGTTAAAATCCTAATCGCAGAATCGTGTAAGCTGAAATATTTAAGCGGATTTGAGAGACCTCTTAAACTGTCAGCCGTCACCTGCAGCGATCTACAATCGCTTTATGAAGTATGCTCAAAAACTGTAAGTGCTAAGCTATGATAAATGTTTTTTCTAAACAAAAAAATAGTTACAAAATCGCACAATGATCACTACTTCTCAAAGTAAGCTTTCGGTAGGTGTTCTAGTATTAAAAAAAAAGAAATAAAGACACTATCACTTTCTACCATAATCTAGTCCCTTTAAAAACAACAAAAACGACACGGCGTTCAAACAAAGCGGTACGTGCCTCGAAACCTCTCGAACGATTAAGATTACGAAGTCTGCTGACACCATTTCTTAATGGAAGGACTTGCCTCGCCCTTACACTAGAGCGGCACTTTACCACGACCCTTGTTCCCTACAATTTTGTGCGCGACATTACTTTCGTGTGTGCACAAAGTTTTACTACAGAAGTGTCCTCGGAAGAATTTTTGTTTAGATAAAAGGTCTCTCAGACAAATTTATGGTGGAAAGTCGGTAAAATATTGCTTTTTGTATTCTTTTACTGTTTTTGATGAGTTTTGCTACTTTTTTCATTAAAAAAAAATGGTACGGACCATAATTTAATATTTGTCGAATTAATACTGCGACGTACTAAAGTAGCCCAAGTAGACGGTACAATTAAAAATAAGTTTAATTCTAATTAACATGATATAAATAATTAATATTAGCAAATGCACACTCCTGCCATTGCGGAAAATTATGGAACTAATTTTGAGTCCCCGAGGAAAGGATTTTTATATTTGTGGTTTAGACATTATTTGCTACACTCTTTAAGAAAACATTCAGGTAATTGTAAATTAAAATTGTTCAAGGTCAGCAGTCTTCGAAACGAATAGTAAAAAGTTAATTAAAAATATTTACTACTGGTGCGGCGAATGCCAGAGCAATCAAGCAGCGAATTAACAATTAGCTAGAAGTGAAAATAAACTTAAATGATTTATACTAAGCGAAATGCAGTGTTGATGTGAACTTCCACAATGAAGATAATTTTGATTGTAAGTTTTTAGGCGATTTTTACTGAGAAATAAGTTTTCAGACATTATCATCATCAAGCTGAGAATCCGGCACAGTATTTGCTGCTCTTCCATACATCTCTATCAGCTGTCATATCTGAATTCATTCCATTCTTAAGCATATCCACTTTCCCACAATACATTCACACTTTTCTCGGTGTTTCTCTACCTTTGTAGCCATCCACATTAAATTTTAATACTTTCTTCTTTATGTCCTCATCTTCTCACCGCATATGTCCATACAACGCTAACGTTTTAGTGTTGCACACATTGTAATGAGATGCAATCAAAAACCTATAACTTACTAGTCTAACACAGATGTCTTAGTAAAGTTTATCATTCCTACAACAAAAGATAATTTTAATTATTTCCAATTTTAGATGACTGCTCTAAGTCTTTATATGAATACTAGTTTTTCCTCCAACACGACGAAGGAAAGTGTTAGAGTCATAAAGAAGCCTGAGGCGAAGTATTACGTCGATAATTGGAAGGAATTTAAAATGCCCGAAGAAATAAATGAATCTAAATTGAAGGATATATTATCTTTAGCCGCTTCATTTAAAAGATTGGAAAAATGTCCATTCGGTGCTGATCAGTTCCATTATTGTGAAAATTTTATTATGGATAAAGTTTACGCTAAAATTATATCAGATGCTCTTCGAGTTGAGATTACAACGGAAAATAAATTAAAAGGTGACATTAATTGTACGAGTATTTTAACAAATGGTACTTGCGGAACAAACACAACACAAACATTAAATAAAAAGGAGAAGAAAGGATTAAGAAAGAAAAAAAAGATCAGGCAAAAACATTAAACGTATTAAACCTATAATAAAGTAAATAAAAAATTACCTTTCAGTAATACTGACTGAAATACTACTTTTATTTGATATCTATACTAATATTATAAAGAGGAAAGATTTGTATTTTTGTATGTATAACTGAAAAACTACTGAGCCGATTTTAAAAATTCTTTCACCGTTAGAAAGGTTTATCTGTGAGTAGCATAGGCTATATTTTTTAATTTCACGCGGGCGAAGTTGCGAGCATCAGCTAGTTCCTAATATGTTTGTTTTAGTTTTGTAAACAGTAAAATTTTCGAACATACAGTTTCAGATTACAATTTTTATTTTAAAACATACAAGTTATAACAGCTGTTATGATTCTGTCGATTGTTATAAAAATGTTTTATTATTTGTTATAGCCTAGCTCGAGCTATAAAACAGAGACCTTAAAACGTATTTTACAATTGTTATTTCTCCAAAGCTGTAAAAGTCTACTTTCGAACACATTAACACAATTTCGTATCGTTTACATTATTAAAATTATAAAAAACAACAATAAAGTTAAGTCGACGCTTTGTTATTTTCGTCAGACGTAACTCGTAAATTAGATAAATAAAAGATCTAAGGAATAAGGAAAGTATTTCATGTTTAGTAACTTTCATAATTACTCGGATATAAATCTATTTATAATAAAAATTAAAGCCTAAATTCCCAGTGGCACTTATCATACTTTCTTTTATCCATGTTTATGATAAATTTTTAATTTAATATAATTGTTAAGTAAATCATAGTTAGCAAATTGCGCGGAAATATTATAGCCTACTAAGTAAATACTTTTGGAGAAAATTGATAAAACCGCATGGATTACTCGATAAAAAGTGCTTTAAACCTAATAATTTCGGCGATTACCTACCACGGAGTCGTTGAGTGGTCAATTGTTTAGTGCAGATTTAGTTTAAGAAACCTAAAGATTTCGTATGAGAAATCTACACTTCGTGATAGCTTAACTATTTTTACAAAAACTTTAATTGCCAGTCCAAGTCTACTAACATTCAAGCAAGTATGAAATCACTTACCCGATATCCTTTTTATGTGTAACTGAGTTGCAAAGTTATTTCCCATTTGAGAAACATAGCTGTCCTTCTTGCTTGATAGTTGAATGCTGAAGCCGTCGGACTCCAGCGAGGCTCTAGGCGCACGAGCCGCTTGCACAGCCTTGTTGCAGACGGGTGTGGGCGCGACTTTAGCAAGCGCAGCTTCCTGCGAGCCCGTGCTATCACGACGTCTCTTCTTGTGGTCAAGCAGCATGCTAGGTGTACAACCCATGTTGACACATTAGAACTCACTACACCACACTGACACTGTTTAACTGCATCACTTTGGTTTGATCTG
The DNA here is from genome assembly GCA_029286645.1 of Papilio protenor. Taxonomy (NCBI): domain Eukaryota; kingdom Metazoa; phylum Arthropoda; class Insecta; order Lepidoptera; family Papilionidae; genus Papilio; species Papilio protenor. Next base: position 5,506,388 of record JAGSMZ010000007.1, on the reverse strand, counting down.
TAACGAAAAAACGTTCGATTATTAGGTACCAAGCCTGTATTTGAGGTTGAAAGATTGTTTAAAAGACGTTGTAGAAGTAGGAGCATAAGAGCGTGCTCACACTTTTCTCTAAACTATCGCACAACTGTTTAGTCTCGCTTTAATTCCTATGTACTTTTTTTTTTTTTATAACATAAGGTGGCAAACGAGCAAGCGGCCACCCGAATCCACCGAAATGGAAAGCGACCGCTTCCCATAAACATCCGCAATTGCAGATGCCGTTGCCCACCCTTAATTGACGGAGGAGGAGACGCACATAAAGAGGACATTTCCCCTTCCTATGCGTCTCCTCCACCGTCAAATCCACTTTTCCTTCCCATCCTTTCCTCTTAAGAAAAGGGTGGAAAGGGAAAGGGACTAAAATTAGGCCTCCGGCACCATACTCATCAGACGTACCGCGGAATTGCTTCCACTTCACGCCTGTTTTCTGTGTGGTCGTGGTATTTCACCGGGCGAGCCGGAGACTTATGTGGAGATGCGCACAACTCGAATTTTAGTTTTGCAACTGAACAGTTGAATTGGCTGCGAAACAATCGACAATCGCACAATAGTTGTGTGACAGTTTAGTCAAGGGTGTGCCCCGCTATAATAATATTAAATTATTTTGTCTTTTTCATAAATAATGTTCGTTTTGACCTTGGTTAATTAAAATCGTTAATTAAAGTACACATTCAAATTGAATCGGTGTGTTACTTAGTAACTTATTCCCTCAAGCACTAAGGGACTGATGAATGCTCTATTATTCAAAGTATTTAAGTTAATCGATAGGGATTTCCTTTAGTAAATGGAATATATATTTAATTGATAAAACTGCTGGTGTAATTTTCTTTACCTACAGCTTGATGGAGATGGTTCAACAGTAATAAAAATAAACTGAACAATTCATGGAAAAATATTTTTAATTGTATTTAATGTGCGAGGCACAAATCTTAAATTATAATTGTTTTTAAATTAAAACAAAGAATAGGAAAACGCATATTTTAGTTAACTGTAGACTTATTTACATAGCACAAGGACATTCATCACCGTTGTCATGTTCCAAAAATAAAATAGTAAAATCAAGTGAATACAATTTTGCGGCAATTTGATTGACAGGAATTCGTTCGAGAAATTCAGCCGCGTCGCGTCGAATATTTTGACAATATGGAAATACCCAAATGTCAATCATCTGTCACAGTCAAAAATATTCTTTATTTAAATGTAAATTTCATGCGACGAATTGTAATTAGAATGGTTACATTGTAACAAGTTAACAGATAATAAGTTTGGTTCTGCTAATTAGTTACAGTTTAGATGCTTTACAGTTATGGAACTATACAAGGGCGTTGCCTGCCGATAATCATGGGGATAACACAAAAAAAAACTTTAATTTTTATTCCAAAGCGAATACTAATCAAAACTGGTGTATAATTCTTAGGGCCTGTCCCACCAAATTGTAAATAGTCTGATGACAATACAACGTGTATAATATGTGATGGAAATATCGGATTTTGTTCCCATATCTGACAGTGACGTAATTTTAAACCTATCTGAGCCTCTATCACTCAGTGGTGGGATATGCCTTTAGTATTTCATAGTTGCATACATTCAGCTCTACTCGATGACGCCCATGGAAAATTACGTACTTTACGACTGCCGAAATTCTCTTACTTAAACGTATTGTCATCCCGCTTATTCTAGAAAAATCTGAGATATCAATATGCAGTTGTACCACGTATAACGGACGACAAACATGTGCTACGCCTAATGTGACCGGTAATATTGATTATTTGTGTTTTTTTAATATTTTTAGTTCGAACAACTTACTGCTAACTTGAAATTATATAAAACACTTAAAGCTATCAGATTCTCTGTAAGTACACATTATTAAGTACCTAATTTTTGAACCTCTTTCCGGAAAAAGGATATTGATATTTGTTAAGAAAGATAACTTGAAGTTATACCCGTCCATGTTTGTGCAAAACTTTAAGGGATCACAAGAAACTTTTAGAATATACGACTTCAACTTAACTATTCCATTTTAGTTTATAGTTGGGTATATGGTTGATCATTTCCGGCTTGCGACTACCCACACCGTTTTATGTTTCAATCTGTAATTGTAAACTTTGCCTTTAATCAAAGTACATTTTTGGCAAATTCAATTCAAGTTCAGATTCTTTTTAAACTTTATACTAATGTTCTTGTATAAAAACGAGGTAAATGTTGAAGTTAATAATATATGTTCATATTTAAACATTTAAACGAGCAGTTAAATAGCAATAAATGAGATTCATAGTTGTTCCCTTAGTTGTCTGGTTCTTGTAGATTAGAACGATACGATTTCCATGTCAATGTCTTCGATGACGTCGACGATTAATGGATCTTGGACTTACGCTAATTCCCTGTTCGATTGATGAGAAACGTAATGCACTAGGGGACAAAATCGATTGCGATGAATCATATAAGTCTTATTGAGTTATTGTAACAGACATTAAATGGTACAACTTTAGTAGTGCTACGATAAATAGTGAAATACAGTGCATCGTACTAGAATACATTATATTATTGTTCAACTGTGGTCAAAGTTTACTAACTGCCGCAGTCAGAATATGAGCGCGCGCACCACAGCTTTGACTAAACTGTCACACAACTGTTTAGTCGCGCTTTGATTCCTATGAGCTTATATGGAGGTGTGCACACTACTCGATTTTTAGTTGGTCAACTATTTCAATTGGCTGCGAAACAATCGACAATCGCACAATAGGTTCAATGCTCTAAGGGTTATTAAGAGTACATACGCGTAGAAAACGGTACGTTGTAGTCTCTCTAATTATGAAACATAAATGTCATGTAAAATTACGTAATACTAAAAGTAAAATATATTGTAATAATATTTCTATTCTGAAAGTATATTTTGCAAAACTCTACATCGTCATCAAGGTTGCCTTTGTTCCTACGTCATTTGTATCGGTTTCCTCGCCCGGGGCTCTGTCTCGACCCTTGTGCTACACGGCTACGGGTAATTCTCTGCCAAATTATAATTTCGTGAATATTATATGGTACAACACAAATGTAAGAGAGTCAGGCAAAAAAATTCCTTCATACTTATCAAGTTATGATGAGAATGTTTTACAATGTTGGTCCTTCAAGCCGGATTAGTTATATTGATTTTTGTCTTATTTTTGATTAAAAACTATCATGCACGTCTGAAATTATTCACATTTTTAGCCATTTTTTTAGGAAAACGAAGTCTCTCTATTAAATATGCGTTATTAACCTTTTTTGGAAGACGACGAGAAATTACCTAAAGTCATTACCAATATCGTCTAGACGTTAACTACTCCGCAATCAAACATCTAAATACCTCAATAGAATTAATGTTAACTGCTTTGTAACTACGGGCTATAAACTTGTGGCTTGTAAAATTGGTTACATCAAATATCGGCTGGGGCAATGTACTCAGGATTTATTACATTTAATACTGGACTGTAAACTTAGATATAACGACAAACAGTATTCATAGACATTTGTAAATTAATGTCGATCCCTCAGCTGAGTCTAGAGACTTTGAATAGAAATCACATAAATCAAAGATTAATCAAATTTCGAAATTTCTATGTAGAAATGATAATCTATATCTATACTAACATAATAAAGCGTAAACACACGCTACTTAGTGGCGTAAGATGTCAGCAATCACAGCATATTTTTAAATAATTCTTTTTTTAATAAAAAAAGCCTACACTTACGACACGCTTTAGGCTATATATTTTCGCGCTATTAAACTTAGGGCGTAATTATTTGGAAAAAAAACTTCATATGGGAAAGGGACCATAGACTACAAGCTGGTAGCATTAAGGAAGCAAGGTTCTTAAGGTAACGGTAATTTTGACATTTGCAATTTAGAATTTGACAAATGACAACAATATAAGAAAGTTTTTATAATTTAATGCGGATGAAGCCGCAGGGAACAGCTAATTATATGAATGAAGAATGTTTCCAAAGCTCTTACAGTAAACGATAACACGTTAAGAGCACCACATATTTGCCAAGAAATTAAAACATATGTGTGAAGTCAAGGAATCCATCCTAGGCTAGTGTGGTTGACTAAGGCCAAATCTCACTTAACTGGGCGTGGGATCAAGACCCTCGGTAGGGACGTAGGACATTCATATGATGGATTAAATGTATAAAGTATTTGTTCTATTCAGACATTTACCATAACTACTTCAATTTGAAGTTAAACACAATTTTAAAACACTATAAAAGTCTTATTAAACTTCCTGTCAAGTAACAAACAATGCTCTTAAGAAACAAACACATGTTTATTGCTTTCAAGTTCCCACTTGAAGCGGAGTGTTGTTGGAACAGTGCTAATATACGATTAATTTCCAACTGTTAAATTGCTTCCGCCTCCACAATTCAACAGCAAATAGCATTCGTGTTGCAGTAATTTTACATCGCTGTCATTTGCACGCTGGATTAGCTAAATTAGTTTGTAATACGTAAAATACAGAATATAACACTGTAAATATATATATATAACGAGGCGAAATTATTGATACTTTTTGAACGATTAAAGTAACTGGCAACTAATAATTTTGACTACTGGCTGAATGTGCATCGTGCATATAGATGTCAAGCGGCGATCTAATGACAGATGACAGTTGTCTTTGAATGGTGGAATGATGCGTTTTGTTATTATAAAATCAATTGGTTAATCTCTGTGAATGTTTGCAATTCTCTGTGAGTGTGTTGTGAAGTTATCAATTAAGATGGTGGTCAACTAAGAATAGTGTTTCTAATGTTACGCGATTGTTATTTCATTATCTCCGACATACGCACGCCCACAATGGAAGATCGTTACCGTGTACATAATCTACCATCGGAATTGAATTCTACAAACCGCTCCTCTCTCCGACATATAAAAAGTTTATATTTTGATACAAAGAACTTGTAGTATTTGTAATCCTAACTTTCGTCGTCGTGCAATTAAAAAAAGTAAGTAGACTATGTGTTCTTCCAGACTATGCTGTACATGTGTGCCAAATTTCATCGACATTCGTTATTGTTTAGGCTATAAACTCAAACAATCCATTCATCCATCTATACTTTCGCTTTTATATCGCTAATATTAGTAAATAATCATAACTTCGAATCCATCCCGGCTGCGCCCGGGTAGGAAAGAACATACGTCTCATATGATTTCTGTTATCCATACTTTGATGCAAAATAAAGCCTATGTTACTCAGTGGTATTGTAGTTGAGTGTTTTTAACGGAAATAATTTTCTAAATCGGTTTAGTAGCTACGGAGCCTAATGAATCCAAATAAATCTTTCCCCTTTATAATTTAAGTAGATATTTATAAAATATTATAGACATGACTAAAACTATAGTAACTATAGTTTACAAATTAGCCTAATGAATTCTAGTTATTTTCTCTTTAAAAAGCAACAAACTTATTAAATGAAACCTTCTCTACGATTTATGAATTTCCAAACTAAGTAAGAAAGCTGATGCACAAAATGTATTCAATCTATTTTCAAGACATGTCGCAGTTCAATGACGTCTAGACGTCGTATTTCATCAGAAAGTTGCAATCTCCTCAAAAATATTTAAAGGAAAATAATTGTATGGAAGTGATCACTTGATTCGATGCGTGAAATAAATTTAAGATTATTTAATTACTATTTTGTTGTTACTTAATTAATTAAAAAAATTAAAATTATCTCTATATTAGTTTCCGTCTATGACTCTGTCCGCGTTGAATTAAAAAAAAAGCAAGTAACCTAAGTGTTCTTCCAGACTATGTTCTACATCTATGCCGGATCTCATAGAGATCCATTCAGCCATTTAGGCTACAAACTCTAAGAAACATCCATCTATCGAAACTTTCGCATTTATAATATGCATATACTAATACTCACATTTTAAAGTAGGGTATACAATTTAAAAATGTAAACCATAACAGAAAAGTTTAATTAATACAATTAATATTTTTGTTTCATCCTTATACTTTAAAAACTGTCTCAGAAAACATAATTAAACTTTATTAAGTCAAGTCCGAAATAAATTTCATCGTAATAAGCGAGGAAAGGCTGGACGTGCCAGCCATTGTGCCGACCTGAGGGCAAGTAATTAAAATATCCGACCTTGTAACCCGCACACCGACAACCGCCCGCCCATCCTAAACACAGTTTAACATTTTGCCTAAAAGAATATTTATAAACCTATACGTAAATTGATGCTGTCATATTTACGTATCATACTAATATTATAAATGCGAAATTTTAGATGGAGGGATGGCTACTCACTTTTTTTTTTTTCATTCCACGCAGACGGAGTCGCGGGCGAAAGCTAGTTATCTCATAAATTTAATCTATACTATTATAATAAAGCGTAAACACACATCTATTATATTTTTGAATATTTTTTTTTTTATTAAAAGCCCTACACTTACGAGTACGTCACGCTTTAGGCTATATATTTTCACGCCATCAAACTTAGGGTATAAATATTTTGGATTAAAACCCTAATGTGGGAAAGAGACTATAAGTTGCTGCCAACATCAAGAAAGCAAGATTGCCATGGTTTGACATCATGTAATGTCATTTTGACATTTGCAATTGATAATTTGACAAATGTGAGCAATAAAGTGAAATTTTTAAAATTCTATACGGAACAGCTAGTATGGTATAAAAATAGAGGATAGTCTGGAAGAACACATAGTCTACTCGCTTTTGTTTTTTTTAATTCCACGCGGACGGAGTCGCGGGCAAAAGCTAGTTCATAAATTTAATTAACAAATTCAATGTTATTATTATTATAATTGAAACGACCAAAACCATTTTTTTCGTTATCGAAGAGGATCGAAAAGCTCATTCGTCAACTTTTCTTAGCGATGATTTTTTTTTCAAAGTGTTATATTTAATATAGCCAAAGTCATTGCTAGTACAGGTAATAAAGCGTACATTAGAATATCTACGGGGAATTAGTACTTTACAAACCGTTAAAGATGTCTAGACATCATTCTTGCAAGATAAGGAATGTCTAGAAATCGACATCATACAAAAATGAAATTAGGTCTTTGCCGTTTTATTTGTTATATGTTATTAAAACACGAGCTATCGCCAGCAAACTTCGTTAGCGCCATTTTGACAGCGCGAAATTAAAAAAAGTATTTATAATATACCTATCCATGTCATCTACCTTCCAGTGAAAGTCCCGTCGAAATCGGCCCAGCCGTTTCAGAGACTACCCGGAACAAACGCGACTTGCGGACAGACAGACAAAAAAAAATGCGATTTTCGTTATCAGCAACGCAAATACAACATCTTCCCGAAATCTGGAATTTTTCTTTTGATTACTACAAACAGACACTCCAATTTTATTACATGTATAGATTAAAAATATACTCATAAATATACGATCTATACATTAAAACATTATAGAAATAATACAGATGTATTGTTATTGAAAACAATAATTTTCATACGAATGATATACGAAAGCTGTTCTCCGATTTGTTATTTTAACAGTCATATATTTTACCTACACTTCGGTAATGGAGCGATATAGTGAAACGTAAATAAATCCTTTTATATATTAGGTTCATATAACAAGAAAAAGAAAAATACTTCAAAGATAGTAATATATAATTTCTAGATAACATTAGCATGATTATGTTATTGATAGATTTACAAAACATTTGTAAGACGCCACTGCAAGCATCAAGGTGGTAATATAAGTTCTGCTTCGGAACCGCTCTACAAGCGTTAACTAAAATAATAACGAGATTTCATTGAGCGTATACGCGCTTAAGACAAGCTTACAATAGAAAACCTATTAAAGATAACCGTTTCTACTAACAGAGACATGAAGCTATAATTTTTAAACTAAACTAATATTTAATTTTGTGAAAAGAATTTGGTAAGCCTAATTGATCTTCCAGATTATATTCTACACTAGCTGTTGCCCGCGACTTCGTGCACGCAATATTAAGATAAAAAAAGTAGCCTATAATATGTCAGCTACCCTTCAGTGAAAGTCCCGTCGAAATCGGCCCAGCCGTTTCGGAGATTACCTAGAACAAACGCGGCTTGCGGACAGACAGGCAGACAAAAAAAAATTAAACGCGTTATCAGCAACGCGAATACATCATCTTCCCGAAATGATATTACAAACAGACACTACAATTTTATTATATGTATTATATACATATATATTATGTATGTATATACCACAATTTTATTATAATTTTATTATATGGCATTCATCGAGAGCTCAATTTTCTTTGCGTTTTTGTACGTTTTTGTATCATATTTATTAACTTTAAACTAATATTTTTAGATAGAATATAAGATTATCAAAGTTGCAACTTTATTCAAAGACACTAAGGAGATAAGCTAAAGTCGTTTACTTCTAGACTGTTATGACGCCAAGTTGCGAGACAGTGCGGCGGTGAATTGAATTAAAAACTACTCCGCCAACGTGCATTCCACTATCATTATAAATGAAGCTAACTTTAACCACTTGAAAATTTTCATTAATAACCTAATGCTTTTCTTAAGTATTTAGAGTGGGCACACCTTTGACTAAACAATCGCACAACTGTTGTGCGATTGTCAATTGTTTCGCAGCCCATTGTTGATTTGAAGAACTAAAAATCAAGTAATGTGCGCACCTCCATATAAGCTCATAGTAATCAAAGCGACACTCAACAGTTGTGCGATAGTATAGTCAAAGGTGTGCGCGCGCTCTTAAAGTTAAAAGCTTCAATAAATTTATTGTAGCTTTTCTAAGCACATTTGACCAAATGTACTCAGAAAATGACGTTTTACTTTTATTTAAGTGTTTAGTTTAAGTTGACGTCGATCGTGATTTTTAAATTGTACTAATGTAAGGCATCGTATTCAAAATTAAACGATTTTATGTAAATGAGTAGAAAGTATAAGTAATCATCGATACGAAATATTTAATTTAACGAGAAAACTGAAGTAGATGAAAGGACGAATTATTATATTTGACTTTATAAACCTCTTACAGGTTGGCAGCGTCCAATTAATTTGCGGTTATCTAACAACCTTCTCGCGGAATTATCATAAAAGAGAAATTTGTTATAATTAAATCATAGCCATGCATATTAAATATATTAAATTGTTATTTGAAAACTTCGGTATATTCTTAAATAGTTATGGAAATCAATATTTTATTTATACTATACTATAATATAATAAAGCGTAAACACACACTTCTTTGTTGCCTAAGATGTCAGCAATTACAGCATATTTTTAAATAATTCTTTTTTTTAATAAAAACCCCTACACTTACGTCATGTGTATATATTTTCACGCCATTAAACTTAGGGGGTAAATATTTTGGATAAAAACCCTAATGTGGGAAAGAGACCATAAGTTGCTGCCAACATCAAGAAAGAAATATTGCTAAGGTCTGTCATGTCATTTTGACATTTGCTATTGATAATTTGACAAATGTAAACAATAAAATAAAGTTTTTATAATTTCACGCGGATGAATCCGCACGCGAACAGCTACTTTTAAAATAAAAAGAAGTTAAGGATGAAAGGTCCGCTATTCACAGCCCGCTTTGTAAAGAAAGCCATGCACAGACAAAGATCGAGTCCTGCACATATACATCTAGATAACGTAACTAAACAAATGAGCTTTTGTTTTATTACAAAAAAATATTATCTTGTAACGCGTTTGAATTGAATTTCACCTCATATTACGAATAAGGTGCTTGTACCTTTGTTCATCAAATATGTAGAGTAAATAAAGAACTTCGTGTATTCGCAGGGCCTTAGTGAAATTTATGTGACAGCGGTTACATTCGGTATCAATGTTTCGGGATCCGATGTCGACGGTGACATGTTTATGTGACAAAATGTCAAGGGCGTCTAACTTAATATTAAACTGGCAAGGTTGATGATTGAAAAATACGTACTTTTATTATCGAAAAAAACATGATTAAATATTTGAAGTTCTTAATTTGAAAATGCTATAATCATACTAATATTATAAATGCGAAATTTTAAATGGTTGGATGGCTGTTTGTTAGAGTTTCTAGTCTAAACTGCTGAACGGATATCGATGAAATTTGGCATAGATTTAAAGGATAGTCTGGATGAACACATTACTTACTTACTTTTTTTTAATTCCACGCAGACGGAGTCGCCGGCGAAAGCTAGCGAAAGTATTTTTTTTCTGTCTGAACATGCGTATGATACGCACTTGAATCTTTTGTCTTATTTACTATTTTGATTATAAAATTATTTTCTTTGTGTAGTTGACATAAAATACACGACATGTACTAGAATAATATTCTTTTCTTCTTCTCGTTCTCATTTTCAAGTGCCTTCTCGGAAGTGTCGACTATCTGCATCCACGAAGCTGTCCTCGGCATGTCTCATAGATGTCGAGTCCCATAATTGTTTGGACTTGGTAAAACCAGCGAGTTGGTGATTACTCTCTCTCCTTTTTTTACCTTCGATTTTACCATCCTTCAGATAGTATTAAAATATATTTCCTTTACTACTTTAATTTATAGATCAAAGTAAACAAACAACTGCAGTTAAATATCTTTTCTTTCAAATCAATTTATTCCACTCTTAGTTTAATTTTAACTTACATGTGATTACTGATAGCTACAGATGTGGAACTGGAGTAATACAGAGCATATTTCAGTTCAAATTCAATTGTACGAAACAATGGAGCCCGACCGCCACCATTGCCAACGAATTGTACTGTACACTGTGCCCTGACCACTGTGAAATACGCCGAATGCAAAGCCAAAATTTGGCAAAGAGTAGAGATGCAATAAATTTAAAAAGAAGGATTTATATTATTTCACTTTTAACTTTAAAGGAGCTGTCTCGTCGAATGTTTTAGAAATGAAATTACTCGGATATTAGAGAAAGTTAGAGAGTAGCCCCAGTGGTAGAGAAGGTAAGGAGTAAAAGGTTAGCATGGTATGGGTTTGTTATGAGGAGGGATGAATCGCATATTACAAGGAGAACGTTAGTTATGAGTGTGGAGGTACACCGGTAGAGGTAGACCTAGAAAGAGATGGATGGATTGCGTGAAAGGTGACATGATTAAAAAGGGAGTGATGACTAAGATGACATATGATAGAGTTATTTGGAGGACAAAAACCGACCCTGCGGGAGTAGAATAAGAAGGGTGATAATGATTATTGTAAAAATACTTAATAAACTATAACTTTCTTTGATCTACTTATTATAAATACAAATCATTAGCGAGTTGTGCAACTAATAATCACAGCAAAGTCTACATCAGATTAATTAGTGAAACGCAAGCGTAATATATTTAGAGAAGCGAACGCTTTTCATACAATCCGATAATTGGATGCGATACGATGCCTGCGCACGGTCCGCGGACTCAATTCTATTTACGTTGCAAATTCAAAGCCAATAAATCGCAGTTAAACATCATGCGCCGCTATGAACAAAAAAACAACCTATAATATTAGAGTCGGAATTTTTGGGTTGCACTCGTCATTTGTTTTAATTTGTTAAATCCACACTTACGAATAACAATTAATAAATAAAAGATAACGGCAATATATTTTATCTTTAAATAATTGGACGAACCCTGTTTTAACCACACGTATATAATTTATTTTGATTTTTAAAAAGTAAGTATGTAAGTCGAATTTAATAGAAATTATAACAAACAACTATAGACTATACAAACTTTGGTATAGTCTCTACATTTGGCTTAAAGATGACATTAAAATTTAATTCTCATATTATTCTGCATGTAATCTTCCTTGGCAATAGTATAGCTAATCGTCATGCTGAAAATAAACTGTAAATAACGTTATAACTGTTTTTATGTAGTTTCATAGAAATTATTGTCTAGGCAATTAGCTTTACACATTTCTGGCGCCGTGTTAATTATATCGACTCAATAAACAACGTAACAGAGTTAATTTGTATACGTTTTACTTCACAAAATGAAGTTGTAATGGCTGATATGTTTATTAATCCGTCACGATTTTACGACGAAAGAAACCAGACCGATTTGCCCGCGCGCCGCCGCTCGCCGCGCCCTCTATAAACACCAAACAATTGTTTTTCACTTCCAAAGAATCCGTGACTGGGAACGTAAATCTTACGACCGACACTTTAATTGAAATGTAACACTGAATTAATTGTTCGAAAACCTTTTTTCCTTTGGTTAAAAAAGGAATACAATTTCGATTTATATTTAAAAATTAAATACAAACGTACTTATGTCATTTGTATTCTTTACAGATATTAGGGTATATCGTGTTGGCATAAATATTTATTGCAATACTCTTTATATTATAATAATAAAAATAATCTTTGTGGTTTGAATATATTATAATCTCACGCGTGGGAATTATTATGAATTTTAAAACTATAACAAACTGAAAATCACAACGTTATTAATTACTTTAGAACTAAAAACTTCATAAATATTATCACAATCTTTTTATAATTAACTAAATTACTTTTATATAATACATTTTCTGCAATCAAGTTTTTAGTAACTAAGTTTACATGCTTTTCAAAGACGAAAACTGCAGTAAATTTTGTAGGAAAATATTTAATATCTGCGGCGAATCTAGTTAGTATAATTACGTTGAGTTACGCCTCTGGGTGAATTAACGAAGGGAATATTGTCGACAGAAAACCGCCGCGTCGATAACAAACCCAGATTAATAAGTAAACACTACTATGCGTTTTTGAAGATCTTTTTCACCAGAAATATTAATAATTTCGATCATAAACCCTTCCTAACTCATTTATTGCCTATAATATGGTCGAAAAATATGAGTTAATTCATCTCATCTCTTGATTTACCTACTAGACAGCCAAACCCACTTGAAAATGATGAAGTTAAAGAAAATTCATATTATCTAAGTATAGATAAATCAAATGTCCTCGTGTTAAAAAGTGTACAAATAACAAGTGAAACATATTTAACTAGATATAGCAAAGAAAAGATTTGTTTTTTACCTTAGAAGTTTCTCCATTTTCACCAACGCTCAATGTAACAGAAATTAAGTGTGTACAAATTTCTATCAACTTTTAATTCAGGGAATGCAATAGCATCGTTACATTCGTAATAAATACGGACATAAACGAAACAAGTTGCTAAATTGGGACGAGCTTCGACGCAATCTAATTCAAATCCCTCGCCACTCGCCGCTCGCCTGCCGCTCGTCATTAAAAGACACAATTTGCACCGCTTTTTTTGTACTCCTTGTACAGTGCTGTCCAAACTTTACAGCAGCTCGAAATTCGTACAAGACACTACGAACATAACTAACCTGTACTATTCTCGACTACATAACTACTAACATCAGATCGTGGTCAAGCGCTAGTTTATTTATCTTACAACTACAACAAATGTTTAGATGGATGAAAGTTGATTACTATGTATATCCAACACGGCTTAACAGATTTCGATGTATTCGATTACATAGAGGCTTAGTGTTTTCTTATTTCACTCGGACGAAGTCGTGGGCAATAGCTTTAGTTTTAAATAATTTTCTGCGCATTCGGGCGCAATCCGGAGACCTATGCACACTCCTACACCTTCCGTGAGCCCGACTGGCACCTACCCGAGCTGCCATAAAGTTTGAATGTTGTAATACGTCGGGTGGAATTAATGTTTGATTATTCTGTCGACATTACTGGCGCCGATCACATCAATTCAAGTCGGAAATCGGTATTGACGCCATCTCTTAATAAAATGTTAATGTTTTGAATAATCAAAGGTTTACGTATACGATAAACATGTTTTATTTCTTCATCCAAGTTTCCTTTAATATCAGGAAAAAATAAATCTTCACTTTGGGTTTTGTTGATTTTGTTCCGGTTGATAAAAGACTATTAAAATTGTCCATTCTCTATATAGATTTAAATCCATAAATGGGTATTTAATTATTAGACAAATCTTACAATACCCAGTTTAAAAAAAAATCGGGTCTCGTGTGCTTTGTAGCCTAATTTCCAATATAAAAGTGTTATAAAAAGCCCGCCCTAAAATGCGGTTACGGAACGACTTCAAAAACATTACATCAATTCTCGAATGTTCCACATTCAATGTTTCGGGAACTTCGTGTTTATAAGTAATTCTCATATTTTTATACAATTTTTTACTTTATACAGTAGACATAAAGTCTTAATTTATTTCAAAACTTATGAAACTTGATCACAAAACATAATGGCAAATTATAAAAGTCAGTAATATTGGGTTATGTAAGTAGCCAACATTGACTTACAACTTTACCTTTTTGACGTACAGAGGTCATTTACCCAAGTTATTAGGGCCCACCTGTTGTTTCCTGGCCTGAGTCCAAGTTTAACTATCAACCATTGAGTCTTGATCCATTCATACACACGCCGAAACTACTTAAATCAATTTATGAGACGTCAAATACACAGAGGTGTGTAAAAACAGGTGCGGACTATGAATTGAGCATACAGTGTAGTGTGTGCTCTATTCATAGTCAAACTTTGATGATTAGTTGGTTTTTGTCTTAAAGTTCTACTCGAGATAGTTAATACATATACTAGCTTTCGCCCGCGACTATAATCTACATCTATACCAAATTACATCGAAATCCGTTCAGCCGTTTAGGATACAAACTCTAACAAACATCCATACATCTATCCATCCAACCATCTAAACTTTCGCATTTATAATATTAGTATGATTAGTATGAAGTATGATGTGTTAAATAACAATAGTAATGTTTAATAGCATTATGACGGCCGGATACTGAAACGAATTTTACACAATTTTCATCGTAAGCGTCGCTTACAATCTGCAGACGTCAAACCTTAAATGGAATTTGAACTAAAACATGGCTTTATCATATAAGACGATGTTAGATATTTAAATATAGCGTTCCAGTATTCGTAAGTTTTATGTCAAGTTTTATCTACCATTCGGTCTATAAACTTAGAACTCTACATCCCACGCATGAGAAACTTACTAAAAAGTAATGGTAACTACGCCTTACAGTCTAAAGTTTTCTTTTAACGACCACAATAGACTTTTCAGTTTTATAAAAGAACACGACAATATTATTTGCTGCAAAGTTTTGCTAATAATGCTCATGAATATTACATACATGAACGGGTATTTATGACCATTTATTCACCCTTAACACCTTTGAAATAATGATTAGAAGCGCGCGTACACCTTTGACTAAGCTATCGCACAACCGATTAGTCGCGCTTTGATTCCTATAAGTTTGTATGGAGGTGCGCACACTATTCGATTTTTAGTTGTGTAAACAGTTGAATTTGCTACAAAACAATGGACAATCGCACAACTGTTATGCGATAGTGTAGTCAAAGGTGTTCTCTTAAATTTGCAGTAAAATATTCAGCTTCAAATCGCAGGAAAGCAATTTACAAGGCAACAATTGCATTGATTTATAAGGCGATTTTCTGCACGCCAGCGCCACCGTCTATTGTCCAAAGTCTGCCTCATTTAAAATTCCAAATCAATATTCGGTACAAAGCGAAAGCTTTTATTCAGACGCATTTTAAAATGTAGTAAATGTTGAAAGATTATTTTAATTCCAGCAATAGTGACGGATAAATTCAGTTTTCCGAACAACTGTTCTATACTTAAATAATCTTCTTTTTGTTTTCTATACTATTATAATAAAGCGTAAACACACACTTCTTTGTTGCCTAAGATGTCAGCAATTACAGCATATTTTTGAATAATTCTTTTTTTAATAAAAAGCCCTACACTTACGTCACGCTTTAGGCTATATATTTTCACGCCATTAAACTTAGGGGGTAAATATTTTGGATAAAATCCCTAATGTGGGAAAGAGACCATAAGTTGTTGCCAACATCAAGAAAGTAAGATTGCCAAGGTTTGTCATATAATGTCATGTCATTTTGACATTTGCTATTGATAATTTGACAAATGTAAACAATAAAATAAAATTTTTATAATTTCATGCGGATGAAGCCGCACGGGAACAGCTAGTCATATAATATTTTCGAATCTTTGAAGCGCGCACCTTTGACTAAACTATCGCACAACTGTTTAGTCGCGATTTGATTCCTATTATGATATACTGAGGTGCGCACACTACTCGATTTTAATTGTGCAACTAAACAGTTGAATTTGCTGCGAAACAATCGACAATCGCACAACTGTTGTGCGATAGTTTAGTCAAAAGTTTGCGCACACCTCACTGTATTACCTAAATTTAAGTGTTAAACTTAAACCAAATGACTTTATAAAAAGGAATATAAATAGGAATGACATTTGGAAAAGATTTTATATAAATTTCCAAGCTGTAATAACAAAATTAAATTAGTTACAAAGTACAAAGCCTATTAGTTAGTATAGTAGTCTTTGCTGAAAGATGTATAACGTTTTATATTTGAACTTTAACCTTTAATCGCATATGAAGATGGTTGAGTTAAATAACTGGTCGAGCGTGAAAAGCTGTTTCGTTGCACGCCAGCCGCCCGGTGCCACGTGACGGGACCTCGACGTGACTGCGACGTGATAGCGTTTAGAGACGTGATCGGCATCACGTTGTTACGTTCCTTATTTAATAAAAACGCTTTCGATACTCACACCGACAGTAATATGCAGATATTTTACATCTTTGGAAAAGCTAAGTGCAGTTGCCAATAACTTTTCATAAAAAATATACTGCCTTTCTGCCACACAAAGAGTAGTTCACTAATCACTAAGTCCCTTAAGGAGAATATTTTGATTCTGGGTGCATTCATTATGTTTAATTAAGATGCATAAGTTACTTTCTATATTACTTGTGTATTCTAAGTTTGTTTCGAAGACACTGATATACGTTGCATATTATATAGGTTTATTCATATGAAAAATATGTTACGTGTAAAGAAAGGGTCAAGAAAATAAATGTACACAACCCTTGTTGGAGCAAGCAGTATCTCACATTACCTTAATGCTGGCTACATAGTTTATGTGATAGCGAATTGCTTAGGGCTACGGTGAAAATCTATGTTATCTCATTGTAGACCTTATAACGTGGATTTACACAGCGGAAATATGTACAAAAACATATAGCCATGCCATATAAAAAAAAAGAAAATTTTTGAGTCGGCAATAGTTATAAACAGTGTTGGCCATATGGTTTGGGCAACCTGGACTATTGGCAGAAAAAAGCTCCGTCAGTCAAAAAGGTCAATTGTACCGCTAAAAACGGTACTGGAAACAAAACAACATTTATGATACCAATTGGTTATTAGTCATAGTAATGGAATAATGAAAAAAGTTAAGATATTTAGGGCCTGTCCCACCACTGACTGATACAGACTCAGATAGCTTAAAAGTGAGGTCACTGTCAGATAGAGTATACAAATCCGATACTTCTATCTCACATTTTATACGTTGGGTTGTTATCTGAATATTTACAAGAATTGTGGGACAGACCCTTAACTAAAAATACTGGTGGGAAACCTAGAAAATATCGCTTCTTTGTGCAACACATAACTAGTTATAACTTAGAAGGTTCTTTACCTAAAAGGTTATAACTATTAAACTTTGTTAATTAGTTTATAAGCGAGTCTTGTTTCTTGGCAGTTTGTTTCCGCTATCAAAGTTTACTTGCAAATATGTTCATATTTTTAATGACTGTTACATAACTGAAGCTTCACGAATTAATTTATCAATTTCGGCGGGGTTAAATTATAAAATATAGCCTATGTTACTCACTGATAACGTAGCTTTTTATGATGTAATCGGCCAAGTAGTTTTTGAGTTATTTCAATACACAAACATACAAATCTTTCCTCTTTATAATATTAGTATAGATATAGATAAATAAAATACTTTGTTTGAAAAAAATCTCATATTTTGTTAGTATAAAGCTTTACGATTGCCCTTCGAAAGAAATGCTAAGAGACACATTATTAGTCTTTCGGCCGAATTTTAGTCCCTTTCCCTTTCCACCCTTTTCTTAAGTGGAAAGGATGGGAATGAAAAGTGGATTTGACGGTGGAGGAAACGCATAGGATGGGGAAATGTCCTCTTTATGTGCGTCTCCTCCTCCTTCAATTAAGGGTAGGCAACGCATCTGCAATTGCGGATGTTTCTGGGCAGCGGTTGCTTTCCATTTCGATGGATTCAGGTGGCCGCTTGCTCGTTTGCCACCTTATATTATATAAAAAAAATCCTTTTAAGTTTTCCATACTAAAACACTAGCGGGACCAATTAATTTGATTGGAGTCAAAGTGATTACTGATAAAAAAAATCGTGACACAGTTCGTTATCTCCACGCTTAGAATACATCGCTAATGCGGGAGACGGTATCGTATAAAATCAACAATAACTTTATTACTTCGGTTCACGGAGATTTTTCGTTCGGTACGAATCAACGGCACCTTGCCAGTGTCGAGATTGACGTCACCAAAAGCGAGACGAGGCCGCTGTAACGCACTTTGTTATGTACTCGCCCTAAAATTCGGAACGCATTTGTTTTGAAGCAATCATAAGCAGTAAAAAATTATCTTATATCTTACTCTTACTAATATTATAAATGCGAAATTGGATGGATGTTTGTTAGAGTTTGTAGTCTAAACGGCTGAACATTTCGATGAAATTTTGCATAGATGTAGAGCATACTCTGGAAGAACACATAGGCTGCTTTTGTTTATGTTTATTTGCTCGCAGAAGGTGTCGCGGGCGAAAGTTTGTAGTAAATAATTAAAGAAAAGTGCCCTTATCAATTTTTGTAAAGGTACAAAAGTAAGGATCTATTCTAAATCACTTCGTTTGCCGAAAAAATACTTAATGGCTTTATTCGTAAAAATTATGTTCATTTTGTGTAAAATTTGAGGAATCGTGGTAAATATTTGGCGAAGCGTCAAGCACTGAAATACATTATTTTTTATGCATCACCGCCTTGACCGATATCGTAAAATGAGAATAAATAAAGATATATTTGCATGTAAAGACAAATAAATCATACTTTAATATTATAAATGCGAAAGTTTAGATGGATGGATGGATGTTTGTTAGGGTTTGTAGCCTAAACGGCTGAACGGATTTCGATGAAATTTAGAGGATGCTGTGGAAGAACACATAGGCTACTCACTTTTGTTTCTTTTTTATTCCACGCAGACGTAGTCGCGGGCGAAAGCTAGTCTCATATAAATGTTCTCTTGTAATGTTGTCATACCAGTTAAATAATTCCAAAGAACTTAGAGTCATCCTAGAAAAGAATCTACTTGTAACAATTTGTACAATTTTATTCTTATGATGTTTTCGTTATTTGTTCACTTATATTGAAAAGAGCTCGATAAATATGTACAAAAAATCTCGATAGCAGTGACGTATGTAACAGTTACGTTTATTTGCGCGTAAACGAAAAAAACGTTACATAAATAACAGGATTCTGTTGGGAAAGAACTTGTAAATCAATGTCAATACACTCGACGTAATGCTTACGTAGTCCGACCTTGATCGACGGTATTGATAAATAGGTGTCATGTGATTTCATTAAACCTATTGACATGACTATCTGGATTATTCCCAACCGTCACCCCGTTCTGTCCCCACGTGAGAATAAAAAGTTTCATCCGTCCCACCTTTTAGTCCCACTATCACCAATAAGATGGAACCGTTATGAAATAAAATAAGTTCCAACCAGCCCTCGTCGCAAAAGGTGGGACGGATGGAACTCATATGTTCCCACGTGGGGACAGAGCGGGGTGACGGTTGGGAATAATCCGACTATCTAATATGTAGAGGCCCTATTTTAATGGCAAGAATCCTTTTAAAGGGTATGTGGAATTGACAGTGGAGTAGGCATAGGAAGGGGAAATATCCTCTTTATGTGCATCTCCTCCATCGATTGATGGTAGCCAACCAATCTGCTTTTGCGGCTGTCTATGGGCAGCGGATTATTCGCTTTTTCTTGTCATTTTAACAGTGGTAGAGCCCGCTTTAACATCTTCGCACGAATGGGTCGGCTCGCCCGGTGTAATACCACGACCACACAGAAGACTGGCGTGAAGTGGAGGCAATTCCGCGTTTCGTCTGATGAGTGTGGTGCCTAATTTTAGTCCCTTTCCCTTTCCCTTTCCACCCTTTTCTTAAAAGGAAGGGATAGGAAGGAAAAGTGGATTTGACGGTGGAGGAGACGCATAGGAAGGGGAAATATCCTCTTTATGTGCTTCTCCGCCTCCGTCAATTAAGGGTAAGCAACGCATCTGCAATTGCGGATGTTTATGGGCAGCGGTCGCTTTCCATTTCGGTGGATTCAGGTGGCCGCTTGCTCGTTTACCACCTTATATTATAAAAAAACAAAAATGTTGTCATAAAAAATGTTTAAGAATGGCAAAATATAAATTATATTTTGTACAATTTCTATGATGATCAACGATTTTCCTACTAAAGTGTGCGAATTATGTTTTACTGGAAAAATGTTCGGTATTTCAACTGAAATAAACCTAATTAAAGATAAACATTTGGTGTACCGTTTACATAAAGTATCCATTGTTGAAACACGCTTGTTTAATATTGATTGTTGACGTGTAACTTCCGAGCTTTAAAACAATTTTATTAAACGGACGCATCAATATGGTTGTCACTCCTTGATATTGAATATTTATTATCGTCTGCGAAAATTAAAAACCTATGAATCTATTCTAATGGCCTCACCATCGAACTTATCGTACTATTTAACGAGGAGACAGACCAATACAAATTAAAACAGAGCTATGATACAATGAGATCATTCTCTAGTCAGTTTATTAACAGCGTTTTTTTCGGGCTACCTAATTTTTTTATTGGTTCTTAATTGAACATAGGAATGACACAAAACGTAGATAATGAAAAAAATAAATCAATATATTGCAATAGATCTGTTTTTCTTTATTAATAAAAAAATCTCAAAGTGACAACCCTGTTTGTCACCTTGCCACTAAAATACAAACTCTGTAATCATTTGTCACTGTAAAGTGACAGAGTATTTCGCTAAGACGGATTCGCTTCATTATTTTCATAAATAATGACTTGTTTTTTGTGAGTAAATACAGCGCGAAACGAACACACTCGGTTCAGTGATTTGCATGGCTGTTAAATTAAATGATCATAGAGTTGACTACTTTTTATTGTAGTTTATTGTAACATTTATCGTACAAATTAAAATAGATTTCAGTCATAAATTGTTCAAGAGTTAGACATTATAGTTTTGTTGAAACGCCTAGTACCAAATATTTTTCTATTAACATATGCTTCTTCAACATTTGTGCGATTACAAGACTTTTAATATCGCTTTTTTACATTTAGCTCTGAATTTTGCTTGCAACTCCACAGTTGTTATTTGGTATTTTCTTGACAGTGTGTTCGCAACAGTTTGAACTATACTCTTAAATTGGAAGTACCTATTATTAAGGGGAAAATATTGTCAACTAATTTAAATTTATTCTACGCATAAATACAATAATGTACATCCTTCCTTCAAACATCCTTCTTTCAAATAAGCACGATCGAGTTTAAGGTAATTTGTAGATAGTAAAAAGGTTACGTAAAAAAGGATGTTTGATATACTTGACATGTTTGTGGAGTGGTCACTCGCGATACCTTCACCTGGAAACTGAATATTGTATTCAGTGTGCGTCACAACGCGCATCGGAGACTGTTCTCGAATAAATTTAAAAGCAATTTGATGCAAAACCTTGATGTGTTCCTGTTTAGTAAATAGGTAATATTCCTTTGTTGTTTTGAAAAGACTTACGCAAACGTATGACGTAACACAATGACCGACACCCTACCTTCAGAATTTCCCTGCCATTGTTTTTTTTCGTTTAAGTTCTTATGCTTTACTATGAGATAAACAACGGTTCATAATCTCGAGGGACCTACAGGTTGACGAGTGAACATACAGACGCGGCGAGAGAACGCCTAATGTTAGTAGATTCGATGACCATGGATATCCACAGTACCAGAAGAATTACAGATGCTTTTCCGGCCTTTAAAGAGGGATTACAACATTTGGTAATGCCGCTGAGGATAAATCATTTCACTACGAGGTTGTACGGAGTAAGAAGCTTCGAGAAAACACACATCACATCACGTGTTCATACAACGTGTATTGTTGTTCGTGTTGTTAGCGGTCGCGGCCTGCGTGCAAAACAAACGCAACACGCGTAAGATACGATCTCGAACATAGTCTGCATAAACAGGCGTCCTACAATAGCTAAAGGCCCGAAGCAACGACCTTACAGTGTTAATTCATAAGCTGATAGCGGTTTTCAAACTAAAAGTTGCATTTACCAACCTACAGAAAGTTGTACACGCTGTCGATTTCAATAAAATGTATATTTCTTGTTCTTCTGACTATGTTTTTGACGGATAAGTGCGTACATATTTTTTATAACTGAAGTGCTATAACATGTCTAAAGTTTCGTAAATGTGTAAAACACGCAGCTGACTGTACACTCAAAAAACTTAAGCATTCATACGAAACAACCATATTTAAATTCGTGTCGGCTCTTAATCTAGTCTCAATTGTGAACATCAATAAAAAACAGTCATCCGCTGTCAACTATAATTTGAGCCACATATAATTCCTTGACACGTGACAGTGAAACAAATAGTGATAACATCTAACAGTAACGAGCTCTTTAAGAGATGGTAAAAGGAACGCGCATAATAAGTATGTTCTGATGTCGCTGAGAGTACCTTGATATGCTATAAACAGGATATAATATTTGAGGCGAGGGACAATCTATTTAGGCAAGAACACGACCACATGTCACACGTCACATGTACCCCCTTGCATAAATATATTTTAACTTTTATATTAGACTAGCTGTTGCTCCCGACTTCGTCCGGATAAAATTTAACAATAATAAAAAATATAGCCTATGCTACTCACTGATAACGTAGCTTTTTAATAGTGAACGAATTTTGAATTCGGCCCAGTAGTTTTTGAGTTATTTCAATACAGACATAAATCGAAAAATATTTTTTTTCTATAATATTAGTATAGATCTGAAGAAAATCTCTACATCAGCATTAATGATCTCCATCATTAGATTAGATCTTGGAAAATGATATGATCAATGAAATATATATTTTTACGCTACTCTCTGTTTTTAATATGTCTATGGCAAATTGTAAAAGCTAAAATACATCACAAAATAACAATTTCAATTACATGATTAATATTTAAACATCGTTGTTTCGAGTTGGCGGGAAGTTGCGTCCTCTCATAAACTGTCTGTTATGATTTATTGTGTCCGCAATTGGGAATTTTACGTACAGCATATTTAAATAACATGAAAAACATACACAGGAAGTTAATAAATTAGTGAAAATATAATTAGCTAATATGATTACGTTGTTTTAAAAACCTGGTGGATTTTAGTTGGAGAATAACCCTGAAATCTTTCAGCACATAAACTGGAAAAAAAAATTCTTGCCTTTAAATTAAATTAGCAATTAATTAGTCATTTTTTTAGTTAAAACTAGTACTTGAAAGTGTCGGCACATATTTTAGTGTTATAAAATTAAAAATGAAGTTGACTAAACTATTACTACAATAAAAGAAATTATTTAACTTTAAAACAAAAGACTGGGAGAATATTAAACAACGACCCATTAACTTGAAATAGTCGAAAATCATTTGAAAAAGAACATCTGTTGAAAGCGATAAAACAGTATGAAAATGTTACTAAAACTACTGTAGAAAATTAAACTGAAATTGCAGTGGGTGATAAAAGCAGACGCTGGTTGTAAACTTTCAATTCGTTAAATTTGTGAATTTAAATTTCTGAGAACTAATTAAATATTTTATTCTATACTTTTTATCAGTCAACGTTTTTTTAAAAGCAACGAAGTGTAGTATCGCCTATAAAATTTTAAGGTTTGCTCAGGCATTTCCTCGGTTACCATCACTATAGTTTTACACATCATATGAATTAACTAACAAATATAATAAACATTTAGAGCATGCGGACACCTTTGTCTAAGCTATCTCACAACTGTTTAGTCTCGCTTTGATTCCTATGAGCTTATATGGAGGTGTGCACACTACTCGATTTTTAGTTGTGCAACTAAACAGTTGAATTGGCTGCGAAACAATCGACAATCGCACATCAGTTGTGCGCTAGTTTAGTCAAAGGTGCGCCAGCTATAAGGGTAAGACGATTTTACAATTTTTGGTTGAAAAAACTCACGCCACAGTATGAACGAGATGGATGAATAAAATCTTACGAATAGCTTACGTTTAGATTGTCGTCAATACATGTCGGAAGTTACATCACAATCCGCTAAACGAATGCCCTGTTTTGGTCCATCAAATGCATCGTAAAGACGCACGTCATTCGCGTGATGACGCAAAGCGTGTTACGAATTATTGACTTCGATATACATCTTTCATTTTACTACAAGATGTATGAAATAATCTGATTTTCAACGGACATATTTATAATGTTAAAGCGACTGGACTGAATTAATTTTATTAAGCTTTCTTGACGATTAAATGTAGTTTAGATTCGATAAACGTAATTACTCGTTGATCTTCTGAAAAAAATGAGCTTAGAATCCAAATATTCGAATTAATAATTGACCGAAACTCGACTAAAACAATGTTTTTTTTTTAAATAGTTTTATGCTCTTCTCAGCATAAACTTTAACTGTGTCAATCTTCAAATACATACGTTAGCGTAAATTCCTTAAAAAGGTGATACGATATTTTCTTGTTTCGTTCTAATTTTTTTTTAATAATTTTCGAGGTCAAGCGCTGGTTTATTTACGTTAAAAAAAAAAAAAATTTCAGCTATAGAATATTTCAATGAAAGATCACACATTCGTTTACATTATTTAAACTGGTTAATATTCGTTATTCAAACAAAGATACTTGGAAGTTTTATTATGTTAACATCAAACAGCTGTATGTTCTTTGAAGTATTGTATTTTTCTTAACTCACAAAACACACGGCCACAAAAGCGAACAGGAGCCGTGAACGCAAGACAATATGAAGCAAATATTAAACGTAGAGTTAACTCCACGTTAGATTTAGTCATATAAGGTCAAGAATACGCAAGCCAGTAGCTTGCGCAGATGCATGCCAGCTACTAGCTCGTAGATTTATCTTCTAAATAAAATTGATCTTTCATATGGATAATAGCATTAAAATATTCGATAATACCCGGTTCGAAGTCTTTACAAAGTGAACAATCACTGGTTAAAGTTAACTTTGAATAAAACTGAAATAAAGCCGTTAAGCAAATTTAAAATAGCTTCTTTATTCAACTGAGAGCAATTGTGTTCTTTATGTAAATCGTTTCCACGCCAATTGTTAAGATAAGCTTAACAGTACAGTCAAAGGTAAAATGAAAAATTCACAACATAATATTGAATTACTGAGATTCTCTTGCTTCTTTATTTTATACTCCATGGTCACGAGCCTCGGGTTAAGGAAAGTTTTGAAATGAGATATTTATTTTTCTTGTTCATTTCACAAAAACCTTCCCGTCCGACGACTATAAAACGCTGAGTTTTTTTATTAGAATTAGCTTTACATTTCCTTTTAATTAATTAACAAATAAATAGGTTAAAAATATAATCAAGACATGATTATAATAAGATTTCATAAAAAAAAAAGGTTACACTAAATATTATTGAAGATTAAAGTTATGTCATCCCCTTGTTAGTTAATCATTATATAGTAAAAAGTCGCTTCCCGCTGTCTGTCTTTATGTATGCTTAGATCTTTAAAACTACGCAGCGGATGATGCAGTTTTCCTAATAGATAGTACGATTCAAGAGTAAGGTTTATATATAAAAACATGTATAATATAATAAACTAATACTGATAATTTTAGAGGTTTATAATGTCAAGTAAATAAACACTTTTTCGTGTCAGCATTCCCCGTATGGGGCGGGTCACTAGTAAAATCATTTTCTCGTAAGTAAACAACCTTTATTAGACAAAATATATTTCCATTGTTGTATTTATTATGTCTTTATATTATTATCAGAGCTGTCTGTGCTAATGTGTATTAACACAACATGACAGCCTCACAATCAACACAATGTCCCTACTATTGACATGTGACGTATAACCGTGTGACAGTTTCTATAGACGGGGTTGCCAGGTAACATTACCCATTATCTTATCACCATTGTTATCAGTAACAGGCATTGAATAGTAACCGAGAGTTTAATTACAGACATGTTTACATTTATCTATACTAATGTTTTTTTTTACTTTACTTCTGTAATAGCAGAATATTGTTATAATTCTTTAAACTGTGGGAAAATAATATTTTATAGACAAAATAATAAATGTTATGAGAAGTATAGATAAGTTTTCTATTATACCGTTTTGTATATCAATTCTTTTAGTTATACAAAAGAGCTGGCAACACTGATAATACAAGAGAATATTTGGTAACCCAATAAAAAGTATTTTAGAGGTTATTGTGAACAGTATTGTACTATTACAACCTAAATTGCACATTAGTACCTTAATAATCTAAGGGTGGGAATACACCAGTTAAATAGAGTAGAAGCTACTGGCATGTATATGAACTTGTGCATTTGCTAAATTGTTTCATCTACTGGCAATTCATAGGGATATTCTTATGCTTTTCTTATCTTTTATACGAGGACGGCTAGTATGAAAATATACATAAGGCAAAAGAAAGTATTCACTCTCCATTGCATACAATAAAGGATAGTGACAGACATAATTTATTATTAGTACGTGATAGTTTGCAACGCACATTGTACGTGGATTGAATCAAAGCGTCGTCTAGTATACCTTTCAATAAAGACCACTACAAACCAAACATTCATTGATCGTATTTCATCAAATTAAAACAAATCACAATCATCAATGTAACTTGCACTTGTCTTAACTTATTCTGGATCTTCTAAAGTTACCTATCTTAAATTCATTTCAAACACAGTATATCTCATACCATCAATAATAAACTAGTTTTATTACCATACAAGCTTTCGCCCGCGACTCCGTCCGCGTGGAATTAAAAAAAAAACAAAAGTGAGTAGCCTATGTGTTCTTCCAGACTATCCTCTACATTTATGTCAAATTTCATCGAAATCCTTTCAGCCGTTTAAGCTACAAACTCTAACAAACATCCATCCATCCATCCAAACTTTCACATTTATAATATTTATACGAAGTATATGATTACCTGCAAACAGAATTAAAACAGTTAAACCATTTTGCAGTAACAATTCAGTGAACACGCCGTCAATGGTGTCAAAACAAAATTTAATATTTTCTCATTTCCATATTTCATAAACGGTTTTCGTGAATACAAATTCACAATACAGTTGAATTCGGATACACTGGTAATTTTTAAATGAAAAAGGCTTTATTAAAATCGTAGTTTTATATACAAAATTATATAAAGAGTAATTTGAAACAATGATATGTTAACTAAAATTAAATCAATTTTCAATAGTAACTAATTCAATGCAAATAAAACTAAGATTCAAACTTACTATAATACTTAGTACTACGTAGTTAGGTGATAACGAGTTCAACCGAAGAAAAAACTGACAATCGACAATTGAACTGAAAAAAAAAACTTAACTTTTTAAAAACCTACAAAGATTCAAACAGCTGTTTTACGTTACGCGAAGTGTACTATAATTTCAATTTTCATTAGTTTATTTAAGATTTAAAAATAGCGGGCAAAGTACACCACTCGTAAACAAAGCCATTAGATACGAATTCTGGCAGGTGGTAACTAATGCATCCTCAAACCATAATACGCGAACGACTCACAAATTGCCCAACTATTTTAAGACAAGCTGATAGCTAAGTGCTCGGTGGCCCCTTATCTTTATCTCGTTGATAACAAGGCTGATGAGACCGTTATCTCAGACCCCAGCTACTAAACAATTTAAACAACCGCACGC
Source organism: Papilio protenor (assembly GCA_029286645.1). Taxonomy (NCBI): domain Eukaryota; kingdom Metazoa; phylum Arthropoda; class Insecta; order Lepidoptera; family Papilionidae; genus Papilio; species Papilio protenor. The sequence goes on along the minus strand of JAGSMZ010000007.1, from coordinate 5,478,427 downwards.
TTCTCTTATCGATTTTAGGAATAACATGACTTCTTAATGATTTTGCATTTTTATCTATAAATAGTTCGCGTTCTAACATTATCTTGAAATGTAAACAGATAGTCAAGAAACTAATTTTGATTATTAATGTACATAGATGTAGACGAAATGTACACTTAGCAGTGCTGCAATTAAATTATGGTACACTAGCTTTCGCCTGCGAGTCCGTCCGCGTGGAATTAAAAAAAAAGCAAGTAGCCTATGTGTTCTTCCGGAGTATCCTCTACATTTATGTCAAATTCCATCGAGATCCTTTTAGTAGTTTAGGCTACAAACTCTAACAAACATCCATCCATTTATCCATCCAAACTTTCGCATTTACAATATTAGTAAGAAGTAAGATTCACAATCACTACTTATATGTTTTTCTTTTAGTTAAGTAATTTACTTTCAAAAACTACTCAGCAATGTCCATCTCCAACTAAAATAATTAACACGTAATCAAAGAAAATAAACCATAAACCATAAAGCAGGAAGTTATTGTATTTTTCCTTATTCCATTTAATATAAACCTTAACCGCTCTTATCGTATAGCTTTTCTAATGGACAGTGGAGTATTGGCACTCAGGTCATTGACGTCACATCGGAGTGCGTCTCTCACGTGAAGCGATCTCCAGACTGTATGCGTCATGTTGCATCTCTACCGTGTTACGTATCTATTCATAACTACTACTACACAGATACATAAAATTGATTAACACTTCACTTCGATTATGTTATATTCATAAAAATATCGGGAACTGTCGATTTAGATATGTCGAATCAAGCGCCAATAGCCTGGGTTTTGGGTACAGAGTACCGATCTTGCGGCCCAGGGTTCGAATCCCGACATTCGATTATTGTAGGGAACCATAGTTTTTTTTTATATAATAAAAGGGGGCAAACGAGCGGCGAGAACACCGAGGTGGTCAACGACGCCCATGGACATCCGTAACACCAGAGGAACCACAGATGCGTTGCCGGCCTTTGAGGAAATGATAGGCTCGCTTCTTGAAGGACCCTAAGTCGTATTGGTTTGGAAATACCGCCGAGGACAGACCGTTCCACAACGCGGCTGTGCGAGGCAGAAAGTTCCGCGAAAACCGCACGGTTGTGGAATGCCAGCCATCGAGACGGTGAGGATGGTACGTGGCGGTCTGTCGTGTCGTCCGATGACGAAACTCGGCGGCAGGAATCGTTCCAAACAATTCCTCGGAACACTCCCGTGGTACATGCGGTAAAAAATGCAGAGGGAACTGACGTCCCTCCGCAAGGCCAGAGGATCTAGCCGATCGGTAAGAGCTCGGTCGTTGACGATTCGAGTCGCTCTCCGTTGTATGCGGTCAAATGGAAGAAGCTGGTATTGCGGTGCTCCCGCCCAGAGGTGCGAGCAGTACTCCTCAGAGAGTTGAAGGCGGTGGCCCGGCTGGAAATACTGCTTCGCCCTACTGAGCACACCCAGCTTTTTGGAGGCCAGCTTGGCCTTGTCTTCCAGATGACCGCGGAACTGAACGTCACTCGATATGTCAACGCCGAGAATACCGATACTGGCTGAGGCAACCAGGGGAGTGTTCTCAAACCGGAGATTGACGACAAAGGGATCTTTTTTAGCGGTAATGGCGCATACTTGTGTCTTTTTAGGATTGAAATCGACAAGATTTTGTCGACCCCAATCCGAGACTTCACCCAAGAGGGTCTCCAGCTCAGACACAAGTTTGTTCCGGTTCACATCGACAGTGGCCCGAGAAACATTAGCGCGGGCCGTGTACAGTGCATCACCGGTGCTATCGTCTGCATAACAATGTATGCTACGAATTCGCAGCATATCATTGATATGCAGAAGAAACAGGGTGGGCTACTAATATAGTGAATAGTAAATTAATGAAAATCTACTAATATTATTACTGAATTAAAAAAAGATAAAGGTAACAAGTCGGGAATACATGCTAATGACTGGCATGCATACAGGTATTGGGAATTGCTAGCTACCATTTGTGAACGCTAACAGGCATGCCAGTGTATAGCATGCAAGTAGCTAGCACGGTCTTTGACATTGTGATAGTGCGATAATGCGATAATGCGCCAGTAGCTGGAATCTGGAAAGCCAACTATTTTCCTGGTAAATATATTTCCGCCTTTATTCTTAGTTATGTGTATCTACCAAAGATGTCGAAACTCGTTACATCTTTCATTTTTTAAAAGTTATAATCAATACAGAAAATGAAAATGAAAATGTAAAAGTTTAATATTCTCGAACGTTAATCATTTTCAGCGAATCAGTTATCTCTGTAGCTTTCGTAAAGAGAAATCTCATCGGAGAAAATAAACACAGTGTTGAACAGATTTTCCAGTGATCAACATCAAAGAAGACCACACTATAAAATGTTTTGTAAACATCAAACAACATGATGTATAAACAATCAACTCAATGTGGCTTTCATCGACCAAACGAACACTGACACTGCAAAATAGTCTAATTTTTATTTGAACAGTACCTTTTGCCCTCGACTCCGTCCTCGTGGAATAAAAATAAACAATAGTAAGTAACCTTTGTGTTCTTCTAAACTATGTTTTTTTTTGTAATACAAGGTGGCAAACGAGCAAGCGGCCACCTGAATCCACCGAAATGGAAAGCGACCGCTGCCCATAAACATCCGCAATTGCAGATGCGTTGGCTACCCTTAATTGACGGAGGAGGAGACGCACATAAAAAGGACATTCCCCTTCCTATGCGTCTCCTCCACCGTCAAATCCCCTTTTCCTTCCCATCTTCCCCTCTTAAGAAAACGGTGGAAAGGGAAAGGGACTAAAATTAGGCCTCCGGCACCACCACACTCATCAGACGAAACGCGGAATTGCTTCCACTTTACGCCTGTTTTCTGTGTGGTCGTGGTATTACACTGGGCGAGCAACCTTGCAGTGCGAAGATGTTAAAGCGGGCTCTACCACTGTTAAACATTTACGTTTTACATCTGTTTCAAATTTCATAGAAATCCGTTCAGCCGTTTAGACTACAAACTCTAACAAACATCCATCCATCCAAACTTTCGCATTTATCTAGTAAGATATTTTACTCTACTATCTATACCGTTTTAATTTACAATGCGTTTACGCAATCACGTTGTATAATTTCCGGCATAATAAATGAGTAGAGCACACCACAGCACTGTATGACTTAACACAGATCGAGGACAGACTTGGCATGTGCTGATAATGTTATCTATTGATTGTCGTTTCGCAGGCAAATGTGATCAACGTCACGCATCGTCGCCTCCCCTCCGCACGCGCTATAATATGCTACAGTTATAAACATGAAACAAAAAAAGACTTTTTCAACATCGTATAATTTTACTAATATTATAAATGCGAAAGTTTAGATGGATGGTTGGACGGTTGTTAGAGTTTGTAGCCTAAATAGCTGAACGGATCCCGATGAAATTGGGCACAAATGTAGAAGGTAGACTGGAAGAACTCATAGGCTACTTACTTTTGCATTTTTATCTCCACGTGGACAGAGTCGCGGGCGAAAGCTAGTAAATAATATAGTTAACTAAATCAATACATCTACATCTTTACAATACGCTACATTTTTGTGATGTTCCTAGATCTAGAATTAAATTATCTCCATTCAAAAGGTCATCATAATTTAGTGTTCTTTGTTTGAAGCAACAGCCAATATTCTCTTGTGTGAAATTCTCTTGACTGCTAGATACGTCACAATGTATTTCTCTTTCACGTGCTCTATAATTTGCCCTTCTATTATTGTAATTTGTATTTAAAACGTTAGTATTACAAAATAGTGTGTGCATATGAACATTGTTATAACAGGAGAAGTCTGTCCAGTTTTATTTTAACATAGTGTACCCATTCGCATATTAGTTTTGCAACGGGCACGAGTTGAATATTTTTGTTTGATGTTGATTATACTGGATAAAAAAATATGAAAAACAAAAGAGAACTAACCAATACAAAGACGTAAAACTCTTTGACAAGCGAAACAATATTTACTACAAGTTTCGCCCGCGACTCCGTCCGCGTGGAATAAAAAAAAACAAAAGTCTATGTGTTCTTCCAGACCATCCTCTACACCTATACCAAATTTCATTGAAATCCATTCAGCCGTTTAGGCTACAAACTCTAACAAACATCCATCCATCCATCCATCTATCCATCCAAACTTTCGCATTTATAATATTAGTATGATTTAGACAAATTGGATTAAAACAAAACACAGTTTGTTGAATATCGCTGATAATTAAAATATCAAGCTTCGACTATTAAACGTGCATATGTTTGTATGTACAGTTGCGAAAATCCGCGGTGTATCACTTTAGGAATAATTGCCCTGTTCATTGCAACGAGACAAATCCACCTGTTCCTACAAATAACTATTTATAACGCAATGAGTGGTGCAAACTAAAAGATAATAATAAAGACAAGCTAGCCGTGTATCCCATAATCCCAAGTATGGTTGGTGACAGGCAGGCCAGCCGCAAATATAGGATTCGGTAATCCTAAAGTAGATTTTTGATACCCGAAAAACGAATAAATGAGGACAGGATGTTTAAAAGAGAGTGATGACTGAGATGACTTATGATAGAGTTATGTAGAGGACAAAAGCCTGTAGCGCCGACCCTACGGGAGTAGGATAAGGAGGATAATGGTGATGAAACTAGCCGTGTATCTCTAACCGACATTTTTTTACAGATAAATTTATAAGATTTTTGTTCCGCGTCTCGTTTCAAAATGTTCAAAGGATTGAAGCTTTAAGTTCGAACACCGTTAGCATCCACAACTGTACATAAATACATATAGTAGAGGGAGCTTTAACGTAGTGCGAGGCTTTTGTAACTCAACTTCGCAGCAAAGCTGACGTGTGTCACCGCCCGCCGTACCACACAATGCCCTATTCACTGCAGTCACAGCTTACAGCCTTCAACTAGAACCTGAAGGTAGTTCATAGCAAAATATATGTCTTTTAGGGTAGTAACTTGAATTACTGCTAAAGTTAAGATAAACACAAATTATTAGTTAATAATCTATATTTATACGAATATAATAAAGAGGAAAGACTTGTATTTTTGTATGTTTAAATGTATTGAAACAACTCAAAAACTACGGGGGCGATTTTGAAAATTCTTTCACCGCTAGCAAGGTAATTTATCTGTGAGTAACATAGGCTATGTTTTTTATTTTTTATTTCACGCGGACAAAGTCGCGAGCAACAGTTAGTTTAAAATAATTTTCTATTCTAGACTGAACATTTAATAACTTATTAGTAATATTCTGGCCATTATTGTATCAATATTAAACTGTAATATCTATCTAATTTGTGTAATGTCTGGGATTGTTTACACATTGGTTCAATATCCAGAGAGCAGAGCCTTATATTTGATAGCAAACATCGCACACTAACAAAACATTTGAACGTCTCGCAGTTCTATTGAAAATTCCTTTATAAGAGCATTGAACAAAAAATGTTATAAACAGAATTATTTATATTAATTTCAGCAATTTTCTGTTGAAAATTATATCGGGTCTAGTAGATATTTGAATTTTTTAGAGAGCCCATTATTATATCTAGGTATTAAATTAAATAAACAATATTTTTTTTATTCTTCATCTAAATGAACTAAACTATTGTGACACATGAACATACTCGTATATTTAATTTTTGCACTGCCTACTTCTAATTAAAGTACATTATATATTTGTAGAGAAAATGTTACTGCAGTTCCGATGGACTAACATACTTAACGAACTCGTAAACTGTTTAATTTCATAAACAAATCCAGATTCAATAAACAAAAGTAACGGATATTTAAAATGCAAAACGATTTCTCGGTATTTATCGTTACATTAATATATTTTTTAAATAATGTGTTGAGAATTTAATGCGAAGTAATTCCATCGGCGGTTCGCAAAATGCAAAATCGTTTCAATGTATTTATTTGTATTCAGTGTGCACTCTCTCACGGTCGGCTCCGTTTTACTTTCAGAACGATAATACGGGCAATAAGCATATTGCAAGTGTTACGCTACTTTCACACGAGGGTAGAACAGTGAGGCACAGTAAGACAGTGCAATACTATTATTATTTTCATACCCATAGACAAAGTCACATACGATTAGCGATATCGTTAAGTAACGGCTCGTGCCGACGCTCCTGAGGGAGCCCTCGAGCTTAGTTACTGATAAACGAGGGTTAGGCTAAGCAGCATCAGCGATCGACCACCACAAGCCCGGTGAATCTGTAAATGCCTCTTCAACGCAAACAGTGGCCATTCAGTCACAAAAAAAATCAAAACGAATGGAACTGACAAGAACATAAGATATCTCATATTTATAGCTATAGCTTTTTACACATTTTAACGACTCTACTCATGATATTGCTAAACTTGTATTACACTGTCTACGAACTTTATATACTGCATTGTTACTGATTTGCCCTCGTGTGAAACTACTCTGTCTCCTTTGAGAGACGAATTTGCAATTACATGTGAGGTCAATGGAATATTCGATGACATATCTGTGAAATCGATCGCGCTGTGACATTATTCTTTTTTTTATTTAGTGACAAATGTGCACTCAAGCCACTTGATAAGTCCCATCCTTTCTCAGACGAGTCGGTACTCGTAACAGAATTAATATCATATAAAATAAATACATTTTTATCACAATAAAGTCTGATTACGGCCTTGTTGCTTTTAATACGCGTCGAAAATAAATAACAGATTTTTTTTAATGTAAAAACCAATAAGAAGAATTCAGTTTATTAATGGCATAACATTACACCTAGAGGATGGAGATATAAACTAGAAAGTGTTAAGATTGAATGTGGATGGCTAAGCTGTAAACAAAGGTAGAGGAAGACCATAGGAAGTATGAATGGATTGTGTGAAAGAGGATATGCTTACGAAGGGTGTAGATTTAGATATGACGGCTTATAGAAATGTATGGAGCATCACTTACTGTGCCGACTTCCCATAAGGATAAGGGCAAGTTGATGATGAATAGCATAACATTACAATTAAATTGTGTGAATATTTTACTATACATTACTATTATTAATAAGAAAGTTAGTGAGACAGGATTAATATTTAATGTTTTGTTCACCTAAATCTTAAGAACAGACTTAAAAAACCTACATTAAGATAAACTCTCAGAAAGAGTTTAGCAAACACTAAAGTGGTAGATGTAAAATAAAATAGTATTGACACACGTAAGACGTTAAAAAGGTTAAACTTAAACTTGAAAGCAAAAGCTTCCGGTGATACCGACAAGCAGCATATACGATCGATTATTGGTAGTCCATTTGCAAGCGACGTGGCTTTTCAGAGGCTCCTGTGAGTGGACCCATTTGCATGTTGATTACTTAACCAGATTGGATGTAGTGGAACATGCCTCTTACAATATCTGTTACCGATTTTAACCATAACTAGCTTTCGCCCGCGACTCCGTCCGCGTGGAATTAAAAATAAAGTAAGTACCCTATGTGTTCTTTCAGAATATCCTCTACATCTATACCAAATTTCATGGAAATCCGTTCAGCCGTTTAGGCTACAAACTCTAAGAAACATCCATCCATCCATCTAAACTTTTGCATTTATAATATTAGTATGATAATAATAATAAAGGCAATAAGAAGTATTCATTATCTATTCAATCTTACAAAGGGTTCAGCCAAATAAAGACAATAATATATACCGAAAATGTGTGCATCGCATCTAATTACGTAATATTTAATTTCTATATCGATGTCCTATACACTCCAATTTTATTAATTGTATAGGTGGGTGTTATTGGTGGCTTTCTGTGTACAGGAAGCCTATATATGTCAATAGTGTAGCACGACATAGTCATTAGCACCCGACAGTATCGTCATATTTACTCTGACGATCTTGCTCTAGAATACGTTGCATTCACAAGATATGTGATAACGAAATTCGTCATTACGTTCTTGTTATTACTCAGAATATAGTAAAAGTAGCATGTATGAAATATGAGATGTTATTTATTAGAGATAGGAATTGTTTAATTAAAGTGATTTTTTTTATATAATTACAAATTAAATCAAACGCACATGTATATTTTCTTCAGCAGTTCAAAACATTTTTTTAACGTTATAAACTTTATAATTATAAATTAAATCATATATCAACTAAAATGTTTGATAAAAAATTATAAATAATACAAAATTACATACGGTAATTTAAAAAGTGCAAATCAAAACTTCAAAACATACCTTCAAGAAGTCGAAGTCACGCGTAAATTCTTTCAAAACAAAACACAATCACTCAAGGAAGTTTTCAAAAAGTTAAATTCCTCTGACTTTTAAAGAATAATTAGGCACAATATTAACACTAACGTTGCAACCCTCTCTGACCTGTTTACGAAAACGTTTAATTCGAGATACCATTAACCGATTCGAAGAGCTGCGGAGCAACGAGACGTATGTCCTCTACGACGGACGCATCGCGACTGAAGGAAACTGTACTGAACAAGTCCCCGCCGCCCGCCCTAACTTCGCCTCCGCCCAAGCGAAAAATTTTTAATACCCCAAAGGATTTTTTAATACAGTTGTTTCGTTAGTATGCGTTAATCATTATTTGCATGTGCGTAGTTATAAGCAGGTGTTGGCAATTGAGATGTTTAATTGTACACGCTAATAGCCACATATCATCGAAGTTTTTATATTATATTGTTTGCAGTGATAGAGTATCTTAAACAATGTTAGATATAGGGTGTTAAATTTTTTCATTTACTAATTTCCAAGTTTAAATAGATTTGGTTTGAAGGGAGAATCTTTTTAAATTTCTATTACTTAGTTACCCGTCATTTTATTAAGAAAATTATTTGTTTTATCAATGTTTATGTAAAAAATCAACTTTCTACAACATAACAATCATTATTCTTCATTAGTCCAAGGTTCGCCGGTATTAACCCGATGTATTGAATTTCCGTTATTAGGGGAGCCGTCGCCATGGTAACCACAAACGTAGGTAGATAAAATCGGTTTAACGTAACGATGTTATGTGCTGATATCTGTAATCAATGTACGTAAAATAATAAATTATCAACATTTTATATGTTATTTTTTAATGTATGACATAAATATAAAGGGGTAGATAGAGATAGACGCGAATCTACAATTATGATTTAAGGGATTGACTCAATTTGGAAAGTCCAAGTGTTCAACGAATTGATTTTACAAAGAAAAACTGAAAAACAACATTTAAATAATGAAGTTGTATTATTTGCAATATTATTTTACGAAACACAACATTGAAATTGACGGAAAATCGAATGAATCTTAAGATTAATTAATGTATTAAAATATGCTGAAGCACTAGCTTCGTGTATGGAAATACTCGTTACCAGTAATTAGATATCCTACCTTCATTAACCGCACTGGCGAAAGCTGTAACGGCTTTATTCTGTTAGAGCTTTTTCCGTCTAGCTACGCCTTTTATGCTATGTTTGATTAATAAATCAACAGTTTTTTTATTGTTAAAATAAGATTTTCCTAATATAAATATTTTCTTCAGTAATTAAAGTTTACAAGTTGCGTAAGATGCAAGGTTCATCTAATTTTTCCACAAGCTTTCATTTGAAAATAGGATTAATTTCTACATTTTCATGTCAATGTTGGTAATGAATTTGCTTCTTTGCGACAAAGAATTTAAGCTCGCTATACTGTGTAGTGGAACTGCTCAATTAAAACTGAAGATGTGTAGGCAAACTGAGAACTGTACAGTTTAAAAATTAAATTGTGATAACTACACTTAACTGTGTAGTTCGACTATTATTTGATACGATTTAGTAACATTTCAGTAACTTATTAGGTCTTTCTTCGAAGTTATATTTCTAGGCGAGATATAATAACATAAATATAAATTTAAGTGTTGCTGGAAACTTTACATAAAATCTAATAACAATGAAATTAAACTTTATTGTGTTATAAATGAAAACTAAATCACCGCTTAAGGTCAGCTTACACGAAACTTATTGCCGTTCTTATTAAACCGTATGTTCACACTTAATAAAAACATACTTTAATTAATTATGCAAAATGGCACATAAAAGTTAGCGCCCACGATTTTATCCAAGCTAGAGGATAAATTAAGAACACGGTAACAAATTAAAATGGTTTGATGTAACTTTCTTTACTTTAATATCCCTGTAGTCTTATTCACCCTATTTTCCGACAAACGAATATTTCATTCCTCCAACTACTCAATAATGTTCTTTTATTTAAAACGAGCTGTTGCCCGCAAACTTCTTTAGCGTGGAATTTAAAAAAAAGGTCGACTGTACTGTGTCTAACTTCCAGTCAAAGTCCCGTCAAAGTGGTCCACTAGTTCCGGAGATAAGATTTTAATTAAAAACTTTGTTTTCAATAATAACATCGTAATAAGCGCCATCTATAGGTCTACTGCCAAAACATACAAATGACAGGTCAGTCATAGTAGGTTATAAGGTAACCACTAGATGGCAGTATTTGAGATTGGCACTACTAATTAAAAAAAAAACATTAAATTATAAAGCTAATGCGTTTTTAATACATATATCAGCGTATACATGGACCCTTAACGAAAATCGAGCAATGGTAGGACGAAACATATATATTTTTAAGCTTATTTTCTTTCTGGTTGTTTATATAATAACCATTTGGAGGTTTTCAAATAGTAGATGAATTTTGCAATTCAAATAAAAAACAGACTCTCATAATTAAAATTATTTATTCATGTATATTATTTGAATACATCAAAAATTTTTGGTGTAACACGAAAACCGCTAACGCCACCTAGTGGCGGAGGCCAGCACTAGGCCACTGCTCGTTCGCATGTCGTACATCCGGAATGTACCGAACCTACCGCTATACGCTTACCTCGAATAATGTGTCTCTAAAAAAATTGTAAATTCAATTATACAAGTTAATGTTTAAAAATTAAATACGTTAAATAAACTAACTATAAAATATTAAATCAGTCATTTACAAAGCACTTTCTTATTTATACAAGTACTACGAATACTATTTTTGTGTATCAATATTGTATTTGGAGTTATTATCAACTGGGCATATTGCACTACGAGGGAAATATTACCCAACTGGTTTATTACTTTTATTCCAGATCTTTTAAGCAAAAATAATCTCCTACAGCCCAATCGTGTTAACAGCTAAGTTTTCTATCATTAATTCTTAATAGCAAGTTATTATAAAAAGTTTTTAAATATACTCCAACAATTCCCTACTGTTTTAGATACAAAAGACTCACTACATTCGAGCATTTTATCATTTTCAATATTGCTTTCACTTCTAATTGCACGCCTAATATTTTTTCTAACACAATCACTTTGAAACTTACATTCTATTTTAATCTAAACTAAGGAAATGGCATAAATCGAAACATCCTAACATTTATGTGCACCGGCCGAGGCCATATTTTTAAGTAGTTAAAATTCCTTAATTAACATTGACGTTCATAGATGGCGTTGAATTAAATGTATGAACAGAAGTAAATCACAAATGACAAACATAATACAAAGATTTTCTAATATAACTGCAATTTCCGTATTAAAAAACATAGATATTTGCAATTAATTGATGAATAGATTTTTTTAGGTTAGCTGTCATTTATAATTTTTTTATCTTCTGTCAGAAAAATCAAGTCAATGTACGAAGAATTTCTAAATTATTCGAGAATTCAATAAATGTTTTATTATATTTTATGACAACACAAAAAACAAATTAGGTTTGATAACATAAAATTCAGTTTCACAATATTCTTTTACAGAATTATTAAACGAGACAGTTAACACAAGTTAAAAGCTATACTATAAATAACTAAATACTAATAAAATACTGACAGAGTCCACAATAGAAAATATACACCCTCCTAAAAGAATTAGGTACCTAATAATCACAAGCATACATGTGTACTAACGAACCAAGCTACTTTAATATACACGAATTGGCTATTTACAAAAATTTACATCACAATAATAAAAATCAAAACACACGACCAAGTTAACACGCATTCGAACTAAAATATCAAAATTATAAATAAGTAACATAGCTCAATATGAAACTATATTTACATTGTCATTTCGTGACCAATCAAAAGTATTGAAATTATGTTTTTCACAATTTTTCATTTAACAAGCAAATTAAATTAACCTTTTCTAGGCAGTAAACATTAAAAATTGTTACAAAAATTAAAATTAAAATAGAAATTCAATTAAATTTCTTAACATTCAATTATCAATTAAAAAAAGAAATCAACCAAACTAAGAAAAGTTTATTTCTCGTTATAAACTAATTTAATCTGTTATAATTTTTAAAATCATATTTTAAATTACAATTCAATCGGAAAATTCAATTGAGATCTAACTTTAAAACACTAAACAATTATCGATTTATAATTTGTTGGTTATAAAAAAATAACGGAAAACTACAAAAACGTAAACATCACGACTTAGTGAAAGCGACCTAAATCTCTATTGAATTGAGTAGTTTTTAGTATATCCATAAATTCGAATGTAATTAGCGACGCTAATTCTCATTCCAACCAATATTATGTTTTAAATCAAAAGTTAAACATAAAAACTACTAACAGAGACTTTCGCATTCGTTATAACGTGATTAACTACAAGATGGTTATTTAAACAGTTAACCGTTATATTTCACAGCTATTAGCTTAATATTTTGCTTGTTTAATTTTTCGTGGCTATCCAGCCAGTGTGTAAAAAGCCAGTAAAAAGGTTTTATTTAAGAGACCATTTGCCTGTGAGCTGCTTGGCCATTACTCTGCGAGGGGAAGAGGACTCCTTCGTACGTGACTCCATTCAGCTCTATTGACACTACAAGTTGCTGATCTCCTGTGTTTGCATCACCTGGAAGTAAAGATTATTATTAAACACTGTATTTTAAAACGTAAAACCTTGTAGACATAGACAAACGATAATAAGTCTAAAAAGTGTTGCAGTTCGGTTCAATTTCAAATGCTTGTGAGGTTACGATTTTGTCATAAAACACAAGAATAAATGTATATCGTTTATAGCCTGCCTGGTTTATGGCAATACTGATATTATAAAGTTTGTATTTTTGTATGTATTAGAATAACTCAAAAATTACTGGGCCGATTTTAAAAATTCAATCACCTTTAAAACGCTACGTTATCAGTGAGTAACAAAGGCTATATTTTTTATGATTTTCAAAATTTGACGCAGCAGCAGTCACGAGCAAGAGCTAGTTAATGCAATAGTTTATAAGTCTTACGGCCTATCTCACCATTGGCTGATAGAGGCTCAGATAGCTTGAAAATGACATTACTGTCAGATAAGGGAACAAGATCCGATAATTACATCACATATTTTACACGTTGGATTGTTATCAGACAATTTACAATTTGATATGACAGGCCCTAAATAGTAAATTTACCTCTGGTTGTGATCTTGAAGGCGGCACCGTTTACGCCGTTGTTGAGTCCATTAGCGTTGCCGTTGAGCTGCGGCGTGTGCGCGTGCGGGCCGTGGCTGCCGTGCGCGGGGTGCGCGGCGTGCGGCGCGTGCGGCGCGTGCGCGGCGTGTGCGTGGCGCGGCGGCGTGTCGCGGGGCGAGGGGGGGCGCGGCGTGCGGCGCTTGGCGGGCGGCGGGGGGGAGCGGCACGCCTCCCGCTTGCCGCCGCTCGCGGTTGAGTTCGGACTCTCGCTTAGATTCAACGCCTCACTGGAATAAACATGAAATAATTAATAAATAAAAATAAAAATAAAATCATTTACTTAACATTAACATAACTTGATATGTTTAACATTTTGGTATTACGCCTAATGACTACTTTTATATATTCTATACTAAAATAATAAAGCGTATACACACTACTAAGTTATGTAGGATGTCAACAATCACAGTATATTTTTGAATAATTATTTCTTTAATAAAAAGCCCTACACTTATAACACGCTTTATATGTTCACGCTAATAAACTTCGGGAGTAAATAATTTGAAAAAATCCGTCATGCGGGAAAGGGACAAAAACTACAAGCAAGGTTGCTATGGTAACGGTAATTGTTATCCAATATCAAAGGCCTTCGTTGTCGTTGTTATAACTGAGTTGTACGTTGTCGTTGTATATTCGTAAGTTGTTGCTAGTTCAGATAGACAGACATTATAATATCTATTTTTAAATAAATAATAAGTAAAAAAAATGGAGTATAATACAGACTCGTACCGCTGCGGCTCGAGGTCCGGCTGCGGGCTGTTGTTGTTGTTGTTGTAGAGCGACCAGAGCGTGAGACGCGACACGTCGATGGCGCTCAGCGCGGCCTCTCGCGGCGACATCATCGTACCGCCGTTGCCGGGAGGTGACTCCGAACCTGTGTAACACATTTATCGATTAGATTTCCCCCGGGAAGTAAGTAGCCTATGTGTTCTTCTAGACTATCCTCTACATCTATGCCAAATTTTATCGAGATCCGTTCAGCTGTTTAGGCTACCAACTCTAACAAACATCCATCTAAACTTTCGCATTTATAATATTATATTAGCAAGATGAAAGATTCAACTAGTAGCTTTGAAATAACATTCATGCAGCTGAGTACTGTAAGGTATTGAATTAATATAAAATTCGAACGAAAGAATGAATCAAACCAATGAAAATGAATTTCGATAATAGATTGAAACTATTATAATTGCTGGGTTCAATGTTTTCTCCTTTTACAGAAGGATAAATATCCAAATGCTTAGTGAACATTTTCAAGGTTATTGTCATTTAACTCTTAAATGAAATTATGATTCAAATGAATAATTCAAAATTTTTAAATTCAAATGTATTCATTTTTTTCTTTATTTTTCCCTCAAATGTTCAATTTACTAACCGTTCAATTTATAGTATTTAAAAAGAAAAATCATGCATTTAAGGGTTAATATATCGAATAAAGATTACGCGCTAATTTTTTAAACAAAAGACGATTTAAAAATCGAATTCACTGAGACGACCACACAACACGCGTCGACAAAGTACACCGCGTGGACGCCGCAGCGAAAAGCTCCCGCATGTAAAGTACATACCGTTTCTGATAAGGTCCCTCTGTTGTTGTATCATCTTCATGTACTCTCGCACGCGGTACTCGATGTCGTGTGAGTGTAGATGCGGCGCGTGCATCGGCAGCCGCGGCACCGCGCCCAGCGGCAGCGCCAGCGGCTGCGCCAGCGGCATCGACAGCGACACCCCACGGTTCAACGATGGCTGTAACGATACATGCACTTTAATACTCGTCTTAATTATTCTTCTATCATCATCTTCCTCCTTATCCTACTCCCATAAGGTCGGCGCAATAGGTTTTTGTACTCCACATAACTCTACCATACGTCATCTCAGACATCACTCTCTTTTTGATCTATCAAAAACCTACATTTTATCTTTACTATATATATTATATCTTCTATCTATACTAGTATTTAGATAGATTAAGAGAGGGCGCCACCGCTCTTACGTAAACATCGGCTCCGCGTAAAAAAATCATTGTAAATTCGAAAAGTTATCTAAACAGTGAAAAATAAGTGTATTAGTGTCGAAAACAATCCGGTTTCGCGCCAAATATAAAAAGTGCATAAACTCCTTAAAAATAATACGAAATATTTTAAAAATACAATGTGTAACGTTTTTAAGTGGACAGTTATAAACTTAAAAAAGTAGTGCAATAACGTTTTTTCCGCTGATACAGTACAAACAATATATAATAATAATTATTCAAGAAAAAAGTGAAGTGATAGAGAGCATAAGTTATCTTCAAAGTTTTTTAAGCATAATTTGCATAATCATTCTCACAGTAGAAAGAAAAAATAATTTGCAAAAGCGCCATCTATTGAGACTCACCAAAACTACTTAAAGCATCGATCAAATATCGATCGAACTAAAATTTCTGCCAGCGAGTTCTTAAGTATCATCAACAGAGGGCGGATAAAAAAATAAAAATGGAAGAAATAAAGAATATGTTAAGATCCCTGCAAGAAGAAATTAAACAACAAAAGGAAGAAATGCTATTAATTAAAGAAGACATAAAATGTACCATAAATAACAATATAAATGAAAAATTTAAAATTCTAGAAACCAAAAATGAAAAAATTGAAACAAAACTGCAACAGCAAAAAATAAAAATAGATAATTTTGAAAAGTTTTGTAGAAGAAATAATATAGTGATATTCGGAGTCGAAGAAGACGAAAGAAATTACCTAGAGTTAGAGGAAAAAGTTTATAAATTTATAAATAACATGCTAGATGCTGGTTGCGAAAAAAATTCTATAGTATCAGTAAGAAGACTAGGAAGAAAGAGTGAGAAAATCAGGCCGATATTAATATGTTTATTAACGCTGGGACTAAAAATAAAAATAATGAAATCCAAAAATAAATTATTCGGTACTCCTTTCTACATTAAAGAAGACTTTCCAAAAGAAGTGTTAGACAAACGCAGAGAACTTCAGCCAGAAATCAAGAAAGCAAGAGAACAAGGAATAAACGCAATTTTGAAGTATGATAAGTTAATAATACTGAATGAAAAACCCAAAGAAGACTCACAAAACACAAAGAAAAAAAGAAACTTGTCGGAGTCACCTGAAGCTAACACTCACTCTTACACAAAAGAAAAAAAACAACCCGCTAAAATAAATAAAACAAGTAAAATGGACAACTTTATCCTGAAAAAACACACAGCTACAACTCCTCAAGCTCATTGCTCTAAACAAACAACACAATAGCAACCAAGGCCCTCCTCTCAAGCTCTCCCAATACGGCTGGTCACCGCGGGAGATACAGACCGCAACCCTCCATTACACCAACTCCATATATGCACATACAATGTTAAATCGTTACTAGCACCAGAAAAGATGATACTCTTAAAACATTCCCTAGAAAAAATAAATCACGATATTATAGGACTGGCGGAAATCAGAAGGAATGGAAATATTGTCTTAGAAGATGATACACATATATTCTGTCACACTGGAGAGACTAAAGGTTTATACGGGGTTGGTTTTCTAATAAAAAGAGAACTTAAAAAAAACATAGATAACTATATAGGAATATCCGAAAGGGTGTGTTTACTGAATATGACATTTGATTCAACAAAACTGTCTATAATCCAAGTCTACGCTCCAACACAAGATGCATCAGAAGAAGAAATCGATAAATTTTATGAACAAATAGAAAAAGCTCGAAGCCTCTCAAGCGATAAAATCATCCTTCTAGGAGATCTGAATGCGAAAATAGGTGAACAAAAAAAAGGGGAAGAGACAGTAATGGGATCATGCTGCTACGGAAAAAGAAACGAAAGAGGCGAAAAACTAATCGAATACGCACTTAGTAACAATTTACAATAATCAACACAATATTCAAGAAAAAAATAAAAAATCAATGGACTTGGATATCACCAGACAGACAATACAAAACCAAATAGATTACATAATAAGTAACTGCCCTAGACTTTTTACTAACATCGAAATCCTAAATAACGACATATTTCCAACTGACCATAGATTTCTGAGAGGTACAATTTCACTGAAAAAACAAAAAAAGAGCCGAAAATCTTTTGATAAAGCTCCAATTAACTTTCTGTGTGAACTAAATCAGAAGGCTTACATTACCACCTTAAAAACGAAGCTAGAAATTTTAGATTTACAAAATATCGACAATACAGAAACTTATTATAAAAAAATCGAAACAGCTATATTAGAAAGCTTAGAAACTACTAACAATAAAAAAGAAAAGAAACAAATAATATCCGAAGAAACAAAAAACTTAATAACGCGCCGTGTCGCTCTACAACGTAAGCCTAATAAGAGTATAGAAGAGAAAAAAGAGCTCTCTGAACTTTATAAAATAACAAACAGACAGCTTAAAAATAATTATGAAAATTACAGAATGGAAGTTATAGAAAAACATTTAATAAACACTGGAAGCCAAAAAAAGCCTATAAACAACTGAATTTAGAGAAAACATGGATACCAACACTGAAAGGGAAAATACCAACTATAAACAAACAAGGACAGATATATTAAATACGGCCACAAATTTCTACAAGACACTTTACGGAACAAAACATCATACATTCGAACCAACTAATAATACACAAACCAAAGAAACCGAAACAAAACCGATAGTACCACCTTTCACCTTTAAAGAAACATTGACAAGGATTAAAAAATTAAAAAACGAAAAAAGCCCAGGCCCTGACAATATCCCTAACGAAGCCATTAAAATAGGAGGGCACCTCCTTGCTGGACCACTCACTGCTCTGTTCAATAAAA
This sequence comes from Papilio protenor, assembly GCA_029286645.1. NCBI lineage: Eukaryota > Metazoa > Arthropoda > Insecta > Lepidoptera > Papilionidae > Papilio > Papilio protenor. The sequence goes on along the minus strand of JAGSMZ010000007.1, from coordinate 5,460,103 downwards.
AATACTTGAAACACAAGAAGTACCTAAAAACTGGGCAAAGTCGCAAATAATAGTCTTATATAAAAAGGAGACCCCACCGACATAAATAACTATCGCCCTATCAGCCTACTTCCAGCAGTATATAAACTTTTTTCAATGTGTATAGAGAAAAGAATACAGCCTGAAATAGAAAGGTGTCAGCCAGTGGAACAAGCAGGCTTTCGCCAAGGTTTTTCTACAACGGATCATATACATACCCTGGAGCAAGTCATTGAAAAATATTGTGAGTTTAATGAAACGCTGTACCTGCTATATTGACTACACGAAGGCATTCGATTCTATTTCACATGATAGCATCTGGGAGGCCCTGAGACAGCAGAACGTCCCAAATATATACATCAACATAATTAAGGATATATATAGAAAAAGCACGAGCAGAGTGAAGCTAGATCGATTAGGCTCAGAATTTAAGATATACAAGGGAGTAAACAAGGAGACCCACTATCACCGAGGCTCTTTATAGCTGTCCTACAGAATGTAATGAGCAATCTCAAATGGAACCACAAAGGTATTATCATAGATGGGAGTTACCTTAGTAATCTAAGATTTGCGGACGACATTGTTATTTTCGCAAACACTTCAGACAAACTAGGAGAAATGATAAGAGAACTAAACAATGCTAGTGGAAAAGTCGGCCTACACCTTAATACCTCAAAGACAAAAATAACAACTAACGGCGCGAAAAAACCCATTATAGTAAACCAAAAACCTATAGAATATGTTGAAAATTATGTGTATCTCGGGAAACAAATATCAATAAAAAATACAAGGCACAAAGAAGAAATTGATCGGCGAATATGCATAGCATGGAAAAAATTCTGGGCATTAAAAGAGATATTGAAGTCAAAACTATGTCTAAAAATAAAGAAAAACGTTATGGACTCTAACATACTCCCCTGTTTGTTGTACGGCGCCCAAACCTGGATACTGGACCATAATACTACTAAAAAAATACGTTCCTGCCAACGAGCTATGGAAAGAAGCATCTTGAACATAAAACTAAGCCATAAAATTAACAGTCCACAATCAGACAAAGAACAAAATTAATAGATGCAGTATACCAGGCGCAGCGACTAAAATGGAAATGGGCGGGACACGTGATGCGAACAGAAGATGGCAGATGGACAAAGAGAACAACATTGTGGACCGGGCCGAGATCTGGAAAAAGAACAAGGGGAAGACCCAAAGCCCGGTGGCAAGATGACATAACAAAAATAGCAGGGAAAGGATGGACTAGGGCAGCTACAAAACAGGGAAAAGTGGAAACAAATGGAGGAGGCCTATACCCGGCAGGGTTAACAATAATTTACTTTTTTTATGCTATTTGTATAACACATAAATATAAAATATTGTAATATGTTATGACAAATAAAGGCTTATTATTATTATTATTATTATTATACTAGTATTACAAAGGGGAAAGATTTATATTTTCGTATATATTGAAATAACTCAAAAACGGCTGCGCCGATTTTTAAATTCTTACGCCTTTAAAAAGCTACCTTATTAGTGAGTAACATAAGCTATGTTTTTTTTCACGCAAACGAATTCGCGAGCTACAGCTTTATATAAAAACAGTTTATTATAAAAAAGAATCTATAACATTGTAATTTCAGATGTCCACTGAATAGGGCAAAGGTCTTTGCAGATAAGATCTTAAGCAGCGGTCGACTTGGAAGTTTAATTTAACGATAAGTTAATTCTACTTTAGCCCACACCAACCCTCACATTATACGGACCAAATAGCGTAAATACGGTTTGGCCAATATCGACTCCGCACGCAGCTTCTTCGCTCTACCACAAGTTATTTCATTCATTCCTTAATGTGGTGAAGTTAACTTATGTAGTACTGACCATAGCGAGCGCTGCTTGTGCGTCGTACTGCCCCGAAGCACGCCGGCCTTCGCGCTTGTTACCCTCGATAGCCGCGTCTAGCTCACTACGCGTCGATAGATTCTTCTTCTCACACTCGTAGTCGTATAAATACTTCATGTATCTATAAAAAACAAAAATAATACAGTTAATAAACAACAAACAATAACTTAAACCACCTACTGTTAGAAATTACACTCAGATTGCTAACTCCCGTCAGAATGGCAAGCTATTCTAATACGTCTGAATGACATTGACAGCTGTCAGATAGGGATGGGACGTATATGACAATAATCTAGTGTGCGCCAATCCTCCAGCACAGTACTGATTTTCTTTTTAACACTACTAAAATATGTACTTTTCTCATATTAATTTAAATTTACTTTATAAGGCCTTCGAGTGAAAGTTTTTGTTTTTAGTGGTTTTGATAAATCCCTAATCTTTCTTTCTAAATTATTTAGTCAATCTATATTTCTAAGCCTTGGTATAGACAAGTATCGGCATTTCAACGCCCAAATTAACAATAAGTATTGTCACATATATTCGAGCAGTATAATATAAAATGAATATTATAGTGCCGCCTTCTTTGTACTTTTTAGTGACAAGCCTTTAAATCATATCTCTAAACTCAATGAAGATCAAACGTAGCATTTATAGAACAAGCCATTACAACCCTAATCCTTTTAAGTAGACTCAATTTTATAGAGCATATTGTCAACTGTTCGTTACCATCAGTCATAAGAACTGTTCACATATTTAATGCGAGAACACAATGACAATCTTTGACTCGACCGACCTGAATAAAAAACTGGCTACCTTTTCATAAACTGTCAAATGGATGAGTTAAATTATACGACATTCGTCATTAACGGTTTATGATTTAATGTGCGGTCAACGACGTTTGAGACGACGCAGTTTCTTAGATGTAAAGTTCGAGACTAATAAAATTATTGATATCTGAACTCCATACATCATAGAAGTTTGGGACCTATTGAATATCACCTCTCTCATTATCTTTAAATAGAGACAACAATACCGACCTAAGCATAAAAAGTTAGACAGCGCTACTAAACAGTTGACAAAACTTGTCAAAAGTGTGCGTGCTCTCTAAATATTATTTGTAGGTTTAAAACACTACATAATTATGGTGAAAAATATAACCAAATTGAGGGCCATATTATGAATCAGCGACGGTCAAAGTCAAAACACTGACTTAACTAAACAGTGTAACTAAATTTTCTGTGGTAATAAAATGTTGTTCTATAGAATTTGACGAGAATGGAAATGAATGGAAAAATTCTCATGATTCGTCAGGATTGAGAGAATATACGAAACAGTAAACAGTAGTCGCAGAAATACATACAAATAAGTAGCCAGACATCACAAACCAGACTGGAAATCCACACGTCATGCGTAACGGGCCCACTTTGAATTCTAAATGTAACACACCTTTATGTTGGCCCGACAATAGACGAGGTGAAGGAACTGCGTTGAATGATAAATAGGAAATTATATCGGCCGAGATGAGTTAGAGGATATTAATTATGAAGTTGTCATTTTGTCGCGCTGGACGTACGTACGTGGCTTTTGTCGAAGACGCTTTGTCTACGGCTCGTGAGAATTTGAATGTACAAAGAGAGTCGAACACCGAGCTCCCGGCTTGTTTTAGGACCACACAAATATAAGGAACCTTTTTAGATGTATATTAGAACACTCGTTTAGTAACCGAAGCAACAAATAAATCTATACGGTATAATGGCGTAAAACGAATTCAGGATACATGGAAACATTAATGTCAAGTGAGTAGTTAATGTTTACGTTCTACGTCTATTTTAAGGCGCGTAAGTAACGCATGTGGAAGTGCATTTTATACGGCTGGGAATAAGCATCTGCAAACTTTACAGCAAATACACTTGTACATTTAAATAGAAACATCGAACATGTAAATCGATTTACTAAAACATTGCTATTTTGACAACAGTTGCTAGACGTTAAAAAGTGGTAGAGCCCGCTTTAACATCTTCGCACGAATGGGCCGGCTCCCCCGGTGAAATACCACGACCACACAGAAGACAGGCGTGAAGTGGGAGCAATTCCGCGTTTCGTCTGATGAGTGTGGTGCCGGAGGCCCAACTTTGGTCCCTTTTCCTTCCCACCCTTTTTTTATGAGAAAGGATGGGAAAGGAAAGTGGATTTGACGACGGAGGAGACGCATAGTAAGGGGAAATATCCTCTTTATGTGCGTCTCCTCCTCCATCGATTAAGGGTAGGCAACGCATCTGCAATTGCGGATGTCTATGGGCAGCGGTCGCTTCGCCATTTTGGCGGATTCGGGTGGTCGCTTGCTCGTTTGCCACCTTATATTATAAAAAAAAAACTAAGTCAAACCCCAAAAAGGGTTATAGAGCCAAAAGGAATTCTATTTAAGCAGTTAGTGTACACAAAGCAGTACTGCAATATATACTGTTCTGTCATATTACCCTGGTGTGAAAGTAGAACACTTACTGTGTACGTAGTGTAAATGCTGCAGAAGTGATGGAGGATGGCAGTCTCAGGCCCTTGATGATCTCCTGCCACAGCTTCTTGTTGATGACCTCGACGAGGCCGCCGCGGGCGATCACCAGGTTGTACAGCTCGTACAGGTCCAGCACGGACTTCGCCATTATCGGCAGCCGGTTTATAGGAGTGCCTGAAACAAAAGAACTTTATCTTAGACAATATATAGTTAAAACAAAAGTTTACTGTAGTTAATAAAAGACAATCGACTTATTCAATTTCTATTCTTTCTTAAGTTAACAAAATGTCTGAAGTACCTACAGATTGTATTGGACAGATTATTCATTTTAACAGAAGTAATTAACATTTAAATTCAAATTGAATTACAACAAAAGGTGTCAAGATAAATGCGAATTTCAAAAATAGGGAACCCCTAATATAATGTAAAAACTCAGTAGTATCTTTCTAATGATCATATTAGCCCCTTTGTTCCAATTACAACGTATCACTTTCGGTTTTATTCATTCTAGAAGTTTCCAGGTTACGAACAAGACAAGACAAGGAGGTAACACATCAAAGCGACACCAACGACAAGGAAACGAGCTCGGCAGGCGAGCGTCGCGCCGTAAGTCAGATCGTTGCCCGATCCCGCTGTAAAACCCTTTACAGCCGGAGCGGGTAAGGGCCGTAAAACTCGTAAAGCACGTAAGATCCGTAAAACCCGTAAAGCCGGGAGAGCGTGCCAAATCGTATCGCATCGCATCGCAAGATCGATGATTTACGAGCACAGATCGGTTTACGAGGCGCGTTGCCGGAGTCCGCCGCTAGGTGGCCGCGGAAGCGGTACTAGCGGACGCTTTGCGCCACTTAACACTTGATTTACAGTAATTTGGCGGCTAAACAACGCCGGGATTACGTGACGTCGAAACGTCGAACTTAAACACGCTTTCTAGTGTTGTAGAGATGTACAAATATGTATTTATGCACAAATTCTATTACCAATATCAAGAGGAAAGATTTGTATTTTTGGATTTTTGTTTGTATTGTAATAACTTAAAAACTATTGGACCGATTTAAAAAATATCACTAACAAATAGCTACGCTATCATTGAGTAACATAGTATATATATAAAAAATTCCACGCGGACGAAGTCGCGAGCAACACCTAGTGTTTTATATAAAAACTATCTTTGTATTACATTTCCCTAGTAAATTCTAATTACCAAAAATATTGTTTTACGAATTTAATTTATTCATTCTGTACCTAAAATATACTCTTGATGTTCGCATCTCATTTATTACAATCAATAAGGCTTCAAACAAGATATGTACACATAAGTTATGTAGAAGGGGAGAGAACCCGGGCAAAGCGATCGTTTATTGATGAGAGCGAGGCATTAACGAATGCCTAAACGCCTATTTGTCAGTACGCTTTCCCGTCTGCACTTAATCATGGAGTTGGTTATCTGGAACGGGCGGGAGGCTTAGCAGATAGGGGGCTTGGCAGAGGGGGGCAAACGTCGCCTCTGTCGAGATTAATTGCCGTTTCCACGTTCCAAGGCAACTTCGGATGATGCGATGGAAAGTAAATGAGGAAAATGAGATAAACAAAGTCATTCTTAGGGTCTTATGCTGATATATGTTTAAAAGTTACTTATTATGTTAATTATTAAATATATTTTCAACATTATATGTATAGATACTTAAACCAAACTTAACCAATAAAAGTCACTGGTGAAGAAGCGCAGAAAAATTGCTATGAAGTAGATTTAATTATACCTATTAAATACTAGCTCTTGCTCGCGACTTCCCCCGCGTGAAAACAAAAAGATAGCTTATGTTACTCACTGATAACGTAACTTTTTAATGGCGAAAGAATTTTTGAAATCGGACAATAGTTTTTGAGTTATTTCAATACATACAAAAATACAAATCTTCCCTCTGTATTAAATTAGTATAGACTAGCTTTCTCTCTAACAAACATCCATTCATCTAAACTTTCGCATTTATAATATTAGTAAGATTGTACATATCAATATTTTCAATTTCATATTTAACATGGGGTGATTCAAACTACATAGTTGTTTTATAATTTTCCAAGATATAGGTAATAGGTGTAGCATTAAAATTATTACTACTGGGAAGGGAAACATGCACAAAGGGCAAATGTGCGATCGCGTGCTGATCGAGCGAGCTAATGATAAAGCACGACCCGCGCCTTTCCCCGCGCCCCTCCCCGCGCCTGCCCCCGCCCCCCGCCAACGGCTAATAGTTTCTAAACGGAATTGCAGAGACGCGGAACGTGTTATCAGACACGGAGCCGGCGGAAAGCGACCCGTTATCCGGACAAATAACAACTCGGTTGCGAGAAGCGGCGGACAAAAGCTATTGTTTATGAAAGCGATCAGCCTAATAATGATTTCCACAAACCGCGCCCCGCGCGACGGCAGAAAACGCATTCGACGCGCGTGTGTCCGACCGGCCGTGCCATGCCAGCACCCTGCCGAGTCAAAAACCCCCCACAATCACAACCAATGTACACTCCGTGTGTACACTCGATTCGGTCGGTTAACCAGTAATTTACGACGTATGCTAAATCGCCGCCGGAGCCGATCTAATCGCGCCCAATTGTGACAAATTATTGCTTTTCCTACGAAAACCTTACGCTAAATTTGTATTATGAATTTCACTTTATGGACGGCCGTTGGGTTTATGACGTGGAACGCGCGATTCTTTGCCGCAACAGCTACAGTGTTGCACGCGGCGTCGCTCGCACCTCGCGCGATATTTATTGGCAATCGATGTCGCTTAGAGCACCTAACTCTTTTGTGCCACAAACGTGCACTTCTCACAAATCCTCGGCACGACGCCCCCTGATCTCTCGATAAAGGGTTGTAAATAACTAACGATTAGCTCCTTTAAATTTATTGGAATTTTTAAGTAGTCGAAATTAGATTTGGTGTAACGTTTTACGGTCAGATTAGGGTTTCACGCAGTTTGTGGTTTTAAAATTATTGTCAATAAAGACGTTGAATACGAAACGTTTGTAAAATGTTTCATCAAGAATGAATCATGATTGTAACATAAGTGGAACTTTCGTCGGAATCGGTATGTGGATATAACGATACGACGTTGATATAAGATAGAGATTCGATTAAAAGTTGGGAGCGACGCGGGCGATAATCGATCGGGCCAAGAATCGACGCCTCCCGCTTATCGAAGCTGTATCAAGGGCCTTTATACCCCTCGGCCCTGTGGCCGGCCAATGGCGTGCTTGCGAGACGCGCCGCCGGCCGCTCATTGGCTTGATACGCTTTTGATTGCGCCGCCCAACTCGATTCACGACTTGATCGATCTCAATTACTCGCCTATAGATGTACCTAGCGACTCCCCGCGCATACTAATTCAAACTCTACAGCTAAGCCAATACCTATCACTGCTGCTAGCCCGGTCTATTCAACATTAATGACATGTATTTCTATTATACGAATTCATAATTGTAATATTTGTTCAGTGTATAATCAATATGGCGAGGTGATGTATTTATCTTACTAATATCTTACTAATCTTACTAATATTATAAATGTGAAAGTTTAGATGGATGGATGTTTGTTAGAGTTTGTAGCGTAAACGGCTAAACGGTTTTCGATGAAATTTGGCATAGATGTAGAGGATATTCTGGAAGAACACATAGGCTAATCAGTTTTGGTTTTTTCAATCCCACGCGAACGGAGTCGCGGGCGAAAGCTAGTTTATAAATATAAATAAGAGTGAACGTGTCGGTAATGTGAAACGTAAGGAAAACGATGCGATACTAAAATGTTTACGATTCGACGTATAAATTAATGTCGAGGCGACAAACGTAACCACATCAAGTGCTCTAACATTCGTATGTTATTTTAAAACTGATTAATATTGAAATGAATATATTTATCATATGGAAGACTTATAGCCTAATTAAACTAAGTAACTATAAACTAGTTGACTGAGAGCCAATTAACAGTCTTCGCAAAAATACAAATACTAGCTATCGCCCGCGACTCAGTCCGCGCTGAATTAAAAAAAATTGAAGTAAGTAGCCTATGTGTTCTTCCAGACTATGCTCTACATTTATGCCAAATTTCATCGAGATCCATTCAGCGGTTGAAGCTGCAAACTCTAACAAACATCCATCCATCCATCTAAAATTTCTCATTTATAATATTAGTGACATTGTTCTATAGAATTTCATGTGTAGGTTTAGCCTCAGTATTAAGTCATTATTTATTTACTGTTAACATTTATACATTTTTGGATAAGAATAGATGAATTTTGCTTTTAAAAAATACTTTTATTTTTATTATTAGTATAATTTAAAAGTGATATCAAATATTGAAGTACTAGTTGGTAATTTAAATTCGTACATTAGGGCCGTAAACGACAGCTAGCCTCTGTTTAGGCGATCGTTTAATCTTTACGAGCGAGGGAATTTATTGCACTTCAGAAGGGAGTTTTAATTTAGGCGCCCGGCAACCTCTAGTGTTAATTTCCACACTTCGAAAATTGCAATTTGCACGAAGAATACATAAAGTATTGCATAAACTATAAATAAAAAAGAAAGCTAAAATAAAACAATACGATGATAAAAATGTTTCTTAATGCTCCATACAACTTGCACAATACGAACGCAAAAGCTCGGACGCAATAATTTCGCGCGCAAAGTTATCATAACTCAATATGTATTTATTGCTTGTAGTACAAATTCCGAGAGATACGGCGCGAGAATGACATAAGGCCGAGGATACGACGATCAATCACGAGGGGAGCAGTAAACTCGAGAACAATCCAGCGTAATTCCGTCTGAGACATTAAAATGGCGGCCGCCCTATCCGGTGCAACAAAGTGGCGGACTGCGCGCGCCATTACATTTCTTATTAGATATATCCCGCACACTGACAATTTTATCAAGTCAACTTTGTAGGAAAATGTAAAAGAAACTTGTTATTAAACGTTATCATTGAGTAATAAATAAACGTGCGAAAAACACGTTAAAAAGCGTCACTTTGCAGCCGTTTAGTTTAATATCGCATAAATCATTTAACACGGATTCAAATCAAAACTACAAAGCGCATTTAAATCTTGCATCTCTCCGTGGAATTCAGGGGCCATTCGATGTAATTGGCAATCATTCTGAAAAGAATATTCTCTCGCTTCAACGATCGAGACAAAGGCGGCCGATAGTACCTACGGGCGAATCATTACGGGTCAATACCCATTATTATGCGATATTTTCGCGAGCACAACCCTCCGATATCTCGTACACCCACATGAGAAGGCAAATATCTGTAATTAAAGGTTGTAAAGTTGATTTACAACCGGGGCCCGAGTATCGAACCTTGGGGAACGCCTCGGCCAATAGCGGGGCCGGAGCTCGTCCTACCTCGCCTCGTATCAATTTATTAGAAACGTATGAAATCCGCGGCTGCGGTGGCTTCGGTTCCCGATAATGCTTGCGGTGCGGTCGAGCATCCCATCTGCACCGCGCCGCAGTCGTGGCGGGTAGTATCGAATGCTGTTACGTGGTTTATGATCCGCGCGGCGACGGTAACACTGCCAATAAAATTGCAACAATGGAAATGTCGGATGCGGCTGAAAAGCGACGCGACTATGGCAGATCATTGCGATGAATGCAACAATGGAATCCTTGAAATGATGGTGGCAACTATCGACGGCCGTAAAGTTGTACAAAGTCCTAACAAAACCTGGCCAATTGTGAAAGTCAGTCCATATATAGTGGTGTAACAATTGCACATTTTAATATGGTTACTCTTGCATCTTATATTATATTTTAGTTTACTTACTACAAGCAATATAATATACCGATGATTTATAAGAAATGATTGCTTTCGAAAGAAGAAAAGTAAAGTTGTTGTGGTGTAGACTGTTTAAATTATATTGTCTAATTAAATCCGAATGCTATTTTACTAAAAATTTATACCTTTAAGGGTCTGTCCCACCACTGGCTGATAGAGGCTCAGATAGCTTAAAAATGACGTCACTGTAAGATAAGGTAACAAAATCCGATATTTCCATCACATATTTTACGCGTTGGATTGTTATCAGACAATTTACAATTTGGTGGGACAGGCCCTAAGTATCGATTATCTAATTTAAGTATTAAGAATAAAAACTATATTAAAGTTTCTTCGAAATAATGTATCGTGTTAGTTATTGCCGCACCGTCTATTTAGTTTTTACGACTGGCTGTTGTCGCTTACGGGAATCGTAAAATATCATTGGAAACCTTTAATTTTGTTTATCATTTCTTTTGTTTACCACATTGTTGCTAATTGTTACTATACAATGTGGATAAAATGACATGACAATATCAACGTAACTTTATGCTAGATACACGCGTTGTCGTGTTGTACAAAATTTATGATAATTAATTTTAATGTTGAATTATCACAACAATGTGATACAATTTAAAGAATTCGTGACTAAAATAGATAGAACCCTGATAGACTAAAACGCTATCAAACAATTTGTTAATAAGTCTAGTAAAGATTTTTTTAAAGCAGTAAAAGTTAACAAATGAGCAAGCAATTCTGCTGATTTAGCTAAACCTCTGGCCATTAACATCTGACATCTGTAAGAAGTTAAAATGTTGCTGACTTGTAGCCTATATTGAAAATTACTTTAGAAATATTAAAAACTTAGACTGAAGTCGAAGTAAGGTGCGGAAACGGAGAATGCCACCGTGCATCCTCGTCTCTCATTTGAATCACAATAGGGCAGGCGTCGCCGTGACGCTGCACATTGAAGGCGTCACTTCGAATTTATGATATTCCAAAATTGAACATGTTTTAACCCGAGATGGATAGACTGTTTCATTGTTTACGATTTAATAATGCAAATGGATGTTAAAGTATTTTATATAGAGGAAGCAGTTGACACTTGAATGATATATTAACTTTTGATTTTATTATTTAGACAAACAAAAAATATCATAGTAACAAACGATGGAGTCAGTAAAGACTAAAATGGAAATCCACAACGAAACAGGTCTTTACAAAATGTAGTTATATGATGAAAAATAACAATGACAAAAGTTTTAGGAACAGTAAAAATAAAATTTAATGACAAAAGAGTTAAGAATAGTAAAACTATAATTTAATGAGAAAAAAATTTAGAACAGTAAAACTAGAATTTAATGACATAAGAGTTCGGAATAGTAAAACTAGAATTTAATGACAAAAGAGTTGGGAATAGTAAAAGTAGAATTTAATGACAAAAGAGTCCAGAACAGTAAAACTAGAATTTAATGACAAAAGAGTTTGGAACAGTAAAACTAGAATTTAATGACATAAGTGTTCGGAATAGTAAAACTAAAATTTAATGACAAAAGAGTTCGGAATAGTAAAACTAGAATTAATGACAAAAGAGTTAAGAATAGTAAAACTAGAATTAATGACAAAAATTTTAGGAACAGTAAAAATAAAATTTAATGACAAAAGAGTTAAGAATAGTAAAACTATAATTTAATGAGAAAAAAATTTAGAACAGTAAAACTAGAATTAATGACAAAAGAGTTTGGAACAGTAAAACTAGAATTTAATGACATAAGAGTTCGGAATAGTAAAACTAGAATTTAATGACAAAAGAGTTGGGAATAGTAAAACTAGAATTTAATGACAAAAGAGTTTGGAACAGTAAAACTAGAATTTAATGACATAAGTGTTCGGAATAGTAAAACTAAAATTTAATGACAAAAGAGTTCGGAATAGTAAAACTAGAATTTAATGACAAAAGAGTCCAGAACAGTGAAACTAGAATTTAATGACAAAAGAGTTTGGAACAGTAAAAATATAATTTAATGACAGAGAGTTAAGAATAGTAAAATTAGAATTAGATTTTTTCAATAATTATGTATTTCAATGTTGTAATTGAATAATTATAATTTAAAAATAGCAGTATTTAAAATATTACCTTACTTTTAGAAGCCAAAAATATACATAATATCATTCCAATCATTGTAAACAAAAAATAAAAGGGGTCGTTGAATTATGAAGTACCGTTTCAATATTAAAGTGTGAGTTAACAAAGCGCTATAACGCATAAGGGAAATAAAATAATCCAGCGCAGTAGTGACAAAAAACTCACAATAGAGTCAAAGGGCACACTGTTTGACAATAGTCGTAGGGACAAATGAGCCGTCGACCACAATGGACCATTAGCATAAACGACTATACTCAGGGTGACGTTCAGCAGTAAATGATTGGAAAAGGTACTAAGGGTCAATTTCTGATTTTCTTGTTCTTCATAACTATCTTTCAAACAATGAACAGACTAGTAGCATTGTGTTGTATTGGATTTTAAATGTTTAGTAAGTAATATTAAACGCGGGAGCAAATGAAATTTAAATAGATTCCTTTGAAGCACAACTGACATCTCATGTTTTTTTTTTTCAATTTGGGAGAAAAGTGTATTGAATCTTCGAGACGATTTTGAATTAAACGTTTAATTATAAAAAAAGATTTATTCTTTGAACTTTGACATGAAAGATAATCAAATTACAATGTAATTTCGATTGTAGATAAGAAACTCTTTGTTGTAGAGATATAGGATCGTATTATGGTTATCATTGTATTAATATCTTGCTTCCTGTCTCCCGGCGCGCCTCGCTCTATCGCCTTGTACGAACATAGATATGATAATCACCTAGTTTTGTATTTATGTTCAATATGTTGCAACATTTTATGTCATATTATTGACGTGATAACGTTTTATAAATCGATGAAAGCCGACTGTATACAGAAAAAATATCTGAGCCGAGTGTGAACTTATATAATCGACAGAGAGGCACGATCTGACTTATCGTTCGGTTCTGCTTTTAACCCTATCATCAATAGTATTGTATTATCTGTGATTTCATGTAAAATTGTTGTCAGTAAACCGACTTTTTTAATTAAGAACATTTCTTCATATGAATGATTCCTGTTGGCAGGTTGGCACAGATGTACTACAATGGAGTGAGAAGACACAGAGTATAGCATAACAGAACAAAGTGCATAGACTATTGAAGTCAGAAAAGCAGCTGTAGCGACCCGCCCGAAGAGGGCGTGTGATCAGGACGGGTACCGCCTACTTGGAAACCTTTTATATGATATACGGTTTGTACTTAGTAGCCGAAGTTTCTTGTAGTAAAGCTAAGAGAGCAATATAAATGCATTCATATTCCAATCTGTATATTAAAAGAAAATGATAGAAGCATTAAGGAGTAACGTTTATTCTATCTTTTCTGAGCTTGGTTTATTATTTTAATACCTTAACATTTGAGCTCTCCTAATAATTAATGTTGCTATTATTATAAATGCGAAAGTCTAGATGGATTGATAGATGTTTGTTAGAGTTTACCGTCTAAATGGCTGAACAGAACTCAATTAAATTTCATACAGATGTAGAGCATAATCTGTCCTTTTAGATTTTCTTTAATTTCCGCGCAGACCAAGTCGTTGGCGATAGTAAGTTAATATTAAGCAAATTAAATGCTTACGTTATTTTATGCTTTAGCGGAATCTAATGACTTTAACTAGACCAGCACATAACGGGCTTGACAATTCCATGGGAAAAGTACACATAATTAAGTCGCTGTGCGGATATGTGATAATATACCTTGCTAAGATAAGCGTTTCCTGCGACCTGACACACTGACCATACGGATGTCTTGAACAAACATATGTTTGTAAATATTGTTCGCGTTTTTGGACAACTTCGATCTCATCGATTTCCTTTGGATTTAGACGAAGAGCTAACTCTTGAAACAAATACCTACATTTCAAGCATGTCTAGATTTAGCCTGAGATATCATGACTACACTGAGGCAAGCCTTAAAAATCAATGAATAAAGTCATTGAATTGTGAATCAAAAATATCGAATCTTTCATAAATATTCATATAAAAAACGAAGATATCTGTTAATATCGACTCATCACGTGACGACCTTTCAATTGTTTTGGCACGAACTCACTAATGAACATCTATTTCTGTAACGAGATTTTATTTAGAGAAAAATAAAATCAACTCATTACTTAATAACTATAATCGATGATGTTGATGGACCAATTTCCAGTCCTCCTTCTTGTGCCATTCTCTTGAGCTCGCCACACGACAAGACCCCTCACTTTTCCCTTTTTTCTTGCTTATACTTATGTCGTTCTTGATCTTCCCTTATTTCTTTTCCATTTGTTTTTAATTAATTTGTTCAATTTCAATTTAACTAGTGTAAATAAAAATTTAAGACATGGTAAGAATGATTTTTGATAGATTGAACAGTCTAATATACTTATAATAACAATGCGAAAGTTAAGAAAGATGGATGTTTGTTACAGTTTGTAGCCTAAACTGCTGACCAGATCTCGATGAAATTTGGCTTAGAGGATATTCTGGAAGAACACGTAGATTACATATTTGTTTTTTTATTCACGTATACGGAGTTGCAGGCGAAAGCTACTGTTGTATAAGTACGTGGCATGATATATCATAACGCTAAATGTACCAGAATCGAACTAATAAATTGAACGAAATTAATAATTTAGTGAAATACGAGGAAAATATCCGCAGTCAATCGTAAACGTTTTTCGATATACCCGTCATACGTATAAAAAGAAGTCGGAAGTTCTGTCATCGCGTTGTATAAATAATCACTTTTGGGCAGCAGTCGTTAGCGGGGATAGGCGAGGCAATTTGGACGCTCATCCATCAAGCCAGCCTCCACCTTCGCACCGACCTGGATGCCGCAACGATTCCACGACTATCTAAACAAAACTCAACTCTTAATTGCTGTTTGTTTACGAACACTTCTAAACTGCGTGATTTTATAAATATATTTTGGCGATCATTCATTTTAAAAATATTGGAACAACTACTGATTTTTTGTTGTTTCACTTAAATATAGGCTTTATTGTATTTAATTGTGCTAAAAGTTGTTTAATACTTTAAGAATTCCTTTTTAATAGAAAAGTAATCACACATAATTAATAACTATGCTAAGTTATAGGTATCTTGAAAGACATTACCTCTTTAAATGTCTACTTAAAGTTATAAAACAGAGATAAAACTTGTACCGTTACAATTACAAGAGATAGCCTGTTCTAAAACTCATTTATTGTTAGCTTGTTTTAGATTATGCAACGTTATAAAATGCAAATGATTAGTTGAATAATAATCGGAATGCAATAAATATAGCGTAATACAACAAAAACATACGTAACAAACGTTTTCAACAATAGAAAATTGTTCCAAGTTATTTCTGTCAAAATATTTGCGTAAATAATTCTAAAACACGGCGATCGCATTGGTTATAATTTATTCATTCGTTATTGAAATAGACGTCCGGTTGAGTGATCTGTGAGCTAATTACATTCTAACGAGCGGCGATCTGTCGCATCTCCCGAGATATCCCGATGGCCTGCCGTGACGAGTGATGCCTTTTATTTCATACCAACGGAGGTGGCAACTATTCTCGGCTTAGGGAAATGGATACGCGTCAATCGTCCAGTAAAAAAATGAATAAAGTCAACAATAGAGACGTCTTCCGCGACCGCTACTATCTTTGGACGGTGTATCAATTTCAGAAATGTTTTCGAATGCAAACTTGACTTGTTTGGCCACAAGTTGACGGAGACGATTTTAATTCTGTCAACCAAGCTTTGACGAGAAAAGAGGATAGAACAATATCTTTAGAAAATATAAAAATCTTACCAATTTTATAAATGCGAACGTTTAGATGGATGGATGAATGTTTGTTAGAGTTTGTTGCCTAAATAGTGGAACGGATCTCGATGATATTTGGCATAGACGTAGAGGATAGTCTGGAAGAACACATAGGCTACTCGTTTTGGATTTTTTTTCCACGCGGACGGAGTCACAGGCGAGAGCTAGTATTAAAATGTATCAAACTGAAAAAAGTGGACTCAATCGATTCGATGTATCGATAACATACGTTTGTTTCGTGTATCGATATTCAGATTGTACAAGCGAAGGTGTGAGGCTTGTTAACACGTCGGACAGACGCGATCGATTAGGCCCGCGGCCGCTCACATTCAATTATTTATTTATTTATTCGTAATTAAGGGCCGCGAGTTATGGACGTTCCGATTTACGGGACTGGCTATCGCCCGAACAAGGTTAGTTGTGCGATCATTTTACAACAAACTTTATCATAACATTTAGAACTAAAAAAACCCGTAGTACTAAAACAATAATTGTTTTATTAAAATCTTATATAGAAAAATGTCGATTGTTATTTTCCTTATTTTCTTACTTAGTACTGAAATGTGATTTTGTTTCTTATAGTATGTTACTGATATTTCAATAACACCTTTAGGTAGATAATCAAAGCGATAACTTTCATAAAATTAAAACTGCAGTATATCACTAGTGCACTAGTGGGTTGACTCATATCGATGTATCTCATTAAAACGATACAATAAGTTCAACATTAATAACTCGTCGATATCGACGTATCGACATCGGTTTTATCGAGCGGATAGTCGATAAGCGAGCCGAGGCCAATTTGTACGGGGCCCATAAATTATTTTATTAAAATAAATCAACCGGTTTATTGTTCTCTTCTCGCCTTGTCGAGTATTGTTGTTTCGGTCGATTGTACACAGCTGGGACTGAACTACGTATTACAAAGATATCGTTCAACGCCTCGCGATTTACTGACGTATTTCGTTTGTGATAAATCGATATGTGTGCGGATTGTATCCGGATATGTTTAGATATATCAAAATAAACAGACCAACAAAGAAGTAATTAATTACTGTTGTACTACAAATATGCTATAACTTTCTCGTATTATGATCCAACGTCAAGGAAACGTTGCTCATGTTTGCAACATACTGTATATCACGACTATAAACAAGCATTAATCAATGTCTTTAAATGGTATAAAATGCTTTATTCATTAACCGTAGTAATTATATCAATAGACTAGCTGTTTCCCGCGACTTCGTCCACGCAATATTAAGATAAAATGTAGCCTATAATATGCCCATCTATAGTGAAAGTCCGGTCGAAGTCTTCCCAGACGTTTCGGAGATTACTCTGAACAAACGCGGCTTGCAGACAGACAGACAGTAAAACTTTAAATGCGATTTTCGTTATCAGCAACGCAAATAAATTATCTTCCCGAAATCTGGAATCTTTCTTTTGATATTACAAACAGACACTCCTATTTTATTATATGTATAGAAGATATAGATAACTGAGTCAAACATATTGACACAAATTAACTTGGAAAGCAATTGCTTGGTGTTAAACGTCAGAAGGTCGAGCCTCGGGTGAGAAGGTTTTGGTCCGTAATTCAAGCGTTATTGGAGTGGCGCTATAAATAATGAGGCAAGTAACGCGTTTGGATCTATAGCCTTGTGAGACCGGCGATTTGTCTTGCCTAAATTACTGTAACTAGTGTAAGATAGGCTTATCCTAAAACATTAATATTTCCAAGTTCGATAACTGAAAGTGCAAATTGAATTTTGACATAAAAATCAGATACTAGTAAGATGGATTTGACAGGTTAACTAATAAAAAAAATCTCAATTGGGTTGACAAACTAGTGTTGATAATTAAAATCCTGAAAAACCCAATAGAATCTCTCTCTGAAATATCCATTTAATTTTCTTATTACTCTTAATTGACTGAATTTATCACGTGATATAAATTCAGATGGATGTGATGCTCCGTCTTTTTTTGTTTTTTTCTGACACGGCGCGCTGCGAGAGGCGCGAAACCAGCCAGCATTAATAAACGGTTATTAATAAGTTATGTTTTTAATTACGAGTCGATCTCGTCGATTATTTATTCGAATAATTTTATAGGGCCCCGCGGCGATCCCGGCGCGCCCGCCACAACAATAAAATATATGTGTCCAATGAATAAATTCGACCCGTAACGAGAATTATTACGCATTCCGTTCCCGACTACGTCCCGGATCGGAGGCTAATAAGACATTCTTATAAGACGAAATGCGAAAATAATATAAAAAGAAAAGCAGTCATGTTATCTAAAAACCATTTGACAACCGATGAATAAAACTTCAACTGAATCTACAAACCGAAAAAAAAATCGAAAAAGATTGTTGTTATTTAAAACCAAAACCAGAGAATATTAGTTAATTTAATTGAATGACAATATGACTGCAGTCGGGTTCTCTCGTCTACTAATCAAAACAAACAGGAAAATAATAGGATTTTATTTATATCGTTTGAAATATGTGACAAAAATATCGTGAAGCGATAGTAGATTAGTCATTGCTAAACAATAAAAGAATTTCGATGAAAACCGTGACAAAATGACATTTCGTCGACCTGACAGACTGTTGGATAGAAATATAGAGCATATTGTTCTATTTTCTACAGATTGTAAATCATTAATATTAAAAAATATGCATTTTATAACGTTAGTAACACAAAGAAAATATTTAGGTAATATAAAAGCACTTCTTCATTCAATCCTTGAATTTAAAAAAAAACAATATCGTTATGCGTCACAAGCTAATAAAATAACAAATGCATACGTCATCATCATGTTTGTATAATACCGAATTACTAGCTTTCGCCCGCGACTCCGTCCGCGCGGAATTAAAAAAAACAAATGCAAGTAGCCTATGTGTTCTTCCAGACTATCCTCTACATCTGTGCCAAATTTCATCGAAATCCGTTTAGCCGTTTAGGCTACAAACTCTAACAAACATCCATCCATCCATCTAAACCTTCGCATTTATAATATTAGTATGATTATCGAATTATTACGTGGTTTTTGGTAGTTAATTTAAAACTTCGTCACAAATATTTTCGTGCCTAATTCATTCGGAACAAAGGATTGGGTAATTGTGTCAAAAGTGTATAAACGTGATTGAAAGCAAAGGTCTTATTACGTCTGGCCGAGCCGTCAAAATATCGCATATCACATCTATATGGGTCAACGCAACATTGTGCGACCTCTAGCGGCCAACAAATACAACTCTCGGCGTTATTAATCAACTTTTATACGGTCGTAAAACCGCGGCGGGATTAAAAACCCACTCGAAATCATATTTTTATGGCGTTTAGATCCGTGGTTATTATTGGGATGGTTTTTTTCTACTTGTAGTGGTGAGATGTGAGCGGCCGGCCGATTTGTGGGGCGTTTGATTTACGACTGTCGCTAGACGAAGGACAGACGTCGCGGCTGCACAAAGACGCCTTGTGTCAACGGTTTACTATTATTTCGATAGCAATTAACTATGTCATTTGACACACGTTACAACACTATTACAATATATAGTTAAACGCGACTAAAAGAAATCATACAGTAAGAAAAGAATGGTAAAAATAAAAACCAAAACAATTCAGCTGCGAATGCAATTAATAAAAATATTTACATAAAAAAATAAACATTAATGGCCACTTCATGTAATAAATCTTACTATCTCACTAATATTATAAATATGAAAGTTTAGATGGATGGATGGATGAATGTTTATTAGAGTTTGTAGCCTAAACAGTTGAACGGATCTCAATGAAATTTGGTATAGATGTAGAGGATAGTCTCGAAGAACACATAGGGTACTCACTTTGTTCTTATAATTCCATGCGGACGGAGTCGCGGGCTAAAGCTAGTAAATCATGAAATTAAAACAAAACATCTCGTAATAATTAACTCAGCAAATTAATCTAAATCGCAATTTTTAAAGTAAATGGAACCAAGGTAAGCGCAGATGTTGGCCGCGGTCCCGTCGGCTGCCGGGAGTCGGATGCCCGAGCCGGACAGTTGATATCCGTCCGTCTACAAATAACGAGAACATTAGCCGCTCCTGAATTAGACAAGCCATTGACGAGGCTGACGATCCTCAACGTTTGATTGATCACCTCTCAGATGCTACAATCGACTAGTTTTATGGATATTTCAAAAGTTGCAGAAGAAATGTTTCTAGTAATTTATTTATTTACGTAAGGAAAAATGATACAATGGTTTACAAAAAAAATTCGGCAAACTGCAGCAGTTTGTTGGCGACAGGCTCCCATTTCTTATAATGTTACTATCTACAAAATAACTATTAGATAAGAAGAATAAGGATTATGGTAAATATAATGCATTTAATTGAATGAGAGATAAATGCGATGAAAATTAATTTAACATAAAAATAAAAATATGTATCGTTTGGTATCCGAACAATTGATCAGATGTAGTAAATGTTCATTATCATATTATAACTACTAATATTATAAATACGAAAGTTTAGATGGACGGATGTTTGTTAGAGTTTGTAGCCTAAACGGCTGAACGAATTTCGATCAAATTTGGTATAAATGTAGAGGATAGTCTGAAAGAACACATAGGCTACTCTGTTTTGTTTTTCTTCTAATTTTACGCGGACAGAGTCGCGGGCAAAAGCTAGTTTTTATAATAAAATAAACAAGTGAGCGCTAAATGATATGTCTGAACGGTTCTGCGCTCCACCGCGCAGCTCCGAACACCGCGCGATCCCAAACTTTGATACGCAGCACCGATGGAATCGAAATCCGATATCCGACTCCGAACTTTATTCATCGCGAAATGCGACGATATTTCAGTCCGTCCGTCATTCCTGACAGTTCACAGAAGCTGGCAAGATTAATTGTATTTCGTTTGAGTCATCAAAATAATTAGAATGACGCTATTTTCGTTTGTGATGCTAATTTGACAGACGTCGCGGGAGATTTCGTGTCCCCTTGTTTCGCCCCGCTATAACTCTGATCGCTTATTTCTTATTTATAATATCACAATAACCTCTCTCTGTTTTTTGTAATATCAGTAATCAGAACTGGCAACGTAAATATAAACCGTGACCTCTTTTGAGGTTATTTAATTGATATATTTGACCTCTTTTATTCAACGACACAAAGTAGTGTAGACCATAAAATACTACCAATTTTTAAGCAAAGGGCTGCAAACTTTTATTTAAGGCAACAGTATCAAAGGATTTAATACAAAACAATCGCTTTCTACTTTCAATTAAATATTACAGGATGTAAATGAGAAAATGATCCACAATCATGGTCGCTGTTGGGTACAGAAAAAAAGGAGGGGGCAGGTCACTTTCTCCCGACTAGAGGTACATGTAGATATTAAATCGAATAAGACCATATTGTTGGTAGGTGCCACCTCCTCTAGACCTAGTCTCGAGTATCGACCGACGACGCAAATGTCCATCATACCTTAATGTCCAAAAAAAAACTTTTACAGTCAAACGTAAAAACTTTTTTCAATTGTTTTAAATAGCTACCAAATTCGACTTCATTATAAAGAAAATAGTAGAAACAATGCAATTCTAGTAAACATCCTGTTTTTACATCTAATTATAACATTTCATTCAACATCGAAAACAGTTGGAAATCCAAATGGTGTGTGTACAATAAAATACCGGATAACAATAAAAAATGGTCACGATTGTCTTACAATAACAAATATTCATTAAACATTGGCGGCTATCCAGGAATATTATGTCGCGGGTAATCATTGTCTGATATTTGATGGCAGACAGAATTTGAGGTTATAACAGACCTAAGTTTATTATAGGAAATATTTGATAGCCGAGTTCTCGGAACGTGCATTTAATCTACGGCAGTTAATTTCGTATGCGACCGCTATAAACGTGTTTGATTAATATCATTCAGACGAAATAAATGTTGCGGCACGGGTCGCTGTGATCAAAGGATTCACTAAATCACTGAAACAATGCTTACGAACCGAGCTCATGAGCTATGGCGAATTAAACTTGTTTTCTATTATAATTAGATTTGCGGCTTTTTATTATCTTTTATGATTTTTAATGTGATCTACGTTATGCAAGTTTTTTTTTAATTAAAATATTAGTAGATTTTTGTTAATTTACTAATATTTCTTTTAACCATTCCAACTAAGCTCTAGGCTTGTGCTAGGATATGGTTCACGACAATAGTCGAATGGCGGGATTCGAACCCTCGACCTCACGATCGGTAGTCCGTACCCCAAACCATTAGGCTATTGGCGCTTAACCATTAGTATAACCATACAGTTCGTATAATTATTGTGATTCACCATAATAACACAATCTCGTAACTAAATTGTCTTTTTAACTAGGCTCAAGTCAAAAAAACACAAACAAAAACTATCTCTGGACAGAGACAGTACCCTTATTAGTAACTGAAAAGCCTGGGATGCAACGTGTCCAGCTGATGGGGGAATTCCCCCCTGCCCTCATGATGCCCTTGCTGGGAAGTTTATTGGATTTAGAATTGATTACTAAAAACCCTAAATATTGGGGGGTATTAAGTTGAGAATTTTAATTAATATCACAAATAACTTAATTTAGTAAAGCTAATAACTTATTCAGATTTATATTAGTTACCGTGTTAATCTATACTAATATTATAAAGAGGAAAACTTTGTATTTTTGTATTTTTGTATTTTTGTATGTATTGAAATAACTCAAAAACCACTGGGCCGATTTTAAAAATTCTTTCACCATCAGAAAGGTAATTTATCTGTGAGTAACATAGGCTATATTTTATTATTACTAATGTTTAGGAACTATTAATAAACAGCGTGTTTCTGGATGCCGGCGTTAAAAAAATGCTAAACTTAACTTTTCTCGGCTTACGCTGCCTAAACCGTTAGAGGTATATAAAAATGATGTATGAAAGAAATGTAGATCTCAAAAGTTCTACAGAAAAGTCCGCGATAGCATATATCTGTCTTTAACGGTTTTCTTACAATAACCACTTTTTTGTTTACAAAATGAATTAAATATCGCACGCTATTTGCGTCGTTGTTTTAATGGTTTCAGTATTAATCCTTATCCAAATAAATGCCTTCGTTGCCAGGAGAATTTAATGTAGAACAAAATTGTCCTTTACAGTATTTAAATTGGACAAATAGTTTAGAAGATATCGCGAACACAAACAATAAGGGTAACCGAAAAATCAGCTCACAAACTACCGGGCTTAGAAATTTGGAATCTTTCAACAATAGATTTCTGTTATTACGTAGATTCATCATCATCATCATCACCAGCTCACTATACGTCCCCACTGAGGGGCCTGGAGCCTACCCTAAGTTAGGGTGACTAGGACATATTCAACCACGCTGGACCACTGCGGGTTGGTGGACTTCACACATATGTATCTTTGAATTTCTTCTCCGATATGTGCAGGTTGCATCACGATGTTTTCCTTCACCGTAGTAGTCCATTACGTAGATTACTACTAAGATAATACTTTAGGTAATAGGATGAAAAAAGGGCGAACGTAAGTTTTGAACTTTAAACTCCACGCGGACGAAAACGTGGGTCGTGGGCAGTCATAATTCATACTTAAATACTACAAATTTTAAACTTTTTTAAAAAGTTTAGATCTATGGATGGATGTTTGTTAGAGTTTGTAGCCTAAACGGCTTAACAGATCTCCATGAAATTCGGCACTGATGTAGAGCATAGTCTGGAAGAACACATAGGCTACTTTTTATCCTGGAAATAGTTACGGTTCCCGTGGGATACATTGATTTTGTTTTTAATGTTTACTCGATAATTCTGCAACGGTTCAACTTATGTTATTGAAATTTGATGAAAAATCCTTCCATCTTTTTCTTATAAGAAAAAGGGTGAGAAGGAAAAGGGACTAAAGTTGGGCCTCTGGCACGACACTCATCTGACGAAACGCGGAATTGCTCCCACTTCACGCCTGTCTTCTGAGTGGTCGTGGTATTGCACCGGGCGAGCCGGCCCATTCGTACGAAGTTGTTAAAACGCGCTCTACCGCTGTTACTCGCTTAAGTTAGTTTTTGGAGGTTTTGGATGATTTATAGCTGAAGACTGTTGGCAACCGGTGAAGCAGGCGGTTATCTTTTTTTCAAATTTTGCCAATTTAATTATGTGCTTCGTGTCTTTTTTTTTTCTTTTAATGCTGCGTTGACGAAGTCGCGTGGAACAGCTATTATACATATAGTACGAAGCACGCCAAATGAAATTCTATATGTACATATAACAAAATTGAGTGTCTGTTTATAACATCAAAAGAAAAATTCCAGATTTCGGGAAGATGATGTATTTGCGTTGCTGATAACGAAAAGAGCATTCAAATTTTTTTTGTCTGTCTATCTGTCTGTCCGCAAGCCCCGTTTATTCCAGGTAATCTCTGAAACTGCTGGGTCGCTTCGACCAGACTTTCCCTGAAGGGTAGCTGACATAGACGGGCTACTTTTTATCTTAATATTGCGTGGACGAAGTCGCGGGCAACAGCTAGTCATTGATAAAACAATTCGCATTGATTTATGTAACCGTAAAATACATTCCGATGATCTTTACAATCGGCGCGAGTTGGATCTTGTCCAACATCATTTCGCATCCGACAATAAATATCCTTCGCTTTATTATTATTTCTACAAATTGGCGACGTTTGATTAGTGCCGGGATTTCTTTTTGAATTTCATTAGAATTGGATTTCCGTGTTTTATGGATTTTATATGTTGTTTTGACAATATCATACTATATAACATACATCATACTTCATACTAATATTATAAATGCGAAAGTTTAGATGGATGGATGGATGTTTGTTAGAGTTTGTAATTAAAACGGCTGAACGGATTTCGATGAAATTTGGTATAGATGTAGAGGATAGTTTGTAAGAACACATAGGCTATTCAATTTTGTTTTTATTTATTCCACGCGGACGGAGTCGCGGGCGAAAGCTAGTAAAATATAAATAAAATTATTCCTTCCCAGATTAATCTTAGGGATAACGTTATTTTTTAGATAAATCGACCTATTTAAATAACAAAGAAAAATAGAGCGATCTGTAATCAATTAGTTGTTAGTAGAGCACGTAACGTTGAGAATGTTTTAGACAAATGTTATTGTTTCGCGGTAAAGTATGTGGATATTTCGCGACATCTCGCATTGAATGATTAATGAACTAAAATCTTATAACTGCTAGTAAGACGACCTCGTGGAAAATTATCATTTGTTTATATTGAAATAGACCAGTAGGTCAACTCTAAATTAATTTACATTAAAATTGTCTTATTTTTAATGTAGTAGTTTTTAATGTTTTAGATGATTTCTAGATTAGCAACTAAAAACTGACTGGTAAGACAATGTAGAGTAACACTTTGATTTTTTTAATTCATTCTTTTAAGTTTAATTTCCTATAAACTTAAAATTAAATCAATCTTACAGTTGTTTTGTAATCCATACTGGAAACTGTACATAGTTTAGACATTGTTTTACCCTCTGTTTCCTAATTGTACGTAATTATAAAAATAAATAAAATAAATTATGATAGTAGTATAATTCCTTTGTGGTTGCGGATGTCCATGGGCGTTGTTGATCACCTTGGTGTTCCCACCGTTCGTTTGTCATCTTTTATAATAAAAAAATATACTAATAACCGTGACACTGTTAAATAGTTGACTGTTCCATTCTATGAATATCTTCGTTCTTATTTCTATAAACTTTTAAATATGTTAATTAAAATTGTATTAGCAGTGTTGGATTACAGATAATGTTTTTCATTTCCCCGGCATTCGACCTCCGAGAGTATTATTCTATTTCTCTGGATTTAGACTATTACAACATTAGCCTATTTCGATACGAAGTTTTTCAGCGAGTTTATAAATTTGAACTCAGTTTGAATAATATTAACTCGATTGTATTTAAAACAAAGACGTTTTGACGCATTTCATTTATGATTTACGGTGAGTTAATCTTTGCTTTAATGCGGAATTGTTATTGTTTAAACTACAACTATTTAACGGGTTTAGAATGAAACTTGATTTTATTTTCATCTTAAATTTTTATAGCGTCAATAATCTATATCTATACTAATATAATAAAGCGTAAACACACACTTCTTTGTTGCCTAAGATGTCAGCAATTACAGCATATTTTTGAATAATTATTTTTTTAAATAAAAAGCCCTACACTTACGTCAGGCTTTAGGCTATATATTTTCACGCCATTAAACTTAGGGGTAAATATTTTAATAAAAACCCTAATGTGGGAAAGAGACAACAACAAGAAACAAGAATGACATAGTAAGGTAATTGGTATTTTGACATTTGCTATTGATAATTTGACAAATGTAAACAACAAAATAAAGTTTTTATAATTTAACACGGATGAATCCGCACGCGAACAGCTAGTATATAATATATGCATTTCGTCTTCGTCTGATTACTAGGCGAAAAGATTTTACTAATATTGTCCCAAATAATAGTCACAATTTTTCTGTCAAAAAGGTCTCCTCTATGAGCTCTAAATATAATTTTAAAATTACATTTTAACAAGGACAAGTATTATTTAATTACTAGCTTTCGCCCGTGTCTCCGTCCGCGGGGAATTAATAAAAACAAAAGTAAATATCCTATGTGCTCATCCAGACTCTTTACATTTACGTCAAATTTCATCAAGATCCGTAAAGCATGTTAGGCTACAAACTCTAACAAGTATACATAACTTTCGCATTTAAAGTATTAGTAAGATTTTTATGTAAGCTTATTAAAGATAATGATTTATTACACGTTATGACAAAAAGTACAAAGAATCATCCGAAGCGAATACCAGTAGTAAGAAAGATCGTGTCTATTAGTGGAAGCCAAGCTCAATATTGGAATTGGATTACAAATAGAAAGTGCACGATTGGTACAATTAGGAACCGGCCGGTGGCAGTGGCGGCATCCGTGCCTCTGTTTGTCCACTCTTATACCTAAGTACCGTGACGTCGGTTAATTACGATTCTTACGTGTATCTTTGCTTCTAGCCGCAAGTAAACAATAGTAATCAACCTAATGCTTTATTAATTCTTGTTAGACGATTCCAGTTAGAATTGTCAAGGGTAATTCGTATTCGACATGTAATATTTATTCATATAGTTAAATTGTAAGATGTTAGATTACATGTACAGTCAGCTGCACTAATAAGTATGCATTTACAGTACTTAGACGCTTCATATTCTTTTGATCTATACCAATATTATATAAAAATACAAATCTTTATTTTTGTATGTATTGAAATACCTCAAAAACTATTGGGTCGATTTCAAAAATTATTTCATCATTAAAAAGCTACGTTATCAGTGAGTAACATGTTTTTTATTATTTTTTTAATTTTACGGGGCCGAAGTCTGGAGAAAAAGCTAGTATTAAATATACACGTATTCGTCAATAGCATCAATTCCTAATTTAAAACATTCATACGGCGTGCTTTCATATTTTTGTAACTGAACACGTGTAAAAGTTTCTGAATCTTTGTAATTGTTTACTTATGGAGCTGTCTGTAGAGGTTTAATTAAGTCTAACATTATTTATTGAATCCTACAGTTTTCTATTCTCATTATTACCCATCAGAATGATTGATCTATTACTATTTTTTTACTATAAAACAAGCAAGCACGTGAGCTGTCTCGTATGAAGCGTACATAGTTGCCGGCACGCCGACTTCAAGAAACATTTAGTGAGGGGGCGGCGAGGGTACAATTACAGCGAAATAACCAATAAATTACATACGGAGTGCGCCGGCGCCGCGTGACGCCGCGCGCGGTTTCCGCGAAACGCCATCTAGCGGCGGTGCAAATTGCACCACCATCACGAGCGATATCGACTTGTACGCCAAATGAGGGTAGAAACAATTCGCCTCTACACCTTAATACACAGATAAATATACTTTTTTGCTATCTTTGTCTTACAATCTGTAATAACTGACGCTACTGTAATAAATTATTACAAATAAATGAATTGTACAACTCTAAACAGTTGCACTGTACTAATAAAAAGCTCTTTTTAGAAAGATTTATAGTTATTTCTTGCGCAACTCGATTCTTGCATTAACTCGATTGTGATCGATTTGTACGACTTCATAAATCGGACACATTGTTGCCAATCGCTTGTTTTACTTCCTTTGCGTTTCCTCATGCCTCATGCCTCAGTCGCGAAGGAAACGCCTGTTGACATTTCCAGAATAGTCCTTTGTTTCTCGTGTTCTTTTTGCTTTAATAACCGATTGTTTATTTTCAAACCCACAATTACTATTAAAATGTTTATTATTTTACTGTGATTAACAGAATTCATTAGAGCAATTAATAATTTAATAGTACTGTAATTACGAATCAAACAAACAACATTATAAAACTATGGCATGAACATTATTGACTAGCTGTTGCTCGCGACTTCGTCCGCGTGAATTTAAAAAATAATAAAAAATATAGCTGCTACTGACTGATAACGTAGCTTTTTAATGGTAAACGAATTTTTAAAATCGGTTTAGTAGTTTTTGGGTTACATCAATACATACAAAAATACAAATCTTTCCTCATTATAATATTATGTGTATAATCCATATCAGTTTATCTTTACTAATCGAGTTCTAACAATTGAACTAAACAAGCAATGTAAATCGTTCAAAAATTTTTGCTTTATAATTGAGATCCTCGTCATCGGATTTTATTATCATGTACATTTTGGGTACATCAAGTATTGTTCTTGTTGCAGGTAGGCGAAGACACAATAAAACATTACCCAGACTATGTAAAAAATGCATTTCTATGCAATTAACTTAGTGTAAGCTCACTTGGCGTCAGCGAGATTACAAAAGACTTATCACTTTTTTGTATTATTATTTTAAAATGCTAATTTCAACTTTATTCCGTTTGTAGAAGATTGAATTTAGCAAATATATTTTCTAACCTATCTTTGTCCTTGAATAAATGGTTATCAATTTGTTAGTGGGGGCTAACAAATTGGTTTTATCTATCGGACCTCCGGTAGAGACGTGTCCAAGGGTTGACAATTGTTTTATTATATGATAAATGATAAAATATCCGTTTATGGATTTAAAAATAAATCTTTTCTATAACAAGAGCATTATTATCACATGAATTCTTAAAAAAAAATTAAAACAGAAATCTCTAAGAAAGTCTTTGGAAAAGGGTAATTGGGTCTTTAGTAAGCCCTTAAGTTATTAAACTAGTTAGCATTTACAAAAACACACATCACATTTTTTCTAAACGTATTGACACTAGAACAAATATTGCAAACCTTGGCATTCGTCTAAATAAAGCCCTTATAAAATCCGTTTCACACGTAGATTTCAAAATTAGAAAGACGTCTTTCATATGTTTTGCTCAGATTCCTGATATGCGATATTCAATTGTAACTCCTTGTAATAAGTGTCAAATGAGTCGCAAATACGACGGATAAGGTTGTGGAACAGATGTCGCGCGACAAAGTATAGCGTACGTGCCCGTCGCATAAACAGTCGTGGTGTGTGGGGCCCGCCGCAATAATAACTAGAACAATTTGTGATTCAGCTATATAATACGCCATAATTACCTTTCGCTCGTGAAAAGCCCTTTATTTTTGCTAATTTGGTAACCAAGAAAGGTGGTCTCCGTGTGGAAATAGCCCATTCTTAACATGGATGCCCGCCTGTTACATTGTAATCGATAATAATTCGTAATTATTTACGCATTTTACGAGCACGCCCGCTCGAATTGTTTGGTGTTTATGTGTTGCTAAATATATAGCGCTTTTGTTATAGTTATATATTTATAGTTTAAATGATATCGCCTTAAAGTTGTTCATTGTTGAATCCAAAACAACATGTACAATTTACGTTGAATTCCTTTACCGGTTCTCATTATAAACCCAATTCTATAATTGCATACGTACACGTACAAACTCAAAATAGTTATGATACAAAAATTATAAAATAAATTTGACTTCTTAAGAACATTTTTAAACAGTATTAAAAAAGTTATGTCACTATGGACTCAAATTCAAGAACAGATCTCTCATTGTAACTCGCATCGAATTTACGAGTTATATGATTTATGAGCGTATTTGATGCAGACGGACAAACGGACAATAGGCGTCGTACAAACCGACGGGAATCGCCGGCTCGTTTTTAGTATTATAATGTGGTCATACTAACCTTCCCCTCTTAGTCCAAGCGGGATAAGTTTTTATTGCATATCCTTCAAAGAAATATATTTTTATAACTGCTGTTCTTTTTGTCTTTCCAAGTTTCGTTTAGGAAAAATTGACATAGAAGTTCAAGGATTTTCAGAGTGTTAATTAAAACTTAAAAAAACGGTTAACCATTTTTGATTATGATTTGATTGAATTTCGATTAAATAATGTAATCGATTCTTCTTACCGAATAATGACATATTTTAGTAATAACATACAGTTATTACGTCATTATTAAAATCTTAACTAACAATTTCCTTTATTCATATGTTGAAATCCAAATATCCTGATCACATATCAAACATTAATATAATCGCCGGTTACACTCGAAATCGATACCTAAACAAAATCGATTAAACACGCGCGTGAACATCGAACAATGCATTGGTTAATAAAATTCGACATCAAATATCTGAGGTCGTCGACCACAATTCAGGAATAAACTAAAATAATTCGTACATTGGCTATTTAGATTTTTTTTAAGTTACAGCACATTTGCGTCCGTCCATCCGAGATGTCCCAAGAGTCTTTTATAGAATTTGTCATTTAATTTGCAACCCACGTTTTAAAATTTCATTCTATTTACTGCTTGTCTTCGGATTTTTCAAAAACTTTTTTAAGAAATTAATTTACAAATGTATCTTTTTCTAAGGGAAATTAAATTTAAACCTAAGACGAACATTTAGATAACCTTAATTAAAATCCAACTAGACCGAAACTGTGCATTAAAGCCACTCAAAGAAAGGAATAAAAAGTGTTACATTCAAATATTACAAACGTGTTTGAAAATAATTTATTTTCATTCCACGCTCCATATAAAATCAAAGAATAATAAACGTTGAGACACGACACTATATCAATTTGTGCGCAATAAAAACAAAACAAATGAGCCGTTTCGTCTCTGAGCTTTAAAACTGCGTTTAGATCAACAGCACACTTTATACTTATTAAAGCGGCCAAAACATTTAATTCAAGATAAAGAATATTAATAGAGTTGTAAATGTTATCGTTATAGTTTTTTTACATTTAAAATAAAAATGTAGCACTGAGACGTTGGCTTTGATATATTAATAAAATACGCATTTCGTCGAGAGATTAACATCGAAAAACGCGACCGCAACGGGAGACATGCGCCGCATAGATCGCGCAAACATTAGTGATGTGCGTTATTGAAATTGTTAATGTCGATAAATAAATATCGATAATTTTTTACGTCTTATGTACCTAAATATGGTTTACAAAAAACATTTAATTCAAGATAAAGAATATTAATAGAGTTGTAAATGTTATCGTTATAGTTTTTTTACATTTAAAATAAAAATGTAGCACTGAGACGTTGGCTTTGATATATTAATAAAATACGCATTTCGTCGAGAGATTAACATCGAAAAACGCGACCGCAACGGGAGACATGCGCCGCATAGATCGCGCAAACATTAGTGATGTGCGTTATTGAAATTGTTAATGTCGATAAATAAATATCGATAATTTTTTACGTCTTATGTACCTAAATATGGTTTACAAAAAACATATTGTTAATTAAAAGCTTAGCTTTAAAATATTAATTTAGTAAAAAGCATGTTACACATACCATCCGTCTACAGACGACAAACTTATTTTAGAAAAATAAGGAAATATCTATAAAACATCACATAAACTGTGGTGAGGAACCTTGAAATATTATCTTACCAATGTTACAAATGCTATAGTTTGTTACGAGTTTGCCACCTAAACTACTGCATGGATCTTGATGAAATTTGAATGTGTTCTTCACACTTAGGCTACTTACTTTTGTTTTATTAATTCAACACGGACGGAGTCGCGGACGTAAGCTAGCATCAAATTAAATAAAACACAGCTATAAAAACACGTTTATAATAGGTGTCACGTCACTACGTGAGTTGATTAATTCTTGTTTTATTTGTATTAGTAGGCAGCTGCCGGCGCGCGTTTGATCGCGACACGCCCGCCGCTCGCCGAGCCTGCCTACACCGCAATACAAAACGTCTCGAAACATTTTTCACAACGAAAACACGACGAAAATAATAGATCGTAATCTTTGAGGAATCCGTTGAAATTAGTAACACACCTGTATAGTTGGACTCATTTAAATCAAACAAATTGACTATGATACGTTTAAGATTTTAACTCTATAGATAAAGAAGATTATAAATAGATTTTGTAAAATATAGCTGTGACATTTGCACGACAAGTGACTAATTTCCTTATTGTACTGAACTTTCTTAAACAATTCCTAAAGCTATAATAGAAAAACCGCGAAACAAAATCATGGTACAAGATCATAGCGTATAGAAAAAGTTAAGTAATAAACTTACTACCCTTAGATTCTATAATTCTGTCTTAATGGTCACAAATAAAATGTCTGTAGATATTCAATTGATAGTTAGTACAAAAAAATGATTGCATAAACAATCAATATCACTAATACAACGTGTGTTTTATCTATAAAATTATACTAGCTTTCGCCCGCGAATACGTCCGCGTGGAATTAAAAAAAAATCAAAAGTAAATAGCCTATCTGTTCTTCCAGACTATGCTCTACATCTATGCTTAATTTCACCCAGATCCGTTCAGTCGTTTAGGTTACAAACTCTAACAAACATCCATCCATCCATCTAAACTTTCGCATTTATAATATTAGTAAGATAAAATAGACCTATATCGACCATTAATTTGACTGGAATGCTGTTATCTATTTCTATTTGATTTGAAAATTAACAAGTTTAGTTCCAGACTGTCGTATCAAAACGTTTACCATTGAAGCGGTGACTTGCTTTGCTCCCATCTCATTCATTGTACGTAAACATCGATAGACTCAAGCTTCTGGTTTCTGCCTCATTTCATAAGAGGAAAGCGATTTCTATATTAAGGTGCTAACGGTCAAATATTGAAATTGCATTTAAATATTAAATTATGCTAGTTATAAATAATAAGTAGGCGCGCTTTTTCATATTTAACAGTTTGAAATATTCTTTGCTTGATTCTACATAAATATTTATTCAATTACTTTAGAATGAAACGTTGAATGATGGCTGATATTAAGAAGCACTACATATTTGAAGACTTGGTTTAAAACTCTTTTTATTAATTAGTTATATATAGTTATTAAGTTATAATTATTAATAACATGTTTCAAGCTAGAAACGCTTTAATGAGTACTGGATTGAATTATATTCTGTATTGAAGACGAAGGTCATAGGACTTCATCAAACAAAGTGATAAAATACATTAATTTTAATGTTTCAAATCGCTACTCTTATGACTTGAGCTGTAGCGGGTCGGGGAGGGTCGCGCATGACTGGCGCTATGCGACCGTTATTGGCGCGAGATGACCGTCACAATGTTGTACCTCGTAACTGACGTATGCCGTGTTACAAGTTACAAGGGAAAACCTTTGCCAAAACATTTATTAATTCACTACCCCTTCTTTCTTACAAGAACATTTAAAAGCCCTTCAAATAAGGTATTTTTACCCTACATCAACATGTTTTAGTATCTGAATTATGAAAACCCTTGATATATCTATACTAATATATTAAAGAGAAAAGAGGATTTTTGTATATATTGAAATTACTCAAAAATTACTGGGTCGATTTAAAAAATTCTTTCACCATTTAAAAGCTACGTTATCAGTGAGTAACATAGGCTATGTTTTTATTATTTTTTAATTTTGTGCAGACGAAGTCGCGAGCTACAGCTAGTTAGGAAAAATATTCGTAAAGAGAGACATTGCAACTATTGTTAATAAAATATAAAAGTGTAAAATGTTTCGCACCTCTGATCGTAATACCAAAATGTGTCTGCACATTTAGAATAATTAAAATCACCAAAGTCCGTGTCGCGGTAACGCACCGCGACATAATTCCTGTCTCGAGACATCATCAATCTTCACCCTTGTTCTAATCGTATCGCATCGCATCATCAATTCACGAGTTATTTTAGAGCGCGTTACGAGTTTGACAATTAAATGTTGACGGCATATGCGGAGGCAGACGGATATTTTTTTAATTCAATTCTCCGATACTGTGACATTTTGATTCATCCAAGTTCTACCGCAAATGGCCAGTAATTTTAGATGAAAAAACTAGAATTATAGTGAACTAAAACTTTAAGGAAATAAGACATTCCGAAATTTGTTCCTTAAACAAATGAGGATACCTTTTGAAACGAACATATTAAAGTTTTTACAGTTTTATTACAATTACATAGAAATTAGTCTAATCAATCAAATTTAAATGAACACTCGTCGCGACCAACAGACAAAAAGACGAAGGCAAATGAGCTAAGGTAAAGCTCGGCCCGAAATCGAATTAACCGCGAGCCAGTTTAAGACACCAATTAAACCTCCAACAAAAGGCTATCTTCAATGAAATGATAAAAAAAATTATAGATCAACTCTTTAATCAAATCTATGTACAAAACACAACAGTCAAAAATGAACTCTAACTTCCATTCATAAAATACAAATTAGATAATCAAGTTGTCGGTTGAAATTGGAGAAGTCTGTTGGCACAACATCTTATATCGATTAAACAGATAATTAATCACGGGAAATGAATCCGAATGAGATGTTATTAGTTATAGCGAAGTCGCCATTAACAAGTGAAACAATGGCCGGCCACTTACAGGCTGATCTAAATGTACTTACAAATTGCTGCTTCACGATTCCATGATTGATTGTGTTTGTACTAATTACGATTACATTAATTTTGACACTGATTTCTGATTGCTAACGAGATAGCTCGCTATAAATTTCAACTCAAAGATAACGCTATGAAAAAATTGTAAGTTATTTGATTTTTAGTGTGAAAAAAAACCTAAAAACCAAATAAATTATACTATGTTTTGTACTAAAAGATTTGGTTAAATTTATAGCCTAAATATGATGTTTTAATTCGTTATTTTAATGGTTTAAATGTGATATTTTTATATCACCCTGTAAGTTAAGGACGGGCTGGCCTGATAGCCGATCAATCAGCCGCTAACAAGCCAGTCACGTGCTAACATCGGCCGCACTTATGTGCTTTCTATTTCTACAAAACAAGCCTGTCGTGATTTGAAGATGATAGCTTTAAGACGAGATAACTTCTATTATTGTATCTGATGTTCTTCACGTGCGAATTAACTTAAATTATAAGCCTTATCTCGTCTACATTATTTGTATTTGTTAAGCTAGTGGTCGAAATTTTAACCAAAGAAACTAATTTTAAACGAAATGTTATGAAATTATTACTAACTGTAGCATACCTTTAATGTTTTAACAAACATTGTGTGAATAGTATTTTACTAATATACAAATCAAGGGCGATATAAACAGCTAATAATTGTTATCTTCAGTCACTCCATACGTCAAAATATTTTAAACTAGCTGTTGCCCGCGACTTCGCCCTCGTGAAATTATTAAAAAATAGCCTATGTTACTCGGGGATAATGTAGCTTTTTAATGGTGAAAGAATTTTTAAAAACGGTGGAGTCTTTTTTGAGCCAATCAAACAAAGCTTTCCTCTTTATAATATTAGTATGACTACAATATAATAAATTTTATAACAAAAACAATACGCAAACATTGTCATACAAATCAACTATACTAAACTATTATAAAATATATTCAACCACCCACAGTCTCTTGCACTTTAATTAGAATTTACATAATCGTTTGTCGCTGTCTTTAAATTAAACGCTTGTGCCCGTGATTGATTTAAAAACGTATAAAAAAAATATAAAGCTATATTATTTTTAATCTGTTGTTTTTTTCTTTCGCGAGACGAAGACGGAGTGGAGCGGTGCGGGGCGTGGCGGGTTCACTTTCATTACTCATGAGCAATAATAAATGATAAAACATTATTAATACGCCGAGATCGGGCCGAGTGATGCCTCTCGTCTCACGTGAGGATTAACCCACCTCGAATAAATTAATTCTAACTAATTAAAACTTGATGTTTGCTATGACATGGCAATATAAAACTGTAATTATGTGTCTAACTGCCTCGGGATATGCGTTATCTATTCTTTGGCTAATTATCTTTGGTTCTAACTTAAAAATGGTAAAAAAAAGTCTTAACTATAATCTCACGTAATATTAAAGGCCTGTCCCACCACTGGCTGATAGAGGCTCAGAAAGCCTAAAAATGACGTCACTGTCAGATAAGGTAACAAAATCCGATATTTCCATCACATATTTTCGTTGGATTGTTATCAGACAATTTACAATTTGGTGGGACAGGCCCTAAATGTGTTATTGTTATTTAAACTAACAATAATTTTGGTATTATTACAATAATATGTACCTAATCCAATTAAAAATGCAATAAAACGCTATAAACAAAATCGAAACCCTTCGATTCTAATCCGATCGCGATAGTATACAAATCGATATAAAAAACAATCAAATCGATTAATTCTCGCCGTTATCGCGGCTCGCGTAATAACAACCAGAAGTTTGTTGGCCGCAACCGAGGGTGATAAATTGAATAATAATTTATTCCGAATGAGATAAGCCGGACTCGTTCTGATCGCGAACCTCGACACTCGGTCTTTATGGACTGATTTACACCGTCGTGTAACATAATTGCAACTACAAAACTCTTTATGTGTAACGGAATTTGTGGCTGGTCCGATATACCCAAGATGAATATTAGAATATAATTTCAAAACTTTTGCCACATCGCAATACGGTAAGTAAACATTAATGCCTCTTTTGCAACATTTTGGAATTGTATTAGACACTCAATGTTATTTAAATGAATAAAAAAGTATAAACAAATGAAAACTTAATAAAGCAAGCTTACAGAACGACGTAAACTAAATATTTTAATCAGTAACGGTGTGAGTGGCGCCCAAAACAACATTCTGTTTCAATTACTCGCTTGCAATAAACATTGGAGCGTGGACAGTAGCACCGCCCTACACCCTATTGGCCGGATTAAGTAATTGGGACACTTTCACACTGAATTCGATGACTAAAGAACAATAAATTCTGCCTAAGAATCGTATAATTATGCACAAATTAAACGCTTAAAATACAAAATTGAATACGAGAGTACAATATACTGTAAAGAACAACGTAGTAGTGACGTAATGAATAGTGAGGGGAACGCATTATCGATATCAAAGTAATCGTACAACAATAAGTATTGATTCGACAAGCTGCGATCGTACATCAATTGTACGACATTGATGGCGCCATTTGCAACGGAGATCAATTAATGAGGAACAGGGATAGCATATCGTCATATCCGTGTGTGAGAGAAGGTAAGTTGTACGGTTATCAATCACGCGCCCGCGCACGATCTCAACGCCCCGAGCGATCGAACGATCTCTCGCTTAATTATTTCTATTATGATATTTAAAACACAATGATTATCTGTGCAGATAACACTGTTGTGGCGAATTCCCACACTAGCGCCCTCATTAGTTCCACATTGGAGTTACATAGGTCTTCAACGATCGATATTTCTATGATTAATGTTCATTTATATCGATAAGAAAGATTATACATTTATTATAGAAGGTATAACTTGTATAAAATAGACAAGAAAATCGATGATGCGATCTTCTTATTAATACAAAACATACTTAGATAGCTATTAAAAGTACAGGAGATGACTATTTTTAAAACTATTGTATGGAACGTCTCTTGAAATCAAGAAAAACATAAATAGAACCTAATAAAAATCACAAAAAAAAATAGAAAATTATACACTGAGAATAGCTTCATTCACAAATTTAATACAAATCGTCAATCATCCCTTACACTATTTCAATACCAATCATCTATCTATAACAAAATTTTGATACATATCTAACCAATTAAGACCCACAGATAGAAAACTAAAAACCACAACACACAGGTCTTTATAATTTGGACAATCAAGAACCGATGAAAGAAGTTCAAGTGGCCAGTGATAAGTGCAAGGCGGTTGTATCAAATATTTCATATGGGCTAAGAACTTACCTCGCTTCTGCATGAATGAGAACAGATCATCGAGGAACTCCTTACGTTGTGGGTCGTCACTGATCTCGTACAACTGGAACAATGGAAACAATTTTATTAATTTATACAAATTAAGAAATAAGTGGCAGATATAATCTATAAAACATAGTACAGACAAGTCAATACAGAAAAGCTCTTTTTTCAAGGTTGCAATTTTTCTTACTTTAGCGTAGGAAAAACAGATGTCATTGTACTAAATACGGCTTTACTACGAAGACTCTTTCACCTTCTGTAGGTATATGCGGTATGCAGTAATATATCTAGTTATCTATACTATTATAATAAAGCGTGAACACACACTTCATTGTTGCCTAAGATGTCAGCAATCACAGCATATTTTTGAATAATTCTTTCTTTAATAAAAACTCCTACACTAACGTCACGCTTTAGGCTAAATATTTTCACGCCATTAAACTTAGGGGATAAATATTTTGCATAAACACCCTAATGTGGGAAAGAGACCATAACTTGCTGCCAACATCAAGAAAGAAAGATTGCTAAGGTTTGTCATGTCATGTCATTTTGACATTTGCTATTGATAATTTGACAAATGTAAACAATAAAATAATGTTTTTATAATTCCATGCGGACGAATCCGCACGCGAACAGCTAGTTTTAAATATTTAATCAACAGTCCATAAATTAATATTCGATATAGGAAGCGATGTGTAACGGAGTGCAAGCGCAGGGCACACGTGCGCCCGCATGTCCGGGAAAATGTAACCGTTCTACACAAACACTTACTATTTCACTCATACCTTATGAATTAACCAGTAACCATTAAATTACGTAACCTGTTAGTATAACACCTATATCCACCCACATAGTTTAGTTTTATAATTATTACGCAATATCAAACGGAAACGATTATTCCTGCTTTCTTGTTGATTTGGTACAAAATTTCTCAAGAAAAAATTACTGCCAAAGCTACTAAATACAAAAACCAGTTATGTAAGATCTTTAACAATAATTTTTAATTAGTTCAAAAAATAAAATTTGTACAACCCTATTCCAAACACTTTTGACGGGGACGTCCCTATACAAGTTTATACTATCACACTGTACACTGCAGTAATCGGCCACCCCATCGTGCATAAACTGACAAAACATTGGTAGCAAATTGTACAATATCCGGTTTCTGAACGCACTTTGCAATTTAAAAAGCAGATAAAGCGCTTTATCAGTCGAAGGCAGCGATAAAATTGCTTGATTGGTCTGAACTCAAGCGTTGACGCGAAGGCCTACCACTGTGTTATGTATATATCTTTCAATGCATATTAAATAGTATACCTATTGCATAAATTATTGTAAATAGTTTAAAACTTACATAAGTCTCTAAAAAGTAAAAAAAAAAGTTGTTTTTAACCGCAGATAATATGCAAAACTTTTAAATACGAGTAATATCAGGGGAATTTATTAGTAAGATTTGAAATTCGAATTATCAAATATGACGTCATGAAATAGGAAATCCCGCTATACAATGCATCATCCGGTCCACATTAGAATGGGCGAATGTTCAAACGCGATGTCAAAGCGACGCTGGCGACGATCAAACATCACACTATTTGCATTGGCCGGACAATTACATCGGAGCACTTAACGCCAAAGAACTGGGCCGTGGAAACAACGAAACGCCATTTGACGCTTCCTGTTTCCGTCTCATATATTTGTATAACGCCTCATTAAATAGTCTAGGCGTTAGGGCATTTAGAGCGTGCGAAATGTATCGCGGGTTTCACAGAAGACTGTCATACTTGACAAATCAATAGAAGATAGATTAAAAGTTGAATTAAAAAGAGAATATATCTACAAAAGTTTAACGTTTGCATCTAACCCTTTGTTAAAACAAATGATACGAAAGCCGATGGTTTGTAATTG
Organism: Papilio protenor; assembly: GCA_029286645.1. NCBI lineage: Eukaryota > Metazoa > Arthropoda > Insecta > Lepidoptera > Papilionidae > Papilio > Papilio protenor. Next base: position 5,419,794 of record JAGSMZ010000007.1, on the reverse strand, counting down.
GAACGTTGTATGTTTTTTCTTCGTGCATTATCCGGCGCTAATCGAAAACGTTCTGGCGGGTGATTAATCGCGGAGGGCGCAACCGGCGGACAGTGACGATCGCGAAGATTGATGCGCCAGAGGTCGCCTGTTGCCGTATAGTTCGCGTTTACACTCATTAGGTGATATCGACACCGATCAACCTAACTCATTCGTACAAGATGAAGTCTTTTGTCGCGTAAAAGAGCCATATTGATCTATTCTAGTTTGGACAAAAACTGCCAAATAATCTTGTAATTTAGTCAGGAGTAGAAAATACATATTTGTTAAGAAACTTGATAAAAACAAATCTAGATGCAAAAGGTGAGAAATGGCTTAATGAGATTGTTATTGACAACATTTCACACGTTCATGCAGTATATATTAAGGACAAAATGTCAACCCATATGGCCGGTTTCCCAGCTACTTTAACCATCTGTCAGTGTTTTTGGTTCTATAAATTCATGAAATGCGTTTCCGAACTATGTAACTTGAGTTTTACTCCATTGAAACAAAGGTCAACCTAACACTGAGTAGCAACTCAGTGTTAGGTTAGGTTATTTTTTCATTACCTAGCGAGGTAATGAAAAAATAAGTGGAAACATCAGGAACCCAGCATTAGACGCATTTTATGTCGAAACATTATCATAATGTGGTGATAGTTTAAACAGAGTAGAGGTCAACGGTTACTCGCAATTTCAAAAAATAGTCACCAGAGAACATAAATGGTACAAAACATGGATTTAAATAGTAATGTGTGAACTCTGTTCCGCTTGACTAATCTTCAAAGTTGAAGAGATTATAAAGTTACAATAGTACAAAAGACCGTAAGATTTGAATTTTTCTTGTAAGGAAGTACTCGATTATGATATAAAGCAGTCAAGTATTTCTATGTGGAGATTTTGCGTACAAACGTACGAAACGACAGGAATATTATCATAACAGGGTTTGTTGTCGCCCACCGAGCCGATATTTGAATGACAAAACTCAACGTTAAGCCGCGTAATCTCCATTGTGGTGCGCCAATTACCGACTCTCCCCTTCCGCCTGAATAAATAAATAAATATTGTAAAACACGACACTGTTTGGTAATAATTCCCCGGAATACGCTACAACAGCTCTATAGAAACTGACGACCTTCCTACAGCATCAAATATTTTGTCCATGAATAACGAATACTGGAACTTTCAATAGCATGCTCCTGTGACAGATGGACTCATGGCTAAAATATACTGCATGCAAGATATTAAACTGAATATTATGCTGTAATGCTAAAGTTTTCATTTATTTAACACTAGCTTTCGCCCGCGACTCCGTCCGCGTGGAATTGAAAAAACAAAAGTAAGTGCCTTATGTGTTCTTCTAGAATATCCTCTACTCGTACATCTATACCAAATTTCATAGAAATCCGTTCTATGAAATTCTAACAATCCATCCATCCAGCCATCTAAACTTTCGCATTTATAATAATAAGTATGATTACCGTATCATTCATTAGTGTTCGGTTGAACTAAGTTTCAATGGAGTAAAACCTAAATTACGCATTTCATGAAATTATCGAACCAAAACCCTAACGAATGGTTAAAGTAGCTGGGAAACCGCCTATATGTGGATAATAAGATAATAGTTATCATACTACAGTCGTATCCAAGCCAAGGTTGATCTGACATTCGTATTGATGTATAACGAATGATATAAATCAAATGTCTGTTCGGGTCAAGGTGTTCGCAGGCACTAAAATTGATTTTGACACAGATGCGGACGATTGTGTTAAGATTGACTATTGTATTGGGAGCTTATACCGTCTCACATCATTCCATTTTATTGGTATTTGCACCTTCAGTATCTGATTATCACATAAATTCAAAGTTATAAATTACATGTGACTGTGGGACCTCTGAAACACTTATTTGTTTTTATTGGAACAAGAAAAACTCTTTGTTTTAAAAGATAATTTATTTAATTACTAGCTTTCGCCTGCGACTCCGTCCGCGTGGAATTAAAAAGAACAAAAGTGAGTATGTGTTCTTCCAAACTATCCTCTACGTCTATTCCAAATTTCATCGAGATCCGTTCAGCGGTTTAGACTACAAACTCTAACAAACATCCATCCATCTAAACTTTCGCATTAATATTAGTATGAAGTAAGATAGTGTCACATTTCTACTGTTCATTGTACGCTTGATTACCTAAATTTTATAATTTGTACTTCAATACTTATATAAATTTACATTGATAATTTGTTGTGACTTTAATTGTGAATAAGACATTTATACGAGTAAAGATATATACGAGTAATAGTACGTTAAATAATACCTCAAATGTACCCGCGAAACCTGCGAAGCTAAACTACGAGCGCGCCGCCGCAAGACAATTTCAAATTGCAAGCGATAATTCACACTTGTAATGTAAGGATGGATTTATAAATAAAGCACTCGAACGAACCCTGTACGAACGACGAGCGTTTATGGAAATACCGAAGATTTACACTTATTGAGTTTACATCTAAATGCTATATGATGAATTCGAGGGCCTCGTGCGCGATTTATTGGTTTATTCATTACGAGTTAACCGCTTTAGATACAAGGAAAGCACCAGATATTCTGGATTATTTATTCTACAATGTTCATTTAATTTGTTTAAAATATAGTGAATTTCATTTGTTTGCTTGATGGATAGTTCATTCTAATACAAATTAGTGTTTATTTTTTGACGGACTTCCCAAAAAAGGAGCTACCGATTTCAAAGTAATGATAATTGTACAATATAGACATAACAGCTACAATAAGCGAGGTTTAAGTAATTTAAGGAATTTTTTCTTTACTTTTTAATGTATTGTTTATTTGGTAATCGGTTTTTGATTTCTTTGTTTTTATGATCTCCTAAAAAAACAATCTCTACATTCGTCATTTGTTTCGAAATATGTTAAAACTCTCGTAGAGCCAAAGCACGTTAACCTTTTCACGCTTGTAGTCTGCGTTTATTTGCAATTATTCTAGTTTTCGCAATTCTTTTACCTTGCAATAAAGAACAGTTATTGCTTATTAAAATAATGTCATCGTGGTTTTAGCATACAATGCAACACTTATTGCGCTGCAAATATAATTACGGCCTATCGCGTACCGCTTTCCGTCGTTCGACTACCTCAACAATGTAACTTTTTCCATCAAACGAGTCGTAAAAACGACCAACCTTAATGTCTAATCGTGTGTCAGTTCGATAAGTCGACCTATTTTCATAGCATATAGTAATTACTATTATAGCGAACGGTAGCGAGTAATATTTTCGCATATGTGCAGTCGTAATTTATTTGCGTCGTCAGGAAATCAGCAGAACAGTCACGACGCGTAACTGTGAACATGATTATAGTTTAACGTTAACGCATTTTATAACTGAGAATATTTACTCTATTTTAATGTCGAGTAGAGGTTTATTAACCCGATATCATCAACACAAATAACTCAAAATATTTTACGAGACTTATGTAATCGATTGTTTTTTGTTTTATTTAAAAATATAAATATTTGCACAATGTACGTAAAGTTGTCGCCAATTTGTATCTTGACTTTTGCTTATTTTTAACTTATAATTATTTAATCGACATTATATCCGTATTTTCGTACTTACATCTTAATTATGAAATTACAAATGCCGCAGCAAATTATAGCAATTATTACAAAACGCGATGTATAATTTCGTCCGTCAACAACACAATTACTTGAACTTTCACGGAAAGCTCCCGAAATCGATTTCATTGGAGAAATGACGTTTCAAAGAATCGATGTAAAGTGGTGGCGTTTAATTGTCATGCGAGGGCAGTAGAGGGCAGTAGAGGGCAATGCGGAGGAGGGCAAGGCAGGTAGGGCAGGTGCCGCACAATTGCACCACAGTTTTAACCGGAGTTGTAATGAGGTAAACAAATATGTCGACTTTTGGCGCAAAGCGTAAGATCTAGCGTTTTTCAACATTAAAAGAATGTTTGAATAACATAGCATTGAAGTTACGTCACTAGCTTTTTATCTTAATTAAATAATTGCAAATAATTGCCTTTTCTCATGGAATTTCCCGAATATATAACGGAAATGCTTCAAGTAATTTTGCTGTAGTCTTTAGAATATTTTTTAAGATCACGAAGAAACCAGTATTATCTTTGCTACATATCTAATAAATTTGAACCTTTAAAATGAGATACGAAGTCAGAAACATCACGGCCTCATTAAGTCAAACATACCTACAAACTAAAAAAAAAAACAAAAACTCGCTCATCTCTTATGTCTTAATTGTAAAATATAATTGTTTTTCACGATACAACAGAGTAAAGGGCGTTGTCCGTTGAAACAAAGCTTCAATTGATACGAGGAAAGCGTTGTCGAAACTTAAATGCCCTCGGATTTCAGACGAAAAATCCATTAAAGACACATAAATCTAAGAATCACTTACCGTTGATTGTGCTAAGTTTCGTAACTAAGTGATATTTGAGAGTTTTACTTAAGGTTAAATATAAGAATTGCATAATGTAGAGGTGTTTAACTGTTTCTTTTTTTAATTATAAAAATTTTATACATTAAGGAAATTTATAGAACAAATTTATAAATAAAATTGTACTGTGGTAAATAAAGAAACCGATATTGGTAAACGAGTTCCGTTAGTGTTTACACAAAAATTATGGTTAATTCTGACCTCGGGTACATTCTATGATTGATTGACACCGACCCACTATGACAAACTAACTGTACTGTCAAAATTATATTAGAAGTGCTTATTTTTTCCTTAATTAATGTGAATATTTAAAAACCCGTTTAAAATTAAACAATATAGGTTTTTATATGAATGTTTAGTTAGTAAAATCTCATTGGTATAGAGTACTAGCTGTTGCTCCCGACTTTGTCCACGTGAAAATTAAAAATATAGTCTAACGGTGAAAGATGAAATCGGCCCAGTAGTTTTGAATTATTTCAATACATACAAAAATAAAAATCTTTCCTCTTTATAATATTAGTTTAGACATTTAAAATTATGACATTTACAAGTAGTAAACTTAACAAACCATTCTCCATACAATCGGAAAAGTAACTCTTAGCGAAAACCACAATGTTTCGCGCGTAAATCTTAAAGTCAATTCCAATTGTCTTACGAATGTATTAAAATTATTAAACGTCATCTGCGGATATAAAATCATGTTATATTGACAATGTACCGTTAGCAAATACCATTGTTTATCGAAATGTCTTGAATAATGTTTTCTAGTTTTGCCTTTCTCAGCATTTTATTGTCCGATCTCTCTCAATTATACTAACGTACATACAAACATTAGATGTATATTTTATATCACAATTGTAATAAGTCATACAATATCTTCAATCTATGTAATGCTGCTTAGTTTCAAAATAAACTTAATTAAAAACAATCAATTTTATATGAATTCGCAGTCTAATGGGAAAAAAACGCACGGGTCGATCGATCGGAGAGCCAATCGGCCCAACGGGAAACACCTTAGCGTTTAAACAAGCAAATATATTAGACAATAATTATTTAAAATTTCAATTCATAATCAAATTACAGTAGGATTTTGGCAGATTACAACCATATGAATTGAACTGATGTACTAAATGCATAGATCATTCGATTCAATAATCTTCATAGTAATGTAACATACCTACTGTCCCCATCCCCATACCGAGTGAAGCGTGTCATACGAGCGGGTGTCCGGTGCTGGATTTATTCCGGATAAGCAATCGCGTAATCGACAAAAACAATAGTCAGTGGCGGTCACCAATGCGTGCTCATTACATTGAAATACGGATACTGGATGTGACATTTAATAACTGATACTTTGTTATTAATTTTCATGATATTTCTCGTAAGAATAAAACCTATATTTGATCCATTTGGTATCGAGTAAAAAAAATATAGAACGACGAGGCATTCTGTTGAATTTTAATAGATCTTAAATTTATTTAAAACGGAAATTTGCCTTTAAAACCCCGGCAAAATGAAACGCTTAATTTCACATAACTAGGTAGGTTTTATTTTTATTACGACTTACTTGACCAGTAACAACTTTTCTTGTAAAGATTAGTTAACTAAAGTTATTGAACATATAAGCAATAAGTGGAACTACAAGTGCCACATCTAGTAGCTGTATAGCGTAGCATGGTACAACTATCGAGTATACAGGCAGTATACACGATTACACGCCCTCTCTTTGATCTCCAATTAGATGAACATTTTGGGGACCGCATTATGCCCGCAGGCGAGGGAGAGGGTGACGATTGCTAGCGAATATGTTACGTGTTGACATAACTCCCTCAGGGATGTACAATATTCTTCTTTATACAAATTATAATTATTTATTCAACACTTACTACAGATGGACACTACGCTCCTTAGTGAAGAAGTATGCAAAATCTACACTAAGCAGCTGTTAAGTAAGCATTAGATGACTCTAAGTAAAGTAGTCAGTCAGTCATAAATTTTTTAACTCATATTAAAGTACGTAAGAACTTAAAATACCTAACATGATACAACACAAACAAGTAGACGAAATATGTATTTTCTCAAATAAAATTTAAGAAACGCAATAGCAGAAAAATCAATAAAACTAAGCAATGTGAGA